>CM057458.1:73612500-74955000 GCA_016271365.2 Neoceratodus forsteri | reverse complement strand
AGTTTAGTATAAAATCATAATTCATTTGACTTTTATTCCATAGTAAAGCATTCAAAGCATTTAAAAGTGCCTAAGTGCAAAAACACAGGTACATACAGCCACAGTGGGGGAGCAACCACAAACGCCTGACATTTCCCTGGATTAGCTTTTTCAAAGGTATGGCCCTCTAGGGGCAGAGATATTTTATAACAAAAAATGGTCACATGTTCCAATTAAAAAAAAACACTTGTAATTCCATTGCTATATCTGTCCCACAACGTGCTTATTAAAGTACAATACAATATTCTAAATATCATAAGAATTCCATAACTTACACACAACACACCCCTGAAATTCAATACTAAAAATATTTTCAAATCTGTAATGCATTATTAGTACTTTTTTATATATTTTTTCTGCATAATACTTAATTGGTACTTTGCATTACATATTCAGCATTATTTATCATCCCATATTTTATATATGGGGTATTTTGGCCTGGGATATATTAGCTTATAGAGCTTATGCAGGGATACCCCTTCATTCTTATGTTGGCTCACGCTTTCGCACCAGCCAACATATTGCATTAGTAGCAGATTTAGAGGTGCGGTCCTGTGGGCGAATGCAGGACACTCATCAGTAGGCACGTCCCTCATTCCCCAATAAGTCAGCATGCAGGCGCTGACACCAGCAATATGTAAAGTGGTCACCACATCTAACAAAAGAGCCACTGCAATGAGAGCCAAGCTCGTCACGCAGTGGCACAATAACATGCCTCCTGACGTGCCTTTACTGGTGCAGTTCTCCAGTAAACATGGCGGCACTGAGTGCCATCACACACACTGCTGACTTCAGGGGAGCCCACTCCCTGTTTGCATAATGCCCCCCTCCCATTCCAATTGTGTGCCAAGGGGGTGCACAATCTCCCTTGGCATCATGCGCCACCCCAACAGTCTTTCTTTGCCGATGGGGGGCCCAGTCCCCATTGGCTTCAGTCACTCCTGCCCAGTTCAATTTGCCGACGGGACAGCCCACTCCCCATCAGCATAATGTCTCCAACCACCGATTTGTGCTGCGTACCGAGGGGGTGCCCGATCCCCCTCGGCATCATGCGCCCCAGACCCATTTTCTGTGCCGACAGGGGGGGCCAGTCCCCATTGGCTGTGGTCCCTCTCCCTGTAAAGCAGGTGGTACACTGGGAGCCCAGCTCAGTGTACCAAACAACACCTGCAAAAAAAAGAAAACCGACCCTCACTGTTTTTTTCTCTGTAAAAACAAGAAAACAGTCCTCGCGGTTTCCTCCTGCCCCTCCCCAACCCAGCCCACCCTCTGCATACCTTGCCTCCCCACACACACCCCGGACCTCATACTTACCTCCAGAGCCTGGTGCGATGATCTTCGGTGGACCAGGAACATGTCTGCACTCTTCAAAGAGAACCGCGAGCTGAAGAAATCAGTAAGCTGTATAATGGCACAAATAGGGTTTTCAACTTTGGTACATATCTCGGTCATTTTGGGGAATTTTGGCACCAAATTTTCAACATGGGGTTATTGGGGCCCCTCCTCGTGAATTCAGTCACTGTCATGGTGTTATTTGGTCCTGAAAGCTGATTTTTTGGTCACTGTGCGGAATCATCTTTCGGGACTAGTTAACAAAATGACAGTGCCACTGTTCATGAGGTGGGCTCTCAAAAAGCCTATGTTGCAAATTTGGTGAAAAAAACCCAAAAAAATAACGGTTTTATGAGTGTGCATTGCACAGTTTCCATGCACGCGCGTAACTACGTGAATTTGTAATATTTTCACTCTAGATTTTCAACACTGCCATTTTTCCATACCTCCTTATGAACAGTACAGCTGTTATTTTATATATCCTGGCCTGGCCAAAATGTGTTTTCACACTTCCGGCGCAGAATAGCACGGTCGCTGTGGGAAATCAGTTTTAGGGACAGATTAAGAAAATGGCAGTGACACTATTCATGAGCAGAGGTCCTAAAGTACCGAGGGTGAAAATCCATAAAATGACTGTTACAAGAATGTGATGTGCAGTTTCCACGCACCCTTGTAACTTCGCAAATTTGCAATATTTTCATGCCAGATTTTCAACACTGGCATTTTTCACACCTCCTTATGAACAGTACAGCTGTCATTTTTCACATCCTGGCCAAAATGTGTTTTCGCACCTGTGGCACACAATGGCGTGGTCGCTGTGTGAAATCAACTTTTGGGACAGATTAACAAAATCACAGCGCCATTGTTCATGAGGGGAGGTCCCAAAATGCCTGTGTTGAAAATGTGGTTAAAAAAAATCCCCAAAATAATTGGGTTACTGTACGGACGTGTGTTGCACAGTTTCTATGCATGCTCATGACTTCACCAATTTTTCATATTTTCACTCCAGATTTTCAACGTTGCCATTTTTTTATGCCTCCTCATAAATACAGTTGTCATTTTCCAAATCCTGCCCAGAATGTGTTTTCGTCCATGTCGCCAAGTGGCATAGCCACTGTGCAAAACCACATTTCAGCTAACAAACTGATTATGCCGCTCTTCATGAGGTGGGGTCACAAAAAGCCTATGTTGAAAATTTGGAGTGAAAATACCAACACACACCTACAGTGTTACGGTTTCCAACTGTAGCACCCCACCCTGTAGAGACTGCCAGGCATCAGGGGTGTGACTTGGGATCATTGGCTGTAATGCTCACGCCATTCCACCCCCACCCTCACACCCACCCTGCAGCCAGTGAAGGCATCGAGGTGTGCCTTGGCGTGTTCGGCCCTAAAGTTCACCCCACTCTCCTATACTGTACCCATCTCAGTTATTTCCTTATGGAATGGAGTAAGTATAAGGCCCAAAGACCCCAAAGCACACCACAACACTTGTCAGTGTCTACAGGGTAGGATGAGGTAAAATGGCATGAGCGTTATAGCTGATGACCCAAAGGCACACCCTAATGCCTGTCAGTCTCTCCAGGGTGGGGGTGGGGTTGGCATCGGTTCAATACTTCACTGCCATTCCTATTATGCATCTCTAACTCCTGCACTACCAATGCTAATGCCAGTGAGACAACATTTGGCATTGACAAATGCATGTTTATATATGCATATAATAGGACAATCTGTTCTAATTAGCACTATGTCCTGGTTTCTAAACAAGGGAGAGAAGACAAAGAGGTAAATCAGTTAGAAAAGGAAGAGGGGGAGAGGGGGAATGGGTGAAGGGGAAAAAGGAAGGGGAAAGGGATGAGAAGAAGGGGGAAAGGAAGAAAAGAAGAAAAGGAAAAATGGGAAAGGAGAAGGAAAAGGGGGGCAGGTAGATAAGACTGGGGATGGCATTAATAAAACTTCTATCATACAGTGGAGCAATTCATTCCTTCCAATGTTTTTAGATCTCTTTATACATATAAAGTGTAGACAGAGTCATAGGTTTCCTATATTACTTATTGCCTCCCTCAATACCCAATTATGTAACAACCTATGGACATAGAAAAGATAGAAGAGTATAAAAGAAAAGCCTGTTTCTGTTCAAAATTATATGGAGATGTCTGATATATACATTCCATCGGAAAAACTGCACTTGGAAATTTGTATTGTGCTGATTGTATTGATTTGTGTCGATGTTGTGGATGAGTAACTGGGCTGTTTTATGTTTGCTATGTGGTCCAGCAAAGATCATGGATTTGGTCTTCTTATAGCTCATGATAAGTCTCTGTTCCCTCAAACCAAGTTTCTATTGAGGCAAAACTATGCTGTAATTCCCAGGTGAAGGATCCAGGATCAGGCTGGCTTGCATAAATCACAGTATCATCTGCATAAAGGAGTAGGTTGCTGGGGCAGGCTAGGGGGAGGGTGTTGAGGTAGAGGCTAAATAGGAGGGAGCCAAGGATTGATCCCTGTGGTACACCAGATAGTACCGGGTGGCTAGCAGAGAGAGATTCTGAGATTTTTACATGATGGGTTCTGTCCACGAGGGAAATACTGAAACATGTGATGATAGCCTTGGGGAGTCCTAGGGTGGGCAAGGTCAGGAGCATAAGAGGGTGACTGACCATATCAAAGGTTTTTGTAAGATCTATGTAGATAGATCCTACAAAGTGACCATGGTCGAAAGCCTTACGCACGAAGTCAGTATAGATGAGCAGGGCAGTGGCAGTACTGTGATCCTTCCTAAACCCATGTTGCTGTGGGCACTGGATGTCATAAGTGGAGAGATAAGCAGTAAGCTGTTCTGCCACTGTTCACTTAAGGGCTTTGCTGAGGGATGGTAAGATAGAAATGGGGCGGTAATTGGCATGATCTGCTCTATCTCCATTTTTGTGGATCGGGGTCACTACCACGGCTTTCTAGATTCATGAGAATTGTCTGAGGTGAAGGGACAGATTCAGGATCCAGGTGAGCGGGTCCAGGACATCAAGGTTGTTGGAGCTGTGCCTAGATTTGATGAGCGCTTTCATGAGGTGTTTCCGGGTGGTAGAAGTGAAGACTGAATGGAAATAGAATTGGAGGTGGTTGGGGGGGATCTGGTAGTGCTTAGAGTCATTACTGGAAGGTTCATTGAAAAGGTTGGGGGGTAGGACTCCACTAAGGTCAGTAAAAGAGGTGTTGAGAATGTTTGCAATTTCACTAGGGTCTTGGATGGTGAGCCCATTGTGGTTGAAGAGAGTGGGAGGGGACTAGCAGGGCTTGCCAATAAGGTTTTTAGGTTGTCCCAGAATTTTTTACTGTTGTCCCAGGAGCTTACATACATGCTTTGGAAGTGTGAGGCCTTAGACTGTTGTATCATCCAGGTGTATTTATTTCTGGTGGTCATGTAAGATTGCCAGTCACTTGGTTTGCCAGTGGCCTGGGCCTCTTTCTAAAGATGGTCACAGGATGCCATAAGGTGCAGGAGAGAGGGGGGGAGGACCCAAGGGTTTGAGACCCCTTTCACCTTGTGCTTCTTGTGGGGGGAAAATATGTCACAGGCTGAATTAAGCGTGTGATGAAAAAGCTTACGGCCTTATCAACGCCATCAGCCAAGAAGACTGGGTACCAATCACAGTTACAGAGATAGTGTTGGAGATGATCTAGCAACCCTCTCTTGATAACCCACTGATAAGATGTTCTGCAAGGGCATTTAGGGAACTTATTGGACCAGTAGCATGTGATAGGTGAGTGGTCACTGGGCATTAGGTAACACGGTGGTGCCGATGATCCTCTCAGGATGGTCGGAAAAAATAAGATCAATTAGGGTGCTAATACTAGTCCTGTAGTTAATTCTAGTGGGGGAAGAGACAATTTGAGAGAGATCAATGCCTGCAGCAGCATCCTTGCAGGTGTCAGAGTCAGGTGACAGCCTGTTAGTATTGTAATCACCCAAAGCAATGACTCCCGGGCCATTTGGCAGACTAGAGATGAAATTGAGAACTGTTTGGAAACCCTTGCGAGTTTCCTTTGGTGGAATGTAGACCGAGAGAATGTGGATAGATTTCATTTGATGACCTAGCGAAATTTTTACCTGTAATGTTTAAGCACCACCCCTAGGGAGCAGAGTAGGAAATGCTATGCATTGTAGCATATCTGAAATATACAGAGAGTAGCCACCCCTTGTTTATCTACCCTGTCTGCTCTGCATAATGTGTAGCCATCTAGGGAGAGTGTTGAGTCAGGTACCGCAGGAGAGAGAGTCAGGTTTCAGCTATTGAGAGGATGTCAGGTCTGTGCTTAGCACCCAGACTTGGAGTTGATCTAATTTTGGCAGGAGGCTACGGATATTAATGGAGGCAGTTTTTAGTCCCCTGGGATTACTGTTGTTAATAAATGGCATTTGCATGGGCGCTGGGTTAGCATGCACATTTTCGGACAACAATACTAGTAAATGGAGTTGTCTGGTTAGGATGCGTTTGAGGAGTTCATATTTTGAATAGTGTGTTTTTATGTTTGGTCTGGAAGAGAATGAAGGAATCATAATAGAGCTGAGATTGGGGAACAGAAAGTGTGCTATGTGTGGTGCCAGGTGAGTAGCCTGGCAGGTAAGACTAGCTGGATTGAGGGCACGGTTAGGAAGACTGGTTATGGTGTCAGGAGTTGAGGGACTCAAGAGTGTTGAAGGTGTGCCTATTGTGGGTAAACTGCCATTACTGGAATATTGTGGCCAAGAAAGTGTTAGGAGGGCATTGAGTAGGGTATAGTAATAGAGCGCTATATTGTATCAGTGGCCAGTCATTGGGAGGTTGAGCGGACACGGTAAGGTAAAACTTGGGCGGGGGTTGGGGTCAGAATGGCTGAGGGGTGAGTCAGAGCCCAAATAGATAGTGTAGTAGGAACCAGATTAGCATTAGCACCCCTAATGTAGCTTAGTGGTTGAGGTGTTTGCCCCTGGTGTGGAGTGTCATAGGTTCAAACCCATGTGGGCCAGAGGGTAGGGGTATAAGGGATATTGTCAGGGTGCGTGAAGACCAGGAGGGGAAAAAAGGCCAGGACAGCAGAGAAAGAGTGGGGAGGGGCAGAAAAAGAGGCCAGGAGAGCAGAGAAAGAGTGGGGAGGGGCAGCAGAAGGCTCAGTATCTGGAGCAGTAGCAGTAGGCTCAAGGGTGACTCCTAGTGGTGATGAAGCATGACAAGCTAGTGGGAAAGGGAAGACTTAGTTTATAGACAGCACCTGGTCACATGATCAGTCATGTAACCCTAATGATGTATAAATCAAGTGCCGAGCTAGGGTGAGAGGGGCAGTCAACGCAAAGCGTTGACAGGCTAACACAGGTCAGCAAGTGTGCTCCAGAGTAAAGGAGGTAGTTTTTCCAATACCTGCTCCTAACGATACTTGCAGGTGGTTTCTGGTTGCTTGGGTTCACTCCGTTGGGAGTGTTTGTGCAATTGGAGTTGCCTGCTCCCAACGGTGCTTGCAGGCGGCTTCTGGTTGCACTCCCTTGGGAGTCATGCCAGTAACCGTTTGCCCCCAGTCCACCAATCAATAGCCTGTAGTTTTGGAGCCTTTTTTTCAGTTTGCAGGGGTTCCAGCAGCAAGTCTGACACAACATTTCCGTCAGCTGGGATTCCCTAGACACTGATAATGAAAGGGGGTGTACTGGGACTTCTGTGTGCTTCTTGGGCAGGCAGAGAGAGTGATTACAGGAGAGAGGCAAGAGTTGCAGGATGCTGTGACCTTTCCTGTTAGGCCACAGTCTGCAATCTAGACAGGCAGGAACTCCCTGCAAGTGAGACTCAGTATGAAGTGAGACTAGTTCAGGTGAGAATTCAGCATTTCAGAAAGCATCCTGGAGAGCCTGAAGTTTCTTGAAATGATACTGACTGCAGAGACTGTGACAGCACCCATTCTGATAACTCAGTTGTTTAATATTTTGTCTACGAGGTGTGGCATAGAGCAGGCTAGTTTTCAGCTGCAAGTTGCATCAGGGCAACAGAATAAAGTGTAAACCCAAGACTGCATTTCGATCGTCTGCACCAGAAGAGTTTTTCCTGTTGGCCTATATTTTTCTGTTCTCATGCAACCAAGAGTCCAAGGAGAATGTTCAGATGTTTTTTCCTCTGCAGAGGACCATCACCTTCAGCACTGGAAGAGGATTGAACCCAGGCCAGGGTATGAATGCCAAATTTCAACACAGAAGTTCATCACTTTAAATTACATTGTCATCAGCCTTTGCCTTATGTTAAAGAAGCCAAGCATCACTAACTGTACTTGTCATAGTGGATTACAATTTAGAGTTTAACACTTTATGCACGCATGCAGACCCATTGCTGGGTTGGGGGGGTTTATCTGACTAAAGCCGGACAATTTGCGCTCCAACCCAACATACTGAACAGCAACATCAGGAATGCATCAGACTTTACCTGTTGCATGGGGTACCACAGGTTTAACTATAGTGACTGGTTCCAGCTGTTCTATTGTGGGGTGTATGCTGTTTAGGCAAGCAGAGCCTGAAAAGCCGTGTACCAACTTGTGGTGTGCTAATTCCATATTTCCACCACAGGTACTACAGCTGCTGGTTATTAAACCTGTGTTCTATGGTACAATTGGTGTGGTTACTGAGTGCCTTAGAGTTTAAGTACACTAGAGTTGATAAGCAAATTTGGGAAACTGCGTTACTGAATATACCAGTGCATGGGTGGGTGGGCTCTAGGGTGGGTGCTGGATGGAATCACCATCTAGACCATAGTATACTCTGGGAGGAGGCAACAAAACCATATTCCTCATATACCCTAGCGAGGTTTGTGCCCAGGCAAACCTCACACACTTAGGGCCCTCAACCTTGGAGCCCAGCAGACAGGCACAGGACAAGGAGGTGTGACTCACCCTGCATATACCACCACATGCCAGAGCCAAATGGGGGGCATGAGAATAAGAGGAAAAGGAGGGGAAAGAGAGGATAGAAACAAGATAAAAGGGGAGAGAGCCAAACAATGTTTGGAGATAAAGGAAGCAAAGTGAGCAAGGGTTCCTGGCATTAAGAGAGGAGAGGGAAAGGGAGAGGGAAGAACACAGAGTACAGTGGTGTGAACACAGGGGTTTGTCAAGAGCAAAATGACAGAAACAGTGAAAGAGAGGGTCCAGTCTAATTAAAGTGGACTTTGGAGTAGAGATGCAGCGAATTTAAATTTCGCCGGTGAAGTGGGCACCTCGTGTTGTTACTCCACTACACAGAGTGGCCAATGCAATGGGCTCACTTTGCCTTGTATTGTCATTCCGCCCTAACGTGAAGTAAGGCGAAGTGACAACAATATTGGCAGCCCTTCACACACACACAGTCACCAAAATTAATGTGCATCCCCAAAATGCTCATGTCTTGTGTCCAGAAAACTCCCCAGTGCTGACAAAGTGAAATGAGAGCACAAGAAATGCAAAGTCTCACAGAATTATTGGCGCACTCAGACGTCATGCATGCAGTAGTCGAACACAGTCACCAGAATTAATGTGCATCTCCAAAATGCCACTGTCTTGTGTCCAGAAAATTTCCCGGTGTTGATGAAGTGAAATGAGGGTGTAACAAGAAATGCAAAGTCTACCAGAATTAATGGTACAGAGCACACTCAGTCATGCACTCAGTAGTCACACACAGTCACCAGAATTAATTTGCATCCCCAAAATGCTACTGTCTTCTGTCCAGAAAATTCCCCAGTGCTGACGAAGAGAAATGAGAGGATAACAAAAAATGCAAATTATACAATGGTGTGTGAAAATCCTGTAACCTCATTGGTCAAAACATGGCACATGACCATGGGTAAATCCTGCATTACCCATGGCTGAGGAACTGCATTTATAAAAAACATAATTAAACACATTTTTACATTTATTTTACACATGGGCCCATTGTATAGTTGCAATAAGGCACTCCAGGGTGTGAATTATTGGGGATTTACCCACTTCCTGTGTGGTTAAGTCACTCAGCTGTGCCTCGTGACACACCACACAAGGCATGGGTAAACCCCCAATAACCCATACCCTGTTGTGCCTTATTGCTTAAGTGTCCCAGAATTAATGGTGCACTCCATCATGCACGCAGTGTTCACACACAGTGACCAGAATTAATGTGCATCCTCAAAATGCTACTGTCTTGTGTCCAGAAAATTCCCCAGTGCTGACAAAGTGAAATGAGAGCATAACAAGAAATGCAAAGTCTCCCAGAATTAATGGTGCACTCAATCATGTGCGCAGTGGTCACACACAGTCACCACAGCTAATTTGCATCCTCAATATGCTACTATCATGAGTCCAGAAAATTCCCCAGTGCTGACAAAGTGAAATGAGAGGGTAACAAAAAAAATGTGAAGTCTCCCAGAATTAATGGTGCACTCCTTCATGCGCTCAGTGGTCACACAGTCACCAGAATTAATGTGCATCTCCAAAATGCTACTGTCTTGTGTCCAGAAAATTCCCCAGTGTTGACAAAGTGAAATGGGAGCGTAACAAGAAATGCAGTCTCCCAGAATTAATGGTGCACTCCATCATGCACGCAGTGGTCACACACAATCACTAGAATTAATGTGCATCCCCAAAATGCTACTGTCTTGTGTCCAGAAAATTTGCCAGTGCTGATGAAGTGAAATGAGAGTGTAACAAGAAATGTGAAGTCTCCCAGAATTAATGGCACACTCAGTCATGTGAGCAGTGGTCACACACAGTCACCAAAATTAATTTGCATCCCCAAAATGCTACTGTCTTGTATCCAGAAAATTCCCACTGCTGACAAAGTGAAATAATAGGATAACAAAAAATGCAAAGTCTCCCAGAATTAATGGTGCACTCCGCCATGTGCGCAGTGGTCACACACGGTCACCAGAATTAATGTGCATCCCCAAAATGCTACTGTCCTGTGTCCAGAAAATTCCCCAGTGCTGACAAAGTCAAATGAGAGTGTAACAAGAAATGCAAAGTCTCCCAGAATTAATGATGTACTGCAAATGCACAGACAGATTAAGATTGCATTGTGCACTCAAGAGATGCAGACGCAAAGGCATAACACCTAACCAGTGCTCACAAGTCACAAATCCAAATCTGGAAAAGAATACCTTTTGTTACATGGCAATAATTAGAGTGCTGGAATGGGCACTGGCGATTGGTGAAAGGGCATCACGGGTTCCAAGTCGGAGCGAGTATTAATCCACAATAGATGCCGTGTTGAGAATGGTAGTACCAAAGTGAGCCAGACCCCTAGCTTAGCAGCACTGGGCACAGGTGGGGAGCGAGTGTTAGACAGGCAAGTGCGGCACAGAGAGAGGGAGATGAGCTACATGCAGAGTGCAGCAGAGCGGAAGGCAGTACACCGGAGAGGCACTAACAGCACACGCTGCACAAGATGCAGCGCCCAAGGTCGGACGACTGTGGGAGAGGCAAGGGGAAGTGACCCAGTCTGCATGTTAATGTGGGAGCGATCGTGCACCGCAGCGAGTGAGCAGTGCAGCGGAGACCTCCAACGCGTGGCAGGAAAGAAACACCCGCGCGGATCCGGACATTTTCCGCACTGGCATGTGAGCCGCACTATTACCATTCCTTAGAGGTAGTGAATATTTTGACTGCATCAGCATCTTAATGCTGTTTTGTAAGCAGACTTGAAAGTGCAGGAAAAATGTTTCCTCAGAACTCCAAGTCCCTGTGTTATCTTGCTGAGGGCAGACGAAATAGGCTCCTGGTGATTCCATCATCACGCGGCCCATGTAACAAGCACATTAAGCCACTCCGGCGATGGCATCTAATGCGATTGATGCATGGTTGGGCGGTTGTTCACCCTCGACCTCTGGCCTTGGGCAACAACCCTCCCAACCATGCATCAATCCAGCATTAGATGCCACCTTCATCATGGCTTAATGCTTACTTGCCGACTGGGGGGAGTAATGCACAGCAGTAACAGTCCACTACCAGTAAAAATACCACAAAGCAGTATAAAAAATTCATGCAGGTATAGTGGATAGCAGGTTCACACTGCTGCAATTACTCTGTGGCACAATAAAAAGTGTCTGATTTAATGGCACGCATCGCACACATACTCACAGACACTACAAGTAATGCGTAGCAAATTGAAAACCTTTAGTAATATAACCAAATGTTTTAAACAAACTGAAATTATACACTGCTGCACCACAACGATCAGCAAAAAAATTTCAAGAATTACTGAAAATATTACTATGTGTATATTAACACAGTTATACAAGAAAAATATAACCAAAACAGAAAGACTGCCTTTTTCTCCCAGTTAATCTACCTACACCAGAGATACGCCCCTCCCCCAAAGCACACTTCACAGTACACAGCCTGACTGTTCTAAATTAACAATCAAAATCCACACAAAAACAATAAACACTCGATGATATGAGCACAGGAGGGTTTCCTACAATCGATGTACTAAACTGTGAGCAAAAAAAAAAATAGCTCAAAAAGGTTTTTTAACAGCTTTTAGAGGATTTGAATTGCAGAGCTCTGAGAGGAAACTGTCTCCATCTTCCACTACACACACACACACACACACACACACTGCACAGAACTGAGGCTGTGCAGCAGGGCCAGAATCAAGCCTTTGGGGGGTCTGGGGCACTCGAACTCTGGGCCACCCCACCCCCCACCCACCCCACATATGCAGTGTTCACGACAGGTGAAAATCCCTAACCAATCTAGGGAGTCAGAGGCATGCCCTCCACCCGCAGAAAATTTTGAAAAAATGGTTGAAAATGGGGCATTTTCGTGGGTTTCCTTACTGTTTTCTGATTTTTTTTCTACTGTAAAAAGTGACATTTTATACTGGAAAAGTACTTGTCACTGCCTCAAATCGTATGTTGTATGTTTCCATATTCACATATCTGGACAGTGCAAATTTATATGTACAGTACTTTCAAGATTTGAATATGTAACTATACATAGGTTATTAGTACAAATATAATATTTGTATTAACATGGGCATAGAGTTTAGGTTTTCAGGGGGTCAGAGGCTCAGGCTGAAAACTAAAACAAGTCAGACAGTGTAGCATAAGGGCTGCGTTCAAACTTCAGGGAAGTCAGGTGGGAGGCAGAAGCTGCTGGCTGCATGTAAAGAGCTTCCTGCAAAACAGGATATTTTAAATTAGTTGTGCAGTCTGCTTTAACTGAATCCACTGTCCTCAGCTCAGACCCAACACTGTGTCTCCTCCAAACATTGTGTTTGACTGGACTGACTGATTGAGTTGAGCATTTTATGCAAAACGCAAAAGAACTTCATGCAAGCTGCCAAGCCATGATATTTGTGCAGTCAAGAGTCTGCTGCTCCATTGTAGGGTCTGTCTGCTCTACTGCTCTGACCATCCATTCTACTGTCCTGTCCTCCTCTCAGTGCCAGTCAGCTCAGTCAGACCCAACACTGCCTCTACTCCAGTCCAGACATTATTTAATTTAATTTAATTTTATTGGACCGGACTGATTCTGTTTTTTTTTTTTTAAACAGCTCCTCTACATCTATCAGTCAATTTGTTAGAGCCTCTGTACTCCATATTTAAATAAAAATTATATATATTTAAATCATGAACTGCACTTAACGAACCCCCTCGGCCACTCCACTCTGACTGGTTGAGTCATTACATATCTCCTTTGCTTAAGGTGGCAGGGACGGCAGGTCCCTGCACCTTATCCACTAGTGAAGCATGCTGCTACTAGCTGAATTGATTGCAATGGGTCCACTTTGGCCCTACTGCTCACAAATTCATGTATGTTACTGTTCTATCTACTGCTCTATCTTTAGGGGCGTTGTTGCCCTGATGTGTTGATTACTGCCTTTACCATGCTGTTATCGTCCTCCTGCTTGCAATGTAAACCCTTGATGCTCTTGTATTACCGTTTTGTTGTAGCTCTTGACTATACCTTGAACCTGTCTTTGCCTGATGTGCCTGAATGTACCTTTGTAATCTCTCAGGTTGCACCTGAAAATAGGCACTTGGTTTTTTAGTGTGCTTACCCAGTAAACAAAAGGAAATAAATAAATAAATAAAAGTATGCTGGCCAGGAGAAAATTAATTTTACTTGACAAGACTGTCACCCTCTCTGCAGTATTTTAAGAAAAAGATCTTCCTGCAAACCAGGATATTTATTTTAATTTAAATTACTTAACTGTGCATTCAGTGCTTTGAATTTGACTCATTGTGTGCCCTCCCTCCTCATCATCATCAGCTCAGAGACCCACCCAACAACACAACACTGTCTCCGGTCCAGTACATTGATTATTTAATTTTGACTGGACTGATTACTAATTGACTCAGCGTTCTTTTAAGCAGCTCCACTCTAGATCTATTAATTAGTTGATTTATTAGACCCTCCATCTGGATCAGACCATATTATTTAAATAAAGAAAATATATGGATTTAATTAAAATCATGAAACTGTAGCTGGCCGGCCAGTGTCCTCTGCAAAGAGGCATACCTTCCCTTCCAGCTCTTCTGCATTGTCACTTAGACATTCAAGAGGACTGAGAGATGTCAAAATCGTTTTTGTACACACACTTGGTGAATGAGGGTAACACAAACTTGAGCTTCACAGCAAGGTTTATGTTCAACTCACACACACACCTCAGGTGTGTAAACAAAACTCATAATACACCCTTCACCTCACCATTCATTATCCTCAGTGCTTTAATATAGTGCGACAAAACTTGGTTCATAATTCCATCTTGTTTTGTTAGTCTTTTATTTTTCTCATGATGGTTCAGTTCAGTGCGTTAAACTTAAACTGAAAGTTGCTGAAGTGTTCAGTTTTTTTTAATGGTCTGGCCTACTGACCCCTGTCACTTCTCATATATACAGTACATGGGCTATTTGCCTATTAGTTTATGCAGTCACTAGGCCATTTTTATGTTGGCTCATGCTTGCACGCCAGCCAACATATTGCAATAGTTGCAGATTTGGAGGCGCGGTCACTGTTGGGCGAATGCAGGGCACGCATCGGTAGGTGCGTCCCTCATTCCCCAATAAGCCTGTATGCAGGTGCCACACCAGGAATACATAATGTAGCTAGCACATCTAAAGAAAGATCTGCTGCAATGAGAGCAAAGCTTGTCATACGCAGCGGCACCTCCCGACGTGCCTTCCCGGTGAACCATTAGAGTAAACATGGTGGCACACTGCCTGCCACAATGGCAACTTCGGGGTGCCCACTCCCCCTGTCGGCATGCCCTGACCCAGTTTCTGTGCAGATGGGGGAGCCCACTCCTGGTCGGCATAATGCACCCCCCCATTTGTTAGGTGCCGAGGGGGGTGCCCAATCCCCCTCAGCTCTTGCCCCACCTTCGGTATATGCCAATGGGGTGCCCAATCCCCCATCATATAGCCCCCCAAACACTCAGGTGGCATGCTGGGAGCCCATCCCAGCATGCCAAATGCTCCTGTAAAAAAAAAAAAAAAACTGTACCGCAATTTTGTTTTTTTAACCTGTAAAGAAGGAAACGATCCCTCGTGGTCTGTCCGGCTCGCTGCCCCAACCCGCACCCACCCTCTGCGCACCCTGCCTCATCACACCTCCCTCACCCCATATTTACCTCCAGAGTCCGGCAAGATGATCTTTGGAGGACCGGGAACACATCTGCACTCTTCAAAGCCAACCTCGAAGAAATGCTGGTAAGCTGTATAATGGCATAAATAGGGTTTTCTCAACTTTGGTGCATATCTTGGGCATTTTTTGGAATTGTTGCACCAAATTTTCAACATGGAGTTATTGGGACCCCTCCTTATGAACTCAGCCTCTGTCATGGCGTTATTCAGTCCCGAAAGATGATTTTGCAGTCACTGCATGGAATTGCCATTCGGGGACTGAGTAATGGAACGACAGTACCACTGTTCATGGGGGGGGGGCTCTCAAAAAGCCTATGTTGCAAATCTGGTTAAAAAAATCCAGAAAATGGCTGTTTTATGAGCGTGCATGTGCTGTTTCCACACACAATCATAACTTTGTGAATTTGTAATATTTTCACTCCAGATTTTCAAAATTGCCATTTTTCCACACCTCCTTATGAACAGTACAGCTGCCATTTTACATATCCTGGCCGAAATGTGTTTTCGTACGTCCGGCGCAGAATAGCGCGGTCGCTGTGTGAAATCAGTTTTAGGGACAATTTGAGAAAATGACAGTAACACTGTTCATGAGCAGAGGTCCTAAAATTCCTATGTTGAAGAATTTGGTGATGAAAAGTCCATAAAAGCGACTGTATGTTAAAATTAATAGATTGCGCGGTTCCCACGCGCACCCTTGAACTTTGCAAATTGCAATATTTTCATGCCAGATTTTCAACACTGGCATTTTTTTCACACCTCCTTATGAACAGTACAGCTGTCATTTTCACAGCCTGCCCAAAATGTGTTTCCGCACCTGTGGTGCACAATGGTGTGGTCGCTGTGGGAAATCAACTTTTGGACAGATTAACAAAATCACAATGCCACTGTTTATGAGAGGAGGTCCCAAAATGCCTATGTTGAAAATGTGGCTAAAAAATCCTAAAAATAATTGGCTCACAGACGTGTGTTGCGCAGTTTCTTTGCATGCTCATGACTTCACCAGTTTTTCATATTTTCACTCCAGATTTTCAACGTTGCAATATTTTTAAACCTTCTCATGAACAATACAGTTGTCATTTTCCGAATCCTGCCCAGAATGTGTTTTCATCCCAGTGTCGTCAAATGGCATAGTCGCTGTGCAAAACCACCTTTCAGCTAACAAACTGATTGTGCTGCTCTTCAGGAGGTGGGGTCACAAAAAGCCTATGTTGAAAATTTGGAGTGAAAATACCAACAAACACCTACAACGTTAGGGTTTCCAACTGTAACACCCCACCCTGTAGAGACTGCCAGGCATCTGGGGTGTGACTTGGGATCATTGGCTGTAATGCTGATGTCATTCCACCCCAACCCCTACCCTGCAGCCAGTGACAGGCATCGAGGTGTGCCTTGGAGTGTTCGGCCCTAAAGTTCACCCCATTCTCCTATACTGTACCCGTCTCAGCATATTTCCTTATGGAATGGGGTAAGCATAAGGCCCAAAGACCCAAAAGCACACCACGACACTTGTCAGTGTCTACAGGGTAGAGTGAGGCCCATTCTCCTATACTGCACCTGTCTCAGCATATTTCCTTATGGAATGAAGTAAGTATGAGGCCCAAAGATCCAAAAGCACACCACGACACTTGTCAGTTTCTACAGGGCAGGGTGAGGTAAAATGGCATGACCATTATAGCTGATGCCCCAAAGGCACACCCCAGTGCCTATCAGTCTCTGCAGGGTGGGGGTGGGGTTGGCGTCAGTTCCATACTTCACTGCCATTCCTATTATGCATCTCTAACTCCTGCACTACCAATGCCAGCGAGAAAACATTCGGCATTGACAAATGCTTGTTTTATTTAGATTTTATGTTCTTTTTGTTCTTAGAACCTAAACTGCATAGCAGTAGTATAGATGTTTCTGAGATAAGCTGCTTGGAAGGAACACAAGATGAGGGAGCATGAGGAGCCAGGACGTTGGGGTACTGGAGGAGCAGCAGCCAAGAATGAGCAGGTTGAGTCAACTGTGCAATACTGCCAGCAGTCTGATGAGTCAGAAGCCACCCACAGCCACAGGCCACTGCTGGAGCCAAGATCTAAGCAGCTCATCATCATCATCATCATCATCATCATCCCACCCTCGCCAGTGCCACAGCCACCTCACCTCGCTCATCACGCACCACCAGAGCAGAGTCACTGACTGACTACAAAACAAAACGCTTTTATTTTTTTTATGTTTTAAGCTTATTTTAATCTGGACTCTATGGTGCGAGTGAGGAGGCGAGCTCAGCAATGACGACTCCAGTACTGAATTGATCGAGGAGTCAGGAGGACCTGGCCGGAGCAGCAGAGCAATCTAGAGAAGGTGAGGAGCAAAAGTTCAGAACAGAACTAAGGGATGGAGAGAGGATTGGAGATTAGGAGAGGAGTCATGAGTCAGTCAGGGGAGTTAGGATGGCCCAGGACCACAGCGCCATAACCGCCGCCTGCCAACAGCCATTTTCACCATCCAATCACTCAGTCTTCTGTCCCTACAATTTCCCCCTGCCTAAGCTGCCTTTTTTTGCTTAAGTACCTTCCCAGCCAATCCTAACCTGGAGTCGGTGAAATTAATGGGCAAAATTTATTGATCGAGCAACGAGCGCAAGTTGAGGCAAAACTACAGACAAACGCTTCTCTTCACTAGCTAGCTGGCAGCTAGAAGGCTTTCTCCTCTCTACGCCACCATGAGTCAGAACGTCTGAGAAGGGGCAGGGCGGGCTCTACCGAGACATGCGCATTCGGTGAGATGCTGAGACATCACCTGACTGCCGGTAGAGTGAACATGTGACACCCCCCACTGGCAAGTCAGAAAGTGAAGATTTTTTTTTTTTTTTTTCCAAACAGCTTTAAAATGTTTAATTGTTTGAGGATGCAGTCAGGACTTCCGATGACAGGAGGCGAGAGCAAATGCAGGATATCATGGGGGGGCCCCCCTTTGATAGTGGCCTGGGGCATTTACCCCATTGTTAAATTGGGCCTGCTGTGCAGAACAATCTAGCACCCACGTGACCTGCAATCCCATGAAGCACTGCAAAAACAAGTCGAAGTGAGGTGAAGTACATTGATTTCAATGTAATCTGCCTTAAAATTGGTGGAGAAGTAGTTTGGGGAAGGTGGAATAATGAGAAGTCATTGTTTTCAATGGACTTCATGTTCCCCATTATAATGCGAAGTACTCTGCTTTGCATTGCGGGTTCTTCGCAGAGTCCGTGTTACTTCACAAATCACTTCACGGAGCGAATTTTGGCTACTTCAACCACAACTACTTTGGAGCAGCACTATAAACAATGTCTCTGAAGTCAAAAATGGGAAGAAACATCTTAGTGAGGATTTTTCTGTGTGCCGGAAGTAGAATGGTTCTCTGATTTCTGTATAGCACCCCAAGCTTGGATGGAGTCATTGTGAATAGCATCCACATGAGCAGAACAATAAAGATGGCTATCCAGACAAACCCCAAGGTACTCAAAAGGGAGACATCTTCAACAGTTGCACCATCAAGGGCATGAAAAGAGGGAAGGGGAGATTCTAGTCTATTATAAATATATATAATACATAAAAAAATACATATATACATATATACATATATACATATATATTCTTTGCAAAAACTTTGATAATGCACTGGTTAGGGTTGAAGTGACAAAAGTAGGGAAATGTGGTGTTAGGTTTTCCAACCCTAACACCCCAACCCCACACACCAGATAGCAACAGGAAAAACCATTACAGTTTCATCTCTCTTGTGTCTTTGCTAATCAGTCATGGGGTGTGTCATGTGGTTGCTAGCCCTATGTCAGACATGGTTGTCATTTATTTTTCCATATATGATAGTAGCCAATTAGCATATGTGCCTTGTGGTTGTCAGCCCTATTTCAGCCATGGCTGTCATTTATTTTTTCATATATGATAGTAGCCAATTAGCCAATAAGCATATACTGTATGACACCAACAGCATCCATAACAGATGGTAATTAACTAACATTAAGTAATTACAGGGTCTATGTCAACTCGCTCCCGACAATTCATCCCCACTAAATCCGCTCCCGATTCCCGCTCCTGTGTGAATTCATTCCTGCTACATTCGTGCCGGTCAATGCACTCCCACTCATGCTCCTGCTGCCGAAAATAATGGCACATACTTTACATATTTATGCATCGTTACTCTGGGCTTCCAGTAAATACTTTCTTTCTAGCAGTTATAAGGATTATTCAGATACTGATTATTACTTCACTCTAACACTCTAAGAGTCCAGTTCACTAGCTATGACTGGAAAAGCTCAGGTCACTGTTAAGTCATGCTGTTGTAATGCAAGTACCTGATTAGTCTGTACTTAAAAATTAATTTTCTGCCACTTTATCTGGTGGGTCTTCTTTTAAAGTTGTAATTTTAAAAGATGCTCAGAATTAGAGAGACACGAGTGTTAAGTCTTGCAGACTTCTGATTGGCGTCTGACTGCTCAGAGTTGAATGCAATTGTCTGCTGGGAAGGGTGGTAATGCGCTTGTGCAAGTCATCAAAACATGCACTTCAAGAAAATGGCTTTCTCTTGGGGAACGAGAAATTCTTACATTTAAACCTTTGCAATTATTTTTTTAATTTAATCTTTTGAATGTCTCTTTTCTTCTGAAGTGGGTAGTCACAGGCTGCAAGGTTGTGCTCTTAGCAGAAAACAATCTATTTTTGAGAAGCCATATTGCAGTTTCTATACAGAACATACATTGTAAGGGAAACAGACTTGCAGAAGGCAAGGTGTTTCCTTTTACCTGAAAACTAATTGTAGGAGTGAATACGGGAGTGAATTGACAGGGGAAGGGTTCGGCATGGAGTGAGTTAGCAAGGAGCGGGTTGTTGGGAGTGGGTTTTCGTGGAGCCAATTGTCAGGAGCAAATTGACATGCTCCGGTAATTACATAGATACATAGATACATACATAGACAGTGTCGGCAGATAAGGGCCTATGGCCCACCTAGTCTGCCCATTTGAGCTTGTAAGTTCAGTTTGTTTTCCTAGAAGTCTATTTCCCCTTACTCCTGACCTCTAGAATTCCTTTATGTCTATCCCATGCATTCTTAAATCCCGTGATTGTTTCAGCCCCACCACTTCCTCTGGCAGGGTGTTCCACTTGTCCACCACCCGTTCTGTGAAGAAATTCTTTCTCATGTTTCCTCTGAATCGTCCTCCCTCCAACTTCATCCCATGCCCTCTAGTCCTGAAACATCTTTTTCGCTTAAAATAGTGTTTTCCTGCACCCTGTTCCTCCTGTAAGATACTTGTATGTCTCTATCATATCCCTCTCCCTCCTCTCCTCCAGGGAGTACATGTTCAGTTCCTTCAACCTGTCTTCATAGGACTTGTGATGCAACCCATGCACCATCTTTGTTGCCCTCCTCTGAACCTTCTCTACCCTGTCTATGTCCTTACGGGGTATGGTCTCCAGAACTGTACACTGTACTCCAGGTGGGGCCTCACTAGTGTCTTGTATAGCGGAATTATGACCTCCCTTTTCCTGCTGGTGATGCCCTGCCTATACATCCCAGCATCCTATTTGCTTTACCTGATGCCTTGTCACACTGTTTCCTACCTTGAGGGTCATCAGAGATGACAACCCCAAGATCCCTTTCCTGCTTGGTGCATGCTATATCCTCACCCCCAACTGATATATTGTGCCAGGGTTTTGTGCCCCATATGCATTATCTTGCACTTCTTTGCATTGAATTTCAACTGCCAAACCCTTGACCATTCTTCAAGTTTCTGCAGGTCCCTTCTCATTCTGTCTACACCCCGGTGTGTCTACTCTGTTACAGAGCTTTGTGTCATCAGCGAACAGTGAAATTCTGCCTTCTATATCCTGTGCAATGTCACTGATGAAGATGTTGAATAGGACCGGTCCCAGCACTGATCCTGTGGTACCCCACTGGTCACTCTTCCCTCTGTGGAGTGACAGCCATTTACCACCACCCTCTGTGTCCTGCCACCCAGCCAGTTACCTACCCACACACTACTGTCCTGCCCACACCCATATTCCCCAGTTTGTGTAATAGTCTTCTATGTGCACGGTGTCAAAGGCCTTGCTGAAGTCAGATAGGCCATGTCCACTGCCCTCCCCTGATCCACCTCCCTAGTCACCCAGTCAAAAATTCAATGAGGTTGGTCTGACTGACCCTCCCCTGGTGAAACCATGTTGCCTTGGGTCCTGTAGTCCATTGACAACCAGATGTTCCACCAATCTCCTTCTGTAGTGCTTCCATGATCTTTCCCACTACCGAGGTGAGGCTGACTGGTCTGTAGTTTCCTGCTTCCTCTTTGTTCCCACTTTTGTATAAGGGGACTACATCTGCTGTCCTCCAGTCTTTGGGTACCTCCCCTGTTTCCAGTGATTGGCTGAACAGGATAGCCAGAGGTTCAGCCACCACCTCTCTTAATTCTTTAAGGACCCTGGGGTGCACCCCATCTGGCCCCATAGCTTTATCAGCTCTTATTACTTCCAGTTCCTTCAGGACCCTTTCTCGTGTAAAGGGACTTGTGTCCATTTCTGCACCATTCTCACCCCTTGTACTCCCTTCAGACCCATTACCCCCCTCTTCCTTAGTAAAGACTGAGCAGAAATACCTGTTCAATATGTCAGCTTTACTGTTGTCATCCTCCACACGGCTCCCATCCTCCCCCTTCAGTCTCACTATCCCTCCCTTTGTCCTTCTTTTTTCACTTATGTACCTGTAAAAGGTTTTGTCCCCTTTAACCACTGATTTTGCATTTTGCATGCTATAACATTGTAATTACACTGTGTTATAAGTGTGGACAACATATATACATGTTAAGTACTTACAACATTCTGTAACAGTGAAATTAATACTCTATTACAAGTGTGGACAAAATATATGCATGTTATTACAGAACTATTAACATGTGTAACAACCACCTGAATAACAAATGTAACAACAACCTATTAACCACCCACATTACAGCCCAAACAGCCTCTCCAGCTACAGCCCCTGCAAAAAACAGCCCCCCCCAAAAAATCAATATGAACCACTTTTACAGCTCCCCCCATATCACTTACTAACATACTATTTGCCAGCAGATTAGGCCTTATGGTCTATCGAGTCTGCTCGAACCTTAAATCCTTAGTTGGGTGCCGAGACCCTCCAATCCTTGTGCTCCAGAAACCCCTGTCATCCATCCCCACCCCCTGGGACAGGCCATCATCTGATACATCCACTTTCTGTGTCTGTCCCACCCTCTCTTGAAGCCCTCTACTGTGGATCTCTGAACCAGCTCACCAGGCAGTGCATTCCAAGGGTCCACCACCCTCTCAGTGAAAAACCTCCTCCCCTTTTCCCCCCTCACCCTTCCACCTTCCAACTTCAAACCATGCCCTCTGGTGATACCTCCCTGCTTTAGTCTAATCTCTAAGAATTTTTCTGTCTGCAGCTGGAGAGTGGCAGAAATCCTCTCCATTGATTCTATCTCTGAAATCTTACTTTTCCATTGAAAAAGAGAGGGTACCTGCAGGGACAACCATTTCAATATGATACATTTTAAAGCAGCTATTTGCTGAATCTGGAACAGTTTGACTGTGGAACTGGATCTTATACCCTCTGCCAGCCCCAAACAACCAAGCACCAGACTAGTAAAAGTGAATGGCAGGAGCAAGCCAAAAAGCATCCACAGATAGGCATGTACCTGCTGCCAATACAGTTTGAGTCGGGGACAGTCCCAAAAAAATGTGATAATGAGAACCTACTGACCCACATTCCCACCAACATAAATCTGAATAAGTGAAATGAAAATGCTGTGTTATTGTGGGGGGGCAGAAGTACCTCAATATTTTCCAGTTATACTCACACTATGTGGACGACGCTATGGTTGCCCAACCCCGCCATGGTTTTTAATTCCACTGAACTGGGGGAATAGAGATGTTGGATTCCTGCTCCCATTTAAGACAAATGCCATCAGCCAGTTGAGGGGCTAGATCAAAGAGGAACCTGTATAAGACAGATATGGGTCTGACTTTCACCCTTAACTTAATCCACCAGTAGAAGGTGTCTTCTAATGTTTGGGGTCATTGTAGTTGTCGAAAATGGTGTTGCTGAAAGAAAAAGTGTCTAACTTGAAGGAAATGGTAGCGATCTTCCTTTTGAAGCCCATATTTCCATTGGAGTTGCTGAAAGGACATACAGGTGTCACCATTGAGAAAGTGGGTGAAATGGGTAAGGCCACGGGCCTCCCAGTAGCGATAACCCATGTCCAGTGTGGGGGGTGTAAACTCTGCATGGTGTCTAATGAGAGAGAGGGGTCCCAAGCTGTTGGGCATTCTGACCATCTTCTGCAATTTGAGCAATATTTTGACAGTGTGCCTGGTCCAAGGGTTGGAGGAAGGGGAGAGGGAGGTAAGGTGCCTGTCTGGCGCCATGGCTTGGAGGGACAGGGAGCGAATCCTCAGGATTGCCAGAGCAGCTGCGCAGGGGAGGGAGCTGGATGTCATTGTCCACCTAGGGACAAATGACCTGGCTAAGAAAGGGATTAGAGAAGTGCAAGAAGAGTTTGTGGAATTGGGGAGGGGCCTTAGACAAGTAGCATGCACGGTAACCTTCTTGGAGGTGCTGCCCATCTATGGCATAGGAGAGGCTAGGGTGTTCCGCTTCATAGGATTCAATCAGTGGTTGAAAACTGGTGGGGAGCTCAAGAATTGGCTTCTTTGGGACTGGGGTCCACCTGGAGTGATGCAAGCCTATACTGGCATGATGGGCTGCATTTGTCCAGGAGGGAACCAGGATCCTAGGTGATAGGTTTAAATGCTTCATTGGCACATTTAAACTAGCCAAGGGAGGCACTGGAAAGGAGCGGGAAATCCTAGCCCCCCCAAAAAAATCATGGTAGTATGTGCGGTAAACGCCAACATAGAGGTGTCGATAGGGAGAAGGGCAGGGGTAAATGGAGAATGTGACAAAGGCAAGAAGGACAGGGATGGGGCAAAAAGGAGTAAGGCCATCAGGAAATGGAGGGTAATGAGTACCAATGCCCGTAGTCTGGGCAACAAGCTCCCTGAGCCGGTGGCATTGATGGAAGAGGGATGCCTGGATATCGTAGCAGTCACAGAAACATGGTACACAGAGAACCATGACTGGGATGTTAACATACCAGGGTACATAACCCACAGGAGAGACAGGCAGGGGAGAAGAGGAGGAGAAGTAGCTCTCTATGTAAAGGAAGGGATAAAAGCAACCGAACAAAAGAGTAAACAGGGAGGACAGGAGGCACTGTGGGTCACCTTGGAGACTGGAAAGGGCACCACAATCCGCACAGGGGTTGTGTACAGACCCCCATGTCATGGGGAGGGAATGGACAAGGATATGATAGAAGGCATTCTTAGAATGGCAGAGAAAGGGGAGATACTGTTGATGGGAGACCTGAATATGCCAGATGTTAACTGGAGCACATTTGCTGCAGGCACATCCAAGAGCAGGGTCATTCTTGATGCCCTACAGGTGGCAGGCCTCAGACAGCTAGTTTCGAAACCCACTCGTGAGGGAGCAATCTTAGACCTTGTACTCTCAAACGGGGGCAGTGAGAGGATCTCAGATCTAGAAGTGGGTTGCCATCTGGGAACAAGTTACCATCAAACAGTGTGGTTCACGTTAAACTCAGCTACAGAGTCAAGCCATACAAAAGTGAGGGTACTGGACTTTAGGAGGGCTGACTTTGGCAAGATGGGAGACTGCCTCAGAAAAGCACTAGCAAACAGGCTAGAAGGAGGTGTGGAGCAACAATGGGAATCATCAAACTGCCATCACAGAGGCAACAAGCCTTTGTGTGAAGCAAATAAACAAATCAAAATGAAAGAAAAACCACTATGGTTCTCAAAAGAGGTGGCTGTGAAAGTCAGGAAGAAAAGATAGCATTCTGGAAGTATAAAGAAACACAGAAGGAGCAGGACAGAGACCTGTACCAGTTAAGGCAGAAGGAAGCAGGGAGGAAGTCAGAATAGCAAAGGCCCAAATTGAGGAAAAGATAGCCAACTCCGGTTAAGAAGGGAGATAAAACCTTTTATAGGTATATCAGTGGCGTGAAAAGACAAGGGAGGATAATGAGGCTGAATAGAATGAACGGTAGGTGGGCAGAGAAGGACAGTGAAAAAGCAGGGATACTGAACGAATATTTCTGCTCCGTATTCACAAAAGAGGAGGGGGAAGTGCCTAATCCAATTAACAGAAGCACTCTTGATAGGGGGGTCGATCTCAGTCCTTTCACAGAAGAAAGGGTTCTGCAAGAACTCCTAAAACTGAAGGTGGACAAAGCAATGGGGCCTGATGGAATTCACCCAGAATTCTAAAAGAATTAAGGGGGAACTAGTGAAACCACTGGCAACTCTTTTAATAAATCATGGGAGGATGGTTTGGTACCCAAGGACTGGAGGAAGGCAGATGTGATTCCCTTCACAAAGTGGGACCAAGACAGAGGCAGGAAACTACAGACTTGTCAGTCTGACCTCTGTGGTAGGGAAAGTGATGGAGTCACTTCTGAAGGAAAGAATAGTTAGTACCTAGAGGCCAGTGGGCACAGGACCCAAGGCAGCATGGGTTCTCCAGGGAAGGTCATGTCAGGCCAATCTAATAGATTTCTTTGACTGGGTGACCAAAGTAGTAGACCAGGGAGGGGCTGTGGACATGGCCTACCTAGACTTTAGCAAGGCTATTGACACAGTACCACACAAAAGATTAATAGTCAAATTAACCAGCCTGGGAGTGGGTCCCAGGGTGGTAGCCTGGGTAAAACAGTGGCTGGACAACAGGACACAGAAGGTAATTGTAAATGGAGTTCACTCTGAAAAAAGAGGGGTTACTAGTGTGGTACCGCAGGGTTCAGTATTAGGTCCATTCCTTTTTAATGTCTTCGTAAGTGACATTGCAGAGGGACTGGAAGGAAAAGTATGCCTCTTTGCAGATGACACAAAGATCTGCAACAGGGTTGATACACAAGGAGGCGTGGAAAGGATGAGAAGGGACTTGGCAAGGTTGGGAGAATGGTCAGAAGTATGGCAGCTAGGATTCAATGCAAAGAAGTGCAAAATAATGCACCTGGGAAACAAGAACCCAGGGGAAGAATACACAGTGGGGGGGGGGGGGAGGTAGTAACAACAACAAAAAAGGAAAGGGACCTGGGGGTAATCATATCAGATGACCTTAAGGTTAGCAAGCAATGTGAGAAGGCAGTAGGGAGGGCTGGGGGTATACTGGAATGCATAGGGAGAGGCATAAGCAGCAGAAAATAGGAAGTTGTTATGCCTCTGTACAGACAGTTGGTGAGACCCCATCTGGAGTACTGTGTCCAGTTCTGGAGACCTCATCTCCACAAGGACATAGACAGGATAGAGACAGTCCAAAGAAGGAGAACTAAAATGGTGCATGGTCTGCAAGAGAAGCCGTATGAGGAGAGACTAAAGGAACTTAATATGTATACCCTTGAGGAAAGAAGGGAGAGGGGGGACATGATAGAAACTTTTAAGTACCTCAGTGGAATCGACAAAGTCCAAGAGGTAGCGTCTTTCAGAAAAGAGATTGCAAGAACAAGGGGACACAATTTAAAAGATAGAGGCGGTTCAGGGGCAATGTGAGGAAGTATTAATTCACAGAGAAGAGTAGTGGATGCATGGAACAGCCTTTCCTGTGGAGGTTGTGGGGTCTAAAACTCTGGAGAATTCAAGAATGCATGGAAGACATAGATACATAGATACATAGACAGTGTCGGCAGATGAGGCCTATGGCCCACCTAGTCTGCCATTTGAGCTTGTAAGTTCAGTTTGTTTTCCTAGAGTCTGTTGCCTTACCCTGACCTCTAGAATTCCTTTAGTCTATCCATGCATTCTTAAATCCGTGATTGTTTCAGCCCCCACCACTTCCTCTGGCAGGGTGTTCCACTTGTCCACCACCCGTTCTGTGAAGAAATTCTTTCTCATGTTTCCTCTAGATAAGTCCTCCTCCAACTTCATCCCATGCCCTCTAGTCCTGAAACATCTTTTCGCTTAAAAATAGTGTTTTCCTGCACCCTGTTCCTCCCTGTAAGATACTTGTATGTCTCTATCATATCCCTCTCCCTCCTCTCCTCCAGGAGTACATGTTCAGTTCCTTCAACCTGTCTTCATATGACTTGTGATGCACTCCATGCACCATCTTTGTTGCCCTCCTCTGAACCTTCTCTACCCTGTCTATGTCCTTACGTAGGTATGGTCTCCAGAAATGTACACTGTACTCCAGGTGGGGCCTCACTAGTGTCTTGTATAGCGGAATTATGACCTCTCTTTTCCTGCTGGTGATGCCCCTGCCATACATCCCAGCATCCTATTTGCTTTACCTGATGCCTTGTCACACTGTTTCCCTACCTTGAGGTCATCAGAGATGACAACCCCAAGATCCCTTTCCTGCTTGGTGCATGCTATATCCTCACCCCCCAACTGATATATTGTGCCAGGGTTTTTTACCCCATATGCATTATCTTGCACTTCTTTGCATTGAATTTCAACTGCCAAACCCCTGACCATTCTTCAAGTTTCTGCAGGTCCCTTCTCATTCTGTCTACACCCTCTGGTGTGTCTACTCTGTTACAGAGCTTTGTGTCATCAGCGAACAGTGAAATTCTGCCTTCTATATCCTGTGCAATGTCACTGATGAAGATGTTGGGACCCGTCCCAGCACTGATCCCTGTGGTACCCCACTGGTCACTCTTCCTCTATGGAGTGACAGCCATTTACCACCACCCTCTGTGTCCTGCCACCCAGCCAGTTACCTACCCACCAAACTACTGTCCTGCCCACACCCATATTCCCCAGTTTGTGTAATAGTCTTCTATGTGGCACAGTGTCAAAGGCCTTGCTGAAGTCCAGATAGGCCATGTCCACTGCCCTCCCCTGATCCACCTCCCTAGTCATAAGACATAAGGCAATTCTTGTGGGGGGGTAGGAAGAAATAGGCTTTGGTTAACTAGGATCCGCGGCCTATCCTGTAGGTAGGGAAATGGACAGACTAGATGGGCCAAGCAGTCCTTATCTGCCGTCAAAGTCTATGTTTCTATGTTTCTATGTTTGGTCACCTTACGGAGTACGTGCTGGGAGACCATACCTGTGGGTAGGATCCAGAGGGGATGATTTGAGAGGTCCTGGAGTTCCAGGTTGAACCATCCCACTTCCCTTCTCTGCTTAAACTGGATAAAGATCCAAGGACCCTGAGCTGCCAAATAATATTTCTGGATATCGGGGAGACTGAGGCCATCCCTCTTGTGAGAGCGACAAAAGCATGGAATGTGATATCATGGGTCTCTTACCCTGCCACAGGAATTTTGATAATGTTTTTGCTAAATCAGTCCAATAGGTTTTAGTGATTACTATGGGGAGTGTTTGAAATAAAAATAACAAACGAAGAAGGATGTTTATTTTTATTGATTGCACCCTGCCATACAAAGTAAGGGGGAGGAGGTTCCAACGGGTCACGTCTAATTTGTTCGCCTGCAATCATTTTTGGTAGTTCTCCGGGAAAACTTTGAGATATCCAACAAAATGTGGATACCCAAATATTGGAAGCTGTTCTTCTTTGCCCATGCAAAATGGAACTGTTCATTAAAGCCCTTGGGGGGGGGGGGGATCCACTTAAAATCATAGCCTCTGATTTGGACAAGTTAACTTTATACCCTGCCAGCACTCCAAATTGCCGAAGAGTATCCAGCAAGTAAGGGAGAGAATTTGCTGGATCAACCAGAAATAAGAGTGTATCATCAGCATAAAGGGCTATTTTTTGTTCAAAGGGGCCCACCTGTACACCTTTAATATTTGGATGTTGCCTAATCTGAATTGCAAGAGGTTCGAGGCTAAGGGCAAATAAAAGGGGGTGAAGGATGGCAACCCTGATGGATGCCATGTCTCAGGGGAAACCTTTCAGAGAGAAACTCATTGACCCATATTGAGGCTTCGGGGCTGTCGTAAAGGGCAGAGACTACATCCACAAAATGGTCCCCTAAATTGAATTTGATTAGCACCTGACGAAGGAAATATCAATCGACTCTGTCAGATGTTTTTTCTGTATTGACACTGATAGCTAACTGGAATTTGCTTTGGGATTTTTAAAAAGATATTATATTAAGGAGCCAACATACATTGTCTTGTAATAACCTGCCCTGTATGAAGTCAGTTGGGATGTGGTGAATTAAGGATTGGATAACGCCCAGTAATCGGTTGGCTAAAATGCCAGTAAATACCTTTAGATCAGTGTTTAATAGACATATCGGATGATGTGAGCTACATTCGGTTGGATCTTTACCTGGCTTCAACAGAACTGTAATTTGGGCTTGCTTCTATAATGGAAGTGTTGCTGCACCTTCCTTTAAAATGGAATTGGAAGCCTTGAGCAAAAGTGGTATACATGCTGATTGAAAGGTTTTATAAAACTCAGCCAGATATCTGTTCAGTCCCAGGACCTTGGAACATTTTAAACATTGAATATGGTGAATTACATCCTGAGTTGCTATGGGAGCACAAAGAGAGGCAGTGTCCGATTCCTGAAGACAGGGAAGAGGGATAGATTTTAGATAGGCACGCACCTCTTGGGCATGATTGGGGGTTCTCGCCGAACTATAAAGAAGACTATAGAATCCAATGAAATGTTGGGCTATTTCTTTAGGTGAGGTAAGAGTACCCCCCTCTCCCCGTATCCCTATGTTGTAGTTTCAGCGTTGCTCTGGAGGCCACTGCTTTACAAAGGTGCGCTGCCAGCAAGTTACCTGCTCTGTTACCTTGTTCACAGAAGTGCTGCCTTGCATATCTTAAAGTTCCCTCTATTCTATATTCTAAAACCTGAAAAGGGGCCTTCCTGACCTCTAACAGCTGCTTCTTGGTCTGTTCATCTAGGGAGACTTTCTGTTGAGCTTCCAACTCTGAGACATGTTTTTCTAACTCCTGTTGCTGGCAGAGTCTTTCCTTTTTGACTAGAGGCGTATGAAATAATTTTACCCCTTAAATAAGCTTTGAGGGCATCCCCGTACATAGGAGCGGGCGTGTCTTCCAGAGGGTTCATCGGTTGGAAGGAAAGCACTTCCTCCTTTATCAGCATTGTAAAATCATCTTAGGTAAGCAGGCTAACACTTAACTACCAAGATCTACTAGTATAAGTGGTGTCAAGAACTAACGTGATGCACACTGGTAGATCCGAAAGGTTGTTTTGCCTATCTGGGTAGATTCCATAACATGGGCCCACATGGCTTGTATTAAAAAATAATCAATACATGAGTACTGGTTATGCTTGGGGGAGCAGTATGAATAATCCCTCTCTTTAGGGTGGAGGAATCTCCAGATGTCAACTAAACCATACTCATATGAAAGGCGTGTTAATAACGTGGCTGCCCGGGTCTCCCCCCCGAATGGGTCCCCCATTTGTTCAGGTGGGGAGAAAGGTCTGTATTGAAGTTGCCTGTAATTATCAGTAAGCTATGGGCATCTACAATAGATTCAGTAAATAACTTAGGAAAAAAAGGGATCCTGAGATGTTCTTCATTTGGGGCATAGAGACTAAGAACATTATAAGATCGGCCCCAAAATCTCCTTTGATGTACACAAAACAACCTTCAGGTTCTGTCTGGACTTGAGAAACATTTAGTGGGATGTTCTTCTGAACCAAGATGGCTGCTCCTCTCTTATGGGGATGGTCTTCAAAATGAGAAGCATATACCCCTCCCCCACCCAGGAACGTTTCAACTTATTATGTTCCATGGCATTTAAGTGTGTCTTCTGCAACAGGACTATGTCTGCCCTCATTCTTTGAAGGTCTTGAAGGAGCCTGGCCCTTTTAATTGGATTATTAAGCCCATTCTCATTATAAGTAGCTATATTTAATTCCTTTATTATGAGAGCTCAAAAGGAATTTTGTCCAGACTGATCCCTCCAATCCCCACCCAGGCTACACACACACTGTAAACTGTAACAGCAAAATTTTAAAACCTAACAATAACTTCCAGGTACCCTGGATCAAGTGTATAATTCAGATTAAAATAAATCAGTACGTTATATAAATCTGTTCACTTCAAAGGTGGAATGCCCAGCTGCACCCTCCGAAAAATAAGGTGGAAAGGAGGGGGGTGCCTGATTACCTGCTAGAGATCATCTGTTTCTAATCTGCAATATCCAGAAAATGGTTTGGAGGGCATCGTCACCAGGAGCTGCACTCTGTGTCTCACCAAGGGTAACCTGTAAAGGTGCATATATAAGGTCACCCCAGCCCCTGGCTTTGCAAATCTCTTTCCCCATCCCTGTAGCTGAACCAAATACCCATAAAATAACTCTGTCTAAATCTCCTGGGTGAGGTAAATTAAATACACGACTACAGTGTGGGGAGATAGGAGCATTTACATGAGAGTAAAGGTCAACCTGATAGAAATAAAAATATGTCCTATGAGCCCCATAAATTGTGTAAGTTAACAAGCCCTTCACAGAACCTTGGAAGGGTGAGTTGCAACATATGACTGTCTCCAAGAAAAAGAACAAGAAGGAAAAAATTGCCATATGCAGTCCCCATTCAAAACAATTTACAGAGAATGTAAAATTAAGTGACCTGTAAATGTCCTGAGACAGATAAATACATTGCAAAGAAAAAAAGGTTGAGTATGATTCATTAACCTAATCTATGCAGCCATCTAATAATCAAAATAGGTATCCAGTCCAAACATAGAGTTCACCTCAAAACATGAAATCAAGTCGGTGCAAGATTAACTAGTAAATAGAGCCTTGACATAAACATTTTCAAGTGCTTGTTTCTAGTATGAGTCACTACACTTCGGAGTGAAAGCCGTGTGATTGCACTCCTGGGGCCCGATTCCAGAACGGGTTATGCATGGCGCAAGGTGACTTGCGCCAAACCCAATGGCGCAAGTCACACCTTGCGACATGCGTTACACTGCCCGCTATTCTGAAAGGTGGTCTGCGACATGGTGCAGGCTGCCTGCACCAAAGGCGGGCTATGCCAGAAACTCCCTATGACATGGTGCAAGGGGTTTTCCAGCAGCAGTTATGGCCCAATTCCAGGAGAGCGGCCGACGGAACGGCAAATCGCTATTCTGAGATGGCTATGGTAGACAGTGGTCTAAGTACAGTCAGACCAGCTAATAGCTGGTTTAACCGTATGTTACGGCCACGATGGGTGCATTTCTGTGCCCTGTGACCTACCAGCCACCCCCCATGGTCTCACTGAGGCCCCCATCCATCCCCCACTGGCAGGGCAGCCCTCTGTAGGCTGCTGGTACCCCCATGCCCCCATCCCCGGGCAGTGCCCCACAGGGCAGTTTGCAGCCCGGTGCACCACCATGCCACCACTGGCATACATGCCACACACACCATGGAGGTCCAGTGGCCCCCCACCAGCCCTGTGTGGCATTTCCATGGTGTTAGGGTGCAGGGTGGGGGGGGCATGCCATGCATCCTGCGCCCTGTCAGAGAGCGGTAATGCGGATTGCGGCACCTGGTATGGGTGCACCCTTCCTGTGAAGCAATGGTGGAGGTGCCGCAAGTCACAGATCATAGTCGCCGGGGACCCTGCCTGTTCTGGAATCTGGCACAGGGTCCTCAGCATAGTGGCGTATGTCACAACTTGCATACACCAGCGGGTTGCACCATACATCTTAGAATCAGGTCCCTGTAGTCCTAGAGCTTGCCATATGATGGGGCTATGAAACAAAAGATAATAGCTGGGACCCAAAAAGTAATCAATAAAGTGAGGTTCTCTGTCTTACTTGTGGTAATCCGATAGGATACCTCACCTGTAGGGGAGAAAATCTTTGTCCATCCTGAAAATTAGATGACTTTGATCCAAATCAACCAAAGGAAAACAGCCATGCTCACGTCCACGTTGTGGAAATCAACTCAGGTAATCAGTCATGGGTTGGTTTCAACTGTAGACCGAGAGGAGGGGGGGAATGTTGCTGTACTGAAATCACGAGCTGTGGCTGGTGCTGAATTAGACTTCGCTGCATTTTGTACTGTGTTTCATAGCTCCAATTACATGTTGGTAGAGGCTCTTGGTTTGGAGCGTTTAATCCACAGATTAGTTTGGAGTTCTTGTGTGGGGAAGCGAGCAGCCAGCTCATCTCGATTAATCCCCTGGGTTTCTAGGAAGTCTCTGGCCTCCAGCAAATTGGCAAATCGTTTTGTTCCTTCTGTTGTCACCACCCATAGTCTGGCAGGATATTCCAAGAAGACTTTTATCCTTTTCTTCTGTAAGAGCCTTTGCACAGCCAAGACCTGCCTTCGGCACTGCATCATGCTTGGGGTAAAGTCATGTTACAGGTAGATGTGGCAATCTCCAAAAAACATCTCTTTTTTCAACCAGGCTGCTTCAAGAACTGCTTTGTTTGTCCAAAAGTCAAAGAAGGCCATAATTATTAAGTGAGGCCTGGCTTTAGGATCCTAGGGAGGTGCCATCAGGGCAGAGTGGGCTCAGATAAATTCTAGAGGCATATCTCCAGGAAGGCCTAGGATTTCCCTCAGAGGCCCTTCTATGTAAGTTGTCATTTCTCCGGAGTCCATTCTTTCAGGGAGTCCATGGAGACAGAGGTTGTTCTTCCTGTGTCTATTCTCTAGCTCAATGTTTTGGGCTAAATCCAGTTCCCGGTGATGTAAGTCAAGGAGCACTGTATTGTGCGTATCTGTGATCTGGGTGTACTCTGTTACACATGTCTCCAGGGCTCCAGTACACTTCTCAAGCACCCAAATGTCCCTTCTATTGTCCGCCCGATGGTTTCCAGATGCTAGAGGGTAGCCCCAATATTTTGTAGTTGGGAAAATAATTGCTTTGCAGTGATAGTGAAATTTTCCTCCACTTCACCATCCATCTGGTCAGCCGTACTAGTTGTGATGCAGGAAGTGGCCTCCACTGATGGATGCTGCAGTTTCAGAGTTAACTGTTTTGTCTGCTTAAGAGCCATATTTGAGGCAAATTCTTATAGTTCCTGTTGAGTTGTCATTATTATAGGATATTCTCTTATTTGGTCAAAAAACAAAGCATTTTGATGCCAGGATGGGGTTAGATTGGGCTCACTTCAGGAGAGCTCGAGTATCAGGCATCCATGCATGGGGTGCTGTCACCAGAAGTCGTCAGAGTGTACATATTAAGATCCTTTAGGTGCTCATCATAGGCCTTTTGATGCAGATCCTGCACCATTTTAGTTGCCCTCCTCTGAATTGCCTCCACTCTGTCTATGTCCTTCCGAAGAAGTGATCTCGAGACCTGGATACATGGTGGGGTCTTACCAGCAATATATACAGAGGCAACATCACCTCCTTCTTACTGCTGGTGATGCCTCTCTCTCTATGTGCCCCAATATACCACTAGCCCTCCTGAATGCCTTGTCATGCTGCCTGGCCACCCTTAGGCGATAAAATATAAGTACTCCAGGTCTCTTTCCACATGATAGTTGTCACTTGGTAGTTGTCAGTACCACTTCATCCATTTTGTACTCCACCCCTGGGTTTCTGTACCCTAAGTGCATTATTTTGCACTTTTTCAAATTGAAACCCAGCTGCTGTACCACTCCTCTAGTTTTCTCAGTTCTCTGCTTATCCTTTCCACACTCCTGGAGAGTCCACCCTATTATAGATTTTGGTGTCATCTGCAAAAAGGCAGACCTTCCCTTCCTTTCCAGCTCCTCGGCAATGTCACTTATAAAGACATTAAAGAGGATCGGTCCCAATCCTGATCCCTGAGGCACCCCTCTGGTCACCCTCCCTTCCACAAAATGAACTCCGTTTGCCACCACTCTCTGTCACCTATCCCCTAACCAATTTCTTATCCAGTTTACCACTTTTGGACTTACTCCAAAGCTAAACAGCTTGCTTTCTGGTGTTGAAAGCCTTACTGAAATTTAGGTAGGCCACACCCACTGCACCATCCTGATCTAATTCCTTTGTTACCTAGTCAAAGAACTCTTATCAGATTTGTCTAACATGACCTTCCCCTGTGAACTCATGCTGCCTCGGGTCTTGTAACCCGCTGAATTCAAGATATTCCTCAATCCTTTCCTTCAGCAGTGATTCCATTTAACTTTCCTACCACCAATGTCGAGCTGACTGGCCTATAATTGTCAGCCTCCTCCCTGCTACTACAATTGTGTAGTGAGACTACATTCACCCTCCTCCACTCCTATGGAACAACTCCTATTTCCAGTGAGCTGTTAAATAGGACTGTCAGAGGTGCAGCCAGTACCCTCTTTTGCAGGAACCCCATTATCTTTCCTGCAGAGGTTCTCAGCCACTGCAGGAGACTGGGGATCATTCAAGGGTGGGGCAACATCTGTAGTGTAGATCCTGGGTATGATGATTTGGGGGGGCGGAGAAGGGAGGTGAAAACAGGAGATGCCTGGGGAGGATACAGAATCTAGAGTATGGTCCACCCTGTCTGGTTCCCCTCTCCAGAGTCCTGCCAAATGTCACTGAGCAAGAAGTAATCTGTCTAGCCAGCTCTACTCCTCCCCTTTGGGACGTTCTTTGTAACGCAAGGTCACTGAGGAATAAAACAGCAGTAATGGATGGTTTCATAATGAATTCCTCCACTGACCTTGTTTTCATTATAGAGACCTGGTTGGGGGATGATTCTGGACCTGTTCAAGAGGCATCAATCTCTGTCAGGATACTCCGTAGTGCACTGCCCAAGGATAGATAGAGGGGGTGGGGTTGCCATTTGTTTTAAATCCACTTTGGGACTCACTGCACTCTCCACAGGAACTTTAATGGTCCTTTGAATATGTGTCAGTTAGATGCACTCCAGGTGTTAGTGGTAAGATCATTCTTATATATTTCCTCAGGGTATGGGAGGGATTTATTACAAGAGTTGGCGGACTTCATGACGGAACAGGGGTTGGATGCCCCCAGATTGTTAGTGCAGGGGCACTTCAACACTTGGGTCGATGATGAATCCTCACATTAAGGACAACAATTCTGTCCTCCAGCTGATGTCTTCACTGGGACTAGCACTGGCAGTTGCTTCTGGAATGTATCAACATGGCCACACTTTGGGCCAAAGCTTCTCATTAGGATTTGACATTAGTGTGGTCAAGGTTAATCTGATCAGTTGGTCAGATCATCATGTGGTGTTATTCCTTTGTGGGGCCTTCTGTGGAGATGGTCTCTACTGGGTCAGAATGTTGTATGCTTAATAGCGTACGACATTCCAGCTAACCCAGAATAGTGCTGTACGGGTAAGCGAATGGTGCAATACTGTGTATACTGCTGTTCATGGTATTGCACCATTTGCACTATCCCAGGCAGAGGATAAGACCTCTGCTGGGATGCTGGGACTGTGTTCCACTGAGCAGCTGCCATGGCTCACTGGACTGAGCCACAGGAACCCAGGTGCTGCGTCTGGGACTAGGTTCGATTCCTAGTCCCAGAAACTTTTATTTTGAACTTTGTCGCTCCCTGGGTTGGCCCCCAGGTTAAGAATCTTTATTGGAGTGTGCAGCCCCCCCATAACAGGGGTGGGGCAGCTATGCCCCCTGCAAAAAACAGAGTTATGCCACATGTCAGAAATCACACTGTATTGGCAGTGTGATTTTGCCATACAGCATAATGTCTTGTGACATTATGACCCATGCCGAGATGGTCGAGTACCATCCAAAACATAACTTTGAGTCTTGCAAAGTCCAGAAGGTACTAGACATCTTGGGTATGATGTTTGCTTGTGTAAAGGGGGTGGAGAAGGCTGTAGAGAACTATAATACAGTTCTTGTGGCTGCTTTAGACTCCCTGGCACCTTACCACATTTGTCCCTTGATGTCCCGGTGCAGTTGACCGTGGCATTGTGCTGACCTGTGTGGGCTGCAGATTAAGGGATGGAAGTTGGAGCATTCTGGAAGAAGGACAAAATTGGAGGAGGACAGGCTGGCATTGAAAACTCGCTACAGTGAGAATCAACAAGCAATCAACACGAAAAAGATGGAGTTTCTGTCAAGGTCAATTGCTGGGCACTAGGTCATAATAGCACCAACAAGAACAGCGCAGGCAACAATCGTGCCTGCAAAAATGCTGCTGTTTTTCTTTTTGAGGGGGGCTCTGCCCTCTGCACCCCCCAATGCATGGGGTTCTGCCCCTGCATCCCTGACTAAAATACTGTATACCCGCTCCAGTGGGGAGCGGATCATGAGGAAAGAAAGAAATTGTGGGGCCGTGGAATACTCATTTCCATGGCCCCTTTTAAAAAAAAAAATAGAAGTCCTGATCAGCAAAAGCAGGGAAACAAGGATTAGAACACTGGTCTCCATGCCTCAGCCCTCCACACCACAGGAACAGCTTGGCTAGCCCACTGAATTCTTCTTCCCTTGTCCTGTGGCAGCACCATGGACGGTGACCTGGGGAGCGCTTACTGCAAGAGCTGTACATCTGTAGCAATCTGGAGGGTTCTAGAAAAACTGGCAAAATGGTCAGAAGTGTGGCAACTGGGGTTTAATGCAAAGAAGTGCAAGATCATGCACATAGGGAAGAAAAACCCTGAAGCTACCTATAGGTTGGGAGAGGAGTTGCTGGCAATCACAAGGGAAGAAAGAGACTTGGGCATCATCATCACAGATGATGACCTGAAATCATCTAAGCAGACCACTAAAACAGTAGGTAAGGCTAGAGGGATGTTGTGGTGTATTAGTAGGGATATCACAAGTCATAAGAGGGAAGTAATAATCCCTCTTCACAAGACACTGATTAGGCCCCATCTGGAGTACTGCGTGCAGTACTGAAGGCCACACCTGCACAAGGACCTTAACAAAATGGAGGCAGTCCAGAGAGGCGCAACCAAAATGGCACATGGACTGCATCTGAAAACATGTAAGGACAGATTAATGGAGATCAATATGTATACCCTAGAGCAAAGAAGGGAGAGAGGTGATATGATCGAAACATTCAAACACCTTAAGGGCATTAACAAGGTGAAAGAGTCTATCATGTTTCAATATAAGAAAAATAGTAGGACAAGAGGATACAGCATGAGATTAGAGGGAGGCCGATTAAGGGGTAATGTGAGGAAGTTCTTTTTCACAGAAAAGGTAGTGGATGCATAGAACGGCCTACCTCAGGAAGTGGTGGATATGAATACAGTGCAGGGCTTCAAACAGGCATGGGATAAGCATAAGGGAGCAATGCAGATAAGTATGAATAGATAGGCCATTGACAGAGTAAAGGCCTATGGCACATTCATAAGGTAGAAAAATGGGCAGACTGAATGAGCCTTACGGTCCTTATCTGCCATCAACTTCTATGTTTCTATGTTTCTGTGTAAGTACACTGCACCTTTAAGGGCACGATTTGCGCATGTGACTGTTTTAAGATATTTAAACATACCCATATTTCCCAGTTCTTTGTCCCTTAATAAAGCCTTTACAGGTGAAACCAGTTCGGGGCAGGTACCCAGCCGATTTTGCACATTGTTTTGGCCGAGCACAAGTCAGGTACTGCAGTGTCTATTTGATTTATATATTAAAACTTTAGCATTCACTGTATCCTGGTGCCATATGTTTTTCTTGCTTCTCAGTGTTTACAATTTTACAAACAGCACAGGAGCTGTAGCTGAGCAGCCGCTCTTTCTGCTTTCATTCTGATAAATTATAGACTTGTTTAGAACCTTCTCTTTCTGGGTAAAAATATTGAGAATGTGGTGGCTGACCAACTTGTGCATTGTCTGGAGAATTATAACATCTATGAACCTCTTCAGGTCTAGTTTTTGGCCCCACCACACAGCACTGAGACTGCACTTGTCCAGGTGACTCATGATCTCTGAGGACTTTGTTCCAGTTTGGTTCTTCTTGCTCTTTCCTTGGCATTTGACACAGTCAACAATGGGGTACTGTTGGATCACCTGAGGACCTACGTGGGTTTCACCGGCACTGTTCTGCACTGGTATGAATCCTATATAACTGGCACAATACAGCAATCTGCCCTAGGAAATGTCATCTCTGGGGCATCTGCACTCTCCTGTGGAGTTCCTCAAGGCTCGATCCTTGCTCCTGTATTGTTTCCTGTGTAGATGTTGTCATTGTGGAGATCATCAGATACTACAAGGTTGAGTTTCACCATTATGCAGATGATACTTAGCTGTACCTGTCTTGTTCTCCCGATGGGGATCATGTGGCTTAGTGCTGGGGCAATGTCTTGCTGAGTTAACTCATTGAGGCCCCAAGACGCCTGTAGGCGGCAGCAGAAAAGATACTTCTGAGGTCTTTAACGCCTCCAGGCGTCCTGCACTTTGTGCCACTGAGGACTTTTGATGCCTGGGGATGTCACTGTTTAAAACTTAAATATTTCACAAACTAAAGTGAGTAGAATTGACTGCATAGCACCATTGGAAAGGTAATGTTCTACTGAACAACTTGCCACTGATACTTTGTGTCTGTTATGTATACTTTAGAAGATATTTACATTTTTGTATAGTATGGTATTAATGGCTGACATTTGTCTCTCAAGTTTCACTTAGTCACCCAAATAAAACAGAAAAGAAATACATGCATCATATTAGAAAAACTGCTTTTTAGTACAAAATAGTTCTGTACCTCCATCTAATGTATGGATGCTTAATTTGGTGTTGATATGTAAAATATTTTCCCACAAAAAATTGTTTCCATTGCCTTTTTTATTGAAAAAAAAAACATTTTTTGCTATTTCAACCAATATAGAAAAAAATAGGAACTACTTATAATTAATTGCATAGTACCATTGGAAAGGTAAGTTTGTGCTGAACAACTTTGCCACTCGTACTTTATGTGTAGCATTTACGGTTCATGAGTTATTCACATTTGTTTGTGGCATGCTGATTATGACTTGATTTTGCTCAGAAAGCTTCAGGTTGCATTGTTAAAAGTATACAGGCCACAATTGGTGAAACTCTCAAGGAGCTCATGAGGCCTCAGTGAGTTAAACTGGATGGCCTCAAACTCATATAGTTATAGCTCAACCCAAGAAAGACAGAGGTCAAGTTGATAAAGCAGAATCAATGGGGTGCGGTAGCAGCAGGAGATGCAGTAGCCCTTCCTGTGTTAGGTGGCTGAACTCTCATTGCTGTTGATGCATTTAAGAATCTTGGGGTCATCTTGGACAACAGATTGGCACTGGACCAGCAGATGTCAGTAGTGGTCTGATCTGGCTTTTATCACCTCCAAAATATTGCCAGGAGCAGACAGCGTCTGGCTCCTGCTAACTTGGCAATGGTCGTTCATGTCTTCATTACCTCTAGGTTGGATTACTGTAATGCTCTGTACTTAGGGTTATCTGGAGGTGTAATGTGATGCCTGCAACTGGTCTAGAATGCCACAGCTTGGCTGGTGATGGGAACTTCCCAGAAGGAACCACATCACGCCAGTTCTGCATACGCTGCACTGTTTGCCTTTGCAGTGGTGCATAACCTTCAAGATATGCTCGTTAAAATATAAGGCCCTGCGCAGTCTGGGACCTGACTACTTGAAAGATCTGTTGGTTTCTTACCACCCAACCCAACCACTCTGCTCCACCAGTGATGACCTGCTTGTTCCCTCATCCCATTTAAGACAGTCAGGGGACAGAGCCTTTGGGATGGCATCTCCAGTGCTGTGGAACTCCCTTCCAGGAAGTATCTGCTCTGCCAGCATGGTGGAGGCCTTTAAAAGAGTATTTAAAATTTACCTATTTGCCAGTCCGGTGGTGCAGAGGGTTGAGGTGCTGGACGCCTTACCTCACGCCATGCCAGCAACTTGGGTTCAGGAACAGACGCGGGACATTTGAGGGTCAGCTGGGGCAAGGAAGGATTGAGCTTCTGCTGACAGCTCTCCTTCCTCAGGGTTGGGGGGACTCAGTGCCACACTGTAGACTGACACCCAATGGGAGCTGGGTGTCAGCACAGGCGTGACGCTAGAATGGAATGGACCCATGCACAGGACGTAAGACTGCCTCTGCAAAGGCAAAGACAGTCACCCAGCCCATTGCACATACGTGGGTCCAGGGGAGAAAAAGGCAAAAGGCAAAAGGCTCGGAGTTGGCAGGCTCTGTGATGGCAGGCTGCACACATGCCTCCCCCAGCATCTAGATGTTGGCTTCTGGGGTTGGGGGGAGACTGGCACCCCTCACCACCAGCCCTGTCACAGGAAGGGCAACCTGTGGGGGATGGCCAGTTGGGGCGAGTGTGGTGGAGGCCCACCAGAGAGACGAGTGCCCTCTGAGGAAGGGGCCAGAGCTGCCTGCCAGCTCTAATGGAGGAGTAGAAGAAAAGAAAAAGAAAAACTTACCTATTTGAGTAGGCCTTCCCAAGCTAGTGTGCTTTTAAATTAGAAATATCTTTGATATTTTTTTATTTAGGACTCGAGAAGACCCCTACACTGGACATTCCCCCTCAACATTCCAGGTACTACTACCCCCTCCCTCATAATAACATGGAGGCACTCCTGACTGCCCATGTATTCTGCAGGAGAGGCATTTTGTACTCAACACTACTCACCGCCAAATGGGGACTCTGCACTAAGTCCTTACCCCTCAGGAGGCTCCCTACTCTTTGCCTTCTTGCTACCCTCCTGCTGATGGCCAGGGACATCCAACCCAATCCTGGACCCCCTCCCTACAATCTCCTGGTCTCCTCCCCGCTGGATCCGCACTGGGCAGCCACCAAGGGCCTGAGGATTGTGCACTTGAATATATGTAGCCTTAGACCAAAGATGCAAGAACTTCAAGCCTGGCTGGACCGGTACAAGCCAGACATCCTGGCCATATCGGAAACCTGGCTCAAGCCTCACATTCTCTCCCATGAGGTTGCAGCCCTTGGTTACCTCTCCCATAGACAAGACAGACTGAGGAAAAGGGGTGGAGGTGTCCTAATATACACAAAAGACACCCTTAACTCAGTGCAGGTCAACCTGCAACAGTCCACTTGTACGGAAGGAGAATCTATCTTCGTACACATCACTCTTGGCCCATGTAAGCATCTCAATATTGGATACATATACAACCCCCCAACTAATGCACGCTCGTCTCTTGAGGCGGTCCTAATGGACATCTCCGAAAAGGTCACCTCTGAGCTAATCATCCTGGGGGACTTCAGTCTTAACTGGGCCCCTCAAGACAACCACTCCCTAATAGGGCTGGTTCAGGAAGCTAACCTTGTACAGGTCATCACAGGGCCCACCCAAATGAACTACAAAATGGGAAATCATTCCACACTTGATTAGGTGCTTTTAGAAAATCCTTCAATATAAAGGCGGCTGGCACCCTAGCGGATGCCCTGAGTGATCACTCCCCAATCTTCTGCACCTGGAAAAACAGGGCCCCCAGAGTCCCCCTGTGAATACTCCCAATACGGGACTACTCAAACTATCAACCTGAACACTTGATTGGCTGCCTAAACGGCATTGATTGGAGTCCAATCAAACTACTCTCCACACTGGATGAGGCTGCTGCCTTTTTCCAGGGTGCCATCACTTTGGTGGCCGACTGCTTGGCCCCTATGAAGAAATTCTGCACCAAGGGGAGCTGCTACAAGTGGATCACCCTTCATGTGAAATCACTTATGAAAACCAGGGACACTGCTTGGAAAAAATACAAGCTCTCCTCCCTATCGGCTGACCTAACCTGCTATAAGACGCTTAGAAATAAGTGCAAACTGGCCATTAAAGTGGCCAATCGAGACTACCTCACAGATCTACAGAAAAAGAACCTAGGCAACCCTAGACTCTTTTGGGTACACATAAACGGGCTTATAAAGGGAAGTGGGAAGACCACTCACTGCCCCTATAGAGGTCAATGGTCAATTAACTAACGCTCTATCTAGCATCGCTATGGCTCTCAACCACCAGTTCACAAACCTGGACCTGTTCAAAGCGGACCTACAACCCTTCCTCCCAGTCTCAAATGACACCCTCCCCCATAGCCTGGACCGCCCAACCTTCCACATCAGGCTAGTAAAACCAAACAAAGTCCTCCCTTTACTAAAGTCCCTCAAAATATCGGGAGCTGTGGGACCTGATGGCATCCCCCCCCCATATACTAAGGGAAGGGGCCCTCGCACTTGCCAGGCCCCTTACCTGACTCCTCAATCAATCCCTTATCGCAAGCGCCATTCCTGAACAATGGAAATTGGCCCATGTAGTCCCTGTCCACAAGGGAGGTTCAAGGGAGATTACCAACAACTACAGGCCTATCTCCTTACTTTGTAGCCTTGGTAAGATCCAAGAGAGATTAATTTATGGACAACTCTGTGACTACCTAGAGCTCCATCAATTACTTGCCCCCTCCCAGCACGGTTTCAGAACCAATCATGGGACTGACACCATGCTTATCAAGTTCTCCACAGATGTTCTCAGAGAACTGGACAAGGGGACCCCCACTGGGGCAGTCTTCATTGATCTATCCAAGGCATTTGACCTTGTAAACCACAACCTACTCCTTTCAAAATTGAGCCAGATTCGGTTAGACAGCCACTTTGGAGGCAGTATAGCGCAGTGGTCTAAGGCTCTGAGCTGCAAATCTGGTGATATCCAGCAGACCAGACCTAGGTTTGAATCCCACAGCTTCCACTTGCATACTGTGTGACTCTGAGCAAGTCACTTAACCTCCTTGTGCTCCGAGGTCGCTCCTGTAAAAAAGCTTTCAGCTTAGTGTGTTATACCTGGTTAAACAACTAAAAAAAAAAACTCCCTATCTTGGTTCAACAGCTACCTCACAGGGAGGTCACAGAGGGTAAAATGGAAAGACTCCCTGTTGGAGCCTCTCCCTCTAACAGATGTGGTGCCCAAAGGGTCTATCCTTGGCCCCCTCCTCTTCTAACTTTTCACCAACGATCTCAGTGAACACTGTGGGGGTAGCTCAGTGGTACAGTATGCGGATGACGTAGTCATCTACCGCCCCTCCTCTAATCTGGGAGATCTCTGCTCCGGGCTACAGGATGACCTGGGTTCCCTAGAGAAATGGCTTGTCACCAACAGAATGATCATTAACCCTAACAAGACCAAGGCCATGCTGTTTGGCCCAAGAACCCTTGGCCGGGACAGAAGCCTACATCTCCGGCTGATGACCACGTCAGGCAAAAGATTTGAGGTGGTTGAATCTACAAAATACCTTGGCCTCACCCTGGATCAGTGCTTCTCCCTCAAGAATCATGTTGAAAATATTCACGCCAAACTCAGGACCTTATACAGGCTGAAAGACCAGCTGATACCTGCGGCTAGGGCCTCCATCACCACAAGCGTCCTGCTCCCGACCCTCTCCTATGCAGCCCCGGTGGTTCAGGGAGCTGCCAAACAAGAGATGAACAGACTACAAGTTCTCTATCATAAGGTGGCTCGCTTCTCCACCCTATCCGGCCCCCAGACTCACCACTGTGACACTCTGTCCCAATTAAACTGTCCCTCCTGGGAGGCCCGGCTCCAATACCCCCTACTCTGACATACTCATAAATTACTCAGCCCATCCCCTCCTCCCAGCCTCACTGGACTCATTGCCCAAAAGAGAAACCCTAGGCTCCTCCGAACAACAGACAGAACCCTCCTCACAGTGCCCAGGGTTAGAACCAAGGTGGGAGGTAAGTCGTTCACCATTACAGCTCCCACCCTATGGATCACCCTGCCCCCTGGTGTTCAGGATGCTACCTCTACCAACACCTTCCGCACAAGGCTGAAGGCTCATATGATGGTCACCTCCAATTGCAACTGCTAAAGTTAGAGGCTCCTAAGTGTAAGCCTACCCCTCCCTCTCCCAGGGAAATACCTACTATAACTGCACCCCATCTGTATAGCCTACCCAGGAAATGTAACCTGTTGAAAAGCTACTATGTATTACCTAGGCCATCTGTATAGCCTACCCAGGAAATGTAACCTGTTGAAAAGCTACTATGTATTACCTAGGAAATGTAACCTGTTGAAAAGCTATTGTGTATTACCCCATGCTATGTTCTCTGTGTTTTATGTAATGTACTTGTGCTGTATGCAATCCCATGTATTATTCCATGTAATCCCCGGGTCGCCCCTGAAAAAGGAACCTTCGGGGCTCAGCGGGCTTACTCGGTTATCAAAATTTAATAAATAAATAAATACATTTATTTAAATGTTTTACAAGGAAAGGCATACTGAGCAAAAGCTCATTTCCAGATGCGACCATTTTAATGATTGTTATGTATTTTTCTTATTATGCTTTTTTATGAGATTTTGTCTTATAGTTTTGAATTAGGTACAGCACCCTGAGCCCTTATTAAAGGGCACATTATAAATAAAATTGCCATGCCTTCCTGAGCTGCCTCAATACTTTTGGATGCACCCCGTCAACCCCATTACTTTATCTACCTTCAGATTTGCAAGTCCCTTCAAGACTCCCCTTGGAAAAAGGACTAGTGTCTACCTCCCTTTCTCCAAAGCTTCTGTTACTTTGTTGGGGTCCCTCCCCTTCACGTTCCTCTGTGAACACTGAACAAAAGTATTTGTTTAAGATATCTGCTTTTTCCTGGTCTCCCTCTGCACAGTCCCCACCCACTTCCTTTTTTAACCTTACAACAACAAAAATGGAAAGGGACCTGGGGTAGTCATATCAGACAACCTAAAGATGGGCCAGCAATGTGAGAAGGCAGTAAGGAGGGTTGGGGGGGATACTGGGATGCATAGTGAGAGGCATCACCAGTAGAAAACGGGAAGTTGTTGGCCCTCTGTACAGACAATTGGTAAGACCACATCTGGAGTACTGTGTACAGTTCTGGAGACCCCATCTCCTCAAAGACATAGACAGGGTGGAGGCTGTCCAGAGGAGGGCAACCAAAATGGTGCAGGTTCTGCACCAGAAGACATATGAAGAAAGACTAAAGGAGCTTAAAATGTATAGCCTCGAGGGAAGGAGGGAGAAGGGGGCATGATAAAAACTTTCAAATACCTCAGGGGAATCAACAAAGTCCAAGAGGGTAGCATCTTTCAGAAAAAGAGATCTGCAAGAGCAAGGGGACACAATTTGAAGATAAAGGGGGGATGGCTCAGAGGTAATGTGAGGAAGAATTTCTTCACAGAGAGGGTTGTAGATGCATGGAACGACCTTCCTGAGGAGGTCATAGAGTCAGAAACAGTGGGGGAATTCAAGAATGCATGGGACAGACATAAGGCAATTCTAGTGGGGGTAGGAGGAAGAAGGCTGTTGGTAAACTAAGATCTACAGCTTATGCGTTAGGTTGGGAAATGGGCAGACTGGGTGGGCCAAGCAGTCCTTATCTGCCATCAAATTCTATGTTACCCCTGGTCTTCCTCTTTTCACTTAGACACCTAAAAAAATGTCTTGTCCCCTTTCATTACCTTCTGGGCTATTCCCTCGTCAGTTTGTACCTTTGTGCTATGTGCTGCTTTCCTATTTTCACTTTGTTTCCCCAGATACACCTCTCTATCCACCTCCCTCTGTGTCTCCTTTTACCTTCTGAATGCGCTACCTTTTTAGCTATTAACTTTTCAGCATCCTCTTTTGAGAGCCATAATGATTTCTTTTTCCGCTTGCTCACTTGTTTGATAGAGAGGTTTGTCGCCTTTACTATACTCCCTTTTAGCTTCTCCCAGTGTTCCTCCACCCCACCCCACCCAGGCCCTCCCCACAGCAGGTCATCCCTGAAGCATTCACCCATCTTTATAAAATCTGCCCTCCTGAAGTCCAGGACCCTCACCATTGTGTGGTTTGATTCCACAGCTGTCCTTATATTGAACCGCATCATATGGTGATCACTGGTCCCCAGGTGGCCTCCCACCTTTACATCTGCAACACTCTGTTTTGTTTCCACGCTGCTTGTTGCCCCCTTTTTCATTTTTGCCCTCCCTCCTCCCCATATCTACGTATATTTTTTTACCTTTTTCTCAGTTAGATATTTATTAAAAAAAATAACCACGTTAACTATTAAGCATACAAAACTAAAAACATTTTAACTACTCTCATGTTAATAACAATAAATATGAAACGGATAAAATGTTTCTTGGCATCATATAGTAAGTAATAACAGTGTATGGTGGAATATTGTTCTCACCCAAAATCCAGCCTTACAAAAACGCTGTTCATCCACACACTCACTTGTACGAATGGAACGGTGTTTTGACCGTACTTGCAGAACAGCATTCCATTCAGAGTAGAAAGCTCGAGCTGGCATCAACAGAAAACCGCCTCGGGCCAATATCAATTAAACAGTCAGAAAATGACCGCGGCGGTGTTTAGACAAGCTAACAGGTAACAGAAATGCTGGATCAACTAGATTCTGATCCTTAAAAAGTTTAAAACTCACATTTTATGGCCTCGGGACAGGTATTTTCCTCGCTATGCGAGACGGCCGTCCACCATCCTTTTTTTTTCTAAATTCCACCCACAACAGAGCAGCAACCAATGGGCATGTGCGCTGCTATGTTAGGGACACCCAGTCCCTAGCAACCACTCAACTCCATCTCCTGGCTAGCGGGGGCAACAATTTCTTTATAGTGTATGGTGTAATGTTTTTCAAAGCCTAAAAATGTTTTAAAAATAATTTGAGGGGCACCATACACTATAAAAAAATACTAGATGGGTAACCCCATGCAGAACCAGTGTGATCTGCCACCTCGGGGTCTGATTCCCAAGGACCTCTCGAGCTTAGCTCTCGAGGTCACTGGGAATCAGACCCCTCTGTGGCAGAACACACTGGTTCTGCATGGTTACACATTCAGTATTCTCTATTACTTAAAAGCTTTGTTGAGCCCAGACACGTTTTGTCCAGTGATGCCTTATTACTGCATGCTGCCATCCTCCAGAATAGGAAACAGTGTATGAATGGCAGTCATTTTTTTCTAGCAGTTAGTTAAACGAGTGCTTCAGCACAGGACACCTACAGAAGCTTTCTTGTTATAATCATGGTGATGTGTTCTATGTGCATATCAAATGTTAGAGGGAACAGAAAATCTGCCCTAATTGGCAGCTCTCTGTCATGTTTCTATTTACAGAAATGAAATCCACACCTCTAGATGATTCACATTTAATTGTACCTGAACAAACACTGATGTGAAAACTGTGTTTTTAATTGTTTTTTAAGGACAGCATTCCACACAGTTCTCTTACTGGAACCAGTAATTTGGAGTTTTCACTCTGTCATGCTTTGTGTGCAGAAAGCTAAGCATGAGCTGATAACCTAACAGAACCATGCTCTGAGTTCTGTACACAAACTATGGCATAGCTAAAACTTCAAATCACAGAGTCCATGAAAAGAACTGTAACAGAAAGCTGTCCGTAACAACAGAACAATGCAAAATACTGTTTTTAACATCACTTTTTATTCAGGTGTAGGAATATAGAAGCAGAAATTTGTCGACAGAAAAAGACTGGTAGGCACATCTAGTTTGCCCTATTTTTATACCCCTGGACCTATTACACAGGTGTCCCTCCCTCCTCCCATTTCTCTACCTACTATGCCCATGTACTTATCCCATGCATGCTTAAAGCTCCCCATTGCCTTCTCCCCACTACCTCTTCTGGTAGGCTGTTCTAGGTGTCCACCACCCTTTCTGGGAAGAAGTATTTTCTCACATTCCTCTTTAACTTCCTTCCCTTAAGCTTCATGGCATGCCCCCATGTTCTGGTACTCCTCCTCCACTGAAAAACTTCCCTCTTGCATCTTGTTCACCCCTGTGAGGTCCTAATAGGTCTCTATCATCCCTGTCATTCTCTCCTCCAGGAAGTAATGTTGAGCTCCCACAGCCTTTCCTCACATGGTTTCTCATGCAACCCACACACCATTTTAGTAGCCCTCCTCTGGACAGCTTCTATCCTGTCAGTGTGTTGCAGAGATGCAGCCTACTTGTGTGCCACATTGGGAGCCCACCCCAGTGTGGCTAACATTACCCCCCAAACTCTTACACCTGTAAAAAACAGATAACGGTCCGCAGTGCTTTTTTATGTATTTTCTTTAAAACCTGAAACACAAAAATGGTTCCTCACCATCAGGTCCCTCCCCAACCCGTACCCACCCTCTCCACACTTCACCTCCCGCACCCCCCCCCCTATACTCACCTCCGAGTCCGGCATGATGATCTTGGTGGAGTGGGAACACGTCTGCACTCTTCAAAGCCGACAGCGAACTGTAGAAATACCGGTAAGCTGTATAATGGCATAAATGGGGGGCAGGGGTTCAACTTAGGTGGATATCTCAGCCATTTTTGGGACTTTGGGCCCCAAATTTTCAATATGGGGTTCTTGGGACCCCACCTCATGAACTCAGTCACTGTTATGTCATTATTCAGTCCTGAAGGGACCGGTTATTGAAATGACAGTGTCACTGTTCATGAGGAGGGCTCTCAAAAAGCCTATGTTGCAAATTTGGTGAAAAAAAATCCCAAAAAATTACTGTGTTATGACCGTGCATTGCGCAGTTCCCATGCACACTCATAACTTTGAGAATTTTTAATATTTTCACTCCAGATTTTCAACATTGCCATTTCTCCACATCTCCTTATGAACAGTATAGCTGTCATTTTTCACATCCTGCCCGAAATGTGTTTTCGCACATGTGGCACACAATGGCATGGTCGCTGTGCGAAATCAACATTTGGGACAGATTAAGAAAATCACAGTGACAGTGTTCATAAGGAGAGGTCCCAAAAAGCCCACGTTGCAAATCTGGTGAACAAATTCCAAAACATGACTGCATTACCAGCATGCATTGCACAGTTTCTACGCATGCTCGTAACTGCCGATTTTTTATATTTTTACTTCAGATTTTCAACATTGTCATTTTGGCACACCACCTTATGAACAGTACAGCTATCATTTTTCACATCCTGCCCGAAACATGTTTTCACACCTGTGGCACACAATGGGCATGCTTGCTGTGCGAAATCAAGGTTCGGGACAGATTAAGAGAATCACAGTGCCACTGTTCATGAGCAGAGGTCCCAAAATGCCTATGTTGAAAATGTGGTGTAAAAAATCCCCAAAATAATTGCATTACAGGTGTGCATCGCGTAGTTTCTATGCACGCTCATGACTTCACCAATTCTTATATACTTTTTCACTATAGTATTTTCACTCCATATTTTCAACATTACCATTTTTTACACCTCCTCATGAACAGTACAGCTGTCATTTTTCACATCCTGCCTGAAATTTGTTTTCACACCTGTGTCACCAAATGGTGTAGTCACTGTGCAAAATCACCTTTCGGCTAACAAACTGATAGTGTCACTGTTCATGCGGTGGGGTCACAAAAAGCCCATGTTGAAAACTTGGAGTAAAAATACCAAGAAATGCCCAGGGCATTAGGGTTTCCCACCATAACGCCCTACCCTGTAGGGACTGACAGACATCAGAGGTGTGACTTGGGATTGTCGACAGTAATGCTCACTCCATTCCACCCCCACCCTGCAGCCAGTGGCAGGCAGGCATCAAGGTGTGCCTTGGACTCTTCTGCCCCAAAGTTCACCCCATTCTCCTATACTGCACCCATTTCAGTGTATTTCCTTATGGAGTGGGGTGAGTGTAAAGCCTGAACACCCCAAGGCACTCCTCGACACTTGTCGGTGTCTGCAGGGTAGGGTGAGGTGAAATTACGTGAGTGTTATGGGCGACAGCCCAAAGGCACACCCCAACGCCTGTCCATCTCTGCAGGGTGGGGGTGGGGCTGGTGTCAGTTCAATACTTCACTGCCATTCCTATTCTGCATCTGTCTAACTCCTGCACTTCCAATGCTAATGCCATCAAGCAAACATTCAACATTGACAAATGCTTGTTATAATAGCAATGAGGGATTCCCATGGTTGATTTTAATGTTTAATCACCCTCTATGGACACGTAGCACTCAGCTACAGTATGTCTCAACCCACACTAATATTTATTTATTTATTTTAAAAGTTTTACTAGGAAAGACATACTGAGCTAAATATCTCATTTCCAAATGCGTCCTGGGGGAAGGTGTATGGGAGCTAGCATAGGAGAAGAAAAATAAATAACAATTATGTGTGGTTCATAGCTCAGTGCTTATGTAACATATATAGAGGAATGATGTAGATGGTTGTTGGATACGAGGCCAGGATTAAGAGGACAATGTTTATTAGGTAGTAGAATAGAATGTTTGTGCTTAGGTACTTGGATGCTTGAATTGAGTTGTTTCATAATATTTGATAGTTTTGGCCTTTCTCTGTATCCCACCTGTAGGAAGGAAGCTTGGTTTAGAATTATGAAAGCCCCAAAAAGAATATAATATCAACGATTGTTCATTTACTGAATGCCGAAGAGTCGTGCATGACAACACCTAATAATGATAGAAATAGACAGTCACCTCTTCCAACTCTGGAGAGTGTGACCAGTAGCACCTAGGAGAGGAAAACCCCCCTTGGGGAGAAACCTCTGAGTACCCATGGCTACTGACCTGCCCATCCTTCTGGGCATACTAAAGGAGAGAGAGATCCTAATTAAACTAAATTAATTAGCCAAATCTGAATTCTAATTTGTAGAATTTAATCCAGATAAACGGAGTTTAAGAAAGAACTAAATTGTGAATGTCCAGTGAAGTAATTTCCTCCCAATAAAGTCCGAGTCTGAGAATCCTTGTACAATTCGGAATGATGGAGAGTGGATATATGAAGAACCTTCTTCCGGACTTCAGTTGATAGAGGACATAATCCAGGAAATGTGTGATGGTGGAGATGAAGTTGATGACTGACGAATTCAGTACAGGAGACCTTACGCAGATAGTTGTATCCAAACTTGACGTCAACGAGGCAGGATGAATAGAAGAAGTACAACTTCCTGATTTCTAATAGAGGACTTGTATAGTATGTGTAATGAGAGAAGGCTTGTTGTAACCAGGCTACCGACTGATGAATCCAGTTCTGATAAGTGAAGTATAGTCTTAGGAATTGATATGAAGGCAATGGCTGTAGAGCTGAGCTGGAATAATAGCAAGCTGTAGAGGATAATCGGAGACACTGGTGCGAGGTATGAAGCATCCAAGTAGTAGAATATGGTGAGCCCAAAAAGAAAGCAACTCATTTGGACTGCTAATCCTAAGTGAGAGGTAGTAGGAGCAGGGATTGCACCCACGAAGGCAGATGAGTAGGAACAGGACGTGGCAATCAGCCCCTGAAGAAAGTGCAGCTGAACCGAGAGCTGGTGAGGTAGGAGAGAGGCGGCTGATTCCAGTATGTGAAGCACAGCCAGACCCAGGAATGTCTGCTGGCAGAAATCGAGCGTGGAAGATAGTCCCTTGATGAGATGCGCAGCAATCCAACAGCTGTAGAGGAATGAGAGGCAAGTAGCTCTAGGTAACATGAATGCAGCTATACTTACGAGGGTCAGCTAATAGAAGAAGTGTGTCATAGAGCCTCCATGAGATGCATCTTGAATCATCTTTGAGCATAGTAGTACTGCAGCTGTAAGACAGACATAGAGAATGAATAATGCTGGGGACCGATGTATCCAGATCAAGGAAGGCAGGGATTGCATGGAAGAGACTGAGGCAGGGATATAGCAACTGGACGAGAGGAATAACATCCAAAACTGAAGGTATGCAAAGTTGGAGGTAGGAGAACCAGATGAGACCCAAAGAGTCCCAGATGTAGAGAACTGAAGAGGCTGAATCAAATGAAGTAGCATTGTCACAAGGTCTAAATTCATTAGAGCACAATCATGATAATGAAAGTCTGCAGGAGACGCCAACTAAGTGTCCTGGAAGGGGAAGCAGCAGTAATTCCATGGCTGAGGCAGCAGGGCAAACATCCAAGAACATATGATGAAGAAAAAATGTCAGATGTAATCCAGTAAAGGAGCGTCTGGTCGACCGACATGGCAACAAGGAGGCGCATAATAGAAAGTGAGTATCTCCTGGCTTTGAGCAGGGTGAGACAGAAGAGCAGAAACATGAAAACCTTCCAGCCCAAAGGCGAAGGCAGGTCATAATAGCTGTGAATCTCCAGGCCCGAGCAGAGCGAGCAGGCAAGAGTAGAAGTAGGTAAACCTCCCAGCCCGATGGGCGAAGGCAGGTTGTAGAAGCAGAAAATGAGGCAAACCTCCCAGCCCAATGGGCGAAGGCAGGTGGTAGAAGCAGGCAATTATGATGCAGGAAATATATATGAACGAAGGACCTCCAGGCCGGTTGGGGCACAGATCTGACCAAATGCGATGGCTAACCTCCAGTCTGCGGGGCGAGGCAGGCTGCAGAGCAGTGGTAGATAATGCAATGGAAATGTTGAACTGCATGCAATGTAGAGGGTCACGTCCTGGTATGAAGAGATCACAGTAAATATGTAAACATAGGTTAGATGGATGCCAGCTCATGAGGAGCACAGTAGATTGTAATGGTAGGTTAGACGTGATGACCTCTAAGTCCTGGGAGGGCGAGGCAGGTAATATGAGCAAGTAAGGTAAAGAAGTGAACCTGTACATAAGTTGTAGTAGTAAGCAAGTTGCATGATGCAGACGTAGTAGCAGGGAAGCAGGGCAAAAGTGTCCAAAGAATAGATGATGAATGTCGAGACATCAAAATGCGAATCCATAGTAAGGAGCTCCTTGGCTGGCTGCCATGGCGGCAGGTAGGCATATAGTAGAATAAGCGAATCTTTAGGCCCCGAGCTGGCGAGGCAGGTGGAGTAGAAGTAGTGTACCCTTGGCTTGAAGGCGAAGCAGGTCATAGAAGTAGGCAAATATATTGTGGCTGGACCCCACGAAAGTCAGCTGGTAATGTGAGTAAGGTGGCAGCTAGACCCACATAAGCTAACATGCACGGTTGGACCCCTGGTAGGTCAGTCGGTAGGTAAGCAGGGCAGCAGCTAGCCTGATGGAAGCAAGCATGCACAGCTGTACCACACATAGATCAGCAGGTAAGGTAAGTAGATAATGGCAGCTAAGCCCCACGAAAGCTAGGTGCAGCTGGACCACACGTAGGTCAGCTGGTAATGAAGTAAATAGTGGCAGCTAAGCCCCAGAGGTTAGGAATATACCTTGCGCAATAAGGAAGAACCTGATCATGCTTCCATTCCCACGGGAGAGCAGCAGACATATGATGAGGGACAGAATGGAGAAGGAGCTGGAATGCCCACCCAGGTTATGCAGAGGAAGAATAGGGAGAAAATCCGATGTTGATTGGAAGCTTGGGCAAGAAATAGGGCTAGCACACAAATAAGCCACAGTGTCCTAATCCTGGATTAGCTGGCAGCAGCAGTGAATGGAACAATGTAGCTCGATCTCAGCTCATCGTGTAGTTAAGTAGGGGTAGAAGTGGGACGGCTGGTACATGATGTAGGAACTATCCTGGATTGGTAAAATGGTGGTAGGCAGAAAAGAACAAAGGCGTACTGTGCCAGCAATAACGTAGAGAATTGCAATCCGACAGTTATGCGAGACATCAAAATGAAGGGCAATAACGAGCAAGTAGCCATCAATAGCAGGCAGGCAGTAGCAAAGACTACAAACGTAATTCAGGATTAAAGGCGTCTTGTGCAGAGCTCCGTTGACCCCCCCCCCATAGTCACTGGATACTAACATAGCATTTGACTGCAGACTCCATGATGACAGCGGCCCCTAGTTTCCGCATGGAGATGAACACGGAATCCCTCGCCGAAGAGTGCTTCCAAATAGAGTTTGCCCACCTGCGTAGAAGTCGCCATGCACACTGAGAAAACAAGGTCCAAGGCGGGTGTACACCATCCAGCAGTCGAGAGGAATGGAGAAGCGAGGTGACTGCACCATGGGGGAAGCAGAGGCGGAGAGAAAATGGGCGTGAGTTCAGGCAAGTGCTACAGCTACAAACAGGCAAACTACATTAGCGAAGCAGCGACTGCTCTAGAGCAGAGGAAGAAAAGAGAAGGAAGCTAGCGTAGGCAAGAGGCAGGTAGTGAGGAAGACGCAAACAACAAGGGAAGTGTGGGAGGAAGGGAGACAATGAGCAAATGCAAGTACAAGAAACAACAAGAGCACGGGAAGTGGGGTATAGAACACAAGGGAAGAAAGAGCAGCCGAGCACCGGCGGTACCACTAGCGAGTGCGACTTGCTCTAAGCAGAGCGGGAGTCAGCTGCTTCCATTAAATAGGCTGTGGGGGAGGAGCTCTTCCCCCACATAATCCCGGGCTAATCCCTGCAATTACAATGTCACAAAAATAACAAGTCATATACAAGCACTACAATACATGAAAAGGAGAATAATCATAAACATAGCAAGGCAAACAGTACAGCAAGATACACGCAGTAGATAAAAAATTGAGTTTGGAAAGACAAGGGGAAATTGCAGGGGGAGGGCAAAATAGTAAGTGTATTATGAGTATGGGGGGAAAAGAGCTATCAGTATAGTCTAGAGGTTAGAGTAACAAGCTATGAATGAGCTTGGTACATCCAGCAGACCTGGGTTTGATTCCCACAACTTCCACTTGCATACTTTGTGACTTTGAGCAAGTCAATAAACCACCACAGTGCTCCTGGGTCACCTCTGGGAACAGGCACTTGTGCCTAGTGGGCCTTACCGAGTTACCAAAGAATAAAAAAAAAAAAAAAGATTAAAAAGGTAAGGGGTCATGGACAAGTGGAAATAGAAAAGTCACAAAGTAAAGACTTAAGGGAGAAGAGGCAGAGTGGATGGACAAGATCTTTAAGGCTCTAGAAAAAAATGGTATCCAACCAACTCACTGATTATCTGTCAAAATACAACCTGCTCTGCCAAGAACAACATGGCTTCAGAAAGTGTCATAGTACCACCACTGACCTTTTGGAATACACCACTGCTATTCACAAAGCCCTAGACAGTGGACACTTAGTTGGATCTGTTTACATAGACCTAACTAAGGTATTTGGTACTGTCAATCATGCCCTCCTCCTCAAGACCCTACCCTCCATGAAGCTCTTTCTGGAAGCCACCTCCTGGTTTGAGCCCTACTGAAGTGACAGATCTCAACAGGTCAAAATTAGCTCAATCCTATCCACCAGCCTCCCTGTTCACTCAGGGGTTCCCCAGGGTTCCATCCTGGGGCCCTTCCTATTTAGTCTCTTCCTGAGCTCACTCCTAAAGGCCTGCTCCAGTCGGATGTTATTGTATGCAGATGACGCTGTTATTTTCTGCAGTCACTCACCCCTCACCCAAGTTGCCCTCCAACATTTCTTCTCAGAAGCCGAAGCATGGTTCGCTGCACACAAACTTGTGTTGAACTATAAAAAAACTAAAGCTATTGTCTTCTCCAATCACCAAAGTAGTCAAAGGGACGTTCCACTACAAGTACTTAACTATCAGGGCACCCACTGGAACAAGTTAAATCCTTTAAGTACCTGGGTGTTACCCTTGACTCCTCCCTTAGCTACCATGAACATATTCATCTACTAAACAAGGCCATTAATTCCAGAATTGGACTCTTATATAGGCACATTGTATGCCACCTGAAGAAATCTGCCTAGCGGTGTCCTCTTCTATCCTCTCCCTTATTGACTACGGGATGGTCTTCTATGGTGCGGCTGACAGCACTGCTCCTCACCGTGTCAAGACTGCCCTGAATAAAGCCGGCCAACTGTTAGCTGGGTGTGACAGGTGGACCCATACTTGTGACCTCTACAGGCTTACAAACTGGCTTAATTTCGACAGCAGTCTTAAATACCACGCATGCCTGCTTATCAGGAAAATTTCCAACAAACTGTCCCCGCCAGGGCTTCATAACCTAACTCTGCCTGCTCCCCAACCCAGGGCTACCAGAAGCTACCTAAAAGCCTCCCCACTAGTTTCCCACTGTAGGATGTCCCTTTGGCAACTAGCCTTCTTCCACAGGGCACCCCATTGGTGGAATGACTTGCCTGCTCCTATCTCTTCAGAATTGAAACTAGGCCCCTTCAAATCTAACCTAAGAGAGTTTTTCCTCCCCTCCTGTGCCTGTGACTATGCCTAACCCTCTGGCATTGCCCTCCATTCCATTGTACAAGGTCAACTCTGACTGGACAAGCTAATAACAATTCCTGGTTTTACCAATATTGTTTTATTCTCAGTACTACATTGTATATTATAACTCTGTATACCTGTGTTTTCCATGGTGGACCCGGGGTACTTCCCCTACCCTCAGACTTTGTTGTATCCAGTAGTGTTCACCCTGTTGTACATGATTTTCTACTCCTTGTTTTATTGTCATATTGATGTGGAGCCTTTGCAAAGGAGTCTCTGACTCAAAGGTTTGTAATTTTGATTCTTCTATAAATAAATTAAAAAAATAAATAACACAAGGGAAGGTGGACTAGAGTTTAGGAAAGCGATATGAGAAGACAGCTTGACCAACATTAGACTTCCTAGATGGAATAGAGGGAATGGGAACATTGCTGCTGAGAGGGTGGGGGGCGGGGGAGGCGGTAAGGTAGGAGGAAGAGAAACAAACCAGAATTGGGATATAAAGGAGGCACAATGGGAAAGGCACCTGGCATCAAGCGAGGGGAGGGTGAGGGAAGAGCAGAGTGAGCAGTGGTGAGTGTCACAAACCGCACTCAGCAGGTCAGGCCCCCTGCACCCACAGTGCCACCCTTCAAGTGCAATAATGTGAACAGGTAACAGACAGGGTAACCCACCTGTCTGCTTTTGGGTCTGAATCACCTTTACTCTCAAGTTCTGGGGAGATTCAAACTGTGAATCTTATGCTAGCATACCCAATGTACATACATGTGACATCTCCCTCTTTCCACAGGAGGCTCCTGTTTTTTTTTGACTGAACTCCCTCTCTCCCTCCAGGGAAACAAAATCTCCTGCTTAAATAAAATTTTGTCCAAAATACCCATTCATGGGGTTTTTTGGCAGATAAAAACACATATAAAGAAAATTAGTGATGAACAATGCAAGTGATAACTTTGTACAACTAGTTGTTAATTTTTTTTAGTGCTTATTCTTGACAAAATGATTTATATTAAATGTTTGTAAAAATGTTTTCTTATTTTTTGACACAATTTAAGGACAAACTCATGATGTTATGGCGTCTCCCTACTAGCAGGCCAATCTCCTACTAATTTGACCCAAATCTGCCTCTTAAGCAAGTCGGACATATCACATGTATGAGTGCACAGGCTCAGATACGTACCCTCTTCGGAGATTTCGGTACAATCTTTCGCCGGGGGCACCAAGCCAGGCTTCCAAAATGAACCATTAAAACTCTGTAAGAGACCTTAGGTATATTCTTACCTTTTCCCAGTTTAATAACACCACCAAGCCCTTGAACAGTTTTGGCAGACTTAATCTCCTATACGTCACATGCAAAAAGAACTTGGAAGACACACCCAGGCAGTATTTTAAGAATAGGTTTACTAAAAATGGATAAATCAGTAAGATAAAATACAGAACAAATATCGAAGAGCATCACAATGACATAACAGAAAAACATGGAAAACTACCAAACTCCTACCAAAGTACATTTAAATCTTTTTTATCTAATGTGTTTACCTCTATAAGTGCAGTATATCAGAGAGCTCTGTCTGTCTCTTTAGAGTCCCAAGATGGTATATGACATATTCCCCAGTTACAAGAATACATTTCAACCCCATCTCACCACCCCCTTGGTGAGTCATCTAGCTCCTCCTTTTTAGAATTAAAAAAAATACAAACACGATGTCCTGTAAGGAGGTATGTTAAATAAGGTGACTTCAGCAAAAAACCCATTTCCCGAACTATGAGTCTTTTGATCCCCCAGTTCCTTTTGAAGTTTACAACCCTTCAATCCATCACCTAAGTGTGAATATAGCCAACAGGAATCAACTAATGATGCCCTGTCCTGTAATAAAATGTATATTTTAGTTTCCCAACTTCAAAGCAGCAACAGGTCATAAAAAGGCCATAAAATGCAATTTCTCAAGGAAGTTAATTACATTACAGAGATCTCCTGGTCAGTTTAATACATCCTGTAGCTTCACTGAAACCTTTTGGGGGGGCACCCATGGAAGCAAAGGATGTCTTATGTGAGACCATCACATACTATATTTTTATATTACAAATATCATACAATAATCATAACCAGCTGACCAAGCATCACAATGAGTATGGGGGGGGGGGAGTCTAAACCAAAATGACAAAAGGATTGAAAGACGGGGTCCAATCTGGCAAGAGAGGATGTGGGAGCTCCACTGTAGACTAGGTCACCATAGTCAAAAATAGGGAGAAGTATCTTTAAAACAATCTCATGGCGGTCAGGAAACAGGAAACTCACTTTGTTTTTGTATAGTGCACCAAGCTTGGGGTGGAGCTTATGATGTATAGCATCAGTGTGCACCAAGAAATCAAGGTGATGGTCCAGCCAGACTTCAAGGTACTTAAAAGAGGATACATTCTCAATTTCAGCGCCATCATGGGTGTGAAATAATGGGAGGGAGGTGAGTCTGGTAAACCTCTGTTCGTGCCAACTGTAATGAAAACTGTATTTTGGCATTGAGAGGCAGTTGGTTTGACTGGAACAAGCACTGTATATTGTATAAATCCAGCTGCAGCTGGGTAGTAAGGTCATGCAATGAAGAGCCAGATGATGAGTACTGTTTCATCAGCGTATATATGAATGGATGCAAATGAACAGGCAGCGTGGATATCATTCAGGAATATGGAAACTAGAATGGGGACCAGGACAGACCCTTGAGGGACTCCTGAACACATGGGGGAGATGGGGCGATACCAATCTGGACAGCTTGAGATCTGCCCTTTAGGTAGGAGTGGAACCAACTGACTGAGAAGGCAGAGAGGCCCCCTGCTTTAAACTTGTCCAGAAGGAGGGGGATGTGCCATGGCATCAAAGGCTTTAGACAAATCAGCAAAGATGGTGGACCTAATCATACCATGGTTCATACCTGAAGGGATGGACTCAGTAAGCCGGATGAGGGAGGGAGGTGGAAGTAGAGTGGGATTTCATAAAACCAGACTGGAAAGGGGTGAAGAAGGAGGAGGAGGAGTCAAAGAAGAATAAGAGCTGAGAAGTCAAAGAAAGGTGAGAGCTGACATAGAACAAGGTGTTACTGAAACTTAAATCAGTTACACCAGTACAGCTGCACTCCCAAGAGAACTTTAAAAACTGTTTGGTAAACAAAAATAAATAGTGGTGAAAATTAGATTTATTCCAGTCTTAATACAATTAAAGGCAGCAAGATATAAATATGGTGCAGACAGACAATTTCATCGGTAACACAAGGATAAGCTCCAGTGCTTCTCCATATAGGCATCCTGAGGGAAACATTGCCAGAGTGGGAAGGAGAGAGATAAGACAGAAGTTACCAGTAGAAGCAGGATTACCACCTTTAGGTAGAGGGATGACCGTAGCCTGTTTCCAGGCTACAGGGACAGTGACAGAGGACAAAGAGAGCTTAAGGAGTTGGGTAATAATAAGCATAGAGATAAGGCAGGACCTGAGAGAAGTAGAAGCTTGGGACCGAGACCATCAGGGCTCCCTCCCTTGTGAGAGTTCAGGGCAAGCAGGGCCTCAAGGGAAGCAGAGGAGAGGAAGGAGAAGGAGAAGAGAGAAGGGGCAGAGGGAGGGAGGTAAGGTGAGGCAAGAAGGAGTTGAGGAGAGAGAGAGGGAGAGAGCACAGTTGGTGAAGTAGGTGTTAAAAGAAGAGGCAACAGAAGAAGGAACAGAGATGAGTGACTCACCAAGCTTGAGAATAGTGGAGGAAGATTGACTTGGAGGGGAGAAAAGGGAATTTATAACCTTCAAGAACTTACACCCCTAGAGGGCAATTAACAGAGGATTCACATAACCCTGGTCTTGCCTTACTGGAGTTTATCCTGTATCTGAGCAGCAGATTTGCCTTCATGGCAAACTGCTGTATCATCGGTGTACATTTTTACTTTAACATAATACAAAGCTAAAGGAAATGTTTTGATAAATAATGAAAATACTATGGTATGGATCCCAAGGTTGAACCTTGAGGGACACCGGAGGTGGAACAATTTCTTTTAGATATACTAGATCCAATTTGATCTATTTGGATTCTGTAGAAAGATAACTTTGTTCCATACACATTTTCCCTTCTGGAATCCCTGGTCCCGGTGGAATTCCTCCACCCCAAGACTGACTCATCTCAGGGGCCGACAGGTTAACCACCACTTGGAACCTTGTTAGGTGGAAGGCCTGCCCATAGGGTTGTGCGTTGCCTGCGTGAGGTGTCAAGCAGGCCGAGATATTTTCCTCCTTTTCAGTTTCCCCCCAGAGCATCATGTGCTGACACCCTAACCCAATCTGCTGCTACCACCATTGCTGCCTTCTGGCCTCCCCCAGGTGGCAGTCAAGTGGTGGGACACAGAAACCCCCCTCCCTAAGGGAGGAGAGCTGCTGTGGCATATTCAATCCTCCCTCCCCCAGCCGGTCCCCGAGCAACCCTGGTCAGTTCCCAAACCAGGTCACAGGTGTGGTAAGTGGTGTGATAGCCAGTGCTTCAACCTGCCATGTCACCAGGCCAGATGGAGAGAGAACTTTGAAACCAGTTCACAGTAACTTCCCTCCGTCCCTGCCACCATACTCTACTGTGTTGGACAAGTGTCAGTCACATGTCGGGTGGATGCACACTGTACAACACCCATGTATCTTGAGGTGACAGTCTAATAGGGTGTCTGCACTGTCGGGGACTGTCACCTTCAGATGCATGAGTGTTGCACAGTATGAACCCACCCAACATGTCACTGACACTTGTCCAGCACACCAGGGTATGGTGGCAAGGATGGAGCCTCCCCACTCCTGTATACGTAGTAAGAGTTTGGTTGTCATGCCATCTGTCAGACACATTTATGGCACCTGTCTATAGTGGTGCCCTAACAACCTGCTACTGCTACAATGGCACCTGTAGAAGCACTATGCCAGCACACAGAAGGTTGTGCATCAGGGCCATGTCAGATCTGCCAGTAGGTAAATCCCTGCACACAACTACACCACATACCATGCAGTCAGGGACAGTCTCCGCTTTTGACAGATACAGAACAGCTGGCAGGGTTGGATAACACCAGGGAGTCTGGGACAGGGTTGACGACTGCACACTTGGGAGTACCCTGTCTGTGGGTCTGTCAGACTGTACAGGGCACTGCTGCCTAGTGCCACCATTGTACCATGTGACACAGTGCTATGTGACATACCACCCAATATGGCACTCCCACACGACCGCAGTACCTGTACCAGGCAGGATCAGTGTCCCCTCCCCCCACCAGACACAATCCTGACCTCTGGCACAAGGGCTACTAGAGCAGCTGATGGCTGGTCTAACCAAAGCCATGGCTTGTGGCCATGGCAGGGCTTTCAAAATCCTGAATTAGGAGTTGCAGCAGTACTGTCATGGTGCAAGCCCCCATGTGACTTGGCGCATCACCACTTTAGGTGCAGAGGTGGTGCAGGGCTGGTTTGCCACATGACCTCTCATTTTAGACGCAGCCTGCATTCGAAAATCAGGATTGCCACAACTTTTGATAGAAGGTGCCACTTGAATTAGTTCCGTTTCACATAGGCACCTTGCATCAAATGCGGGGCTTTGAAAATCGAGCCCCTTCTCTTTAAAGTCAATGCTTTTGTGCCTTCTATGTATTAATAAAAATGTCACAAAATTATTTATGTACTAAGCCTCCAGGATAGTCTGCCCCCCCAGGCCTCCCATTTAGAGACATCTAAGATCTGCCCCATGCTCACCATGACCCAGGCACACTTCCAGAAATGCAAGTGCCTTGTTTGGTCACAGGATGGGGGCTGAACACACTCTTCTCTTTATTGCCCTGTAGATGGGCTGATGGTGTGGTGAGGTGCACGATGATGTCAGTTACTGTGTGTACAAAGCCAGAGTTGCTTGCTTTAATATCTTCTGCCATGGGCTCTTCTGGTTCAGAAGAGGGGTCTGGGAAAAGGATGACACGGAGCAGCGGCAGAAAACAGTGTGGGGGGGTGCAGCCTGCATGCCTACAAGGTATGTTTCTTTTGCTGAGTAGAAGAAGCAATACAAGTGCAAGATAAATGTGCAATCTATTTATTTATTGAATTTTGTTGAGCGGAGAGGCCCACTGAGACTACGAGTCCCTTTTTTGGGGGGCGACCCGGGGGAGGGGATACAGATGGTAACCAACTGAAACTGAACCAGATTAAGCTGTTCAAATGGAATACTGCTTGACATGCAGTTTTTTGCTGTACAAGTCCATGAATTTCTCCATTATAATTGTTGATTAGTGCAATCATACGCAGACTAGTACAATTTTGAGTCAACTTATCCTGCCAGTTAGTGCAAAAAAAATTAAGAACCACCCCTGGACAAGTGGAGGTATAGCCTCTCCATTCACAGCACATCAACAAAATGCACTACAGTATACAGTTTTTAAAGGGACACCATCAGTCCTTTATGCATCATATTATTTCTAGTTGAAAACCCGCATTTTATGATTGCTTGCCTTTTTTTTAATTCATTGATGTGACTGGTTGTTTTATCTGCTTCCTTTCTTAGTACAACAAAAGGCATGGAAATGGTGTAATTGTAAGCAACCAGCTTTGATCTACCTTTAATGTACATTTCCTGGACATTAGAAATATGCCCAAACAATGCAGCCTCTTGTGACAATAGTCTCTCCTCTTATCCCAGTGCATCTTGAGTGTCTAGACTCTAGACAGTGTTGGGGGCGTTCCCAAGTGCAGAAAGATGCAGTGGGATTTTAGTTGATCAAGGAATGTAAACAAACATGTTTTGGTGGGGTTATACTAGCATGCTGGGCAGTCTATTTTTCGCTTTTAAAAAGAAACCAGGAATCAGAATCAAACTGCCAGCTACTGTATATCAGCAATCTCCACAAAATGTGGGCAATCAAAAACTGTTGTCTTTTTGTTGTCGTTTTTTTTAAACAAAGGACAGTTTAAAGTCTATGGAGGTTGACAGCGTCCCTTTAAATGGTAAACAGACCAGGTCTGCAGTTCTCCAAGCACTTACAATCACCCACTTGGATTTATTTCTTTATAGCTGGTGGTCAGAAATGCCACACTGAGCTGGAGCTTGTTTCCAGGTGCAACCCAGTGTGGGGGCGACAAAGAAGGAACCTGAACAAAGTGCCCAAAGTGCAAAGAACATCAAGAAGTAACCCCATATCATGAGCTGCAGTGCTGCTGTCCACCAAGCTCTGCCTTTGTACTACTGCAATCCCCCATACTCACCCTCAGTTCCACCCTCAGAATGTGCCAGCATTATGGCACCAAGCCATTAGGGCGCCAGTCGGCAATGTCGCCGACCACCCCACCCCTCAACTTTGGATTCCAACTCCGGAGGAGTGAACCTCGGGAAGGGGGTGGCAAATCCTCAATTTGGTGCCCTGATGGCTCGGCACCCTAATGCCAGCGCTCTGAGTGCCAGCAGTGCCCACCTTCCACTATTTACAGCCATACTGGAGGGAGGAAGCTGCAGAGGGCTAGGACCCTGGAGAGAGAGAGTCGGCCTCAGGACTAAATAGGGAATTCAGACAGGCTGGATGGACTATAGATCATTTTCTGCCATCATTGTCTATGTTCCTATGTTTCATTTTCCTACACTGTACAGTACTTTTATCGCCTTTTGCACATCTGCAAGTTTATTTAATGTAACACACCTTACTGTATTGCATTTCTCTGCACCTGGTATTTGCCTTTGCACAATTTTTAATTTTTTTTTATTTATTTTTTTTTTTCATTATTTCTCTTTCCGGAGCCCCAGCTGCAAGCCTACTATCTGTTGTCCCCCCAGCGCCAGCCCCTGAAGATCAGACCCCCTCCCTTATGCACCCCGCGACTTACCCTTCTCAGCAGGGTGGTGGGGACCGACTCGACCCACCCCTACCGGATCCATGCCAGGAGGTGCCTTCTCAGGATGGCTGCGAGCACCAACTTCATTCTGCCGGATCTTTTTCCACTTTTTCTCCATCGCGGGCCATGGCATGCAATAGCGCCAGTGACTGGGTCGCACACTCTCCATGTGTGCCCCAATCAAGCATCTGCCACGTCCACCCCATTGTGCAGGCTATGTGCCCACTGACCCCAGCCTCCACTAGGGGTCAAGCAAGCACCAGCCGCCAGAACCCCCGGAGATGGAGAGCAGTCCATTGGATGCTCAATCCATCTCCTCCTGCCGACCCACGGCAACCCGCCTGCCTGACTGATGGGTCGCCGGGCGCATGCCGAGGTGTGTGTCCAGCGCCTCAACCCTCAATGCCACCAGGCCGACGGACAATTGTTAATTTTTACTACTTATTGCACCTTGCTGTATTGGTACTGATGCCTCCCCTTAGATGCATCTGGACACAAGCTGTTACAAGATTAGTATGTCTTTCCTGGTAAAACATTTGAAATAAATAAATTGTACAAAGCAGCAGTTGTGTACATGAAAGTGGTGAAGGCAATGCACAAGTACATAACAAGGCAAATATATATATATTGCAAGGTCATATCAAGAGGGGAGACGTGATACAGCAAAAAGCCATAAAGGTGAGGGGAGCTGGGGAGGACAGCTAGAGTCACAGAAGGAGGGCTGAGAGAAGTGAGAGCATCAGATTGGATTACCATTGTATTATGTTCTTAATAACTAGGATTACGTCTTCATGTACTTACAAGCGATGCAGAAATACTGGTGATGCTTGGCAAAAGTTTGTCTTTTGCATTGGGATCCTGTGTGATCTAAATCAATGAATAAGAGGAATAAATAACGATTAGTTAATGCATTGTATATTTTTTTTTATATTATTGCTAATAGTTATATGTGATAGCCCAGCTGAGATGCAACACGTAGTGCTCAGTAATGGGGGAGAGTGTATCTAATCATTTAGGTGTCAGCGTGGCTCAGTTGGTAGCACTTCTGCCTCTAGACCAGAAGGTCGTGGGTTCTTGTCCCACACCGGGATTGGACTTGCACCTAAAATGCTGGCATCCAAATGCAGTATTAGGGGGGTGCTGTACTGCTGGGGTGTGCCGTCCTTCAGATGAGATGTTAAACCGAGGTCCCTTCTACCCATCCTGATGCTGTCCTTGGTGGGTGTCCAGGTAGAAGTAAAAGAACCCAGGGCACTCTTCGCAAAGAGTAGGGGACATTCCTGATGTCCTGGCCAACATCCCCCTTCCCATAAACTAGTTCATGCAATTCTCCAGGCTGTATGTGGGTGTTGATATGTGATATGGCCACCACTACACATTCAGTCACTTCACTACCAGTCTAGCATTGCTTGTAAAGTGCTTTGAGATACACTGTGTATGAAAAGTACTATATAAATGCAGATTCTTCTTCTAGTTAGTTAGTTAGTTTTTTGTAACCAGATAGGTGCACTAGTCAGTGGCTGGCCATTTTCAGGTACAGCCCAGCAGGATACAATTAGGATACATTTCACAGGGCTACCTGAATTACAAAGGATACATCACATGAAGCACGCTATAATATCATGCATTAGAGCAATCAGAGTCAGCCTTATCACAAGGGATAGAAGGATACATGAATGGAGGACATCTTGATGCACGGCGTGCATGCACCTTCATAAACGCAAGCGTGCCAGAGATGAGGATGGGGAGAGGATGGGGGTAAAAAGCTTACAAAATATATATATATATATATCGAACCTTTCAGACAGAGATGAGACACAGATAGCTAGGAACTAGAAGGGACAGGATTTGTGGATGTTACACAAGACTGCTTCCTGACACAGGGGGTGAGTGTGACCACAAGGCAGAGGTGGTACTCTTCCTGGTGTTTTTCAATCAGGACATTGTTAGGGATGTTTGGTTGAAGGCCCCAGCTGGTCAGTATGACAACTGCATGGTGAAATGAGACTGGGGCTACAGCAAGTGACCACTGACACAAGTATCCTGGTTTAAAAAAAAAATGGATTTCAGAATAATGGAGGTGAAAATATGGAAACGACTCAGGGCTCAATCCATGAAGATGGCCAGGAAATGCTTGAATTGTGAATATCCTGACCACTCGTCTGCACACCCTGATACTAGTCCATGACAGATGGCATCCACAGCCCTGTCCCCTTGCTCATGCATGCGTGCAGCCCCGTGCAGCAGCAGTGGGTGGCAAGGGGACGCAGCTGCAGAGGGCACCAGGTATCCAATCAGATGCCATGGTCAGCAGTATAGTGGATCCCCTGTTCCACACAAAATAAGGGACCATAGGCTATGGCAGTCCATGTGACAATCCTCCAAGAAAGTACAGTTACGTAAGAACTTACCGTAACAGTAGATCTTTGAGAACAGCTCTTGCAGCAGGTTACACCATTAGGACTGAAGCCGGCAGGCGTCAGAACCTCACGGAAAAATTCTAGCTAGCTATCTTCAGCGGGGACCGCCCCGACGTTGGTCCGCCTCCGACGTCAGGCGGTAGTACATAAGGCGGTCGCCTGATTCCCAGTTCTCCGCGGAGACTTCCGGCCGCAGGCTGACATGAAATGGGAGACTGAGGATCCACCGTCAGAAGTCAAAGGAAAAAACCCTGATAGTAAAGGCGGCCATGCCTCCTCAAGGGGAAGGTGGGAGAGGTACCTGCTGCAAGAGCTGTTCTCGAAGATCTACTGTTACAGTGGTTCTTACGTAACTGTACTATCTTACTTGAGACACAGCTCTTGCAGCAGGTTACACCAATAGGACTGATTCCCAAGCAGTAACTCTGCCAACATTCTGGGAGGAGGAAACTAGGAAAAACATTCCAGGTCCTGAATCTGGACAGGAGGCCCTCTGCCCCCGGGCAGGGAAGCCGGCTCTTCATCGAGAGGCAATGTCCAGGCTATAATGCCTGATAAATGTATGCACAGAGCTCCAAGTGGCTGCAGCACATATGGCAGAAGTGGAGACATTTCGGAGTGCTGCAAGGAGGTGGCCACACCCCTAGTAGAATGACCCTGGACTGTACCCGGGAGGGGCTTTTGTTTGATATCATAACAGAATGAAATACACTGGACAAGCCAGCGAGACAGGGACTGTTTGGATACTCGTTGGCCCATCATCCTTTCAGAAAAGGAAACGAAAAGTTGCTCAGAGCTACGAAGTAGTTTAGTTCTGTTGAGATAATACCTCAAGCTGTGGTGAACATCCAGGGTGTGGAGCAGTGCCTGTCCTCTATTAGAGTAGTTCGGGAAGTAGACCGGCAGGTCAATATCCTGATTGAGTGAGTGTAGAGACCACCTTAGGCCAAAATTTTGGATTGTCCTCAAGGATACTCTGTCCCGTGGAAAACTAAATAAGGCTCTTTGCACATGAGAGCGGAAGCTCAGAAATTCTTCTCGCTGAAGTAACAGCAACCAAAAGCTCGCGTTTTCCCGACCAGAAACGCCAGCTACGCCGTCAGCGGCAGGTTCGAAGGGGAAGTGTGAGTTGTTCCAGGACAAAGCAAATCCCATGGAGGCACTGGGTCCTTAATGGGTGGCCTAAGGTGTAACACCCTCTCAAAAATTCCGAGGCGTCTAATTGTGCCACTGTGCGATGTCCCACCGGAAGGTGGTAGGCAGAGATGGCACAGAGGTGCACCTTGATAGAGGAGTAGGCTAGACCCGAACGGAAAAGGGAGAGCAGGTAGTCCAACACCACTTCCACCGGGCAACCTAAAGGGGAAAAATCGCGTGCTCGCGACCATAAACAAAATCGGCGCCATTTCATGGCGTACGTCGCATGCGTTGCTGGCTTTCTGGCTGCAGAAAGAACTTCTGCAACCTCTTGCGAGACCCCGTGACGCAAGATGGCTATGTCTCTAGGAGCCATGCATGCAGGTTCAGTGAGCGTAAGTCCGGGTGGACCAGTGAACCTTCCTCCTGAGACAAGAGATGGGAGCTGAACGGCAATGGGAGCGGAGGTTCCCGAGATAGCTGAATTAGCAAGGGGAACCAGATCTGTCTGGGCCAGAAAGGGGCCACCAGGATCATTGTTGCATGCTCCCTGCGCAGTTTGAGAAGAACTCTCTGGATCAACGGGAAGGGAGGGAAAGCGTAGAGGAATCTATCCACCCAGGAGAGGGACAACGCGTCTCGCCAGAAAACACCAGGCCCTGGATCTAGCAAGCAAGAATTGGGCAGTTTTGCGTTGGATGGGGATGCGAACAAGTCCAACTCTGGAGTTCCCCATCGAAGAAACAGATCCTCTGCTACCTCTTGAAGAAGTTCCCACTCATGGACTCTGGCCTGGGGGAAAGAACTGGGGAATCGGGTGGGACCGCCCCCTTATGTACTACATCTGACGTCGGAGGCGGAACCGACGTCGGGGGCGGTCCCCGCTGAAGATAGCTACCTAGACTTTTTCCGTGGGGTCCTGACGCCTGCCGGCTTCAGTCCTAATGGTGTAACCTGCTGCAAGAGCTGTGTCTCGAAGTAAGATCTGCCATATTCTCATTGGGCCATCAAAGTTGTCCGCTAGTGTTACTGGCCAGTGCCAGATTAGCTCTCAGCCCTCATACCCTGCACAAAGGGCAGGGTGCAGGAAGAGATGGGCCAGTCAAACCCCATTGAGAGTCCTTTGCCTCTGTGGCAGGGGACACGTAGGCACTACAACAGCCCCTCAGGCTGCATAGCCTCTGCCCCTTCTAATGGAGCTCTGCAAAACTGAGTAGGCATGTATGCACACTCCCATCCTCTTGCCCAGCACCAAACATGCTAGGCATATAGCAGTGTGCACTGCAGGTGATCAGGAGCAGTTTGGGTACACAGACATGGCTGGGGATGCACAGAGGTCTTTGTATGTGCAGGGCAGGACCCTTGCACTCCTCTGGCCCACAAAGGTACTCCTTTAAGATCCTGTTGTGGATCAAGCCCTAAATGACTAAAAAGAATAACGTGATTGAGGAGAAGTGGGCAGCATTAAAGGAGACTATTGGGTCAGGATTAAAAGAAAACCCACAAAATACAGGAAACCAGTATGACTTTAAAGTCAGGCAAAGCAAGCATTTGATGGAAATTTGTATTCAAGATTCTTAAGAAAGAGCACAGTGAAATGAATAAAGAGCTGTATATGACTATTTTTACTTATTTATTGAAAATTGGTAACCAGTAACGGCACACTGAGGTAAGGTTCGTTTCCAAGTGCAACCTAGAGGGAGAGAAAAGGAATAAAAAAGAGAAAAAAATATACACTATATATATATATATATATATATATATATATATATATATATATATATATATATTAAGCAATAAGACACGACAGGGTGTGCATGGAACAGATTTTACTGCATGGCCAGGGGCGTAATGAGGCACGCGAGGCATTGGCCGAGTGCCTTTAGCCCTGGCATGTGGTAAAATCTGTTCCATGCAACACACCTGGAGTGTCTTACTGCGCTTATAAAATGGTCTTCTTTCTTTTTAAAATTTTCATAGTTAGAAAAAATAATTTTTTATATTAAAAAAAGATTTTCTTATGTGGATTTATGACAAAATAGTCCTTCTGCATATCACAATATGATGTCATTAGTTCGTTGATAGCATGGCAGGAGTAGGAGAAGTGGTAGTCAGCACATAGGGACACACACACATGCTGTATCGGAGGTGCATCTTTACTTCTTTTTTCCACCCCAGAATAGTGAGTAGACCTAAAACACCCTCTTCCCGGAAGTACTTTTCCCATTACATTGCCTCCCGAAAGTCGGCGTGACCACAAAAAAGGTAACAACAAGTTACTTACAAAAAGCTCCTTTTGGTTTACCAACAACCATGGCGGGAGCACGATTGCTACTGGAGATACTAAATTACAAACTCCGTGGCCCCCGCGCTGTTCACCCGGTACCGAGGCAGACCAAGACACAAAAAGAGGCAAGATTTTTTTGTCAGTTTCACGGTTGCCTCAGGAGGATCATTGCTCACTCTTGTTTCAGGGGACCGTCACTTACTGTTGCTCATTGTCGAGGCTGTGACGCTGAGATGTTAGGGAGAAAATAACGATGGCAGCATTTTTAAATGCCAACGTTCTATGCTTAGTGATTTTAGCCTTTTTACTGCTGTTCTTATGTTTACCCATGCATGTAACATATTCCATGCATAGTGAGCTTGGTCCCTGATTGGCTGGTTTAGCCTACCCATTTTATAAATGTATATATACATATACATATATATATATATATATATATATATATATACACACACACACATACTGTATACATAAAGTGAGAATGAGTTCAGGTAATATATATAGCAAACATGATATAGCGAATATGTACAGAAAATAATGTAAAGGCAGAGAGAGTGCAATTCAATATATAGTAAGAGTGCATAAATAAAAAGTGCAGATTGTCAGGCCAAAAGTATACATAACTAAAAGGTGAGTGTAGGTACAACACACAACTCAGGGAGAATAAGTACTGCAAAAGGAGAAGAGCCCCACACACTCTAGCCAGGGGTGGGGGCAGGGGTAGGAACAGGATGGAGCAAAATGGAGTTTGAGTTGATGTTTGATGGAGAAATTGGAAGAGAACAGGTGAACTAGGGTGTGTGGCAAGGATGTTCCAAATGGAAGGGCGACAGGAAGCAAAAGCTGTTGGCCCAGTGGTGAATTATAAGCAGGAGTCCCAAGAGTGGTGTGATTTGGAGGCTGAGTGAACAGGGGAATTGAGAGAGAAGAGGTAAGGAGGTAGTATGGAGAACCAGTATTTAGAGAGAAAAGTGACACAATGAGGGAAGCAGTGGGAAGAAAAAGAGAGAGGTTGATGGAACAGGTAGCAATGATGGGTACCAGAGGGGGATTTAAAGTACAATGACTGAAAGCATGGAAGAGAGTGCCCAGTCGGATGAGAGAAGGATTGGGGGTGGCACCGTGGACCACATCTGTGTAATCAAACACTGGAAGGATCATCCTAGTGACAGTTTCCCAATGGACTGGCAACATAAGCAGGCCTTGTTGTGATAGAGGTCACCAAGTCTGGGGTGGAGTCTTTCTGGATAGCACCAATGTAAGCAGAAAAATCAATGCTTCTATCAAGCCATACTCCAAGGTACTTGAAGGGGGGGAACAACATCAAGAAGGGTGCCATCCACTGTCAAAAAGTTTGAGAGGAGAGGAGCCTTGAAAAGCTTGTGGCTTGTGCTAAAGGTCATAGCACCATCCTTTTGGCATTGACCATAAGTTGGTGAAATTGGAAGCAGCACTGGACATTACTGAAGTCATGTTGTAGCAATATTTCCAGAGGCACTAGAGGCATAGAGCATAGTGTTATGTGAATGTGTGAGCCAGCACAAGCTGAGGGACGGTCATAAAGTAAAATACCGAACAGAATAGGACCTAGAATGGAGCCTTGGGGAACCTCAGACTGAATGGGGGGGGAGCAATTGTAACTGTAAATAAAGGTGCTATACGTATAAGCCTGAAATAAGAAGTGTGCCCTTGTTGACTAGTCTAGTGCCAGATTCTCTCTCAGTACTAACATTGTACTGTCTTTGCATGGATATTAAGTTTCTAACAGTAATTATTTGTGTACATATGTGTATTTGTATATCACTAGCATGCCTCCGTGATTGTGTATATCTGTGATGAATATGTCTAACTGGATAATTATAGTTGTTAATTTGTATTACAATCTTAATGTATGTTTTAGCTCCAGGTTGAGCCTATAAAAGGGCCATGTGGCCCAGTGCTGTTAACCCGGTTAACAAAATGTAAATAAATAAATAAAAATGAACAACCTGGACTGGTTGAAGATACCCAGAGCAGTAGGATCTGAACCAATTGATGGTGAAAGTGGAAAGACTGCACCCCTCAGTTTGTCCAGAACAAGGGTACTACTATCATATCAAAGGCCATAGCAAGGTAATGGAAGATGGCAACAGTGATATGCCATTGGTCCATCCCTTTAAGGATGGAGTTAATGATACAGACAAGTGAGGAAACAGCAGAGCGGTCTTTGCTGAAGCCAGATAGGTAAGGTGAGAGAAAGTTGGAGGAGTAAAGGAATCCTGATAGTTGAGTGTAAACAAAGCTTTTCTTGGAGATTGGCAAGAGTAGGGAGCAGTGAAATAGGCCTAAAGGTACCAAGCAAGGTGATTCCACCCCCTTTGTGTAGTGGCAGAACTTTTGTTAACTTCCAAGACTGAAAAACATAGCAGAGCTTAAAAGAGAGATTAAGAAGATGGGAAAGTGGGGCCGCCCCAAAGGCCTAGTAACAGTGCATTGCACTGCCGTGCTGATGATCCAGGATAAGACATGAGCCCAGAAAGTCATGGCATGAGGCAGGCCATGACCAAGACAGCTGCTACTCAGCCATGCGTCTTGGTCGGAGAGGGATGTCAGCGGATTCCACCACCACAGCAACCTCTGTGCTGGGGTCAGGGAGCTTGCTCCTGCCACATGGGGGACACGGCAGTGTACTTGGCCACTACAGGCACTCATTCATGCCATGGGTGGAGGGAGGAAATTAAAGGGGGAGAGAAACTTTGTAGGACATAAACAGAGTAGAAAAGGATCAGAAGAGGGCAACAAAGATGGTACAGGGACTGCATCACAAGTCCTATGAGAACCGGCCGAAGGACTTGAAAATGTACTCCCTGGAGGATAGGTGAGAGAGAGGGGATATGATAGAGACACAGAAGTACCTTAGAGGGAGGAACAGGGTAGAAGAATACACTATTTTCCAGTGAAAAAGATGTTCCAGGACCTGAGGGCATGAGATGAAGTTGGAGGGATGGTGATTCAAAGGAAACATGAGGAAGAATTTCTTCACAGAAAGGGTGGTGGACAAGTGGAACACCCTACCAGAGGAAGTGGTGAGAGCTGAAACAATCACAGGATTTAAGAATGCATGGGATAGACAGAAGGGAATTCTGGACATATGGGGTAAGGGAGTCTAGAAAAACATCAATACAAATTGCTTCAGAGGTACCTCAGTGGTACCTCGAGGTAGAAAACTTTTAGATAACTACCACTGTATTTTCTTTTGTACTCACAAGGTTTGTTACTGTGTTTTGTTAACATTTTACTGCTTTATTGTTCTCTGATTCAAATTGCTGTTGCACGGTATACTTTCTGCTGCATTATTACAGGGTGTGCCTACAGGATTGTTACTGTTTTATGCTTACAGATTACTGCTGCAATCGTCTTGTCTCTGATTCAAATTGTTTTTTGCAAGGTATATCATCTGTTACTGCTTTATTTTTCTCTGTAGCAAAGTGTTTGTTGCAGGGTATATCTTCTGTGTAATTATTACAGGTGGTGTTTACATTTTTGTGACTTTTTATCTATCATTAGGCTAAGCAAAATTACTGTTTACTACTATTTTATTTTATTTTTGCTGAAAGGTTTTTGGTTTGGTCTCAAAGGCGTTGTAGTCTCTTTCTCACATTGAAGGAGTTAATTGCTTTCCTCTGACAGCTCTTCCATGGGATTAGGTGTGTAACTGGGGGGTGGAGCTGACAAATTCTTAGTAACTTCCAACAGTAGGAAGAGTTAAAAGGTAAGGTTAGTTGGTATTTTTGAGATGGAAGACTAGGTTTGCTGGCAAAGGCACCTGGCTTCACATGAGCTCTTTTCTTCTAGGTTTGCTTGTAAGGACAGAGCAAGGAACATTATCAGAGCAAGAAAAAAGATTAAAGGTGACCTGCAAACTAATTGTAGCATCATGTTCCCATCCCACATAGCTTTCTACAGTGCTGCAGGAGTCCGGGGCTGCTACAATGATGATTTTTCGAATAAAACTAATATTTAAAAAAGCACTGAAACTTTTCGGTGAATGTGGAAGCGTCTGGTAGGTCCTGATCAAGCAGATGTAACTTACTATGGGTATTCCACCCAGTCTGTGACATGGCAAACACCACTGCTATGAATGAAAAGCAGTGGCTGCAGTTTACTATTATTTATTTTATTGCTTCTGTGTGGATCTTGATGCTTAAAATCATACGTACAGCAACACCTGGACATGTCCTCGCTGTGCATATGATTTTAGGCATCAGGATCTATAAAGCAATAAAATAAAATAGTAAACTGCAACCTGCTGATTCATTATAGCAGTGGTGTTACCGCAATCAACAGGTGGAATACCCATAGTAATTCCATGCCTACACAATTGGGACCCGCCAGGCACTTCCGCATTCGCCGAAAAGTTTTGGCCCTTTTTTAAATATTAGTTTTATTCAAAAAATCATCGTAGCAGCCCTGGACTCCTGCAGCACCGTAGAAAGGTATGTGGGATGGGAGCAGGCTGCTATGATTAGTTTGCAGGTCACCTTTAAGGCTTCTTTTGTCTAGGCAGATTTACTGTGTGTTACTATTTTCTTTTGTACTCACAGGGTTTGTTACTATGTTTTGCTAACATTTTAATGCTTTATTGTTCTCTGACTCAAATTGCTGTTGCAGGGTATACTTTCTGCTGCATTATTACAGGGTGTGCCTACTGGGTCGTTACTGTTTTGTGCTTACAGATTACTGCTGTAATCTTTTCTGATTCAAATTGTTTTTTGCAAGGTATATCTTCTGTTACTGCTTTATTTTTCTCTGTAGCAAAGTGTTTGTTGCAGGGTATAGCTTCTGTGTAATTATTACAGGTGGTGCTTTACTGGTTTTACAGTTTTATCTGTCATCAGGTTAAGCTTTCAGGGCTACTGCATTTATTGTTGGTTGATTGATTCTGCTCTTACCTCCTTGTTTCTTTCATCTGTGGTTCTTCTTTTTCGGCAGGGGAAGGGCCCACCACCCACCCCCATCCCCAATCATCCCATGCTACACTCCTTTTATAGAGTAGCACAGTCGTGATATTTCCTGTAGCAAAGCAGGAAGGGGGATCAGAGGGGTATCCACACAGTGGCCTCACTTACAGGGGCACAAGTAATTTAACTTGTTATAACAAGTTACAGAAAAACAAACAAAACAAAACAAAAAATCTAACTTTTGCTTTCTTTTTCCTCCTTCTACTTACTCGGACCAGGTTATAAACCAAGTAACTCAATCAGTCAGTGGCAAATAATGCGCAATTAACAATACAGATGTATTTATAGCAAGCAAAACATTGGTAAGCTACAATACAAGGTCAGGAGGTTAACAGGTTATACAAAAACAAACAAACAAAACCCAAAATCAAGCTTTTTCTTTCATTTTCCTCCTTCTAATTACTCTGACCAAGTTATAAACCCAGCAACTTATCTGGAATGGATATTATTAACTGCAGGTACTGCGGGACACTTTTCAAAAGGGCAGTTATACAGGATTTAGGACACTGTCCTACATGCTGGACCATTGGAGATCTAAGGGCTCAGCTCCAGGCAGCATGGGCAGAGATTGCGCACCTCAAATTGCATATACAGGAAGAAATACAAGAACAGCCCACAATTTCCCCAACATTCAACTGAAGCACCTTGACCGCAGAGGGTAGTTGGTGCGGGAGGTTGGCAGGCGGTTAGGAAGAGCAAATTGGGTGCCCCATCACTCAATGCTCTCCAACGTACCACATCCACAAAACATATAAAATCTACAAACAGGTATCTGCCTCTGTCTCAGAAATCAAACAAAGGGGCAGAGGACACTGCAGAGCAGGATACTGCAGCACAGGAACAATCCCAGCAAAACTTGCCCAGAACAGGGACAAAAACAAAAAAAGCAAAAAGGAAATCCAAAACACTTCTGATCTCTCCATGATTCGAGGAGTTGATACCCATCTCCAGCCAGGGGTAATGGTCAGATGTCTCCCAGGTACATCAGCATGGAGAGACACTGACCGCATTGGTTTAATCGAGCAGGAAGCAGGAGAAAACATCAATGTCCTGGTACACATAGGGACTAATGATTTTGCCAGCTGGTCAGTTGTGGAGACCAAGGAACACCTGACCAGGCTGGGAGACAACCTGTCATCCATTTCATCCGGCACCTCCTTCTCTGAGATCCTGCCAGTTTGGAAGGGGGGAGGCAGATGGAAGATCAGAGAAGGGGAGATAGGGAGCTAAACATGTGGCTCAAGGGCTGGTGCCAGGAAAAAGGACACAAATTTGTAGGTAACTGTCAACAGTTTGGGGAGCAAAAGTTCTTTAAATTCAATGGACTGCATCTGACTAAGGAGGGAGTCAGTGCATTGGGGCAGAAGTTTGAAGTCTTTGCAGAATATTTAAACTAGCAAATATGGAGAGGGGTGCAGCACCTTATACATCGAATGGGAAGAACACCCCTCCCCCCTCAGCTAGTGGTCAAACAGGAGTTCAGCATGTTTGTAGTTCATTTGCATCACCAGGTAAGGAAAAAGGTCTGGCTCCCCATACGATGACCAAGGGCCTTGCCCAAAAACAAGCACACCGAAATCTGGCCAATGGAAAATCATGTACACAAATGCCCACAGTCTGGGAAACAAGATCTCAGACCTGCAGGCAACAATGACAGAGGCTAAACTGGACATAGTAGCCATTAGCAAAACATGGTTCACTAGTAACCGCACTTGGGAGACTTCAGTACCAGGTTATGTACTGTTCAGAAGAGACCAAGGTGCAAAAGGGGGGGAGTGGAGTGTCCCTTTATATCAATGAACACATCAAAGCTACAGAAATTCAGAATACACATAAGGAGCCAGAATAACTGTGGGTCACCCTGGAAACAGGAAATGGGGCAGCCATATGAACTGGGATTGTCTGCAGGCCTCCAGGCCAGGGAGAGGACATAGACACATTACTGTTAGAAGGCATACAAAACATGACAGCTAAAGGGGAAGTTCTGATAATGGGAGACTTCTACGTGCCAGATACAGATTGGTCAATACCAGCGGGGACATCCAGCAGAACTAGACACATAGAGGATTTCCTGCAGAAAGAGGGCCTCAAACAACTGGTACAACAACCCACAAAAGACAGGGCTATCCTAGATCTAGTACTGACTAACGGGGAAAGGATCGCAGATCTCCAGGTAGACGGTCACCTTGGGGGCCAGTGACCATCACATGGTATGGTTCAATTGGGCCACTAGAACTAAATCATCCCATTCCAAGGCAAAAATATGGGACTTCAGAGGAGCTGACTTTGGTAAGATGGCCAACAGAGTTAAGCTAGCCCTGACAAGAAGAAATACAGGTGAGGGGTACAGGCAAAGTGGGCAAGCATTAAGGATGCAATAGTTGAAGCAACATCCCATTGTGTTAGAGAGAAAAGCAGGAGCAAAAGAAGAAAGAGACCACTTTGGTTCTCAAAAACAGTATCAGAAAAGGTCAGAGCCAAAAGGCTGGCCTTCAGGAAATATAAGGGAACGCAGAGGGATGAAGAAAGGGAGGCATATCAAACTTCCTTAAGGGAAGCAGGGAAGGCAGTAAGGCAGGCAAAGGACCAAACAGAAGAAACACTAGCACGAACAGTAAAAGAAGGGAACAAGACTTTGTATAGATACATTAGTGAAAGGAGAAAGTCCACAGGGAATATTGCTAAGATCAAAGGGGATAAGGGGGAGTGTATGGAGGAGGAACAAGGAAAAACATCTATCCTGAATAGATACTTCGGCTCGGTATTTACTGAGAAGAAGGTAGGGCAGGGCCCATAGCTCAGCACCATAGACACAGGGGAGAGGGAGGTGTGCACTAGTCCCTTCACAAAAGAAAGGGTCCCACAAGAGCTCGCTAAACTCAGGGTAGACAAGGCAATGAGACCTGATGGTATACATCCCAGGGTACTAAAAGAGCTAAAGGTGGAACTAGCAGAGCCATTATCAGAACTGTTTAGTGAGCCTCTGAGCACAGGAGAGGTCCCAGAAGACTGGAGAAGGGCTCATGTGATCCCGCTCCACAAGAGTGGTAGCAGGGAGGAGGCAGGGAACTACAGACCTGTCAGTCTTACCTCAGTAGTGGGCAAGATTATGGAGGCACTCCTTAAGGAAAGGATAGTGCAACACCTGGAATCCATGGGAGCACAGTATCCAAGAAAGCATTGGTTTACAACAGGAAGGTGCTGTCAAACTAATCTCATAGAATTCTTTGACTGGGTAACCAGAGTGGTGTACTAAGGGGTGCAGTTGATGTCGCCTACCTTGACTTCATCAAAGCTTTCGATACTGTTCCACATAGAAGGCTGATTAATAAGCTGGGTAGGCTTGGGGTGGGTCAGAAGTTGGTCAACTGGGTGGTAAACTGGTTGATGCGCATAAAACAGAGAGTGGTGGTAAATGGTATACAGTCAGAAGAGATGTAAGTCACAAGTGGGGTACCTCAGGGATCAGTCCTGGGGCCAGTCCTCTTCAATATCTTCATCAGTGACATTGCAGATGGACTGGAGGGTTAGGTTTGTCTGTTTGCAGATGGCACCAGGATCTGCAACAGAGCAGATGATCCAGATGGGGTGGGCAGAATGAGAAGAGATCTGGATAAACTGGCAAAATGGTCAGAAGAGTGGCAACTGGGGTTTAACACAAAGAAGTGCAAGATCACGCCCATAGGGAAAAGAAACCTTGAAGCCACCTACAGGTTGGGAGGGGAGTTGCTGGCAATCACAAAGGAAGAAGAGACTTGGGCATCATCATCACAGATGATCTGAAACCATCCAAGCAGACCACTAAAACTGTAGGTAAGGCTAGAGGAATGTTGGGGTGTATTAGTAGGGGTATCACAAGTCGTAAGTGGGAGGTAATAATCCCTCTGTATAAGACACTGGTTAGGCCCCATCTGGAGTACTGCGTGCAGTACTGGAGGCCACACCTGCACAAAGACATTAACAAACTGGAAGCAGTCCACAGAAGGGCAACCAAAATGGTGCAGAGACTGCATCAGAAAATATATGAGGACAGATTAATGGAGCTCAATATGTATACCCTAGAGCAAAGGAGAGAGAGAGGTGATACTATCAAAACATTCAAACATCTTAAGGGTATTAACAAGGTGAAAGAGTCTAACATGTTTCAATATAAGAAAAACAGCAGGACAAGAGGACACAGCATGAGATTAGAGGGAGGCCAATTAAGGAATAATGTGAGGAAGTTCTTTTTCACAAAAAGGGTGGTGGATGCATGGAACGGCCTACCTCAGGAAGTGGTGGATATGAATACAGTGCAGGGCTTCAAATGGTATGGGATAGGCATAAGGGAGCAATACAGTTGAGTATGACTAGATAGGCCATTGACAGAGTAAAGGCCTATGGCACATTCATAAGGTAGAAAAAATGGGCAGACTGGATGGGCCTTGTGGTCCTTATTTGCCATCAACTTCTATGTTTCTATGTAAAGGGAACTTACAAGCTCAAATGGGCAGACTGGGTGGGCCATAGGCCCTTATCTGCCTACAGTGTCTATGTATCTACGTATCAATGTATCCATGAGATATACAATGGGAAGTAACCATATGCTTGAAAGTGTGCAGATGAGACACCCTGCAAAGCTACCACAAACAAACTCACATATTTCTGTACACGTCCTGCAAAGCAAAGCTACAGTGAAATATAACTCTTAACCACCCTGCAAAGAATAGGCTGAAGACAATGAGAATGTTTCTTTGAATAGCCTGCAATACTAGAATACAATGTAATGTAAATGTTCCCACACAATACACAGAGTAAGCTAAATATCAATGCATAATTAAATACCCTGGAAGGCTGGATTGAAAAAGGCAAACGTTCTTAACCCACCTTACAAAAGAGACAGAATAAAATGGCTTAACAAGGAGAGGCAAGAGAATTGGGCTGAAGGCTACATATAACTGGAAGAGCAAAGGCAGGATACACTGCCATGTTACAGTTTACACTAATCACCCTACTCTGAGAGGTACATGCAGGAATAGTTTACTTACACAACTTGGGGAATGGCAGTCTCCTGGTGCCCTGGCATCTCCCTGATGGTGAAATGGTTCCCCTCAAGTACTTCCCTCTCCTGCTGTGCCACTCACACTGGGACCACCAAAATGCAACAGGTCTAAGAGCCTAGAGGGAAACCCACCTCCACACAGCGCTCAGTGCACTGATTGGTCAGATTGAAGTTTGGAGTTCGGGCTAAAGCAACTAAAACAGAGAATTCAGTACATACCCATCTGGATAAAGCAGTTTCTGCTACTCTGAGGAAAGTCTGGGAGGTAGAAACATACTGGTAACCCGGGAAGGCCATGGGCTCATGACACCTTGGTCAGAAGATGGCAGCTCCAGCCACATGTCTGCTGAGGAAATGCTGAGGTGGCCCTGATTGAGAGAGCAGCTTGGCACCTCTGCTGATTAGCTGAAAGGGAGACACACCTCCAGACAACACTCGGGACAATGACTGATAGGACTGCAGTTTGGGCTAAAGCAGGTCCAGCTGCTACTCCCGGGATATGCTGAGGTAGCCCTGTCTGGGAGAAGAGATCAGTGACTCAGCCAATCAGCTAAGAGGGAGACCAATCCCCACACAGCATGCTGTGTGCTGATTGGTTAGACTGCAGTTTGGGTTACAGCAGCTCCTGCTACTATCGGCAGGAAAGGCTGGAAAGTAAGAATACCCTGGGGAGACCTTGCAGGCTGTAGGTTCATGCCCAGTTGGTTAGGAGATGGCAGCTCCTGCCACGTGTCTGCTGAGGAAATGCTTTGATGGCGCTAAAGATAAACTGGAAGAAATAGTTGCATTCTTGAATCAAGGTGAACTAACAAATAGGAACCAGCATGGATTCACTGGGGCCATCCATATCAGACCAACGTAACAGACTTTTAATGTAGTGACACAAATTACAGAGGAGTCAGATAGCGGATATGCTGTATAGCTTAATGCGCAGGTGTCTGTGTAATGAGGTTTTTTTTTCACACCCGAGGAGTGGGATGACTCATAAACCTCGAAAGCAAAGCTCAAGTGGTTTATGAGGTCATCACATACCAAGAGTGTGTAAAAAAGCCTCATAAACACACACAAGTGCCCAGAGTGTTATTTTTTTTTTTTATAATAACTGGTTCAATTATAGGCACAATGGGCCAGATATTCAAACTGCGCCAGGCTGTGGCGCAAGCCTGGGCACAGCTCAACTTGGCTGCGCAGGGGCGTTGACTGGGTGATATTCAACGGAGCTGCACCATGGCTCAGCATCACTGAATATCACACCCTGGCCACCTGCAGTGGGCATGGCGCAGTGGAGCAGGGGGATTCGCTAGCGCAAGTTCCATTGCATTAGGCGCAACAACCGCAATATTCAAAAGTTCACATGCAAATGGGGCCATAATGTATGCAAGGCGCAAATGGGACCATTTGCATGTCATTATGGCCCCATTTGCATGCAGGCGCGCCGATCCCCGACAACTTGCGCCTGGCGCCCGCCAGCAGCAGCCAGTGGGATCGACACCCCTACGCAGCGCTGCACGTGTCTCGCAGCCTGATCGCTGCATTAGTAAAATAAGGAGAGATTTTATATTCGGTGGTCAGTGGACTACTGTCCTGCTGATCGCGAGCTTAAGTAAAAATATAAATGAATCCTATATCCCTGGTTTGGATCCATTCACGTATCTGGAATGTGTAGTATGGTACAGGCTGCATGCCCATTGGCTCATGCTGTGGACCAATGGACATACAGCTCTACCTACAGTGTCAGTCGGTGGGCGGCAGGCGGGTGGGGTGATGCTGCCCGCTGCTGACTGGGGGCCGGGGTGGTGAGGATCAGTGGGCGGGTGGAGGGGGGTCCACTGGACTACCAGGGATATAGGTTATTTTATTTTTACTTAAGCCCTTGATTAGGCAGACAGCGGTCCACTGGACCACCAGGGATATAGGATTCATTTATATTTTTTACTTAAGCCCGCGATCGGGCAGACAGCGGTCCACTGGACCACCAGGGATAGAGGAGTCTTATCTTTTATTACTTAAGCCCGCGATCGGGCAGACAGCGATCACTGGACCACCAGGGATATAGGATTCATTTATATTTTTTACTTAAGCCCGCGATCGGGCAGACAGCGGTCCACTGGACCACCAGGGATAGAGGAGTCTTATCTTTTTTTATTACTTAAGCCCGCGATCGGGCAGACAGCGATCACTGGACCACCAGGGATATAGGATTCATTTATATTTTTTACTTAAGCCCGCGATCGGGCAGACAGCAGTCCACTGGACCACCAGGGATATAGTATTTGTTTATATTTTTTACTTAAGCCCGCGATCGGGCATACAGCGGTCCACTAGACCACCAGGGATATAGGATTTATTTTTTTTTACTTAAGCCTGTGATCGGGCTGACAGCGGTCCAATTGGACCACCAGGGATACAGGAGTCTTATTTTTCTTTACTTAAGCCCGCGATTGTGCAGACAGTGGTCCACTGGACCACCAGGGATATAGGAGTCTTATCTTTTTTATTACTTAAGCCCACGATCGAGCAGACAGCGGTCCACTGGACCACCAGGGATATAGGATTCGTTTATATTTTTTACTTAAGCCTGCGATCGGGCAGACAGCAGTCCACTGGACCACCAGGGATATTGGACCTTATTCTTTTTAACTGATGCCTGCGATCGGGCATGGGGGCTTTCTGCGGAAGCACAGCGAGGCTTGGGTGGCCACCCACAGGTGGCAACTACCCGTGTTGTGTGCCTGCAATATGGCAGCTCACCTGTGGGTTGCTGGCCATTGCTCCTTTTTTTTTGAAGCATCTTTCTTCGGCCCAAGTAGGGGTTGCGCATGCATGGCTCAGCACATCCCAGGCTGAATATCAGGATGTGCAGAGTATGCATGGGCACACCCCCCCACCTGTGCCTGCATACATTACTGATGCACTCCGGCACATCGGGATTTGTTCCAGGTGCAATTACCATTTAAATATCGCACCGGGGTGCATCAGTGAGTTGCGCATGGTGCAACACTGTTGTGCCATGTGCAACCCTTTTGAATATCTGGACCAATAAGTACAATCGTTTTTAGTAAAAATTATTCTTTTTATTGTAATTAGAATAACTGTATTCAAATGCATAAATCACAGAATAATTTTTTTCATCAAACAGGTCATAGTAAGAGTCAAATAACTGTTAAGCATTGGCTTACTTCATTTTGTTTACTTAAAACAGTCCAGGTGCTACTGAAACTGTTGCATTGGAAAAAAAAAAAAAACATTGGATGTGCTGAAAGAGCGGCAGTGATAGGTAGCTGCCATGCTCAAGTTTGGGTTGCTATTAATGCTAGGAACTGTCACTTTGACGGTTAACAAGAATACTGAGCTATAAAACCCCAAATCTTCACAAACTGTCAATTTTGTTACACAAGAGTGCCAAGACTGACTCATAGTTTAAAGCTTCCATCTGAGCGCCTCGTGTCTTGACAGTGGCTGACAACAGCTCGCACTGTCAGAATCCAGTTGATCTTAAACAGTGCTTCTCTCTTCAAATGAAACACAATAACTGGGAGTGACATCACACCCAGTTATTACGGTGTTTGACATCAACAAAATTCCAGTTGATAAAGGTGCTCCCCAGTTACTATACCTCGATTTTAGCAAGGTGTCTGACTCAGTACCACATATGAAGCTAGTTTGTCAGTGTCAGTGGCTCAGTAGGTAGCACACTTGCCTCTGAGACCAGGAGATCAGAGGGCTGTGGTTTCAGTTCCCACATCTGGCACTTGGGTTAATATCCCAGTACTGACACTGTAGTGCAGCATGAGAGGGGTGCTGCATGTCTGAGGTGCCGTCTTTCGGATGAGATGTTAAACCGAGGCCCCATCTGCCTGGATTGGTGGTAGTTTAGGTGGATGTTAAAGATCCCATGGCACTTCTTGAAAAGAGTAGGGGAATTTTCCCGGTGTCCTGGCCAAATTTCCCTCATTCACTAAAAATACCACCAACAGCTTAATCTGGGTCAAGGTCAGTTAGCATTCATCTGTATCCCCTTCCCCCGGGTAGTGCCTGAAAATAGGCAGGATTTGTCTAGTGTACTTACCCGGTCAACAAAAACTAAATAAATAAATAGTTTGGAAGAAGAGTCAGCTAGGGCTAAGGGATGAAATAATTGGTTGGATCAAAAACTGATTGACTAATAGAACTCCGAGGCTGGTTCTAAACAGTAAATTCTCTGAAGATGGGACAGTAACTGGTTGAGTACCATAGGATTTAGTCTCTTGTTCACATTGGTTACAGTATGTATATATGTAATACAAGCAAGGGTGTTCAAGACAAGGTCAGCCTCTTCACAGATGATCTAAAGCTCTGTGGGAGGGGTATTAGTGAAACATTAGTTAACATTACGAGACAGGATGTGAGCTGACTGTTGCTCAGTAGGAATATCTGAGACATATGTGAGGGTATTCAAGTCAAGGTACTATTAGTCTATCCGTAGAGCACAGAAAGCTCTGTGGGGGGATTGGCAGTGAAGAAGGTGCTAACATCATGAGACAGGATGTGAGAAGACTGGAGAAATCATCTAGTGTTTGCAGATGGAATTCAGTGCCAAAAGGTGCAAGGTGATGCATATAAGGGTTACGGATCCTGAAAGAGTTTACTGTATGGATGCATTTCCTGAAACAGTTTACTGTATGGATGCATTACTGTGTTGATTACATCAATAAAGCCCATGGAGGAGTGCTGAGTATTAAGGATGATGATAAAAACAAGCATTTGTCAATGCCGAATGTTGGCTTGCTGGCATTGCCATTGGTAGTGCAGGAGTTAGAGAGATGCATAATAGGAATGGCAGTGAAGTACTGAACTGACACCAACTCCCCTCCCTCAGAGACTGACAGGCATTGGGGGTGTGCCTTTGGGTCATCAGCCATAACACTCATGCCATTTCACCTCACCCTACCCTGTAGACACTGACAGGTGTTGCGGTGTGCCTTGGGGTCTTTCAGCCTTATACTCACCCCATTCCATAAGAAAATACACTGAGATTGGTGCGGTATAGGAGAATGGGGTGAACACTGGGGCCAAAGACCCCAAGGCACCTGTGATGCTGTCACTGGCTGGCTGGTGAGAAGTGAATGGCATGATCATGTGTGGCTGGCGATCCCTGTTACACCCTGACACCTGTCAGTCTCTCAGAGTACGGCTTATGGTCTGAAACCCTAACGCCTGCCAGGTGTTAGATTTTCAGCCCAAATTTTCAAAATGGGATTTTTGTGACTCCACCTCATGAACAGTGGCCCTATCATTTCGTTATTCAATCCCAAAAGGTAGTTTTGCACAGTGACTGTACCATTTGGCGCCACAGGTGTGAAATACGTTTCTGGCAGGATGTGAAAAATGACAGCTGTGCTGTTCATGAGGTGGTGTGAAAAATGGCAATGCTGAAAATCTGGAGTGAAAATATGCGAGCAATAATACCCGACAGAGAGGGCAGTATTGGGCAATACTGGACCGCCCAGAGGCATAATGAGGCCCCACACCACAGACGGAGGGCCTTATAGCCCCTGGAAAGTCCGGTATTGCCTGCACCGTCCAAACTGGACGGTATTATTTAGTTTAGAAAATGTGCCATAGTATTATATATACGTTTGGAAAAAATATTATGTTTAAATATTAAAATTCTTAGCCATTTGATTCATTTTGTAATAAAATAGTTCCTCCGCCTCCATTTGAATACTGTGTTCCCCCTCCCCGGGAGTTTTATCCAACAAGAGCATCTGTAGTTGTAAGTCTGGAGGCGGCCGTGGTGGTTGTTTTATTGTTTGGGGATTTTTTTACTTTTTAAAAGGTATGTATTCAGTCACTGTCTGTTTCTGCTTTTTTTTCCATTCCTGCTGCCTGCCTACTGTAGGGATCGGAATCACAAGTGATTTATTGGAGTACTTCTGATCCCCACTTCCTGCACTTCAGCTACCACCCATCCCCCATTTCCAGATCCTCACTGCCTGTGTTGGGAATTGTAAGTCATTACTGTTTTCTTTCTTTCATTTCTTAAGTCTGTTTTATGGGTTTCCAGTCCTCGCTGCCTGCCCTGAGGACCGAGAGTGTGTAGAAAAGCACCACAAGGTGACTGAGTGAGCCAGTGGGTTCCTTCTGAGCAGGTACTAAATTGGAGGAGCTGGAACAACTACAGGGGACTAAGAACCATTAGAATGAACGTGCAACCAAGAGGTACTGGTATAATTTCAATAATATCGAGATTCCTAGGTGTTATGATGCCTGCAATCTGACAGTCCCATACCACTGCCGCTGGCCCATTTTATGTCTGCCACTTCTGTCTTTTTTTTTCTTCTTCTTCCTTTTGTGGACAGAAATTCTAGTCAGGCATTGACTTTATGGACGTGGTAACATTTATTTTTTTTTTTAAGAGCAGAATGGCAGAGGGGGTTTTGGGCAGTCAGGGTTCTGTGGTGTGAAGTTTTCTTAACAAGTTGTGCTGCTGAGGTGATTCCTGCTAAGCTAGACAACAAACATGGCAGTTGACAAGTTTGAACATTCCTTGTGCCCAAGAGTAATCTAAGTAATGGAGCACCCTGAATTGGCACTAGTGTTCAGTTGGGCTCTATCCATAAGTTAATGTACCCTCTTACTATGGCTGTCATCCAACTAGAGAGCTCATAGTATTTAGCCCATTTTCTAAGAAAAATTGGTGAAGTCATGAAACATGCATAGAAACTGTGCAATGCACGCCTGTAACGCAATCATTTTTGGGAATTTGTTCAACAAATTTTCAACATGGGCATTTTCGAACCTCTCCTCATGAACAGTGGCACTGTGATTTTGTTAATCTGTCCCAAAAGTTGATTTCCCACAGCGACCACACCATTCTGCACCATAGGTGTGAAAACATGTTTCAGGAAGGATGTGAAAAATGTCAGTTATACCGTTCATAAGGAGGCATGAAAAAATTGCAATGTTGAAAATCTGGAGAGAAAATATTAAAAATTGGAAAACTGCATAACACACGCTAGTAACGCAGTCATGTTTTGGAATTTTTTCACCAGATTTGCAGCATGGACTTTTTGGGACCTCCCATCATGAACAGTGGCACTGTCGTTTCGTCAATCAGTCCTGAAAAGGTGATTCCTTGCAGTCTGTGCAACGACCGCAAAATCACCTTTTGGGACTCAGAAACTAAATGACAGTGACATGTTCATAAGGTGGGGTCCCAAGAACCCATGTTCAAAATTTGGGGTTAAAATTCCAAAAAAATGGCTGAGATATCAACCTAAGTTGAAACCCCCCATTGCCTCCCATTATAAAGCTTATCGTCAGGGACCCTGGTTTTCCATTTTTACCAGTAACACCGGTAACAATCTCGGAATCCTACTTGGTTTGCGGATTTTGAATTCTTGTACCGCTGCCTCAGGGAAATTGCATGTCACTGCACAGAATCTCTAAGATTTCAGCATCTTTTAAAATACAAATTATTTTCTTTTTCTATGCCCCCTTCTCACAGCATCAGTCTCTACTTTTCAGAGATCCCTAGGCTGCGTATCCTATAGCTTCACCCCCACTGGAGCTCCTGTGGACCTTCCCATATCTTGCCTGGATTGTACCCCCCAGGTGGGAAGGGAGGGGGACCCCAGGTCACCCCTCCACACTCCCTTAGTGTGTGTTGGGCAGCTCAGTGGGTCCCTCATGGACATACCTCTCAACTGTCCCTGATTTTCAGGGATGGCCCTGATTTTGCCACAAAATTTTACTCTGTCCCTCCTAAAAATTGTGTTTCCGTGACCAAACAGCGGGGGTTATAAGCACAAACTAATGTCACACATTAAAGTTACAGACTTGTTCTTCTTTGGAAAATGCATTTTACACTAAGCCCTTTATTCTACCAGCTTCCTGAGTAGATATCTCCAATTTTGAAGAAGTGTCCCTGATTTTGGTCCTTTGTCCCTGATTTTTTTAAGCCTTGTCCCTGATTTATGAGGCAGGAGGTTGAGAGGTATGCTCATGGAGCCTGGCTATGAAGTCTGGGGCACCTGGGTCCTTTCTGCCAGGTGCTGATGTGGAGTGATTGTTCCTGGTTTTCTGGTCTCATAATGTGGAGGGGGGACATGTTGACACAGGGATTGGGCACCCTGATGTTGGTTTTCTGGGGACTGTGTGGCAGATGGCAGGAGCCGCCATATTTATTGAAATGTTTCACCAGGAAAGGCACATAATGGAGGTGTGTCAACTGCTGCTGCTGCAGTGACGAACCTGTCTCTGATTGCAGCGGCACATTCGTTTCAATTCCATTTGCTTTCTCTGACACTGCTGCCATCGGCAGCATGCTCACTGGTTGGAAGCTGAGGGACACACCCACCAAAGCATCCCTTGCATTCGCCACAACACTGACACACCTCTGAAATGTGCTACTTCCACAAGATCTTGCTTGTGAATGCGCGCAAGCCAACATAATAACCTAAAACCATCTTTTCAGTGCAATAAGGTATATGGGAGGGCTAACAACATGATCGGGTGCATAGGGAGCGAGGTTATGCACAGAATGAGTGAAGTGATGCCCCTGTATAGAACACCGGTCAGTCCATGCCTGGAGTACTATTTGAAGTTCTGAGGTTGGTACCAAAGAAAGAATAAGGCTAGACTGGAGGCAGTGCTGAGAATGGCAACATAGAATGTGTCAACAGAAAAGGATCCACAGGCTCACCTAGTCTGCCCTATTTTCCCTACCTATCACTACACGCAGGGCCCTCTTTGGTCACAGGTGTTCCACTCTTACCTCTATTTATTATACCCATGTGCGTATCCCATGCATGTTTGAAGCTCCCCACTGTCTTCACCCCTACCATGTCTTCTGGCAGGCTGTTTCAGGTGTCCACCATCCTTTATGTGAAGAACTATTTCCTCACATCACTCTTAAACACCCCCAAGCTTCATAGCATGCCCTCATGTTCTGGCACTCCCACTCCTGTGAAAAAGATCCCCCCTCTCGAGATGTAATCCAGCCACCCCTCCAGTCAGTCCAGCCACCCTTCAGATACCCGAGTCCACTAGCAGCACTTCCATTTTGACTGGGTTCATCCTGAACCAGCTGGAGGCCGTTCAGTCATTGATCACAGATGCACAGTCATTAAGGATGCCCACTGCATTTTTCTCATCGGGGCAAACGACAGGTATAGCTGAGTATCATCTGCATAACAGTGAAAATGCAAACTGTACCTCTGTAGCACTTCTCCGAGTGGCAGAATATACACCGTAATATGCATGGGAGACAAAATCAAATCCTGAGAGACTCCACAGGTCAGGGCAGCTTGCTGGGAGAGAAAATTCACTCATTATGATCTGCTGCACCCTACTGGAGAGGAAGGACTCGAACCACTGCAACATAACCCTGCTGAGTCCCACTATATTGTGGTGATCACAGAAACATAGTACACAAAGGTTCCATGTCAAATGGGTGAAAGCACAATAGTGACCATTAAAACAGCTTATACTAAATATACTAACTCCGGGGGTGGTGGACCTCAGGGAAGAGGTACAGAGACTTTGCGGAATTTGTCATTCAACATTATCCATAAGCCATTTTAGTGGTCATCATTCTGCTTTGGCCCTTTTAACATGCTACCATGCACAAACAACCATGAGTGGGAAATGGTCATAACTGGCTGCACAATGTTTAGAGGGGACAGGGTAGGAAGAAAAGGGGGTGGGGGAGTGGTGCTTTATGTTAAGGAAACAATCAAAGTGTTGGAGGTCCAAGGAGGACAGGGGGACAGCAAGGTGCTGTGGGTCAACCTCAAGTCTGGACACAGAGCCATCATTCACATAGGAGTGCTATACAGGCCTCCGATACAGGGAGAGGACATAGACAAAGAGATGTTGGAAGGCATAGGAAAAAAGGTTAAAAAGGGAGAGGTGGTGTTAGTGGGGGACTTTAATCTGTAAAATGTAGAATGGAGCCTACCTGCTGCAGCATCAGCTGGGAGCAAAGACATCTTGGACTCCTTGCGGGGGGCATTCCACAAGCAGCTGGTCAGTGAACCCACTTAGGGTGGGGCAATACTGAACCTGGTACTTACGAATGGGAACAGTGTGGCGGATGTCAAAGTGTGGAGTCATCTGGGGACCAGTGACCATTGCAAAGTATGGTTTATTATAAGGACAACCATGGAATCCAGTTGCACAAGGACGAAGGTCCTGGATTTCAGAAGGGATGACTTTACAGAGATGGGGGAATGCATCCAAGAAGACCTGGCGGTGGGAAATGTTTGGGGGGCTGGAGGGAAATGGGCCAGAATAAAAGAGAGCATAGTAAAGGCTAGAAACTTGTACGTCAAGCAAATAAGAAAAAGCAGAAGGAGGAGACGACCATTATGGTTCTCGAGGGAAGTGGCAGAAAGTGTAAGGGCATTTAGAAGGTATAAGCAGACCCAGAGAGAGGAGGACAGAGACGTGTATCTGGGGAAACAGAGGGAGGCAAGCAAGGCAGTAAGGCAGGCAAACGTGCAAGCTGAGAAAATAGCCCAGACTGTATCAAAGGGGACAGGACATTTTTCAGGTATATCAGTGAGAAAAGGAAGACCAAGGGAGGGATTGCACGGTTAATGAAGGAGGCAGGGGGCTATGCTGAGAAGGAGTAGCAAGAAAAGGCAAATACCTTAACTATTTGTGCTCGGTATTCACAGTTGAGCAGTAAGGTGAGGGACCATAAATAAGCACCAAGAGATTGGGAGGGGGAGGAAAATGGACAGCAGTCCCTTTTCTGAAGAGAGGGTCAGGAAAGCATTCACTAATTTTAGGGTGTACAAAGCCATGGGACCAGACAGAGTGCGTGCAAGAGTATTAAAGAAACTCAGGGAGGTGCTAGCTGCACCCTAGACAGAGTTGTTAAACAGTTCACTGGAGACTGGTATGGTCTAGGAGGACTGAAGAAGGGTAGACATAGGCGCTCCATTTCCAGAGCCGCATGAAAAAATAAAGCCGGCCAGCTCTGACGCCATAGTCAAACAGACAGCATGCTCCGAACTGACCATGCGATCTGTTTGAATATCAGACCCTGGTAGTGTGGCCCATAGCAAGTGTTTGCCATGTTTGAAGCAGCGCTACCAGAGAGCAGGACTTAAGACTGCCCATAGGGGTAAAGAGCAGTGCACACTGGTGAGCACCACAGGCTCCATGGCCGATATTCAGCCCAAACATGCAAATTAGCCCAATGGGAATGCACGGTGCTAAGGGCCCATTTGTATGCCCATTACTGTATCATATGCATATGAGCTCCTGGCCCATGTGCGTAGGGCCAAGTAGCCCCCCCAAGCCCCAATCCCTGTCTCCATATAAATATATATTCATATTGGTGGTTTAGCAGTCCCTCCCTAGCCCTGATCCCTTCACAGGCGGGTCTGCGCACTGTTAAGGGCTGGGTTTCAGAAGCGTTAAATGGCGCAGTTGCTGGCAGTCGTTTAGCAGTTCTGACATTTTTGAATATTGTGCAGGGCTGCATATGCATGAGGGAAACCTTATTTGCATACTGTAGGTGTAGCATAATATTTCACATGGTGGTGCTGTCAGCAGTGTGCCCCACATGTGTCCTTTAAAAATGGACATATCCCCAACAGCTGGACCTATTTCAGGTTTGCACAGCACAAACCCAGTTTGTACCATGCTAATCTTTTTGAAAATGAGGCAGTTCATTACACTTCACAAAGGTGGTAACGAAGAGGTGGGAAATTACAGGCCCGCCAGCCCGACATCGGTAGTAGGTAGATTGATGGAAACTTTATAAAAGGAAAGAACTGTGGGACACCTGGAATCCAGTGGACTACAGGCCTAGAAGCAGCATGGCTTTATGGAGGGACTGCCATGCCAAACAAATCCGATAGATTTTTTTGACTGAGTAACCAGGGTGTTAGATCGCGAGGGTGGGGGGGGTGGACATGGTCTTTTTGGACTTCAACAAGACCTTTGACAATGTTTCACATATGATGCAGGTCAACAAGTTGGGCAGCATGGGGAGGGCAATAAAGTGGTAACCTGAGTAAAAAAAATGGTTAGGGAATAGGAGGCAGAAGGTGGTGGTAAATGGGGTTCACCTTGAGAGGGGAGAGTGACCAGTGGGGTACCACAGGGGTCAGTACTGGGCCCAGTCATTTTAAATGTCTTCATCAGTGACATAGCAGAGGAACTGGAAGGGAAGGTGTGCCTCTTTGCAAATGACATCAAGATCTGCAACATGGCAGACATTCTGGAGGGGGTGCAAAGGACAGAAAGAGACTTGAAATGGCTGGGGAGTGGGCAACTGTTTGTCAGCTAAGGTTTAATGCAAAAAAAGTGCAACATAATGCACTTGGATCAGAGAAACCTGGGGGTACAGTACAACATGAGGGAGAGAAACTAGCAGTGACCAAGCAGGAAAGAGACCTGGGGTAATCATATCAGATGACCTGAAGGTGGCCAGACAATGCGACAAAGCGACTGGGAGAGCAAGTGAGATGCTGGGATGTATTGGCAGGGGTGCTACCAGCAGGAAGAGGGAAGTGGTGTTGCCACTATATAGGTCTTTAGTAAGACCACACCTGGAGCACTGTGTCCAGTTTTGGAGGTTACATCTCAGGAAGGACGCAGACAGGTTGGAGGCCATTCAAAGGAGGGCTACCAAGATGGTACAGGGTCTACATCAAATGTCCTATGGGGAGAGGCTAAATTAATTAAACATGTACACCCTGCAGGTGAGGAAGGAGAGAAGGGATATGATTGAGACCTTTAAATACCTCATTGGGGCGAATAAGGTACAAGTGGGAGGGTATTTTTCAGAGGAATGGGTGCTCCAGAACAAGGGGCCACAATATGAAGCTGGAGGTTGGTAGGTTTAGGAGAGATGTCCGGAAATAATTCTTCACAGAAAGGGTGGTGGATGTCTGGAATGGTCTTCCAGCGGAGGTTGTGGTAGCAAAAACAGTGGTGGGATTCAAAAGAGCCTGGTATAAGCGCAAGGGAGTCACAAGGGATAGGTAAGGGGGTGGCAGAAAAAGTGCCGTAGACCTGGATGGGTCTATAGTATAAGCAATGCAACAAAAAAGGGCAGACTGGATGGGCCATGAGGCCCTTATCTGTTGTCAGCTTCTTTGTTTCTGTTTCTAAGTCCCTCAATTGAACTATTAAAATCCCATGAACTGCTGTAGCAAACACTGACTAGAGATCAAGGAGAGCCAAGATGGAATATTCTCCTCTATCTCAAGCCAGAAGATTATTCTGCACCCCAACGAGTGCAGTCTCTGTGCTATGACACCCTATGAATCCAGACTGAAATGGCACATAAATAGAGAAAGAATCCAGATGACATTCCATCTGTGATGCCACCACCCTCTCAATAACCTTTCCCAAAAGGGAAAGGTAGACGGACTTGTAATTTGCCAAGATGTCTGTGTCCAACAGTTTCTTAAGAAGGGGTCTCACGACAGCCCTTTTAAAGGTCATTGAAAACTCACCCTTCCCAAAGGATCACTGAAAAATCTCAGCAATCGCTGTACCAATAGAGTTCCAACAGTCTCACAAGAGCCAGATTGGTCCAGGATCCACTGAGCAGAAAGTGGGATGCAGCTTCATAATCACACGGAGTATCTTGTCAGCTGGCAGCGGGTGAAATTCTTCCTAAACTGACCGAAGGCCTCCATTAGTCATAGACTGTGCCATACTGGGCCATGGCAGCCCACTTCAGGAGACCGAAGAATGAATAGAGGATACCAAATCAAGGAAAATCTGGCCAAACTCCTCGCATCAATCACACGTCAATACTTCTCCAGACTGTAGACCTATCCACAGTGTGGAAGAGCTAGACTGGCCTGTAAACCCCTGCAGCAATCACCCATGACAGGAACTCTGCCCTTCTCAGAGTGATTGCCCTATGATATACTTATAATGAGTTCTCAGGGTTAGTCTATCCTCCAACAAACCTGACCCCCTCCAAGAACACTCCAATCTCTGCCCTTTGGCCTTCAATCATCTGAGTTCCTTATTACACAAGGGAAAGTGAGGGTACTGGACTTCAGAAGGGCTGACTTTGGCAAGATGGGAGTGTGCCTTAGAAAAGAAAAATTTACTTACCATAGTAATCTTCTTCCTTCCTAGTGATGCTCAGATATTCATAACTTTATACAGTAAGCCTGGAGGGTTGGACTACCCAGAGAGATGGAACACATGCAAATGAGTAGAATTCTTTGCAGGTGAGCATCTTTCAAATACTGCTTCTACCAACTGTAGCATTCTAACCTCTTCAGATTCGTAAGAAGCCTGGAAGTCAGGCATTAGGAAAAAAACGAATTATTATAAATTTTGTGTACCCCCAATAAATATAGGATTAACCAAAACCTCCAAGAGGAGGAACAATAATAAAATAACAATGGTGTTCACCAAACAGCATCAGAGAAACTGCAAAGAGAAAACAGAAAGCTCTGCTTAAAATTAGCTAAGCACAGAGAAAAATGAACCACAACAGGATATGGCTTGGTGGCACCAGCATGTAGAGTGCAGAGGCTGAAGTTCTGGAAGGGAAGGAAGGGAGGGAAGTTATGAATATCTGAGCATCACTGGGAAGAAAGAAGATTACTATGTGAAGTAAATTTTTTCTTCTAACCCCAGTAATACTCAAAATATTCATAACTTTATGCAGACTACCAAGCAGTACCACTGGAGGTGGGCACAGAACTTACTTTGGAAACAGACTTTGCAGGACTGCTGTGCCAAACCTGGCATCACTTCTGGACAAAAATATCCAGGTTGTAATGCTTTGTAAAGGTGTGTACTGATTTCCAGGTAGCTGCTTTGCAAATATCCACTAAGGGAACCTCCCTGGCAGCTGCAAGGCTAGCAGCTGTTCCTCTTGTAGAGTGTGCCCTCAACCCAGCTGGGGGCTCCCTACCTGCTTTAGTCTAGCAGAATTGAATACACTGGACAATCCATCAAGAAATGGATCTTTTTTGAGGCTGCTTTGCCCTCTCCTACATCCCCATATATAAGTAAACGTTGTTTTCTATCCTTCCTAAGGTCTTTAGTGGCTGTCATGTAATAACTGATGGCCCTTTTCACGTCCAGACTGTGGAGCCTTCTTTCACCAGAACCAGTATGGTCTGTGAAAAAGACAGGTAGAGTGATTGATTGGTTCAGATGAAAGTCTGAAACCACTTTAGGAAGACTTGTCTATTTGTTCTAAGGACTACCTTGTCTCTGAGGAATGATATATAGTCCTGGTCAACACAGAGAGCCTGGAGCTCACTGACTCATCTTGCAGTTGTAATTGCTACTAGGAAAACTGTTTTCCAAGTAACATACTTCAGATGGGCTGTAGCCATGGGCTCGAAAGTTTAACTATGCACACATTAAGATCCCAGGCAGGGACTGGTGCCTTGTGAGGGGGGATGCAAATGCATTAGACCTTTAAAGAATCTCTTGAAAATGGGATCTGATGCTACAGACACCTTTACCCTAGCAGAAAGGTAGGCAGATACTGCTGCAAGATGAACTTTTAGAGAACTGGGTTGTAAACCCTGTGAATGCAAGTGAGTGAGATTGTCTAATACAACTTATACTCCTGCATTATTTGGAATGAAATTCCTACCACAGCACCAGAGAGAAAATCTCTTCCATTTAGAAGAATAGGTTTTCTTAGTGGAAGGTTTTCTATAACCTTTTAAGATGGCTAATACAGCTTCAGAAAAGTTTAAGCCTGCGTACTCTAATTCCTCAAGAGCCATGCCTTGAGGTAGAGGGACCGGAGATTTGGGTACAGCTATGTTCCCTGATTGGAAGTCAGGAGATTGTGCCTGATAGGCAGTTTTATTGGTTTGGTCACAGACATGAAGAGCAGAAGAGAGTACCATGGCTGCCTGGACCAGTCTGGAGCTATCAAGATCAAGGAAGCTGAGAGGGATTTGAGCTTCAATAGCACTCTGAAAATCAGAGGAAATAGGGGGAAGGCATAGAGGAACCTCCTTGACCAGTCTAGCATCAGAGCATCCTGGGGGATTGTGCCCTGAGCTGGGGGCCTGTAGCAATACTGAGGCAACTGGTGGTTCTAGTGGAATGTGAGCAAGTCCATCTCTGGAGCATATCACCTCCTGAAAACTACTTGCACCACTTGCCTGTTCAGTGTCCATTCATGGTGGGCCTGGTTGATCCAACTCAGTGTGTCTGCCAATGTATTGTCCTTTCCTGGCAGGTGGATTGCTTGTAAGAATGCCTTTAGGGAATACGCCAGAGTCCAGATGTTCATGGCTTCTGCGCAGAGAAGGACTGAACTGGTACCTCCCTGTTTGTAATATGTAACATATTGTGGTGGTATTGTCTGTTCTGATCTGTACCACTTTGACCATCACCAAGGGAGAGAAAACTTTTAGGGCTAGCCACACTGCTCTGAGTTCCAGCAAGTTTATATGCTGAATGGACTCTGCTTCTGACCAGGTACCCTGGGTCGCGTGCTCCCCTAGATGGGCGTCCCAGCCCAGAAGGGATGCATTTGTTGTGAGGACTAGTGAGGGATTCTCTTTCTGAAACAAAATTCCTTGCCTTAGGTTGGATTCCTTTTTCCTCCACAAGAGGGCCTGTGACAGTGTTCTTGTTACAGGAATACGCTTTGAAAACGAGTCTTTTTTCTGACTCCAGTGGGTCCTGAGATGAAACTGGATGTCTCTCATGTGAAACCTGGAACCCTGTTCTATGCCTGTGGATGCAGCCATATGGCCCAGTAGCTGCAGAAACTGCCTGGAAGTGTTTGGTTTGTGCAGAGTGAAAGAGTTTGCTGCTGGTTGAAGGCTGTGCACCCTGTCTAGGGGCAAGAAGGCTCTGCCTGAAGAGTATTGATCTCTTCCCCTATAAACTGTAAATTCTATGCAGGGGTTAAGACAGATTTTGTCTGATTTATTATGAAACCCAGGGATTCCAACAGATCTTGGGTGAGCTTTAGGGAATTTTTGACAGTCTGGTGATTTGCCCACCAACAGCCAGTCGTCTAGGTATGAAAAAACAGTCACTCTCTGTCTTCGAAGAAATGCAGGTGCTAGGCATTTTGTAAATACCCTTGGTGCTGAGGAAAGGCCGACGGGTAGGTCTGAGAACTGGTAATGACCTGATGGGAGCCTGAATCTGAGACACCTTCTGAAAGATTCCTTTATGGGGATGTGGAAATAGGCGTCTTTCAAATCCAGTGATGCCAGCCAGTTCCCTTTTTGGATTGCTGGCATTTTGAACTTTGTTTTTTTTAAGTGCTTGTTCAAAGCTCTGAGATCCAATATTGGCTGCCACCCCCCACTTTTCTTTGTTGTTAAGAAGTACCTGGAGTAAAAACCTCTTCTTCTGAGGGTGATAGAAACTGGTTCCACTGCTCTGAGCTGTAGCAGCTTTTGAACCTCCGCCTCTAGCAGTGCTGTTTCTGCTAGGGATGGAGAGAGGAAAACCCTGGACTTTTATAGAGGGAGAGATTTGAAGTCCAGAGACAGACTCTTGCCCACTACCTCCAACATCCACTTGTCTGAGGTGATGGTTAGCCAACTGTGGAGGAAGTGGGACAGTCTGCCTCCAACAGGGAGGGAGGAGGCGGCCTGCTTCTCAGGGATTTTGCTTAGGCTGGGGCTGAGGTTGTGCCCGAGACCCTCGCCTAGAGCCCCTTCTACCCCTACCCTTAGAGTATCCCTGTTGAGGATACTGCTGCTACTGGGGCACAGCTAATGGCTGGAAAAAAGGTCTGATCATGAAGGACTGACCCTTGCTCCCCCTTCCATAGGGCCTGGTGGATGAAGAAGCTCTCTCCTTGGCAGAGTTGCTTCTATAAGTAGCCTTATATTCATCCACCTTCTTCATATAAGCAACAGTGGATTCCCCAAAAAGAGAATGTCCTTCCAATGGAAAATCCAAGGCCTTAGATTGAGTATACTGAGTGAGGTTTGTGGCCCTAAGCCAAGCAAACCTCCTCTGAGCCACTGTGTTAGCCATCCATCTGGCTGCAGTGTCATTAGAATCAGCAGCCATCTGGAATTGGTACTTAGCCGCCTCTAGCCCAAACCTGGCAGTTTCAGCCAGGTCATCTGATAAGGGTGAGGGGGCTTTCATAGACATTGCCGGTACCGACTACCACAGGGATTTTTGATACTGGGCAGCATAAGCCTGGAAGATAGCCTGTCTCATGGCCAAGGAGGCTGACAACTAGCCTTTCTTGGCCATACTATCCAGTTTTCTGGAGTCCTTGTCCGGAGGGTGTGAGGACAGAGGGACTTTAGCCTTATCACAGGCTGCCTGTTGTATTACCCCTTGATGGTCTGGATGGGAGAAGAGGAAATCAGCTCCCTCCCTATCCAGCTGGTATTTCTTGTCTATCCTCCTGTCAATGAGAGGGATAGAGTTAGGAGTTTGCAGAAGCTTTAAGGCATCCTTCTTTAAAAAACTTATAGACTGGCAGGGGGAGGGCCTTTGTGGGTGTTAAACCCATCATATATAAATATTTGATCTCCTTCTCATCCTCCACTTGCTCTGTTGTGGCAATATCCAGAGCATCTGCCATCTTCCTCACAAAAGAAAAATGTGAGGAGAAGTCTTCGGACACCCTGGGAGGTGAACCAAAGTCCTGCTCAGGGGACACCTCTGGGGGGATAGATTCGTCCTCCTTGTATGGCTAGTCATCCTCCTCAAAATATTGTTGCTCTGGCACAGAGGGCAACACAGCACTACCAGCCTGGGGACCCTGAGAAGGGGCAGGGGGCTGAGGAATGATGTTTTGCAAGGCTTGAATAATCTTGAATGCCTGGGCTATCTCCTGAGCCGAAGGCATTACAGGCACCTGCGCAGAAGTCCCTGGTTTCGCAGAAGAGGGTTCTGCATGCTTAAGCTTCTTAGCTTTTTTTGAGGGAACCAGAGAGTCAGATGGTTCTTTCCCTCTTTTAGCCCCTTTTTTGCCCGTGTCGGGGCAGGGGTAAGTACACCTGTGGGTTCAGCCACAACAGACTGGGGTGTCAGCTGGTCAGAGCCGGAGGGACCCCTAGGAAACTTTTTATTCAGCCTTTCAAGGTATTTTTCTATGGTTTTATCTGGGAACATTTTACAGATGTTGCATTCTTGGTCAAGATTTTCTAAACCCAGATGAGCTACACATAAGGTGTGCTTGTCTGCCTTAGCAAACACATCTCCACACTTCAGAAAATTTTTAAAACCGGGCTCCCTGGTTCTCTTTTCAGGTCTTTCTGCCATGGTGAAGCCAAAGTAGAAAAAACACCAACCACTAATAAAGAAAGACTGCTGCGGTTATTTAAACAAATACTTTTTTTGCGGTCGGTTCCGGAACTAATAGGAACCGGGGGAACCAAACCAGGAGATGTGAAAATGAACCGGTTCAGCGGTTCTGTAACCGAGAAAAAGCGGTTGCAAATATGATTTTAAAACAAATAATATACACACAAAAAGTAAAGGTTCTTTAGTCAGAGAACCCTGAAGTAAGTTAAAACTAGCTCAGTTCCCACACGGTTATCCTGAACCGCGAGGAACCGAGAAAACAACTATTTTTAAATAATAAACAGATCTAGACTGACAATAAGTAGACATAGTAAAAGAAACGAAATATACTTTTTTTTTTTATCTTTCTTCATGCAAAAGGGGACAACAGGAACTCCAAGCAACCAGACTTTTAGGCGGAGAAAAAAATCTGAAGAGGTTAGAACAGGTGGATGAGTTCTAGCTGGTTGAGACTGAATCCGGATAAGACTGAGGTGTTGGTAGTGGACCCGGGTCGCCTGGTGATGGGTTTGGGGGCTGGCCAACCGCTGGGCTTATTGCTCTGTGGTATGTCGCTCACTACCTCTGATCAGGTGTGAAATCTGGGCATTATTTTTGACGACGGCTTGAACTTAAAGAGCAGATATCCACTTATTTTTATATTTTTTTCTTTAGGTCCTGACCTGTTTACTTCGTTGTGGATCTGATGACAACTGTTCCTGAAGGTGGTCTGAATCATGTTCTTACCATTTATTCAGTGTACTGACAGCCAGACCATCGTGGTGAACATGCACATTTTCCAAAAAAAGACTTCAATTATCGACGGCCACGGACGAGCACGAGTGACGTCAGTTACAGTTTAGCGTTAGAACTCCATGGGCACACACGCTAACTATGGTAATCTACGCGCGTCCCTGAATGTATACATGGATGCGCAAATCATCAGCAGGCATTAACATGGACGAGATCAGCATGAGCTCTACAGGAGGTGCTGTCTTCTTCACTGAGCCGACTGGCCTGACGTTTGCGGAAGTTCCCTGACTCAAGCACTGTAGCAATTGGTTCACCTTCTGACTTGGTGGGATCCCCATGATGCAACTTTCCCCACCCCTTACTCATTTGTTGCCTTCAAATATGACTAACAATTGTTCCAGACTTCCGAGTCGGTGCAATCCCAATGATGTGACTCTCCTCTAACCCTGTGTTGTATAAGGGAATCATTATTTTAGCACTGTGGTCACCAGGGACTACCTCTGCAATTTATAATATTTTTTTATCAGGAATCTAAGAAGCAGTTCACAGCAATTAGTAGAAGCGCTTCATTTTCAGCAGTAACAAAGCCCCGAAACATACAGTGTGCAAAACCACCAGTCCCACAGATGCATATACATAATTTTAATTCCCACACTAGCACAAAGAACACATACTACTTCACTTTAAAGCTCGCTTGAAATTCTTTAATTTATTAACAAGCACAGCAAATGAAACTAGCTACGAGAACTTCCGTGAACGTCAGGCCAGTCAGCTCAGTGAAGAAGACAGCACCTCCTGTAGAGCTCGTGCTGATCTCGTCCATGTTAATGCCTGCTGATGATTTGCGCGGCCTATGTATACATTCAGGGACGAGCGTGAGATTACCATAGTTAGCGTGGTGTCCCATGGAGTTCTAACGCTAAACTGTAACTGACGTCACTAGTGCTCATCTGTGGCAGTCGGTAATTGAAGTCTTTTGTTGAAAAATGTGGATGTTCACCGCGATGGTCTGGCTGTCAGTACACTGAATAAATGGTAAGAACATGATTCAGACCACCTTCAAGAACAGTTGTCATCGAATCCACAACGAAGTAAACAGGTCAGGACCTAAAGAAAAAAATATAAAAATAAGTGGATATCTGCTCTTTAAAATCTCAGGTGTCAGCCGTGGTCAAATTCTCTTTTTTTCATCTGAGGAATATCACCCGCATTAAACACCTGGTACCACCAGGTGATCTGCCAACGTTGGTCCATGCTTTTATCACTACCCGTCTTGACTACTGTAATTCCCTATACCTAGGGCTATCTGGGGTTGATATCTGTCACCTGCAGTTGGTGCAGAATGCAGTGGCAAGACTTTTGACTGAGATCTCTAGAGCCAGTCATATTATACCTGTACTCCACGAACTGCACCGGCTGGCTGTTAGGTGGCGGATTACCTATAAGGTTGGTTTACTAACCTTTAAAGGCCTACATGATCAGGAACCCGCCTACCTGAAAGATCTCCTGGTACCCTATTGCCCCCTCTGTCCTCTCTGCTCCACCAACGAGGGATTGCTGGACATTCCCAGGGTTCGATTAAAAACATCTGGATCTCGTGCTTTTGCCTTTTTAGCACCAACCCTGTGGAATTCTCTACCTCGGTTGAGAGATTGTCCAACCGTCGAGAAATTTAAAAATGAGTTATAGACATATTTATTTGGCTTAGCTTATCCTAGTTATGGCTTTTAATTTATTATTTTAACTTATGTACTTATGTGAATCATTGTACAGCGCCTGGGTTTTGAAAGGCGCTTTATAAATAAAGATGATTTGATTTTGATTTGAACACTACAGTTGGTAGAGGCAGTATTTGAAAGATGCTCACATGCAAAATATTCTATTCATTTGCATGTGTGCCATTTCTCCAGGCAGTCCAACCCTCCAGGCTTGCTGCATAAAGTTATAAATATCCTGAGCATTACCGGGGGTTAGAAGCACTAGCAAACAGGCTAGAAGGAGGGGTGGAGCAACAACAGGGAAACATCAAAATTGCCATCACAGAGGAAGTGTGAAGCAAATAAACAAATCAAAACAAAGCAAATAAACAAATCAAAACAAAACAAAAGAAAAGCCACTATGGTTCTCAAATGAGGTGGCGGGGAAGGTAGGGAGAAAAAGATAGCATTTAGGAAGTATAAGGAAACACAGAAGAAGCAGGACAGAAAACTATACCAGTTAAGCAAAAGGAAGCAGGGAGGGAAGTCAGAATAGCAAAGACCCAAACTGAGGAAAAGATAGCCAACTTGGTTAAGAATGGGGATAAAACCTTGTATAGGTACATCAGGGAGCGTAGAAAGACAAAGGGAGGGATAGTGAGGCTGAATAGAAAGGAGGTGGGTGGGCAGAGAGTGACAGTGAAAAAGCAGGGATACTGAACGAATACTTCTGCTCATTATTCACAAAAGAGAAAGAAGGGGAGGTGCCTAATCCAATTTTATTTATTTATTTAAGAGTTTCACCAGGAAGGCATACTGAGCGGAGTACCACTCGATTCCATATGCATCCTGGGAAGGGGGGGGGGACAAGTACAGCATTGGAACACAGCAATTCACAGTGCAGATACAGCATCATAACAGGGTTATACAGTACAATAACAAAGCTAGCAACTTAGGCAGCAGTTAACAGAGTGTGAACTACTAATAAGTCCAATGGACCAACAGTCCAACTATGCAATTAGTGTGAGATAAAATAACGCTGGAGGACACACAGGTTTTGGCGGGCACAACAGACCAGATTACTCCAGACACGGACTTGGCAAGTAGAGATGAGCCAAGGAGTGGTATAGGTAAAGAGTGAGAGCTGGGTTATATGGCATTACGGTAGAGCAGGCTGCATGAGCGGGGGAGAATGACTTGAGGAGCTGGTTTAGCTGCTGAGGGCTATCTGTGTGCCTAATGTCAGCCAGCAAGGAGTTCTACGGTTTAGGCAAGCGGTAGCTGGAAGCTGCTTAGCCTTTGGCTGTGAACATATGTGGGACATGCAGAGATTGGGAGTCAGTATTCCTGAGAGAGTACGTAGAGGGGGGTTGAACTGCAAGGGCAGACTCTAGGTGGGGGAGGACTGTGTGCAGAATTTCACCGTTGTCCTTGCACAGTGGCTAAGTCTCTGATCCTGTAGCAAGGGGAGGTCTAGCAGCTTGTAGAGATCGCAGTGGTGTACTGAGAGAGGGCAGTCCAGGGCAAAATGGTAGAAGGAATGGAAGAGGGGGTCGAGTCTTGCGAGGGTGGACTTTGGGGCGGTGCTGTAAACTACGTCGCCGTAGTCAACTATAGGGAGAATCATTTGCTGTAGGATAGCTTTGCAAGTTTCCAGAGGTAAGCAGCCCTTGTTACGATATACGGTGCCTAGCTCGGGGTGATGTTTCTTGTGGATTGAGCCGATATGATCAGAGAAGTCGAGGTGCTGGTTGAGCCAGACCCCAAGGTACCAGAAGGAGGTGTAGATCTCCAAAGGAGTCCCATCGATAGTGTGGTAAGTGGGGGTTGTGGGGAGCTGGGAGAGCCTCTATCTAGTACCGAAGGTAAGGGAGCTAGTTTTCTTCAGATTTAGAAAGAGCTAGTTAGATCGAAACCAGTGCTGTACAGCACTGAAGTCCTCCTGAAGTCTGAAGGCCACTTCAGTGGGGGAGGGACCAGACGCATACAGTGCCGTGTCGTCGGCGTACATATGAATAGATGTGTGTAGACATATGGAGGGCAGGTCATTCAAGAAGATGGAGAACAGGATCGGGCCAAGTACTGAGCCTTGGGGTACCTCCGTGGTTACAGAGAGGGTGGCACAAGTATGATGACTGATTCTGACAGATTGGGATCTGCCTACTAGGAAGGATTGGAACCAGTTGGTGCAAGTACCCAAGAGTCCCACCTGGGCAAGTTGGGATAGTAGAAGGGCATGGAAGATGGTGTCAAATGTCAAATGGGCATGGGAGATAGTGTCAAACTATTTCCATTTGCCTATAACTGTATTTAAAAGCTTAGAGTCACTGCAAGCCCAGGACCTGTGTTCTGTCTGAAATCCCCCCTGTGCAAATCGGACTGGGGACTGTTTGTTAATTTGTAAAGTGCATTTCCAGTTGTAACTGAATTACCCCCCTGTGAGAAACTCATTTGGGGACTGTTTAACTTCTAAGTGCTATTCCAGTGTTTAGAATTTGAGTTTTGTCCTGCTAGTAATTGCCTTCGTTTTTTGAATCACAATAGTACCTGATAGCCAACAGCCCATTTGCTCTTCTCACCCCACACCCACTACCAGCCCGCCCCCAGCAGGTTAATCTTTTGCCTGGGCTGCCTATTTAATCCCCCCCTCTCTTCATTCTCCCGAGAGACCACCCCCCTCCCCTGAGGAGACCGGAGGTCGCGAGGGCCTGCTCTGAAGCCCTCCCTGCCCAAAGAAGCCTCGAACCCGAGACACACCAGGTAATTTCTACCTTGATCCAGGCTGCTGCCACCATCGTTGGCCATCTGGTGTCTTTTCTGAAACGGCCACAAGCTCCCCTGCTCAGCGCATGAATCCCGGCCAGAGTAGCACCTCGAGTTGCTGCCCAGGCTCAAACGGAGCTGAACTGTTACTTTTGTGCCTGATTTTGAAACTATTTCCATTTTTTCTCCATTAGCTCCTTATATTGTTTTGCCACTAGAGGGAGCCTAATTAAGTTTGAACAATTTGCTCCCAGTACCTGCTTGTCACATTTTACTGCTCTAGTAGTTGTTTTCACTTGGTCATCACCCCTCATCACTCCCTCATCACCCCTCTCCAATCGTCGGAGTTATCCCGCCATTGTGCACTCCCCAGATCAGCCCTCCTCCTCCTGCTCCTGTCAGGCAATGTCCACCCAATCCGGGCCTGGCAGCACTGGTCCTCCCCTGAAATCTCCTGGGCTGCATTGCTTCTATGAACATCTGTAGCCTGGAAAACTGGACTTTCTGCACTGCTGGGTGACTCTTCATAAACCTGATGTTGTTGCCCTTGTTGAAACCTGGCTGTCTCCCTCCACTCCTAACTCTCATGTCTCTCTCCTCGGCTACACTCTCCACCGGTTGGACCGTGTCGGCAGGAGAGGTGGGGGCTGTGTCTTCTATTTGAAGGATTCTCTCGTGGGGCTACCACTCCCCCCGCCTGACCTCGACCATAAGGCCCAGGCACTTACTCTAAAGCTGTCCCCGGACCCAGCTAGAGGCCCATTATTCCTAACCGTAGCCTACATACCCCCCAAGAACCAATCCCAGGCCCTGGGCCCACTAATTGACTACCACCTCCCTACCCAACTCGTCGACCAAATCTTGGTGGGCGACTTGAATATAAACTGGCTCTGCCCTCATCTTCCTCCCACCGTGAGGCTTTCGATTCAATTGACCTAACTCAACTGGTCTCACAGCCTACTAGAAAACCCTAGGGGGACAAGCACCCTCCTGGATGTGGTCCTCACCAACAGGCCAATCCGCATCCACAACATCCAAATCCTCCCTGACTGCCTCAGTGACCACTCCCTGTGCTTTTCAACTGGGAAACCCTCAGCTCTCATCCCGGTCAAAACCACCTCTCGAAGGCGGCAGGCCTGGGGACTCATAGGCCTTAAGCGCTTCCTTGCCCACACTGATTGGTCCCCTCTAATGAGGGCAACCAACATTGACTTGGCCCTGGGCTTCTTTGTAAGCACTTTCAACTTTGCCTGTGATATCTTTGCTCCCATAACTGCTAGGAGGTCCAAAGTGAAACATGCCCCTTGGATCACCCCTGCCCTTCTGTGGCAACTTAAGCAACGTGACAATCTTTGGCACCTTGCTGTTGCTACTGGCCGTTCAGCTGACAGGCAGTCCTATGCTGCTGCCCGTAACCAGTGCACCTGGGCCATCCGCAAAGCAAAGGCGGAATACTACCAAGCCTCTCTTACCTCCTCCTGGGGGAACCCCAGGTGCTTCTGGGACAACATCAAGCAACTGAATGGTCACTCCCAGTCCCCCTCTCCTTCTCTTCTCAACATCAATGGTACCGTCTCCTCTGACCCTGCCCTCATTGCCTCCCACCTCAATAACTCCTTACCGACCTTAGCTCAGTACTTCCTGGTAACTTTTTCAGTCCACCTCCTCCATCTGTACCACCACCCATTGCCCGCCCTCTTTCCACCTGCGTCCGTGTCACCATGCAAGAAGTTAGGCCTTACTTGCTAAAAGCCCTAAAGGTAACACCATCGGTAATGACTCACTTGATCCCTGCCTTTACGTCAGGTCTTGGATCAGGTCCTCTCACCTATTACATGCATTTTCAACAAATCACTCTGTCTTGGAAAATTCCTCTGCCTGGAAGATTGCCACAGTTACCCCTGTCCATAAAGGTGGTGACAGGACTCTTCCGGTAACTACCGACCCATCTCAATCCTCTCCCTCTATGGCGTTAGAGAAAATTGTGGCATCCCAAGTCTCTGACTACTCTGTAAGTACAATGTTCTCTGCCCTGAACAACATGGATTCAGAGCAGGTCATAGTATCAATACAGCACTCCTGGAATTTCCAACTTCCTCCATGCCTCCTTGACTCTGGTGCCCTGGCTGGTGCTATATTCATTGACCTGTCTAAGATTCGATACTGTTTCGCATCCTCTTTGCTCTCCACCCTCAACCTAATAGGCTTTGCCTCAGGACCTGTTTCCTGGTGCACCAGCTATCTCCGCCCGCTCCCAATGTGTGAAAGTCAACGGTACTCTCTGAAACATGCCCCATTCACTTGGGGTGCCGTGAGGGCTCAATTCTTGGACCCCTACTATTCTCACTCTTTCTAACTCCTACCCAGCAGTTGTACGGGTAAGATGCTTCTCTATGCTGATGATGCTGTTCTCGTTGCCTCCCACAATGACCCCATGCTGCTACAGAACTCCCTCCAACTAGTCTTTGACTCTGCAGCTACCTGGTTCACTGAGCACCGACTTGTTATCAACCTTAAAACAAAACGATGCTCTTCTCCCACCCCAAAATAAGTACAGCAAGTTTCCCTTAGCTGTCCACTCCACACCCAATCTCGTCATTGACCAGGTGCAATCCTATAAATATCTTGGTATAACCTTTGACCCTGCACTTTCATTCCATGGACATATATCTGCCCTAAATTCTGTCGCCAACTCACGGCTAGGCATTCTTTACCGGCACAAGAAATGCCTCCTCCTGATGCCCTCCGCCTGGCTGTCACTTCCTCTGTCATGTCTCTCATTGACTATGGCCTTCCGGTCTATGGCTCAGCAGATCAGACTGTCCTCAACAAGGTTCGTCTCCACAGTAAATAAGGCCTGCAGACTTATCACTGGTGCTCCCAGACTCACTCACACATGTGAGCTGTACACCTAGCTACCCTACTCAACCTGGAAGAGCGACTCATGTATCAGACATGCCAGCTCACCTTTAAAGCCCTGCATGGCCTATCCCCCATAGGCCTATCCAACTCCATTCGCCGTACTGCACCGACCCTGATCACGCACAGCTTGTCAAGAGCTACCCTAGTTATTCCGAGAGCCAGGACCTCACAAGGTCAGAGGGCATTCCCCTACCGTGCGCCCCACTGGTATAACTCCCTCCCTGCCAGTGTTTCAAACTCTCTAACCTTAGTTTGCTTTAAGCCCAGGCTCAGAAACTTCCTGCTTAGCTCTCGCAAATGCAACTGCCGCTAGCCTAGTGTAAAAATATATATATATATATATACTCTGTTTGACAATGCTCACTGAGCGGCTCCCTTCCTTTCCCTACTTATTCCTCCTCCCCTATCTCCCTCCCTTCTACCCCCACCAGCTCTCCCCCAACCATAAGTTTTGCACCTTTTGTTATCTTTAGCTCATTGGAGATTGTACTCTATTGTAACAAAATTGTAATTGAACTGTAACTTTTTTGTTTGTAAGTACTGTGTCCCTTGTACTACTGTTCTGATGTCCTCTTTGTGACGAGGTACCTTTGTAAATGAGCCTCTGGCTCAAAGGTTTCTAAACTGATGTTTAACTAACTAAATAAATAAATAAATAAATGCCTTGCCAAGGTCAACAAAGATAGCCAAGATGATGTGCCCATGATTCATGCCCATGAGGACGGTGTCGGTGAGCCTGAGGAGGGAGGTGACGGTGGAATGGCGTCTTCCTGAATCCCGATTGGTAGGGTGTGAAGAAGGAAGAGGTGTCGAGAAAGGAGGAGAGCTGGTCGAGCATAATTCACTCTTAAATTTTGGCCAGGATGGGGAGTAGGGAGATGGGGTGGTAGTTACTCAGTGTGAAGGGGTCACCCCCTTTTGGGAGGGGGATAACAGTGGCACTTTTCGTGTCGAATGGGACTGAAGCAAGCGAGAATTTATTTATTTATTTATTGAATTTTGATGACCTGAGAGATTGAGGAGCACAGTCAGTGGAGAGGCGATGGCGGGGGCAGAAAGGTAAAACATTTTGGAGTCCAGACCGGTGGGACATTTACCTTTTTGGAGTTAAGTGCCCGCAGGGTTTTTAGCACTTCTGTAGGGGTGACCATGTGAAAGACGAAGCCCGGGGGGGGGTTGAAGAGTGGGAGTGGGTGGGTCAGAGTGAGTTTGGGGGAGTGTGGATAGAAGAGAGGCCACGCAGCTGGTGAAAAAAGGTGTCAAAGACTGAGGCCACTTCACCTGGATCAGTGATGGTAGAGCCATCTATATTTAGGGCTGGGGTGGGAGGCTGAGCCAGGGGTTGAGAAGTAATTTGATTGTTTTCCAGAATTTCACAGGGTGATTTAGGTTAGAGTGGAAAGAGGCCTTGAAATAGCTGGCTTTGGCCTGCTGTAGGAGCCTAGTGCAGGAGTTGTGGAGTGCACGGTAGAGCTGGGGTGCTTCCAGGGTATTTGATGTCTTATAGGCTTTCCATACTTGGTCTCTGGCATGTAGTTGATCGATTATATTGGCGGTGACCCAGGGCAGGTGGGCACCCCTTACACAGGTCCTTCTCAGCGGCGAATGCTAGTCCCATATGGCGAGGAATTTAGACTTGAAAAGGTCAAGGGCAGTGTTGATAGAGGAGGCCCTAGTGATGAAGGACAAATCCAAGTTTGGACAGATCATATAGGAGCACTGAGAGGTTGAGGGATTTGTAGGACCTGATGAGCAGTATACGGGGGGAGGAGCTTTAGGCCCGAATATTCTCCTTACCATGTAGATCATGTGGTGGTCACTTAGCAAGTCTGGAAGGAGTGCTGACTCAAGAATCTGGTGCAGGCGTGTGGTAAGGGCTCAATCTAGTAGGGAGTGGTTCTTGGACTTGTGATTCAAACGTGTGGGTTCCAAAATGTGTTGGGACAGATTTAGTGCAGCTACATGGCTCTGTAGCTTGGAGCTTGCACTGGAGAGCCAGTTAGAGTTGAAGTCTCCAAGGATAAGGAGCTCTCCCCCAGAACCTAGCAGTTTAAGGGTGCTCAGATGGTCCATTATGAGAGGCATAGGGGTGTCGGGGGCACAGTAGGACCCTGCTACATATATAGGGAGTGAGTGTGGGAGTGACAGGTTAATCAGCAAGGAGTCAATTGAAAACGTGGGAATGGACAGCTGGATAGGGCTGAACTGCAGGTGGGCAGATATGAACATGGCAACACCACTGCCCTTTTTATTACCCTGGCAGTCATGCCGAATTAGTGTGTAGCCTGGAACTGATAATTCAGTATCTAAACTGTGTGGCTTCAACCATGTTTCGGTTATGATCAGAATATCTGGACACGGTGTAAGGACATTTGGTTGGAGGAGGGTGAACTTGTTCAATATGCTGCATATGTTCAGATGCATTAGCTTGAGACCCCTAGGTAGTTTGAGATTTTTGGGGGGGTGGGGTGAGTAGGGCCAGGGTTATGCTCAATGTCACCTGCAAGAAGCAGCAGCAGTGTAAGTAGCAGTTTAATTTTGGGATAAGCCCTTGCGACTTACGAAGGGCATGGAGTGTCTGGTAGGGTTTACGAGAATTATTTGGATAAGAAAAACATAGTGCAATTTGTCCTGCATGGAAGGAGGGTGGCAAGACGGAAACGCTGGGATACCACTTTACCAGGAGATGTTGAGGTTAACAGAAGCACTCTGGATAGGGGAGTCGATCCCAGTTCTTTCACAGAAGAAAGGGTTCTGAAAGAACTCCTAAAACTGAAAGTGGACAAAGCAATGGGGCCTGACGGAATTCACCCATTTTCTAAATGAATTAAGGGGAGAACTAGTGACACCATTGGCTACCCTTTTTAACAAATCATGGGAGGATGGTGTGGTACCTGAGGACTGGAGGAAGGTGGATGTGATTCTCCTTCACAAAAGTGTAAGCGAGACAGAGGCTGGACACTACAGACCTGTCAGTTTGACCTCTGTGGTAAGGAAAGTGATGGAATCACTTCTGAAGGAAAGAATTGTTGAGTACCTAGAGGAAAGTGGGACACAGGACCCAAGGCAGCATGGGTTCACAGCGGGAAGGTCATATTGGATGAATCTAATTGATTTCTTTGACTGGGTGACCAAAGTAGTAGACCAGGGAGGGGCTGTGGACATGACCTACCTAGACTGTAGTAAGGCATTTGATACAGTCCCACACAAAAGATTAATAATCAAATTAACCAGCCTGGGAGTGGGTCCCAGGGTGTTGGCCTGGGTAAAACACTGGCTGGACAACAGGACACAGAAGGTAATTGTAAATGGAGTCCACTCTGAAGAAAGATGGGTTACTAGTGGGGTACTGCAGAGTTCAGTACTGGGTCCAGTCCTTTTTAATGTCTTTATAAGTGACATTGCAGAGGGACTGGAAGGAAAAGTATGCCTCTTTGCAGATAATACAAAGATCTACAACAGGGTTGACACACAAGAAGGCGTGGAAAGGATGAGAAGGGACTTGGCAAGGTTGAAGGAATGGTCAGAAGTATGGCAGCTTGGATTCAATGCAAAGAAGTGCAAAATAATGCACCTGGGAAACAAAAACCCAGGGGAAGATTATACAATGGGGGGGTAGTAACAACAACAAAAACGGAAAGGGACCTGGGGGTAATTATATCAGATGACCTTAAGGTAAACAAGCAATGTGAGAAGGCAGTAGGGAGGGCTGGGGGGACACTGGGATGTATAGGGAGAGGCATCATCAGCAGAAAGCAGGAAGTTGTTATCTCTCTGTGCAAACAGTTTGTGAGACCCCATCTGGAGTACTGCATCCAGTTCTGGAGACCCCATCTCCGCAAGGACATAGACAGGATAGAGGCAGTCCAGAGGAGGGCAACTAAAATGGTGTGGGGTCTGCAAGAGAAGCCATACAAGGAGAAACTAAAGGAGCTTAATATGTATACCTTTGAGGAAAGGAGGGAGAGGGGGGACATGGTAGAAACTTTTAAGTACCTCAGTGGAATCAACAAAGTCCAAGAGGGTAACATTTTTCAGAAAAAGAAATGTGTAAGAACAAGGGGACACAATTTGAAGATAGACGGGAGACGGCTCAGGGGCAATGTGATGAAGTATTTTTGCACAGAGAGGGTGGTGTACACATGGAACAGCCTTCCTGAGGAGGTTGTGGGGTCTAAAACTATGGGAAAATTCATGAATGCATGGGACAGACATAAGGCAATTCTTGTGGGGGGTAGGAAGAAATAGGCTGTTGGTTAACTAGGATCTGCAGCTTATCCTGTAGGTAGGGAAATGGGTAGACTAGGTGGGCCAAGCAGTCTTTATCTGCAATCAAAGTCTATGTTTCTGTGACTGTTGCTGGAAGTGCTGTGCTGAACTTGCTGGACACAGGCTGAAACAACTTACAACAACAGGTACTACTTGCAGCAAACAATAACCAAACTCTTGCTCTTCTCACTTACTGCCCTACTGACCCTGGCACTGGAATACAGGCAATCCATTACAGGCTAGGCTTACTGTGTAAGAGCTAGTCCCCTGGGCCTGACTGCCTGTAGGCCTGTGAAGGCTGGACTCCCTCTTGTCAGAAACTGGTCTCCTCAGGTCAGTCTTCCTGCTGAATCTCTCTCACAATAAGCTGTGCAGCTCCTTTAATACTCCAACAACATTCTGGTTTTCCCCAAATCCCTGAATGGACAGTTAGCTGAAGAAAAAAGCATGTCTGATTCCATCTGAAATCCTGTAGCAGCATGAGCCATAATGGAATCTTCAGTTCTGAAATGATTGACCAACTGCCTGAAAATGCCGAGCCCACTCTCCTCTGTGTACAGTGATAGTTTACAATGGCATGTTGATAGAAAAACCCATTACAAAATAAAAGTAATCACTTGGTCAGTACCCCTGCCAGATAACTGACCTCTTTGGCTTTCTACAGTACTTTTGGTAAATAAATTCTGCAAGGAGAACCCCAAGTCAGTATCTATAGGCATTTTCCTAGTGTGGAAATTAATAGTGAGCTCTGTGTCTTGAGCCATTAACTCTGAGGACAAAAATACTTACAAATGACTCCTTTCTCCTTTAAACACACTTTTCTTCCTGTCAGAGGTTAAAAATAATTTATTCACAAAATCTGTAGTCTGAATTTCTCCCAGGGGCTGTCTCAAGGGCTACAGTAACTCGGTACCCTATCAATATGCCACTGCAAGAATAGCGCGACAAGAACCATGCTGTGAAAAGTGCAAAACCATTTAGAGTGATGGGTATAATAGTGGTAGGGAATTGAGATGGGGAAGGTATCAAAGCTGTATGTGTGGTGCCTGGTTGAGCCACTCCCATTGTGGAGACGCTAAAGCAATAGCACCTGTAGCAGAGGAGACCTGGGGACCAGGGTTTGGTTCTCCATCCCCCGGTATTTTTTTTTTTTTTAATTAATAAAGAAATTTCCCTCCTCCTGGGTTTCTCCCTGTGCCCAAGGTCTACACCCCCTCAGAGTTGATTATATTATTCCCAGGGGGTGTGGTGGGTGAAGCCCCTCAAGTTGGGGAGTGTGGGGGTCAGAGCCCCTACAAAAAAGTTCTTCTGTTATCCCTATTGCTTTTTGAAGTGTTGGGTAAGTTATTGTTTCTATTACTTTCTATTACTTTTGAAAACTTGTTCCAGAAAGCTCTGTGCAGTCACTAGCAAGAATGGAGAAGTACTGGAAAAAGTGATACACCTGACAGTTACAATTACTTATGTCTTTTTATACAAAAGAAATACGTAACTGTAACTGATTACATTTATTTGAAAGTAACTAGTAACTAACCTATTACTTTCAAAAAATGTAATCTGTTATAGTTATTATTTTTGTATTGTTTTTGTATAAAAAGAAACAAGTAACTATAATTGTAAGGTGTATTACTTTTTCTAGTATTTCTCCATCCTTACTAGTGACTACACAGAGCTTCCTGGAACAAGTTTCCAAACATAATAGAAAGTAATAGAAAAAGTAACTTACCCAACACTGACTTTTTGTGTTGCAGTGGCAATATGTGCCGGTTGGTGTTTTGGCCAATGTTTTCTTTGGTTACAGCATTTTGCTTGCGGCTTCTGAGCCACGCTGTTTTATGTTTGCAGCGTTATGACCCCATGCCCAGTAACTTATTCCTGCCTAAGAGAACACATCCTCTCATGGCTCCTCCTTCCTCCTCCCCTGCCTGCCAGCATGGCTCCAGGACTGCAGACAATAGTTTGTGACCACTCCACCTGCACAGGGCTGTGATTCCCCTTTCCCGACATCCAAGACAGAGGGAACTAATTTTATTTGAAAGCCCACCCTTCAAACTATGAATGACCCCTGTTTGTTGAAATTCTGACTTAATATGCCCAGGTTACAGGCTTTAATAGAAACAAAGTTGTGCATTGTTTGCTATCAAAAATCTATCATTTAATTAGACACATGTACCATGTCTTAGCACTGTTTTTGCATACAGACACTTCTGGGGTAAAATGCTAACAGTATTGGTTCTGTTCATTTGCTTATGAACTAGCTTGCTGTGTAATTTGTTTATTTCATTTTGATAATGATGAAGATGATGATGATATTTATTTATTTATTTAATTTATTTTTCTACAAGAAACAATTTTGTTAGGGTGACACCCTATTTACAACAACTTCCTGTACATCATGTTGCTAAAAACACATTAAACATTTAGGATGACAGTACTATAAACTACAGTGCTATAGTATGCAATGAACATATAATATAGAGGGTTAGCATGGAAATCAAACAAGAATCATATGAAGCATATACAACTTGTTATTAAAGATTTTCTAAAGGCTATCTGAAATTCCTGCAATGAATTTTTGGCTTTCAAATTATTAAGTAACACGTTCCAAAATATTTATTTATTTATTTATTGTAGTCATCAGAATTACAAGCCTTTGAGTCAGGGACTTGTTTCCAAAGGCTCCACATCAGAGTTATAGAGAAGAACAGCCAATTTATATATGAGCATTCATTATAGACATAAACAATACAGGGGTGCAGGGTACAAATATAGTAGGAACACAGCAGGATTTTAAGAACTGTTACAAACTGAATACAGGTTTTACAGGCCTATACATCGAGGTAGCTAAGGACACTTATCAAACTTGCCAGTTGACTAATTTTGAGAATGAGGGCTGATTAAGCTGGCTAGGAAGCCACTGTCATAGACTTGGAGTCATGATGGAGATGGGGCCCAGTGGACTTGGGTTCACCGGGAGGTACACACGCAAGAACGAGTAGAAGAGTATATGATTCCTGAGGGCCTCTTTAAATAGTCCTACCTTGGGCAGACTAGTTTCTGAAGTGGGTTGAGAGTTGAAACAGGTTGGACACCTGTAGCCAAATGTCCTTTGGGCTAGGGAAGTTCTGACCTTGGGGACTATGAGAGAGAGGAGTTGGAGGCACTGCGGGTATTGACTGAGGGGATGGCTGTGAGAAGAGTGGAGGTGACACCTGGAGGGGTGAGACCAAGGAATACTTTCTTGGCCATGAGGCAGGACTGGTATTTGACCCTCTCTTCAAAATTAAGCACATTTGCGAGGGAGTAAAGTGTGCAGGAATGGGTGCGGTGTTCAGCACCAGTCAGGAGCCTACAGGCCTTGTTTATGGACAATTTCATTTTGCTGAGGGCAGTATTGTCAGCTGCATTATAGTTGAGCAGGCTGTAGTCGACTAAAAAGTGGACCGATGAGTTGATGGCTAATCTGAGCACTTCAGGTATAAAGCGGTCCTTGTGCCGATAGAGGAGACCAATTTGTGAATTAGTGGCCATTGTGAGGTACTGATGTGGTGGTGGAACGTGAAGGCAGTGTTAAAGTGGATGCCCAGGTATTTATAGGAGGATACTTGTTCTAGGGGTTGGAGAGAGCTGGTGGAGACCTGTAGGGGGGTAGTCTTTATGTTTGCTTTGGTGGTGGGCAAAGAGCATTGATTTGTTGTTTTTAGGTTGATGACCAGTTTTCTATCTGTGAACCAGCGCTCAATCCGATTGAAGAAGTGTTGGAGGGAAGATAGGAGAGCAGTGAGGCTTGGGTCAGAGGCAAAGAGGACCACATCATTGGCATAAAGAAGGATCTTTCCGAGGCAGGAGCTGGGGAGGGAGTTGAGATGAAGGCTGAAAAGAAGAGGACCAAGGATGGAGTCCTGAGGGACCCCAGAGCAGACTGGGAGTGATCTGGAGAGTGTGTTGTTAAGTCTGAAGCATTGGGATCTGGCAGTTAAATAGCTAGTGAACCAGTCAACAGGTCCTTGGGAGAGACCAGATTGTAGAAGGGTGTCCAGCAGTAATGAGTGGTTGACTGTGTCAAAAACCTTTGACAAGTCAATGAAAATGGCTCCTGCAAGGTGACCTTTGCCCAGGGCAAAGTGTAGGAAGGTAGAGAACTCAAGGAGATCAGTGGTAGTACTATGGCCAGACCTGAAGCAATGTTGCTCCTGGCAGAGTATGTTGTGGGTGGCAAGGTAGTTGGTAAGTTGGTTTGCCACTATTTTTCTAGGGCTTTTGAGATGGGGGGAGAATAGATATAGGTCTATAGTTACTTGGGGAGAAGCTATCACTTTTTTTCTGGGTGGGAGCAATGACTGCTGTTTTCCAGGCCTGGGGAAATTGGCCAAGGCATAGGGAGCGATTGAGCAGGACAGTGAGTGGTGGGAGCTTTACATCAAAGGCCAGTCGGAGAACCTATAGGTCAAGTGGGTCGTTGCTAGGGCTGGTGGCGTTCAGGACTTTAACTAAGATCGGATGGGCTTCCTGCAGTGAGATGGTATGAAGGTGGAAGGGAGGTTGAGGGAGGGTGGGAGGTGGGGAGGGGGCAGTTGGGTCAAAAAGTTGCTGGGGAGGACCAAGCTGAGGTCGGTGAAAGCAGTGTTGAGGCAGTCAGCGACACATTGGGGGTCTGTGGAGAGAGTGCCATTGATATTTAGTAGAGATGGTGGGGTGTACGCGACTTCCTATTTAGTTCTTTGATGTTGTTCCAGAAATTACGGGCAGACCCCCAGGAGGAGGCTAGCGTTGATCTATAGTAGTGAGCCTTGGCCTTGCGAATGGCCCAAGTGCATTTGTTGCACTCGGCATTGAAGGCCTGTCGATCTGCCAGTTTACCAGAGGAGATGGCTTTACGCCACAGATTATCTGTGTGTTTCAGTTGTTTGAGGAAGGAAGGGGTGATCCAGGGGGCATAACATTTTTTGGTGAGTTTCTTGGTGGGGGAGGGAGCAAACATGTCACAGGCCGTGGTAAAGGAGCAAGAGAAGAAGTCGAGTGCATCATCAATGCTGTGGGCAGAGTTTATGGGTGACCAGTCCCAGAGGGCAAGATGCTGCCTGAATTTGTTAAGGCTTCCAGGGTGGAGACATCAGCGGAATTCCACCTTTGGTATGGGTGTTGGGATTCGACAGGACCAGGAGAGGCTGATTGGACAGTGGTCACTTAGTGAGTTTGGGAGGACTTGAATGTCAACAATTTTGTGGGGGTGGTTTGAGAGGACGATGTCCAGTGATGTCTGAGTTCCATTTGAGGGATTGTGTCTGGTGGGTTGTGTTACCAGCTGGATTAGGTCCAGGGCTGCAAAAGTGTCTTTGGCATGACTGGCAGAATTGGCAAGCCAGTTAGTGTTGCGGCCTCCCAGCAGGATCTGCTCTGATTTGTTGTCATACTCTTTTGTAAGGTGGTCTCCCCAAATCTATTATATGTCCTTGAAACAGGCAGAAACATAGAAACATAGAATTTGATGGCACATAAGGACCGCTTGGCCCAAGCAGTCTGCCCATTTCCCTACCTAATGGATAAGCTGCCGATCCTTGTTAACCAACAGCCTACTTTTTCCTACTCCCACCCCCTAGAATTGCCTTATGACTGTCCCATGCATGCTTGAAGTCCACCACTGTTTTTGACTCCACAACCTCCTCAGGAAGGCTGTTTCATGCATCCACAACCCCTCCACGAAAACATACTTCCTCACATTACCTCTGAGACATCCCTCCTCAATCTTCAAATTATGCCCCCTTGCCCTTGCACACCTCTTTTTCTGAAAGATGTTACTCTCTTGGACTTTGTTGATTCCCTTAAGGTACTTGAAAGTTTCTATTATGTCTCCCCTCTCCCTCCTTTCTTTGAAGCTATACATATTAAGCTCATTAAGTCTCTCTTCATATGTCTTGTTGTGCAGACACTGCACCATCTTAGTTGCCCTCCTCTGGACTGCCTCCTTCCTGTCTTTGTCTTTGCGGAGATTGGGTCTCCAGAACTGCAAGCAGTACTCCAGATGGGGTCCCACCAGCTGTCTGTACAGAGGTAAATCCAAACTGTTGGATTCTACCTTTTTTTCTTCAGGAATCTCTGTTTTGAGTAAGTGTCTTAGTGGATGCTGGTCCTTAGATGTTATTACTTTATGATACCATGATAACCAGTTATATTTTCTTCTTTCATCTGGTCCTAACCAGTCCAAGGCCATATAGATCTTGAAATGATGTGTACCATACTTAGTCTTTGTCACGAATCTAGACAATTTATTATACATCTGGTCAATCTTACTTACTGTAGTAGTGTTTTTGTTGAATTCCTATAAAGTGAGCATGCAGTTTATTTCGAGTGTTTAGCAGTGTACACTATTCCTCCCTCAGCTGCCTCCTGCTGCCTCAGTTTGCACCCGATTCATGAGTACAGCCCCATTCTTTTTTTTTTTGTGTGGGATGCCGACAGGGAGCTCCAGTCCCTCCCTCAGAGGGACTCGTCCTCCGACCCAAAAGTCAGGTCATCATAGACCCTGTTGGCTTCTAATTTTGCTGTTTTGCCCCCAGACCCATGACCATGCAATGGAGGAGTGGCTGGCTCACCTCCATGGAGGCAGCCTAATGCCCCGGACGTGGACCCTCTCCGTTCTTGGTGATGTGCCTGTGCTAACAACCAGCCACCACTGGGTGTCAGTCTGCAGCACACCACGCAATCCTCCCCTTCCCCCAAGGAAGAAGAGCTGTCTATGGATGCTCAATCCTTCCTCGCCCCTGCCAGCCCCCGAGCAATCCAAGTCCATTCCCGAACTTGGGTCGCCGGCGTGGCGTGAGGTGTGGTGTCCAGTGCCTCAACCTTCAGCACCACTGGGCCAGCTGTACAGCTCCATTCTGAGCAGTATCTCTCTCTCCTCTTAACCCATTAAGTTTGTATTCTAAATATAGCAGGCAGTCCCTGTATTTATTCACCTGGCACTTGTCACCTGTCAGGCTAAATGTGTTGCTTATGCTGTGGGAAAAAATGAGTGATCAGACCACAGAGAGTGCCACTGTCATGTGCTGCTGACAGGCCTAAGCCTGTTTAGTGATCGTGGTAGCAGTACGCTTATCCCCAGGGCAGTGGCTCACTCAGGACTCTCCCTCCTCATAACATGGTCGCGCTTCACTTAAGAGCTGCATACTCCTACTATGCTGCATAGCATTTTAATAAAACCAACTGCTCAACACAACACACAAACAGTATGGAACTATTAAAAATCAAATACAGTATGTGTGTGCAAATACTATTTAATGATGGTGCAAAGTCATAAAACTTCAGCCTGTTCCACATAATTACCATTAGACCACCAGGGTGCTAATGCTAGCCAGGTCAACCTATTTAATAGCCCATGGCTACTAGACAGTGAATATGGCTATTAACTCCATATTGGTGCCAGGCACCCAATTGTTACTGTCAGGCTGTATGCAATGTATTGGGGTGTAGGCAATCGTTCCCCCTGGTTAGCTTACTCCATATGTTCTAATAATATGCTCAGGGAAATGTTTCTATTTAACAGTGTTTGACATTCTATGTGGCAGGATCTCTCCAGTCTCTGCTGAACCTCCAACCAGGTGACCCACAACTATGAGGAACAATTACTTTATTGTGGAGCAGGCAATCCAACCACTAGACCACCAGGGTGCTAATGACAGCCAGGGCTACGAGTTTACTATGCCATGGCTACCAGGTTGTGAATATAGTTGTTAACTAATTACTGGTGCCGGGCACCCTATCATTACTGTCAGGCTATATACAATGTATGTGTGGTGTAGGCAATCGCTCCCCTTTAGCTTACTCCATATATTCTAATAATATGCTCATGGGAATGTTTCTATTTAACAGTGTTTGACATCCTACGTGGCACAATTTCACCAATCTCTGCTGGACCTCCCAGCAGGAGACCCACAACTATGAGGCACAATTACTTTCTTGTGGAACAGGCATTCTAAGATTGCTATAGTACAAGCAGATCTCTGTGGTTGAAGGGGTTCCCTGTGAAGGAGGTCCACCCTCCCCAAGGTGGGAAAAAAAGGAGAGCAATGGCCACTGAAAGGCACTCACACAGCATCCAAACAAAGGGTAGGCCAAGACAGGAAGAAACATAGAAACATAGACAATGATGGCATAAAAAGACCAAAGGTCCAGCCTGAGTTCCCTAAATCCCTGGAACCCTTGAGGAGCAAGGCATAGGATATAAGCCTTTGAGAGGCAGAGCATGAGTTGTTGCATGGATCTTCACCCTCAAGGGGCTGAGAAAAGGAAGTCAGAATGCGCAAGGTGAACCTTAGGCAGCCATGTGGAGAATAGCTTTAGAAGCTGCTGCCAGCGTGGTCTGCACAGCTGAAGGAGCACCCACACACTTAAATCCACACCATCTGACAGCTGAAGTCAATTGCTACATCAAGAGGTGCCACCAAGTCAATCTACATGGCTAAAGCTTCCCTTGGAGTGTAGGATTTTCTCACGCAAAAGGCAGAAAAAGATGGACCCACCCAAGTTGAGGGACCCATTTCAAGATGTGGATGTCATGGAAGCTGATTGAAAGTGTCAATTTGCAAGGCATGGGAGCCCTGGAAGCCAGGATATGGTGTGTGTCTGGAGCTAGTAGGAGAGCAGGACTGTAGTAGGAGGCCAACGGCAAAGCCTGATGGCCATTGACAAGACTGGAATAAATGATGCAGGTTGGAATGACTGACTAAAGGATTGGCATGTTGACTGAGTGTTCAAATAAGAGAACTGCCTAAAAAAGCAACAACCAGAAATGCCGACCGCACACCAACCGTTTGCATAAGGGGAGTTGAAGAGAACGTGAAAAGGCACGGTAGGGTTGCTGGCAGCTTGGTAGAGCTGATGCTGACAATGGCTGAACTGCAGTATGGCAAACAGAGAAACACCAGTACGGAATACAGAGATGTAGTACAGGCAGCCTTATGTATTACAGGGAAGCATTTAGGACCCAGCAGAGTTCCACCTAGCGGTAGGACCCATTGGCCCTTCTTCCTCCTCCCCAAATGAATGGCATCACTAAAGTAGTACCAAGGCTCAGCTACAACCAAGTGTTCTACTGACCTTTTTTGTTTGGTGTTATAGGCATATGTAAGAAAAGGACCCCAGGAACATTCAGAGCACGTATGCCCATGTAAAGAGGCTGAAAATGAACCAAAACTAGAAAAACTGTTACCTTTACTGACACAGGAAAGCAGCATAAAGATAGTGGTTTCTGTCTGATGAAATATTAATATGATTTGATTATATATTGACGTAATAATGTAAAGAATTCTGATATTTTTTTTAAATATGTATTACAGAATTTTGAAAATAATTTCCTTGAAATAGCCTGTTAGATTCAGGCGAAATGTTGGGACACTTAAAAATGCAAATGAAAGAACAATAAAGAACTGGAAATTTATTTACTGAGTGACATCAGTTTTTTTTTTAAATTTGGAGTTAACTCATGACTGAAGTTTATTCAACAGAAATTAACCAGAGTACCAGAGCCCAAAACACAAGGAGGAACAGACGAGAACAGACAAATGGCCACACACAGCGGCAGAGCACGAGCTGGCGGGGACAAGAAACCAAAGTAGGAAGGATGCCTAGATGCAGCTGTGCAGCTGCAAAGGTACAGTGATGGTAAGTGGGAGGGAGCAGAGCAGCTGTGCTGCAGCAAAGAAAAAGAAGAAATGTGAGCATCTGAGGGTTGCTTAGACATGCACCATTTAATGCGTGGGGCATGGCATGCGTCATTGGTTGCCCCTCCAAACAATAGGCAAATCATTACAATTCAGTAGACACAGGGGTAGTCCTCCAGGACAGGAGGACAGCGGATGAGATCCCACTGCATAGAACTGGAAGGAAGGATGAGCCAAGCCTGGCAACTGTAGACTAGTGAGCCTAATGCCTGCGGTGTGTAACTTATTTGAGGCCATACTGAGATGAAGAATGGTAGCCTTTTACACTAGCCCATCAGCACAGTGTTAGAATTACCGCTCATGACACTGGTGACAGGGGTTTGGAAGGGCGCCTGGGTCATTAGGGGATAGCCAGAGGGAAGAGAATTCTGTATCTCAGAGGATGCTCTTCCCCTTCTTCTCCTCGGGAAGGGAAAGCCATGTGCCCCACTACACTACCACCACCTGAGTAACCACACGTGATGCAATGAGGAGGGCAGACACCTCCAGACTGCGACACGAGCATGCCCTATGTGCTCCCATCCCTGGCAGTCCCAGCCCATGAGACACCCGTGGGTGACGAGAAAAAGAAGGAAACACACTGCAGGGGAGCTAAAGGAAGCAGCATCCTCCCACCGGCCCTGCACTGCCTACTGGGCTGCCTGCCAAAACCTGAGCTAAACTCCCTTCAGAACTTGGGGAACCCTGGTGGGTGCTCCACCATAGGGGGGAACTGTGGGGCACTGCATAACAGCCAGCAAGTCCCAGAAACAGCAGGTGATAGAGCTGGGGGGGAACGTTAGTGAAGGGGGAAGGCTGTGCAGAGAAGGGAGATAATGAGTAGAAGAAAAGGTTATAGTAAACCTTGTTGAAATAAAATGGTTACAGGACAACAGGCAGCATGGGCTCAGCAAAGGGAGATCATGCCAGACAAATGTAGTAGAGTTCTTTGACAGGGTGACTAAGGCGACTGACAAAGGACCGGCAGTTGACATATCATACCCAGACTTCAGCATGACCTTTGGCTCGATCCCCTACAGGAGGCCGGTCAAAAAATTGAAGGACCTAGCGATAGAAGAGCAAACAGACACATGGGTAAAGTGCTGGCTGAGGGGAGGTAGGGGATTCAGAGGCAGTGGTAAATGCGCGCCTTGACATTGAAGGGTCACAAATGGGGTGCTCAGCAGGATGGTTCCACATCACAACCGTAATACAAATCCGCAATGAATGAAAACACCCACACACAAAAAAAAGACAAACAAAACAGTGCATAACACTGTAGCATGCTACAAAACATCGCTGCTACCTTTGCTTTTTCTGCAGGTGACTCCCCCCCCCCCCAGACATAAACATAACCAACACTGAGGTGGAGGGGATGACACTGAGAAATGTGGAAAACTCGTTAGTGGGCTACTCCCAAGTCAGACTGAAGTTGGCAAGGGGAGAACATTGGGGGGTGCAACCTGTGGCTGGGGGAAGGGGACAAAGTTGGGATGGTGGGTGGAATGGGAGGTAAACAAAACATAAAAAATGAAACATGTACAACACACACACCCATAAAAAAATCTCCTACAGCCAGTTCTGAACCTGGTTCCGTCAGCCACACATGCAGTGACTCTAACTAGTACACCAGAAGGCCAGCTCAAAACTGGCAGCACAAACAATTCCCCATATACTCTATACCATAACTACGCCCTACCAGACCAAAATTGCTCAAAAAGCAGTCAGAAATTGCTCATTTAACGATGTGCTACTAAAAGCACATAGCCCATTGCACACTCACTGTTTTCATGCCGCCCTTTTTGACTCACCGTAAATGACTCGCTATATTCATGGGATACCCCACAGGACTCAGTTCTGGGTCCTGCCCTTTCAACTTTGTCATTTGCGACATACAGGTGGGCATACAGGGGAAGATCTGTCTCTTCACAGATGACACAAAGATCTGTACAAGGATGGACACAGATGAGGGGATTAGGGCACTAAGGGAGGACATTGAGAGACTGGAAGTTATATAACATCTGGTGGTTAAGCTTCAGGGCACAAAAAAGGTAAAGCAATGTACATTGGGAAAAGGAACCCCAAAGCACAGTACTCAGATGTGGTGGTGGGTGAGACTGGAAAGCACAGCTAAGGAAAAAGATCTGAGGGTTACAATCTTGGATTACCTGAACTGCATAGCACATTGCAACACGCCAGTGAAGGAGTTGAACAGGATGTTAGGGTGTACTGGAAGGGAAAGCAGCAGCAGAAGCCATGAGATGATTCTCCCACTATTACAATCGCTGGTGTTACCACACCGGGAGTACTGCACAAGGTTCTGAATTCATACCTGAGTAAGGACTGTGAGAGTGTGGAGGCACTGAATCCATACCTGAGTAAAGACTGTGAGAGGGTGGAGGCACTGAATCCATACTCGAGTAAGGATTGTGAGAGGGTGGAGGTACTGAATCCATACCTGAGTAAGGACCATGAGCGGGTGGAGGCATTGAATCCATACCTGAGTAAGGACTGTGAGAGGGTGGAGGCAATGAATCCATACCTGAGTAAGGACTGTGAGAGCGAGGAGGTACTGAATCCATACCTGAGTAAGGACTGTGAGAGTGAGGAGATACTGAATCCACGCCTGAGTAAGGACTGTGAGAGGGTGGAGGCAATATAGAGAAGGGGGGCACTAAAATGATTTAGGGAATGTGAGGAAAGGTGTACAAAGACAGATTGCAAGACCTTAACATGTACACCCTGAAGATAAAGGGAGGGGGACATAATAGAAATCTATGAGTACCTTCCTGTGATAAATAGCCTGGCGGTCAATGGTATTTTCACAGGAATAAGGGATAATCCATTGAAACTGTCAAGAGGTGTCACGTTTGCTGGTAGCAGTATCCAGTAACTCTGACCGGACTAAATCTGTTTCCTTCAACCTGTCTGGGCCTCAACACCATGGCCCTGATTGCCGCTCACATGGCAGAGAACCACCCAATGAGAGACCTGTCTGGTGATTCGGCTCCCTGCTCAACATCAGTGAACAGAAACGACACCACGGTGAATCATGTGGGCCCTGCTTTTCCTGGCAAACCAGCACTTTATCCTGAAGTCTCCACTTCATCCCTCCTGCAACCTGGTCTGGGTATTGTCAGTAAATCATACGGTAGCTCCCAGCAACTACCTCCTAATTAAAGTGTGTCATCTGATTCAATTGTTTTGCTTGACTGTCACAAACCGAGCCCTCTGGCTCTGGAATACAAATATTGGGTTAAAGTGCATGTTGTATTTTCTTTTCCTAAGGGCCCCAACAACAGCCACAACGTTGGCCAACCACGGGCAATGCTTCAGGCTAGCCCATAACTCCAACTGGGTACCCAGAGTGTATGTAACTGTGATAGAGGGAATCTTACGGCATGCATGCTTAAACCTGACTTAATCAGTAATAGAATCAAGCATCAGATTACACCCCTTCCTTGTGCATGCCCCCAAATAAATCAGATCTGAATCTTTTTGCATTTAAACTGTTTGTAGTGTAGCTCTGTACAGACAGCGCTGAAATACTGCTGGTTATTGTGGTAAATCTTGTTTTACAGGAGGTCTCCAGGGCCGAACCTGCTGACCTAGCCCTGGTGGTAAGTGTAACAAGTGTGGGGTTAAATCTGTTGTCAGGTGTTAATTGTAATTGGGTATTCAGTGAACCATTTAGGCCACTAGAGGGAAAAGAGGGTGGTAACAGTGTCCCGGAGGACCGTACCCATGGCAGCTATGCTACCATTGACCCTGTCCTCCGGGTGGAGGCACCCCTTCCTAGAACTCAGGCCCCTCACCCTAGTCTCAGTCATGAAGGCGGGGTAGTATCCCATGGGGTAGCGCCACCTAGGGGCTACACTATGTAAGCAATAAGACACGATGGGGTGTGCAATAGACAGTTCTAATGCGGCTAGAGGGGGTGTAGTGAGGCACAAGGCCACAGGCGAGTCGTCAGTCTAGCCGTGCATTAAGCTGTCTGTCTCACATCTGAGAGAATAACTTATTCTTGGCTATAAATGAGCCTGTGTGTATTCTAAATGGGGTTTCTAGTTTTTGTGCATTGACACACTTCTAATGCATGGCTAACACCAATCAGATTGCTTGAAATCCTTTGCCCATTTTATAAACAAGCATATGGATGTATTGGCAACAAACGTTTTGAATATTTTGTTCAACCCATGGATTAGGCTATAGTGAAATGTTATTTAAAGGTTCTTATGTGAAAATTCACAGTTTTTATACATTTGCGCATTTTGAATTTTAGATATGTGATGTACTGTACATATTGTACTTCATAAAATGGTTATGTATGTTTGTGTTTGTAATTACACACTCAGAGGCAAACAAAATAAAGTATATGAACTAGAACTATTACGGTAATTTTTTTATCTATGCACCTTGTTTCTGGACCTTAGCAAGGCTTTCGACACGGTGGACCACGATTTACTCCTGGTGACCCTGAATAAAGTTGGGGTGGACAACCTGGCCCTAAGTTGGTTTGCAAACTATCTTGTGGACAGAGAGCAGCAGGTCAAGGCTGAAGGAGACCTATCACCAAAAAGAATGCTCCTTAGAGGTGTCCCCCAAGGATCCATATTGGTCCACTTCTCTGCCATTTATATTAATCAAATCAACACTGACCTAAAGTCATCTAATATCCATCTCTTTGCTGATGATACAGTGCTATACATTGACAGATCAACTCTGGATCAAGCCATTTTGGACCTCCGGAACGATTTTGACATCCTCCAAAAAAATCTACTCAACTTGAAACTCCTGCTCAATGCCAAAAAAACTAAGGCAATGATTTTCTCTCCACTGGCCCCTCATCTCAAAAAAAAAAAACACCCAGATAAGGGTCCTTACATAAGCACTCTTTTGGGAGAAGCCCTGCAGTTTATGGAACAATTCAAATACCTGGGGGTCTGGACTGACTACAAATTGTCTTTCACTGATCACATTGAAGAACTCACTAAGAAACTGTCAAAGGCTTGGTATTTTCTTCAGGATCAAGCACACTAACCCAAGAGGCTAGAAAACTCCTAGTCCAAGCTACCTTCTTGCCTCTCCTAGACTATGTGGACTTCCTATATGGCCATAGTACTAGCACATCTCTCTCCAAGCTTGATACTCTACACCACAGAGCCCTAAGGTTAATTTTGGATGCCCCATATGATACGCACCACTGCATCCTCTGTTCTTCCATAGGCTGGAGCTCCCTTAGCTTCAGAAGGCAAAAGAATGCTAGTCTATGGACATATAAGGCAATCACTCATAAATTACCTCAGTACCTCACAAGCTGCCTAACTCCCTTCATCCCTAGTGCCTATTCTCTCAGAAGTCTTACCACCTTATCTCTGGCTATTCCTAAAGTTAAAATGTGCTTTGGTAGAGCCTCAATAAGTTTCACTCTTCCTACACTCTGGAATAAGATCCAGAAAACCTTAAGGCTCTCTTCCCCTATCACTTTCTCCCTCTTCAAATCCTTGTTCCTGAGGACCTTCTCTGAGGCCTGTCATTTCTTCAAGTCAAGGTCTTAACATCATGATTTGTTGCTGCTTTAAATTCTGGAATTAAACCTCAACCATTGCCTGAGGCATCATTTGAGTCCTCCCTTCTGTCATTGTCCAAATCAAGGTCCCAAAATCACGATCTGTCTTTGCTTCAAATATTGGACTTAAACCCCAGCCATTGCCTGTGGCATCTGTCATGTTCTCCCTTAGAACAGTCCTTCCTCCCTAGGCCATCATGTCCAACCCTCTCCTATCTCATCTGACCTTCCCTCCCAACTCCCTATACCCCCTTCCCCTTCCCACCCTACTTGCCAGGACATGCCTACAGTATTTATCAAAGGACTCTTACATCTCAATCTTCTTCACACTTTAATGCTAGAGGAACTGCCACTCCTGCTCACTATGACTCCTCCAATAATATTTACTCTATAAACTTTAGCTCATTACCTTACGTCCATATATGTGTATCCAGGCAATTGTATTTAAATGACACTACCTCCTGTTGAACCTATTGCTATGTTCTGGTGCAAGTATCTTGTCACATGTGATAGTTATACGTTATTATGTTGTTATTACAACTATGTAATTGTTATGTACGTTCACTCAACCTATTATGTCTTAACACTGTTGGCAAATGTTTTGCCCCAGGTCCATCTTGTAAATGAGCTTGTCTCAATGATGTTCCATCTGGCAAAATAAAGATTTTGATTGATTGATTGATTGATTGATCAATTTTAACCCCAGGAATCTCTCACTTATGCTTTCTCCCTATGCAGACTACACAGCAGTACTCTGAGAGTCTGGGTCTAAAACCTTGTTGGGAAAAGGTTCTGCAATACAGCAGTTCTAAAGTTGGCATCCCTTCTGGACTTTATGTTCAGACAACAGTGCTTTGCATGTGTGCACTGTTTTCTCTTGAGGATGTCACAGAAGCAGAGGTGCCTCTTATGGAATGCACCTTTAAGCCTCTAGGTGGCCTTTTTCCTGCATTTTCATAGTAGAACTGAATGCAAGAGACTATCCAGTGAGAGACTGACCTCTTAGAAGCTGATTTGCCTTTGCCAGCCTCACCATTGGTAGAAAAAGCTGAGTATTTTTGGACCAAACCTCTTTTGTCCTGTCCATATAAATGCCAAGAACTCATTTCAGGTCAAGGCTGCACAACGTTTGCTCATCTGGACTGGGTTGTTCTGAGTAAACCCTTCTAGCCATCTGTGCACTGGTAGCATTGCCGCCTGTCATTAGGGCACCACATTGTTGAATTTGCCACCCCTTCCTTGAGATCTGCCCCCCCCCCCGAGTTAGAATATTCAGAAAGGGGGACAAAAAAGAGGGGACAGCGACATCAGGATGAGGCACCCTAATGACAAGGCGCACTACCACCTGGTCCCTATATAGATGGAACCCTGCGTAAAGCACAGGAAGTGTTACTGACTGGTTCAGATGAAATTCAACATTGCCATCTCTTCACACATCCCTGTGGATGGAACAGCTGTCATTCTTCACATCCTGCCCCATCTGTGTTTTCGTACATATGGCACAGAATGGCACTGTCACTGTTGGAAGTCAATGTTCGGGACACATTGACATAATCACACTGCCACTCTTCATGAGAAGAGGTCCCACATGCTTTCATGAGGTGGGATCACAAAAAAGGCCATGATGAAAATTTGTAGTGTAAATAGCAAGAAATGCCTGAGGCGTTAGGGTTTTTAACCATAATGTCCTACGCTGTACAGACTGACAGGCATCGGGGTGTGCCGACTGTACTACCCTCCTAGGATGGGGCACTGGAACAAGCTGGAGAACGGTCTCTACCACTATTTCAGGTGTCTTCTGTGTCCTTCTCTAGGGCGAGAACACACACCCTCTACCTTAAGTAGCTCTATGACAGAGCTAGGCTCTGAGGGGCTACCAACTGCAGCACACCTCCTACTTCTTCAACACTCCTCTGCAGACTGACTTCAAAATCCCCAATATTCTAACCTAAGCCCTGGCTGCAGCATTCCACTGTGGCTTATGCTGCTGCGAGAATTCTATATGATGTCATCCCTCCAGCTCAGCTGAGACTGAGGACAGAGTGAGACAGTGTGAAACCCATTTAACTGGTGTCTCACAAGCTGCCTTTCCCTGCCTGCCACTAGTTCTAAGTGGGATTCTAGTAACCCCGGGTGACAAGGGGGTTACACATAGGTATCATCCCCACTGGATAGTGCTCAAACATGTTCCCCTATCCTGATTTTAAAGCTGCGGGTCATGCGTCCTATTTAAAAAGAGCCACAGCTACAATTCAATAAGTACACAACTCCTTTTCTGTCAAAGTTAATAAAATGATTTATTTTAATTATAATCCCTGTTCTTGGGTGGGGGAACGTAAAACCTGGTGAGACATTGCTACAATATGTACATCTACCACACCTATGTGTGCCAAAGCGGGGTGGGGGAAGAGACAAATGTGCTCTGATGGGTTCTGGACCTGGTAAGATGTTGGACACTGCCATATCTTGCAGTGTTTTACACCTTCTGTAAACTACTTTTGCTCCCTCCTTTACTATAATTTTAAGTTTGGGTTCAAGCAATAGTATTAACCAGTTGCTGCTTATTATATCCCTCACACTACCAGCCCTGTAGGAGTAGGTACTTACAAAGGGGCAGGGATAGCCACTGTCACTCCTGTGTTCATTATAACTGAGAGCATGTGTTCTATCCATTTCATTAATGCTGTCCAGTGCATTCACAATGCTCCTGTTGTTATAACCTCTACCCTTGAATCATCTGACCTGTTTGTTACATTTGATGGTGAACTCTTCTCTTTCAAAGCAATTTCTTAGTGTGCATACCATCTGTCCCTTCGGTATGTTAAATTTTGAATGCGAGGGGTGACAGCTCTCATATCGTAATAAACTGTTATGGTCTGTGGATTTCTGAAATAAGGTGGTGCAAACATCACCATTTTCTTTACAATAGATTTTTAAACTGAAGAATGTTATTTCCTGTTGGTGGATGGTATATTTATACCTAACTTGTTTTTTCCATCCAACATACAAATTCCTCAAATTGACCGGTACTACCTTTACATACAATTAGTATGTCATCAATAAAGCACCGCCACAAATCCACTAGGTGAAAATACGTATTTGTGGCAGTGCTGTAGAAGTGTTCCAGTTCCCAACACCCAATAAACAGGTTAGCATAGATGGGTGCCATCGTGGCACTCATTGCTGTTCCCTTGATTTGAAGGAACACACTGTTTTGAAATATAAAAGCATTACTGGACAGCACTTGGTCAGCTAGGTTAACCAGGAATTCGGGGCAGGCCCGGTGGCGCAGAGGGTTGAGGCGTTGGATGCCACACCTCATGCCATGCCAGCAACCCAGGTTCAGGAATGAGCCAGGGTCATCAGAGGTTGGCAGGGTGGGAGGGAGAGGATGTGAGCCAAGCTTCCAGCTGGCAGCTCTCCGCCTCAAGAGGGAGTTCTCAGCTCTCTCGGAGATTGGCCGCCCCCTGGTGGAGGCCAAAGGGATGGGGACACTCCAAAAAGCACTAGGTTGAAGGGGGTGGGTGGAAGAGACCTGACACTAGAGCTGCGGTGCCCGTGTGCACCTCCACGTGCATGTGCCATTGCTTCCAGGGGTCTCGGGAATAGGTCACACATTCGGGAAGAAAACGGAGGAAATACAGGGGCTGCCTGTGGATGAAGCCTCTGGGCCGGGCTCTGGGGATCTGCCGGGGTGAGGAATGTGCTACAAGACCCCAAAAGACCCTGAGCTCTGGTAGTGATACAGACAATCAGGGTAGCCTGCCATTGGAAGATACGAATAGCTGAAAAAAAAAACAGGAATTCAGTTGGCAACTCCACCCTTTGTTCCTCTGTTGTCATGTTAAGAAAATATTCCATGGCCTCGAGGCCTTCTCTGTTGGGAATAATGGTGTACAACGAATTAAAATCTACTGTAGCAAACAGCCAATGCTCCTCTATATGAAGGTTTTCAAAGACATTGATGATGTCAGTTGAGTCACAGACCTATGAACGCAGCTCCTTAACTAGGGATTGCAGGAATAGATCCACAAATACTGAGATGTTCAATGACCCACCCTCTGCCTGAAATGATAGGCCTCCCTGGAGGTCTATCAAGCCCTTCATGTATTGTAGGGAAAACATAAATAACAGGCACAATAGGGTGGGCTACTGTCATAGTCCTGTACATAGTGTCAGTGATGTAACCCTTTAGAAAACCCTGATTCAGGAGCTCATTAATTTTCTGCTTGAATGTTAAGATACAGTTCATATTTACTTTAACATAGTACGTGCTATTAGCCAACTGCTTATGTACTTCTGCAACACAGTCTTCAACATTTATTAACACTATTGCTCCCCCCTCGTCAGCCGGTTTTATCACAATATCCTTGTTGCATGACAAATTCCTAATAGCTTTGATCTCAGCCTGACTGCAATTGTGACAAGAAGGCTTGTTGCTACTCTCATTAAGTAAATCAGTCTAATTCACATTTTTGGCAAAGGTAGACACCACTGGATTGAGTACAGGGCAAAACTGAGTATTGGCTTTAACTGTAATACAGTTCTCTCTTAACTGTTCATTAGTATAATTACTGTTACCACTAACAACATCTTCTTTCTGGAAATATGCATTTAAATGTTAAATTCCTCACAAACTTATTCAAATCAACACATGTAAAAAAATCAATGTCTGCTGTGGGTGAAAAAGTTAAACCCTTGCTAAGTATTTTTTCTTCATCAACACTTAAGGTGTAGTTTGACAAATTCACAATCAGAATGAGGTTAGAGGTGGGAGTAGAGGTGGGGTTAGACAGATGGTCTTGGATCAGTAGTCTGTCCTTTTTCTTCCATGCCAGCCCCCATCCTCTTCCTCTTGATGGTAGATATCCTGAAACCTGGTAACTGGTTTGCTGCTCCAAGTGTTCCGTGGAAGCTGTATATGTGGAGGACTCTGTAGTGTCTCCCCATGTTCTTCTCCCCTAAAGGGTTCGTCTCTGACCCATCTGTGTCAGAGGGTCCTGTAGTGTAATCAAGCACCGTACTGGTATCCCCACATCCCCAGTGCTGCCAGATCAGGCAAAGAATTTTCCTGTAGTGCACCCTAATTTTCCCTGTATTTTCACTGTAAAACTGGGATGAAATTCCTGTAGATTTTCCTGTATGCACAAATCAATGTAAGTACGCAATTGGTGTCATTGTGCCAGTCAATAAAATCACTAGGACAAATGTTCAGGCTGTTTTATGTGTTCTTATTTATTTTAAATATAAAAAATCACCTACAACGTATCACATAACTACTCTACAACTATAAGAACTTTATATGTAACAATATAATACAATCTTGAGGTTCTGGGGAAATGCTGGCACCTATAAAGCTCAGTTCTCAAGGTTCACATGTCTCCAGAACCTCCTGAAGGTATTATAACTTTGTAATAATACAGTCCCTTATACAGTATTCTATTTATAGTATGAAATGCCTTAACTTCAAATTTATCCCTTAATTGCTGACTGATACAGTTTGTGTTCTGCTCACAATGCATGAAAGGGGCACAGGGATGCACAAAATGCACATACCCCACCCTTGCCCCTGCAGCCCACGGACAGGTGAGCCCATACCAACATTCACCAATGCCAATCACCTACCCACAGCTCCTCCCTCAATGCACAGGACTCTGCAGGGTGGCCGGTGGAGGAGTGGATCCCACACGTAGGGTGGCATGGGTCTGGGGCTGTGCATGCTGGTAGCATGCACCCAGACCAGTGCGGCACCCTCCAGTCCTAGTGCTGCCTCACATAATCTTTCTGGGCCCTCGCTCATCCAGCTGCCCTGCCACTTCCTGCTGCCCAGCAGTTGGGAACAGCACAGTGTGCCCTGTCCTGGTCTCCCGGTGACCAAATGCCTGTGTTCATGGGGGCATGCTGTGAGTTATGGCAGGGTCTCCCTAGTGTACCCTGCACCACCGTCTGTGCCCATGCGGCCAGCACTACACAGGTTAGTGAATACACATAGTGCTGGCACGCCCTGGAATGTCCCCATCACGGAGCTGTCTGCAGACATGGGGGATCGGGTGCAGTGGGTCTGCATATGCCCCCTTCGTGCATGCCATGCAGGGGGCACAGGGGGTGTGGAGTAGCTACTCGCCCCAGATACGCGTGCATAGCCACCCACACCAGTCGTGCATTGGGCCTACAGCTCTGTGTACCTGTAGCGCTCCATTAATAAACATTATTTCAGTGTATTGTTGAATTTTTCATTAGCACACTTAAGCATCCTCACACACATACACACACACACACACACACACACACAGCTTTGTGCACCAAACTCTGAGGTAAAAACAAATATTCCCTTTTTTTTTCATTTATTTTACTAACCTTAGGCCAGACCAGGGTCTATGGGTCCTTTCTCTTCTCACACATATTATTCACAACTCCTGCTTATCTTGATGAAGACACCCCCATACCTTTCCTAGGCTCACAATTACATAGAAACATTGTCTAATTTTTTTTCAAATGACCTCAACGTCTAGACTGGTCAGAAGAAGTGCTGCCTTGGTGATCTTTTAAAAGCATAACTCTGCTCTATGCACCAAACAAGCCAGTAGCTTAAGTACTCTTGTGTCCCCGTCACCCTTAAAAGCCCACCATCATCAAGTCTCTTTTGTCTGGCTCACTTTTGCACTTCATGTGTTTAAAATAGACAAATTTGCAAAACAGAAGGCTCGTTTGCCTTGGTGTTTCAGGTGCTGCTTCCTCAAGCAACACTTAGCACTCTTTCTTGCACCCCCAAAGTATAACACCATCAAGTGGTCAGTCTTTTGTCTGACTCATTTTGCATTAAAATGAGTTTAAAATAGACTAACCTGAGGCTGCTCACAAGAAGGCTTGTTTACCTTCAGTGGCTTAGGCTGTGCTAGTCCAGAACAGTGGCATTTGAGATGCAGTTCGCTGACTCAACGGTGTTGCTTGTTTTGAGTGGGGCCACATGGCAGGTGTTTGGAACATGCAGCAGTTCACTGGTTCCTGATCAGAAGATCTGACTTCATCCTCAAAAAGATGCACTGCCAGCATATTACCTTACTACCCCAGAGAAACACAGGCTGCAAATGGACCAACAGAATTGCTTAGTGTAGCAAAGTCAGCAAACTGAGCACCAATTGGAGGGCTCTGTCTGGATCTTGGCAGCCATGAGATTCATAGTGGGCATTTCCCGGAGTGTTTGTCCATTTCCCCTGATATTTTAAAAATAAAAGATTTCCTTCCCGTATCCCGTTTTTGTAGTAAAATTCCCTTAAAATACAGGAATCCCTGTAGATCTGGGAGCACTGCCTCCCCTAGGCTCAGGTCCTGCTGTTTTTTTTTTCAAAATAGGTTTAAGTGGCCTTTGTATCTGTTCTTTGGTGAACCAATCAATGACACGGTTCAGTTTATAATGTTTTTTGTCTCTAACAAACTTTTTATGCTTCTGCTTTTTCAGCTGAGTGTCATAGTGGCTCAGTAGGTAGCACACTCGCCTCTGAGGCCAGGAGATCAGAGGGCTGTGGGTTCAGTTCCCATATCTGGCACATGGGTTAATATCCCAGTACTGACACTGTAGTGCAGCATGAGAGGGGTGCTGCACTTCTGAGGTGCCGTCTTTCGGATGAGACGTTAAACCGAGGTTCCATCTGCCTGGATTGGTGGTAGTTCAGGTGGATGTTAAAGACCCCATGGCACTTATCGAAAAGAGAAGGGGAATTTCCCGAGTGTCCTGGCCAAATTTCCCTCATTCACTAAAAATACCACCAACAGCTTAATCTGGTTCAAGGTCAGTTGCCATTCATCTATATCCTCCTCCCCCCGGGTCGTGCCTGAAAATAGGCAGGATTTGTCTAGTGCACTTACCCGGTCAACAAGAACTAAAAAAATAAGTAGTGTGACAGGGTAAACCCTACACTGGAAGGCAAGGGGTCAAGATCCCTGCTGAGGATGAGGAAGAGCAAGGAATGCAACATGAACAGGCAGTTGAGGGGAGGGGCCCTCCTTAGGTGTTGCTGATTAGGGGGATTGCTAAAAGGCAGATTGAATCCAGCAAGCAGTGAGTTGGAAGCTGGAAAACTGCTGTAGAGAGGAGAAGCTTCCAGGAAGAGAGCTCTGCAAGACAGAGGCTGCAATTTAAGAAAGAAAACAGAACAGAATGCCTAAGGAGAAGGGTTAGTTGCTGGAGAGAGCAGTTGGGGGGGAGAAAAGCTTAAACCTGCTGCTAAGAAAGAGACTGTTTCTAGAGCAGGGAGCCCTGAGGCACAGAAGCAGCCCAGCCAGCTGAAGCCACGAATAGTGAGTGGAATGTACTAATATAGTGCATGGTAGAACGTTATTGTGGGCAAAATTCAGTGTAAACTCACAGCTGTTGTACCATCGTGGAGATGTCATGATGGTGTTGTACCATCCTGAGGACGTTACCACGATGCTACAACAGCATGGAACATTCCTACACATGCGCATTAGGCAGCACTCCGCCGCACGGTGAACAGATCCATTGCGATCACAGGAAACCTCGCTCTCGAGGTTTACACAGTTGCCATGGTAACCTCTCAAAGTCAATACAGCGTTGTTGTTAACTGACACCCATACATTATCCTCTATATTACTGGCCTGCAAGTAAGGCTAAAAGGGAAAGACTGTTTGTGTTTTGTTTGAGACTGTGCATTCAGAAGCTGCTGGCCCACCTAAGTGGTTCAAAGACTCCTTTGGTCAAGTCAGCCTGTGAGAAGCTGTTTTGTGTTAAGCATTTATGTTTCCTGACCAGGCTGTAAAAGTTGAACTGACTGTTCATGATTTTTCTGGAGAAATAAACTACATTGTCATCTGAGAACTTTAAACGCAGTGTGTCGCCTCTCCAGCTACCATAGGCCAGCTTGTCACACATGGCATATTACTTTATCAAATAACATTTTATTGAATTTCTCAAACTCTTCAGTCCCGGCCTTAGATTTTAACAAAGCCTCAGTGTTGGCTGTATCAACAGTTAATTGGTCTCTAGCAGGTTTAGCATAGGTCAGGATTAGTTCAATATTTTTGAACAAGGCTTCTTCCATATTGTTGCGCCACTTAGTTATGAAGGCAGGGTCATCTGTGCCATGGGCCAGTTTCTGTGTTATGCGTAGGCCTTGTGGTAGACATTTCACAGTAAGGTATGCCTCTAGAGTAGTCTTATGCCAAAACATCTGCCTACCTTCAAGCACTTGTTTCTCTAGTGTCCTGAAAATGGTTTTGGCTTCTGGTTCTGCGGTCACTTTGTTGGTTTGCGTATACTGCTGTAGGATGGGATTCCCATCAACCCCAAACAAGATAGAGGCACACTGGCTGGGAAGAAGAGAAAGCTTTTGGATATATGATCTGGGAGCCAGAAATCTAGGAATGAATGAGAATTTAGATCTGGCAACCATCCTAAAGAATTTAGATACTAATCACTTAAAATTAAAAAATGGTCTGCTTTCAGCATCTTATACATTTAGTTCCTGAAAATGATCGTTAAAAAGCGTAGTGCCTGGGTTGTGGCACACTGACATCAGGGATTTATGTGCAATTAAGTCCTCTCAAAAGTATTCATGAGAATGGACGGTGTAGTTGATTTTAATTTTTATTTATCTGTGTTCCCTAGCAATGACAGTGGTACACAACCCATGAAAACATTTTAATGATGCATGTTACTGAAAAAGCACTTTATATTTGGGTTGCTACGGTCTTTAAAGGCACGCTACATGGCTATGATTGATGTTTGTTTAAATTTATTGTAACATGGATGTGATTGGATGTTTATTGTCACAGATGCATTTGAACTGCTATAGAGAGAGGCACTATGGTGTTAGCAGGTAGCTTGACTCTGATGATGCCTGGCAGTAGCCAGGGGAAACGTTAGTTGAGATCTGTTTTTGTCACCAGAACTGTGCTCACTTTGTATGGGTGCACTATGCACTTTAATTAAAAGGACTTGTATGTACTTTGTACTCCTGGTGCTTTTCTGCTTCCACGGGTGCTTCCTACAGTTCTTTGCTTGTTTCAGTTTTTTAGTTGAGCACCATACCACTAGTCCTGGTGCTCCGACCTCTTTTGCTTTGTGATGAGCTTATAGGCTAGCCTGTGGGCAGAAAGGCCCTCCGAGCCACAGTGAGGTTTGAGACAGAGTGTCTGCTAGCCCAGCTTTTCAGCAGGGAATCTAAACTGGACTGCTCAACTGTGTTTTCCCCATGGGAAGTTATTTTGACTGCTGTATTCCAGTTTTCAAAGCCTGTAACATTTGTATACTGTTTGAACTGTTTCCCAGCCAGTGTGCCTCTGTGTTTGAACTGTTTCCCAACCAGTGTGCCTCTATGCTGTTTGGGGTTGTGGGAGTGCAAAGAAGCCCTGCTGTGCTCAAGGTCCGGCAGAATTTATGTAACCAGCTGGACTTCCAGGATATCACCAGCCTGCCCTCTACCCTGGACAGATGAAAGGCCAAAGAGGCGAAGATGACGAAAGGCCTAAGAGACAAAGACAATGAAAGGTTCAAGAGATGAAGATGATGAAAGGCCCGTCACGAGTAAAGAATCTTGCACTTGCTTAAACTCTCCAGTCCGCAGTTGTTGTTTCCTGAGAGACTTTCGGCTGCATTCAGAGAGGTACCACCAATCCAAAGTGCTCCTCAGCACCCACAGAGACCATCAACAAACTGTGAGTACCTCTGGGCTGTGGCTCAGACAAGTATTTTTCTAATTTTTATCAGTTTAGCTAGATATTTATAGGGGGTGAAGTCATGTTCAGCACTTTGTTGATCTACAGGAAAAGACCAGGCATAGGATTCAAAAAGCATTTGTTTACAATTGTTGGAACCTAACTGGGGCCCCTTACTAAGTTTTGCTAATTCAAGTTCAAAAGACTTCTGTTCCCACCTTATCCCAAATTGCCTACAACCTTATGTCATCTGGTTGGCCACCAGCAACCCAGTGAGCTACCCACCGCAATGGATGGTAACAACTCTTATGGCCCTGGGGAAAGCTGGGTGCACCTGTAGGAATGGTACTGGGACTATGTTGGGACAACTCTTAAAAACAATTGTTTCTGTGCATTTTTGCTTCCCCTTTACCCCTCTAATAAATCTGAAGTTAGTTTACGTTATAATACTGGTTCATGGTTACTGCTTTGTGTGTATTTATACTGTGTGGGGACAATCTAAGTGTATGTGTGGGAGGGATACTGTTATTTGTTCCTGGGGGGAGGTTAGGGGCACATTGGGTAGCATTTATAGACCCCTGCCCCAGGTGGAGGCATCAAAACCTGTTCCTGGTATTCTGTTTGTGTACTACACCAAAAAGAACCCAGGCAAACCACAAGACAGGTCAGTGTGTGAGGGGCTGCTGGGTGTGCACGACAGAGGGAGACCCCCCCCTTACAAAGCTATCTGTAGTAAGGATACTTGTTGGTGATTACTAAAGGAAGGGAATGCCCTCTGAGGTTGCTTTTCTTCTTCCACCACTCTAGTGAGTTTTCCAGTGCTTTTGTCACTAACACTTATCTTGACTGTTGATCACAGCAGTTGAGGCCAGTTGTCTCTTTGGTGGTACTGGATATCTGTCATTTTGAACCTGGCCCATGAAACCACAACTGTGGCTGTGGACATGTGCCCTATTAATTGCAGGAAATCCCATGCAGGTTTTGGCTGACCTGTTATAAAGGACTCTGCTGCTGCTATCAGAGTTGCAACTCTTGCCTGCGGGAGGAAAGCTTTGTCTGTAGGTGTTTAACTCTGCTCCTGTGATGTCCAGTGCTTGAACATCTAGTTGGGACTTCTGCAGGTTTATCAGGAATCCAGGAAACACCAAGGAACATTTTACAGTCTGTAGACAGCACCTTGTCTCCTGTTCCATTTTCCCTGAAACTAGCCAGTTATCCAAGTGGGGAGAAACTGTTACACCTTGCCTTCTTGGGTGCGATATCACCGCCTCCAAGCACTTTGTGAATGCCTGTGGTGCTGAGGTGAGGCCAAAGGGAAGAGCTGTGAACTGGCATTTTTCTAGCATGATTCTGAGTTATTTTCTGAGTGATAACCTGACTGGGATATGTAAATAGTCATCTTTTAGATCCAGTGGTCCCAGGCAGTGTCCTGACTGCAGAGATGATATCATTGTTTTCAGGGTGACCATCTTGAATTGTTCTTCCTTTATATGCTTGTTTAGATATCTGAAATCTAAAATGGGTTGCCATTTCTCATTTTTCTTGTGGGTGAGGAAGTACCTTGAGAATAAGCCCTTTCCCCACTGAGAGGCAGGGACCTTTTCTACAGCTTTTACTGTCAGCAATTTCTTTTTTTATTTCCAGTTCCAACAGAATTCCTTTGTGGGTGAGTGTGCTGGAAAATGTTTGTGTTGCAGTTTGGGGAAATTTTTTGAACTGCAGAGACAGTCCCTAGCCCACTACCCCCAGAACCCATTTGTCTGAGGTAGTATTTACCTATTCCTGAAGGTAATGAGTGAATCTATCCTTCCCCCTCCCTCCACTGCCAATGGATGTGCGACCTGGGCAGAATTGTCAGGGGTTTCTTTTGCCCAGGGCTTGGGTGCTGGTGCTGTGGCACCAGTACATTTCTGCCCATTCTTCCCCCTGCCCCTGTAGTGTCCCTATTGTGGTTGATACTCATAGGGGGCATATGGGGTATAGACTCTTGGGAAGTAACCTCTGCCTCACTGTCCATAGGGCCTATAAGAGCTAGAAGGCTTTTCCTTCTCAGTGTCACTCTTGCAAGTGATGTATTCATCCACTTTGTTCACATGTGCCTCCATTTTGTCACCAAAAAGTAAATTTCCCTTAAAGGAGAAAGCCATTGCTTTGATCTCAGTATCCTGGGAAAGGATAGTAGTCCTTAACCAGGAGACTCTTCTTAAGGACACACTGCATAAGCTAGAACACTAGCTGCTGCTTTCATTACTGCCCACAGCAGTGAGGAAATGGTATTTAATGGCATCCAGTGCTAATCTTGTTGTAGCAACCAAGTCCTGTGCCAGCTCAGTGTCTGCTCTATCAGCAAGTGCCAGCACTGTGTCCCACAATGCTTCTGATACTGTGCTATATATGCTAAGTAAGCTGCCTGCCTAAATAGCATGGAAGCTGTAGTATAGACTTTCTTGGCAATAGCATCCAATTTTTGGAGACCTTTTCTGGAGGCTTTGCAGACAGTGTAACTTTTGTTCTCTCGCAAACAGCAGCCTGGACTACACCTTGGTGGTCAGGGAGGGAATGCAGGTATTCTACATCCTGTCTGTCCACCTTGTACTTTCAATCAGTCTTTTGTTGATGGCTGCAGCTGAAGTAGGTGCAGACATGATTTTTGATATAGTCTTCTTAAGGGACTTATGTCTGGGAACTAGCAAATCCTTGAGGAAGTCATACCCATCAGGTCCATAAACTTAGCATGCTCTTTTCCCTCCTCAGTCTTCCGAGGGTGAATGTTTAGAGCATCAAGCATACATTATGTCTGACAAATTGGTATAATGAAGTATACACCTCATTATGCCCTGGAGGGGAGCTAAAATCTTGTTCAGGTGCACCCTCTGATTCTATGGGATCACCTTCCTCTTCTTTTACATAGTACTCTTCTTCCTCCTCCTCCTCCTCCACAGTCAGATCAGCTGGAACCTGAGCCGGGGAGGAGGGGTGGAATTCGAATTATTAAAATTTCCCACAGCCTGGATGGCTTTGAAAAATACACACATTTTTTTGATATGTCCTCTGATGAGGGCTTTTTTTTTCTTTAACATCTGCTTGCTGCTTTCTTTATCAAGAGGAGTGTCAGTGACATTTTTTTTCTTTAAATGTCTTTTTAGCAGGCACCATTTGTAGTGTCAGCTCAGAGACTTTCTTTTATTTATAGTTGTGCTATCAACAGATTCAGGCCCCCCCTTTCTTATGTTATCCATTTTTACCAAGCCTTTCAGGTGGCTGAGCTGCTTTCTCTTTTTCTTATCACTCCTTAGATTTTGTGATGCTGCTATTGAACATGAGGTGACACAATCTTCCGATTTTGTCTCTCCCCCATTATTAGGAACTCCCTCAGAGCCTTTTTTTTAATTATTTTTTGGGTGATAAGGAGGTATTCTGAGATGCCATAATCACTTCTTTATTTGCCCTATAGTGTATAGGAGAGCCTTATTATAGATGGAATTTGATGAATTCCTAACGTTGTTGTACCATCAATGGATGAGGTTGTTGTACCATATTGAGTAAGTCACATCAATGGTGCAACAACTTCAAACATTGGCGCACCCTGCTGTTTAAACACAAGGTGGAAAAAATAAACAGGTGTATATGGCTTTGAGGCTTAGTGAATGGCAGTCCTGGACATGGACACAGAGAGACAAGGTGTACCCATACATCGGTACTAAACTGTACTGAATAATTGTCTTTCTTTCCTTTCCTCCTTCCCTCTCTCCCTTCCTTCCTCCCTCCCTCCCTCCCTCATTCCTTCCTTCCTTCCTTCTTCCTTCTTCCTTCCTTCCTTCTTTCTTTCTTTCTTTCCTTCCTTCCTAACTACTCCCCCTCCCTTTCTGCCCCTCCTTCCCTGCTCCCTCCCTCCCTCCTCCCTTCCTTCCTTTTTTTTTTTTTTTAAACTGTGTCAGTTATGCAGTGTAGATACAGAGATGCAGGACAGATGGTTCTGCTAAGCGGAAAGAGAGGAGCAAGCCCGGGAGTGAGAAGAGGTGCCGTGAGTAAGAGCCTGTTCACAATCCCTCAAGAAATGCTCCATTATTGCTTAACTGCTGCCCACACACTATAAAAGACAATGGATGGGCAACAGTAAACAACAATGCTGAGTCCACTTCTTGAGGTTCTCATGGCAATGTTCACCTCTCAAGCCTAACTCCTGAGGTCTACTTGGTTGTCATGACAACCTCTCGAAGTGGACACAGCATTGTTGTTCACTATTGCCCATCTATTATCCTCTATTTTATTCTGTGTTTTGTTTTGGCATGACAATGCAGAATTCAGAGAAAATAAAGTTGTGATCTGATTACAGGCAGTTTAAATTGAGTTCTTGCAGGATCTAAAAACTATTTATAAAATATTTCTAGCCTGTGAATCTCCTAGGACTCTCTGCTATGCCAGTTTGGAGAGATTCTAGCAATAAATGTAAAATTATTCCAAAACAGCTAAAATAGCTCAAATGTTAGAGCCCAGTAGTAAAACTGTGTCTTACCTTAAAAAACTGTGAAACCGCGGCAATGTGTCCAATAAAGGGGGCCTGCAGCAATAAAGAATAAATGTCATCCTTATACGTATCTAAAACTGTGAACTCCTAATACTTTTCACTCGATGTATCTATGACTTCTGTATCATTGTATTCATGCCATCTCTATGGCCTGGGTTGTACCTGAAAACAATCCCTGGGACCAGTGTATCCACCCGGTTAACAAAAAAACAAATAAATACGTAAATAAATAAATTAGGGTGAAAGGGCACAGACTGAAATGGAAAGTAAAAATGCTTCTGTTTCTGATCAGGGCAGCTCAACAAATAGAACCATTCACTCAGACAAAAATCAGGTAAATGGTAACATTAGCCACAAATGACTAAACATAAAAGAAGTAGCCCAAAAAGGTTTCTGGTTCCTGGGAATCAAAATGCGGGCCAGAGGGACCAGTGTCTTAAACAAAAAAACCTTAACTAATGTAGAGTAGTAGTAAAATGATATAAGCATCTAAAATCACTAGTTGTTTTAAAATAATAAAATGACTGAAGACTCAGTTGTACCAGTGCTATATTCAGGGCAACCTTTCTCTCTAAGTGGAGAAACAAATCTGAAAACTGCCGTGGCGGAAGGTGGCCGCAGAGTTTTTCAAAGACCTATTCTGAATTCTAAATTCTGTTCTTAGATTAAGCTCTGTCTCCAGGGCACCTGTCTCTCTCTGGAGATTGACAAATGCAGTGAAACTATAAGTGAGGGATTCCTGGGGTTAGAAAGACGGCAGAGGTGATGTGACCCCAACCCATCCCTTCAAGGATGAATTCGGTGAGAAATACCAGAGATGTTGTGCAGTACTGCAATTTGTGAAAACCAGACTGGTACTGGCACTGTTCTCTATGAAAACTCCATGGCATTATTTCCTTGTACACCACAAATTTCAATAATTTATTCTGTATACAGTAGGGATATATAATAAAAAATCACACATACCCCACAATGCTAAGCACCTGAAAATAGGCACTTGCTGTCTAGCGTGCTTACCCGGTTACCAAAAGCAAATAAATAAATATATGCAAATCACCATTCAAATGTAGGCACTTTGGGCCAGATTCTCAAAACTAGTTGGGACTAAGCACCACACTGCTACTCCAGTTGTGGATTGAAGTCCCTGCAGCTGTGAAGACTGGTATTCTCAGTCCACTGCAGCTGCGGGATATGTTATGGTTGGTCCCACCAATTAACATTTTTCCACAGCTGCGAGGAGAAAAACAACCTCAAGCTGCCAAAAATCATGGAGCCACTCATAAAGTGGCTCCACTTTTAAAAGTACCATAGCTTTGGGAGAAACTGTGGTTCCACAGAGTAGCCACTCACTGGGGCAGAGTTTCTCCCTCAGCTACAGGATTTTCAATGGCTTTGAGAATCCAGCCCTGTGTTTTTAGCACATACATATATGTAGTGTTGTGCTGTAAAAGAATACTTACTTGCTGTGATCTGCACCACCATACAGTATGTAGATACATACAAAGCTAAACAACTGAATGGATAGAATTATGCCAAATAAGAGCTTCTTCCTATTCATGGCTGGCAGCCCTGTAATATAGAAACAAAAAATACAACATAAAACCGGCAGCCACATAGCGAAATCTGTGTCCACCAGAAATGTACAATTAACTCAGACTAAATACAAATTGCACCCCAGGTTAGGATTATACTAGTTGAGTTGACTATGGCTTACCTCCTCAATCTGACCACGATTGGAATACTGCCATCCTGGGTGCCATTCTGAATTATGCAACAAGTTTCTGACTGCAGCAAAAAGTTTACAAATGTCACCAGTAGAACACAGTTACACAAGCGTACCTTGAAATGTGTAATTCTGGATGCTCCTTTTTCTATTACTGAAGACATCTGCATGTAAAATGACTCTGTGACCATTCAACTTTATTTGTTCTTGCTGCATGTCTTGCCCTGAAGGTGCAGCCCTCTGCTTGTGAAATTACAAATAATTTCAGTGGCAATAGGATGTGATGTCACAGCAGAGGACTGTAATTCTAAATCATGAAAATAAATTATTGGCCAATCAGGATTGTTTATTTCTAAACATCCCAGATACCCTTTTATAACCATAAGATTTTGTCTCAAGCCCTTAGTTCTAAAATTCTGAAGCTCTAAGTTCAGTTGCCAAAGGCCGTTTTGCACAAAAGGGAATCTATTATTCTGCAAAGTAAAACATTCAAACTCAACTTTGCTTTGCAGTTCTCTCACCCAGAGAACGTGGGAATGCTCTTTCAGAACTATAAGAGACACCTCAACTGTACAGGTATATAGACATGTATTATAAGGCAGAAAACACAGAGACCGATAACGTCAAAGTAGCAAACCACATATTTTCCTGTGAATGCCTTTAGTAAAAAAAAAGAATGTAATATCCTGAAATTCAAATCTGCTTGTAATGTTATGAGATTCAAGTCCTGTTGTTGCCAGCTGTCACTGTTTTGCAGAAAACTGCAAAATTATTTTTTTGTGAACGCTGCCCACTGTGGTAATTCAGCTGGGACTTCCTTTAGCTGCTACTAGAGATATATATTTAAACTCTGGAGATCCTCTGGTCCTCTAGAATGCTGGGACACCTGCAATACATTTCTGCACCCCCCTTGCCAGTTTGCCTCCTGGGGTAAGGTCTTGACTACTACTCTAAAGCAGTGAACCCTCTTATCCAGCCATCCACAGAGCAGGTACTCCCGGGGTCAGTATGATGTCAGAGAAGAAGGAGCACTATGTAGTTCTGAGAGACTGCCCAGCTGGTGCCATTTTTCAGTCACCCACCAAGAGCAGGCATGTGTCCTCAGGTGCCGGCATGGCTGATGCACTGACTTGCATGCTCTCCCCTCCCCATATGTGCCACAGGTACCCCAAAATTACACCACTACCTGTAGTCACCAAGGAGGCAGAAAAGCAACAGGCTCACAACCCTCTCTCCCTGGTGGAAGAGTGGGTCTTCTGGGATACTTGATCTTCCTCCACAGGCAAGCCCTCTGACAATCCTGGGCTCATTCCCGAACTTGGGTCACTAGAATTGGGAGTGGTGGCCATGCCACTTTGCTGACAGTCTGGCTGTTGGAAAATCATTTTTAACAGTAAGTATTCCCTTCAGTCTTTGTTGTCATAAGTGTACTATTTAGCCATCACATATGACTGGAGAGCAACTATTTAAATTCCATGCATCTTTGCCAGGATTTTAAGATTGGGTTTGCTAAATTATCCATAAAGTCTGTAGTAGTAGTAACCTTTATTGATCTGCCATTGGCCATTACACATAAAATCAGAAAGACAAGGATCCATCATATAAAAGAAAAATAAGATTTGACCTTTAAAACACATTATACAGTGGCAAGAAAGAATCTTGACTGTGATTGGTCAGTTTGGGGCTGGACCTATGGTGTTATCCCAGCATAACACCACAGGTCCAGTCTCAGCACTGTGAACCAATTGAGGATACTTTGGATTCGTCCATCTTTGTTTGCATCTTCTCTTAAGAAACAAAAATATTTTTCCACACAAAAACATTCTTTAAAATAAGTTTTTTTTAATTCTGCATATAACAAGCCATTGTATCATAGGAATAATGCCCTCCAGGGTGTGTGTTGTGCTGGGATAATGCCATGCCTGGGACAGTAGACACACTCGGCCTGCAGCCTCATGCCCATCCCCCCCCAGGCGTAGCATTATCCCAGCATGACACATACTCTGTCGTGCATTATTCCTTTATTATGAAACAAGGATCGTAAATAGAGGAATCTGATTGGCCGAAAGTTATTTGAAGCAGTGCTGATACCGGGCTACATCATCATGGCTTCAAAAAAGTTCCGGCACCACCAGCATCCTTGCTCTCTACTGTCTGAGAACTATTTTTTCAAAATGTACTCCTACACCACCCAAAAACCCATTCATAAAACATTTTAAAACCTGTTTGTTTTATTTTATTTATAAAACTTTAAACTTGGTTCATAATAGCAATAAGTCACTCCAGCATGTGGTATATTATGAGATATCATCACTTCTCGGTGGTTGCAAACACTTGGCCTGCAGTCTTGTGCCCAACCACCCAAGACATGATGATATCCCATGATATACCACACCCTGTCATGTGTAACGGTGTGGGATTTTTAAAGATGGACAAAACTCCAGTAAGGTGCAACCCACTTAGCTATGTGGGAATTTTATTATAAAGGAAAAAAAATATATATAACTCAGTCTCACGTCTGGCACCTTTTTCAGTATTCACTTCATCTTGAACCAGCTTGTTACAAAATCACAGATTTTCAAAAGGTAAAACAAAAGAAAATACACAGATGGTCTATACTCAAAATGGTGGACCTTCCTCCACCACTGATCAGCAACAACTGACCCACGATCCCTTGAGACCTGTTCAGGTAAAGTTTTTATTCCCTCCCACCTGATCAGGTGACACTGTATCTTCAGCAGAAAGATAACTCTTTCAATAGCTTTAAAAACAATATTGTACACATTTTAGATTGCTATATTCACACTAAGCAATCTATTGCAATATTTCTCTCAAAATAATGTATTGTGCTAAGGTTTTTCTATCCCATAGTACATTCCCCTGTGTTTGAGTGACAGGTCCTTAATTATAAAAATAGCCCACAAGGGGCCGCTGATTCACTATAGTCCAAGCCAGAATGCAGCTGACTCTCACCACAAACAGACTTCTGGAGGTTGAGAAGAGCTCTGCTTCAACTATAGCTACTAACCAAAGGTATTTGTTTTAAATGACAGCTTACTTTATTTCCTTTAAACCATATTAACTTTTAAACCTGTGGAGAAAACCATATGCAGTAAATTAACATTACTTAGGTTGGTGTAGAACACCAACTCCCAGTTATGCAGACCCTTTTTATTAAGGTGTGTCTTCTTGTCTTGCAGTTGTAGAGGATACAAACAGCTAAAACCTTACTTGGACCTACCTAAATGTATTTGGCTAAAGACAGCCTTAATTATATCACACTCAGCCTGCAGGACAACAAAGGAACCCTCTTAATAAAGGTCTGGTAAAAGGGGTTCAGGTTTTCCAGCTTTTGGACAATTTGACTTAGCTCAAAGCTACTGGCAGGGAACAACTATCGGCTTGCAAAATTAAGCTGTTAGCTGAGCTTTCTCCCAGTAGCAGAGTAAACTCAGAGAGCTGTAGCTCTCTTTTAAGCAAAATGGCATTGTGATTTTCTTGGAGAAACATTTCCAGGAAGAGCCTACATGTGGCTCAAGTCCTTTACTTTAAAGACAAATAAGTGCTATCAACAAGGAACAAACATTTCTGCCAAACAACATGAGCTACTTCAATGTTTGTTCAGGGTGTTGCTTGCTGCTTAGGCAAGGGGGGGCGGAGGGAGGGGCTGGGTTACTAGAATGGAATATGAACCAAAATACTCAAGAACAACAAGTAACCCAGTCTGTAATATAGGTGCCATTTATATACTGGCTAACTCTACTGCAAAATGCCTCTCTATTTCAGAAGCCCTCCAATTTGTTATCCTTTGTTCAGAAGTATTCATTTACCTCACACAAACCTTGCTCTATTCTTAACCAGATTAGATGCAAAATTAAAAAAAATATCATAGCAGACATTCTTGTTGTCCTTCCTGTTTGCCTGCAAGGCTTTTTGCCCATACCACCATCAAATTACCTTATTCCAATGTACCATGCTAGAAAAACAGAGAAAAATAAGAAAAGGGGAACAAGTTTTTTTTTTGGGGGGGGGGTATGTGTAAGGAGGTGGCCAGTCTCCATACAGAAAATCACAGGATAGCTTCAGAAGAGGGAAAGATAGTGGTTGCAACCAAAGACAAGATAAATAATTGGCCCATTTGGAAGTGGCAGGGACTAACCCTGTCACATTTACCACCAACGAAAAGGAAACATGTTTTAACAGGTTCCTCCTCGACATCTGGAGGGTTGGAACTCCACGCCACCACCTCAGAAGTTCCATCCCAGGGCCCTTTTTTTTTGCATAACTCATAGCGACATCATTCAGGTCAGTTTCAAACCCTGCCCTGGGATAACAAAACCATAACTGGTGATATTCCTACTACCAACATAAGGATCTTTACAGTAAGAGAATATGGCCCAACCTCTATTTTCGAGGGTTGGAGGAGCTCTGGCCCACCCACTTCCAAAAGCTCCATCTCAAGGTCCCTTTACTTAGAGCACAACTGTGCTAATAATTAATAATAAAAAATTAAGATACTTATCATATTACTAGCACCCTGAGATCCATCTACTCTATGCATTTATTAATTCCTCTTGCTTGGTGTAATTTCAACCTCTGCCCTCAGATCGGATAAATAATCAGCATTCTTATGTTCACTTCCTTTCCTATGCACAACTTTAAATCGGTATGGTTGTAATGCTAAATACCACCTCATTATGCGGAGATTTTCTCCCGCATTTGATGTAACCAGCAAAGAGGGTTGTGGTCTGTAACAACAGTGAATTCTGATCCCCAAAGATAATATTTAAGGGCTTCTATGGCCCATTTGAGAGCCAGACACTCTTTCTCCACTGTTGCGTATTTACGCTCTCTTACATGTAACTTCCTACTTATATAAACAATAGGATGTTCCTCCCCATCTATAACCTGTGTGAGAACAGCCCCTAAACCTACCCCGATGCATCAGTCTGCACTAAAAAGGGTTTTTCAAAGTCTGGGCTTCTTAAAACTGGATAAGCACATAGAGTGGCTTTGATTTGTCTGAATGCTTCATCACATGCTTTTGTCCACTCCACTTTATTTGTGTATTTCTTTTTGGTTAATTCTGTTAGGGGTCCCGCTATAGCTGAAAATCTAGGTATAAAGCGACGGTAATATCCGGCTAGTCCTAGGAAGGCACGGACTTGTTTCTTAGTCTGGGGAGTAGCACAGTGTGATACTGCCTCCACCTTACTAACTTCAGGCCGGATGACCCCATTTCCAATTATGTACCCCAGGTACTTTGTTTCCCTCTGTCCCAGACTACATTTGTTGGGATTAATGGTAACCCCTGCCCTTTTTAGTGCTCCAATAACCTCTTCTAGATGGCCTATGTGTGTTTCCCAATCTGGACTAAATACCACTACATCATCCAAATAGGCAGCTGAGAATGTAGTATAGTGGTAGTAAATGGTATACAGTCAGAAGAGATGCAAGTCACAAGTGGGGTACCTCAGGGATCAGTCCTGGGGCCAGTCCTATTCAACATCTTCATTAGTGACCTCGCAGATGGACTAGAGGGTAAGGCTTGTCTCTTTGCAGATGACACCAAGATCTGCAACAGAGTAGATGATCCAGATGGGGTGGGCAGAATGAGAAGAGATCTGGATAAACTAGCAGAATGGTCAGAAGAGTGGCAACTGGGATTTAATGCAAAGAAGTGCAAAATCATGCACATAGGGAAGAGAAACCCTGAAGCCACTTATAGGCTGGCAGGGGAGTTGCTAGCAGTCACAAAGGAAGAAAGAGACTTGGGCATCATCATCACTGATGACCTAAAATCATCCAAGCAGACCTCTAAAGCAGTAGGTAAGGCTAGGGGGTGTTAGGTGTATTAGTAGGGGTATCACAAGTCGTAAGAGGAGGTATTAATCCCTGTACAAGACATTGGTTAGGCCCCATCTGGAGTACTGTGCAGTATTGGAGGCCACACCTTCACAAGGACATTAACAAATTGAGGCAGTCCAGAGAAGGGCAACAAAATGGTGCAGGGACTGCATCAGAAGACATATGAGGACAGATTAACGGAGCTCAATATGTATACCCTTGAGCAAAGGAGGAGAGAGGTGATATGATCGAGACATTTAAACACCTTAAGGGCATAAACAAAGTGAAAGAGTCTAACATGTTTAAATATAAGAAAATAGCAGGACAAGAGGACACAGCATGAGATTAGAGGAGGCCGATTAAGGGGAATGTGAGGAAATTCTTTTCACAGAAAGGGTGGTAGATGCATGGAATGGCTTACCACAAGAAGTGGTGGCTATGAATACAGTGCAGGGCTTCAAACAGGCATGGGATAGGCATAAGGAGCAATACAAATGACTATGAATAGATAGGTCACTGACAGAGCAAAGGCCGATGGCACATTTATAAGGTAGAAAAAGAAATGGGCAGACTGGATGGGCCTTGCGGTCCTTATCTGCCGTCAACTTCTATGTTTCTATGTTTCTATGGGCTGAAGTGTTTGATCCATGAAGCTTGGAATGTGGCCGGCGCCCGTGGTGCTACTAAAGGCATCGCTATTAAATTCAAATAAGATCTACAGGGTACTGAAAGCAGTAATCTCTCTGGACTGAGGGGTAGGGGTATCTGCCAGTAGCCTTTGTGAGGTCAAGGGTAGATATATATCTGGCACTTCCTAGGCGGTCAATAATGTCCTCTATCCGGGCATGGGATATCTATCAAAAGGGAAACAGCATTCACCTTATGGAAGTCTAAACAAATGCTAATCCCTCCCTCCTTTTTTATTGACTATTACCATAGGTGAGGACCAGGCACTATGTGAGGGTTGTATTATTCTCAATTTTTCCATGGCCTCACCTCCTGTATTACTTCTTTCTTATTTGTACCGGTAACCGATATGGTTTCTGATGAATGGGAATACTCTTGGTTAATCTAATCTCATGCTGTATGCCTACCGCTCGACCAGGTACACTGGTAAATGTGTCAGTATATTTGTTTAACAACTGTTGTAACTGTATGTGTTGTGTTGTAGTCAGTGTAGGATTTATTTGTACCTCCTGATTTTGGCCCCTACGTTCCAGCCTCTCATATGCTATGTCTAACTCAGATTGTTGGGGTTCAGTTTGTAGATAACCATTCAGATTAACTTCTTTGGGTCTCTCATGCCACAGTTTTAGTAAGTTGGCATGATATATCTGCTTATTATTTCATCTGTGTGGCATATGTATTTCATAGGTTACTGGCCCTACCTGTCTAATCACACTGAAGGGCCCCTGCCACTTCATTAATATTTTATTTTCACTGGCAGGTAGGAGAAGTAACATTGGTCCCCTGTGACAAATTGTTTATGTCCCACCCAGTATCATAATACTTCTTCTGTTGGACCTGTTTGTCACTCAGTGTTTGATGTGCTAGCGTAATATATCTTTTAGGCGTTGTCTTAGAGCCATCATATATTCTAGGACTCCTTTTTCCTATCTTTGTGTTTTCTTCCCAAGATTCTTTAATAACGTCTAATGGTCCCCTGGGGTTATGACCATAAAGAAGGGTAAAAGGGGAGTAACCTGTAGAGGCCTGTGGCACTTCTCTATATGAAAATAGAAGATATGGTAAAAATAGATCCCAATTTCTACCTTCTTCATTAACATATTTCTGTAACATTTTCTTCAAGGTCTGAATAAACCTTTCTGTCAAACCGTCAGTTTGAGGGTGGTAGGGGGAGGTTTGTATTGCTTGGATGCCCAGTAACCTATATAACTCCGAGAACATGTCAGAAGTAAAGTTTGTTCCCCTATCGGTTAATATCTCTTTTGGGATGCCCACCCTACTAAATACCTTTGCCAGCTCTTCGGCCACTCTCTGAGCTGTAACTGTTCTCATAGGTATTGCCTCTGGGTACCGGGTAGCATAGTCACAAATGACCAATATAAACCAGTTACCTTTAGAGCTGGTCTCCAGGGTCCTGCCACATCCATGGCAATCCTTTCAAAGGGCTGGCTAACTAAAGGGATGTTTTGGAGGGTACCATATCCTTTTTGCCTATTCTTGCAACCTTCTGACATTCAGGGCAACTCTGTACGCATTTCCGCTACCATTTCATGTATTCTAGGCCAATAGAAACGATCTAGAATCCTTTTAATGTGGTATCCTCCCAGAATGCCCTGCTAGAGGAATGTCATGGGCAAGTTGCATTATCTCTCTCTCTGGAATTTTTGTGGTACAACCAATTGTAATACCTTATTTCCATCTTTGGGATTTGTCCATTCTCTGTATAAAATATTATTCAACAGTAAATATTTGGGGGTCCCATCATCATTATCTTTTCCAACCTGTAAGAAAAATTGGTTAAGTAATTCATCCTGATTTTGTGCTTGAGAGAGATAGTCTCTGACCCATAACTCATAAGTCCATTAATCCTTTGATCCTGCCAGTCCTTTTTATTCTTTCTTTTTTCTGCCTTCCCTTTTCGTGACTTCCCCGGGGCTTCAAATAGTTCATCAGAAAAGGGGAATACAGTTCCATCTGTTCATTTACCTGTTCTGTTTGTGATCGCTGGTTACTGCTACCACAGGTGCTAGTTCATTTGTTTCCATCAATTTGGAAAACTCAGGATGGTCCTGACCAATGATCATCGGACAGGCAAATGAGGTACCACCCAACTGCCATTTCATTGGTGCTACCATTAATAGTGACTTTCATTGGGGCAGTTGAGTAATAATGGGTGTCTCCATGGATGCAAGTGACCATAGTCCCACCTTCCAGTTTCTCCACCCCTTCCACTAGGTCCGTTCTCACCAAAGTTTGTCGACTCCCAGAATCCAACAGTCCTATGATCTTATGGGGTCCCATTTTAACTGTTGTGATGTATGGGGCCCGGTTGGCCAAGGCCAGATGTCCAAAGTCCTTTTTAACTGTTGGGCAATTTCTAATTACATGTCCCTTCTTTTTGCAGCCATGACACATTACCTCTGACAGGGGTATTCTCTCCCTCTTCTCTTTTCTTATGTCTGGCTTATCTCTATAAGTATCAGAAGGAAAAGTATTTCTTACCGGATTTGTAACAGGTGTGTGTGTAGATCCCCCTGTATATCTTCCCCTTGATGGTCTTGCTGCCAGGAAGTCCTCAGCCAATTCAATTGTTTTTTCAGCTCCTTCAGGCTTGTGTTCCCTGACCCAAAGTTGTACGTCCTGGGAAGAATTCTAATAAATTGTTCAATGGTAATGGTCTCCATTATCTGCTGGATGGTCTTGCTCCCTGGCTGGAGCCATTTGTCACTAAGGTCTTTAAGGCGTGCATATATCTCCCTGGGGGTATCTGTTGACTGCATCCTCAAGGAATGAAAATGCTGACGGTATGTCTCAGTGTTGATGTCATATCTCCTGAGTATCTCCTTCTTCACATGATCGTAATCATCGGCCACTTGAATAGCTAAGCGGCTATACACAACCTGTGCTCTTCCAGTTAATTGTGGGGCAAGTCGCACAACACACTGCTCTTTTGGCCATCCACATGTTTGAGCTACCCTCTCGAATGTCATTAGGTAGGCCTCAATATCATCTGTGTCTTGCAAACGAGCTAGTTTAATATCTCGTGGGCCTTGGGGTCGTTCTATGCTCCATCCTGATGGCCTGCAACACTCGCATAGTGTCCGCCCATTTGGCATCCTGATGCCTTCTATCAAGTTCTCTTTCTTTATCCAGTTGGACCTGTCGGACACATAGCCACTTCAACAATTCACCAACATCCTCCATCGGTGCCTGTTCCAAATAAGAGGCATCGACATCCTTCTCGACATCTTCTGGTTCCAATAGTTCCTCGGCTGGGAATACATCTCCAGGTTCACTATGCTCCTCCTCAGACTTCTCAGACGGTTGTCTTTTAACTTTGGGACGCACATCAGGTAATCCAGTCAGTAACTGGGCCCCAGTCTGGGCCACAATCTGTCTTGTAAGGGTGCCTTGTGGTTGACCACCAGCCACCATGTCCACCTTTGGGTATCCAGACAACACTACCGCTTTGTCTCTCTTCCTTACCCTGGACAGAGATATAAGAAAAAAAAATCCCACTTCTGACACCAAATGTAACGGTGTGGGATTTTTAAAGATGGACAAAACTCCAGTAAGGTGCAACCCACTTAGCTATGTGGGAATTTTATTATAAAGGAAAAAATATATATATAACTCAGTCTTACGTCTGGCACCTTTTTCAGTATTCACTTCATCTTGAACCAGCTTGTTACAAAATCACAGATTTTCAAAAGGTAAAACAAAAGAAAAATACACAGATGGTCTATACTCAAAAATGGTGGACCCTTCCTCCACCACTGATCAGCAACAACTGACCCACGATCCCTTGAGACCTGTTCAGGTAAAGTTTTTATTCCCTCCCACCTGATCAGGTGACACTGTATCTTCAGCAGAAAGATAACTCTTTTAATAGCTTTAAAAACAATATTGTACACATTTTAGATTGCTATATTCACACTAAGCAATCTATTGCAATATTTCTCTCAAAATAATGTATTGTGCTAAGGTTTTTCTATCCCATAGTACATTCCCCTGTGTTTGAGTGACAGGTCCTTAATTATAAAAATAGCCCACAAGGGGGCCGCTGATTCACTATAGTCCAAGCCAGAATGCAGCTGACTCTCGCCACAAACAGACTTCTGGAGGTTGAGAAGAGCTCTGCTTCAACTATAGCTACTAACCAAAGGTATTTGTTTTAAATGACAGCTTACTTTATTTCCTTTAAACCATATTAACTTTTAAACCTGTGGAGAAAAACCATATGCAGTAAATTAACATTACTTAGGTTGGTGTAGAACACCAACTCCCAGTTATGCAGACCCTTTTTATTAAGGTGTGTCTTCTTGTCTTGCAGTTGTAGAGGATACAAACAGCTAAAACCTTACTTGGACCTACCTAAATGTACTTGGCTAAAGACAGCCTTAATTATATTACACTCAGCCTGCAGGACAACAAAAGGAACCCTCTTAATAAAGGTCTGGTAAAAGGGGTTCAGGTTTTCCAGCTTTTGGACAATTTGACTTAGCTCAAAGCTACTGGCAGGGAACAACTATCGGCTTGCAAAATTAAGCTGTTAGCTGAGCTTTCTCCCAGTAGCAGAGCAAACTCAGAGAGCTGTAGCTTCTCTTTAAGCAAAATGGCTTTGTGATTTTCTTGGGGAAACATTTCCAAGAAGAGCCTAAATGTGGCTCAAGTCCTTTACTTTAAAGACAAATAAGTGCTATCAACAAGGAACAAACATTTCTGCCAAACAACATGAGCTACTTCAATGTTTGTTCAGGGTGTTGCTTGCTGCTTAGGCAAGGGGCTGGATTACTAGAATGGAATATGAACCAAAATACTCAAGAACAACAAGTAACCCAGTCTGTAATATAGGTGCCATTTATATACTGGCTAACTCTACTGCAAAATGCCTCTCTCTTTATTTCAGAAGCCCTCCAATTTGTTATCCTTTGTTCAGAAGTATTTATTTACCTCACACAAACCTTGCTCTATTCTTAACCAGATTAGATGCAAAAATAAAAAATATCATAGCAGACATTCTTGTTGTCCTTCCTGTTTGCCTGCAAGGCTTTTTGCCCATACCACCATCAAATTACCTTATTCCAATGTACCATGCTAGAAAAACAGAGAAAAATAAGAAAAGGGGAACAAGTTTTTTTTTTTGGGGTATGTGTAAGGAGGTGGCCAGTCTCCATACAGAAAATCACAGGGATAGCTTCAGAAGAGGGAAAGATAGTGGTTGCAACCAAAGACAAGATAAAGAATTGGTACATTTTGGAAGTGGCAGGGACTAACCCTGTCACATCATGCCTTATTGCTTAATTAAAAACATGTTAGCAGAGTGTGGGTTTGACATAAATAACATAATACATTTGCAAATAAAGATATCACAGGTGCAAGGAAAGTCATTTAACTGTTTTTCCATATACCCAAAGTTGCAATTACAAAGCGTAAGCAAATTCTTAAATAGACTGTATCACTAATGGTAGATAAGGAGCTGTTTCAGAATACATTTTATAAGCTGGTCCGGTGGTGCTGAGGGTTGAAGTGCTGGATGCCACACCTCATGCCATGCTGGCCATCTGGATTGGGGAACAGACTCTGGTCATTCGGGGGTCAGCCAGGGTGATGAAGAATTGAGAGTCCAATGACAGCTCTCCTTCCTCGTGGGAGGGGGACAATGTAGCATGCTGGTCAGCACAGGTGCACTGCTCAGAATGGTGTGAACCCAAGCCCAGGGTATAATACTGCCTATGCGGAGGCATGGGCAGTCACCCTGCCCACTGCACGTGCATGGGTCCGGGGAGAAAACTGGAGAAAAACACTTTGCAGTGATAGGATGTGACTGATCCCCCACAGACTCCACACCGGTGTCCAGGCAGCTGTTCCAAGCCACAGATGGCTAAGGCAAGATCATGGAGGAGCCTGGTGATGGGTCTGGGGGGAGTCGGTAGGATGGGGGCTGCCACAGGGAGATCGGGGAGTAAAATGTAAATAAAAAAAAGAACACATTTTATAGACAGAGCTGAATAGCTCATAAGACAACATATATAAAAGGAGTGAACAATGTGTCCAAATATTTCAAATAATAGACATACTATTCCATTTGAGTATATGCAGGTCTTTGTATGGTTTGGGTCTGGATACCAACACCCCTTACAACATTTTGATACCTGTGATCCCTATTCTCTATTGAGAGACTGAAAAGTCCAATATAGGACTTCTAGAAAAGATTCAGTCACAGTGTTCCATCATTACGTATTTTGATATGCAGTGTATGATTATGAGGTATTAATTGCCTGGACATGCTGCCTTCTGATTTTTATCACACCCAGAAAAAAGATAGCACATTTCTATAGTATGTCCAAGTTTTCAGCATTAAAAAAGATCCAATATAAATCTAAATGGTACATATTTAGAGTTCCTATTATTTCCCCCAAAAATTGGTTTAAAATGTGTTTGTATCAAGGGCAGTGCACAACAACATGCAATAAATCCTTTGTTTCCAATAAACCAGTTACTATTTAATGTTACAGTGTCTTCCTTCCTATAGTGTCTTCCTTCCTACAGTGTGTCAGTGGCTCAGTAGGTAGCACACTCACCTCTGAAACCGGGAGATCAGAGGGCTGTGGTTTCAGTTCCCACATCTGGCACTTGGGTTAATATCCCAGTACTGATGTAGTAGAGCAGCATTAGAGGGTTGCTGCACTTCTGAGGTGCCGTCTTTTGGATGAGACATTAAACCGAGGTCCCATCTGCCTGGATTGGTGGTAGTTCAGGTGGATGTTAAAGATCCCTTGGCACTTATCAAAAAGAGTAGGGGAAAGTTTTATTGCAACATAAATCGTACATTAATAAACAAAACAGAATTCAAAAAAAGAAAACATGGAATAACTAATTTACAAACATTCACGTCACAGCAAAATCAGAGTCTGTTACCCAAGGAAGGGCCTTCCAAAGTTCCAAAAGTGCCGCCTCAGATAAGTAAGTACTGTCATGCATATAGATATTCTTCAAGTCTTGTACAATTTTTTTCTCCAACTCAAAATAAGAGCATTCCTTTTGTTGTAATGTAAACAGACACCGTGCCATCCAGATATTCCACTTAATAATAACAAATACAAGATTCAAAGTGTCAGTATGCCAAAAAGACCACTGAGGGGGAAAAAACTCCATAAACAATATTCAAATAAGAAACTGAAACAAGGGAATATTCCATACATGTGCCAAAAAAGACCACCAATTCCTAATGAAAGAACAGTCAAAAAATAAATGAGAAATAGTTTCAGGTTTAGTAATACATAATAATTTAGAGCACATTCGGTCTTGGAATTGCTTGTGTTTATGATTTGCCTTTACGTTGATTCTTTCGTGGCAAGACAGCCAATGAAAGTCCCACATGTGGGCCGGCACCCTTTTACAACGTAACAAAAACAAAAGTGAAGGGATATATTGGCTTGGGCACTTTTCAAAGGGCACCTGTATGGCACAGACCATCAAAAGTAAATTATTATATAAGAGTTTATGAGAAGAATTCAATAACATCCGAGCCGATATCTTCCATTGTTTCAGACATAAGAATATATGTTTAACATATATTGGTATACCAACAGTATGTCGTAACACAGTCAGGGAATTACATTCCCATTGGCGAAACCACAATCTACAAGAATCATAAAACCAAGGTTCCCACCCCCTCTGGGTATTAATCAACAAAGGCCTAAAATTTGCTGTGAGAAAATACATGTAAAAATAACACAGGATTAATCATATGCAAACCACCCTCTTCAATTGGTAAGTATGTCACATTCCTTTGATTGGGTTCAACCTACTCCCAAAATGCCTGAAAAAACAGGCTAAAGACTGCAGTTTCTAATTGTTTAGGAATAGGGAATATATAACTCAAATAAAGGAAGGTTGGTATCAAATAAGATTTAATCAAAAAAACACGCTTCTTTTTCCCAATCTGCCCTCTATTCCAGTAAGCCACCTTATGTTTACCCTGTTGCAGTTTAACATCCCAATTGTAAAAATCAGAGTCCAATGTCCCCCCCCCCCAAAAAAAACAAAATACGAATAGGGCATACAACCATACATAAAGGACCTATATGGTCTATAGGTGCTAAAGCAGAGCCCAACCGGACACCCACGCTTTTATTATAATTCAAGACTGCGCCAGAAAACATGCCAAATGTAGAACACACCTGAAGAGAGATAACCACAGAGGGCTCATCGGCTACAAGAAAGCAAACATCATCTGCATACGCAATAGCCTTATAAGGCGAGCGCAGGACAGAACTAGAAATAGCATGAATCTGAAGATGGGCATTCAACCGTCGAAGCAAGACGTCTAGAAAAAAAAACATACAATATAGGGCTCAAAGGGCAACCTTGATGAACCCCTCTCTTGATGGGGATCATTGGCCCTACCCAACCATTCACTACTGGTACAACAGTAGCCGTTCTATAAAAGCCACGAATCCAGCGAATTAAAACCGCCGGTACATGTGACAAACGAAGTGCTTCCCATAAAAAATCATGGTGGACCGAATCAAAGGCCGCTTTCTGGTCCACAGAAACCACAAGTTCCGAAACCACATCTGCATAACCATGAGAAAATAATTCCCTAAGGAGAATCAGATGGTCAGAGATTCTTCTATTAGGCACCGAACATGACTGTGCAGGATACAAAACCACCTCTGCTATCATCACGAGATGCTTCACAATAATTTTCATCAATACCTTAAAATCAGTATTTTAACATACATAAAGGGCGCCAATTTTCAAGGGAATGTAAATCCCCTTTTTGTTTATATATATAAATCAAAGTACCCTTCATAAAATCCAAAGGAAGAATTTCACATGTTACCAAGGAATTAAACACTGATGTCAGTTCTGGAACCAAATGGTCACCCAGCACCTTATATAAGGCAGCCGGGAGACCATCCGGACCAGGAGTCCTCTGTAAGGGTAAAGCGGAAATGGCCAATTTCAAGTCCAGCTCTGTTATTGGTAAACATACTTGGTCCAAAATTGACTGTGAAGGGATTGGGATATCAAGATCATTATATAAAATCGCAGGATCAACAGCTACTGGTGGAAGAGAAGAAAATAAAGCTAATGTATGATCTGTCACAATTTGACAAATATCTGACTGAGAAGTACATAAATTACCTATAGAATCAACAAGACATGTCATAGTTTTCTGGGAAATTTGATGGGAATTTGCCTCAAAAGGGCAGACAACATCATGTGTTCCTGCCGTACTAAATTTATGTTGATAATAAAGTTGTCGCGATTGCCGGGATTGGAAATTCAACATATCATCCTGTACCAATTTTAATTGCTGAGAAAGGTCTTGCCCTGTCATATAAGCGATTGTTAATAGAGACTGGAAATGAACTCTCTTTTGCAAATAATCCAAATACTCCCTTCTACATTTCTGGCGGCTATAATTTTTCAAGAAAACGACCAAATCATGCTTTGTATCTGACCACCACTGAATAGGGTCCGTATAATGTATAAAAACAGATTTACGGGCCTGGAGGAATGACAACAGAGACTGCATAAAGGCCGGGACTTGTGACAGGGATGTGTTGAATTTCCAAAGTCCAGGGCCTTTATGAAAAGGAGCAACAGATCCTAAACCAACAGACAACAACTTATGGTCTGAAAATGCAACAGCTTGTTCCGTGGCAGAAGCGACAATTAAAGTACGAGACAAAAACACAAAATCAATCCGAGTTGCCAATTTACCCTTCTGAAATGTAGGTGTATGTTGTTTAGTAAAGGACAAATAAGCATCTGTCAAATGGGCAGTACGGACCAAATTCCCTAATTCCTGAGAATCACAAAACAATTTTCTAGTAGTTGCAAAAGAACTCTTATCATTAAGACTTAAGCCACAGTTAAAATCACCAGAAAAAATAACTTGAAAAGAAGTGTGTAAAAATAGATGAAGTAAAGAAAATAAAGCTATTCATGCTGTTTTAGTCTGAGGGGCATAAAGATTAATCACCCGATAAGGACAGGGCATAATCACAAAATCTAGAATGAGCGCTCTACCTGGAGCCACATCATATAATTTTAACAAATGGAACCCAGGGACATTAATCAAAATCCCCAGTCCCAAACAGGATTCCTGGAAGCCTATGGACCAAAAGGAAGGTCCCAGCAACCAGTCCTGCTGCGCATGTCGGATTTCCTGTGTGGTATGAAATTGAGTATCCTGCAATAAAAGAATTCCCAAAGGCAAAAGCCGTAAAAAGGAAAAAAACAGTTGTCTCTTTGTCATATGCTTCACACTGTTTACATTAATAGTATGACAAGCAAAATGAGACATAGCATTTAAGCAGGGCAGGAAAACTCATCACGACTTCCTTTTCCCAACTACCTTTTTCCCTTTAAGTTTCACTCTGGCCTTCTGCTTCTGAGAGAGACCAGTACCAAGTTGAAAATCAGAGTCAGTGGTTCCATCAGGGAGAGATGAAGCAATGGAGGAAGAGTCTGACTCGCCTCCAGCATCATCTGAGACAGGCTGAAGTAGCTCAAAAGGATTAGACAAAGGCACAGGAGAAGGCTCCAGTACCACTGGAGGGGAAAGTAATACTCATGAATTGTTCCTCATAGACCTCCGACATCCAATACTGGCAGGTACTCGAGGAGGGGAAGGGTGGGGCATAGTGCTTGGACCTGGAAGATGGTCAGGCACAGACAGGACAGGCTGGACAGGTATAAAGGTAGCAGAGGTCTTAACCAGAATACTCTCAGAAAAGGAGACCACTGAGTGCTCTATGCCTGGTTCTTCAACAGACACCAAGACCCGCGGTAAAGGCTGCAAAACCGCAGAGGGTGGTACTGCCGATGTGGCTCGAATACGAGCCTTCTGCGCTTGAGTAATAATAAAACACTGATCAACTCCACCATCATGAGAATCCTGATTGTGAGCAACCCAGTGACAATTCTGAAATGTATACCCCAGTTCATCACAAAGGTTGCATTTGCACTCATTCAAACAATGGGCTCCCACATGACCCAATTCACCACATATATTTCATTTCATCTTGTCACACACATTACTGAGATGTGTGGGGTCACCACTCCGGTAACAAGCCTTCGGCTGACCCGGGTAGAACAAGACCCCCCTATCCCTACCTATAAAGAAAGAATTAGGTAAGTGTACAGGACCTGACTCAGTAGTGTTCAACAAAACCCTAATCTTCCACCCCCCTGCCCAGATATTTTCAGTATCCAGGATGGCCTCCACCTGACCCTGGACATTACAGCGCTGTTTCAGCCAATAAATAACATCAGCCACATCAATACCCTCATTTCGGAACAAAACAGTGATGGTCTTAAAAGTCGGTTTAAGAAGGGGGATAGCCTGAAATGGGGTCCAGAGAGCAGTGTTCCTCAAAGCATGGTATTTCGACCAGAAAAGCTCCAAGCCACTAGACGTTTGAAAGCTTATGTCAAAAGAAGATTCACCAGAGATGTGAATCATAGCATAGATTTCATGAGAAAAAAATTTTAACGAGTCCTTAAGAAGTGTACGTGCAACATATACAAGGTCTGGGAGCTCAGGTAACCCCCCCTTAAAAACTAAACGAACTGCATTATGTCTCTTTGCAGCTTGAATCGGGAATTTAAACAAGGATGAAAAAGAGTGACTCGGCTCAGACTTTTTAGACGTTGACTGTATTAAAGCTGTACCCGGAGCCCCCTGGGATGTAACAGAAGAAGAAGCCCATAGTTCAGATCCTTGTAACTGTTCCAAAATAAGGTTTTGAGTCAATTCCAATCCCTGTGTCAAGCGCAAGGGGTCAGGAGAGACTGCAGCCTTGCCTGATTCATGCTGCAACTCGGAAAAGTCATCAGGACAGGGGGACCTCACAGGAGATGGACCAGAAATCCATTGCCCTGAGACAGGTTCCTGCACCCAGCCAGCACCCCGAAGTGCTGAGTCTACAGACCAGGGAAGCATTTCAGGGGAAGCTATAACTTGGGGTGTCGCCAAAGAAGGGGGAGAAGCAGCGGTCACCATATAACACACAGCACCCACCATAATCGACTGGGAGGCAGGGGGCACAGTGGCAACAACAGACACACCCGAAGCCTCCAAACACACCTGGACGTCTGTCGATGGGTAAGTCTCCATGGTTTGTCCTCTGAAACCTCCCGTCGTAACAGGAGGAGAAGTAGTACCCATATCACCATTGTTTTCACGTAAGTTTTGAAGTTCTTGACAGAGTTTCAGCTTAGTAATCGCAAAACTACATTCTGCTTTAGCCAGACATTCATGTATCACCTTCACCACATAACAAGCCACTTCAAGATCTGGGGAGGAAAGATCCTCCATTACGTCACCATTAGGCAAGGAAGAACGAGAATCCATACCAGTATTAGATAGCTGAGATTCAGGCACTGTATTCTGTACATGTAAGTCAGATACTGAAGTAATACAATTCTGTTGCAGGTCCTCTGTAAATTCGATTGCAGTCTCCACTAAATCAGAGGTGGGAACCAAGACTAGAACTCCCACCTCCATAGCTTCCTCCACAGCGGGTTCCCCCTCTGAAGAGTAGGAGAATTTCCCCAGTGTCCTGGCCAAATTTCCCTTATTCACTAAAAATACCACCAACAGCTTAATCCGATTCAAGGTCAGTTGGCATTCATCTGTATCCCCCTCCCCCAGGTCATGCCTGAAAATAAGCAGGCTTTGTCTAGTGCATTTACCCGGTCAACAAAAGCTAAATAAAAAAAATAAATATCTGAAATTAATAACATTGCTGGGGAATGCCTCAAATCATAACAGAGTCAATATGTCTCTGTACTCTGGATTCTGCACTGAGTTCAAGTAATATTTTAAAGAATGCTCCTTGGTGTTATTGACTAACCATTTAGATACTTTCAGATTGGTGATTAGGTTCAAATCCTCTTTTATAGCTTTTTGTTGTATTAATTTAGTGATAAATTTAGTAGTATAAGAATAATTTATTTTTCTGTCTTGGTCTGCTACAATTTAAACATGAGTGATATTGTATACACTAAATAGTTGATAAATATTAGTTAGCCATGAGTCTTTATAATTTTTGTTGAATAAATGTCCTTTCTTTCTTCAACACAGTCTGATAAAATTGACCCTGCAGGTTGTAGGAGCATTTTTATGCCCCCCAAAATATGTAACTGACTAATCTGTAACATGTACTTAGTATTTATTTGTCCTAGCTGAGTTCTAACCAAGGAGTTAGGTGTTCATTTACAGTAGGCAACTTTAGCATGTGATTATATAGTGAATTCAATACAGAATCCAGTGAATTGAAATCAGTGTGTCTCCCCATATTTCAGCAGCATTGAGTCCTTGATTTATGAGTTTCACATTAACGGCTTTTAGCATTGGTGTCACTGACATACCACCATACATTCTATTAAATCTCTTCAGTGCTCCTGCAGTAATATGCATTTTAATAACAACATATTTGACATGTGTGTTCCATTTCATGTTATGGGTAAAGATCAGATTCAGGTATAAGAATTCCTGAATAAATTCTTGTGGCTCAATTGCTAAGAATTTTTTTTGTATTTCTTTTTACTACCAAAGACTATGACTCTTTTTTTTTTTTTTTGAGTGTTGGGTGTAAGATTTAATTTAGAACCGAGATTATCAAATTTACATAAACTTCTCTGTAATCCTAATCTACTGTTAGAGATAACTGCCAGATCATCGGCATATGCAAAAGCAGGCGTATATTGTCGTAAAATATTGGAATATGATATTTCAGCTTATTTAGCTCAAATAAGATCTAATTTATATAGATAGTGAACAAAGTTGGAACAAGTACATATCCTTGCCTTACTCCATATTAGTTTTGACCTTTTCAGTTAAGTTTCCTTTCTTAGTATATTTGATTTTTATCCATGTAGCAGTATAGAGGTGCCTTGTCAGAAACAGTAAATTTCCATTAATCCCTAAATCTTAGCTTCATCCATAAGTGATTTCTTATAATACAATCAAATGCTGCTGAGAAGTCTATGGAAGCTATAAAGAGGTTCTTTTTTTGAATGCAGTATTTTTCTATCAAGTGTGCTAATAGAAAGGTTTGTGTAATAGTTCCTGATTCTTTTCTTTTTCATTTGTACTTTTTCCTCCTTGAGCCCAGGCAGGTGGCTATGGCCCTCCAAGTGGAGGGTCTGTCTCTCTTTCTCTCTCCAGTCCCACTGCTCCCATGCTAGGCAGCCCCCGGTAGTTCCCCTGCAGATTTCCCCCCATGGTGGGGCCAGGAGGAGATTGTTGACTTTGCCCTCCTGGAGACCTAATCCAGAATCCAGGGGTCTGCTCCTGGGAGCAGCGGACCATCATTGAGCCTACCAGGCTCACTTTTCTTGTTTTCACCTGGCCACCCCCCTCCCCTGCTGACACAAGGACATCTGCTTCGAGCCTCCCAACCAGTACTGCCATCTAGCCTCCGCCAGAGGGCAGTGAGCAAGCGGGACAACTAGCCCCCCTTACCCCACAAAAGGAGAGTAGTCCTCCAGATGCTCAGTCTTCTTTTCCCCCTGCCAACCCCTAGTGGCCCAGACTCCTTCCTGAACATGGGTCACAGCGTGGCATGAGGTGAGGCATCCAATGCCTCAACCCTCAACGCCACTGGGCCAGCACCTGATTCTTTTATGAAGCCTGCTTAAAAAGAGGAAAGTATTTTCTGTTTTTTTGTCCAGTCCATCAGTCTATTTCATAACATTTTTGCATATATTTTTGCCATATTATCTATCAAACTTATCAGTTGATAATTTGCAGAATTTTCCCTATCCCCTTTTTTATTGATTGGAACCATATAACTAATCCTCCAAGAGAGTGGTATGAAACCATACAAGAATTGCCTTGTTCTTAAAGTCTTTCAGTAATTCTGACCACCATTCTACATTCATTCACAAGAAGTCAATGGATATTTCATCTGGGCTGGGGGATTTGTTTTTCTTAAAACTAAGTATTACATCCATAACTTCCTGTTGAGTAATCCATATAAAGGGTTCTTTTATTTCAACATTTTCATTGCCGGACGGGTACTGTGGGTTAAAGAAAATGCTCCTGAGGTAATCTAACCATTTGTCTGGTGGAATATAGGAATCTCTCTGATTTTTATATTGATTGGTTCCCATTCCAACCAGTTTTCAAAACCGCTTGTTAGCTTTTTTCAATTGCAGTTATCACATTTTCCCATAGTTCTTTCTGGAGGGTCAGTTTTTCAGTATTCACATGGATTCGTGAAAAAGAGATCATGAATTGTGAGATCCAAGATGGAAACCACATGCTGCTGAGCTGAGTAGAAGCTGAGAGAGCAAGATCTGCTATATGTGCTATTTCTTTTTTTTAATTTAGTTGTTTAACCAGGTGAGACACACTGAGCTGAAAGCTTTTTTACAGGTGCAACCTGGGTGCACAGGGAAGTTAAGTGACTTGCTCAGGGTCACACAGTATGCAAGTGGAAGCTGAGGGATTCAAACCCAGGTCTGGTCTGCTGAATGTCACCAGATTTGCAGCCCAGAACCTTAAACCACTGCGCTATACTGCCATATAAAGATATACCACCATTGTTTAAACTGCAGATCTTACCAGACTTTCTTGGGCTTCTATCAGGAAGACAACCTGTTTTTAGGTGTTCTCTTGTGTTCCAAAGGAGGGAAGCCTAAGGTGGTGGCAGGACGAGAGACACAGAGGAGCCCTTTGAGAAGGCTCGAGCCAGAAATGGAATGTCTTGGAGAGAAGGAAAGGTTAATTTTATCCTTGGATACCATGGAACTGTAGGAGTCATTAAGCAAGGGTGTAACCTTGCTTTATCGATTTGAAAACAGCTTTGTTACCCCCGCAATTTAAGGGACTTATGAGGAACTACAGTTATCTTAACTGTGGTAGCTTTTATTATTATTAACGACAATTGTGACTCTTTATGAGAGGGAATACTGTTTTATACATTCAATCACAGACAAAGACCATTTGTTTTTACTTCCATCTTTTTAACAAAGTCAGAAAATTTATATTTTAAAACCCGTTGGGCTTTTCTCCTTATTATACTCTAACGTATTTATAAGTTGTGTGGGCTTTGAAGAACTAGAATTCTTGTTTTTATTTACCTTGCATATATGAGTGCTCCCCTAACCTGAGTGACAAAAACACCATTTTTTTATTTTTAAATCTGATAATTAAAAGTCTGATTTACTTCATTCAAGAAACAAGTTTCTCCCTGACTCAAAAAAATATATATAACCCAGGTATTTTAAAACATAGAACACATTTTCATTCATATAGCGATAACAACAATTAAATATATATAAAATTAATGATTTAAATCCTCTGGCTATACTATATTGATTTAATAATCTTGGAATAAACAATTCATAGATCATCAGCCCTTAATTAGAAAAAAAACAGTTCCTCAAAACTCATTAGCCACATATCTGAAACTAACACATGTATTTTATTCACTGTCCTAATTTCAGCTAGGAACTGCGTGATAAAACATAAAAGTAATTTAAACATCTTACGCTATTAAAACAGAGACTGGGGGAGTATATAGCAACCAGAGTGGATTTAAACTAGGTGTGGGGGAGGCAGTTGGATAGAATTAAAACAAGGTCTCCAGGTAAGGGAGCCAAGTGAGCTTACCCCCCCATACGAGTAGGGATGGAATAAGGGAGGGTACATACAGTGTTGATAACAACAGTGTTCAAATGGGGAAGGGTGGGAAGAGCACATATTGGAGGGTAGACTCCTGGAATGCAAGAAGCCTGGGAAACAAAACAAACAAGTTGCAGGCTCTCGTGGCAGAGGGGGAGGTGGACATAGCTGCCATCACCAAAACATGGGCAACCCAATACCAGGACTGGGACCTGGTAATCACAGGGTACGGAGTATACCACAGGGACAGGGAAAAAAGGAAAAGGGGTGGAGTGGCGGTCTATGTGAGGGAGGGGATAAGGTGTGCCAGGGAGGAAGGGGAGGAGGGTAGAACAGAGGCACTATGGATAAAATTCCAGGATTCAAGAAGCAGGACCCTTACGAGGGGGGGTAGTGTATAGGCTGCCATCTCAGGCAGAGGACTTGGACAGAGAACTAGCAGAGTAGATCAAGACAGTCAGTGGGAAGGATAAAACCATGATCATGGAGTACTTAAATCTGCCAGAGATAGATTGGAGCACTCCAGCCACCTTAAGCACAAGGGAGCAACTCCTCCTTAAGGCTTTTCATGGCAGTTTAATGGTACAGCTGGTAAACAAGCCAACCAGGTTAGACAACACTCTGGACCTCATGCTGTCTAACAGGGAGTTCCCCAGGGGGCTGGGGTGGAGGATCCGCTGGCAAGGAGTGACCACCACACAGTGCAGTTCTCACTCAGCATTGGCAAGGAGGCTGCAGGAACAGGGACCAGGGTGTTGGACTTCAGGCAATCTGACTTTGAGAGGATGTGGGAAATAGTGGCAAGGCACCAAGCAACAATCCACCTGCACATGGATGCTGGCCAGAGATGGGAAGTCATCAAGCTAGGACTTGCAGAGATACCTAGATCCTGTACAAAGACACAAAGCAAGAAGGCTAGGGGCAAGAAACCTAGTTGGTTACATGGGGAGGTGTTGGAAAAGGTGAGGGCAAAAAGTGTAGCCTTCAGGAGATTCAAGGGATCCAGGCATGGGAGGATAGAGAGGAGTACTTGAAAAAATCTAGAGAGGTGACCAGAGGAGTCACGGCAGCCAAGGCTTCCAGAAAGCTTAGGCTTGCACAGGGTATTAAAGATGGGAAAGGACTTCTTCTGGTACATATAGTAAGAGAGAGAAGGGTCTGCAAAAATCTAATAGTAAGGATCAGGAATCATGGGGTGGGCAGAGAAAGAACAGAGCAGGCAGAAGCGCTAAATAATTACTTCTGTTCTGTATTTACTAAGGAAAAGCTTAAATTTGTACAACGGGGGTTCACTACACCTTGAAAAAGCACTCAATGAGAGTGTGAAACTTTGGTCTCAGCGGTGGCCACCCAGGGCTACACCGGTTTGTACAGCTTTTGTTTATTTCTGCACAAAATTACTGTATATTGGATGCAGCAACTAGGTCTCAGTCACAACTGTGGTTAGAGTGCTGAGTCTTTGTTGGTCAGATACCATTGTTTGGGACTTTCCAGCACCAGCACTGAGGGAGCCACCCTTCACACAGTACTATCTTGGAGAAAATAGAGTTTACCCAAGAAGTACTGTCTGAAAATTTTCTAGGAGTTCGACTTCACAGACAGACTCCATGGGACAAGAAATAAGAAAACTCAAAGGGCATCCTTTGAATTTACTGAGCCAGAGCCAGAGACAGAGTAAAGACAGAACTTTGCTAAGAAACAAGTTAACACCAGAAAAAAGTAAGTCGAACAATTTACTTAAAAGGCTAGTAGTGCATAGTAGATAGAGTGTGTTCATGAATAATAAAGGTACTCTTTGGTTGCTTTTTTGGATAGTTTAAAGGCGGTACACTTAACGGCAGAAATTATACATTTGTACACTTTTTGAAGTACTCACTGAGATTCAAAAAGCACTGATTATGAAATATTTAGTAATAATTACAGAAAATGGTTGATTTAATTCAACTTAAAACTGTAAGATAAAAAACATAAATTCAACTGTTAACTGAAACTGATATTGATATAATCTCAATTAAGCACTTAAGGTATTAGTGGTAAACAAACTGGCATTTTCCTGATCGTCTGCTTGCAAAAACTGTATCTTTATAGTGCTCATCACAAACAATCCTCAGAAGGAAACCAGATTGACCCATTGCGATATCAAGTTTAAACCTGTTGTGGTTTTCCATTACAACAAATTGAAAGAGACAGCTTTGAACAATGCAGATAAACACTTTCTGCACACCAGCACAAAAACCTACAGATGGGCATTAAAAGATCAGAAAACAGCCAACAACACCCAACTGAAGACCTTTCTTTTCCAACTACAGGAAAATTGACTGATCACATCATGAAGATACCTAGAACTGTCTCCTCTGAGTAAGAAATTCAGGACTTTGAAACATCATAATAAATCTTCCTTTACAAGTTTTTGCTTCCAAGTTTTATGTTATTTAATGAACTTTAATGAGCTTTAAAACTGTTTATATTTGTTACTGTATATTCAAAACAACACTGTGAATTGCTAATAGTGTGGCACAATTTGATTTATATAAATTTAATACAACTACTTAATTGCCTTGGGGAAAAAATTGAGACCAACTTCCAAAAGAGTTGCAGCATAGTAAATAAGTGGTAAAACAACTTATCTTACAAGATTAAAGTAAGTTTTGATCTGTACTTTCCCATGGGTTATAATGAAAACCAGAAGGAACCCAACAGGAAGAAGCAAATAACCCTCAAGTTAGCAACTCGGAAAATCAAATGTTAACCGAAAATGAATTTACACATTCTGAATATGATAAAAAAATGAAATAAAAACAAACAAAAGCAAAGAATTAATGCAGTAAAATAAAAATACAACGTTACAAAAAGGAAAAAGAAAAGCAGATAGTTAAGCAAAATGCAAAAGTAACTGAGAAAGGTTTAGGACAGACTCCAATTACTAATCATCTTAAAAAAAAATTATGCATATACAGTAGACCAGACTTATATAACAATCTCAACTCCTATAACAGAATAGAGCAAAAAAAAAAGAAAAAAAAAAGGGGGGATGGTAATTATAAGAAAAGACAATTTGTGGGTACTAACCCCTCCCTCTCAAAAATGCCAGATTTATTTTTTTTTTTAACTCAGTCTAAAGCCTCCATACTCAATCTAGAATATGGGGTAACATCAACGGTTTACAAAACTGATAGTAAAACAAATTCCACAGAATCTGAATTCATAAATGATAGTTATAAACCCTACATAATGTAACAGTGTCTGGAGAAAGACAACAAGACGCTACTAAAGTAGAAGAACATGAGAATAAAACTGAGATTACATACATTGTTATTGATTTACAAGAAATAACCTCTGGTCTAAAAAAAAGGGCCAATAAGGAAAACAACCAGCAACCAAGGTTGGGAAAACAAATCACCTACCATCCCTTCCTTTAAGAGAATTTTATTGAGATACGCAAAAATCCACATAAAGCTAGTGTTGCTATTATGGAGCATGTAATAATGTTAAAAAATGAAACTATAACTCTCGGGGAAGAAGTTGCCTCAAATGCGAACAAAGTAGAGGAAATATTAAATTCTCAAAACAAAAAATCTCAGAATAGTAATGAAAATCTGAAAGCAAAGCACTGGGCCTATAACACGGTACTAGATTGAAAGTGAATTCAATAACGAGATGATCAAAATAAAGTGACTGTGGTTCCTGAAAATAACGATACAATAGAACACACAGCTTTAGCTTTAAGGGATCAAAAAACACTGAAACAATGGAATCCACTGTATTAACCTCCAGTATAATGAACAACTCTGCTGAAAATGAACAGTGGAAAAAAATAATAAAAATAAAAAGAGCGGTGAGAAAGGATAAGATTTAAAAAGAAGCAATGTAAAAGCAAGAAAATGAATAACAACCAAATAAAGGGGTCGACGCCACAGAAAAACTCAGGAAACAAAATGAGAACAAAAATTAAAATCAATAGAGTAAATATAGTAAATACAAAAAAGGTAAATATAGTGACAACACGAACTGCACTGACAGAGGCTTTGAATCCGGAGCCCCTTATTACATCTGATTTACAGCTTGACAGTATAGCAGATAGCTGTCAGTCAATTCTAACTCTATAAGGGGCTAAAAAACACTATGAAAATCAAGATGTTTTAAAACAAATGGGCTAAATGTTTTGTGAAAAAGTGGTCTGAAAATAGTACTGGGGACATTTGTGATGCAATAAGGGCCTCAGATAGGACTTCAAATGATACTGTATTATTGTTTTTTAAGTATGCGAGAGTTGCACACTATGTCTGAAGAAATGCATTTCCCCTAAAGGAATATGACCTTAGTATGGATTACCCAGTGCAGGTGAAATACCTGGATATAGGAAATAAGGGGGAGTAAAGACAAAAACAGAACTGGTTAACAAATTATTTAACTATATAAACGTGCTTGCAATATATGATTCCGGGACTAGAAGAAACTCCAGGTGATCCAGATATAGGGCTATCCATTTCTAGAATTTCATTTATTGGATATATGAGGATATTATAAAACTTCGAGTAATGATAATGCATTTATTGAGCAATTTCTTGGGATTAGAGTTTTATGAAGAAGACATTGTCAGTGTACAGAGGGGTTTTAAAAGCTGGATACAAGACGATCAGGTGCACTTAACAGTAGCAAATAAAAATCTGAACATCACTGCAGCCAGCAATAAACTAGATAGCATGGGAACACTGTGGATTTCAAGAAATTAAAAGAAAATGAAACAGAATGAAATGTATAGGTAAAAATAATCTAGATGATAAGGAATCACCCAACAATGTGAAGATTAGCAACATATTTCAGCTCTTGACTGATTCAACTGATTGACATGAGGTTACAACCAAAATTTATAATAACAGGGGAAAAGCAAAGAGAATAGAAATACAATAGAAACACACCCTGGGTACTAGCCTAGATGCATTTATAGATGTGAACAGATCAAATTTAGGCTTCATGACTTGGAAGTTCTTGATTTCCTTAAAAATGTTGACATAATAAATCTCCAAGAAACCTGGCATGGTATAGATCAGATAGAGGCAATAGCAATAAATGGATACCAACTTATACAGTCACCTGCAAATCAATCTACAAAAAAGGAAAGAAAATCTGGCGGGCTTGCCACCTACTGTATATAAAAATAACTAAGTATCAAGAGGTAATAACAACAAAAATAACCCACAAATATATAATCACAACCTTTGGGGCCAGATATTCAAAACTTTGCCCCGGGGCAAAGTTAGCCCTGCCCAGTAGGCAAACCTAGTACGAACACAAAAGCCTGCTATATTTAAAAGGAATAGCCTGGGGCAAACGGTTTCTGAGTATAGCATGCAAATAAAGCTGGGCAAACTGGGCTGGGAGTGCAAGGAAAACTTAGCCCTGGAATAAGACAGCTCTGAATATAGCAACCAGGAAGTGCAAACCACAACAGCAACACAGTGCACAGTGACGTGAAGGTAGGTAGAGGTGAACTATGTGGCCAATGTGTATGCCAGCAAATGTGTGGACCCAGAACAGCTGCAGCCAGCAGTGCATGTAATAGTACAGTGTGCAAAACTGTATAATATTCCCTGAACCGTCTACGCGGCACTAACGTGTTTGCATGAGTTTAGCTCGAAGCTGTCGTTTGCCCAGTGCAAACATGTTTACCCAGAGCTAAACTTTGCCATATTCAAAAGTGATATGCAAATGAGACTACTTAGGTAGTCTTTGGTCAAACATACAGATTAGCATCTCATTATGCCCTCATTTGCATGCAGTTTGCCCAGCATTACTGCAGGATACCACAGCTCCAGGAGGAGGCAGTATTGCACAGAGGTGTAGGGCTCTGAGCTGCAAACCTGGAGACCTGGGTTTGAATCCCACAGCCCCCACTTGCATACTGTGTGACCCTGAGCAAGTCACTTAACTTCTTTGTGCTCCCAGATCGCACCTGGAAACAAGTTTAGGCTTAGTGTGCCTTTCCTGGTTAAACAATTTCCCCCTCCCCCCCTTCACCTGTAGGTCAGTCTGGAAGTACAGAAATATTAAATATTTACTGGAGAAAAATAACAGTAATAAAATTGATTGATATATATAAATATGAGAATTGGTTTTATAGAACCTGCAGACGTGAAAAAAAATGCTGTAACAAGAAAGGTTAAGAAATGCCCTACAAGAATTAATCTAATAGAACTTAATCATGCCACAAAACGATATAAAAATCATGTTAAAACACAAAAGCTAAAACATCAAACAGATTTATGGGAACAAATGTTAACAGCCATAACCAACGAAGATGATAAAGCCTTCTGGCAATATGTTTCCATAGGGATGAATGAACACAAAAATCAAAAAGATGTTTACATTCCTTCCTTAAAATGGATTCAATATTATGGCTCGATTTTCTATAGAGAACAACATGAAGGTGCCTCTCCCATTACTGAACTATAGTAAACCTTCAAGTGGTTCACCACTATAGAGGTTGAGAATGCTATTGCTAGCTTAAAAAAAAACACACCTGTGCCAGCCCAAATCCTTATAGATTTATATATTCTAGAACTAGAATGGCGGTCAACAATATTGACAGACTTCGTCAATTATTTATTTATTAAAGTTTCAGAATTACAGCCTTTGAGTCAGTGACTCCTTTGCAAAGGCCCCACGTCTGGACAAACGCACAGAATATGCAAGAAAATATGCAACATTGCTTGGTATTATACAGTGGTAATTACATAATGACATCATACATATACAGATATTGACTAGTAAAAATGTAATGTATGATTATACTCCACCAACACGGAAAGGAAGTCTTATTGTCCCAGTTTATAAAAAAAAAAAAAAAGTAACGGGAGATCCTGTCAACTACTGACCAGTTAGTTTAATTGACAATATGTCAAAGATATATGCAAAAGTTTTTTTTATTTATTTAACCAGGTATAGCACACTAAGCTGAAAGCTTTTTTACAAGAGTGACTTGGGAGCACAAGGAGGTTAAGTGACTTGCTCAGGGTCACACAGTATGCAAGTGGAAGCTGTCGGATTCAAACCCAGGTCTGGTCTGCTGGATATCACCAGATTTGCAGCTGAGCCTTAGACCACTGCACTATACTGCCTCCAAGTTCTATGAAATAGACTATAGAACTGGTTGGAACAAAATAACATACTTTCACCCTTCCAAGCTGGCATCAGAAAGGAAAGAGGGACTGTAATGCAGATATTCATTTTATCCCATATTATAGAAAATATTGCAAGTAAAAACCAAAAAAATATTCATTGCTTTTGTCAGTTTTACTGCAGCTTTTGATTCCATCAACTGAACACATTTATGGGATAAGATGGAAGATCTCGGAGCTGATTCTAACATTATAACTTTAATTTAAAAAATTTACACTAAGACTTGGATAAAATATAACAAAAGAGATTTTACAGATAAAGTTGTAACTAACACAGGAGTTTGTCAAAGGTGTGTTCTTCCACCTACACACACATATATATATATATATATATATATAATATTCATATATTTTTAGTCTTTGGTAACCTGGTAAGGTCCACTAGGCACAAGTGCCTGTTTTCAGGGGTGACCTGGGAGCACTGGCTGGTTAAGTGACTTGCTCATAGTCATACAGTTTGCAAGTGGAGGCTATGAGAATCAAACCAAGGTCTGGTCTTCTGGAAGTACCAAGCTCATTCACAGCTCATTACTCTAACCTATCCTGCCAGATATATATATATATATATATATATATTTTAATCAAATTAGATTCAACCTTCTTTCATCCACCAAAAATACAAAAACATACAATCCCTGTTCTTGCTTATACATACAACTGTGCTATAATTTCAGTTATAAAATGGGCAAAGGATTTCAAGCAATCTGATTGGTCGTTAGCCGTGCATTAGATGTGTCTAATGCACAGCTAAAACTAGAACCCTCATTTAGAATGCATGGGCCCATTTTATAAGCGCAATAAGCCACTCTGGGGATGTGCATTAGACAGTTCTAATGCACGGCTAGGGGACTGGATGCAATCAGCCTGTGGCCTCATGCCTCACTACATTCCCCTAGCCATGCATTAGAACTGTCTAATGCACACCCTATCATGTCTTATTGCTTACCTAGCAGACTTGGACCACAGAGAAGCCTACAAAAATTGAAAAAAACTCTGCCAGAAACTAAACTTATCTCCTAATACAAAAAAAAAATATGACCTTAGGGAGTAATAGAAGATATAGGCCCAGATATTCAAAGCTTTGCATAGGGAGCAAACTGTATGTGCAGGTTTAGGGTGGGATTAGCTCAGGTCTGCCATATTAAAAAGGACAGATAGCGCACACAAACCACATTAGCATCGGGCAAAATAATAATATATGCAAGTGACAAACTCAACATGACCGGCAAAGGCACCACAATATGCAGAGCGGTTGTATACAGACCCCCTTCTCAGGTGGAGGAAATGGACAAGGAAATGATAGAAAGTATACTTAGAATGGCAGAAAAGGGGGAGATATTGCTGATGGGTGATCTGAATATGCCAGATGTTAACTGGAGTGCAGTTGCAGCAGCCACTTCTAAGAGTGAGGTTATTCTAGATGCCCTACAGAGGGCATGCCTTAGACAACTAGTATTGGAGCCCACTCGAGAGGGAGCAATCTTAGACCTGGTTCTCTCAAATGGAGATGAAGAGAGGATCACAGATGTAGAAGTGGGTAGCCATCTGGGAACTAGCAACCATCGAACAGTATGGTTCACAAAAACACAGCAATAGAGTTAAGCTATACAAAAGACAAAGGTACTGGATTTTAGGAGGGCTGACTTTGTCAAAATGGGTGAGTGCCTAAGGAATGCACTAGCAAATGGGCAGAAAGAAGGGGTGGAAGAACAATGGGGAATAGTAAAAACTGCCATCACAGAGGTAACAAGCCTTTGTGTAAAGCAAATAAACAAAACGAAATGAGATAAGAAACCACTATGGTTCTCAAAGGAAGTGGCAGTGAAGGTTCAAGAGAAAAAGAAAGCATTCAGGAAGTACAAGGAATCACAGAAGGAACAGGACAGAGAACTGTATCAGTTAAAGCAAAAGGAAGCTGGAAAGGCAGTCAGAACAGCAAAGGCCCAAACTGAGGAAAAGATAGCCAACTCAGTTAAGAAGGGGATAAAACCTTTATAGGTACATCAAGGGCGAGGAAGACCAAGGAGGGATAGTGAGGCTTAATAAAGGGAGGAAGGAGGGTGGGCAGAGGTGACTGTGAAAAGGCAGAGATACTAAACAAATATTTTTGCTCAGTATTTACAAAGGAAGAGGGGAGGTACCTAAAACAAACAGTAGAAACACTCTGGATACAGAAGTTGATACCAGCCCATTTACAGAAGAAAGGGTTCTGAAAGAACTCTTAAAACTGAAGGTGGACAAAGCAATGGGGCCTGATGGGATTCATCCCAGAATTTAAAAGAACTAAGGGTAGAACTAGTGACACCACTGACTACCCTCTTTAACAAATCATGGGAGGATGGGGTGGTACCCGAGGACTGGAGGAGGGCAGATGTGATTCCCCTTCACAAAAGTGGGAGCAAGGCAGAAGCAGAAAACTACAGACCTGTTAGTTTAACCTCAGTGGTAGTGAAAATGATGGAATCACTTCTGAAGGAAAGAATTGTTAAATATCTAGAGACCAGAGGGGCACAGGACCCAAGGCAGCATGGATTCACAGCGGGAAGGTCATGCCAGACAAATCTGATACATTTCTTTGACTGGGTGACCAAAGTAGTTGATCAGGGATGGGCTGTGGACATGGCCTACCTAGACTTTACATTTGACTAGTCCCACACAAAGATTAATATACAAGTTAGCCAGCCTGGGGTAGGTCACAGATGACAGCCTGGGTAAAGAATTAGCTGGAGAATAGGACACAGAGGTAATAGTAAATGGAGTCACTCTGAAAAAGGGGGGTTATTAGTGGGTACCGAGGATTCAGATTAGGACCAGTCCTCTTCAATGTCTTTATAAGCGACATTGCAGAGGGACTGAAGGAAAGTATGTCTCTTTGCAGATGACACAAAGATCTGCAACAGAGTTGATGCACAAGGTGGGTGGAAAGGATGAGAAGGACTTGGCAAGGTTAGATGAATGGTCAAATGTATGGCAGCTTAGATTCAATGCTAAGAAGTGCAAGGTAATGCACCTGGGAAACAAAAACCCAGGGGAAGAGTACACAATGGGGGGTGAGATACTAACAACAACAAAAATGGAAAGGGACCTGGGGGTAGTCATATCAGATGACCTAAAGGTGGGCAAGCAATGTGAGAGGGCAGCAAGGAGGGCTGGGGGGATACTGGGATGCATAGGGAGAGGCATCACCAGTAGAAAACAGGAAGTTATTATCCCTCTGTACAGACAGCTAATGAGACCCCATCTGGAGTACTGCATGCAGTTCTGGAGACCCAATCTCCGCAAAGACATAGACAGGATGGAAGCTGTCCAGAGGAGGGCAACTAAAATGGTGCAGGGTCTGCACTGGAAGACATATGAAGAGAGACTTAAGGAGCTTAATATGTATAGCCTCGAGGAAAGGAGGGAGAGGGGGACATGATAGAAACTTTCAAGTACCTCAAGGGAGTCAACAAAGTCCGAGAGGGTAGCATCTTTCAAAAAAAAGAGGTGCGAAAGAACAAGGGAGCACAATTTGAAGATAGAAGGGGGGCGGCTCAGAGGTAATTTAAGGAAGTATTTTTTCACAGAGAGGGTGGTGGATGTATGGAACGGCCTTCCAGAGGAGGTTGTGGAGTCATAAATAGTGGTGGAATTCAAGCATAGAAACACAGAAACATAGATTTTGACGGCAGATAAGGACCGCTTGGCCCACCCAGTCTGCCCATTTCCCTACCTATTGGATAAGCTGCAGATCCTAGTTAACCAGCAGCCTACTTCTTCCTACCCCCACCCCCTAGAATTGCTTTATGACTGTCCCATGCATGCTTGAATTCCACCACTGTTTTTGACTCCACAACCTCCTCCGGAAGGCCATTCCATGCATCCACAACCTCTCTGTGAAAAAATACTTCCTTAAATTACCTCTGAGTCGCCCCTTCTATCTTCAAATTGTGCCCACTTGTTCTTGCACACCTCTTTTTGAAAGATGCTACCTCTTGGACTTTGTTGATTCCCTTGAGATACTTGAAAGTTTCTATCATGTCCTCGCCTCTCTCCTTTCCTCAAGGCTATACATATTCAGCTCCTTAAGTCTCTCTTCATATGTCTTCCGTGCAGACCCTGCACCATTTTAGTTGCCCTCCTCTGGACAGCCTCCATCCTGTCTATGTCCTTGTGGAGATTGGGTCTCAGAACTGCACGCAGTACTCCAGATGGGGTCTCACCAACTGTCTGTACAGAGGATAATAACTTCCTGTTTTCTGCTGGTGATGCCTCTCCTATGCATCCCAGTATCCCCAAGCCCTCCTTGCTGCCCTCTCACATTGCTTGCCCACCTTTAGGTCATCTGATATGACTACCCCAGGTCCCTTTCCATTTTGTTGTTGTTAGTATCTCACCCCCATTGTGTACTCTTCCCTGAGTTTTTGTTTCCCAGGTGCATTACCTTGCACTTCTTAGCATTGAATCTAAGCTGCCATACATTTGACCATTCCTCTAACCTTGCCAAGTCCCTTCTCATCCTTTCCACCCCACCTTGTGTATCAACTCTGTTGCAGATCTTGTGTCATCTGCAAAGAGACATATTTTTCCTTCCAGTCCCTCTGCAATATCGCTTATAAAGACATTGAAGAGGACTGGTCCTAATACTGAACTCATGGTACCCCACTAGTAACCCCCTTTCTTCAGAGTGGACTCCATTTACTATTACCTCTCTGTGCCCTATTCTCCAGCCAATTCTTCACCCAGGCTGTCATCTTGGGACCCACTCCAGGCTGGCTAACTTGTATATTAATCTTTGTGTGGGACTGTGTCAAATGCCTTGCTAAAGTCTAGGTAGGCCATGTCCACAGCCCTCCTGATCTACTACTTTGGTCACCCAGTCAAAGAAATGTATCAGATTTGTCTAGCATGACCTTCCCGCTGTGAATCCATGCTGCCTTGGGTCCTGAGCCCCTCTGGCCTCTAGACAATCAACAATTCTTTCCTTCAGAAGTGATTCCATCATTTTCCCTACCACTGAGGTTAAACTAACAGGTCTGTAGTTTTCTGCTTCTGCCTTGCTCCCACTTTTGTGAAGGGGAATCACATCTGCCCTTCTCCAGTCCTCGGGTACCACCCCATCCTCCCTTGATTTGTTACAGAGGGTAGTCAGTGATGTCACTAGTTCTACCCTTAGTTCTTTTAGAATTCTGGGATGAATCCCATCAGGCCCCATTGCTTTGTCCACCTTCAGTTTTAAGAGTTCTTTCAGAACCCTTTCTTCTGTAAATGGGCTGGTATCAACTTCTGTATCCAGAGTGTTTCTACTGTTTGTTTTAGGTACCTCCCACTTCTGTAAATACTGAGCAAAATATTTGTTTAGTATTCTGCCTTTTCACAGTCACCCTCTACCCACCCTCCCTCCTCTTTATTAAGCCTCACTAGCCCTCCCTTGGTCTTCCTTCGCTCCCTGATGTACCTATAAAAGGTTTTATCCCCTTCTTAACAGAGTTGGCTATCTTTTCCTCGGTTTGGGCCTTTGCTGTTCTGACTGCCTTCCCAGCTTCCTTTTGCTTTAACTGATACAGTTCCCTGTCCTGCTCCTTCTGTGATTCCTTGTACTTCCTGAATGCTTTCTTTTTCTCTTGAACCTTCACTGCCACTTCCTTTGAGAACCATAGTCAGGGCCCCGAGTTTTCCGCGATTCCGCGGATGCGACAAATCGAGGAAATATCCGCGGAATTTTCCATCACCCGCGGAATTCGCCACCCGCTGAACAAACGTCCGCTTTATTTGCCGACGGGGTGCCCAACTTCCGCCGGGCTTCACTGTCCCTCCAACAAAGAGTATGTCACGCTGGGAGCCCACCCCAGCGGGCAACGTGCTAATATTTTTTTTTTTGCAGACGGAGGTGCCAACCCCGCCGGCTGAACGCCTAAAACAGCAGCACGCTGGGAGCCCACCCCAGCGCGGCAAACGCGCTAATTGTTTTGTTTTTTTGCCGACGGGTTGCCTAACTTCGGGCCGCTGAACACCTCTAAAGTCGTAGTGCATGCTGGGAGCCCACCCCAGCGTGGCAGCGGTCCCGCGACGCCTTTTTTTTTTTCCTGAAACAAAAACTGTCCCACGGTGCGCCTCCCGAGCCCTCCCACATCCCGCACCCACCCACTGCGCACTCCAGCCTCCCCACACCCCCACCCCATACTTCCCTCCGACTCGCGACGATCTTCGGTGGACCGGGAACACATCTGCACTCTTCAAAGGCACCTTGAACTGAGGAAATGCCGGTAAGCTGTATAATGGGCTAGATAGGAGGGTTCAACTTTATTATATCTCAGGCATTTTGGAATTTCGCACTACTAACATGTTTGGGATTCTTCATGATTGATATCACTGTCATGGCGTTATTTAGCTCGAAGGGTGATTTTACGAAGGACCGTGCAGTGACTGCGAATCACCCTTCGGACCGAATACTCGCCATGACAGTGACATCATTCATGAGAAGGGGGCCCAAAACCCCCATGTTGAAAATTTGGTGCCAAAATTCCAAAAAATGACTGTTTAACGAGCGCATGCGCAGTTCCTACGCAGGCTCGTAAGTTCGCGAAATTTCAATATTTTCACTCCAGAGTTTCAACATTGCCATTTCACCACACTGTCTTATGAGTAGTACAGCTGTCATTTTTCACATCTCACCCAAAATGTGTTTCCACCCTTGTAGCGCAGAATGGCGCAGTCGGTGTGCGAAATCAATGTTCCGGACAGATTAATAAAATCACAGTGATACTGTTCATGAGCAGAGGTCTTAAACTGGCTATGTTGAAAATTTGGTGACAAACACCCATAAAATGACTGTGTTACGAGCGTGCATTGTGTCAGATATGGCAAAAACAAAAAGGAAAAAATTAAGGGTAAAAATGTGCCTTGGAATTGCACTGAAATTGGTGTTGAGTTCTGCGCAAATGAGAACCCTGCCGAGAACTTTGCTCCAATGTGCCGCAGAAAAATCGGGGCCCTGACCATAGTGGTTTCTTACATCGTTTCGTTTTCTTAATTTGCTTCACACAAAGGCTTGTTACCCCTGTGATGGCAGTTTTTATTATTCCCCATTGTTCTTTCACCCCTCCTTCCTGCCCATTTGCTAGTGCATTCCTTAGGCACTCACCCATTTTGGCAAAGTCAGCCCTCCTAAAATCCAATACTTTTGCCTTTGTATGGCTTGACTCTATTGCTGTGTTTATTGTGAACCATACTGTTCGATGGTCGCTAGTTCCCAGATGGCTACCCACTTCTACATCTCAGATCCTCTCTTCATCTCCATTTGAGAGAACCAGGTCTAAGATTGCTCCCTCTCGAGTGGGATCCAATACTAGTTGTCTAAGGCATGCCCCTTGTTGGGCATCTAGAATAACCCCACTCTTTGAAGTGGCTGCTGCAACTGCATTTCAGTTAACATCTGGCATATTCAGATCACCCATCAGCAATATCTCCCCTTTTTCTGCCATTCTAAGTATTCTTTCTATCATTTCCTTGTCCATTTCCTCCCCCTGAGAAGGGGGTCTGTATACAACCCCTGTGCGGATTGTGGTGCCATTGCCTGTCTCCAAATTTACCCACAGTGCTTCTTCTCTCCCTGTTTTCCCTTTGTTCTGTTGCCTTGATTCCTTCCCTTATAAAGAGCTACCTCCTCCTCTTTACCCTCCTCCTGTCCCTCCTGTAGATAGTGTATCCTGGTATGTTTATGTCCCAGTCATGGTTTTGTGTGTACCATGTTTCTGTGACTGCCACGATATCCAGATGTTCCTCCTCCATCAAGGCCACTAATTCAGGAAGCTTGTTACTCAGACTACTGGCATTGGTACTCATTGCTCTCCATGTTTTGATGGCTTTACCTTCTTTTGCAGCATCCCCCACTGACCCATCTACCTCGGTCTTTTTCTCATTTAGTACCCTGTTTTGTAGGGAGAGGCTGGGATTTTCCTGCTGCTTATCAGTGCCTCCTACTTTGACTAGTTTAAAAGCTTACCAATGAAGCATTTAAACCAATTGCTCAAAAGACTTGTTCCTTCCTGGACAGATGCAGACCATCCTGCCAGTATAGGCTGGTGTCCTCCAGGTGGAACCCCAGTCCCCAATGAAGCCAAACCCTGTGCTCCACACCATTTTTCAACCATTCATTAAACTGCATGGTGCAAAGTACCCTCGCCTCACTCATGCCATTGACAGGCAGCACCTCAGAGAAAGATATTGTGTGTGCTACTTGTCTTAGGCCCCTCCCCAATTCTACAAAGTCCTTCTGCACTGCTCTAATCTCATGATTAGCCAAATCATTTGTCCCAAGGTGGACAATGACATCCAGCTCAGATTCCCATGCAGCTGTTCTCGTGATCCTGAGGATGCGCTTCCTGTCACTCCAAGCCATGGCACCAGGCAGGCACCTTACTTCAGTTTTCCCAGCTCCCCCCAGTTCTATCCCCCTAATAATTGAGTCCCCCACCAGGAGCTGCTTCCTTTCCTTGTGGTGTCCTCTGCCTCCTTCCTGTGGGCCTCCCTTGTGACAGTTGTCCTCAGCCTTCTTAGTCTCCTCTGCGGGTGTATCCATAGGGGAGCTATGCTCCCCCAGAATGGTGTATGGATTGTGGTGTGGAACAACTGACTGTATATGCCTCTGTTCCACCATCCTCACCCTCCCTGAGCCCACTGTGGTCCAACTGCTGTGCTTTCTTCGCAACCTCTGAGGTAGTGGTGGTGGCTCTGGTGCTCCCTGGATGGGGGAGGTTCCCTTCCTACTGTCCAGTGTGGCCTGGGGGAAGGTCCCCATACTACTGTCCAGTGTGGCCTGAAGACAGGCAACTTCCTCCCTCAGGGCAGAGAGTTGTCTGCAAATAGGGCAGTATCTCAGCCTCCAGAAAGACTCCCGGAAGACTGCTGCCCCACAGCCATTACATTGCACTACTCGCTACTATATTCAGCGGCTAGCACCGCACAAAGTGGTTTTGAGCAACATAGCGTGACCCTTTGCACGGTACAAATTACCACCCAGGAAAAGCTGGTCTTAACCCTGGGCAATCCAGCTTTGTACAACATTGTGGCATTGTGCAGAATTAGCCCGGCTTTAGTGCTGCCTTGCGTGACCCTAACATATGACTATGACACAGAGACAAAGCCAGACATGGACAAAACATGCTGCTCACTGATGGCACCACAATGATGCCAACAGCGGCCGCTAGTCCCAGCAATGCCAGGCAATAAGTGGTGACCCGGCCCCCGGGCTCACCATGGTGGTGTGGCCATACAGCACACACCTGTAGACCATACGTCTGTGGTGACCAACAGATGCCAGCACAGACGTGCAGCACTGTGGGCATGGTAGGTGTTGAGGGGAGGGTGTACGGGTGGCCAGGCCTCACCACAGGTCGGGTGCAGCCACAAGGCTGGGACACGGCATGCAGTGCACATGGGCCAGTACTGGACATACCCCAATACCAGTATGCCTGTCCTATCATACATGCCCCCCCAGTCACATACCGCACGGCTGTACAAACACCACAACACACACAGTCAGCAAGTATACGTCACTACGAGCTTCCTATGCCAGAGGTGAAGCATCTGTGGGTCACATAATAGTGTGACAGTAATGTCCACTGTCAGTAAACACCTGAAAGATGGGATTGTCACTGTGTACAGTGCAGTGGTCATCACTACCTTACACACTATAGGCATTGCTGTGTCCCTCGCACCACTGGCCCCCTTGCTACTGTGGTGTCTGCTGTGCACTGCAGCATGCCCTACAGTGTGACAGTTGCATGCATCACCACCACCGCCTGTGCCTATGCCATGTTGTCCCCTGGGGTACACAATGCTATGCTATACTGCATACATGTAGCCTGCAGCTACCATCATTCACTGTCAGAGTGACCTACAGGTGGAGCTGCGGCCAGACCTGGCCAGCCCCTGTACTTCCAGACTGACCTACAGTTGGAGCTGTGGGACCCTGCAGTAACACTGGACAAACTACATGCAAATCAGAGCATAGTGAGATGCTAATCTGGATGTCTACCCAGAGACTACCTAAGTAGGCTCATTTGCATGTCACTTTTGAATATGGCAAAGTATAGCTCTGGGCAAACATGTTTGCACCGTGCATTCGTGTTAGCATGGTTCTAACGGTTCGGGGACTATTATACAGTTTTGCACACTGTTCTTTCACATGTGCTGTTACCTTCAGCTGTACTGGGTCCACACATTTGCTGGCACACACATTGGCCACATAGCTGACCTCTACCTACCTTCATGTCACTGTGCACTGTGTTGCTGTTGTGGTTTGCACTTCCTGGTTGCTATATTCAGAGCTGTCTTATTCCAGGGCTAAGTTTGCCTTTCACTCCCAGCCCAGTTTGCCGGGCCTCATTCCCAAGCTATATTCAGAAGCTGTTTGCCCCGGGCTATTCCTTTTGAATGTAGCTTGCATTTTGCTGCAGGCTAAGTTTGCCTGATGGGCAGTGCTAATTTAGCGCCAGGGCAAAGATTTGAATATCTGGGCCTTAGATCCTTAAATCTGGCAGGTAAATCATTGAATTTGTTAAAGAATTACATACTTGGGTGTAGTCTTTTCAAGCAACATTTGTTTTGAACAAACATATGAATCTAGTTAAAAACAAAATGCAATTAACCGCACTGTAGGTGCTCTAAAATGGTTTAACTACTGTATGTGTCTGGAGGTACGACAGTAACACTATTGCTAAGGTTATAAATACAAAACTAATAAGGCGGGCCCTATATGCTGCAGAAATATGGGGAGAAGCGGAGCTAGGTGGAATAGAACCAGTATTAAACAAACTATACAAGCAAATGTTTAAGCTTCCATGTGCTACGCCAAACTCTCTAGTCAGAACCCAACTAGGACAAATCAGTATTGAATATCTAGTACAAATCCGAATTGTAAATGTCTGGATAAGAATTTCTGTACAAAATCAGGGATCATTTTCATGTGATTGCTTACAGGAGAAAAGAAAACTTAAAACTTTGTACAAAAATTCCTGGCTAGGGAGATTGCATTTTTATTAGAAAACTACCGCTGTACACACTTAAATGAATGGAAGGAACAAGGAATCATAATTAATGAAAAATATACAAAATATATTTCTGATTTAACTTTTAGAAAGGACCAAACAAAATTATCTTCAAGCAATCACGGAACTGAAAGTGTCAAAATGGCTAACACAAAACGCTAAAGAGCATTCTTTAAAATTTTACCTACAAGCAATTCACAACCCAGAACACAGAGAAATAATTGCTCCGTATAGATCTGAGGTATTCCCAAGCAATGTCCTAGAGGTGAGATGTGGTAAAAGATCAGTCACGACTATAAACTGTGGCTGCTAGCTGCAGGAAACATAGGATTTACTTCATGTTTTTTTCCCCCCAGAGTAACAGGTCTAGTGCAAGGCTAGGAGCGGCCACAGAAGCATCTCTCGGCTCCCTCACTCAGCTGCCGACAAGCTTAAATGAATGCTTTTTCCCCCCCGAGTAACAACAGGACTAAGGGCAAGGTTAGCAGGGCAGTGCAAGTGCCCTGCTCTGTATACAGCACATGGCTTTGTTTTTATTTATTGGCTCATTGCTTTTCATCCAAGCAGGGGACAGAGCAACTACTCACTCACCCTTCCCCAATCCCACCCTCCCCTGCCTACTATATGTTTATAGTCACTGACACACACCCACACTTTCTACCCCTACAGGATGGGAAGGCACCTTAACAGAGCAAATGAATCAAAAAAAATATATATATATATATATATATATATATATATATATATATATTTATTTCTGGTAGTTTCCCTATTCTTTCTTCATCCTCTTTTTCTTTCCTCCACATTAGGATCCTCAAGCAACATATTCATTCTTCACCCTCCTTCTCTTTCATCCACATTAGGATCCTGAAGCAACATGGCACACATTACATGCCAGTGGAGCAGGGCATCCTTTCAGAGGGCACACATTCAGGTAATAGGGCACTGCCCCACAGGCTGGACAATAACAGATCTGAGAGCACAACCTAGAGGCATAGGAGCAAATCAAACATCTACATAACCTGATTGCTAACCTCAAACCTGCTCACCCCTTTACACCTCACCAGCTCCACCAGAGAACCATCCCTCAACACCTCACCACCCCTGGTCCTGGAGAATTGCAGGTGATAAAGGGAGGCAGAAAAAAATAGCGCCAGTTACGACAACAGGTGGCACAACAGGAGGCACCGATCATGACAGCAAATAGATACACCCCTCTCACCAAGGAGGGAGAACATGGACATAATGCCAATCACCGCCAGTTAGGACATACAACAGTGTCAAACCAGGAAAGAAATGCAAAGGATGCAAACAAGAGGGAACAAAAGAAAATACTTATTGGGGGGGACTCCGTGACCCACAGAGTGGTGTCACACGCAAATTAGGGTCCTGAAACACAGGTGGTAGTCAAATGCCTACCTGGTACCTCTGCAAAAAGGGATACAGAATGCATTCACAGGTTACTAAAACAGCAAAGTAAATGTGCAGCATTTTCGTCCATATAGGTACAAACGAGCTGGCAAACCAGACACTTGAGGAGACCAAACAACACATATCTCACTTAGGTGAGACATTAACCTCGCACTTCTCAACTATTGCCTTCTCTGAAATCCTCCCAGTATAGGGGAAAGGAGGCAGTAACCAAAGGATATACAAGGATCAAATAGAGGAACTTAACACTAGGCTCCAGGGCTGGTGCCAAGATAGGGGGCACCTCTTCATAGGGAACTGGCAGGACTTTTGGGACAGGAGTCTCTTCAAATACAATGGTCTACACTTGACTAAGGAAGGCATGTGAGCTCTAGGGCAGAAACTAGATGTATCTGTTGGACGTTTAAACTGAACAGTGGTGAGGGGGCAGCAGTGACAAAAGGACCTGCAACCTCTCCCTCAAAACACCACCAAATCAGGGTTACAAGCAAAAACAAAACAACTCACCAAATGGGTGCGGGAACTGATACAAATAATAATAAAAGGATTCACCAGTTGGGGGAAGGGACGGATAACATAAAAAAACAGTCGCAAATAAAGTAGGACACAGGAAAAGGTAGGGATGAAGTTTGGAAAGCTATGTTCATTAACACACAGAGCCTATCAAATAAAATAGCTGCCCTCATAGCCATAATTGCCAAAGCAGATCTGGAGTGGGTCACCTTCACTGAAACCTGGTTAAACAATAACCACAACTGGAAAATGACTATCCCAGGGTACTGTCTCCTCCGAAAGGACAGAACTGGGTGAAAAGGGGGGGGGGCGGCTATGTACATTAAGGAAGGCATAAAACTAACAATAATCTAAAATGACAACACAGAAACTGAGTCACTTTGGGTCACTCTAGAGGCTGGAAATGGAGCAATAACTTGGGTAGGAGTGTATTACCGACCACCGACAACAGGGGTGGAGGGGGATAAAGTAATATTGAAAGCCATTCAAACGTGAGTGATAAAGGGAAAGTATTAGTGCTGGGGGACTTCAATTTACGTGACATAAATATGGGTACCCATATAGTACATTCAACCAGAAGCAAAGAGTTTCTGGAGGCTCTGCACTAACAAGCCTGAAACAACAGGTAAAGGACCCAACAAGGAGGGATGCTGTCCTTGACTTGCTGCTAACGAATGGGGACAATGTTGTGGAAGCAGAGATGGGAAGCCACCTAGGGTCCAGTGATCACTGCATGGTACAGTTTCATGTCAGGACAAAAATAGAAGCCCAAGTCTTTAAAGCTATAGTCATGGACTTTAAACAAGCAGATTTTGTGGCAATGAAGGAAGGTCTTAAAGAGAGACTCACAAATATGGTTTGGGGGGAGGGACATAGAAGAGTACTGGGCATATCTCAAGGGAGCTATACTTCAGACTGCATATTATTAACATAGAAACATAGAATGTGATGGCAGATAAGGACCGCGTGGCCCACCCAGTCTGCCCATTTCCCTACCTAGTGGATAAGCTGCAGATCCTAGTTAACCAGCAGCCTACTTCTTCCTACCCCCACCCCCTAGAATTGCCTTATGACTGTCCCATGCGTGCTTGAATTCCACCACTGTTTTTGACTCCACAACCTCCTCCGAAGGCCGTTCCATGCATCCACAACCCTCTGTGAAAAATACTTCCTTAAATTACCTCTGAGCTGCCTCCTCTATCTTCAAATTGTGCTCCCTTGTTCTTGCATACCCTTTTGAAAGATGCTACCCTCTTGGACTTTGTTGATTCCCTTGAGGTACTTGAAAGTTTCTATCATGTCCCCTCTCCCTCCTTTTCTTGAGGCTATACATAGGCTCTTAAGTCTCTCTTCATATGTCTTCCAGTGCAGACCCTGCACCATTTTAGTTGCCCTCCTCTGGACAGCTTCCATCCTGTCTATGTCTTTGCGGAGATTGGGTCTCCAGAACTGCACGCAGTACTCCAGATGGGGTCTCACCAGCTGTCTGTACAGAGAGGATAATAACTTGTTTTCTACTGGTGATGCCTCCCTATCCATCCCAGTATCCCCAGCCCCCTTGCTGCCCTCTCACATTGCTTGCCCAACTTTAGGTCATCTGATATGACTACCCCCAGGTCCTTTCCATTTTTGCTCTTGTTAGTATTTCACCCCCCATTGTGTACTCTTCCCCTGGGCTTTTGTTTCCCAGGTGCATTACCTTACACTTCTTAGCATTGAATCTAAGCTGCCATACATTTGACCATTCCTCTAACCTTGCCAAGTCCCTTCTCATCCTTTCCATCCCACCTTGTGCATCAACTCCATTGCAAATCTTTGTGTCATCTGCAAAGAGACATACTTTTCCTTCCAGTCCCTCTGCAATGTCGCTTATAAAGACATTGAAGAGGACCGGTCCTAATACTGAACCCTGCGGTACCCCACTAGTAACCCCCCTTTCTTCAGAGTAGACTCCATTTACTATTACTCTCTGTGTCCTATTCTCCAGCCAATTCTTTACCCAGGCTGTCATCTTGGGACCCACTCCCAGGCTGGCTAACTTGTATATTAATCTTTGTGTGGGACTGTGTCAAATGCCTTACAAGTCTAGGTAGGCCATGTCCACAGCCCTCCCTGATCTACTACTTTGGTCACCCAGTCAAAGAAATCTATCAGATTTGTCTGGCATGACCTTCCTGGCCAGAATCCATGCTGCCTTGGGTCCTGTGCCCTCTGGCCTCTAGATACTCGACAATTCTTTCCTTCAGAAGTGATTCCGTCATTTTCCCTACCACTGAGGTTAAACTAACAGATCTGTAGTTTCCTGCTTCTGCCTTGCTCCCATTTTTGTGAAGGGAATCACATCTGCCTCCTCCAGTCCTCGGTACCACCCCATCCTCCCATGATTTGTTAAAGAGGGTAGTCAGTGGTGTCACTAGTTCTACCCTTAGTTCTTTAGAATTCTGGATGAATCCATCAGGCCCCATTGCTTTGTCCACCTTCAGTTTTAAGAGTTATTTCAGAACCCTTTCTTCTGTAAATGGCTGGTATCAACTTCTGTATCCAGAGTGTTTCTACTATTTGTTTTAGGTACCTCCTTCCTTTATAAATACTGAGCAAAATATTTGTTTAGTATCTCTGCCTTTCACAGTCACCCTCTGCCCACCCTCCTCCCTTTATTAAGCCTCACTATCCCTCTCTTGGTCTTTCTTCACTCTGATGTACCTATAAAAGGTTTTATCCCTCTTAACTGAGTTGGCTATCTTTTCCTCGGTTTGGGCCTTTGCTGTTCTGACTGCCTTCCAGCTTCCTTTTGCTTTAACTGATACAGTTCTCTGTCCTGCTCCTTCTGCGATTCCTTGTACTTCCTGAATGCTTTCTTTTTCTCTTTAACCTTCACTGCCACTTCCTTTGAGAACCATAGTGGTTTCTTACATCGTTTCATTTGTTTATTTGCTTCACACAAAGGCCTGTTACCTTTGTGATGGCAGTTTTTATTATTCCCCATTGTTCTTCCACCCCTCTTTCCTGCCCATTTGCTAGTGCATTCCTAAAGCACGCACCCATTTTGGCAAAGTCAGCCTTCCTAAAGTCCAATACTTTTGCCTTTGTATGGCTTGACTCTATTGCTGTGTTTATTGTGAACCATACTGTTCGATGGTCGCTAGTTCCCAGATGGCTACCCACTTACATCTGTGATCCTCTCTTCATCTCCATTTGAGAGAACCAGGTCTAAGATTGCTCCTGCTCAAGTGGGCTCCAATACTAGTTGTCTAAGGCATGCTCCCTGTAGGGCATCTAGAATAACCCCGCTCTTCGAAGAGGCTGCTGCAAACTGCACTCCAGTTAACATCTGGCATATTCAGATCACCCATCAGCAATATCTCCCCTTTTTCTGCCATTCTAAGTATAGTTTCTATCATTTCCTTGTCCATTTCCTCCCCCTGAGAAGGGGGTCTGTATACAACCCCTGTGCGGATTGTGGTGCCATTGCCAGTCTCCATATTTACCCACAGTGCTTCTTCTCCTCCCTATTTTCCCTTTTGTTCTGCTGCTTTGATTCCTTCCCTTATGTAAAGAGCTACTCCTCCTCCTCTTTTGCCCTCCCTGTCCCTCCTGTAGATAGTGTATCCTGGTATGTTTACGTCCCAGTAATGATTTTGTGTGTACCATGTTTCTGTGACTGCCACGATATCCAGATGTTCCTCCTCCATCAAGGCCACTAATTCAGGAAGCTTGTTACTCAGACTATGGGCATTGGTACTCATTGCTCTCCATTTTTCATGGCTTTACCTTCTTTTGCAGCATCCCCACTAACCCTTCTACCTCAGTCTTTTTCTCATTTAGTACCCTGTTTTGTAGGGAGAGGCTGGGATTTTCCTGCAGCTTATCCATGCCTCCCCCCTTGACTAGTTTAAAAGCTTGCCAATGAAGCATTTAAAATGATTGCTCAAAAGACTTGTTCCCTTCCTGGACAGATGCAGACCATCCCGCCAGTATAGGCTGGTGTCCCTCCAGGTGGAACCCCAGTCCCCAATGAAGCCAAACCCCTGTGCTCCACACCATTTTTTCAACCATTCATTAAACTGCATGGTGAAAGTACCCTCACCTCACTCATGCCATTGACAGGCAGCACCTCAGAGAAGGATATTGTGTGCTACTTGTCTTAGGCCCCTCCCCAACTCTACAAAGTCCTTCTGTACTGCTCTAATCTCATGATGAGCAGTCATTTGTCCCTAGATGGACAATGATGTCCAGCTCAGACTCCGTGCAGCTGTTCTCGTGATCCTGAGGATGCGCTTCCTGTCCCTCCAAGCCATGGCACCAGGAGGCACCTTACTTCAGTTTTCCTGCTCCCGGTTCTATCCCCTAATAATTGAGTCCCCACCAGGAGCTGCTTCCTCTTTGTGGTGTCCTCTGCCTCCTTCCTGTGGGCCTCCCTTGTGACAGTTGTCCTCAGCCTTCTTAGTCTCCTCTTGGTGCATCCATGGGGAGCTATGCTCCCAGAATGGTGTATGGATTGTGGAGTGGAACAACTGACTGGATGTGCCTCTGTTTCACCATCCTCACCCTCCCTGAGCCCACTGTGGTCCAACTGCTGTGCTTTCTTTGCAACCTCTGAGGTAGTGGTGGTGGCTCTGGTGCTCCCTGGATGGGGGAGGTTCCCTTCCTACTGTTCAGTGTGGCCTGAAGATGGGCAACTTCCTCCCTCAGGGCAGAGAGTTGTCTGCAAATAGGGCAACATCTCAGCTTCCAGAAAGACTCCTGGAAGACTGCTGCCCCACAGCCCAAACTGTGCCCTCACAAAACAATCAGCTAAAAGCTCTGACCCACCGCTACGATGAGTGCCTTCCTGTCAGCAAGATGCCCTACAGAACACTTTGACAGTGAAAATGCCCTGCTAATCAAACAGAGAAAAATCCAGACATCCAAGTCAGACACAGCTAAACCTCCTCATCCCAAAAACAGCCTGGTGGTTTGTGCTCTGAAAGCATTCAGCCCCAAAATAAGTCAGCTGTGCTTTAAACTCTTCCTGCGCTGAAAATCTTAAGAATTGTAGTAAACGTAGAGCTAGAACCACCTCCCTCTGTTGCTTGAAAGACTGTCTTTTCCTGACAATTCTAAGTTCCTTATTTCACTTTTCAGTTAGAAGTAGCCTCCACCTGCAGAATATCTGTACAGACCAAAGACAATTGTAAGGTTCACCTCCCTCTGTTGTGAGCACAAAGTGCAATATAGAATTTGCAAGTACAGTATAGAATTTCTCACACAGCTCACAGCTGAATAAAGAAGTAATGTCCTTCCAGGTCAAGAAGATGTGCTTTGTGTCTCTAAATATTGCAGCCACCAGTAACTCATAGTAATCTGATCTAGTCTGGATATCTCCAGCCAGGGCAATTTGTTGACAATGGTTGTGATGCAACCTTTACTGTTCCAATCCAACACTTTATGGTCTGAAAACAATGAGGAGAACAATTTCCTGCCCTGAGGCTGTCTGTGTTTCAATTCACACTGCAGGTTTTGCTATGACAACTCCTTAACCACAGTAACTTATTTAAAAATAGTTTAACTATCACAAACTCCTATGCACCTGTAAATTATTTAAAAATAGTTTCTGTCCCAAAATCCTAGCAGTTAATCCAGCTACCCCCAAGGGACAACCAAAATGCAGTATTAAAACACTTATGAAGTTACTTCCAAGATAAACAGAGTTGGCAAGCTCCTTTTTCAACTCCTCAGCCACCTGTAAATTTAAAAATAGTTTAACTGTCAGAAAATCCTAATAGACAATCTAGCTACCTCCAAGGGTCTACCCAAATGCAGTATTTAAATCCTTCTGAAGTTACTCACAAGATAAACAGAGTTTGCAAGCCCCTTCTTGGTTAAACACTAAATAAATATGTAAATAAAAAGCAATTACCAAGGGTAGTTAGTTTCACCTCCCACAGAATTGAGCAAAAGTGTGCGTTGTTGCAGGTATCAAGTGCAATATAGAATTTCTCACACAGCTCACAGCTGAATAAAGAAGTAGTGTCCTTCCAGGTCAAGAAGATGTGCTTTGCATAAGGAAGTTGAGCAATGCAAAAAAGAAGAGAAAACCACTGTGGTTTACTAAGGAAGTAGCCACCAGGGTTAGGGAAAAAAGGGCTGCTTATAGGAAATACAAGAAAACAGGATCCGACAAGGACCTGTACAAACCAAAGACAATTGTAAGGTTCACCTCCCTCTGTTGTGAGCACAAAGTGCAAAAGACTACAAAGAAAAGACAAAAGGTTGCAAGCAAGGCAATAAGAACAACAAAGGCAATGACAGAGGAGAGGATAGCCAGAGAAGTTAAAAAGGGAGACAAAACCTTCTACAGATGTATTAGTGAAAAAAGAAAGACCACAGGGGATACAGACAAACTCACGAAGGAAGATGGAGAGACCACTGAGGATGACAAGGACAAAGCAGAAATCTTAAACAGATATTTCTGCTCCGTATTCACAAAGGAGCAGGGTGGCTGTGGACCCACTATTACAGGAGACAATAAAGGTGGCAACGGAGTATACTCAGGACCCTTTACAAAGGAAGAAGTCCTAACGAAACTGGAGAAGCTCAATACAAACAAAACCATGAAACTAGATGAAATGCACCCTAGACTACTAAGAGAACTAAGAGAGGAACTGGCGGCTCCACTGGCTGATATTTTTAACTTATCATTTGAGCTGGATGAGGTCCCACAAGACTGGAAAATGGCCACAGTTACAGTAGCAGCCACAGATACTGCCTGCAATTTCCCAAAATTTCTGTGATATTTCCAGAAATATCTCCTGCTTTCTGCATTTCCACAGTAGAGGCAGCAGAGAGAAACTCTTCAGAAATTTTGTGAAATATCTGGAAATAGCTGGCAATGTCTGTGGCTCCTACTGTATCCCTCTATACAAAAGTGGAAGCAGAGTGAGTACGAGCAACTATAGCCTCACATCAGTTGTAGGCAAAACAATGGAAACCCTTCTCAAGGGGCGGATTACATCCTTTCTCAAGAACAACAACAAATTAGACACTAAACAGCATGGCTGTACCACACGGAAGTCATGTCAAACCAATTTACTTGACTTCTTTAACTGGGTAATGAAAACAGTAGACCAGGAAGGTGTGGTACATACAGTGTACCTGGATTTCAGCAAAAAATGCAAAATCATGCACCTCAGAAGGACTAACCCAGGAGTGGATTACTACCTATGGAGTGAAAACTGGAAGCCTCTGAACAGGAAAGGGATCTGGAAATAATTACAACAGATGACTTAAAAATGACCAAGCAATGTGAGAAAGCAACACTGAGGGCAAATGGTATGTTGGGATGTATAAGCAGGGGGGGTTACCAGCAGGAAAAATTAGGTCATCCTTCCACTCTATAGATCAATGGTGAGGCCACACCTGGAGTACAGTGAACAATTCTAGAGACCACACCTCAAGAAGGATATTACCAGATTGGAAACAGTGCAGAGGAGTTCTACTAAAATGATTAAAGGACTGCACGACAAATCCAATGAGAAGAGGCTGCGTGAATTAAACATATACTCCCTGGAACAGTGTAGGGACAGAGGAGACATTATCGAGACCTTCAAATTTCTAAAAGGAATAAACAAGGTGCAGGTCCAGGAATTGTTCCATATCAAAAATCACTCAAGAACCAGAGGGCACAACATGGAGCCAGAGGGGGCAGATTCAGAGACAACACACGCAAGTTCTTCTTCATCGGGAGAGTTGTTTATCCATGGGAGGCAGTGGGGGCAAAAATGGTGAAAACTTTCAAGAAGGCATGGAATAGATAAAAGGGCACCATAACACTGAAAAGCAGTTAAGGGAAGGGGCAGGATTAAGGGCAGACTAGAGGGGCTACATGGCCCCCTTCTGCCATCACTTTCTATGTTTCTGTGTAACTCAAAAAATGCCCAAGGTACAGTAAAATTAAAGAGAACTCTCTCCAGCACCTTGGACTCTAGCCAGTTTGGTGGACTTAAGGTTGTACAATAGAATCCAACCTACTGTTCATAGAGTTCTCAATGACTGCTTTAATCTATTTCTTTGCTTGATACCTGTGTTTCTATTGGAACCTAATCTCGTTTCAGTTCCATAAGTTTTTTTATTTCAAAAAGTGTAGTCTCTGCTGTTAACAATAAAGACAACAGTTTGCATCTTTATATACAGGTTACAGCTTATAGCTTACAGCTACAACTTGGATTTATAGTGCTAGCTGCTTTTAATAACATTTTTGCCTTTTAAGTTTAATTCTGTGTGCTTTGTAGAATGCAATTGCACATTAGTGTTGTGCAAGAAGTGTAGTTGGCTACTCCTCTCCATGGGCTTAACCTGTACATAACAGTTTATTTGGTTAAGTAATTTAGTAATTAGGACCAATTTATAGCAGTCAAAGTGAATAGCAGTTAGTTGCCTCGGAGCTTATTCTTAATGCAGAGTAAAGATTCATTAGTATTTATTCAGAGTACTTGGGGCATAACAGTGTTTCTCTGAAAGAATTTACCCTGTACTGATACTCTTCTCAAAGGAAACTTTAGGAAACAGTTTCTATCTTTTTTGATATCTGTGTTTAATGGAAGTGTTTAAAGTTATTTTAAGTGGCATCAGAAGAAAGAATGGTCCCCTAGTCTATCACTTCATGGAATGTTAAAGGTTTGGGTTCTCCAATTAAGCATAAAAAAGTACTGTCATACCTAAATAAAAGAAGGTCTGACATTGCTTTTATACTGGAAATGTATTTGGTTCAACTGGAAGCAAAGATGTTACAGAGAGCATGCCTAGGTCAGGCTGAAAGCTGCTGTTACTCATCTAAAAAAGGGGACCTCTATTCTCATTAGAAAAGGGATTAATTTTTGTAAACATATGCACTTGATGGATGAGGAGGGTAGATATCAGGTCCTAACAGGAACATTGGATGGGCACAGGGTAGCACTCTGTAATATCTATGCACCTGATGAAAGCCATAATGCTTTCTTTAATTCACTCATGGTGATGTTAAGTAACTTCTCTGATTATGAATTAATAGTTGCTGGGAATTTAATGATTAGATCCCATATTAGACAGATCCTCGACAAAGCAAATCCAACTGATTATAAAAGCCAGATCCTCCCTTTAAAAATACTGGAAGATGTAGTCTTACAGACTCCTGGAGAATAGTACAACCCCAGGGTAGAGATTACTCCTCCTTTTCAAATAGACACCTCTTCTACAGTAGACTACATTATATTTTAACCCCCAGCAGAACTGCCCACTCTATAGTGGAAGCAAAAATAGATATCATTGCAGTCTTAGACCATGCCTTAGTGTTAGTCTACTTTTGTGTAATAATATGGGAAAAAATGCACCATTAGAGACTTAACCCCAGCCTCCTTAAGAGAAAAACATTTGTGGACTGGGTTTCAGGTCACTCTGTAGAGTTTTTTAGTTGGATGATAATGGGGAAGTTTCTTAAAAATGCCTCTGGGAAACATATAAGGCCTACATCAGAGGCAGAATTATTATTTACTCTTCCAAAAGAAAAAATGAATAGAGAAAAGACTCAAGGAAAAAGAGCAGGAACTAAATAAGGAGCTATAGCACAGTGGTCTAAGGCTCTGAACTGCAAATCTGGTGACATTCAGCAGACCAGACCTGGGTTTGAATCCTACAGCTTCCACTTGCATACTGTGTGACCCTGAGCAAGTCACTTAACCTCCTTGTGCTCCCAGGTTGCTCCTGTAAAAAAGCTCTAAGCTTAGTGTGCTATACCTGGTTAAATAAATAAAAAAATACCCTTGAAAAGCTTTCCAAGTCTGTGAAAACCCCACTGTACAATCTGTTACTTAAAATTATAGTTCTAAAGGGAGATATTAATAATGTACTATCTCAAAATGCAAAGTATGCACCATTTAAGACCTGGCAAAGTTGCTGGGAGGCAGAGGAAAAAGCGGGGAAGCTTCTGGCTTTCAGGTTAAGGAAAATACAGCAACAAAACTCAATACCAGGTATTAGGAATGCTAAGGGAGAGGCACTTGCAAATAAGAAAGACATAAACAATGAGTTCCAGTCGTTTTTTAGTAACATCTATTCAAAAAAGGAAACAACCGAAGTCAGTGTGCTAAATATTTTTTTTTAAGAAACTCAACCTTCCATCTCTGTCCCCATCAGATAAAGAGGCCCTCATAAAGGAGTTACATTGAGTGAGCTTCAACATGCAATTCAGGACTTGCCCTGTGGGAAAATGCCTGGCCCTGATGGCTTCCCAGGAAAGTTTTTTAGCAAGCTTTCCACCACACTAGCTCCCCACCTGCATAGCACTTTGCTTGCTGTGTGGAGCTCCAGATCCTTACCTCCTACCATGAATCAAGCTTTTCTCACACTTATACCAAAGAAAGATAAGGATAGTATGGAATGTACCAATTACAGATCAATATCCCTAATGAATACGGATTATAAAATTCTAACAAAGTCCTGGCAAAAAGACTACAATTTGTTATAACTTGTCTGGTTAGATTAAAGCAGGTAGAATTCATCCAAAACAGGTCAGGGGTAGACAGTATACACAGGTTGCTTAATTTATTATGGTGGAATAATAAAAATAAAGATCCCTTCACCGCTTTGCCTTTGGATATTCTCAAAGCTTTCAATTCAATAAACTGGCAGTTTATGTACAGGACGCTTTCTGAATTTGGTTTCGACAACAACTTCATCTTCTGGGTGGCCATGTTTTATTATAATCCTTCCACTCAAGTAATAACTATTGGCATATTATCTCATGAAATAAAATTAGCTCATGGTACAAGATACGGTGCCCATTATCCTCATATCTATTGATCCTTACATTCAAGCCGCTAATCAGGGTAATTGATAGCCATCCTGGCATAACAGGTGTCAAGTTGGGTTCGTCGTCGTATAAATCATTTCCTTTTGCTGATGAGTTATTATTAACTCTTAGCCTGCTGGTACAGTCCTGTTCTAATGTTCAGTAGTGCTTAAAGACTTTGAATCTGTCTCTGGATTAAGGATTAACTGGGGAAATACTCAAGTACTGCATAACAATCTATCTAAATACACAAGGGAAGATTTAGAAAACAGGTTTGATTTGTCTTGATTTAAACCAGTAATCACTTATTTAGGCTTACAAATTTCAACAAACTTAGGGAAAATCTTGAACCTCAACTATGAACCGGTGTTAGCAGGTATACAATTGGACATTGATAGGTGGTGGAAAATTAATCTATCTCTGTGGGGTAGGATTAATGCTGTTAAAATTATTGTGGCCCCCAAATTATTTTATTTATTCTAGAATCTCCCCATGGTGTTAACTTCTGAATTTTCTAAGGCCTTAGAATAATATTCAAACAATTCCTCTAGAATACAAAGCCACCAAGACTTGGAACTGCGAAACTAATATGCGCACAGGAGTGGGGGAAGATTGCTCTTCCCTGGTAAGAAAAATACCAGCTTGCCTTTATCTTCAAGCAAGTATTAAACCACATAACAGATCCCACCATTAAAATGCAACAACAACTGCTATGGCTAGTTATGGAAAAAGAGTTGGTGAACCCACAATGTCTTACGGACTTCCTGACTATCCCAATGTCCCCACACCTTAAGGACAACCCATGTATGCAGGGTTATGTTCTAACTCTAAAAAAGTAAATAACATCATGAATAAAGAAAAATACCTCTTCCCTTTATGGCTATCTGGAAAAATCCAGTAATCACCAATTGTGAGGGGTCTAGTGAACTCAGACAGGTCCAAAGCAGGCATCAATAACCTAAGTCACTTAATTGAACATGAATCCAGGGTTCTCCTTTCATTCCAAGGGGTTTGAGAGAAATTTGGCCTCCCAAAATTTCACCTCCACATCTACCTAGGTCTAAGGGAGCTATTGAGGAAGAATGTGTTGTTAGACAATTATACCCTAACTAGAAGTTAAGAATGGGAGCAACTGATTAAACTACGGTCCCTTAGGAAAGGTGCTAGTCTTACATATAAAATTCTTACTAATAATTCCTGGTGTTCTGGTCTAACAAACCAGGCCAAGTCTACCTGGGAAGAAGTCGTCTCACTTTCACTTTCTTCAGCAGAATGGGACTCAACCTGGAGGATGGCCATCAAAGGTCATAAAGAGCTGCAAGGTAGGCAGATTCAGTTTAAAATCCTGTATAGATTTTATTTGAGCCCTATTAGATTTTTTGAGATGGGATCTCTTAGCAACTCTTAACTGTTGGAATTGTAATAGCACTGCAGCCAGCCTCACCCACATGTTTTGGGACTGCCCTAGAATTCAAGACCTTTGGTCAGCAGTGCTTAAGGTGTGCTCTTCGGTCACGGTATCCAGCGTTCCCTCTTCTCCTTTGGTATTTATTTTGGGGATTTTCCCTGAACATTTAGGATTAGACCACTTTCAAAAGATCTGAATATGCCATGCTTCACTAAGTGTGAAACGCCTTATTCTAAAACATTGGAAAGACCCCACAGCCCCCCTCCCTGCAGGAATGGTATACACAGATGGAATTTACTTCCAGTAATGAAAGTGTTTACTATCTAATAAAGGATAGGAAAGAAATATTCTAAAGCATTTGGTTACCTTTTGTTGCACTTGAATTACCGTAATCTGAGTTTAGAGATTGTAAATCATTAGAGAGTCACACTCTACTTGAACATGTACCCTTTCTGTTGTACTTTGAAATGCATACTCATTTTAAAAGCATATCAAGAAAAGGGTTCCTTGGAATATGGAGGGGCAAAACTCTTCCTCTCACAAGATTACTTGCTACATCTGCTTAAAAAATGTAAAATGTTCAACCGGTTTATGGGCCAGCTGAGAGGCTTAGGAGTGGAGTCTTTCCTGGTATACCCACCAGTTTTGAAAATTCAGCACAAGGGTGTGATGTTCTCCTTCTGGGAGGTTCCCAAGGCTGAACAATTTGTAATGGAGCTGCAGAAAAAGGCTGGCTAAATATGGAAAGGAGATCAAAATCATGTGGTGATATACTTGATTCTGTTTCTAGTCGATTAGAAGTGAGATACTGAGATGTTGGATCTTAATTAATAAAGGTACTGTTACATATTTTTCATATATGAGAGGGACTTTGCATGTGTTTCCTGCCATGAAGTGTTGCCAGATTGGAGTTCTTCTTCACCTCATGATCTCTGGGACTGGCCCCTGGTTTTGAAGAGAGGAAGAGCAGGACGGTGCACAGAAAGGAGGATGGGGGATGTTCTCGATGGTAATGAAGGACAATGTGGAAACAGTCTGGTGTGGATTGAGGAACAGTGGGGTTTCCCAAATGAGTACAAACTAAATTGACCATGTGGATGGAATGGTTTGTCGGCTTGTTGAGAACTGGACATGGTGTGAGCAAGGGGGAGACGGGCTTAGCGCGTGTATTATTGGCGTGGCCGGTTTCCTCTCTCGCAGGAGATGGAATCCAATCATCCTCCTGGATGTGCATAGCTCTTGGAGGCCAGAGACATCTGTAAAGGACTAATTGGGGAGGGAATTGGGAGGGTGAAGGAAAACATGAAAAGTTTGAAAGACTTGTTTATGAAGGGGTGTTGGGAGAACTGCTGTCTGGGGTCTTTTATAAAGCATACGTATATGTCGGTGCACCAGATAATGACGAGCTTGGGGCCAACCGTTGTCGGAGCAATGGGACATTTTGTCCATGGAGGGGATTAAGACACACATGCGATTTCGGCAAATGGTGTCGGGGGGACAAGGAGGGGATAGATCACTTTTCAGAGACTGGATGGAGGGGGTGGGGAGAAGGGAAGGGAAAGTTCATTTGCAAGTTAAGAGGGAATTGGGGGTGGAAAGGGTGTTTATTAGTTCTTTGTACATAGTTCATCAATGTGTGTTATATGATGCATTCTATATAGGACACAAATTTTCATGGAAACCAGCTCAAAGTCTTGACCTGGAAAGGGAAGGGGAGGAGATTAGAAATGGGGAAAGCAGAAGGTTGCTGTATGGCTAATGTGCAGGAACTGAAAGTAATTTCTTGGAATGTACAGGGGGTCAATAACCCGGTTAAATGGACAACATTATCAATCAATCAATCAAATCTTTATTTATTCAGGTGAGCATCATTGAGCAAGGCTCATTTACAAGATGTACCTGATAAGGTCAAGGTTCAACAGTTGATACACAACAGATCCATCAATACACTTATATAAACAGTTATACATACAGGGGGAAAAAAATTATAAACACAGTGATGTACAGTAAAATTCACATGATAAAATGGGTTATAGGAAAGTTAAGCTAATGTTTACAGTATATATTATTATATTATATTATTATATTATTATTAGCAGCACTTAAAAGAAAGGGGGCACAGGTTGCTGTACTCCAGGAAACCCGTTTATCGGATGCAGAGTATACCAATCTGGTGAAGGGGTGGGTAGGCACATGCTTTGCTGCTTCATACTCCTCCCATAAAAGAGGAGTAGCCATCTAGTTACACAAGCAAGTGCCGCTGGAGATCACAAGGGCGGTGAAAGATCACTGGAATGGGAGGTATATGTTTGTGGTGGGATAGTTATATGGAGATGCAGTTACCTTTGGTAGTGTCTATGCCCCTGCTGTACATGATCTGGGGTTTTTCCCTGGGCTCCTGGATTTATTAATGAAAGAGCAATTCCTGGGTCTGATCTTAGGGGAAGATTTGAATAGTACTATGGACCCAGTACTAGATCATTCGGAAGGCAAGGGTAAGAGGACAGTGGCACTGGGTTTGTGGCAAGAGGGAATGGTGGATATGGATATGGTGGATGAGTGGTGGATGATTTATCCGGGGGCTAGGGAATATACCTTTTTTCTAGCCCTCATGGAACATGGAGCAGGACTGATTATCTGTTCCTGCCATGGGGATGGCATAACAGGGTGCTGGATGTTTGCTCATGGCCCTGTACATATATCTGATCATGCGATGGTTATGGGGAGAATGCAGTTCCAAGGGGTAGAGTTTCTGGCCCACGATGGAAATTCCTATCGTACATGCTTACAAACCAGGAGTTCAGGGACTACCCAGTGGATCAACGGCAAGGAAATAAGACAACTAATGAAAGCAGTGGGGCCTCAAAAGCCGCATACTGGGATGCGGGTAAAGCTTACATGAGGGGCGCCATCATAGCATATATGGCTAGACATAAACGGGACAAGGATGAAAAGAGGTGGGAACTGGAAAAGAAGCTTAAGCTATTGGAGAAAAGGGTGGAGAGGAGTGAGCAAAGGGAAGTGGTGCAACTAGTAAATGCCACCAGGGAGGCACTGAATGCCCTGGTGAAAAATGAGGCTGCAGCATCCCTGTTCTTCTGTAGGCGGAAAATGTTTGAGTTGTCTAATAAGCCTGGACCCTTATTAGTGAGGCTAATGAAGGGGGGTAAATGCCCCACTAAAATAACAGGCATAAAAGGTAAGGGACATGGAGTACATAGGGAACTGCGGGAAATCAGGCAAGCCTTTCGGGACTATTATGGGCAGCTGTATAGAGCAGGTTGTAAAGGTAAAGGCCAAGAGATGAAAGCTTTCTTAGATAAGATGATGCTCCCAAGACTTTCATCAGTGCAGAAGGAGAAGTTAAACCAATCAATAAAGAAGGAGAAAATTATTAAAGCCATCGGGAAGTTGGAGTTGGAGTTGAAATGGAGTGTGTTAAAGCAAAAGGAAGCTGGGAAGGCAGTCAGAACAGCAAAGGCCCAAACCGAGGAAAAGATAGCCAACTCTGTTAAGAAGGGGGATAAAACCTTCTATAGGTGCATCAGGGAGAGAAGGAAGACCAAGGGAGGGCTAGTGAGGCTTAATAAAGAGGAGGGAGGGTGGGCAGAGGGTGACTGTGAAAAGGCAGAGATACTAAACAAATATTTTTGCTCAGTATTTACAAAGGAAGTGGGGGGGTACCTAAAACAAACAGTAGAAACACTCTGGATACAGAAGTTGATACCAGTCCATTTACAGAAGAAAGGGTTCTGAAAGAACTCTTAAAACTGAAGGTGGACAAAGCAATGGGGCCTGATGGATTCATCCCAGAATTCTAAAAGAACTAAGGGTAGAAACTAGTGACACCACTGACTACCCTCTTTAACAAATCATGGAGGATGGGTGGTACCCGAGGACTGGAGAAGGGCAGATGTGATTCCCTTCACAAAAGTGGGAGCAAGGCAGAAGCAGAAAACTACAGACCTGTTAGTTTGACCTCAGTGGTAGGGAAAATGATGGAATCACTTCTGAAGGAAAGAATTGTTGAGTGTCTAGAGGCCAGAGGGCTCAGGACCCAAGGCAGCATGGATTCACAGCGGGAAGGTCGTCCAGACAAATCTGATAGATTTCTTGACTGGGTGACCAAGTAGTAGATCAGGAGGGGCTGTGGACATGGCCTACCTAGACTTTAGCAAGGCATTTGACACAGTCCCCACAAAAGATTAATATACAAGTTAGCTAGCCTGGGAGTGGGTCCCAAGATGACAGCCTGGGTAAAGGGTGGCTGGAGAATAGGACACAGAGAGTAATAGTAAATGGAGTCCCTCTGAAGAAAGGGGGTTACTAGTGGGGTACCGCAGGAGTTCAGTATTAGGACCGGTCCCTCTTCAATGTCTTTATAAGCGATATTGCAGAGGGACTGGAAGGAAAAGTATGTCTCTTGCAGGTGACACAAAGATCTGCAACAGAGTTGATGCACAAGGTGGGGTGGAAAAGGATGAGAAGGGACTTGGCAAGGTTAGAGGAATGGTCAAATGTATGGCAGCTTAGATTCAATGCTAAGAAGTGCAAGTAATGCACCTGGGAAACAAAACCCAGGGAAGAGTACACAATGGGGGTGAGATACTAACAACAACAAAAATAGAAAGGGACCTGGGGGTAGTCATATCAGATGACCTAAAGGTGGGCAAGCAATGTGAGAGGGCAGCAAGGAGGGCTGGGGGGATACTGGGATGCATAGGGAGAGGCATCACCAGCAGAAAACAGGAAGTTATTATCCCTCTGTACAGACAGTTGGTGAGACCCCATCTGGAGTACTGTGTGCAGTTCTGGAGACCCAATCTCCGCAAGGACATAGACAGTATGGAGGCTGTCCAGAGGAGGGCAACTAAATTGGTGCAGGGTCTGCACCGGAAGACATATGAAGAGAAACTTAAGGAGCTGAATATGTATAGCCTCGAGGAAAGGAGAGAGAGGGGGGACATGATAGAAACTTTCAAGTATCTCAAGGGAATCAACAAAGTCCAAGAGGGTAGCATCTTTCAAAAAAAGAGGTGTGCAAGAACAAGGGGGCACAATTTGAAGATAGAAGGGGGGGCGGCTCAGAGGTAATTTAAGGAAGTATTTTTTTCACAGAGAGGGTTGTGGATGCATGGAATGGCCTTCCGGAGGAGGCTGTGGAGTCAAAAACAGTGGTGGAATTCAAGCATGCATGGGACAGTCATAAAGCAATTCTAGGGGTTGGGGGTAGGAAGAAGTAGGCTGCTGGTTAACTAGGATCTGCACTTATCCAATAGGTAGGGAAATGGGCAGACTGGGTGGGCCAAGCGGTCCTTATCTGCCGTCAAAATCTATGTTTCTATGTTAAGTTGCAGAGAGGGAAAGTAAGTGGCCCAGATGGCTTCCCAGTGGAATATTATAAGGTTTTGGTGGGACAGACGGCAGAGGTGTTGTGTGACTTGGTACAGGAGGGAGAGGAAAGGGAGGGGTTAGTATTGCCTGCTTTGTGGTCTGGGCTCTGATCTGCCTGGTGCCCAAACCAGTCAAAGATGAAATGGAGTGTGCCTCCTATAGGCCAAAATCACTCTTAAATTGTGATTTAAAGATTATAGCTAAAGTTATGGCTATGAGGTTGGAGGACTGTTTGCCTGTGCTGATTCGCCCAGACCAGACTGGCTTCATAAAGGGGAGGTTTTCGTATCACAATGTGAGGATGCTGCTTACTGTGATTTGGAGAGCAGGGAGAGCGCCCTGTACATCATCTCTATGGATGCGGAAAAGGCATTTGATAGAGTGGAATGGAAGTACCTCTTTGAGGTGCTGGGCCGGTTTGGTCTGGGTGAATCATATGTACAGTGGATGAAGAGCATGTACCAGGAGTCCAAGGCCCAGATAATGGTTAAGGGGGCAATGACAGAGATGGTAGAGCTGGAGCAGGGTACGAGGCAGGGCTGCCCCCTCTCACCGTTATTATTTGCATTGGCATTAGAGCTGTTGGCTATTGCTCTCCGTCAGTGTCAGGAATTCCATGGGATAACGGGGGCTAAGGGCATGCTACACAAAATATCTTTGTATGCGGCACCCACAGACCTCCATGCCACCTTTGCTAAGAATTATAGATGCCTTTGCTGAGTTCTCTGGGTACAAAATAAATTTAGGTAAATCGGAGCTGATGTCTTTTCCTAAGATGGAGGAGGAGGATGGGAGGTGGGGATTACAGGTGAGGGATAAGTCTTTTACATATCTGGGTATTATGGTAGGTAGAATGACAGGGGCACTGTATGGACTGAATTGTACGCCTTTGATTAGAAAGGTGGAAGGGGACTTGAGACGTTGGATGCAGCTTCCCATATCCTGGTTGGGTCGCATAAATCTGATAAAGATGAATGTGCTCCTGAGAATATTGTAACCCATGGAAATATTACCATCGGGCCTGATAAGAAGGGATCTCCAGGACATTGAGAAAGCATTCACTAGGTTTATTTGGCAGGGAAAGCACCTTAGGAGCAGTCTGCAGAGACTCAAGGTTGCAGTAGATAGAGGTGGATTAAATTTCCAGGATTTCAGGAATTATTACCTAGCAATACAACAGCGGTATGTGGCGGACTGGGTGCATAGACCAGCGGTAGCCAGCTGGGTGGATCTTGAGCAATGGGGGTGCCCAGGGCGTTTGTCAGCATATTTACATAGTAGGGGGTTCCAAGCATTCTCGGCTCAGGGAGGGGGTAACCCATTGGTAAAATCAGTGCTGGAGGCATGGAATTGTCTTAGGAAGAAATGGTGTGTGTGTAGGGGTGAGACCCTGTTGCTGCCGGTTGTAGATAATCCCTTTTTCCTCCCGGGGATGGTAGATGGAGGATTTAAAGAGTGGGAAAGGAAGGGTGTACAGAGTACAGGGGATCTGGTCAAACAGGGAACTCTAAATTCATTAGGGAATATAATACAACAATTGGGATTGCAGAAGCAACAGACGTTGCAGTATTTTCAGTTAAGGGCTCTTGTGTCCAAAATGGATAGGGGTGGGGAGCTGGCTCAGAAATGGGGGGAGTTAGAAATGATAATATATCAAGCATGCAGAGATCCCACTGGATTTATTAGGAAGGCGGCAAAAATGGGGAAGCAGGATTGTCCAGACCATACCCAGAAAACAAGAAGGCTGTGGATAAGAGATATAAGGAGTGATATATCCAAAGAGAATTGGCAACTGCTGATAGAGGGACATGGAGGACTTTTAATATGCAATAAATATAAGGAGGCATATTATAAATTTGTGCACAAACTATACTGCCCCCCTGAGGTAGTACACAGGGTGCACCCAGCTATTTCCCTACTTTGTGGCAGGTGCGGGAGTGAGCAGTGGATGCATATACATTGCTTTTGGGCATGCAGAGTCCTACAGGATTTTTGGGGAGAAGTTATTAGGGAAGTTAGTCAGATGGCAGGTATCCCTCTACGTGTAGACACGATTGTGGGCCTATTTGGTATGGATCCAGGGTGGGATGGAGTATGGGAACCCCTACCCCGCTGGATGAGGATAGCACTGATAATGGCGAGGCACTGCATACAAAATACCTGGGTAACCTGTGCAGCACCAACAATTGTGAAATGAAATAGACTAGTTATGCAAACACTAGCCCTTGAAAAGCTGATGTTGGCACTAAAGAATAGAGGGGAATCCTTCTGTAGAGAGTGGGCCCCACTTCTGGCCTTGCTAGATGGAGAGGAGGAAAATATATTAAGATTGGAATTGGGGTAGGAGAGGTGGGGTAAGTAGAGAATATTAAAAAGGAAACTGGTTGCTACTTGCTTGCTGAATTGGAAGGGAAAAATATAAAAGGGCGGAATAAAACAAAATTCTGTAAAGAAGGAAAATGGGAGGGAGGACATACTGGGAAATGAATGAACTGATAGGTAGTTGAGCTGAGCTAAAAGGAAAAGGATAAGATGAATAATATTCATTTGTAATTTATGAATTGTTAAGTTATGAAGGTCTGTGTCGGAAATATGTATGGAATGCATCTGTCTGTTGTCTGTTATCTGTATGTTAATGTGTCGTAGATACGTGTTGTTGTGTATTTAAAACAGTTTTTGAAATCAATAAAAAGATTATACAAAAAAAAAAAAGAAAGAAATGCATACTCTTTGAAATCCAGTATTATTTTTGATCATTTTTGGACTACATAGCTGCCATGAAACACCCAACAAACAAAATCTGGTATAGATTGTTTTCTATATCTGTTATACTCTATGCTGCCGGGTGTTTATGAGATAATTTTGTTTTTTTAGTTGTGTTAAAAACCCAATAAAAACTATTATGGAAAAAAAAAAGAGGCAGAAATCTCTAGGCCCAATCCTGGGTTCTGTAGTTATGCCAGACAGATACATCCTAGACTTATTTTTGAATTCAGAGAGCGAAAATTATTTAAATGCTTTGGCCTTTTACCTAAAAAAACATAAAAAAAAAGAAAAAGAAAAAACATCACTTAAGTCAGGATGGAAGCTGACTGGCAGTGTTAGGGACCAATTAGATAAACAATAAAAAAATGAAATTCCAAAATCGGTATGGGAAAATTATATACGCTTATTTCTCACATATTTTAATATTGTACTTATAATGAAGATCTGCACATAAAACATTTTATTTTAAATTATTATTTGGATGTAACATCTATCCACAAGTGGGACGCACAAATTCAGAGGACTGGAAATGTATGCTGCAAGAAGTTTGGTGAATAAATTTGAGGAACTTAAACATATCTTGTATACAGATGACATACACATATGCACCATAACAGAGACATGGTGGGACGCACAGGAGAACTGGGACCAAAACACTGATGGTTACAAGACATTTTAAAAATCCAGGGAGTACAGGAAAGGGGGAGGGGTTGCCCTATATGTATCTAAAATTAAAGTAGAAGAGATACATATGAGCACAGATGAACCCGATCAGCTTTGGATTAAAATAATACCAAGTAAAAACACAAAAATAATAATGCGCCTCATTTATAGACCCCTCCATTGTTAAAACAAGAAAACATCACTTTTCTAAATAATTTAAGGGCCCTAAACCCAACAGATAGAGTAATAATTATGGGGGACTTTAACCAGCCTAGCATTGACTGGAAAACTTTAGCAGTAGAGACAAAATTGGACAATAACTTCCTGGAAACATTCGACCACACAGGACTTTCCCAATTAGTGGACGGCCCCACTAGAGGTGCAAATTTGTTGGACCTTATCCTGACAAATATGGGGGACTCGGTTGCTGACATTAGACCATCTGAACCTCTGAGTACAAGCGATCATTTGAAAGCAGAGTGCGTAATAAAAGAACCAGTATATGAACTTTCAGGAACCACAACCATTTTACATTTCAATAAAGCAAACTTTAATCAAATTAGGAATAACCTGAGAACATGGAACTGGGAATAAGAGTTTGGAGGGAAAACACTTAATGAAATTTGGGAATTATTTTGCAATAGAATCAATAGTGAATTAGTAGCCAATGTCCCTTTTAGAAACAAATATACACACAAGGAAACTAAAGAATATTAGCGGTCACCAAAAATAAAGAAAATTATCAACAAAAGAAATAGATTTTTCAAGAAATGGAAAACAAATAAACAAGAAAGAACATGGGCTACATATAAAAAAACCAGATCGGTTAGAAAGTACATTAAGAATGCAAAAGCTACTTACAAAAAAATATTGGTAATAAGGGTAAGGGGAAACCACAAGGCATTTCACTCCTACATAAACAATAAAAAGGTGCCCCAAAAGGTACTGGTCCACTAAAAAACAACCAGGGCAAACTCATATCGGATAATGCCCAAATGGCCAATTTAACCAATTCATGTTTTTCTACAGTTTTTAAAAAACAGTCTAAAAGTCCTGGGACAGATGATAATAGCCAGAACTCACAACATAGGATAATTATAAATACTAATGATATAGAAACCAGACTTAAAACTTAAACCCATATAAATCACCAGGACCTGAAAGGCTTCACCTGAGGGTATTAAAAGAATTAAGTGAACGTTTGGCACCACCGCTGACATACATCTTCCAACTGTCAGTGGACACAGGGCAGATAGTGGAAGACTGGAAAATAACAACCATCATTCCAATACACAACCAGCATTTGTCAATGCCAAATGTTTGCTTGCTGACACTGGCATTGGTAGTGTAGAAGTTACAGAGCTGCATAATAGGAATGGCAGCGAAGTATTGAACTGAAGCCAACCCCACCACCACCCTGCAGAGAGTGGCAGGCATTAGGGTGTGCCTTTGGGTCATCAGGCATTACGACCATGCCATTTCACCACACCCTACCCTGCAGACACTGACAAGTGTCACGGTGTGCCTTGGGGTCTTTGGCCCTTATGCGCACCCCATTCCATCAGGAAATACAGTGAGATGGGTGCGGTTATAGGAGAATGGGGTGAAGTTTGGGCCCGAAGAGTCCGAGGCACACCTTGATGCCTCTCACTGGCTGCAGGGTGTGGGTGGGGGTGGAATGGTATGAGCATGACAGGCAAGAATCCCAAGTCACACCCCTGATGCCTGTCATACTCTACAGGGTGGGGCATTATGGCTGGAAACCCTAACGCCTCAGGCACTTGTTTGTATTTTCATTCCAAATTTTTAACATGTTTTTTTTGTGACCCCCACCTCATGAACAGTGGCAATATCAGTTTGTTAGCTGAAAACTGCTTTTGCACAGCGATTATGGCATTTGGCACCACATGTGCAAAAACACATTCCGAACAGGATGTGAAAAATGACAGTGGAACTGTTCATGGGGAGGTGTAAAAAATGGCAATGTTGAAAATCTGCTGTGAAAATCTTAAAAAAACTGGTGAAGTCACGAGCGTGCGTAGAAACTGTGCAACGCACACCCGTAATGTAACTAGTTTGGGGATTTTTTTACAGTAGATTGTTAACACAGGCATTTTGGGACCTCCGATCATGAACAGTGTCAGTGTGATTTTCTTTTATCTGTCCCAAACAATGATTTCCCACAGCGACCACGCATCTCTGCGCTGAAAGTGTGAAAACACATTTCGGCCATGTTGTGGAAAATGACAGCTGTACTGTTCATAAGGAGGTGTGGAAAAATGCCACTGGTGAAAATCTGGACTGAAAATATTACAAATTCATGAACTAATGAGGGGGCATGGAAACTGCGCAATGCTCACTCATAACACAGTCATTTTATGGAGTTTTGTCACCAAATTTTCAACATAGCCATTTTAAGACCTCTGCACATGACCAGTGTCACTGTGATTTTCTTAATCTGTCCCAAACATTGTTTTCGCACACCGACTGTACCATTGTGCGCTACATGTGCGGAAACACATTTTGGACGAGATGTGAAAATGGTAGCTGCACTGCTCATAAGGAAGTGTGGTAAAATGGCACTGTTGAAAATCTGGTGTGCAAACGTTACAAATTCGCAAACTTGCCAGTGTGCGTAGGAACTGCGCGACGTGCGCTCTAAAACAGTCACTTTTGGGAATTTTTTCACCAAATTTTCAACATAGCCATTTTAACACCTCTGCTCATGACCAGTGTCACTGTGATTTTCTTAACGTGTCCCATACATTGATTTTGCACACCGACTGCGCCATTGTGCGCTACATGGGTAGGAACACATTTTGGATGAGATGTGAAAAATGACAGCTGTACTGCTCATAAGAAGGTGTGGTAAAATGGCAATGTTGAAAATCTGGAGTGTAAATATTGAAAATTCTTGAACTTACGAGCGTGACGTAGGAACTGCACAACGCATGCTCGTAAAACAGTCATTTTTAGGGATTTTTCCACCAAATTTTCAAAATAGGCTTTTTGAGAGCCCACCTTATGAACACTGGCAGTGTCATTTCATTAATCATTCCGGAAAGGTGATTTCGCGCAGTGGCTGTGAAATCACCCTTCAGGCCCGAATAACGCCATGACAGTGCAAGAATTCACGAGGAGGGGTCCCAAAAACCCCATGTTGAAAATTTGGTGCAAAAATTCCAAAAAATGCCTGAGATATGCAACAAAGTTGAAAAAACCCTATCTATCCCATTATACAGCTTACCGGCATTTCCTCACTTCGCGGTCGGCTTTGAAGAGTGCAGACGTGTTCCTGGTCCACCGAAGATCAGCGCCAGACTCTGGAGGTAAGTATGGGGTGAGGGGGGGTGTGGGGAGGCAGGGTGCACAGTGGGTGGGTGCAGGTTGTGGGGGGGCAGGGAGACTGCGAGGGACTGTTTTTTTTCTTTACAGGTTTTTGTTTGATGAAAAAGACGCCGCGGGACGTTTGCCATGCTGGGGTGGGCTCCCAGCATGGCAGAAGGACGGCTGGGGGCATAGAGCTGACAGGGATTGGGGACCCCTGTCAGCCATGGCATCTGTTGCCACGCTGGGGTGGGCTCCCAGCGTGGCACCCTGTACCGGGGGGACAGTGGAGCCGACAGGGGATTGGGCAGCCCGTAGGTGACAGCATGGGGAGAGACAGTGGAGCCGATGGGGATTGGGCACCCCCGTTGGCCATAACATCATTTTGCCACCCTGGAGTGGGCTCCCAACGTGGCACCTGGATACTTTTGGGGGGGGCGTGCAGCCGACGGGGGCTTGGGCACCCCTGTTGGCCATAAAACATTTTGCCACACTGGGGTGGGCTCCCAGTGTGGCACCTGGATGCTTTCAGTGGGCATGGAGCCAACGGGGTGGGCACCCCGTCGGCCGTACAGTGTGGGGAGGGGAAGGTGCATGAGCATGCGTGTGGCGTGCATGCGGCGCGTGGTGGAGGGGAGAGCTCTGCTCACTCAAGCAGAGCTCTCCTTTCAACTGTATGCCACTGCATTTTCAGCTGTCATAGACAGCTGGAGCAGTGATTGGCACTCTGCAACCACGCCTGCAAATACACTGACTGAATTAGAAGAGGCTGACACACCTCTGGAAAACTCGTATGATGGCACTATGTTTCTTGCACATGCATGCAAGCAAACATAAAAAAGCTAAATCAAACCCCTCAAATTACAGGCCCATAAGTCTGACATCAATCCTATCCAAGATACTAGAGGGAGTCAAAATCAGTGGGGAATTCAAGCATGCATGGGATAGTCATAAGGCAATTCTGGGGGGTGGGCGTAGGAAGAAGTAGGCTGCTGGTTAACTAGGATCTGCAGCTTATCAAGTAGGTAGGGAAATGGGCAGACTGGGTGGGCCAAGCGGTCCTTATCTGCCGTCAAATTCTATGTTTCTCTGTTTATTAAAAGAAGAAATGTTATCATATTTAGAACAGAACAAACTCACTGACAAATCACAACATGGATTCACAAAGGGGAGGTCTTGACAGATGAATATGCTGGCCTTCTATGACAGGGTAGCCAGAAATCTGGATGCGAGAAGTCAAGTGCATGTAGTGTTCTTGGACTTCTCCAAAGCATTTGATAAATTACCTTATGCTGAACTGATATCAGAAATGCAGAACATAGGTCTCTATTCTGTTATAACAACTTGAGTTCAAGAGTGGTTGAAGGATAGACAGCAGAGAATCTGCATAAAGGCAACTTTTCTGAGTGGGCCCAGGTGACAAGTGGGGTGCCCCAGGATTGGTTTTGGGGCCATGTTTATTCAATTTATATGTTTTCCACACTTCAAAACAACACACACAGTGTTTGGCTGCTGAAATTTGCCGATGATTGCAGGTTAGGGGCAAAGGTGGGCAGTACAGAAGCGGCCACATCCCTGCTAGCAGTACTCAACAATATAGAAAACTGGACTAAAGACTCAAAATTAGCTTTAAACCTAGACAAATGTGAGGCCATGCACCTGGGAACAAGAAACCCTGTTTACACATACACCCTAGGGAACTATCATATAAAAGCAACAACGGACCAAACAGAACTTGGTATTACTGTCTCCAAAGATATGTTGTTTACACCACATTGTAGAAACATAACAAAGAAAGGAAATTGGATACTTAATTGTATACTAAGGTGCATCAAATCTAGAGCCAAGGAGGTTATTGTCCTGCTGTACACCACATTGGTGAGACCAGACCTGGAATAGGGTGCCTAGGTCTGGTCCCCATATTAAGTTTGGGATGTGCAATTGTTGGAGAGGATCCAAAAGAGGGCTACCAAGTCAGTAAGTAACATGGCTGGAAAAAACTATGATTTGCGACTGAAGGAATTGGGTAGGCTCTCCTTGGAAGGTAAAAGGAGGAGGGGGGACTTATGTATGGTCCACAAGACTTGGAGCGATAACGATCTCTGGGAAAGCCTTGGACTTGAAGCTAGTAAAAACACATACACCACTCAATCCCACCCATTCCAACTGGCAGCAAGGCACACAAGACTAGTGTGCACCAGTAAATGGTTTAACCAACGGATAGTGTAGACTTGGAATAACTTACCATTGGGCGTAGTAGCAAGTAATTCAACAAATGCATTAAAGCACAGTTTGAACATTTTCTACCAGGGAACTCAAAAGTACTATTGAGAGGCAAGCAATGAGGATGCAAGTCTACTAGCTCTAAAAATCCTATGAATCCTACGTATGTATATAATATGAGGATTAAGAAATCTTACAGAAATGTACGATATTTTTCAATACTGTACAACATTTTTTTAACTGATTGTAATGACATATGTCGAACAATAAAATGATTACTTACATGAAAAAAGAAAATGAGCTCGTCCTGTATACAGTACTGTATATGCTCATTGAGGGCTCAGTCAGTGGCCAGCCATGGTAGAGAGAGCGGGGCTGTGCTGTTCACCGGCTCAGGTTCAGGATAGGGGGAAGTGGGGGTGATGGAATACTACCTGCCAGGGTAGGGGGGCAGGGAGTCCAATAGACACCAGGGAAAGGTTTCATTACACTATACACGTGATCAGGGAATGGGAGGGGGGTCCGCTAGACCACCACTGAAATGTTTCTATGTACGTAACTGGGGATTGGGATGGGAGGGTTGCACTGGACACTGGGGACTGTGCTGGCAAGATCGAGTGGGTGAGTGGGTGGGGGAAAGGACCACTGGACATCAAGGATACATGTTTCTAGCTTGGGCATGGATGTGGGTGGGATATGGGACCACTGAGCACCAGGGAAATGTGTTTTTTTTACCCAGGCCAGCGAACAGCAATCAGCAATCATGGAGGAGGGGACAATGGCGCTGGGGTAACTCCTTTTTTTCTTTTCAGGCTGGCGATCAGCAAGGGGAGGGAACACTAGACCATCATGGAATTTCATTATTTGATATCAGGATGGCAATCGTGAGGGCGGTGGACAGTGGACCACCAGGGAATATCAGTATTTCATATCAGGACAGCAACTAGTGAGGGGGGGACCACTACCACCAGGGAATAAATATATTTCTTACCAATTGGGCTAGTGGTCAGCAAATGGGGGGGGGAGAAACCACTAGCACCAGGGAATAAAATTATGTTTTTACCTATCAGGCCAGTGGGGTGAGGGGCCACCACAGTACCTCCACCAACTACTAGGGTTGCATTAAATTAAAGCAAGGTATCGCTCTGTAGCATTTTCTCCAAGCAAGGAACCCCCTCCAAAAGGCCCTTGCAGGGAGAAAATACTTTGTGAATGGGACTGTGCCAATATGCAGCTCCCTTCCCCTCATTTGCATTGTGACCCACTCCACACTTTGCCCCAGCACAAACTAAGTTTGAGAGCACAAACCGGACTTTTGTGAATACCACTTTAGCGCAAAACTGGGTTTGCGCCAGGCAAAGTTTTGTGAATCTGTCCCCTGATCTGTATTAATTAGTTCCCCTTTTGAATTTCTTGTACCAGATAGTCAGATACCCTTACAGCCAGAATCTTTTTATTTAATTTTATTTATTTATTGAATCAAGGATTAACAACCTTTGACCATGACTGCTCCTTTAGAAAGGTTTCACGTCATATGGTTACAGGTAATTAAGACAGAGTAGTAGAGAATAACAATATTTCAGGCTATTATGCAATAGAAACACATGGTGCATTACAACGAGAGAGGAGACTTGAATAGCATTATTACAAGGATTAAAAAAGTAGGCAAACAAATTAAGCAATGGATTTACATTGGTACTGAAAAATACAAAGTTGCAAGAATTAAACACAAAGCGCTGGTATCTACGGTTTGTGGAGATAGTCCAGAGTAGGAGATACTGGGCAATAAGAGAGAGAAGGGGGTCGTGAAGGCTAGTGAAAATCAAAGGAAGGAAGAGATATGTGGGAGATAGGGTAGAAGGGCAGGGCAGGGACTGTGGGGGGAGCCTAAGTGGAGCAGGGAGGGGGCAGAGAAGGGGAGACAAAGGAAGGAAGGGATATGTGGGAAATCGGGGAGGGAAGCAAGGCAGGTGCCAGGGCTTCAAGATATCGTGGGGGGGGGAGCAACCCAGAGGGTGTTGTCGTTAGAGTAAAAAGAAAAGGAGATCGCTGCAGGAGGAGATATGGCACGGAGGGGTGACTGGCTGGTGGGAATGGGTGCAGAGGAGAGACAGGTGCAAGGAGCTATCCACTCAGGCTTAGGGGTAAGGCATGAGGAGCTTTAAGATGCCCATGAGACAACTTTAGGAGGTGGGATCAGTCCCACTCACTGATCGCGGTAAGATATGTGCGCAGTTGATGCTTGAAGGAGCCAAGTTTAGGTTCCGAAATGAGTCCAGCATTAAGGGAATTTAGCAAGATGGGAGCCCTATACCCAAAGAACCACTGCCCTTATAATGTGTGATGAAAAGGGACTTGGAAGGCAGCTTTACAAGACCCTCTGAGTCTTGGGATAACAGAAGGACTGAGGAGAGCCTGCACCCCTGAGGGTGCAAGGCCAAGGGTGGCTTTTCTCGCTAGCAGGCATACATGGAATTGTATCCTGTTCCCAAGATTGAGCCATCTGAAAGCGGTTACTGACCTCCACATTATATTCCTGTTCCAACTGTATTCCTTTTTGTGTTTGCTTGCACACATGTGCAAGAAACACATTGCGTCAGCTTCCTTCACAAGCAGGTTGTGGAGGCGTGGCAGTGTTGTGGCTCAGTAGGTAGCACACTCGCCTCTAAGGCCAGGAAATCAGAGGGCTGTGTGTTCAGTTCCCACATCTGGCACTTGGGTTAATACTGTATCCCAGTACTGACACTGTAGTGCAGCATGAGAGGGGTGCTGCACTTCTGAGGTGCTGTCTTTTGGGTGAGATGTTAAACCGAGGTCCTATCTGCCTGGATTGGTGGTAGTTCAGGTGGATGTTAAAGATCCCATGGCACTTATTGAAGAGTAGGGGAATTTCCCCGGTGTCCTGGCCAAATTTCCTTCATTCACTAAAAATACCACCAACAGCTTAATCTGGTTCAAGGTCAGTTGGCATTCATCTGTATCTCCCTCCCCCAGGTCATGCCTGAAAATAGGCAAGATTTGTCACGTGCACTTACCCGGTCAAAAAAATGAAATAAACAAATGGCAGCAGTCCATTCTGGGGCTGGTCTCTGCCGCAGCAAATAGAGGAGCATACTGTCGATGATGGCAGTTAATGAGCATGCCACTATATTCAAAGAAACTGGCCGCTGCAATCATGGAGTGTCTCATCACTACACAATCAGTTGTTTTTGCTGTGGGGTGGTCCCTGACTGCAGCAGCCAATTACAGCTGCGTTGTCTGGTGTCCCCTTTCAAAGAAACATGGCGGCTTCTCACAATCCCAACGGAAGCTGAAGGACAGCCGCCGCCTCTCATAGTACCCATTACAGCTGGCAGGGTGCCCAATCCCCCTGTCGGTATGCCTCCTCCCCAGTTCATTTGCCAATGGGGTACCCCAATCCCCATCAGCATGATGTGCCCCCCCAATTTGTTGTGCACCAAGGGGGTGCCCAATCCCCCTCAGCTTATGCACCTCCCCAGCACACTGTATGGCCAACAGGGGTGTCCAATCCCAATCGGCTCCACCCCCCCAACAAACATCCAGGTGGCATGCTGGGAGCCCACTCCAGCGTGCCAATAGTCCCGCGGTGTCCTTTTTTTGAAAATCCTGTAAAAATAAAGAAAACAGTCCCTTGCTGAGTCTGGTGTCCCCCCCCAACCCACGCCCACCATCTGCGCACTCCCACCTCCCACACCCTTCACCCCATACTTACCTCCAGAGCCCGGCGACGATCTTCGGTGGACCAGGAACACGTCTGCACTCTTCAAAGCCGACCGCGAACTAAGGAAATGCCGGTAAGCTGTATAATGGCATTAATGTTTTTTTTTTCAACTTATGTGGATATCTAGTTATAGCTGTGGCTGGCGGTGTTGAGGGCATAGAGATCGTATATGTATAAAAAAAAATACACAATCTCTATGGTTGAGGGGTTGAATTGTCACTAACTGAGGGCAAGAAGTTAAAAGTGAAAACAGTTTGTTTCTGTTTTTAGATTCCAGACTGCGTGAGGCTATGCAGCACTTGATTTGGGTGAGTCCTATGATTGAGTCAAATCATGAATATTTGCTGGGAAGCCAGTAATTAAACAAAGGTGTTTTTTTTTTTTCCTTTTTTTATGGGGGGGGCTCCATACTGCTTGACATATGTGACATCTTATTGTAAGAGCTAGAAATTAGTACTTTCACGTTCACTGGGTTTAAATTGTGCAGAGAAAGAGACTGATATAACTAATAGGTAGTTATTGTTTTTTTTTTTTTTTTACTGCACCTGCTAACACAGTCACCAACAATTATCTCCATCAGTCAGCATCTGTAAACCTTATCTAAATGTAAGCTATGGTATGAATAAGATTAGGATGGCCAGGATACACTAAGGCAAGCAACCGAGATGCAAGCTTTAATGTATAATGTGCTGGACTGAGGAGAGAGAGAAAGACATGAGTGACAGATTTTGGCATGCTGGGGTTTTGATTGCTGGCACCTCTGTGTTTGATGCTTGCTGCTTCTACACTTTCATTATCTGGTGACAGTGCTGCTTCCTCCTGGCATATTGCAAGCATCTTCTCTGGTGGCACTGTGCAGTGTTCTGCTTTCCAAGTCTCCCTGATGTTGCCAGTTTTTTGAGATTCCCCTGCTTTTAAGGCCACTAGTCCATGTCCCTAAAGTAACAGAATCAAAGAACATATTCTATTACTTCTGTTTAAATGACTAACAGTGCATTTCTAGTTTTCCTGGTGGAATGTTAAAATCAAGTTCCCTGCAGCCCATTTCTGCTGGCTGCCAAAGTTCAAAACTCTAGGAAATTTCTCTTAAAGATTACATCTATGCCTGGGACACCATTATATTTCTCAGTCAGTTACATACTAACATACTAACATACTAAAATGCCAGCAGAATAGGCCTAATGGTCTTTCGTGTCTGCTCGTTTGGTCAGCCCCCACCCTGGGTGCTGACCTTGCTGTCCCCCTCGCCTTCTCTGGCTTCTCCCTTCCCAGTTCCGGATATTCTTGCTGCATTGGATTTTGCTTCCAGAACCCTTCCCCTGTACCTGTCCCACCCCCTCTTGAACCCCTCTACTGTCTCTGCCTCCACCAGCCCCCTAGGTAGTGCATTCCATGGCTCCACCACCCTCTCAGTGAAGTAGCACCTCCTCCTTTCTCCCCTGAATCCTTCCCCCTCCAGCTTCCACCCATGCCCTCTAATGGCCCCTTCCTCCTTCCTTCGAAGCACCCTGACTGTTCCTCCCCTATTTACCCTCTTCATGTACCTGAAGACCTCTATCATGTCCCCCAGTCCCTTCTCTCTTCCAATGTGTACATATTTAGCTCTTCGAGCCTCTCCTCATAGGTCCTGTCCCCAAGCCCCAAATAATTTTGGTTGCCCTCCTCTGACCCTCCAGGAGGTTAATGTCCCTCTTTAAGTGTGGCCTCCAAAACTGCACGAGTACTCCAGGTGCTGACCTCACAAGCAGTTATACAGAGGGAGTATCACTTCCTCCTTCTGGAGGTGATCCCCCTAGCGATGCATCCCAGCATCCTGTTGGCCTTGGCTGCTGCCCTCCTACAAGTCTCAGAGTTGTTCATCTTGACATCCACCACCACCCCCAGGTCCCTCTCAGCCATCGAGACTTGTAGCATTTCCCCCTCAGGGTGTACACTTGTCCTGGGTTTCTGGCCCCCAGGTGGAGTACCTTGCATTTCCCTGCATTGAACCTCAGCTTCCACTTTCTAGACCATCTTTCCAGAGCCTCCAGATCCCCCTGCAGGGCCACCCTCCCCATCTCCCCATCCACCACCACCCCCAGTTTTGAGTCATCCTAAAGAGACTCCTCTCACTCCGATTCCTGTCCTTATGTCAGATGCGTGGGCGTTGAACAGAAGGGCCCAGGACTGATCCCTGTGGACCCCACTAATGACCCTCCTTGGGGATGAGACTATCCCACCAACTACGACCCTCTGGGTCCGGTCCTGGAGCCAATTGCCTATCCATCTGATCATCTGGTTCCCCACCCCCATTTTTCCCAGCTTATCCAACAGGCCCACGTGAGGAACAGAGTCAAATGCCTTGCTGAAGTCTAGAAGAGGACATCCACTGGTCTACCCAGGTCCAAGGCACTTGTCACCCAGTCATAGAACTCCACCAGGTTTGTCTGACACGATTTCCCGGGATGAATCCATGCTGTCTATCGTCCAGGCACCTCTGACTTATCCAGGTCCCCCCTAGCCTCTCCTTGACAATGCCCTCCATCACCTTGCTCACCACCGATGTCAGGCTGACAGGTCTGTAGTTCCCTGCCACCTCCCTTGATCCTCCCTTGTGGATAGGCACTATATGCACCACCTTCCAGTCTTGGGGCACCCACCCTGTCCTCAGAATATCAGTGTGCATCCCACAGGAAACCTATAGGTGATCTATAACTTAAGTTAACCAAGGTGGGTGCCCCAAGACTGGAAGTTAAGTTAACCTCCAGTCTAATTATTTATGGCCTGTCTGTGATCTTGGCGAGGATATTAAGATGCCTCTGCCTGTCAACATATATTCACTACAATAATACATATTTTTAAAATGTTTGTACGTTTCATATTTGAATGGCAAACTACCAGGCTTAAGTTATAGATCGCCTATAGGTTTCTTGTGGAATGCACACTGATATTTACAAACAGGGAAGTACAATACGATCGGGACCTGCACAGAGAAAAGTGAAGCAACAAGTCCCAGCTTACTTAAGCATGTAAATAATAGTTTGAGTGTTATTGATCAGGTAGTATTGCTGCCTGGCCTATAAGAAGTCCTCTTGTTGCCGGTGGTCAGACTTAATTCACAGTTCAGCTGAACTATGAAAACTAAGAACTGGGCACATTATACTAAGAAAAAAGAAAGTTGAGGCAAACTGAAGCCTACTGTTGGATTTACATGTGCTGTTTTTGTTGTAGAAAGCTACAAAAATCACTCAGCTGACAGCATAACTAACTGCTACTGGAGTAAAGAAAGATGTACAGAACCTCAGTGATATTGTACATGCAGAAAAATAAATGTGCCAATATTTAGGAATGCATTTTAAACAGTGTGTTGCATTTATGCAGTTTACCTGATTTTCATCAAACAATATGATGTGTACGTCAATATTTTGATGTATGCATCATTTTTGAATGCAACTTGTGGTACCTGCATCAACCAGTCAGCAGGCTTCCCCCACCTCCTGACAAGTTTCTGTTCTTTCCTCTCCCACCCGCATGGAGCAGGCCACAGCCTGAGCTCTGTATGGGCTGGGAGCACAAAGCGCATCCGGCGCTTTGATGTTTTAGTGCACTTACTACACACTAACTGCAACAACAGCCTCTACGTGTTCTCCTGTTCTTTACAGTTCAACTTCCTGTGTGCTGAAATAATATCAGGGCCCAGGGACTCCCCCACTAGACCACAGAGAATTTATTATTTTGTTTTAATAATTGGCCCCCAGGGAAACCAGCCCAGTAGCCCACCGGGGATATAATTTAAAATACTGGCCCCACATAGGACAACTCTAGCATCCTGGACCACCAATAGTAAAGGGTATTATTTGTTCTGAGCCACTAGCTCAAAAGTCCCCACTACTCCACCTCGGCTGATGCTTTAAACTACTGGCCACTTGGTCATCAAGGGGAAGTAAGCAGTGTTGCAATTACAGGGGGCTTGCCAGGGCTTGGCTCCCCTAGCTCTGAAATGAACCCTGGTAGCTCATGCATGGCTGCAATTGATGTGTAATGGGAAGGGGCAGGGTAGCACCCTAATGGACGCCCCAGCTCCCAAAGCTCATAAAATGTAATTCCAACATTGGTACTTAAGTATTTTTGCTGCCACAGTCCCCCTCAACGATAATAACAATTTTTTTCCTCACTTTTCCTGTTTATTACTGTATTTTCATTCTCTGTATTTCTTTATTCCTACTTTGTCCTATCTATAACTTATATCTAAAGCTGTCTTTTTCTTTACTCCTGTGCTGTCATATACCCCTTTCGTATCTCTCCAATCTCTGATCTCAGTACTGTATGTCCTGCATATTTACCTATTTTTCTTATTAATGTAACAGGTCTAAAAGGACGTTGACTCCTTCCCTATCAGATAAGTATTACATCACATCTTATCTGTTTTATCCTTCCTGGGTACTCCCTAAGAACAAATGCTCCTTTGTGACCTCTTTCCCATATTTTATGTTACAGATCCAATGGATGTCAGCCCTACAAGGTTCTATCCCCGAAACAGGTAATAGAGCCTCAGCATATTATCTATACTTGGTTGACTGTAACAGTGTGGACAAACCATTACTCTGTGTGTGTGTGTGTGTGTGTGTGTGTGTGTGTGTGTGTGTGTGTGTTTATTGTGTTATGCACTGCAGCACTTTTCTATTGCATGTAAGTATGCTGTTAGGTGGGAGATATGTTTTGCTCAACAGTTGTCACAGATGGTACGGTGTGTGTGTATGTATGTATGCAGGATGCACAGTGTGCAATTATTTGTAAATAGCCAATAGTATTCTGACTGTGACAGGGTATTAAATAAGATGAAAAAATTGATTAGCAGTTTTACATGTGAAAGTGCTAATCAGCTGTAAAAATACATAGCACATGGCACAAAATCTTTAGCAAAATTTAAAAATATATATAATTTAGTTAATTTTTGTCTACTGTACCATAGACTCGCTGAAAAAATGGTTAGCAGTCTACTGCTACCTTCCTTTTGGAAATGGTTATCATTACCCCATTTTGCATAGTGTTTTGCTATGCTATACCGACTATTTAAAACCTTGTGTGATGGTGGGAGGGGGTACTGTTGTCAGAACCTGCCATCGAAGGCTCTGTGTGCGTGTGTGTGTGTGTGTGTGTGTGCGCGCACGCGTGAGAGACAGTTTGTAGTAGAGGTGGATGAATATCTTATTTGTAGTATTTGTCTGAATATTCATATTTGGTTCCCAAAATTTTCAGCATTTGATATTTGTTGTTCATGTTCCTGTGTGTGTGTGGGTGGGGGGGGGGTGAACAGTTTAAAACAGGCTCCCACCATCCTCCCTAGCAAAACTGTCTAAAGATCATACCCCAGTCCCCAAACTTTCCCTCCCCATTGCCAGAACCCACAATTTATTTAACCATCCCACAGTGGGTGACTGGCACAACCCACCCACCCCCTCCATAGCTGGCCATTGTCTCTTGGAGCCAGCTAAAAATACCCCACCCTTCCACCCCAGCAGCTTTATCCAACTCCAAACCACTGCCCTCCCCAGCACCCACCTTTTATTACTGTAAAGAAGCCTCAAGATCATGTGATCAGCTGTTTTACTATGCAGGCGTGCATGGTAGCACTTTCATTCACAAGAAGGTGATCAGCTGTGGAGGAGGGCAGGTTTAGATGGTCGCCATTGTGTACCTGCAGGTATCTTCTTCACAGTAAGAAAATATGAGTGCTACAAGAGAAGTTGGCCAGCCATGGAGGCAAGCAGGTTGTTCCAGTCATCCGTCATGGGATCACTGTTTAAACATAAATTTTGGCACTGGCTGGGTCAGAGGCTGGGTGAGGAATGGGAATTGTAGATTTCTAAACAGTTTGGCTGGGGGACTTTTTCTAGCTTTATTTTTTTAAATATTTCCCAAATACAAATAATAGTGCCACTGTTCTTTATTCATATTCAAATATCGAATAGTGCATATTTGGGAAATACTATTCATCCCTCACACACACCCACACTGTAGCTGTGAGTGTGTGAGCAGAGAATGATTGATGAGGGGCACATGTGAGAATGTAAAAAATTGGCTATGTGGGTGTGTGGGGCAGCCCTGGATTTGGTGGCCATGACAGCATCTCATGGTACACTGATAACCACAGCCCAAATTTGGCCAGTTTAGTATACACCATGTTTCAGCAGGACAGGGAGGAAAGGGGGGGTTGTTTTACACGTCATGAAAGGCATAAAGGACACGGAGATACAGCTATACGGTTCTCCTTTTCTTCTTTTCCTATTCTGGCTCCTCCTAGCTCTTACTGACTCTCGTAACTCCTCATAGCAAATTACCTCCTCCCTTATCTCCTTGTACTAACAACCCCACTCTCCTGACTACGCAACTCTCTAGCATACTTCCCATTGTCCTTTCACTTGTACCTTTTCTGTTTCCCACAACCTCACTCCCTCCTGCAAGGTTCCCTGCTCCCTTTTCTCCTGTGTCCCCATCCTACCCCCCACCCCACCCCTCCTCCTCCTCCTCTAACCTCCCCTCCTCCTGCCTCATCCCAACTCCCCCTGGCTTCCATGCTGCTCCCTCTTCTGATCTGTCTCCTCCTGGTTCCACCTGGTATCCATCAGAACCTCCCTCCCCCTCCGCCTTCCTGCCTCCCCCCATCATCTCCACTGCATTGCCGTTGCCCCTATCCCCAATAAGCTCATATTACCTCTGCTACTTCATACAGCAGGTGATATTGAGCCTAACCCCAGTCCTGCCCTCACCCTTCCCTCCAGTCTACCCAAAGGACTCTGCATGACCCACATCAACATCCACAGTCTCCTGCCCAAACCTGATCAGCTACAATTCCTCACGGTTTCCCTCCTCCCTTATGTCCTGAGAGTTTGGGAATCTTGGCTCCCCCCCCCCCAAGATTCCTGACTCAGCTATTACCATCCCTTGACACATCCTCACCCACCAAGACCACAGAATGAAGAGTGAAGGTATCACCATCTACCTCTCTTCCTCTATTCAGTTTAATATAGTGCTGTCTGTCACCTCCCCTGCTGCCTACAAACTCCTCATTATCAAACTCTCCCTCCTTTCTCCCTTCCCATTTTTGTGACAGGCATCTACTGCTGCTCAGGGCTATGTAATTCCACTGTCTCAGATCTCTTCACTACCATCTCCTCTCATGCCCCCTTTGGAGAGCTTCTCATACTGGATGATTTCACCAGTAACTGGCTTTCCCACTCTAACTCTAAAGTTTGTCAAAATGTTAAGTCCCTACACCTCACCCCACTTATCTCAGTCCTGACCCACCGTAATCCCAAATCCCCAAATCACTCTCTACTTGACTGGTTACTCACAAATCACCCATACCATAGATAGGAACAGAACTGATGACACGCCCTCATTTAAGTGTCTTGGTGTCTGGCTCGGTATCGTGTCTTGTCGCAGCACATAGATGCCATTCACAAAAAAATCCACCCCAAGCTTGGTGCCCCTTTAGGAACAAAAGCTGCATCCTGCTACCTGCCCACAGTGATATCATCAGTAAGATGATCTTCACCATCTTTAATTATGGTGACATAATCTATGGTGCTGCCCCATGGTCCACCCTGCCCAGACTGGACCCCTTTTTATGTTTGCTTGTACGCATGCACAAGATACATGATTTGAGAGTTTAGGAGAGAGCGGGTTGTGGAGGTGCGGCACTGTTACAGTCAAGGGAGGCACTACATTAGAGGCTTGGCAATGGTGGACCAATGGAGGCACAGTGTGCCGATGACACTGGTCTCCAAAAGTGCACCAAGTTGTAAAGTTTTTGCCGCAGCAATCTGGGGCTGCCTCGTCATTGCAGCATCAGTCATTGTGCTGCAATGAGGGAGCAACCCGTCATTGCAGGGCGGAATGTTAGCTAGCCTAATACAGTCTGTGAACATGGCGGGCGGCTTGCCGCCACGTTCACAAACAATATTATGCTGCCCCCATGCTGAAGGGGTGCCCAATCCTCCTCGGAAGTAAGTGCCCCCCCAGACAGTCTTTGTTTGCCAACGGGGGCCCCAATCCCCGCCAGCTTCAGTGCACAAATCTCCACCCACTGTTGTCTGCCGATGGGGGAGCCCACTCTCCATCGGTATGATGAAACCCCACCTGCTTTTGTTGTCTGCTGACGGAGTGCCTAATCCCTGTCGGCATGATGCCCCCCAGTTCTTGATGTTCCGACCGAGTGCTCTAATCCCCGCCGGCCTACAGCTTTCAAAGATCTGCTACACACTGGGAGCCCACCCAGCGTACAAATTCGGCCAGAAATGGAAAACTGTACCGTGTTGTCTGATTTTTTTTTTTTTCCCTATGAACAGAAAACGGTCCTCATGGGTCTCCAAGCCCCCACAACCCGCTCCCTTCCACTGCGCACCTGCCTCCCCACACCCCTCACCCATATTTCCTACTCCGAGTCCAGCACGATGATCTTCGTGGACCGGGAACATGTTCGACTCTTCAAAGCTGACCGCAAACTGAGGAAATGCCGGTAAGCTGTATAATGGAATAAATAGGTTTTTTTTCAACTTTGATGCATATCTCAGGCATTTTTTGGAATTTTGGCACCAAATTTTCAACATGGGATTTTTGGGACCCCTCCTCATGAATTCTGTCACTGTCATTGCATTAATCAGGCCCGAAGGGTGATTTCGCGGTCACTGCACAAAATCACCTTTCGGGACCGATTAACGAAACGACAGTACCAGTGTTCATAAGGTGGCTCTCAAAAAGCCTATGTAGCAAATGTGGTGAAAAGATTCCTAAAAATGACTGTTTTATGAGCGTGCGTTGCACAGTTCCTACACACGCTCGTAAGTTCATGAATTCTGAACATTTGCACTTCAGATTTTCAACATTGCCATTTTACCACACCTCCTTATGAGCAGTGCAGCTGTCATGTTTCACATCTCGCCCAAAATGTGTTTCTGCGCATGTAGTGCACAATGGCACAGTGGGCTCTCAAAAAGCCTATGTTACAAATTTGGTGAAAAAATTCCTAAAAATGACTGTTTTACGAGTGTGCATTATGCAGTTTCTATGCATGCTCATAAGCGCACATTTTAATATTTAGACTCCAGATTTTCAACAATGCCATTTTACCACACCTCCCATGAGCAGTACAGCTTTAATTTTGCACATCTCGCCCAAAATGTGTTTCGGCACGTGAGCGCACAATGGTGCAGTTGGTGTGCGAAATCAATGTTTGGGACAGATTACAAAAATCACAGTAACACTGTTCATTAGCAGAGGTCCTAAAATGTCTATGTTGAAAATTTGGTGAGAAAAGTCCACAAAATGACTGTGTTACGAGCGTGCATTGCGCAGTTTCTACGCACGCTCGTACCTTTGCACATTTGCAATATTTTTACTCCAGATTGTCAACACTGCCATTTGACTGCACCTCCTTATGAACAATACCGTTGTCATTTTTCACATACCAGCCCAAATGTGTCTTTGCACTTGCGGTGCAGATTAACGCGGTTGTTGTGAGAAATCCATGTTCGGAACACAATAGGAAAATCACACTGACATTGTTCATTAGCAGAGGTCCTAAAATGGCTATGTTGAAAATTTGGTGACAAAAGTCCATAAAATGACTGTGTTACGAGGGTGCATTGTGCAGTTTCTACGCACACTTGTAACTTCGCACATTTGAAATATTTTCACACCATATTTTCAACATTGCCATTTTTCCGCATGTCCTTATGAACAGTATAGCTGTCATTTTTCACATTCTGGCTGAAATGTGTTTTCGCACTTCAGGCACAGAATAGTGCGGTCGCTGTGGGAAATCACTGTTTAGGACACATTACAAAAATCACAGTGACACTGTTCATTAGCAGAGGTCCTAAAATGCCTATGTTGAAAATTTGGTGATGAAAGTCCATAAAATGACTGTGTTACGAGCATGCGTTGCGCAGTTTCCATGCACACTTATAACTGCACATTTGTAATATTTTCACTCCAAATTTTCAAAATTGCCATTTTTCCACACCTCCTTATGAACAGTACAGCTGTCATTTTTCACATCCTGGTCAAAATGTGTTTTTGCAGTTCTGGCGTACACTACTGTGGTTGCTGTGGAAAATCAGTGTTCAGGACACAGTAACAAAATCACAGCGACGCTGTTCATGAGCGCAGGTCGTTAAATGCCTATGGTGAAAATCTGGCGATGAAACTCCATAAAATGACTGTGTTACATGCATGCGTTGCGTGGTTTCCATGTATGCTTGGAAGTGCAAGCATTTTTAATATTCCCACTACACATTTTCAACATTGTCGTCTCTTCATACCTCCCTATGGATGGTACAGCTGTCATTCTTCACATCCTGCCCGATCTGTGTTTTTGTAAATGTGGTGCAGAATGTTACTGTTGGAAGTCAGTTTTCGGGACACATTGACAAAATCACATTGCCACTGTTCATGAGAAGAGGTCCCAAATGCTTTCATGAGCTGGGGGTCACAAAAAGACCATGTTCAAAATTTGTACTGTGAATACCAACAAACGCCTGAGGCGTTACGGTTTCTAACCATAACGTCCTACCCTGCACAGACAGACAGGCATCGCAGTGTGCCTTTGGATTGCCGACTGTACTGCTCATGCCATCCCACCCACCCCCACCCCCAACTACTGACGGGCATCGAGGTGTATCTTGGACTCTGCGTCCCAAGACTTCACCCCATTCTGCTATGCTGCACCCATTTCAACGTATGTGGTGACTCTAAAGCCAAACACCCTAAGACACAGCTCAACATGTGTCGGTGTCTGCAGAATAGGGTGAGGTGACATGGCTTGACCATCATGGGTGACGACCCAAAAACTTACCCCACATCCTGTCCATCTCTACAGGATGGAGGTGCGATTCAGGTGAAGTTCGGTACTTCACTGCCATTCCTATTCTGCATCTGTCTAACTCCTGCATTTCTAATGCTAATACTAGCAAGCAAACATTCAGCATTGACAAATGCTTGTTCTACTCCTTCTGCTGTTTGACCTCACTGTTTTCTTTACTCTGCTCTCTCCATCACTTCCAGAGAAAATCCCCACGTAAGCCACTGTGCTTCTTTCATTTCTAAGTTCTGGCTGGCTTTCTCCCACCCCCATCTGAGCTATCTTCTCTCTCCTATGCACCCCCCCCCCTCCGTAATCCAGGCTATCACTCCCTCTTGCTCCCTCCTCGTAAATTCCTTGCTGATCCATCTGGTTTCTCCTTCTGCTTTCCTACACACTGGAACTCTCTCCCTCTAACCATTTGCTCTGCTCCCTCCAAATACTCTATCTTCTCTACTCCATGTCTATTTATTTATTTATTTTATTTATTTAGCTTTTGTTGACCGGGTAAGTGCACTAGACAAATCCTGCCTATTTTCAGGCACAACCCGGTGGAGGGGGGAATACAGATGAATGCCAACTGACCTTGAACCAGATTAAGCTGCTGGTGGTATTTTTTAGTGAATGAGAGAAATTTGGCCAGGACACCAGGGAAATTCCCCTACTGCTGCTGGTTCTCAGTAGCCAGTGGGGGGAGTATGGGTGTTGGTGAGCAATGACTGAGTTGGCCATGGTTCAGTTGGAGGAGGAGGTGGAGAGGGCGCTGGTAGGCGCTGAGACGGTGGAGAGTCAAGTGAGCCTGTTTCAGGGCCATTTTTCTGAGTTTCTTGGGGTGAGAGAGCTACCCCTGGAGAAGTTGTCCGAGGCGGCAGCACTACAAGACAGCATTGGGAGTTCCTTGAAGGCAGCAGATGCGGAGGATCCCTGGGTGGCTGGTAAGCTCACTAAAGAAGTGGCGCCTTTAAAACCGGCGAAAGATGCAGTGATGTCAGCCAGCAACGCGGAAGTAGCGGTAACCATCAGGAAGATCCAGAGTTTAGCGGAGATGGCAACGCAAGTATTACGGGGAGTGCAGCAAAGGTTTTTGAAGTCGGACTGTTGTTTGGATGCTAATCAAGAGAAGGAGCGAGCGGGACTATTAGTGAGCGGCTTGCGAGAGGCAGGAGCGAGGGGAAATGAAAATGCTTTAGATCTCTCGCGGTCAGTAAGTATGCTGCACCAGGTCAAAAACTTCCCTACAGTTCCTATCTCTAAAGAATCGGGCTTTGTTTATAATCCTAAGGCTGCTTCTGAACAAAGGGCTTCCCCAGTAGTTTACCAAACTGTGAATGGGGTGCAGGAAGGGGTGACTGATTTTTGTTTTAAGCCTCAATCTGGACCTAAAGCTTTGCTTCTGCCTCAAACTGTGGATTTTGATACTTCTAAAACTGTCCTTGCTGGGAGAACTGTGATGTCGGAAGAACATGATAAGACCTGGACCCCGCAGGCTGCTTTATCTGCGGCTGGGTGGAAGCAGATGGGACATGGGGTATGGACTCCGGACTCTGCCTGGGAGGATTCTTGGGGTCTGCAGTCGGCTACTCCAGAATGGAAACCAGGAGAAGGGGGGGGAGGTCACAAGTTTTTGCTGGTAATGTTGCATCACATAAAAATTCCATTCCTGAGGTTGTACCATGTAATAATAATGTGCTTGGTTCCAAAGAAGGGGGGCCTAATCTAGATAACGCTGAGCAGAAAGGGGATAGTGGAGCTAGGCCTGGAAAACCTTTATTGTCAAGTTTATTTGCTCAAAGTAAGAGAGGGGCAGCTCCAAGGAGAAATGCAGTACGAATCCGATATAAAGGGGGTTTAAAGGAAAAACCAAATAGGTTTTATGTAGGTAGAACCTTAATTAAAGACTCTTTAAAGTTTTCCCCCAGAGATGTGTTTGCATTCATTAATATCTCGGGGGAGGATAACTATGATATCAGTTTTCGTTCCCCAGCTTCACTAGACCTTTTCTGGGAGAGGTACAATCAAGTAAAATGTTCTCCTTTATGGACCCCTTTTTTTGTTATTCCATTATCAAAACCTTTAATTAAGTTTGTGACAGTAATGTTCAGGAACGAGGGTGTTCATGTTGAGGATATTAAATTTTGGTTATCCCAGAAGTGCGAAGTGTTGAGTGAACCTGAACCAATATTAGATTCAGAACTTTTTTGGACAGGTGGGTGGAAGTTTAAGGTGAAGCTAAGACAATCAGCGGCAGGTGTAGAACATATCTCTAATTCATTTTTGTTAGGGAGGGATAGTGGGGTCTGCTTTTATAGTGGACAGCCCAGGGCCTGCTACAGATGTGGGTCTAGATCGCATTTGTCTAGTGCCTGTGATCAGCCTAAGTGTGACAATTGTGGTGAAGTAGGTCATACAACTATGTTTTGTTCGAATGCTTTGAAATGTGATTTGTGTGAGGCACTGAATCATGCTTTTAAAGATTGTCCCTGGGTGGCTCAGAATAAACAGTCTTGTGGTGATTCTGACTTTCTGATCCAACAGGCACAAGATGCCGGCGAGTTTCAGCAAAAGGAGGCTCCGGTGGTTAAAGACCTTTCTGTCTCTCAGAGCTTAGTCAAACTTAAGGAAGGATTGGAGGTTTCTAAAAAAGAATCTCAGGAACAGGAATTAGGAAAGGTAGTTCCTAATCTCCTTCAGCCTGTGTGTTATACTGAGAATTCGGAGGGAAAGGGTGGGCCTGGTGATACCTTGTTACAAACCCCTGTGGCCCCTTTAACTTTAAGAAGGTCAAGTAGAACATCTAAAAATCTTTTGCCTTTGGAACCAGAAGGCATTGAATCTAAAAATCCTTTTGCTGATTTATCTTGGGGAGATTCAGAAATGGATATGGGAGATACCGATTCCCAAGTTTCGGTACAGGAGGTAGGGAGACTACAGAAGGATGATTATAAAGGGAAAAAGAAGAAAAGAAGGAAAAAATGAAAGTATTTTACTGGGTTTTTTTTCTGTTAGGCTACTCAGATGGATTTAACATGGGCTACCTTAAATACCCATAGTCTTCTGAAAACTCAGAAAAGACAAGCTGTTTTTCAATTGATTTTCGATTTACAAATATCCATTTGTTTTTACAAGAAACATGGATGTTTGCTAGAAATCAAGTAGTTTCTTTGTTAAAGATTGGCCTTGGGGACCTTCTTTTGGTCCTTGTGGATGAGAGGCTGATGGGTAGGGATTCTTTTCAATTCATTTAATTTTAAATTACATAAGTTAATTGAGGTGTGTCCTGGCAGAATATTAATTATTGAGGGGAGCTGGTATGAGAGTAGGATTAGATTAATTAATATTTATGGTCCTCAATCTAAAGCGGGTAGGGTTAAGTGTTTTACAGACCTTCAGCCTTTTTTGGTCACAACAATCCCTATTTTTTTGAGGGGGGACTTTAATTGTAATTTAATGGGGATTAAGGGTAAGGACAGGCAGGATATTGGGAAGAAGACTTATTGTGATACTGTGTGTCTAAAAAACATTATAAAAACAGCGGATTTAGTTAATTGTATTAATAACAGTGATAATGGCTTGAGAGGTACCTTTTTTACAAAGGGGAAAAGCTTCATGATTGATTATTTGTTTATATCCAATAAAATTCCGATACATAGTCCACAGATTATTCCAATGAAATTTTCTGATCATGCTTTAGTTGTCATTAAAGTTGGGGCACATCAGAGTTTTTTAAAACAAAAAACTATGTGGAAATTAAATGCCTCGATTCTGCATGAAAAAGTGGTAACCAATTCCATTCTTTGTATATTGGAGGCTAGGTTATCAGTTGTTTTTTTGTATCAAGACTTAGGGGTTTGGTGGCAGGAAGCGAAAGATGATTGTATTTGTTGGTTTAAAAAATATGGGATACGGAAGAAGAATTCAGTTTTTTTTGAATATCTAAAACTTAGAAACCAGCTTCAAAAAGTTTTGACGTGGGCTAACTCCTCTAGGGGTAACTTTTCAGCTCAAATATCTGAAATTAAATGTCTAATGAGAAATCTTCAGTATGATAGAACAAAAACGCTTCAAGCTTTAGTACAGAATCACTTAAAAAAATCAGTGTTTGGGGACCCCTTTGAGTTATGCAAAAATATTAAGGATCAGGGAGCATTAGAATTTTTATATCAAGGGGACACTAAAGTTAGTTCCATCAGAGCTTTAGGAGAGATTATCAGGCAGCATTTTAGGGATCTAGAGCCTAAGGTTGCTCCATCGTCTTTTCAGATTAGTCAGTTTCTAGGCCCAGTTTTAGCAAATAAAATGGACAAAGTATCCCTGAGTAAATTAGAACAGCCTTTTTCGAAATTGGAGATTAAGGAAGTCATTAATTCCCTAAAACTGAACGTGGCACCTGGTTTAGATGGGTTATCGAACTGTTTTTATAAAGAATTCAAGCTGAAATAGTGGAATGTTTATTTTGGTGTTTAATTTTTTCTTACTGACGGGTGGGACTGAATTCCTTTTCTGAAGGTCTTCAGACATATATCTTTAAAGCTGGAGATAGAGGCGATTTCAAAAATTGGAGACCTATAACCCTGTTGAATTCAGATTACAAAATTTTGGCAACCTTGATTAATAATAGACTTAAAGGGGTTGCGGAGGGGATGTTCCTGCCTATCCAACATTGTGGGATTCCTTACAGAAGAATTCAATCAGTTTTATGTTTGATCCAGGATATTATTGAACAAGTTAATCATGAAGGAAAGTCAGGGGTTATTGTTTCCCTAGATTTGGAGAAAGCATTTGATAGAGTGGATCATGGTTTTTTATTTGCCACTTTGGAATGGTTTGGTGTTCCTCAGGTTATTATAAAATTAATACGGGGTTTATACAACAAGGCAAAAGTTTTCCCAGTACTAAAAGGGGGATTGGGGGAGGGTTTTTATATTAAATGTGGAGTTCGGCAGGGTTGTCCATTGAGCCCTCTTTTGTATAATTTTTCGTTAGAACCTTTGATAAGAGCGGTCTGTGCCCCCCCCCTTGTGGCAGGGTTTACGTGTGCCAGGAGCAAAGGGTTCTTGTATCATTCAAGCATATGCAGATGATATTTGCCTTTTTTTTACCAACCATATTTATTTAACAGCATTTTTTTCAGTATTTTCTGCTTATGCAAGTGTAGCTAATGCTAAATTGAATGTTCATAAATCCAAAGGTTTATTGTTAGGTAACTTTCAAAGAGGAATATTTTTCTTTAAGTCCATAGAATTTTCACTAAAACCTTTAAAAATTTTAGGGGTGAAGTTTACGAATCAGAATTGCCCGTTGGATAATTGGTCAGGAGTTTTGGACACAATAGCACAGAAAGTGTTAATTTGGAAAAAGTTTAAGTTCTCTAAAATGAAATGAATTCAGGTTCTAAAGCAATTCATTTTACCAAGATTACAGTATATGGCGGTAATTTTCCCATTACCTGTGCGGTTAGAGACAAAACTATATAGCATCTGTTTTCAGATGCTATGGGGTAATAGACTAAACCCAGTGAAGAGAGGCTGTACTTATTTAGACAGAAAACATGGGGGTTTAGGAATGGTAGACCCAGTGGTGTTTTGTTTTACCCTCTTCTTCTCCTTTTCTTTAAAAAAGGGATTTGGTCCTTCTGACGAGTTAGATAGTTTGGTTTTTCAGAATCTGTTTAAGTCATACCTCTCTATGTGGAGGCCTCAGGCACCTAAATGGTCCCTGAGGTTAAGGGTGCCGATGTATTTTAAACCAGCGGCTCAAAAATTATACAAGTGGAAGGTATCTAAAGATCAGATATTAAGGTGTTCATCAAACGGGCTATATAAAGAAATAATGCTACAATTTTTTTATTTAGAGCCAAACTTTAAAAATTGCTCAAGAGATAGGACAAGAGATGTGTTAGAGCAATTCAACAATACTAGGCTTCCCTCATACATGTGGGAAAACTTATGGCTCATGATGTATGGGAAATTGAATGTAAGGGGTACGGCTAAACATAAAGCGATTGAGGAAAGATATTGTCCTTATCCTGAATGCATTAATCTAGAAGAGACGATGGAGCACTTTTTTCTGCACTGTTCTTTCCCTTCTAAACTATGGAGTTTTTTAGCACAGGTTTGGGATTTTCCTTGGTTGGCAAAGCTTAACTATGATATTTTAGTGATTGGGAACTTTCCCACTTTTTGAGCTGCTTTGAAAAAAATACTTTTCGCTTATTCTTTGGCTAGTTCATGCTTTTGCTTATGGCAAACTAGATGCCAATGGGTATTATACCAAAAGCGCCCTTCTTGGAGGGATTTAGAGGGTATGTTATAACGTTCTGACCAGAATTTATTTAGAAGAATGTCAATTATATAATTCTGGTAAAGTAAGATTATAGTGGAGGGGATTTCTACACTTTATTAAATATAAATAAAAAAAAAAAAAATGGGATGTCCGTGGTTTTGAGGTTTTTTTTTGGTAGGGGTGGGAATGGTGTATTTAATATGTGTTTATTTATGCTGGTTTTATTGTTTGTCCTTTTTTCCCTAATTTTTCTTGTTTTTTCTTTGAAAACCTGTCTTTTGTGTTTTTTTTGCTGAGCTGTTGAGATTGGGAATATTTAAGTGAGGGGGTATGCTGCATGTAGTATGTTTTTATTTGTTTCCCTACTATTCTGGATTGTTGGAGTTTGTTGCTTTTTCATATGTTACTGTGTATTATCTGAATGTGTTTATTCTAATAAAGCTACCCCTACTCTTTTCGATAAGTGCCATGGGATCTTTAACATCCACCTGAACTACCACCAGTCCAGGCAGATGGGACCTCGGTTTAACATCTCATCCAAAAGACGGCACCTCAGAAATGCAGCACCCCTCTCATGCTGCATTACAGTGTCAGTACTGGGATATTAACCCAAGTGCCAGATGTGGGAACTGAACCCACAGCTCTCTGATCTCCCGGCCTCAGAGGCGAGTGTGCTACCTACTGAGCCACTGACACTGACAATTGCCACTCCCTCCTGTAACTGCCCTAGTTAATTGCCCACCCCTCACACTACTTTAATCTTTCTTCCAGCTGCCACCTACTCCTGGCCTCTCCCAATCCCAATCCTCCCCCCTCACCCTCACCCTCTCCAGTAACTGCCTCTATTAAAATGCCCCCCCACCTCAATCTCTTCCTTTCTTCATGTTTCCCCCTACTCCTGCTCTTTCCCAACCCCTACCCTCCCTTCATGTATATTCCTCACTCCGCACCAAAACCTGCCCTCCAACCACCCTCCTTCACCATTGCCTGGCTTAATCAGTTACTAATGTCCCATGTGAGCCTGATACTCCTGTAACCCTTAACACATACACTACTGATACTCACCCCTTATTAACTTATATCGTATTTGTTTATGATGTATAATTATTGAACCCTTATGACCTTAATTTTTATTTGTAAATAATGTATAAGTGTTGTAAACACTGTGTAACTAGTGTTCTATTGTTTACTGTATATTCAATTTAATCTCTGTACTATTCCCACTCCCCCCGACCCCGACCCTGACACATCTGGAAATGAGCTATTTTAAATCTAAGTGTGTCTTTCCTGAGGAAACTCATTAAATAAAAAAAAAAAACCAAACACAGGGATAGCAAGGGAGAAGAAAGAGCTGGACATTCTGTGTGTCAGGTTAGAGACAGGGTGCATAGCCCTTACCCAAGTGGGGTTACTGTACAGACCACTAACTCAGCTGGAGGAGTTGGACAAGGTTTTGGGAGACCATTGGCAGAATGACAAGCAAAGGCAAGGTATTGACTAAGGGGGGATATAATTTGCCAGATGTAGACTGTACCATTATGGACACAGCTACATTTATTACAGTTTGGGGTTAACCCTTTTGAGCTGAGGGCTCATTTACAAAGGTCCCAAGTCAATCAAATACATAAACATTACATTTGATACAAGGGATAACAGGCGAGCATGAACACCAAATCCATTATATACAGAAAAAACAAATAGGTTACACGGTTACATTAAGGAAGTTCAACTTTAAGCAGCTCTAAGACAGCACAGTTTAACGTTGAGATAAGTGCAGAGGACAGTCATAGGATGGAAAAATCGCAGGCTACAGTGCAAGTGGGGTGAAAGATTAATGCCACTAGAGTTGCCTTTGTCAGGGGAGTAACAGCAGGGAGAGGGACCAAGAGGCGTAGGACAGAGGTAGAGCGGAGAAGGCATCAAGAAACAGGGCAGACAACAACTACCTTTGGGAGGCATTTGTCAGACAGCAGGTTATGGAACCCACTGGAGATGGGGCACTGCTGGACCTGGTACTTACAAATAGGGATAGCACTGCAGATGCCACATTAGGTAGCCACCCTGGTAGAAGCAATCGCCATACAGCATGGTTTGGAATATGAATTGGGCAAGAGAAAAAACACACTAGACTGATGGTCTTGGTCTTCAGGAGGGCAAAATTTGAGGAAATGGGTGATTGCCTTGTAATTACATTGAAGAGGGCGACAGCTGGATGGGAGGGGTTACAGGAACAGTCGATAAAGGATCAAGGAGGGAATAACTAAGGCAACAGCGTGCTGTTTGATGGAAGTAACAAGGGTAGGAGGAGAAAGAGGCCACTACGATTCTGGAAGCAGGTGGCTAAGGTGGTAAGGGAGAGGAACACAGCTTTTAGAAAGTATAACAAGATTAATCAGAGGAGGACAGGGAGGTATATCTAGATAACAAAGGGAGGCAAGACTGGTGCTGAGGGCAGCTAAGGCACAAACAGAGGAGAGGTTCGCCAAGACATTCAAAAAGAGGGCTAAGACTTTCTTCATGTACGTGGATAAAAAGACAAAAGCAAGGAGTGGGATAGTGAGGATTGGGGGGAGATTATGTAGAACTTCAAGAAAAAGCTAAATACTTTCAACTCATTATTCACATTGGAGGGTGAAGGAAACAGACAAAAATGTATGTATCAGCTGGTACTGGGGTGAGGGGGAGTGGACACCTGTCCATTCTTGGAGGAGAGAAAGAGAGAGAGTCTGAAGAGCACTGGAAGCCAAAAAGGAAAAGAAGGCAATGTAGCCAGATGGGACTCACCCAGGAGTACTAAAATAACTGAACATGGTGAGCCACCCACTGGCAACACTATTGAGCATCTCATTGTGGAGTGTTCGGCCCTAAAGTTCACCCCATTCTCCTATATTATACCTGTCTCAGTGTATTTTCTTATGGAATGGGGTAAGTATAAGGCCCAAAGACCCCAAAGCACACCACGACACTTGTCAGTGTCTACAGGGAAGAGTGAGGCCCATTCTCCTATACTGCACCCATCTCAGCGTATTTCCTTATGGAATGGGGTAAGTATAAGGCCCAAAGACCCCAAAGCACATCACAACACTTGTCAGTGTCTACAGGGTAGGGTGAGGTAAAATGGCATGAGCATTATAGCTGACGCCCCAAAGGCACACCCCAATGCCTGTCAGTCTCTGCAGAGTGGGGGTGAGGTTGGTGTCAGTTCAATACTTCACTGCCATTCCTAATATGCATCTTAACTCCTGCACTACCAATGCCAATGCCAGCGAGACAACATTCAGCATTGACAAATGCTTGTTTGTTTTTGCCATCGCTGGAGTCAGGGTTCCCCCTTTTTTGGATGCCTTGGTTTCTGACCCATCTTTATTATGCATTTCTGATGGCTGATCAGCTTTATCTTCTTTTATCTGTCTCCTTTGACAGGGACTGCTGCTGTTTGAGGAGACAGACCCTCTGATTTGTGCTTTCTAGCATCGTTAGGAATACCTTTACTGTGTTTTGGTGATACAGAGACAGACTGAGAAGCCATAAATTCTTCTCTTATTTGGCACTTTTCTTTCGAGTTTTAGGGAAAACTTTTTTACAATGCTTACAATTAGTAAAATCGTGGTCTGAACCCAGGCACCTTAAACAGAGCTTGTGGCAGTCTGCCTTTGCCAGGAGTTGGAAACTGCACAATTTTTAAAACGTGTAGGTCCCTTTCTTTTTTTCTTTAGTCTTTCAGTCATGCCAAACACTGAAAGACCATAAATATGAATAAAATGCATGGTTTTGACATTAGCTTTTTTTTTTTTTTTTTTACAACTGGAGCTGTTTGGTTTCCTTTAAGTAGGAACTATGACTATAACCCTAGTAAACTTAAACCACTAAATTAATTTAAACTAAATGGAAACTGGGCAGTTATTGTAATTAGTTATAATAAAATATGGGTTTAAGTACAAAGTGGTTCCCTTCAGGCAGGAATCATGTTAACACACATCCTTCTCCAGTTCTTGGGAACTGATTAGGAAAATGAGAAACCGCAAACTATATACAAAAATTATTAAAAAAACTAATTAATGCAGAGTTATCAAAAAATTAACTAGAAATAACGCTGTATGAAGAAATAAAACAATAAACCATTCAAGAAGCTAGAAGAGTGGAGCTGTATTTCTGGACAACTGCTCACTTCAAGCAGAGAAACAAATCTGATGTTGGGTTGTTAGGGGAAGCATGACCACTTTGCAGAGTTTGAACTTAGTTCTAATTCTTAGATTCTAAAATTAACATAAGATATATCACCGGGGCAACTCCATCAAGTGGACTGATTGCACATTGTAAAGCATTACTGGTGGATTGCTGGGGTTAGAAAAGACTATTCCAGAACAAACACACAAAACAGTACTCTGGGGCACCAATATTCAGAGCCAGCTGACAGCACAGTGCAACCTCTAATGCTGCATCAAAAATAGTGCACGGCTGGCTCTGAGATGTGTTCAGTTAGCGCCCTAATGGGCAGCATAGCTTGGGGCCTTGCCCTCTGAAAACAACTGTTGCTGTTGGTTGCCATGATGCTTAGGAAACCGGAACGCGGCGGGATGTGTGACATCACAACATGGATGTGCCATCGGCATACTGTCATGATCGAGCTGGTTCCAGTCTGGTGACATCCTGCTTTAAAAGGTGCATGTTTTGGCTGCACACTTCCCTTAGCCACTCAACAGAATGGACCCATGGGAAGTGCAGCAGCCCTTTTGGCAAGCACCAGAGAAGCTTGGCAGAAGACACCAGGAGAAAGGACTGCTGTGTGACTGAACTTCTCTGCTGGGGCTGAAGTAGAAGAACTTTTGTATTTGACCTTTAATTTAGGGTAAAAAAACTAACATACAAAAAAAAAAAAGTGTGTGTTTGGGTTAACTGAATTGAATGGGTATCTGAAGAGTTATCTAGGTGTAAATCTCAGGTGACTGAAAGGACTTAACTGCTGTGAGGTTTAAATTACTTGTAGAAAGATCTGGTAAGTAGGGGTGTGGCTTAGCTAGAAGGAAGCTACATTTAAAGACTGCTTTAGAAAGTTTCTGCCAATAGCTTGGCAGAAGACACCAGGAGAAAGGACTGCTGTGTGACTGAACTCTCTGCTGGGACTATATTGCTCTCCTTCCCTCCCTCCACCCCCACCCAAAGCTAGTTCTATTTTTATAAGCACAGGATTTGACTGACAACAGGAACTTCCTGTTTAGGGGCAGGAAGTGTGATCATAGAACCACCAAGGACCTACCATCCTAGAAGGGCAAGAGTAGCTCTCCGGCCCCCTCTAGCTGCTGGAGGTCTGCCTCTGAGCAAGTAAGTGGTCTACTGAGAAATATAGGATATTCTTGTCTCAGAACAGGATAATCAGGAGCTTAAAGGGCACACAGGCAGAAAGTAAGGAGAGAGGAAAAAAAACAGTGGAAAGAGTAAGGATTGCAAACAGTTAAGGGGCCAGAAATAAGCATGATTGGAGTGGTGCAGTGCAGTGGCTGTGGAGCAGCAGTCTTCCGGGAGATGTTCTGGAGGATGCGGTGTTGTCCCATCTGCAAGCACCTCTCTGGGCTGAGGGAGGAGGTTTCTCATCTCCAGGCTGAGTTGGCCAGGATTTGTGGGACCTCCTCTTCCATCCAGGGACTACCAGTGCCACTGCCGTTGCCTCAGAGGTTGCCAAGAAAGAGGAGCAGTTGGACCACAGTGGGCTCAGGGAAGGTGAGGGTGGTGGAACAGAGGTGCATGCCTCCGCTGTACCGCCACAATTTCTATGCCATTCTGGCAAAGTGTGGTTCCTCTATGGAGGCACCCACAGTGGAGACCAAGGAGGATGCTGGGAACCTCCACAAAGGAGACCCACAGGAGGGTGGCAGGGGACCCTGCAGAGGAAGGAAACAACTCCTGGTGGGGGACTCCATTGTTAGGAAGGTAGAACTGTGGGAAGAAGGGGAGAGGGAGGTAAGGTGCCTGCCTGGCGCCATGGCTTGGAGGGACAGTGAGCAAATCCTCAGGATTGCCAGAGCAGCTGCATAGGGGAGGGAGCCGGATGTCATTGTCCACCAAGGGACAAATGACCTGGCTAAGAAAGGGATTAGAGAAGTGCAGGAAGAGTTTGTGGAATTGGGGAGAGGCCTTAGTCAAGTAGCACGCACGGTAACCTTCTCGAAGGTGCTACCCATCTATGCGGAGAGAGGCTAGGGTGTTCCGCACCATGGGATTCAATCAGTGGTTGAAAAACTGGTGTGGAGCTCAGGGATTTGGCTTCATTGGGGACTGGGGGTCCACCTGGAGTGATGCAAGCCTATACTAGCATGATGGGCTGCATCTATCTGGGAGGGGAACCAGGATCCTAGGTGATAGGTTTAAATGCTTCATTGGCAAGCTTTTAAACTAGCCAAGGGGGGAGGCACTGGAAAGGAGCAGGAAAATCCTAGCCTCCCCAAATAATCACGGTAGTAAGTGCGGCAAACACCAACATAGAGGTGTCGATAGGGAGAAGGGCAGGGGTAAATGGAGAAAGTGACAAAGGCAAGAAGGACAGGGATGGGGCAAAAGGGAGTAAGGCCATCCAGGAAATGGAGGGTAATAAGTACCAATGCCCGTGAGTCTGGGCAACAAGCTCCCTGAGCTGATGGCCTTAATGGAAGAGGGATGCCTGGATATCGTGAGCAGTCACAGAAACATGGTACACGGAGAACCATGACTGGGATGTTAACATACCAGGGTACATAACCTACAGGAGAGACAGGCAGGGGAGAAGAGGGGGAGGAGTAGCTATCTATGTAAAGGAAGGGATAAAAGCAACTGAACAAAGGAGTAAACAGGGAGGAGAGGAGGCACTGTGGGTCACCTTGGAGACTGGAAAGGGCACCACAATCCACACAGGGGTTGTGTACAGACCCCCATGTCAGGGGAAGGAATGGACAAGGATATGATAGAAGGCATTCTTAGAATGGCAGAGAAAGGGGAGATACTGTTGATGGGAGACCTGAATATGCCAGATGTTAACTGGAGCACATTTGCTGCAGCCACATCCAAAAGCAGGACCATTCTTGATGCCCTACAGGTGGCAAGCATTAGACAGCTAGTTTCGGAACCCACTCGTGAGGGAACAATCTTAGACCTCATACTCTCAAACGGGGGCAGTGAGAGGATCTCAGATCTAGAAGTGGGTTGCCATCTGGGAACAAGTGACCATCAAACAGTGTGGTTCATGTTAAACTCAGCTACAGAGTCAAGCCATACAAAAGTGAGGGTACTGGACCTTAGGAGGGCTGACTTTGGCAAGATGGGAGAGTGCCTCAGAAAAGCACTAGCAAACAGGCTAGAAGGAGGTGTGGAGCAACAATGGGGAATCATCAAAACTGCCATCACAGAGGCAACAAGCCTTTGTGTGAAGCAAATAAACAAATCAAAATGAAAGAAAAAGCCACTATGGTTCTCAAAAGAGGTAGCTGTGAAAGTCAGGAAGAAAAGATAGCATTCGGAAGTATAAGGAAACACAGAAGGAGCAGGACAGAGAGCTGTACCAGTTAAGGCAGAAGGAAGCAGGAGGGAAGTCAGAATAGCAAAGGCTCAAACTGAGGAAAAGATAGCCAACCCAGTTAAGAAGGGGATAAAACCTTTATAGGTACATCAGCAAGCGAGAAAGACAAAGGGAGGGATAGTGAGGCTGACTAGAATGAACGTGTGGGTAGGCAGAGGGGACAGTGAAAATGCAGGAATACTGAATGAATATTTCTGCTCAGTATTCACAAAAGAGGAGGGAAGTGCCTAATCCAATTAACAGAAGCACTTTGACAGGGGGTCGATCCCAGTCCTTTCACAGAAGAAAGGGTTCTGCAAGAACTCCTAAAACTGAAGGTGGACAAAGCAATGGGTCGTGATGGAATTCACCCAGAATTCTAAAAAGAATTAGGGAGGAACTAGTGAAACCACTGGCTACTCTTTTTAATAAATCATGGAGGATGGTGTGGTACCTGAGGACTGGAGGAAGGCGGATGTGATTCCCTTCACAAAAGTGGGTCCAAGACAGAGGCAGAAACTACAGACCTGTCAGTCTGACCTCTGTGGTAGGGAAAGTGATGGAGTCACTTCTGAAGGAAAGAATAGTCGAGTACCTAGAGGCCAGTGGAGCACAGGACCCAAGGCAGCATGGGTTCACAGCGGAAGGTCATGTCTGACCAATCTAATAGATTTCTTTGACTGGGTGACCAAAGTAGTAGACCAGGAGGGCGTGGACATGGCCTACCTAGACTTTAGCAAGGCATTTGACACAGTCCCACACAAAAGATTAATAGCCAAATTAACCAGCCTGGGAGTGGGACCCAGGGTGCTAGCCTGGGTAAACCATTGGCTGGACAACAGGACACAGAAGATAATTGTAAATGGAGTCCACTCTGAAGAAAGGGGGGTTACTAGTGGGGTACCACAGGGTTCAGTATTGGGTCCAGTCCTTTTTAATGTCTTCATCAGTGACATTGCAGAGGGACTGAAGGAAAAGTATGCCTTTGCAGATGACACAAAGATCTGCAACAGGGTTGATACACAAAGGAGGTGGAAAGGATGAAAAGGGACTTGGCAAGGTTGGAGGAATGGTCAGAAGTATGGCAGCTAAGATTCAATGCTAAGAAGTGCAAGGTAATGCACCTGGGAAACAAAAACCCAGGGGAAGAGTACACAATGGGGGGTGAGATACTAACAACAACAAAAATGGAAAGGGACCTGGGGGTAGTCATATCAGATGACCTAAAGGTGGGCAAGCAATGTGTGAGGGCAGCAAGGAGGGCTAGGGGGATACTGGGATGCATAGAGAGAGGCATCACCAGCAGAAAACAAGAAGTTATTATCCCTCTGTACAGACAGTTGGTGAGACCCCATCTGGAGTACTGCGTGCAGTTCTGGAGACCCCATCTCCACAAGGACATAGACAGGATGGAGGCTGTCCAGAGGAGGGCAACTAAAATGGTGCAGGGTCTGCAAGAGAAGCATATGAGGAGAGACTAAAGGAGCTTAATATGTATACCCTTGAGGAAAGAAGGAGAGGGGACATGATAGAAACTTTAAGTACCTCAGTGGAATCAACAAAGTCCAAGAGGGTAGCATCTTCAGAAAAGAAGACTTGCAAGAACTAGGGGACACAATTTAAAGATAGTAGGAGGCGGTTCAGGGCAATGTGAGAAGTATTATTTCACAGAGAGGGTAGTGGATGCATGGAACAGCCTTCCTGAGGAGGTTGTGGGGTCTAAAACTGTGGGAGAATTCAAGAATGCATGGGACAGACATAAGGCAATTCTTGTGGGGGGTAGGAAGAAATAGGCTGTTGGTTAACTAGGATCTGCGGCCTATCCTGTAGGTAGGGAAATGGGCAGACTAGATGGGCCTAGCGGTCCTTATCTGCCATCAAAGTCTATGTTTCTATGTCTCTATGTAAGCTTTTAAGGGGCTCCAGCACACAACTGTATATTCTGCAATCCAAAAGCTTCCTTTTCTGATTTTCTTTTTAGAAGCGCCAGATTAACAGTGGCACAAAGCAGCCAACCTGATTTACAAACAGGGAAACGTGATAAACAGGTTACTTTAATCTTGTTTTTATTTACTTGTGATTTATTAACGTTTAGCTAAAATGCCTTTGAATATAGCATTTGTGGGGACAGGTTGAAAACATCTTATTTATGAAAAATGGCTTCTCATTCTCATAACTAGTAGAGAGTTATGGCTCAGATCTAATGTTTTATTGATTATTACAGGGGTGCCATAGTGCCCCTATAGTTAGGGCTGAGCTGGCTGTTCAGTGTTAAACCACAATTTTTGCACCTTAATAACTCTGACGTCATCTGATGAACGAGCACAACATTTTGATTGCGCAGTCAGGCTGTCAGAGTCTCAAGACGTGAAAAGTTTTGTGATGGCATCTTGTACGGTTTACAAGACACTTATTTTTTATTTTATTTATTTATTTGTTTTTTGGTAATTAGGTAGGAACACTATACAACCGAGTACGTATTTTCAGGAAGGCTCTGGGAGGTTACATTACACAGAAGCACAACAAGTAGATCATAGCACTAGTCAACAAGAGTGGAACAAATTAACTTAACTGCAGGAGTACAATGTGGTCAGGAGGAGAGCTGCCATATAGAGCAAACTATAAATATCAAGGATTTGTACACAGTAAACATATACAGGCAATAGTGCAACAATGGCATGGGTTTGTACATAGTAAACATTACAGGAAGTAGTGCAACAATGGCATGGGTTTGTACATATTTAATATTGCAGGCTGTAGGTAAAAATGGACCACTGAGGCATAAATGTAGCAAAACAAAAATATTTATTTACAGAAATTATAATGCGAACTGATAATAGCAAAATAAAAGAGAAGCAAAACTGCATCAAAACAAAATTAATACAGCTAGGATTAGTTAGCTCTAAGGATGTTTACAACTTCACTTCCAAGTATCCAACTGACTAGCTCAGCGGAACATCTAAAACTCAACTGACTACCTGTCTAGGTACACAGGTTATATACTATGCACAGATCATGTGACTATGTAACTCCACCCCCGTACCTTTGTTTAAACTACATTTCTTTATGTACAATGAATTTATTTTATTTACAACAGCTAAACATCTTTAAATAAACATAGCATCATATTTTACATTCAGAAAAGTGGATTATACTCTTTCTGTGAGATTTTAATACACTCTCTGGCACCAGGAAACATCACCCTTTCTAGCAGCAGCATAAAATAATTCAGTAAACGGCTGACCGGCTCTTAGAGGAGTGCTGCAGCTGAAGGTGGTTGGACTCCAGGGCTCTGAAATGCTAGCAGAAGCAGGAAATCCCTTGTTTCATAAAAGGCTCAGAAACAGCACCAACATAGTGGAAATCACCTTCGGAGGGTATGTAGCGCTGTTACTACTTATTTTCAGCCAGAAAACACCAAGCTAGGCATTACTAGAAGGCTAAATGCCTTTGCAACAGTACGCACATTCGAGCAGGTACAGACGCTCGTATTCGCACAGTCGCACAGGAGCTCAGCAGCATTTTTACACAGGGAAAGACGAATTTTTAAATAGCTCTTGCTAAAAGAACATAACAGGGGATACAAAAGAGAAACAGGAGGTTCTCAGTACTATTTTTAAACTTCAAAGGCACAAACAAGCCCTTGGAAACACAGCAAGGCAAAATAGGGCTAAAACAAAGCGTTTTAAAGTGGCACCTTACAATATTCCAAACAGAGAGCTATTTCTTTATAAAACCCTCATGAATAGGCATACAGGCAGACATTTAACAGGAGGAAAGCCTGCGGAGCTGAAAACAGCTCCATATACTATTTTTAACAGGGAAAACATATGCTTTTACAGTAAGGAGCATAATACAAGTTCCAGGCACATAACTAAAGAGGACAGAACATTTTTCCAATAACAGGGGAGCAGTCCTGATGTCCTCAGCACTTATTACAGGCTTTTGTTTGTAGGCAGACTAGTGGTACTGGGATGTACTGGAAAGGGATAACAGAAGGATGGACAATAGACAAGACAACAATAAACAGATAAACAAAGTGGGTGGCCAGCTCAACAAACAAACATATAACAATACAGTTGACAAGGACAGAGAACAGAAGTACATCCAGGACCCACTATCTTAGAAAAGGGGGGGGGGGGTGACTTCACTGTCTCATAGTAAACATATATAGGTAGTAGTGCAACAATGGCATGGGTTTGTACATAGTAAACATATACAGGCAGTAGTGCAACAATGTCAAGGGTTTTTTGGATGCCTTGTGCAAAGAGTTCACTCAATTCTTCTCGGACAGGGTATCCACCATCCATCAGGGTGTGCCGCCAGTGAGCCTTACAGTGGCCTACAGTGATTGTCTGGATTGTCCAGAGAGCACCCCACCTAGTTGGGGAGAGTTTAAACCAGTGGAGGTGTTGGAGGTCATTGGGGTTGCTGCCAGGTTAAATCACACATATTGTGAGCTGGACCCAGCGCCAATGCGTTTCTTGATGAGATGTGTCGACACTGTTGGCCCGGTGTTTGCCTTGATTGTCTGGTGCTCTTTGAAAAAGGGCATTTTCCAGATGCCTTAAAGGAGGCGCTGGTCTGTTCCCTCCTGAAAAAAACATCATTAGACCCTGACATCAAGGCGAATTACCATCCAACCTCCCATTTTTGGGAAACGTTGTTGAGAAGGTTGTGGTGCACAACTTGAGGAGCACCTCATGGCTTTTGATCTCTATCAGCCATTCCAGTCTGGTTTCCGTGTGAAGCATAGCATTGAAACCACACTGCTTTGGGTGCACAATGACCTCCTCAGGGCTAGAGATCAGGGGAAGGGGACAATTCTAATCCTTCTCGATCTCTCTTCAGCTTTTGGCACATTAGACCATTAAGTGCTGCTTGACTGCCTGAGGGAATTTTGAGGGCTCACCAGCTCTGTCATCTGCTGGTTTGAGTCATACCTAACGAACAGGAGGCAACGAGTAGAGATGAGGAATTTCTTCTCCTCCTCTAGCCTCCTATCATGTGGAGTACCTCAGGGTTCGTTCCTGTCACCAATGTTGTTTGCCGTGTACATGCTTCCCCTGGGTGAACTCATTAGAAAGTACAGCTTGGGTTTTCATTGCCATGCCAATGATACCCAGCTGTAACTTTTTTTTGCCCCGGGAATGTCTAGTCCAGTGGAAGTACTAAATAGCTGCCTCGCAGAGATAAGTGACTGGATGTCCTCCAGTTGACTGCGACTGAACCCTGACAAGACAGAGGTACTGGTGGTGGAGTCGAACAGAAAACAGAACAGGTTATTCTCTGGCACCAAAACTGGTTTATATCTGGGATCTGAGCCACTGAGTACTTCCTCTATGGTGCGAAACCTTGGCATGACCTTTGACAGCGGATTGTCATTTTATTTTCAGGTGTCATCCGTTGTCCAGACCAGCTTTTACCATCTTAGGAATATCACCAGGGTTAAGCCCGTAGTTCAGTCTATGGACCTCCCCACCTTGGTGCATGCCTTCGTGACATCCAGACTCGATTACTGTAATGCACTCTACCTTGGGGTCTCTGGAGGGAACCATCGCCAGCTGCAGCTAGTGCAAAATGCGGCTGCTAGGCTGCTCACTGGGCAGCCTAAATTCTGTCACATTACTCTGAGCTTGCATGAGCTACACTGGCTGCCAGTTAGGTGGAGGATTCTCTTCAAGGTGGGCTTGCTCACCTTTAAGGCTCTACATGGGCAGGGTCATGGTTACCTGTCAGACCTTTTTACACCCGTCGTCCTGGTCCACTCCCTCCTGTCCTCAACTAGAAGCCTCCTAGAAATTCCCTGGACGAGGCTCAAAACTGCCGGCGACAGGGCATTCAGTGTCGCCAGCCCCGTTCTGTGGAATTTGCTGCCTCCTTCAATTTGGGAGGCCCCTTCAGTTGAGGTTTTTAAGGCCCATTTCAAGGCCTTCCTGTTTAATCAGGTCTTCCTGGGCCTTAGGCAATAGTCCACCCTGGGCACCCAGTTTATTTGTTTGAGCATCAGCTTTTAGATATATATTTATTAGTCATATTTATGTACACTGACAGTTTATTGTTTTTATATTGATTTATTGTAGCATATTGATAGTCTGTTTTTGATGTTCGGCGCCCAGAGCCTCCGGGATTGGGCACCAGAAAAATAAAATTTGCCTGGCGTTGCCTTACATATTAAACATACACGGGCAATAGTGTACCAATGTCAAGGGCTTGTACATATTAAACGATACAAGCAGTAGTGCAATAATGTCAAGGGAGCAGCATAGAGAGCATCCTTTGTACATCATGGGTAGTATACATAGTGACAATAAACAGGCATCGGAGCAATAACAGCATTACACATTAAGCGTGTCACATAAATTTGTATTCTGAAATTCGGTCTGTCTTAAATGTCGATGTATTATGTATCCTTTGATGTTTTGCATTTTATATGGAACTTTTTTTTGTTTGTGCAATGGGACATCATTGTAAATGAGCTTGCTCAATGAAATTATCCCATATAAACAAACTTGAACTTGAAACACATAAGAATGAGATTGCAGTGCAACAAGTATTCAGGTAGTGGTACAGATAGAGTTGGGAGGGGTTCAGTCATAGGGGGCAACACTTTAGGAGAGAGAGGTCTAAACAGTGATCAAATAGGAGGCAGTGGATTGGGGTAGGGAGAGTCACAGGTGTCAGAAACATTTGCAGGTCACAGATTGGAAGAGGTAGGCCTTGAAGGCTGATTTGAAAGAAAGGGTGGAGGTTGGGCAGCGAATGGCTTGTGGGAGAGAGTTCCAGACCCTGGGCGCGAATGATGAAAAGGCCTATTCACCCATCTTGGTTGCTCAGATGGGTGTGGCGAATTGGGTGGCATCACAAGATCTGAGGGAGTAGGTGACACTTGCACTTGGATGAGGTGGAATGGTTATGATGGGGAAGGGGTGGCTGTAGCTGATTGCACATGAAGCATCCTAGGGCAAAGGATCATGACGCCACACAGAATAGCCACCTTAAGGTGTTGTAGAGTGAACAGTGATGGGTGAGGCGTTGGGGCAAAAGGGCAAAGTGGCATATGTTGTCATAGGTCAAATCCCACTTGTGCAATGATGCCGAAGGAGCATTTGTGATGAGGAGAGACCTGTGTGGTAGGCAGGAGAGGAGTAAGCCCTGAGCAATGGTCTGCTGGGCTGTGGGGGGGTGAGAAGGTGACTAAGATGGTAGACCAGCCTGATACAAGAATTGGAGGCTTTGCACTGATTTGTAATGTGGAGATGAAACCATGGTCCAGGGTGATATCATCTGTTGCAGAAGATCTATTCAACAGATGGAGTAATCCAGAGTTGGACCCGTTTGCATCCCCACTCAACGTAAAACTGCCCAATGTCTGCTCACTAGATCCAGGGCCTGAAGTTTTCTGGCAAGATGTATTGTCCCTCTCCTGGAGCAGGATGTTACTTGATGCCTTCCCTCCATTTCTGCTGATTCAGCGGGTGCCAGTCAAACTGCAGGTGGACAGGGCCAGCATGATCCTGGTAGTTCCATTCTGGCCTCACCAGACATGGTTTCCATTACTACAGCAGCTAGCGAAGGAACCTCCAGTCCCTCTCCCCCTCTGCAGGAACCTGCTGACCCAGGCTCAGGGGGCCCTGGTCCATCCTAACCTCAGGTCCCTCCATCTGCATGCTTGGTTCCTGAGGACATAGCCATCACCAGATTTGGGGTTTCCAATAGAGTAGCAGATGTCCTAGTGGCTGCTTGGAATCCTTCCACTGAGCCACTTATGGCATGAAGTGGAAGCAGTTTGCCATTTGGGCTGCCAAGCATAATCTGGACCCTTTCACCTGTCTTGTGAGCCAGATCCTGGGCTACCTGAACTCTCTGTCTGACTCAGGTCTCCAGTACTTCTTCCTCAAGGTGCACCTTTCGGCTGTCTCAGCCTTTCATGAGCCCTTGGGTGACCTTACCATAGCTCAGCTGTATATTTCCTATACCTTTTTGAGGGGCATTCTGCATCTGAAACCCCCAATCCATTCTTCTGTGCCAGCTTGGGATTTTAATTTTGTTTTGCAAAAGTTGACCCTATCTCCTTCTGAGCCAGCCGCAGTTTGGGAGCTATGCTTTCTTTCCTGGAAAGCATTATTTTTAGTTGCTATTGCTTCTGCTCAAAGAATTTCAGAACTTCAGGCCCTCCGGTGTGAGGAGCCTTATTTGATTTTTCACAAAGACAGAGTGTCTTTGTGCATGAATCCTACATTTCTCCCTAAGGTGGTGTCTGAGTTTACACTGAGCCAATTTATCCACCTTCCTGTTTATTTTCCCAAGCATGCCAATCCAGGCAAAGCACAGCTCCATATATTAGATTTGCACAGAACTTTGAAATATTACGTGCTCCGAACCAAGAAATATAGAAAGTCAAAGCAGTTGTTTGTTTCTTTTGCCCCAAATAGAAAGGGTGTTCAGGATTCTAAACAATGTTTATCTAAATGGTTGGCTAATTGCATTGTGTTCTGCTACAACAAGTACGGCAAAGAACTGCCTTGAGCAGTCAAATCTCATTCCACAAAAGTCATGGCTACCTCTGTGGCTTGTTTCCATGGGGTATCAGCCATTGACACTTGTGCGGCTGCCACCTGGAGTACCATTCACACTTTTACCAAGCACTACAGTCTGGACATTGCATCTAGAGCCCATGCAGGATTTGGCAGGGCTGTACTGCCGGGTTTCCTGTCTTAAGCTTAAGGTTGGCCTTCCTCCCGGACTGTCTGTTTGCACCTGTAACTGCTTGGGACTCATTCCTACGATGTGACCTGATGACTGAGATTCCCCCGAAGAAGATTGAACAGTTATGTAATAACTTACCGTAATAGTAGATCTTCGAGGGGATCTCAGTCATCAGGTCTGCCTTCCATCCTACCATTCCCCTTTCTTGGGGCTCTTTACTGGAACTGGCTATCTGGTGCATCCAGCCTTTCTTATAGGCCTGGGCACCTCTCTCTCTCTCTCTCCTCGGTCCCCTATGGCTAGACCCATGCTCCCAAGTTTCCTTTTGTTGGAGGGTAGCAGTAATTGCTTCATTTTGCAGTTTAGGTCTGTGAGGGGGGAGATGGCTGTGTAGCAACCTGCATATTGGAGAAGCAGAAATCAATGAGGGACATAAGGGAGGAATGTTCTGATTGGGCTCTGGGTGGTGGTAGGGACTCTGCCATTGCAAGAGGCAGGAGAAGAAGTCCAATCAACAGAGTGTGAGTTAGTATCATCTGAGTGGCCAAGATAGGCATGGCTAGGAATTGGGTGGTAGAGTGGAGATGAGGTTGAGAGCTGTGTCCACAGTAAATACAATAGGGCTCAGGGAAGATTAACTGTGTGACAATTACAGAGCAGATGCCCTATATATGGAGCTGTGAAAGCTGAGCTGGTGCTTTTGGCCAAGAGACTACAAGGGCCAATAGGGGAAATGAGAGGGCAGGAAGTCCAGGTGTAGAGGCTGCGGGCACCAAGAGTAGACTAAGAGAGACAGAGGTCGGGGGGGGGTACACCAATAAAGGGGTATACCAAGTATACTAGCAAAAGGGGGGGTGAAAGTGAGGTGACTGAATCAGCACCACCTGAGAACAAATATTAAAACAGCCTAAACCTGGGGGGGGATGGGAGGAGGGGTGGGTAGGTGGGAAGCACTAGCTGGCACCGAGCAGCTGTGATGCCCCAAACGCTTGTGTACCTTGTTCCCCATGGTCCAGCTGCATGGGGATGGCTGCGGGTGGCCCTCATGACCCATGGTAGAGAAGGCAGGAGTCTGGCTGCTGTACACTGTGGGGAGAAGAAAAACACCAGGTGAGTGCAAGCAGAGAGCAGGGGGTGGGTTCAGAGCAAAGGGAGGGGTGGGTGGACAAGGAGGGAGGGAGCACAGGAAACACAGTACAATCTGCTGCAGGGGCAATAGTGGTAGCCGAGCTGGGAGAGACCAGTACATTTACAGATAATTCCTGGCACTACTAGAACAGCAGACTTCACTATGGAATTCAGGTGAACAGTAAAAATAAGCACAGCGCAAAAAGAAGCAAAAGTCAGTTAAAGGACACTGTAAAAATCCTAGAAAACACTGTATGGCAGTAGATAGAAACAGGCAGAAATGTAGCAATCAGTGGGAGTCTGCTGGCTCCATGGACGTTCTAAGATGGTGCTGAATGCCGAAACACCTATGTACCTTGTTCCTGGGGGTCCAGCTGTGCGGGGCAAGCTGCGGGCAGCCCTCACAACCCATAATAGAGGAGGTAGGAATCTGGCTGCTGTGCGCTTTTTCCTGGAGGTCCAGAGATATGGAGTGCCAAAAAGTAAAAAAGAAAACCTATACTTAACATTGCATATTTTTGGCTCTCACCTACAGCATAGGCAGTGTGGAATTTTGTCATGAAATTTTGCAGATTTGAAAGGGTCTGTGCCAAGGGTATGCCTTTGAAGGTTTGGAGAAAAATATTATACCGTTTTAAAAGTTATAACGATTTTTGAGTAAACGTTCAAGTTCGAATGGTAAAAAAAAAATATTGTGACAGATAAAAACAACCTATTGCATAAGATAAAAAAACATATCATAAGAGTTTATTTACATGATTTACTTGTCATGGGGGAAATAGCAGTCGAGGTGGCCACAATTTCTTTTTACTTTTTAATGTTACAAACATTTAAAATACATAAAAGTCGGCTCCATGGCACCGAGCGAAGGGCTTCGCTCAGCACACTGGTGACCCAGATTTATGCCCCGAGCCTGGTTACCAGGAGCGGAGTCTGGCGGGAAGGGGATGCATGAGTGTCCATTAGATGCTTCCCTCCCAGGGGGGGAGGTACTGCCTGGGCATCTCTGGGCAGATTGGGTGCATGCTTGGGAGACCTGATGCCTCGACATGCCCCTTGCATGCCCCCACCCGAGGATGCCATCCACACAAGTCCGAGAACTTGAGGGCCGGGGCACAGAAAATTAGAAAATGGCATCTTGGCCGACCGGATGACGGCCGCTGGACCCTCACCACCGTGGAGCCCACAGACAGTCGGGACTGACCCCAGCAGCGCCCAGAGCCAAGCAGGTTAGGCTGAGAGGCTCATTCTCCCTGGAAGGAGAGGACCCACCCGACAAAGAGTTATTATACATTGGGTTACCCTGCGGGGGCTGCAGTATGGGGTGGCAGTTGGCGGCGGGGGTTGCCTGGGGCAAGGTCCTAGACCGCCCAAAGGAGAGGCCAGCCGAGACACATAGGGAGGCGCAAAATAGAAAATAAAAAAAACAGACACAAAAATTATCTGTTTTAAAAAAAAAAAAACACTTGAACCTAGGTAAACAGGACCCATTTACCAACACTCTAGTGTTTGTTTTTTTAAAAAGCTGTCAGAAATACCTTTTGTGGGCACCCCAAATCCAGAGTGTCCAGCTTAGCAAGAGGAGCCTTTCTCCCATGTTCCCTGTATGAGAACACTGGGACTTTTTTGAGTTCTACAGCCGCAGCTGGAACTCATGCTGCATGCTGCAGTGACAAGAGTGAGTCGCCGATCCCCTATTCTGTTTGTCTGCATCTGTGTATATCTTTCAATGTCTATCTGACTATCCGCCTGTCTGTGTGTGTGTGTGTGTGTGTCTCTGTCTGTCTGTCTAGCTAGCTACCTATTTATTTATTTATTTATTTCATTGTTTAGCAGACCAGGGTGCCCACCCCGGCATGGCTTCATTCTCCCACCCTCCCATCCATGTTGCCCGCCTGCCATTCCCAAATTTTTTTTAAATATAAGCAAGGCAGGGTGCCACCCCCTTTACCTCTTCTTGGGACTCCCCTCCCCCCTCAGGTCATCCACTTCCCATCCCTAGACTGCAACTCGACACTGGGGTGCCAAATCCCCAGTGTTGGAATAAGCTGCAATAAAGAAAACCATCCCTCAATGTTTTTTTTAATTAAAACTCATATTAATTGCTGAAAAGAAGTCACACTACAGGAGAAAAATCTCATGCATTTCCATAACAACACAACATCAGCACTTCTGTGGGGATGATATTTCGTTATCTATCTTGTCAAAATATTTGTGACCATAATGGTTACATCCCCACAGGGTGGGTTGTCCCCTGTAGCATGAATAAACTTATTGACCTTCTTCAGTTCACGCACCACTGTCCTCAGTGGTCTTCAATATAGAAACATAGAAACATAGAAGTTGATGGCAGATAAGGACCGCAAGGCCCATCCAGTCTGCCCATTTCTTTTTCTGCCTTATAAATGTGCCATCGGCCTTTGCTCTGTCAGTGACCTATCTATTCATAGTCATTTGTATTGCTCCCTTATGCCTATCCCATGCCTGTTTGAAGCCCTGCACTGTATTCATAGCCACCACTTCTTGTGGTAAGCCATTCCATGCATCCACCACCCTTTCTGTGAAAAAGAATTTCCTCACATTCCCCTTAATCGGCCTCCTCTAATCTCATGCTGTGTCCTCTTGTCCTGCTATTTTCTTATATTTAAACATGTTAGACTCTTTCACCTTGTTTATGCCCTTAAGGTGTTTGAATGCCTCGATCATATCACCTCTCTCCCTCCTTTGCTCAAGGGTATACATATTGAGCTCCGTTAATCTGTCCTCATATGTCTTCTGATGCAGTCCCTGCACCATTTTGATTGCCTTCTCTGGACTGCCTCAATTTGGTTAATGTCCTTGTGAGAGGTGTGGCCTCCAATACTGCCGCAGTACTCCAGATGGGGCCTAACCAATGTCTTGTACAGAGGGATTATTACCTCCCTCTTACGACTTGTGATACCCCTACTAATACACCCTAACACCCCCTAGCCTTACCTACTGCTTTAGAGGTCTGCTTGGATGATTTTAGGTGATGCCCAAGTCTCTTTCTTCCTTTGTGACTGCTAGCAACTCCCCTCCCAGCCTATAAGTGGCTTCAGGGTTTCTCTTCCCTATGTGCATGATTTTGCACTTCTTTGCATTAAATCCCAGTTGCCACTCTTCTGACCATTCTGCTAGTTTATCCAGATCTCTTCTCATTCTGCCCACCCCATCTGGCTCATCTACTCTGTTGCAGATCTTGGTGTCATCTGCAAACAGACAAGCCTTACCTCTAGTCCATCTGCAAGGTCACTAATGAAGATGTTGAATAGGACTGGCCCCAGGACTGATCCCTGAGGTACCCCACTTGTGACTTGCATCTCTTCTGACTGTATACCATTTACCACCACTTCTGTTTTCTGCCTGTCAACCAGTTTGCCACCCAGTTGACCATCTTCTGACCCACCCGAGCCTACCCAGCTTATTTATCAATCTTCTATGTGGAACAGTGTCGAAAGCTTTGCTGAAGTCAAGGTAGGCGACATCAACTGCTCCCCTTGGTCCACCACTCTGGTTACCCAGTCAAAGAAATCTATGAGATTAGTTTGACAGGACCTTCCTTTTGTAAACCCATGCTGTCTTGGATCCTGTGCCCCTATGGATTCCAGGTGTTGCACTATCCTTTTCTTAAGGAGTGCCTCCATAATCTTGCCCACTACTGAGGTAAGACTGACCAGTCTGTAGTTCCCCGCCTCCTCCCTGCTACCACTCTTGTGGAGCGGGATCACATGAGCCCTTCTCCAGTCTTCTGGGACCTCTCCTGTGCTCAGAGACTCACTAAACAATTCTGCTAATGGCTCTGCTAGTTCCTCCTTTAAGCTCCTTAAGTACCCTGAGATGTATGCCATCAGGTCCCATTGCCTTATCCACCCTGAGCTTAGCAAGCTCTTGTAGGACCCTTTCTTTTGTGAAGGGAGTAGTGCTCACCTCCCTCCTTCCCCCCTGTGTCCATGATGCTGAGCTGTGGGCCCTGCCCTACCTTCTCGTCAGTAAATACTGAGCAAAAGTATCTATTTAGGATAGATGCCTTTACAGGGTCCTCCTCCTCACATGCTCCCTTTTCTCCATTAAGCTTAGCAATACCCCCTCTGGACTTTCTCCTTTCACTAATGTATCTATAGAAAGTCTTGTCACCTTCTTTTACTGTTCGTGCTAGTATTTCCTCAGTTTGGGACTTTGCCTGCCTTACTGCCTTACCCGCTTCCCTTAGGGCAGTTTGGTATGCCTCCCTATCTTCATCCCGCTGTGTTCCCTTATATTTCCTGAAGGCCAGCCTTTTGGCTCTGACCTTTTCTGCTACTGTATTTGAGAACCAAAGTGGTTTCCTTCTTCTTTTGCACTTCCTTTTCTGTCTAACACAATGGGATGTTGCTTCAAGTAATGCATCCTTAATGCTTGCCCACTTTGCCTGTACCCCCTCACCTGTGTTTCTTTTTTCCAGGGCTAGCTTAACTCTGTTGGCCATCTTATCAAAGTCAGCTCCTCTGAAGTCCCATATTTTTGCCTTGGAATGGGATGATTTAGATGTAGTAGCCAAACTGAACCATACCATGTGATGGTCACTGGCCCCCAGGTGACCTTCTACCTGGAGATCTGTGATCCCTTCTTTGTTAGTCAGTACTAGATCTAGGATAGCCCTGTCTCTTGTGGGTTGCTGTACCAGTTGTTTGAGGCCCTCCCTGCAGGGAATCCACTATGAGTCTAGTTCTGGCAGATGTTCCTGCTGGTATTGACCAATCTGTATCTGGCATGTTGAAGTCTCCCATTATCAGAACCTCCCCTTTAGCTGTCATGTTTTGTATATCTTCTAACAGTAATGTGTCTATGTCCTCCCCCTGGTCTGGGGGCCTGTAGACAACCCCAGTTCTTATGGCTGTCCCATTTCCTGTTTCCAGGGTGACCCACGTTCTTCTGGCTCCTTATGTGTATTCTGAATTTCTGTAGCATTGATATTTTCATTAACATACAGGGCCACTCCTCCCCCCCTTTTTGCACCTCGGTCTCTTCTGAACAACATAGCCAGGTACTGAAGTCTCCCAAGTGTGGTTACTGGTAAACCACGCCTCACTAATTGCTACTATGTCCAGTTTAGCCTCTGACATTATTGCCTGCAGGTCTGGGATCTTATTTCCAGGCTGTGAGCATTTGTGTACATGATTTTCCATTGGCCAGATTTTGGTGTGTTAGTTGTTGGGTGAAGTTTGGCATTACCCTGTGCATCGTATGGGGAGACAAACCTTTTTTCTTACCTGGTGATGCAAATGAACGGCAAACACGCTGAATTCTTGTTTGACCACTAGCTGAGGGGAGGTGTTCTTCCCATCCGACGTATGGGGTGCTGCACCCCTCTCCCCATTTGCTAGTTTAAATATTCTGCAAAGACGTCAAACTTCTGCCCCAATGCACTGACTCCCTCTTTAGTCAGATGCAGTCCATCAAATTTAAAGAACTTTCGCTCCCAGAACTGTTGCCAGTTCCCTAAAAATCTGTGTCCTTTTTCCTGGCACCAGTCCTTGAGTCCTTTAGTGCTGTAACCCTCTCCTAACCCTTTCTGAGAGGTGTTGCCCAAAAGAATACTGTTAAACTGGTAATTAGACTCAGCCAGAATCAATTAATTAAAGTCAGGGAGACCATGTTGCTAGACTTACATTCACCTGATATAAGACTATTTCCACTGGGGGTAAGAGATGTGGCTCGGCCCCTTCTATGGTGATATCCTACACTGATTTGTGAGTTGTTGTGGGGTATGCTCTGTATCAAGCCTGTATATTCTGATTAGGCAGGCTAAGTTCCCTCAGGGTGTGTGTGCCGCCCTATTCATCTACGCTCTCCTCCCTGCCCTCGACCAGGCTCTGGGCCTCCACCAATTCCCACTTCCCCCACTATTCCCTCTGCTTGTCAGTGGTGAGTCTTAGCTTGGCTGTCAGCTCTTTTGATGTTCTTGACTCTTACCCTCCATGCATCGAAGGATGGGGTGGATGCCTTAAGCCAGTTTACCATTATTTCCTTCTAAGCCACTAGGCATAGAGTCCTGATAAGGCCATGCTGCCTGTTGTTCCCCACCTCTGGTGTCTTAAATCCCAGGATCATTGTGTTGAAGTTAAAGGGGATTTGTATATCCCACATATGAAGTAGATGTTGGTGTATTTTGGACCAAAAGGTCTGAACCACGGAGCAGGACCAAAATATATGGAAGTGGGTCCCGGATGTTTTTAACTTCCTGTAAACGTAGAGAATAGTGTATGATCACTCATACACAACAAGAATATTTTTCAATTCAGATGTTTCCTTGGCAATTCGAGAGATCTAATTACCATGGAAACCTCAAGAGTTAAAAAATATCTTTGTGTATGAGTACTCATACATTATCTTTTATAATGTATGGGCACAACATAAAAAACAGTGGGTGTCCGTACTCTTTAGTGTTTTTTTTCGCCGCTCACTTCCTGAGTTAGCTCTCACCACCACAGCCATTCCCCAAGGATCAGAGGTCATTAAAACACACATGTGTGTCCCTGTTCCAAGTTGTTTTGCTGCACTAGCTACATAACTAGTGCAGCACAACAACGTTCGAGGGATAAATTTCCATCCCTAACAATGTTCACCATACACAATATATGGAATAGAAGATGGGTGACCATCCACAGCAAGGCTGTGTTTCTATCAAGGGAATTGATGGCATCATACAGACCTCGAGAGCGATGGGAACACAGCCTTAGTTGTGGATGGTCACCCATCCACTATTTTCTATAGTATATGGTGGCTCATTGATTCTTTTTTTTGTATTTTAATTTAAACTTGGTAGTTACTTTTGTTTTCTGGTGCCACTCTCACAAGAGTCGCTCGCTCTGGCTTCTCTAATTGCTCCCGCTCACTCTGGCTTCACCAAGTGACTCCAACCATGTCAGACTGGAGAATGTGACAGTCTGTAGCCGTACTGTTTATTTTTAAAACTGACAAAATAAAAAAAAATTGTAATAAGTTTTTTGTGACAGGGAAATGTGTGCCACTCCTTGTGTCTCAACTATGTCAGTCCACTGCTTGGCACTCGCTAAATCATGCCACCATGTGTTTGTCACTTTTCCTGTAAGAGCACTGTGGAGTGAGCCAATCAGGTGGCAGGATAAGGTTGAAAAGTTGTTGTACTATCGATGTGACATCAGAATGACAGTACAACTTTTTTGACCTCTGAACTGCCCTACAACAAGATTTTTAAAGGCTCCAAATTCCATAAGCAATAAACCTTAACCATATACTATAAAGAAAATAGTCCCTTGCCAATCAGACCCTTGACCCTGACCTCCCACTTAGCACCCACCACCCACACCCCACACCCCACACACCCTCACTCACCTGAACATGCCCCATGGCAAAGATTTATTATCTGATCAAAGACATCTTACTGCTGGAGCCGCTGACTGTAATATGAGAAACCAAGGTACAGTAAGTGCGGTTCAATGTATTGCAATGGGGTTTTGAACTTTGATGCATAACTTTGTTGCTTTTGCATATTTTGACCCCAAATTTTCAACAGGGCCTTTTTGGGCCCCGACCTCATGACCAATAGCAGAAGAGTTATGCAAATCAGGCCTTAAAGATGATCTTGCGGTTGCTTGGCAAAATCACCCTTTGGGCAGGATTCAAACCATTTTCACTGCCCTTGCTCATGAAGAGGGATCATAAGAAGGCTATGTCGAAAATTTGGTGTCAAAATCTTTAAAAATGGCAAAGTTATGTGCATTCCCTGAACAATGTTACACGTGATCTTCTTTCTTCACGCAGGGCCCAAGAAAACTACAAAAAATTGTGTTGGCAACATGTAGCAAGACATTCTTCTCTTCCCTTGAAGAGCAATCATGATGCACTGCCTTGGAGCTGTACCTTGTGCTTTGGACTGGAGGCTATGGGCTGGGGAGGGGGCATTAGGGCTGAGAACCCCAAGGAAAATCTGACCACAGATTCGTCAAGACTCCAGAGACCCAAAGCCATAATATCTTTTCCTTCTGCTGCTTGGGAGTGGGGTTGAGAGTTAGGTTGGAAACCCTTGACGCCACATTTCCTACTTTTATGGAGTTAAGTTACCCTATCTGGTGCATTAACTAATTTCTTTTGCAAATATATATATATATATATATATATATATACACACTATTAAGACATTTTCGTATCAAAATTAATATGAAACACATAATACAATAATAGGAAAACAAGAGGATTTATATTAACTATACTTAAAGATAAATACCTGTTCTAATTTAGACATTCATGCCTATTCCATAGCAATTAAAATAAGCATTCGATTCATACTTGAAATAAACAAGAGGTATAACAGAATGTGGAGCTAAGTAGGTAAGCAATTATTCAGCAAGAAAGCCTGCTTATAGGAAATGCTAAGAAAGACATTTATTGTATTTTTCTTACATTTTGCTTTTTATGGGGGTCTTTTCCTGGCCTATGTATTATTTATTTGTGTATTAATGTTGTTGTAGCTTAGGTGAAAAAGATGTCACTCCATGAAGTATCATATTCAAAGGTATTGTTCATGTTAAAATGAATACAAAATGTAATTTACTTGTTATTTGGCCTGATTTCTGACTATATATATACACACACACACACACACACACACATATATTTATTTATATTTGTGTGTGTGTGTGTGTATAAACATTGGTTGATGTATTCCAGACTGACTGTGAAAATTTCTAAAATAACTAAACAAACTGAAATAGAAAAAATCCTTATTGAGTGAGTCATCCTTCCAATGTATTCTCATTCTATCCGGACTTCAGCAAGGCCTTTGACACTGTGTCGCACAGAAGACTGATTAAGAAATTGTGCAGCCTAGGGATGGGATCCAAAGTGGTGAACTGGGTTAGAAATTGGTTAACAGATAGGCAACAGAAGGTGGTGGTTCACAGCACTCGCTCTAAGGATGGAAGTGTGACCAATGGGATGCCATAGGACTCAGTACTGGGATTGGTCCTCTTCAATATCTTCATAAGTTACACTGCAAATGAAGTGGTAGGAAATGTATGCCTTTCGCAGATAATACCAAAATCTGTAGTAGGGTGGACAATCAGGAGGGGGTGGAAAGAATACAGAGCAATCTTGGGAAACTTGAGCAGTGGTCAAAAACATGGCAGATGAGTTTAGTGCCCCAAAACTACAAAATGATGCACCTGGGATATAGGAACCAAGGAACTGAGTATAGGATGAGGAAGTGCTGTCAATCACTAAGCAGGAAAGGGACTTTGGGGTTGTCATATATGATTATCCCCAAAGTGACCGGGCAGTGTGAGAATGCAGTGGGTAGGGCCAGTGCAGTGCTGGGATGCAATCGGAGAGGCATCTCCAGCAGAAGGAGGGAGGTGGTGTTGCCACTGTATCACTTACTGGTGATACTCCACCTAGAGTACTGTGCCCAGTTCTGGATGCTGCACCTCAGAAAGGACATAGACTACATAGGGTGGAAGCAGTCCAGAGAAGGGAAACTGAAATGATGCAGAGGTTTCACCAAACACCCTACGAGGAGAGACTGAGGGATTTCAACATGTACACCCTTGAATAAAAGAGTACAAGAGGGGATGTGATAGAGACTTCTAAGTATTTCATAAGGGTGAACAGAGTGCTGGACAGGGATTCTCTTTTAATGGAGTAAGAGCACCAGGACAAGACAGCATGAGATGAAGCTGGAAGGGGAGGAAGTCAAATAGAGCTGTGAGGAAGTACTAGTTCACTGAAAGAGTGGTAGACACCTGTAATAGATTGCCAGTGGAAGTTGTAGAGGCAAAAACAGTAGAGGGCTTCAAGCATGCATAGGATAGACATAGGGGAATATTGTATTTGTGAATTTGCAGTGAGAAGAGGGGGTTGCCAGAGACCAGTTAGGGTCTGTGGGGGCCGACTAAGCAGGGACCATCCAGGCAGACTGGGCAGGCCAAGCGGTCATTTTTGTGGAGGGGTTGTGGGATAACAGATGGGCCAGACATAGAACTTCAGGTTCAACACACAATCTCTATGTGATGTTTATTCAAAATACAGGAAAATAACCTTTAGCAATGGCATATTCCTTCTTCAGTACATTAGTTTGCAGCAACAGACTATGTATGTCCTTTCTCTGCACTTAGCCAGCACCTACTGACACTGATTTCTGCTCTAACTTAGAAGCTGAGATTCATCCTCCACCCCTATGTGGGCCTTGTTTGCTTGGGTGGTGGGGGCTCAAATAAAAAAATTAAAAAAAAGCTAAAGACAAAGAACCTCAGTGTAGAAGCACTAAAACAAGGGTTACCCCAAAGAGCATTGGCAATAAGCTAAGTCTCAAAGAAACACAGCATCACACATACTTCCCTAATGCAAGCATCATGGGATATGTGCAAATCACCATGACATTTCAGAGTGTCTCAGTTTAAAGCAATTTACATGCATTTTAAATTGTTATTGTCAACATTTACAGGTTTCATAAACTTAAGGTATATACAATACATCAAGTTATTTTATGACGTAGTAGTGCTATTACATATTAAGCCCAACAATGATAAACACAGCCTGTTTTACATATGCTCGGAGGTCACCACAATAACGTCCCTGTACGAGGACCTGAGGGGGAAAAGGAAAATTAAGGAGGACACTATAGCATAGTCAAGAAAGGGAAGGGGGGGGGCGCCCATAGGTGGCCAACATTATGGACTAGATATTGTAAAGGATAGATTAGACTAAGAAATAGAAGAACTGTTGCAACAGATTTAAGAAAAGGTCAATCCTCAAGAGTGGCAGGAGCTCACTGTCGCACTTTTCTGCAGACAAATTCTATGTTTCTACTGTATGTTTCTATCAACAGTCTTTTACCATGAGTGGAAGAATCAGAACGCCCACTGAATTTATTAAAAGACTATTAAAGATGGAACAAGAATGGAATATGAATCAATCTTTAAAGAAAAACTGCTTCTACAGAAAATATAGGCTTGAAGGTTAAATGCTTCTCCTCTATGGCTTAAATTACTAGCACATGGATTTTGGGTCATTAGTACACAATATAGTAAAAAAAGTGAGAATTCCTCTGTGATTATGATGTTTTTATCAAAAAAATGCATAGCTTTCATACCCGTTCATCTTAGATATTGAAAGCAAATTGGTCATAAATGCTTATCCTATACCAGCCCTGTGGCGCTGAGGGTTGAGGCGCTGGATGCCACACCTTGCACCATGCCAGCGACCTGGGCTCAGGAGTGAGCCTGGATTGCCGGGGGTCAGCTGGGAGAGAGAGGATCAAGCATCTAAAGGACTGCTCTTCTGTATCAGGGAGGGTGGGTTGTGGCTTCCCTGCTAAAAGGGCCCCCAGTGGAGACTGGGGGAGTAACAGCAGGAACCATAAGGGAAAGGGACAGAGGGGATTGTGGATGTCCATGGGACTGGTGCGGGACTGAACCTGTCTCACACTGGATGTCATTGCACATCTGAGCCTCTGGGGAACTCACCAACAAAGGAAAATCCCCAATAGCAGAGGAGTTGACAACGCGCTGCCAAACCCATGCCCACCGTCAGATCCCCTCCTCCCTGGGTATCCTCTGGCCTACACCCTACCTGTGGGACACTGAATTCAAGGAGCTCAAATAGTAAATGTATGGTGGCATTGACCTGGGGGGGCATAAGCAAGGGTGTTTCCTGCAGTCTGGTGGTTCAGGTTGGGGTTCCAGAGGACCCATGGATAGGGGGAAATCTCAGGCTGGGAGGGAGAAGCTGGGGGGGGGTCTGAGGGATGCCCCTGCAGCCAGTATCAGGAGGGAAAGAGAACTGAAAAACAAATTGCTTATCCTTTAGCAGGACTCAAACATTTCTGTTGAGTTGTAAGGTACAGTGTGCATCTACAAATAGAATTTTGATACAGTTGTGCTTGATACATGTTAATAATATGCAGTCTAAACAATTCCCTTTATTTATATCTAACCATACAACAGTATTTCATTGGCATGTAATTGTTTTTATTTGCTCCTTTCTGCCAACTTTTACTGTATGATTTCCATTATGCCAGCCAGAGGGCTGCCGTAATGGCTGTGCACCTTACAAACTGGCTGACTCAGGGTAAACTGATGCTCAGCAGCCATGGACTCCAGTCCCCCTCAATGTTACAGAGGACTAGGGTTTGGTGGCAGGCTGCAGGGCATTATCTTCGATAACAGTAAAATTTATTTATGGCTGTTAACGAAGGCTGACATGTCCCATGAGTAAAGAAACCATTGTAGGGCCCAGCTGCGGCTTCTGATTTGAAGAACCCGCTCCAGACCCATCTGGCCCACTGGTCAGCCCCACCTCTTGCACAGCGCTACATGGCCATGTTTGGGCCTCCCAGGGGATTGTGTATACCAGCCCTAAACATTTTACAGGGACTGCCTATATGGTGTGCATTTGCACAGCCCAGTACGTGCCTCTCCTGGAATGTAACAGACTTCTTCATGCATAGGGCCTGGCACTGCAGTTAGTTGAATGTAGAATACTGGTATCTTAAAGTACTCTTGATTTATAGATCCAGTACCAGTTATTAGGAATAAAACCTATTTTTAAATGGTAATCAGACATTTTCAAGGAATGTAAAATCTTACATTTTGGACCTCTCCCACAATGGAAAAAAGGATTAAAATGTAATTAGAAAATTGTTTCTGAGTGCAGAGAGAAAGAATGACAAAATGATGGTTTTGTTTGCTTATACAGAAAGATGTTGTCTACATACTGAGTGTCCAGGCCAGGATACACCTGGCATTGGAGGGGGTGATGACAGGATACAGACATAAAAGGACATCCAGGTCACACATTCAGATGGGAGAGGTGCTCCATAACTGGAACCAAAATTACATCACAAAGTGATAGCACACTTAACATTTAATAAACAGGAACTACCTCACACTTCTTAATTTGCTGAACAGAAATATTTTTAGCTCACTTTTGAATACTGTTTGGCATCCTGTTACTTGATGGAGTAGAGGAAGCTTAACCCAAATCCTGGCTGTTAGAAATGGTGCTGCTTAGCTTTTGAGCCATAGTGTTTGAGGCTCTAGGCCCATAAAAAGACAGTAAATCATTATATCTACAGCATGGATGCCTGTAACTCCATCGTATTTAAGTTTTGGCTTGATTATCTCCCATGTTACCTCTCCTCTCTCCTATCCTGCTCTCAACCAACCAGCCACCTCCTAGTCCTTCACTCTGCTGATTCTAACCCCTTCTCCATTCTACAGTTTAAAACCTTTGCTTGTCAGTGTACATTCCTTCATTGGCTTCCCCTACTCTTGTCCTCACTCTTCTCCCATATCCTTATGTTTCTGGGAACCCCCAGCAGGGTTAGTCACTGTGGGACCTTGAATATTTTTTATTTGTAATCTGTTAACCAGGCAGGGTCCAAGAGCATTAGATTAGAGGTGCTCAGATATTGCTCTACAGGATCCAAGCACTCTCTGTTGAACAGCCATGATATCTGACCACCAGATCCGATCCCCATCCGACCAAGCTTATATGTCGGATAGGGTTGCATGTCTAATTCTGAGGATTGGATCTTTGGATCCTACCCTCAGATAGCTGTGATCTGACAGTTGGATCCCTGATCTGGCTGTCAGATCTAGCGGATCATAAGCCTCCATGATTGGATCCACTTGGGGTAGGAGGAGACCAATTCCATGGTCAGATGCCATCAATATCTGATGGCACCCCACATCCAGTCAATATGGTAGTATCTGCCAGTATCCTGTCCCAGTGGATATTATCCAAGCACTGCTACATTAGATGCCCATTTTTAAAGGGATCCCAGATAAATACCTTAGCGAGTATTCTTATAGCATTATGACACAGTCATAGTTGGGAGGTTCTGCCAGCACGATGATGTCCCTTGCATGATCTTCTAACTGTACACAGGGAATGAAATGCATAAACTAACCAAAAAAAAGACATTTGAAATAGCAATGACCTACATAGCTTCTGTCTGAGGATCCCTATGAGTAGGGGGCCCCAAGCAACCACTCAGACTGAGGGTGACTAAGGCTACCATTGCCTTATCCCAATCCTTCATGAAGACTCTGCTTCAAACTGACATGCTCCAGCACATAATCTCTGCCATCGTGTCACCTTACAAGTAATATTTATTCTACTATCTCTACCCTTCCTACTGCCTGTATTATAAAATACATTCATCATATCTGAATGACTCAGTTGTGGTCAAATTGCCTCCTAATTGTATGCATTTTTAACTGTGCCACCATTCTTACTGCCTGCTTTATAAACTACTGATTAATCACTGGATATGAGTTTCTGTCTATGGTTTAAAAAAATTATTAATATGGCAAGAAAAAAATGTAGAAATGTTGTTTCGTTCTGTCGTTAAAAAAGATTTATAATATGACAAGAAATAAATGTAGAAATGTCATTGGGCAAGAGGTCACCTGACTGTGCATTAAATCTGTATAAACACATGGTCAGGTGTTGATTCACATTTGCCTCTCTCAAAAAAAGAAATCTACTTAGAGCCATTTTATAAGTGTAATAAGTCTCTCCAGGGTAAGCATTCTTGGATTTTATTGTGTAACCCCTCCCAACAAATGGGGATTCCTGAAAGTCTTTCTTGGGCTTGCCTAAATGCCCATGGCCAGGCTGGTGTCCTGCGTCTTAGCATTTAAAAGTGTTGGGGTAAGAGTACCTTAATGCCTCTGTGCTCTGCCTCTTTAAGAGCTGCCTATAATATGGTGCTTAGTTAATCTGGGAGGAGGGCTGAGTTTTTCTATGCTCGAGTCCCGCCTGGGCTGCCAGATAATCACTCCGTTCTGCCATCGCTATTTGTGCAGAAGGAGCCCTGTTAGAAGGTGTACTTATTTGCTGAGTATCTATTAGAATAGTAATGCTATGGAAGTTTGTCTAACCTGCCTTTTTTGCATCATGGACATTTCTGATATTGCACCACCATCTTGGTTCTGGACTGCTATTGTGGACCAATCAGTACCTTTGGGGGCCCTAAAATGGTGTCTGTCCCCAGGGGTCTTATGGGAGTAAAACTCGATTGATTAACTAGAATCTGCAGCTTATCCATTAGGTAGGGAAATGGGCTGACTAGGTGGACCAAGCAGTCCTTATCTGCTGTCAAATTCTATGTTTCTATGTTTTAGTTTGAGACTTTGGCACCCAAATGGACCTGGAGGGGGAGCCCTTGAATTGACTGACAGGTGGATCAGCGAACCGAACCTTTTGGATCCTGGGGAAAGTCCCGAGCTATTTGCAGAGAGGGTCAGTCTCAGTTGGGAAGTGAAAGAATGAGCTGCTCGAGAGACTTGAGCAGTAGCTGCTGCATAGTTCGAGTGGGAGAACTGTGGAAGGGCGGAGTCTTGGCCTGCCTTCTGCTGTACCTTGCAAGGGAGCTCTCTAAAGAACCGGATGGCTTCCAAAGTTTGTGAGAGATTTAAGCCACTGAATTGGTGACCAGGCGGGAAACCTGAAGAAGACCGAAGATTTGATGAACACGATCGGCCTGTCAGGACCTGCATTTACCGCTGAACTCCCAGTTTTGCACAGAGACTCTGTGATTGCGACTGGACTGTCATCCATCTGGTATAGTGGTGATTGCTTTACTATAAATGTGCTGTGTGCTGCTAGTGGGTGGCAATTTGGTTCCACACTGTGTGCTCAACCATGCCTTGCTTGCTGGAGGCTGTATCCAGCTTTCTCAGACTCGTATTCAAACTGCTCCTCAGTCTGGACCTTGTCACACTGGCCCAGCCAGATTACTCATGCCACAGAGAAAACCATCGATGAGAGACCTGCCTGCGGTTCAGCCCCCTGCTCAACACCTTGAACAGGAATGATGCCTCCGTGATTTGTGTGGCCCTGCTTCTCCTGGTACTCCAGCTCATCAACCTGCAGTCTCAGTTTCATGCCTCCTGTATCCTGTATTGGGTACCATGAGTAAACACCAGGGTAGCTCCCTGCAACATCAGCTAAATCAAAAGTTTTGTCATCTAATTCACTTATTGTTTTCTGGTCAAGAACTGAGTCATTCTGGCTCCGGATTACAAAGTATATGTGATTGTGCATGTTTCTTTCTTCCATCACAGGGCCCCAACCAGCTGCGACCCCGGCCTACCCCGGGCAACGTTCCAGGCTGGCCCACCTTACTCCCACCTGGGTACCCAGAGCGTGTGACTGTGTTGGGACTCTGAAGTGCATGCATAACTGTCTGATTGATATAGCCTTTAAGCCAATCAACCTGATTACGCCCTTCCCTTGTTCAAATCCCCTAAATAAATCAGATCTAACTCTTTTTGCATTTAACTTGACTGTGGTTCCAGTTTGTCACACAAGTGCTGTACTGCTATTATTTGCTATGCATAACCTTGTCTTACAGAGGGTCTGCAGGGCTGAGCCAGAGGAACCAGCCCTGGAGGTAAGTGCAGCCAGAGTGGGGATTTGTGTGGTGAACAAGGGTTATTGTGAAAGTGTTTACTGTACATTATCCAGGCCACTAGAAGGGAAAGGGGGGAGTTACAGTGTCCAGGAGGGCTGTACCCAGGTTAGCCTTGCTACCAGCAACCCTGTTCTCTGGGTGGAGGCACCCATTTCAGTAACCCAGGCCCCTTAACCTGCAAATAGCCACGCAGGCAGGGGTAGTAGCCCTTGGGATAGTGTCACCTAGGGGTTACAATTGTATTTCCCAGGGGTGTAAGGACACTTGGCCTTCCACCTCATGCCCTCCTACACCCCTGGGGTGTGCATTAAAATCCTATAATGCACACTCTGTCTTGGCTTATTACTTACGTTTGTGTTTCCCTATGTGCCCTTCCCCCAGGATTACATTGAAAACAAGTGTTACAGCTTAGTAGTCCTTTTCTGGTAAAACTTTCAGTAAGTAAATGAATTCAAAAAGGCATGCATTTCTAAAGGGGCTGATGCCAGTGTAGTGACAGCACCAGACGGGTAGGAAGTAGGGCGTTCTCTTTGCTTTCTTCTTGGAGAACACCACCGTTTATGTCTGGGTTCTGTAAATCTATAAGAGGCAACAGGCTATACTTGTACAGTACATAAAAGCAGTGGGAACATGTATTTCATGAAACTGCACTATTCAGATACGTATGTAAGCTTTGTTACTGTAATGTGACAAACGTTTGTATTGCATCCCACCCACCCCCACATGCGGCATAAAGGAAACTGGATCTTGGTGATCCAGTCCACCTCCCTGGTTAAACAAAGGATGGAAAAAGGGAAGGAATGCATGAATGAATGAATGAATGGAGTTAGAACTGAAATGCTAGGACACGCACCAGAATCCTTGTCTACGCTCTTCCAATACAACCCTTCTAAAAGAAATACGAGGAGCTCAGTCAAGGGCCACCTACAAGTACCATTTAAAAGAACCACCATGGCACAATGCTCCCTTTTGTACCATGGTCTATTGCGGTTTAATGACCCCTTCCCCCACTGTCTGGCAGCAAGAAAATATTGACCTGTTCAAAAAAGCTCTCTGTCTCCATTTGGCCAACTCCCCCATCTGTGACTGTTCAGATTAGGGATCACTGCCTGGCCTCTGAGCAAGAAAAAGTCACTCCTGGCTGCTATTGTCTCTTCTCTCCTCTTTCCCTCTTCCATTCTTCCTCCCTCAGCACTTAGCAACTCCTCCTTAGCACTTAGTAACATGGTTTGGTGCTTTTTCTTTCTTGTTTACCGAGCAGGCGTACCGTATATGTTGTTTGCGCTACATTTTGTCCCCCTGCTGTGTACTCAGCTTACTACCCTCATTGATATTACCACTCCAATGCCTTTTGTTTGTACTGTTGTTTAAATGCCACTGCTTGTCTTTTTGGTTTAAGTGCAGTTGTGTTGTTCATGGCATGGAGCCTTCGTAAAAGAGCCAATTGGCTCAAAGGTCATAATTCCGAAAATGAAATAAATAAAAACAGCTGGCTGTGCATACTCAGACAGTTTTTTTGTGACTTTTGATAAGATGTTTTTACGTACTTGTGCTTGGCTGTGAAAACTGCATGTGATTACATCAGCACCCTGCAGCCAATGATTCACCCTTCTTGTTTGATTGTTGGGATCAATGTGTCACTAAGAGTCCACCCCAGTGTCACTTGAGTAATATCCTATTTGTTTTTTTATTAACTTTACATAGAACATATAATTTTAACAGGCAAAGGCAGGTAGCAAGCCTATCTGAACTGTGTGCTAATTCTCAATGGCAATAACCAGATGAAGATCTTCTTCCCATGTTATATCATCTAACCTATATTTAAGCATGGCTAAATGATTACTATTGACCACATCCTCAGGGCGTTTATTACACTCAGAGACATTTCTCTTTGTAAACCAGGTTTTCTACTGTCAATGTGAATCATGGGGCCTACTCTGGGTTGTAAACAACAGTGGTGCATGAGCCAGCATGTCTACAGTATTGCAATTCCGCATCCCTTGCAATTCCAACACATAGAGTCCAACCTTTCTGTCGGCAGGCTTCTAAAAAAAATTAGTGTGGCTGCTGAAAGGACATCCCTTGGTGCTCATATGCCTAGAGTCCAGCCCCCCCCCAAAAAAAATATATTGAGCTACCAGGAATCCATTCCCTGCAGCACACAAGTACCCTACCCTCCCTAAAATGAAATCGACCACCAGGAGTCCTTCCCTGATGCTGAGCTGACCCAGATCCTCCATCTAATGATATTGACACCTGGAACGCATCCCCAATGTCATTCAAAGTAAAAAAAAAAAAAAAACTAAGGCACACATCAGCAAGCACACTCCAGTTAAAAGATAAAATTGTATTAAGAAAATAACAAAGAAACTTACCAGCAACATCAGGCAAACACCCCAGTGGTCTGATCTGTGTTAGGTCATCATCAGAGGGACTTTTAAAAAAATGCAGTGCTAGTTCATTATATTGTTCTAAAGATAATATAAGTAAGAAAGTGTCCCGTCTTAAATTTAAGTGGAGGATCTTGCTGGCTACCATCTGTGGTGGGACTGTGCAACTGGACGTCAGAAACTTCACTTGTAGCAGGGTGAGTAAGGGAATGCACCGCAGATGCCAGCAGAAGCTTGAATTGGAGCAGGGTGGGAGAGGGGTGCCACTGGATGCCAAGGAGCACATTATTTGGGGCATGATGGGGGAGGTGCCATTAGATTGAAAAGTAGAATTCACTGGCAGAAAAGGACCTCTTGGCCCACCCAGTCTGCCCAGACAGTCCCTGCCTGATCTGTCTCCACAGACCCTAACTGGTCTCCAGTGACCCTCCCTGCCTATTTACTAATACTCCCCTAAGTCTATCCCACACATGCTTAAAGCCTCCCCACAGTTGTCACCTCCACCACTTCTGCTCACAGTCAGTTTCAGGCATCTACCGCCCTTTCAGTGAAGCTGTACTTCCTCACATCCCTCTTAACGGGACACTGTCAACCTGCTTAGACCTCAAATTGTAGCTAGGTTTAAAAACACGCTACGGTTGCTCACATTCTGTTGGGTTTGCTGATAGAAACGTAGAAACATAGACTTTGACGGCAGAAAAGGACCACTTGGCCCACCCAGTCTGCCCATTTCCCTACCTACTGGATAAGCTGCAGATTCTAGTTAACCAACAGCCTGCTTCCTGCAACCTCACACTGTAATTGCTTTGTGTCTGTCCCAAGCATGTTTGAATTCCCCCACTGTTTTAGACCCATCGACCTCCCTCAGGAAGGCTGTTCCATGTATCCACCACTTCTCCATGAAAAGAATTTCCTCACATTACCCCTGAGCCGTCTCCCCTCTATCTTTAAACTGTGCCCCCTTGTTCATACACATCTCTTTTTCTGAAAGGTGCTACCCTCCTGGACTTTGCTGATTCCCTTGAGGTACTTGAATGTTTCTATCATGTCCCCCTGACCTCCTTTCATCAAGGGTATACATATTAAGCTCTCAGTCTTCTCTCTTCATATGGTTTCTGATGTAGACCCTGCATCATTTTAGTTGCCTCCTCTGACTGCTTCCATCCTGTCTATGTCCTTGCATAGATGAGGTCTCAAAACTGCACACAGTACTCAGATGGGGTCTCACCAACTGTCTGTATAGAGGGATAATCACTTCCCTTTTCTACTTGTGATGCCCCTTCCTATGCATCCCAGTATCCCCTGGCTCTCCTTACTGACTTCTCACATTGCTTACCCACCTTTAGGTCATCTGATATGACTACCCCCAGGTCCCTTTCCATTTTTGTTGTTGTTAGTACCTCTCCTGCTATTGTGTACTCTTCTCCTGGGTTTTTGTTTCCCAGGTGCATTACTTTGCACTTCTTTGCATTGAATCTAAGTTGCCATATGTCTGACCATTCCTCCAACCTTGCAAGTCCCTTCTCATCTTTTCTACCCCTCTTGTGTATCAACTCTGTTACAGATCTTTGTGTCATCTGCAAAGAGGCATACCTTTCCTCCAGACCCTCTGCAATGTCACTTATAAAGATGTTAAAGAGGATTGGACCCAGTACTGAGCCCTGAGGTACTCCCTAGTAACCCCTTTCTTCGAATGTGTTCCATTCACTATTACCTTCTGTGTCCTGTTGTGCAGCTAGTTCGCTATCCTAGGCTACCACCCTGGGACCCACTCCCAGGCTGGCTAACTTGATTATTAATCTTGTGTGGACTGTGTCAAATGCCTTACTAAAGTCTAGGTAGGCCATATCCACAGCCCCTCCCTGGTCTATTACTTTGGTCACCCAGTCAAAGAAATCAATTAGATTAGTCTGACATGACCTTCCTGCTGTAAATCCATGTTGCTTTGGGTCCTGTGCCCCGCTGGCCTCCAGGTGCTCAACAATTCTTTCTTTCAGAAGTGATTCCATCATTTTCCCTACCACTGAGGTCAAACTTATAGGTCTGTAGTTTCCTGCTTCTGCCTTGCTCCCACTTTTGTAAAGTGGAATCACATCTGCCCTCCTCCAGTCCTCAGGTACCACCGCATTCTGCCATGATTTGTTAAAAAGTGTGGTCAGTGGTGTCACTAGGTCCCCTCTTAGTTCTTTTAGGATTCTGGGGTGAATCCCATCAGGCCCCATTGCTTTGTCCACCTTGAGTTTTAGGAGTTCTTTCAGGACTCTTTCTTCTGTGAATGGACTGGTATCAACCCCCTACCCAGAGTGCTTCTATTGTCTGGTTTAGGTAACTGCTCCTCATCTTCTTTTGTGAATGCTGAGCAAAAGTATTCATTCAGTATCTCTGCCTTTTCACTGTCTCTCTGCCCACCTCCCTCCTTTATTAATCTTCACTATCCCTCCTTAACCTTTCTATGCTCCTAATGTACCTATAAAAGGTTTTATCCCCTTTTGACCGAGTTGGCTATTTTTCCTCGGTTTGTGCCTTTGCCATTCTGACTGCCTTTCCTACTTCTTTCTGCTTTAATTGATACAGTTCCCTGTCGTGCTCCCTCTGTGATTCCTTATACTTTTTGAATGCAGCCTTTTTCTCCTTAACCTTCCCTGCCACCTCTTTTGAGAATCATAGCGGTTTTTTACTCTGCTTTGTTTTCTTTATTTGTTTTACACAAAGACTTGTTGCCTCGATGATGGCAGTTTTGATTTTTCTCCATTGTTCTTCCACCCCTCCTATTTGGCCATTTGCTAGTGCATTCTTCAGGTGTTCACCCATTTTGCCAAAGTCAGCCCTTCTAAAGTCCAGTATCCTTGTTTTTGTATGGCTTATCTCCATGGTTGTGCTCATTGTGAAGCACACTGTGCAGTGGTCGCCTGTTCCCAGATGTCTACTGACTTCTAAATTTGTGATCCTCTCTCCATTTGAGAGTACCAGGTCTAGTATTGCTCCCTCCAGTGGGTTCCAGCACTAGCTGTCTAAGGTCTGCTTCTGCAGGGCATCGAGAATGACCCTGCTTTTGATGGCTGCAGTACATGTCCTCCAGTTAACATCTGGCATATTCAGGTCCCCATCAACAGTATCTCCTTTTTCAGCCATTTTGAGAATGTCCTCTATCATTTCTTGTCCATTTCCTCCCTTGAGACGGGGTCTGTATACAACCCCTGTGCGGATTGCGATGCCATTCCCCATCTCCAAGGTAACCCAGAGTGCCTCTTGTCCTCCCCCTTTACTTTTTAGTTCTGTAGCTTTGATCCCTTCCCTTATGTATAGAGCTTATGTAAAGAAGCAGGGAGGGAAGTCAGAATAGCAAAGGCCCAAACTGAGGAAAAGATAGCCAACTCAGTTAAGAAGGGGGATAAAACCTTTTATAGGTACATCAGCGAGCGTAGAAAGACAAAGGGAGGGATAGTGAGGCTGAATAGAATGAACGGTGGGTGGGCAGAGGGGGACAGTGAAAAAGCAGGAATACTGAATGAATATTTCTGCTCAGTATTCACAAAAGAGGAGGGGGAAGTGCCTAATCCAATTAACAGAAGCACTCTTGATAGGGGGGTTGATCCCAGTCCTTTCACAGAAGAAAGGGTTCTGCAAGAACTCCTAAAACTGAAGGTGGACAAAGCAATGGGTCCTGATGGAATTCACCCCAGAATTCTAAAAGAATTAAGGAAGGAACTAGTGAAACCACTGGCTACTCTTTTTAATAAATCATGGGAGGATGGTGTGGTACCCGAGGACTGGAGGAAGGTGGATGTGATTCCCCTTCACAAAAGTGGGACCAAGACAGAGGCAGGAAACTACAGACCTGTCAGTCTGACCTCTGTGGTAGGGAAAGTGATGGAGTCACTCTGAAGGAAAGAATAGTTGAGTACCTAGAGGTCAGTGGAGCACAGGATCCAAGGCAGCATGGGTTCACAGCGGGAAGGTCATGTCAGACGTAATCTAATAGATTTTTGACTGGGTGACCAAAGTAGTAGACCAGGGAGGGGCTGTGGACATGGCTACTTCAGACTTTTAGCCAGGCATTTGACACAGTCCCACACAAAAGATTATTAGTCAAATTAACCAGCCTGGGAGTGGTCCCAGGTGGTAGCCTGGTAAAACATTGGCTGGACAACAGAACACAGAAGGTAATTTTAAATGGAGTCCACTTGAAGAAAGGGGTTATTAGTGCGGTAATAGCAGGGTTCAGTATTGGGTCCAGTCCTTTAATGTCTTCATCGGGTGACATTGCAGAGGGACTGAAGGAAAAGTGATGCCGCTTTTGCAGATGACACAAAGATCTGCAACAGGGTTGATACACAAGGAGGCATGGAAAGGATGAAAAGGGACTTGGCAAGGTTGGAGGAATGGTCAGACGTATGGCAGCTAGGATTCAATGCAAAAAAGTGCAAAATAATGCACCTGGGAAAACAAGAACCCAGGGGAAGAATACACAATGGGTGGGGAGGTAGTAACAACAACAAAACAGGAAAGGGACCTGGGGTTGATCATATCAGATGACCTTAAGGTTAGCAAGCAATGTGAGAAGGCAGTAGGGAGGGCCGGGGGTATACTGGGATGTATAGGGAGAGGCATCAGCAGCAGAAAACAGGAAGTTGTTATCCTCTGTACAGACAGTTGGTGAGACCCCATCTGGAATACTGGGTCCAGTTCTGAGACCCCATCTCTGCAAGGACATAGACAGGATAGAGGCAGTCCAGAGGAGGGCAACTAAAATGGTGCAGGGTCTGCAAGAGAAGTCATATGAGGAGAGACTAAAGGAGCTTAATATGTATAACCTTGAGGAAAGAAGGGAGAGGGGACATGATAGAAACTTTCAAGAAGTACCTCCACGGAATCAACAAAGTCCAAGAGGGTAGCATCTTTCAGAAAAAGAGACTTGCAAGAACAAGGGGACACAATTTAAAGATAGAAGGAGGGCAGTTCAGGGCAATGTGAGGAAGTATTATTTCACAGAGAGGGTAGTGGATGCATGGAGCAGCCTTCCTGAGGAAGTTGTGGGGTCTAAAACTGTGGGAGAATTCAAGAATGCATGGGACAGACATAAGGCAATTCTTGTGGGGGGCAGGAAGATCTAGGCTGTTGGTTAACTAGGATCTGCGGCCTATCCTGTAGGTAGGGAAATGGGCAGACTAGATGGGCCTAGCGGTCCTTATCTGCCGTCAAAGTCTATGTTTCTATGTTTCTACTCCGCCTACTCTTTTGCCTTCCCTGTCCCTTCTGTAGATTGTGTACCCTGGTATGTTGACATTCCATTCATGGGTCTCGGTGTACCATGTTTCTGTGACTGCCACAATATCCATTTGTTCATCTTCCATCAAAGCTACTAGCTCAGAGAGCTTGTTTCCCAGACTACAGGCATTAGTAGTCATTGCCCTCCATTTAATGTTGGCTTGATCCTTTTTTCCCCCATCCCTGCTCTTATTGCTCTTATCTATTTTACCATTTACCCCCATCCTGCCCTGTGTTGAGCTCTGTACCTCAGTGTTTACCCTACTACCTGCCCTGTTTTGTGGGAGGCTTGACTTTTCCTGTCTTTTATCAGTACCTCCCCTTATCTAGTTTAAAAGCTTGCCAAGGAAGCATTTAAACCTGTCACCTAGGAGCTTGGTCCCTTTGTGGACAAATGCAGACCATCATACCAGTATAGACCTTTATCTCTCCAGGTGGACCCCAGTCCCCAATGAAGCCAAAGCCTTGTGCTCTGCACCAGTTTTGCAACCATTCATTAAACTGCATGTGTGTGCAGTACCTAACCTCATTCCTGCCATGGACTGGTAGCACCTCTGAGAAGGTTACTGTGCTTGCACCGTCTGAGGCCCTCCCAACTCCACAAATTCATTCTGCACTGCACTGATCCCATGCTTAGCTAGGTCATTTCTCCCAAGGTGGACAATGATATCTAGTTCTGTCTCCTGTGATGCTTCTTCTACAATTGTGAGTTAATTCTTCTTGTCCTCAAGCCATGGCACCAGGCAGGCAGCTTACTTCCTTCTCTCCCTTCCCCAGTTCTACCCCCCTAACAATTGAGTCCCCTATCAGTAGCTGTTTTCTTCCCCTGTGGTGTCCCTTGCCACACTTTTGTGGGTCTCCCTTGTGGATGTCCTCAGCATTCTTCTGGGTCTCCACTGAGGGTGCCATCATAGAGGAACCTTGCTCTGCCAGAATGGCATCTGATTTGTGTAGAGGTACAACTGGGGGGCTTCGCCTCTGGTCCACCACCGCACCCTCCCAGAACCCACTGTGGTCCTACTGCTCTTCATGCTCGAAACCCTCTGACTCAGTGGTTGTGGCAGTGGTGCTCTTTGGGAGAGGAGGCCTCCCTTAGTCACTTGCTAGTTCAGCCTGGAGGTGGGCAACCTCCTCTCTCAGAGCTGACCAGTTGCCTACAAATAGGACAGCAACGTAGTTTCCAGAATGTTTCCAGGAAAACTGCTGCCCCACAGCCAGTGCATTGCACCACTCCCCACATGTCCCGCTCCCTTATTCTATACAATATGTCATTATATATGTATTATTATTTGTTTTGTGTAACTACTCTTTATGCACGTTGCAGGGTTATTAGGAATATGACAGTTCTACCCCAAGACCTACTGAGGAAGTGATGTCAGAACTGTAGCTATAAAGGAAATGCCACGCCTGGGGGGGTGTGGGTGGGTACTGCACAGCCACTGGTGACTGTTAGAAACAATCAGATACACAACTGCTCCACCACCCTGGTGAGTACTGTCCTTTATAGTAATACAACTAACAGCACAATATTCTAGACCATGGCTCCAACACAAACCAAACCACTCTACTGAGCCCAAGGATAAAAATGAACTCACTCCTCAGCCAGCAGGACACTTAAAATGTTACAAAAATATCCTTCAAAATCCTAGGTCTCAACCCCCGCACTCAAGCAAATTCAGTTGTATCTCACTCTGGTTATAAAATTACTACCCTTTTAAAGGAATCCTGCAATTCTCTGCTTAATGCCAATAAGGAAAAATTCAAATAAAACTTTTTGTAGGAAGTGTATCTCACTTCTTACCCAGTGCTCTGCAGTATTATGCCTTAATCAGGTTTCCAGGTCCTAAATGGAGTTGCAGTTTGTTCTTTGCAGTAAGTTTGAGCTTCCAACAGACACTTTAAAGTCAGTCTATGTTTCTATGTAGCTATGCCCTTAGATTTAGTAGGGTCTGTCACTGCTCAGCCACAAAGATAATACTTCTTTCAGATAAGTCACACTGCTAGATTTTAGGTCATGTAACTGGTAGTTTGATTCTGATTGTTTTTTTTCTTTTTAAATTATACAAACTGCCAACCTTACTGGCGTTACCACACAATAATTTCTTTCTTTCTCTGATTAACTCTAACTGCCTCTTTCCTGGACTTGGGAATGCCCCTAACACAATGTAGCAACTCATCATGCTGTGTGAGAAGACCAAAAATATTATTTTTTTTAATGATGCATCAAGAATGATCACTATCCTGTCATGTTAAGAGATCATGTTTAAGCTTCAAAAACTATCAATGCAGTCATCATTAACAGCAATTAACTATCTGTGTTAAATGGCCACCAATCAAAAACCATGAAGTTATGGAGATGGTGATTATGATTAATGGTGATCTCATATCATCATGATTTTTCATGATTGCCCATGGTCAAGATTACAGAAAAAAAATTAAAAATTAAATGTATCTTTTCTTTATACTTTTGTAATTTATCTTGTATATAGACACCTTTACTGGAATGATCAGTTATAATTCCTTTTTTTCTAGAAGCCCACTGCTTCCAGTTATACTTATTCTGATACCTCACATCTAACTAGAGCTTAAAAGGCTCATATTGGTTTATATATCCCCATTAAGAGATTACCTTTATGGTTGCGGGGCGTTCCTAAAAGTACTTGGTTTGTGCTCAGAACCTTTCCTAATACTCTGAAAACTACTACTGCCAATGCAAAATTAATTTAAAAATAGAAATTACCATTGTTTTGTTCCATAAACTGTGCTGCTTAAATATGCACATTAGGTATGCAAATACTGTATGTATCCTATACCAGACATTGCATGTACTCTTCCTAATATGATTAAAGCATGACTTCACATGATTTACATTATCATGCATAATTCATTAGTCTGTGCTGATACATGACATTCATATTTTCACAATTACTGAATAAATCTTTAAGTATTACTTCTGGGACTTGCACTCTTATAATAATAGAACTAATACAATCATCAATGATCATCACTTGATCATCCACAGATCATCAACAACCATCATGCTGATTTAAGCTTACAAAAATAATCAATAATCATCAGTTGGTGATTTGAAAGCTCATGTTTGATAATTAAATCATGAGCTAGACGATGATCTTCTATCATGATCTCCTTTTATGATCTTATGGTAATATTTGATGATTAACAACAGTCAGTCATGACTGACCTTTAAAAATCATGATTCATGATGATTTACCAATTTGTCATGAGTAGCTGCAGTATTTCAGGGTGTTCCAAATGTTCAGTATATATGCAAGAGAAGGGGATCCGTCCTAAATCCCTCCATTTGAAATCCCGCGTTAAAAATTCCCGAACTGACATTTAACAGAAATCCCATAATCCCGAAAACAGTAATCCTGAAATAAATTAAAAGGTAAGGGAGGTAAGTATTTATTTAGGTCTATTCTAATCTAGTCCTAAAGTCAAATACATGTAGAACAATGTGCGCCTGAATTTATCAAAACTAGAAAAAGGCAAAATCCCGTTTATAAGTCCATCACATATAGAAACATTTAAAGCTCCTAGAAAATAGATTAACATTACTGAATAGCACCAAGAAAGGATATCTATTTTGAAAGTAGAGAGAGAAAATTGTCTCTTCTCTCACTTAAGCTGAAATATATTGGAATAGAAATATTAATATTCTAAGTATAAATCAGACAGCTATGTAGAATAAATGAATAAAGGGTGCAAACAAATGCCGAAATGACCAATAATAAATCTAAGTATCAAATAATAATAAAAGGAAAATACATCCAATAATGTGATATGAAACTCAGAACCTGAATGCTGTTTCAAAGAAAATTATGAAATCCTGTTAACAGCCTCGTCTTGTAAACATTTTTATATGTTATAGGTGGTTTAAAGATTACTAGGTAAAACAATTAGAACTCCAGCAGAAATAGAGTTAAAGCAGAATGATGTTGTGGAATGCTTCCCATTGAGTGAAAGGGAGACGAGGAGCTTGCCAACTGGAAGTAACCTCAATGATTTAAATCTTAAACTGAGCACCACAAAGTCTGGCTTTAGCCACAGTTTAAACCTGACAGTTCACACAGTCTGCGCTTATCTCTACCACAGCCATATAAACAAAATGTAAAATCCATCATATATTTCAAAACAGAGATTAATCCAGAACCTCATAATGCAGTCAGTTCAGTAAAATGGAATGCAGTACAAAGGGTTCTCTCCCCATGTTGATCCACTTGAAATAAAGTCACCAAGCTCTAAACTTGGCAACTTAAATGGTAGTACATAATGATAACCAAGGCAGCCTGCTGAGTTCTAATCGATAAGTCCAATTGCTTCTTATATTCCTCTAGTGATAAAGACACTGATCACCTTAAAATAAAAGGGAAAAAGATCGAGGACTTTAAAGGTTTCAAAATATTAACAAATTTAAAGTAATATATGGCTGAAATCAGGTCTAGCAGAGGGGATCCATCCTAAATCCTTCCATTTACAGATCTTTGAATGGAGCAGTAACAGTTGGAGTGATTTCAGGATTTGCATTAAGGTAGCTGTCACCATTTGGCGGTGTTTCTAGATTTTGGCATTATTGAACATCAGGAACTCACTTAATCAGGAAATCACTGACGGTAATATTTAATGCAGGAAAACTGACCATGGGATTTAGTACCTAACCCCAAGAGAAGAGCATGGATTTGGAAGCAAACAAGGCTGGGTATAATTGCACCATTCCCATGCATTTCAGTTCTACTAAAAAAGGAGCAGATAAAAAAAACAGCACCTTCAATGAGTTTTAAAGAAGGTATGTAATCAGAACATGTAGGCTTTCAAATAGAAATAATATGATGCAAAAGGGGTGATGGTGCCCCTGTAAACTTTTCTCCTTCTGCTTCATCACATGCCCTCTAGTCCTGGTGCTTTTTGCGTTTGATGAACATATGCACCAAACATTTTGGAATGAGTAAAAGGGGATTTCAGAGGGGGTGTCACTGACAAGCCCATTGCAGTTCACAGTACGAGGGGCTCGGCAGTCAAGACCAATGATGACACAGTGCAGTCATGACACCACTCTCTGCTAGCTGCGTGGAAACTCTGTGTACGTCAAAGGACCGAACCTGCTCCAATCAGAGAGGGCTTTGGTCCTTTGATTTTTATGAAGCCACATCAGCAAACGGCTGAGTGGCTTTCAACATCAGGAGCCTGTCTTTGGAACCGTAACTCCAACATTCATGCTAATGTGCTAATGTGCATGCCCAAAGTCACAGAAATTCCTCACATTCCTCTATCCACATTATTTGATTTTCCTGGTGTCTAGTGGCATGCCCACCCAACCCTCCCTCCCTCTCAGGACCCATCACCTCACACTCCCTCCTAACATAACACTGACACTTGAATTGCCCAATCCCCAAGTGTCACCACCTCCAATTTTTTATTTCTTGCCAGTGACAAAGAAGACCATCCCACAGTGTCTGCTGTTGGTGCCCCTATAATTCTCCCCCACCCAACCCTCCCTCTCAGCACCTCCCACCCCTCCCACAAACACAACACTGACACTGGTGGTGCCCAATTCCTCAGTGGCCACCATGTAGTTTTTATGTTGGCTCGTGCGCCAGCCAACAGATTGCATTAGTAGCAGATTTGGAGGCGCGGTCACTGTGGGCGAATGCAAGGCATGCATCAGTAAGTGCGTCTCTCATTCCCCAATAAGCCAGCATGCAGGCGCCACACCAGGAATACATAAGGTGGTGAGCATGTCTAAGGAAACGTCTGCTGCAATGAGAGTGAAGCTCGTCATGCAGCGGCACCAAAACACAACCTCCCTACGTGCCTTTCCTGGTGAAACCCCCTTCAGTAAACATGGTGGTGCTGACTGCCGCCACATGGTGAGCCGACTTCAAGGGTGCCCAATGCCCCCATCGGCATGCAGCAACCCACTTCATTTGCCAATGGGGGAGCCCTCTCCCTGTCAGCATAATGCACCCCCCCATTTAAACTATGTACCAAGGGAGTGCCCAATCCCCCTCGGCATCATGTCCCCCCTTCCCAGTTTAATTTGCTGACAGGGGAGCCCACTCCCTGTCTGCATAATGTCCCCCCCATTTGTCATGTGCCAACAGGGGTGCCCAATCCCCTGTCAGCTACAGAACCTCCCCAAACAAAAACACTCAGGTGGCATGCTGAGAGCCCACTCCAGCATGCCAAATGCCCTAGTAAAATGAAAACGATATCGCAATATTTTTTTTTTTTTTTTTTTTACATAACCTGCAAACCAAAAAACGGTCCCTTGTCAAGTCTGGTGGCCCTCCCCCAACCCGCACCCACACTCTGTGCACCCTGCCTCCCCACCCCTCACCCCATTCTTACCTCCGGAGCACAGTGCGACAATCTTCGGTGGACTGGGAACACATCTGCACTCTTCAAAGCTGACGGTGAACTGAAGAAATGCCGGTAAGCTGTATAATGGCATAAACAGTTTTTTTTCAACTTTGGTCCATATCTCAGGCATTTTTAGGAATTTTAGCACAAAACTTTCAACATCAGGTTATTGGGACCTCTCCTCATGAATTCAGTCACTGTCATTGTACTATTTGGTCCAGAAAGTTGATTTTGCGGTCACTGCACGGAATCACCTTTTGGGACTGATTAACAAAATGACAGTGCCATTGCTCATGAGAAGAGCTCTCAAAAAGCCTGTGTTGCTAATTTGGTGAAAAAAATCCAAAAAAATGGCTGTTTTACGAGTGTGCATTGCGCAGTTTCCATGCACGCTCATAACTTCGTGAATTTGTAATATTTTCACTCTAGATTTTCAAAATTGCCATTTTTCCGCATCTCCTTATGAACAGTACAGCTGTCATTTTACACATCCTGGCCAAAATGTGTTTTCGCATATCCAGCGCAGAATAGCGCAGTCGCTGTGCGAAATCAGTTTTTGGGACAGTTTGAGAAAATTACGGTGACACTGTTCATGAGCAGAGGTCCTAAAATTCCTATGTTGAAAACATGGTGACACAAGTCCATAAAGTAACTGTGTTACAAGCGTGCATTGCGCAGTTTCCACGCACCCTTGTTACTTCGCAAATTTGCACTATTTTCATGCCAGATTTTCAACACTGGCATTTTTTCACACCTCCTTATGAAGAGTACAGCTGTCACTTTTTCACATCCTGCCCAAAATGTGTTTCCACACCTGTGGCGCACAAAGACGTGGTCGCTGTGGGAAATCAACTTTTGGGACAGATTAACAAAATCACAGTACCACTGTTCACGAGGGAAGGTCCCAAAATGCCTATGTTGAAAATGTGGCAAAAAAAATCCCAAAAATAAGTGGGTTATGGACGTGTGTTGCGCAGTTTCTATGCATGCTCATGACTTCACCAATTTTCATATTTTCACTCCAGATTTTCAACGTTGCCATTTTTTTACACCTCCTCATAAACAATACAGTTGTCATTTTTCACATCCTGCCCAAAATGTGTTTTCAGCCATGTCACCAAATGGCATAGCCGCTGTGCAAAACCACCTTTCAGCTAACAAACTGACTGTGCCACTCTTCATGAGGTGGGGTCACAAAAAGCCTATGTTGAAAACTTGGAGTGAAAATAGCAGCAAATGCCTATGACGTTAGGATTTCCAACTGTAACACCCCATCCTGTAGAGACTGACAGGTGTCAGGGTGTAACTTGGAATCACTGGCAGTAATGTTCACGCCCTTCCATTCCCCCCCCACCCCAACCCTGCAGCCAGTGACAGGCATCAAGGTGTGCCTTGGAGTGTTTGGCCCTTAAGTTCACCCCATTCTCCTATACTGCACCCATCTCAGCATGTTTCCTTATGGAATGGGGTAAGTATAAGGCCCAAAGACCCCAAAGCACACCACAACACTTGTCAGTGTCTGAAGGGTAGGGTGAGGTAAAATGGCTTGTGCATTATAGCTGATGACCCAAAGGCACACTCCAATGCCTGCAGGGTGGGGGAGGGGTTGGCATCAGTTCAATACTTCACTGCCATTCCTATTATGCATTTCTAACTCCTACACTACCAATGTCAATGCCAGCGAGACAACATTCGGCATTGACAAATGCTTGTTTTTAATAGCCTGCAACATAGAAAACCATCCATTGATGTCTCTTGCTGGTGCCCTTGTAACTGTTCCCCCAATCAGACCTTCCCTCTTAGCACCCACCACCCCACCCTACCCCAAACATAACACTGACATTGTGGGGGCCCAATCCCCCAGTGTCCACCTCGTAGTTTTTTTTTTTTTGTTAATAATTTGCAAGAAAGAAAACCGTACATCAATGTCTGTTGCTGGTGCCCCTGTAAATCTACCTCCACCTGACCCTCCCTCTCAGTTCACTTTCTTACACACACACACACACACACACACAGAGCATTGACATTTGGGGTGCCCAATCCCCCAGTGTCTTCACCTGAAATACAGAAAACCGTCCCTCATCTTTTTTTTTAAACCCTGAAAAAAGAAAAATGTCCATTGATGTCTGTTGCGCTGTTATTCCCCCCACCCAACCTTCCCACTCAGCACCTAGCACCCCACACAGCCCCAACCCTTACTTACCCACTGGGGATCTGACTCCATAATCCTTTCTTGACTCCAGTGATACCAATGTTGCTGTCTCTGGGGTGTTTGCCCCCTCCCTGAAACAACTCCGACTTCGAGGAGTTGGAAATCTAGTGCAGAAGTAGAAGCCCCAGCAAAAAGTACCTGTGTCGGGCAGCACAGTAAACTGTTGGCATTGTGCCATAACTGTAATAGCCTTCATAGAACATAGACTTTGATGGCAGATAAGGACAGCTTGGCCCACCCAGTCTGCCCATTTCCCTACTTTTTGGATAAGCTGCAGATCCTAGTTAACCAACAGCCTACTTCCTCCTACCCCCCCACTAGAATTGCCTTATGTCTTTCCCATGCATTCTTGAATTCCCCCACTGTTTTTGACCCCACAACCTCCTCTGGAAGGTCCTTCCATGTGTCCACCACCATCTCTGAGAAAAAAGACCTCCTTACATTGCCCCTGAGCCATCCTCCCATCTTCAAATTGTGCCCCCTTGTTCTTATACATCTCTTTTTCTGAAAGATGCTACCTTCTTTGACTTTGTAGATTCCCTTGAGGTACTTGAATGTTTCTATCATGCTCCCCTCCCTTCCTCTAGGGCAAACATATCAAGCTCCTTTAGTCTCTCTTCATATGGCTTCTGGTGCAGATCCTGCACCATTTCAGTTGCCTTGTTCTGGACTGCCTTCCTGTTGCTGTGGCATGTTGGAACTAAACTGAGGAAATCAGGTATGTGGTTCAATGTATTTCAATTGGGATTTGAACTTAGTGCCATAACTTGGTCATTTTTAAATATTTTTGCCCCAGATTTTCAATATGACTGTTTTGGGACCCACATCATGAACAATTACTGTGTCATTAGGCAAATCCATCTTGAAAGGTGGTTTTGCAGTTGCTGCGTGATATCAATATTCCAGCAGGAGTTAAACATTTTCTCTGCCCTTGTGAAGAAGAAGAAGAATCAGCATTTATATAGTGCTTTTCATACACAGTGTATCCCAAAGTGTTTTACAAGCAATGCTAGACTGGTAGTGAAGTGACTGAATGTGTGGTGGTGGCCAAACTGCACATTATTACCCACACACAGCCTGGATAATTGCATGAACTGGTTTATGGGAAGGGGAATGTTGGCCAGGACACCGGGAATGCTCGCTGCTCTTTGCAAAGAGTGCCCTGTGTTCTTTTACTTCCACCTGGACACCCACCAGGACAACACCAGGATGGGCAGAAAGGACCTCGGTTTAATGTCTCATCCGAAGGATGGCACACCCCAGCAGCACAGCACCCCCCAATATTGCACTCGGATGCCAGCGATTTTTAGGTGCAAGTCCAATCCCGGTGTGGGATGAGAACCCATGACCTTCTGGTCCAGAGGTGGATGTGCTACCAAGTGAGCCACGCTCATGTCGAAAATTTGGCATAAAAATATTAAAAAACAACAAAGTTATGAGCCTCCATTGAAATTTGTGAATGCAGGCTTGTAACTTTGATAATTTTCAATATTTTGCCCCCAGGGTCTCAAAATTTATTTTTATTTATTTATTTGTATTTCGGATGACACTTTTCAACCGAGGGCTCTTTCACAAAGGTTCCACGTCAAGGCAATGTGCACAATAAGGTACAAAACATAACATGATCATTACAATGGAACTTAGAAAAAAAAGACATGGTTACAATAATAGTAGCCAAAGGCATTGTCAAGGAATTGTGTTGCGAGTTACTTATACAATACAAGTCATAGGTGGCTCAGTGATACTTTGTTAGGAGTGGGTTAGTGGGAAAAGAGAACTAAGAGTGGTGGTGAGGGGGGGTGGTGCGAGAGAGAGAGAGAGAGAGAGAGGGAGGAGGGGAGAAACGGGGAGGGCATTGCATTGGATATGTGGTAGATGGTAAACAGCAAGGGAGGAGGAAAGGGGGGGATGAAAAGGAGACAGATTCATCCTATACCCAGTAATGGGGGGTAGGAGAGGAGGAGGAGGAGGAGCGGAGGCAGTGAGGAGGGATGCTTGAGGGTAGTATGCCTGGAGGGGGATTATAAGAAGCAATCACAGAAGGCACTAGCAACGAGGTGTTGATGCAGTTTACACCTAAAAGCACCAATTGTGGCAATGCTGGAGATTTCTGTAGGTAGCAAGTTGAACCAGATGGAGGCTCTGACAAGGTAAGAATGCTGAGCTTGAGAGGTCCGACAGTGAGATATTGTAAAGATTAGACTGTCCAATCTTCTAGTTCCAAAATAGCCATTTCTTTACAGCACCTCACGAGTGTGGCAGCTGTCATTTTTCAAATTCTAGCCAAAATATGTTTTGTGTTCCATGAGGTGATTTTGCTGTTGCTGCACCAAATCACCTTTCGGGCAAAAGTTGAAAATTTTCTCTGCACTTGTTTGTGAAGTGGGGTCATAAAAATGCTATGTTGAAACTTTAGGGCAAAATATTGAAAAACAACAAAGTTATGAGCCAACCTTGAAATTTAAAAACACAAGCTCCTTGCTTTGGTAATTTTCAATATTTTGACCCCAAATTTTAAAAGTAGCAGTTTCTTCACAGCGCCTCATGAATATGACAGTGGTCATTTTTCAAATCCTGGCCAACATGAGTTTTCATGACCAGCCCGCCAACACAGCGGAAAGATTTACCGCTGTGATACAGGCAATCCAGGTTCCACTCAAGAGCCAGCCAGGAGCGGAGGTGGATTGAGTGGCCATAGTATGCTCCCCATGGGTGGGGAGGTAGTGCGTGACTCCGGTCCAGTGCTCCCGCGTAACCATGGGATGCATCGCGATCAGAGCACCTGTAAATGAAGTTCCATGGGGGCATGTCGGATGCTTGACGTGGTTGCGTTGTGGCGTCCACATTGAAATGCCCCCATTACAAAGAAACAATTCCTCCAACATGTTGAGTAATGCTTCCCGCATCGTAGCAGACTTTGGGTCCCCCGGCGCATTCATTAACGATCCACCGATGGAGCTGCACTGGGGGAGGCTCCGAAGGCTCTGCCTTGGGGGGCAATCCAGGAGGCACTGCACTCAGAAGAAGCCTGGTCCATCTGCAGTGGTAGAACAGTTAACGGGGATATGTTTGAAGACCAAAGCATAGTAGGTAACAAAAATTTTGCTTCCATAGCTGTGGCTTGGAATGACATTTCGGTGGTGCGGAATTAGGTTTTAGCAGGGATTTAAAAATCTTCTCCTGCTGGGTAATTAGGTGGGGTAAAAAGAAGGCTATGCTGAAAATTTGGAGTACAAATATTTTAAAATGCCCAGGTTATGACTGAACATAACACTGTTTTAATATTCACTTATACCTTCACTAATTTTCAATATTTCGACTCCAAACTTTCCAAATTTGAAAATTTTTATTTTGAGAAACAAAGTTATAAAAAGTATTTCAACCATCAAACAATTAAAAAACTGGGTCATCCTGTATTCAAGGTGAAAGTACAAACATGTTACTATTATATTATAAAAGAGAAGGTATAAATCACATAACATACATAAAACTGTAGTAAGAAGCCTTCCAGTTACAATCTATAATCTAAACAGAAGATATGTGGAAATTGTTTGCATTTAAGACAGCATTCAGAGGTTTAAACTAAAAAAATGGATTCCATGTTTCATCGTATACTTCTATTTTATCAGACGACAAATAAAATCCAAACTTGCAACATAGCATTATTCCACACCACCTCATAAATGTGAAGTGTCACTTTTAAAATCCTGGATGAGGTGTGTTTTCTCACCTGTGGTGAGTAATGACAGTTCAGCCAATATACTATAAATGGTAGAGGTTATGTCTACAGGGCGCATCCTACAAGTATCTTCAAAAGTTGGGGTGAAAATTAAAAAAAAAATGTTTACCAAAAATCAAACATTCGCATTGAACAATTGTTGCTTTTCATTGGAAAGTGACTCCCCTCCTGCACCCTGTTCACGCACTCCTGTGAGTGAGTAGGGTGCAGGGTCTGTGTGGGTGGCTGTTTATGTTTGTCTGTAGCTTAGTTTTTTGGGATTTACAAGATTTTCGGCTTGGAGTAACTACACCATTCTTGCTCACTGCATCTGTGAATGTCTCCTGGACTGGATTTCTGCAAAACATCACTACCAGGTATCTGCATTTTCAATTTAAAATCAACTTTTTGGATGCTATCCCAAGCAGAACAGATGTCAAGCAACTAAGTCAGTCAAACTCAGTGACTCTGGGTCCTGCTTGAATCCACATTTTCATCTGACCTGCTCCTAAAGGTTCTGTATGTGGGCTTAACAACTTCTTTAAATAACAAAGGAGGCATAAGGACAAAAGGATTTCACATCTGGCACTTGTACTTGAGTAAGTGTGCCCCAGACTACCAATGTAATGGGGCAGGGGATTGCATGCCTGCAAGCTATTGCATAGCCAAAGCCTCTTGTCAAATCTCTGCCTAGCTGTGACCCTGGGTGACCTCTATCATGAATTGTACCAATAGTCCAGGACATCTAAAAATTGTATCCCTGAATATTTGCAGCCTTCTCTCCAAACTGCCACAATTTCAGGCCTGGGTGGCTCAGATTGATCCTGATGTCATCTCCCTAACAGAAACATGGCTATCACCCAAGATCCCAGACACAGCAGTTGCCCTTCCTGGATACAACCTGTTTCAGCAGGACCATACCTCAAAAAGAGGGGGTGGTCATCTGGTTTACCTCAAGAGTGACATCAAAGAGCAAATACTACCCATTAGCTTCCACACCGAGGAAGCACGGGTTCTAACACTAAAACTTAATATTGACCAACAAAACAAAGTGCTACTATTATCCACCGTACACCTGCCTCCCATTGGCTTCCCACAGCTCATAAGCCACCTCAAACAGAACAAACTAAACTGGAAACATATAATCCTAGGGGAGTTCAACATTAATTGGCAAGCACAGGATGCAGTGACAGCTAGAGACCAAATAGCTGGCCTGTACCTGACCCAACTGGTCATACAACCCACCAGACAAAACTACCATACAGGAACCAGCACCCACATCAACTGGCTACTCTTTTCCTGTCCTGAACATATCGCAGAGGTAACAGTCCTAGCTGACACCATCAGTGAACACTCCCCTGTACTACTTACCTGGACTAACAAGTTCAGCAAGAGAAAGCCTAAGATCACCAGGAACAGATCACGAAGGCCTGGTCAACTAGACTCCTTCAAGCACTACCAAAAATGGATTGACAGGTCCCCACTGGATAGCGTCAAGGACAGAAACCAAGCACTGGATTACTTCTGCAGTATCTTCACTGAAGCATGCGACATCTTTGCTCCTTACAAAACAAAAAAAGCCAGAGGAATCCCCAACCCCTGGCTGTCTAGCCCTCTAACTGAACGCATGCGACTCAGAGATCACCTGTGCATGTGGCCAAAGCCACCAGGAATCTAGCTGACTCCCAAGCGTATAAGGCTGCTAGAAATACCTGCACAAAACTCATATGTCTGGCAAAAACAGCTTACTACAGTGACCTCCTAGGAAGGACCTGGGGACCTGCCTGCAAACCTAGCCAACTCCCTCAGACTTGGCCACTTTAAAAATGGGCTTCACTCTCTTCTTTCCAGCAAATCTGACTGCCAGTGTTTCTGTTAACCCATGGCCTCTGACAGCTGTTCTCATACCTGTCCAAACACTACCCTTCTCTCGCTCCCACCCTCCTGTTCCATTAACTGCCCACCCCCCACCTCCACCACCTACTACCTCTCCTTGACAAAGTCTCACCTTGGCTGCTAAACTGCATTTCTGCAGAATGGGAGCACCCCATCTGAACTGTAACATGATTGTTAAACACTGTATCACGCTTAATTAGTGATGCATTAATATGTTTCTCCGCGAATGAGGTCCTGTTTCTCCTCACTTGTTGTACCCTGCTTAATGTTGTAACTGCACGTTAATACCACTTGTTAGTTGTTGTTCTTTCTGTTCTGCAATGTTTCATCACCTGTAAATGTCTTGTATTCCTTGTTGACTTGGAACCTTTGTAAATGAGCCCCCGGCTCAAAGGTATTAATCCGAATTTAAAATAAATAAAATAAATACATTTGTTGATATCCATCATGTCTCTCCTCACTGCACTGCAATGGAGCACTTGATGTGGGGTAGAGGGTGAGGAAGATGGTGCAGCTGGATAACAGCTACAGCTTGATTTGGGGCAGGGTGAGGGTGGGGCACTTCCACTGAATGCCAGAGAAAGCTTGCCTTGGGACAGTGTGAGGGAGGGAGGGCAATTCTACCAGATGCCCAGGACAGTTTGACTTGGGACAGGGTGAAGGAGGTGCAGTTCTACTGGATGCCAGGGACAACTTGACTTGGGACAGGGTGAGAGAGGGGCAGTTCTACTGGATGCCAGGGACAACTTGACTTGGGACAAGGTGAGAGAGGAGTAGTTCTACTGGAAGCCTGGAACAGTTAGACTTGGGACAGAATGAGAAAGGGGCAGTTCTACTGGATGCCTGGAGCAGCCAGACTTGGGACAGGGTGAGAGTGGGGCAGTTCTACTGGATGTCTGTAACAGCTAGACTTAGGATAGGGTGAGAATGGGGCAGTTCTACTGGATACCTGGAACAGTTAGACTTGGAACAGGGTGAGAGAGGGGTAGTTCTACTGGATGTCAGGAATAGCTTGGCTTGGGGCAGGGTGAGGGAGGGAGTTGCCACTGAATATCAGTGACAGCTTGACTTGGGACAGGGTGACAGAGAGAGACTTTTCCACTGGATGTCAGGGACAGCATGACTTGGGACAGGCTGAGAGAGGGCCAGTTCCACTGGATGTCAGGGACATCATAACTTGGGACAGGGTGAGACAGGGGCAGTTCCTCTAGATGTCAGGCACAGGGTGAGAGAGGGGCAGTTCCAATGGATGCCAGGAGAGAACCTGACTTGGGACCAGGTGAGAGTGGGGCAGTTCCACTAGATGTCATGGACAGCTGGTCTTGTGGTAGGGTGAGAGAGGGTCAGTTCCACTCGAAGTAAGGGATAGCCTGACTTGGGACAGGGTGAGAAAGGAAGTTGCCACTGGATGTCAGGGACAGCTTGACTTGAGACAGGGTGTGAGAGGGGCAGTTTCACTGGATGTCAGGGACAGCTTGACTTGGGACAGGGTGTGAGAGGGGCAGTTTCACTGGATGTCAGGGACAGCTTGACTTGGGACAGGGTGAGAGAGGGGCAGTTTCACTGGATGTCAGGGACAGCTTGGCTTGGGACAGGGTGCAAGGGGGTAGTTTCACTGGATGTCAGGAACAGCTTGACTTGGGACAGGGTGAGACAGGGGCATTTCCACTGGATACTAAGGACAGCTTGACTTGGGACAAGGTGAAAGAGGAGTAGTTCTACGGGATGCCTGGAACAGCTAGACTTGGGACAGAGTGAGAGGGGAGCAGTTCTACTGGATGCCTGGAACAGCTAGACTTAGGATAGGGTGAGAGTGGGGCAGTTCTACTGGGTACCTGGAACAGTTAGACTTGGGATAGGCTGAGAGAGGGGTAGTTCTACTGGATGTCAGGAATAGCTTGGCTTGGGGCAGGGTGAGGGAGGGAGTTGCCACTGAATATCAGAGACAGCTTGACTTGGAACAGGATGACAGAGAGAGACTTTTCCACTGGATGTCAGGGACAGCATGACTTGGGACAGGCTGAGAGAGGGCCAGTTCCACTGGATGTCAGGGACATCATGACTTGGGACAGGGTGAGACAGGGGCAGTTCCTCTAGATGTCAGGCACAGGGTGAGAGAGGGGCAGTTTCACTGGATGTCAGGGACAGCTTGACTTGGGACAGGGTGTGAGAGGGCCAGTTTCACTGGATGTCAGGGACAGCTTGACTTGGGACAGGGTGAGAGAGGGGCAGTTTCACTGGATGTCAGGGACAGCTTGGCTTGGGACAGGGTGAGACAGGGGCATTTCCACTGGATACTAGGGACAGCTTGACTTGGGACAGAGTGAAAGAGGAGCAGTTCTACTGGATGCCTGGAACAGCTAGACTTGGGACAGAGTGAAAGAGGAGCAGTTCTACTGGATGCCTGGAACAGCTAGACTTAGGAAAGGGTGAGAGTGGGGCAGTTCTACTGGGTACCTGGAACAGTTAGACTTGGGACAGGGTGAGAGAGGGGTAGTTCTACTGGATGTCAGGAATAGCTTGGCTTGGGGCAGGGTGAGGGAGGGAGTTGCCACTGAATATCAGGGACAGCTTGACTTGGGACAGGGTGACAGAGAGAGACTTTTCCACTGGATGTCAGGGACAGCATGATTGGGACAGGCTGAGAGAGGGCCAGTTCCACTGGATGTCAGGGACATCATGACTTGGGACAGGGTGAGACAGGGGCAGTTCCTCTAGATGTCAGGCACAGGGTGAGAGAGGGGCAGTTCCAATGGTTGCCAGGAGACAACCTGACTTGGGACCAGGTGAGAGTGGGGCAGTTCCACTGGATGTCATGGACAGCTGGTCTTGCGGTAGGGTGAGAGAGGATCAGTTCCACTCGATGTAAGGGATAGCCTGACTTGGGACAGGGTGAGAAAGGAAGTTGCCACTGGATGTCAGGGACAGCTTGACTTGGGACAGGGTGTGAGAGGGGCAGTTTCACTGGATGTCAGGGACAGCTTGACTTGGGACAGGGTGTGAGAGGGGCAGCTTTCACTGGATGTCAGGGACAGCTTGACTTGGAACAGGGTGTGAGAGGGGCAGTTTCACTGGATGTCAGGGACAGCTTGACTTGGGACAGGGTGAGAGAGGGTAGTTTCACTGGATGTCAGGACAAGCTTGACTTGGGACAGGGTGTGAGAGGGACAGTTTCACTGGATGTCAGGGACAGCTTGACTTGGGACAGGGTGTGAGGGGCAGTTTCACTGGATGTCAGGGACAGCTTGACTTGGGACAGGGTGCAAGAGGGGCAGTTTCACTGGATGTCAGGGACAGCTTGACTTGGGACAGGGTGAGAGAGGGGCAGTTCTCATGGATGTCAGGGACAGCTTGACTTGGGACAGGGTGTGAGAGGGGCAGTTTCACTGGATGTCAGGGACAGCTTGACTTGGGACAAGGTGTGAGAGGGGCAGTTTCACTGGATGTCAGGGACAGCTTGACTTGGGACAGAGTGCAGAGGGCAGTTCACTGGATGTCAGGGACAGCTTGACCTGGGACAGGGTGTGAGAGGGGCAGTTTCACTGGATGTCAGGGACAGCTTGACTTGGGACAGGGTGAGAGAGGGGCAGTTCTCATTGATGCCAGGGATAGCTTGACTTGCAGCAGGGAGAGAAAGGTCCACTGGATGCCAGGGACAGCATGACTTGGGGCAGGGTGAGGGAGGGAGTTGCCACTGGATGTCAGGGACAGCTTGACTTGGGACAGTGTGCAAGAGGAGCAGTTCCACTGGATGTCTGAATCCTAATTTAGGGGTGTGTTGGGGGGATGCAGAGGGTGCAGCCCCTGCATAGATGCAGTGTTGTTTTCTCATCGCTGTTGTCAGATTTGTTGGGGAGTGTACACTGCTGTTTTGATTTTCAGTGATGTACACTCGCCGTAACGGCAATCCCAGTTTGGCGAGTGCCATTACATCATGGGACCTTAAAGAAGTGTCTCTATTTCACAATGAATGCGCACCTTGTCCTCAGCACACACTGAAGTAGTGTCTGTATCTCCCAAAGCAAGCAGACCTTGTTCTCAGTTCAAATTCAAGGAGTGTATATACTGTATCTACTAATGAATGTACACCTTGTTCATAGCACTTAACACTGTCTATATCTACAGTGAATGCACATCTTGTCTTCAGCACCCATTGAAGGAGTGTCTATATCTACCAGCAAATGTACTCTTGTCCACAGCACCCATTGAGAAAGTGTCTGTATTTTTTTATTTATTAAGTGTTTCACCAGGAGGGCACACTAAACAAGTTGCTCATCTTCACGGTGTGACCTGGGGGGAGGGGATTACATAGGGTTGTGAAGGATGATCAGTTACAACAGTGTGTGGGTAGTACAAACAATACAACAGTGTAAGATTATGCAACAGTTGGAACACAAGGTACTGTACAATAAACAGTAGTGAAACATTGGGTAAATTACAATACATAGCCAAAATCGTACAAAAGAACATATACACATATAAAACAGTAATAATGCAACAGAACCATTATAGTGCATGAGTTTACCAGGAGCAGGCTCGAGGTAGTACGCAAGTGCTGTTGGAGTAAAAAGGATGGGTTTGGTTGTGCACATGGGTGACCCAGAAGGGCAAGTGGAGAAGATCGGGGGAGAGGCAAGAACTGAATATGAGGAGGAGGGGCAGCCATTTCCTGATTCCCCCTTCAGGATATTGAGAACCCTGCCGGGGGGGGGGGGTCAGGGGTAGGACGGCAGAAACTGGAGATAGGTATTTAAAGAGGGTTAAAGAAGGAACAGCTAAGGGAGAGGTAATTGTATAGGGCAGAGGTAAGGGAGTAGTTGGAGGAAGAGTGTCGTATTTTGGGGGGAGGAAATGTCTCTCCTGAGCCCCCCAACACACACGTCTGGGTGTTATCATTTTGTCCTGTCAGGCAGTATGAACTAGGATGTGGGAGTTTTGTTGGGTAGGGTTGGGACTCATCTCTAAAAGAATCTACGTACTGGGTGGTGCAGGAGTTAAAATGGTAGTCCATTGAGAAGTCCTGAAATGTAGAGATTATATTGCAATGTGAGTGATTGTTAAAAGAAATCATTCCTGGGATCAAGCATTTCTGTTTTTGGCAAGAAAGCCAGGAATGGCAAGATTTACTGATGGGAATTTGAAAATCTGTGCATTTGTTCACCCTGAAAATTGACCTGTATTAGGGTCAGAACTTCAACATAAGGGAATTAAAAAAAAGAGTGCTATTTTTTATTGTACCATTGAGATGCACTATAGATTTCTTAGTTTTATGAGTGAGATTAAATATAAAACACACACATTGAATCTTTTGTATTTAAGAGGACCACTTGATTCTAAGTATGGATTCTAAGTGGGGTGGAAGGTAAAGGAAAGGAAATTGGCCTGTTCATCTTAAAGGTCAGTCTGGCCAGGGCCCCCTGAAGCTAGCAGGTGCACTTAACACCTAAGTAGGGAGGTGAGAATAACATCATAGTTCAGCCCCTGCCTTACTAAGATGACTCAGTGGGGTGGGGATAAATGTTTCTGTATACCTTGGGAAAAGATCTTGGTGCTGGACATTTTTGATCTTAATGGTGGTTTTCTCCACCCTCTGGATAAGTTTCTCCACTCACAGACTGAAGAGAGTTAGTAACATGTCCTATTGCCATAAGTTTTTCCCGTTCTAGTAGATATGTCTGTTGCTCCGACTGCTAAGTTACATAATTGTATAAGGAGACTGACCAACTATAGGTTAGTCTCAAAGTTTTAGAGTTTGATAAGCTGCAGTAGATTTCATACTTAGCTGAATACAGTAGAGTTCTCGAAAAGCACAATTTTATTTTATTTATCTATTTATTGAAATGTTTCACCAGGAAGCAAGCCAGATTAAGGAAACCTGGGGCCCTAGGCCCAAGAGAAATCTGGGACCCTTCTCACCGTAACCATGCCCCTTAACCATGACTATGCCCATTCAGTATGACAGAACTCCCTGGCCATTACATATCAGAGTTACTGAAACGTGGGGGAAAAAACATTTTCTTGCTGTTCCTAAAAAGTAGCATAAGACGGTTTGTCTCCAAAAAGACAAGCCCTTTTGTTATAGACCTGGAAGCCTAGAAGGACGGACAGAGAATGGGGAAGGGGGTAGGGGAAAACAGGGAACCAAGGGGCAGGGCTTGGAAAAGTGGTCATGGGGGACGGCCAGGGAAGGGGGGGGCGCTCAGCTCCAGAGATTATGATCTCACAGATGGGGTGGGGCATTAAGAAAAAACGAGCCAGGCATAGGTGGAAGGGAGAGAGGGAGGGAGTGAGAGAAAGAGAGCAAAGGGGTGGGTGCAAAAGGAAGGCTATAATGGGCTGCACAAGGAAGCTCTCCCTCACTTCTGCAAGGCAAAATTTTGATTTTGTTTAGCACATCAGTCAGTGGAGTTCCTGAGGTTACAGAAATGTTTAGGTAAGGTCTGTAGGATCAAAATTAGGAGTTTCTGTTTGAAAAAAAAGTATGTTTTATCAGAAAATTGTATTTAATTCGAGTCACTTTTACCAAGTTCCTAGCATCATGATTAGGAGGCAGGAGGGCATGCCAGGATAGAGATTATAGGGGCAGATGAGGGCAACCTTGGTTAAGCAAATTTGGTTTATCTAGAATATAGTTTTGGGGTGATAGCTGGGGATGAGCATAATTTTAATGTTAGTTCAACACACAATTGAGCATTTAGTCAGAGCCGGGGAAAAAGCAGAGTTTTAATATTAGTTATGCAGGCAATTGAGCATTATCCAGAGTTGGGGAGGGGAGTGAGTCGCAATGGACAGGAGCTGGAGTGCGAGGGATGGTGGCCAAAAAGACGTGGTACAAACACAACGCGTGGCACAGAACGGGGAGGCAGGAGCACTGAAAGAGTCAACAAAGGTTTCTCATGTTTTGCTCGAGTCTGTGAGTGGTTAGCCGGTTGGTAATACATGAAGGCGGGGGGGATGACCAGTCGCACAGGGCCTGTAGCCCGAGCAGAGTACAAACATGACCGCATAGTGGCCGCCAGGCGGTGGGACAACGGTAACTATTTTTAGGAGGAGAAAGTAGCACGCACTTAGAGCAGCAACCAGCGGAGAAGGAAAAAGGCAGAATGGAGTCATGGGGCTGCTTATTATCTTGGTTTGTTGGTATTACTGATAACAGAGCACCAACCTCTGATTATCCGGTGAGGCTTTTCCTTAATTGCCCAAGGGGCCATTTTTAATAGTACAATTGTCTTTGGGGGGACAGCAGAAGCTTGGGGAACAACAGCAGTAGTTATAAGGTGAACAGGTAGAAAATGCGCCAGTGATTAAACAAAAAGGCAGAACTGAATGCGTGGAAACTAGTTGTATCATTTCTTTTGGTAGTAAGTGCTATTAATAACACACCAACCCCCTTTTTTTAAGCAGTGCAGTTGTACTATGTTTGGCTAAGGGGCCAGTAAAAATCCCACTTGTTTGCACTGGAGCTGCAGAAGCTAGGGGGTGGAAAAAAAAAAAAGAAGAAAAAATGGTCTTGTTTTGCTAGTTTTTAATGGTCCCGGGGGACCAATCAATTGAAGAGAACCAAGCAACTGTGTGTTGGCCTGCCAGGTTGGGTGGAGCCTTAGATGCTCATGTTGTTAAGAAAGTAATGGCCGCATGGAGCCTCAAGTTGAATGAAGAAGACTGCATGGAAAGGAAGTTATCAGGGAACCATGTAGGCTCATCTCCCGGCATCTGGTCCCCGACCAAATCTTTTCAACACTCGGGTGTTTTTTGGTAGTGGTAGCCTGAACAGGGATTCTTTTTTCTTGAATCAGGGACAGAGGGGCTGGTGGTAGGGAAGGAAGGGTGGCATGGGGCCTCCAAGTTCTTTAACAAAGACCGCAGGTAACAGAGGCTGTCGGGGGGGCCACATGACTCATTTGTGTGTACCGCATGGACGTTTTTATGGCAGGGCAGACACCAAGTTTTGAATTAGCCGAAGTTTAGGGATTAAAACGGATGGCATGGCAGCCATTGATTGGAATTGGGGCCGGACGGCGGTTGCCATTTTTAAGCGGGGCTGCATGGCAACCACCATTTTAAGGATATGCCAGCAATCAGAGGACAGCACCACGATAAGCGTAAACTCTGAGGTGTTGGGGCAATTGACCAGAGAACAATTCCAGAATGCAGAACAGTTAAAACAAGATAGAAAAAGTAAAAGCATGATGGGCAGGGCTTGAACAATAACACCAAAAAAAAACCTCTTATCATGGTAACAACAGCAGAGATTCTAAGAGGCTAGCAATTGATCAGTGCCCTCATCGGGATAGTCCAGGGAAGTGGGGCTGCAATATTTAGGTGATGAGTCCCATCAGAGCTCTTAAGATAGTTGTGTCCCTGGGTATTAAAAGGAGCGGTGCCCGAATATACTTTGGAAAATGTTCCAGTTTTAACAAATAAAATACTGGGTTTAACCCTCACTTCCTATCTTAAAAAAGGGATTGTTTTCCTGAAAAGGGCACATGTTGGTTGATGATAATCCCGGTTTCAGTACTTGGGCACTTAAAGGAGTGGTGCCCGAGTATGCTTTAAAAATGGTCAATTTAACAAAGAAAATACTGAATCTAACCTGCACTTTCTATCTTACAAGAGGAGTTTTTCTCTTTGAAGAGGGCACATTTTGGTGACAATATTCCCAGTCCAGATGGGGCAAGCTGATTCTTTTTGGGGAAAAGAGTACAGGTTAGTTTGTTCCAAATTCCTTTGGTTAGGATTACAAGGGAGCCCATACAACAATTTCAAATTTTAGCCCAGTGTCTGGGGTACATGCCTAATGCTGAACGCTGTATGGAATAGTCTGACTGCAAAAAAAAAAAAAAAAAGTTTTTCATCCAGTTGGGATCACTGTAATTGCTCCAAGGCAGAAGCTAGAAGGTATCCCCAGCCTTTGAGGTTTGCAGCCCGGTTGAGCATTTTTGGAGGTGTCGGGTTAGATTAGTGGCCATTTAGGGGGGCTGGGGGGTAGTCTAATGCAGATCAGGGTTGTAACTAAGAGGAGCAATGTAGACTCATAGATGGGTTGGTAGCAGATCCCCAGTGTGGAAGGGGAGTCATACGATTGGTCTCAGGTGCTGGCAGGGGGCGCTAGAGAGAGGTAATTATGGTGGAGTACAGCATTTCCAGCCTGAACCATCGAGGACAAAGATGGGGTTATGACAATTTTTAAGACTGGGGGGGCATACTGGATGCTTCAGATTTTATAACACCAGTCAGTGGGGGCTTCATCTCCACTTCTGAAATATGGTTACAGCCACCAGCGGGGTACATCATCAGAGCTTTGATAAGGAAATAACCTGTATGTCGCTATCATACAGTTGTCTGACGTTTGTCTTAACAACGCAGACACTATAGTTATAAGATGAGACGATATAAGTACTATTGTAGCCTGGAAAAATCTCCAGGGCTTAAAAGTTCAGCAGGAACTACCTGCTCACTCCAGGAAGAGGGCTGACCTCGGGAAACATTCCAGATAGCTTTCCCTGGTAAACATGAGTGAATTAACCTTTCTTTAGGAAGTCTATTCAAGCAAAAACAGTGCTAAAGAAATTTACTGTCATGGTGGTTGGCAGGCAGTTTAAATAACCCCTTTATTAGCTTTAGGTATTTAAAGAGTGTAGGTCATGTTGTTTGGTATGTGACAACACTCATTACAATAGACATGGGGTAAGGTCATGGTATAGCAGGAGCTACCAGGGGTTTATCAGCAGTTACGAACATGGATACAATGGACAGCGTGAAGCATGATACAAGCATTTGCTGGGCAAGAAACGGAGCCATTAACATGTAAAACTGAGAGGTATAATGCTATCTTCTCCTGACTTTATATCAGGATGGAGTTTTTCCTACAGAGCAGGGCCACAATATACAGTGGGTAGATCATGTTATGGGGCCTAGTAGATATATATATATATATATATATATATATATATTAAAAGGTGTTGTTTTAAAAAGAACTAAATCATGCCTAATGGGAGCTACTATGGAGCACAGCATTGCTGGTCTGAGCCGCTTGGGGGGGTAAATGGGATTATGATCAATTTTTAAGTTTGAAGAGTGGCAGACAGTAGGTTTTTGACCTTTTACACCAGTCAGAGGGTGTGAACATGGGTGTAGGCAGGCATACTCCAAGCACTCTATGGTGAGCAATTTTATTTAAGGGGGAATAGCAATTAGGCTCTGAACTGTTTCCTTTTTCCATGAAAACTAACAAAGAAATACTGAACCTTTCTGTAATTTTATTCATAGAAGTGGAAACTAGAAGGACTGGTCACTACTGCTCTCTATGCATCCCAAGGACAATTCAACTTTACAGGCTCTGGGCTGGTATGTGGGTGTCTTAGGGAACAATGCATGGCATTTGTATTTACCCATGCATGGCAACAACCACTGTCATGAGATACAAAAGTTGTATTTATTGTGACAAATGAGGCAACAAACATGGTCCTGGTGTACATTTGTATATTGTCGGATTACACCGGGGGGGGGGAGTAGCTCACCCTAATAATGGGGGGGGTAGCTGTGAGTCCACTTGGTGTGCAGATCTGAGATCCCTGACTACACCTCTGGGGCGAGGAGCTTCACCCTTACTTCATGATAGCATTTGAGCAGTTGAGGGGCAGCCACCAAGGGGAGCTACAGTAGCACCTTTAGTGGCACATGGGTTGGAGAAGTACAGTATCTTCCACCATGGCATCTTCTGAGTCCTAGTTTTTGTTTCTCAGGGTAGGAGAGGAAGACTCTACTCCCATTGGGGAGCAGAATATTATGGTATTGAGCAGCAGTACATTACTCAAAAAAAAGGGGGTTGTCTAGAGGCAAAGGGACACAGGTGGAACATAGTACAGGTGCAAACAAATAGTAAGAGGTTGTTAGGCCTCCTAACAGAAAGGGAACAAAATAAGGGGTTTGGGGAGGATATAATAAATCAAAAAGCAAGTGCTTCAGACGGTGCAGTGAGTGGTGATGAATTACTGGCACTTTGCTAACAAGGCTATGGGGCCGGGGCAGGTGTTTACACATCCCCTAGCTTGAGCCACGACAAGTACAAGGGGGCCACACATGGGGTGGGTGGGGAGCATAGTGGGCAAGGAGGACATGAAGGTAAGGGTGGAGAGCTCTTGACAGTGTCTCGAGCTCTGTGCAACAGGGATGGAAGTAGGGCAATCGGGGATCGGCAAGTAGATGATACAATGGGGCTGGGACCTAGGTTCCACTACAGCAGCAGCACAGAAGAGTGGCTCATTGCCCAGTTCATGGAAGGTGCAACAGGGAGTCATATTAGGGGTGAAAAAGAAAGGGAGCATTGCCCCATGAGGGAAACCCCCCCAAAAGAAAATTTAATTACCACATGCAGTAAGTTGACAGCAGCCTCTGAGGCCACAGCCCACTGGGTGTGGACAGACGGGGCTTGAGGAAAATGAGCGGGGTAACACCCAACTGCACAAAAAAAAAAAATCTAAAGTGGAAATCACAAAGAAAATGTTTCAGCTATTAAAAAAAATGGAGCAGGTGGGGGGAGCAGTATGCATATAAAAATAAATGGTTTTGAATTATTTGTTTATGTGTTATAGAGACCAGCTGCAGGACAGAAGTATGAAGCAGCAGGAGACATCTCAAATATGGCATGCAAAAAGACAGGTCGAACAGAAGGGGGGGTATGAACAATTGATTTTGAGCAGCAAAAGGTACGGATCCAGTGGAAAGGCTCAAAAAGGGGCATTGGGTGCCCTGTTATTGCCATTGATGGATAGAAGCTGCCAGATCAATTCAGAACCTAAATGCATTATGGTACACCTGGTTGACAAGTGATTTGGGGCATGTTAGGGGTTACTCATATTTTATTATTTATTTTAATTAGGTTTAACCAGAAGTAGCACACTAGGCTGAAAGCTTTTTGCAGGAGCAACCGGGGAGCACAGGGAAGTTGGGTGGCTAGCTTGGGGTCACGCAGTGGCGGGCGGAAGCTGTGGGTTTCGGACCCAGACCTGGTCTGCTGGTTGGCGATGGATTTGCAGTTCGGAGCCTTGGACCACTGTGTTATACTACCTCCAACTAAGCAGATACGGGATGATCAGAGAGTCCATGAGTGGACAGACCTAGAGTCATGTTGGGTAGTGGAAGATGGCAGTAAGAAGGGGATGGGGGGGTCATGCTCAAAGAACACAATGGGGGCATGGATGCAGGGCTGAGAATTTTGCAGGAAGGAAGGAGTTTGGGGGGGCAGCCCACCTTCCAATGCAAGCTGGAGACGGGCTAGTGGGAGAATGAACAAGGAAATATTTTCTGGAGGGAAGGGGGAAAATTCTGGAGTTACACCAAGATGGGGTGTAAGGGAAAAAGGTTATGGACACCCAGGAATAAAATGGGGGACAGGAATTGGACCTGGCCCAGACAAGAGAAAAGGGTGTGGACACCCAGGAATGGGAATGGGCAGGAAATGGGCCTAGCCCAGAAAGTAAGTGATAACCCCCTTAGCTTTACAGCTGGGGGTGAGAGAGAAAAATGAGCAAAGAAAGAAATACCCACCTTGAGTTTACACTCGGGAGTGAAAGAAAAATGGGATATAAAAAGTTGTTTATGAAATGTGACATAAGTTGTGATATTTCAAAATAAAGAGAAGATGGAATAAAGAAATACATTAACGATGGTATGTAAAGGAGCTCAGTGTTGTTTGTAAAATTTGAATGAAAATTTCAATAAACAGTGTGCAGACTGAGCAGCCAAAACAATGCTGGGTGTGGTGTCCTTCTTTGGGTGAAAGGCTCTAGAACAAAACATAATTAACCTAACTAAAATGTTTCAGAATTAAACTAATAAGGTTGGTATGCAAAAATAACAGTTGTCTAGAGAATAACATTACTAATTTTTTGGGGGGCTGAAATGTCTCTCTTGAGCCCCCCAACACACACATCTGGGTGATATCATTTTGTCCTGTCATGCAGTATGAACCAGGACATGGGAGTTGTTTTGGGTAGGGTTGGGACTCATCTCTAAAAAAATCTTCGTAGTGGGTGGTGCAGGAGTTAAACTGGTAGTCCACTGAGAAGTCATGACATGTAAAGATCATTTTGCAATGTCAATGATTGTTAACATAAATCATTCATGGGATCAAACATTTCTGTTTTTGGTAAGAAAGCCAGGAATGCCAAGATTTACTGATGGGAATTTGAAAATCTGTTCATTTGTTCACCCTGAAAATGTGAACCTATATCAAGATCAGAACTTCAACATAAGTAAGATAAGGGAATTAAAAAAAAAAAAAAAAAAGAGTGTTATTTTGAATTGTACCATTGAAATGCACTATAGATTTCTTAGTTTATGAGTGAGATTAAATATAAAACATACACATGGAATTGTACTGTTACTCTTTTATATTTAACTGTACCACTTGATTCTAAGTGGAGTGGAAGGTAAAGGAAAGGACATTGGCCTGTTCACACCTTAAAGGTCAGTCTGTCCAGGGCCCCCTGAAGCTAGCAGGTGCATTTAACACCTAGCACCTAAGGGCATCATCATCACTGATGACCTAAAATCATCCAAGCAGACCTCTAAAGCAGTAGGTAAGGCTAGGGGGGGTGTTAGGGTGTATTAGTAGGGGTGTCACAAGTTGTAAGAGGGAGGTAATAATCCCTCTGTACAAGACACTGGTTAGGCCCCATCTGGAGTACTGCATGCAGTATTCGAGGCCACACCTTCACAAGAACATTAACCAAATTGAGGCAGTCCAGGGGAAGGGCAACCAAAATGGAACAGGGACTGCATCAGAAGACATATGAGGACAGATTAACAGAGCTCAATATGTATACCCTTGAGCAAAGAAGGGAGAGAGGTGATATGATTGAGGCATTCAAACACCTTAAGGGCATTAACAAGGCGAAAGAGTCTAACATATTTAAATATAAGAAAAATAGCAGGACAAGAGGACACAGCATGAGATTAGAGGGGGGCCGATAAAGGGGGAATGTGAGGAAATTTTTTCACAGAAAGGGTGGTGGATGCATGGAATGGCTTACCACAAGAAGTGGGGGCTATGAATACAGTGCAGGGCTTCAAACAGGCATGGGATAGGCATAAGGGAGCAATACAAATGACTATGAATAGATAGGCCACTGACAGAGCAAAGGCCGATGGCACATTTATAAGGTAGAAAAAGAAATGGGCAGACTGGATGGGCCTTGTGGTCCTTATCTGCCATCAACTTCTATGTTTCTATGTTTCTAAGTAAGGAGGTGAGACTAACATCATAGTTCAGCCCCTACCTTTCTCAGATGACTCAGTGGCTGAGTCCTTCACAAAAAAATCTAGCTCAGATGGAATGAAAGATATGTATAGTAAATATATATTTGAGATTGCTGGTGGCCCACTCGCAGGTAGGGGCCCTAGGCCTGTGCCTATGTTGCCTATGTCTTAATCCAGTCCTGCCAGGAAGGTATACTGAACAACAAGTTGCTCGTCTCATGGTGCAACCTGGGGGGGATTACAATGAGGATTGCAACAAGGAAGTTACAGGTACAGAGAGCAAGTACAATGTGTAGCATTTGATCGAAGCAGTACATAATAAACAATAGTGAGCAGAGCAGACAGTACAGCAAGAGACAATTAAATACATCTGTGGGTGGACTTAGATACTTGACCACAGGAAATAGGGGAGGTACCCAAAGACTGGAGGACAGCAGATGTAGTCCCCTTATACAAAAGTGGGAACAAAGAGGAAGCAGGGAACTACAGACCAGTCAGCCTCACCTCGGTAGTGAGGAAGATTATGGAAGCCCTACTGAAGGAGAGACTGGTGGAACATCTGGTTGTCAATGGACTGCAGGATCCAAGGCAGCATGGTTTCACCAGGGGGAGGTCATGTCAGACCAACCTCGTTGAATTTTTTGACTGGGTGACTAGGGAAGCGGATAAGGGGAGGGCAGTGGACATGGCCTATCTGGACTTCAGCAAGGCCTTTGATACTGTGCCACATAGAAGACTGTTACACAAACTAGGGAATATGGGTCTGGACAGGACAGTAGTGTGGTGGGTAGGTAACTGGCTGGGTGGCAGGACACAGAGAGTGGCGGTAAATGGCTATCACTCCACAGAGGGAACAGTGACCAGTGGGGTACCACAGGGATCAGTGCTGGGACCGGTCCTATTCAACATCTTCATCAGTGACATTGCACAGGACCTAGAAGGCAGAATTTCACTGTTTGCTGATGACACAAAGCTCTGTAACAGAGTAGACACACCAGGGGGTGTAGACAGAATGAGAAGGGATCTGCAGAAACTTGAAGACTGGTCAGGGGTTTAGCAGTTGAAATTCAGTGCAAAGAAGTGCAAGATAATGCATATGGGGCACAAAAACCCTGGCACAATATATCAGTTTGGGGGGGGGGTGAGGATACAGCATGCACCAAGCAGGAAAGGGATCTTGGTTATCATCTCTGATGACCTCAAGGTAGGGAAACAGTGTGACAAAGACAGCAGGTAAAGTAACTAGGATGCTAGGATGCATAGGAAGGGGCATCACCAGCAGGAAAAGGGAGGTCATAATTCCACTATACAAGTCACTAGTGAGGCCCCACCTAGAGTACAGTGCACAGTTCTGGAGACCTTACCTACGTAAGGACATAGACAGGGTAGAGAAGGTTCAGAGGAGGGCAACAAAGATGGCACATGGATTGCATCACAAGTCCCATGAGGACAGGTTGAAGGAATTGAATATGTACCCCCTGGAGGAGAGGAGGGAGAGAGGGGATATGATAGACATACAAGTATCTTACAGGGAGGAACAGGGTGCAAGAATACACTATTTTTAAGCAAAAAGATGTTCCAGGACTAGAGGGCATGGGAGGAATTGGAGGGAGGACGATTCAGAGGAAATGTGAGGAAGAATGTCTTCACAGAACGGGTGGTGGACAAGTAGAACACCCTGTCTGAGGAAGTGGTGGGGGCTGAAACAATCACGGGATTTAAGAATGCATGAGATAGACATAAAGGAATTCTGCAGGTCAGGGATAAGGGGCTAAGGGGCAACAGAGTTCTAGGAAAACATAAACTGAAGTTACAAACTCAAATGGGCAGACTAGGTGGGCCATAGATCCTTATCTGCTGACACTATCTATGTAGTAAACCCATCAGATAGTAATGCAACAGTACAGTCACAGTACCATGATGTTTACAATGCTGCACACAGAGATAGGCAAATAAATGTTAGGTGCAACAAGGGCAGGAGGCGGCAATTTCCCAAGATAGGGAAGTGAGGGAGGCAGCTAAGGGGAGCTGGAAAGGGAGGAGGGGTAGATTTAGAAGAGGAAAGGGGGAGGAAGGGCTGCCAAGACTGTGTACCCCTCCAGCATTTAGAGAATCCTGTAAGGGGGCAGGATCTGACAGACAGAGATAGGCAAATAAGTGATAGGTGCTACAAGGGCAGGCTGCCAAGACCATTTACCCCTCCAGGGTGTAGAGAACCCTGCAAGGGAGGGGGATCTGAGAGACAGAGCTAGGCAAATAAGTGCTAGATGCAACAAGGGCAGGAGGCGGCAATGGCCCAAGATAGAGAAGTGAGGGAGATGGCTAAGGGGAGCTGGAAAGGGTGGAGGGGTGGATTTAGAAGAGGAAGAGGGGAGAGGAGAGAGTGAGGTAAGGCTGCCAAGACCATGGACTCCTTCAGGGTGTAGAAAACCCTACAAGGGGGCGGGTTCTAAGAGCAGACAAGAACAATGAAGTTAAAAAAGGAGGGGGAGGAAAGATTGCCAAGACCAAAGTACCCCTCCAGGGTGTAGAGAACCCAGCAAGGGGGTGGAATCAGATGGCAGATAAGAATAGAGAAGTTAGGAAGGCTGGAGGTAAACCACAAGACATGTTTCCCCTGCAAGGGGTATAGGTGAACAGGACAGGGTATAGAGGGGTTAGGAGGGATTGAAGCAGGTACAGCTGGAAGAGAAGAAGTTGTGAAGAGTGGTACCAAGGGAGTAGGTGGAGGAGAAGTGACATACTTGTGAGGGGAGAGAATTCCATGATTTGGGGAAATGGTGAGAAAAGCCAACTGGCCAACGAGGGTAGATCTGCACAGTACTAACAGGGTGCGAGTGTCAGTGGATCTCAGGGAGTGAGAGGGATAGGGAGGTGTAGCAAGGGAAGATTGGAGGTAAGGAGGGAGTTCACCAAGCCAGAATTTGGAGGTCAGATTGGCACAGTGGCTAAGTCAGTTGTACAGTGGTGGAAAGGCAAGTGCATGACAGAGGTCACAGTCGTGAGTATGAGAGGGGGCATCAAGGGTAAAGCAGCAGAAGGAGTTAAAGATGGAACCTAATTTGGTCAGGAAAGATTTGAGAGCAGCACCATAGACTACATTGCAGTAGTCAAAAATGGGGAGTATCATCTTCAAGTTCATGCCATGCAGTCAGCGGGATGTAACTATGGTTCCAGTACAGAGCACCAAGCTTGGGGCACAGTTTCTTCAAGATGTCATGTGTCATGCGTCAATGTGAACAGAGAAGTTGAGGTGTTGGTCAAGCCAAACCCCAAGGTATCTAAATGAGGATGTGTCCTCAAGGATTGTCCCAACTAGGATGTGGAAGGAGGGGATGCTGGAAAGCCTAGAGAGTCTTTGCCTGGTGCCAAAGGTCATAGAGACTGTCTTCTTGGCATTGAGGGAAAGTTGGTGTGTGGCAAACCAGAGCTGAACCTAATTGAAGTCATGCTGTAAGCCGGTTTCTATGGCTGCAGGTTTGCTTCTGTAGCTGTACAAAAGTGTCATTGGTGTACATATGCACAGAGGAAGTGGAGCAGGCTGTAGGAAGGTAATTCATGAAAACAGAAAAAAGCAGGGGACCTAGCGCTGAGCCCTGGGGGACACTAGTGTTGATAGAGAGAGGGGGGAGATAAAATTTGAGATTCTTACTGATTGAATCTTACCAGAAAGGTACGATTTAAACCAGTCTGTGGCAGAAGAGGCCAGGCCTGCAGCAGATAGAGAGCCAAGGAGTAGGGTGAAGGAAACAGTGTCAAATGCTTTGGCTAGATCGACAAAAATGGTTGATGTGATAAAGCCATCATCCATCCTAGTTAGGATGGTGTTGGTGAGCCTGAGGAGGGAGGTAGTAGTAGAATGGTTCTTCCGAAAGCCAGATTGGAACAGGGTGAAAAAGGAGGTATCTGAGAGAAAGGAGGAAAGTTGGGAGAGAGCAAGGTGTTCTTGAAGTTTAGCAAGGGTAGGGAGGAGAGAGATAGGGCAATAGTTGCCAGAAGCAGATGAGTCACCACCCTTGGGGAGAGGAATAACTACAGCATGCTTCCAGGAGGTCAGGACCTGCACTGTCATAAAGGAAAGGTTTAGGATTAAGGAGAGAGGGTAGGCAATAGCAGGAGCAGCGAGGTAAGGAAGTTTAGGATTGAGGTCATCAGGACAGGAACCTTTCAATGGATTCAGGGAGAGCAGGGCATTTAGAACATTGGTGCGGGAGATGAGGGAGAAGCAGAAGGAGTGGGAATCAAGGGACTGGGAGGAGAGGAAAGGGAAGGTGCAGGGTGATATGGGAAGGAGTTCAGAAGAGATTTAGCACAGGATGTGTAGTAGGCATTAAATTCACTGGCCACCAAGCATGCATCCGACACCAGGGGAGCTGCTGATTTTGAGAATGGGGAGGGGATGGGAAGGAGGGGAGAAAAGAGCATGGACCACTCACCAGAATTTGGAGGGGAATTGATGTTTGTATGGAAAGCTGATTTAAAATACTCTGACTTGGCCAATCTGATAGCTTTGGTACATGAATTGCAGAGCATACGGTATGTGGTAAAGTCGCTGGGGTACTTAGATATTTTGTGCTTTTTCCAGGCACGATCACGCTCATGTAAGCAGGCCATTAATTCAGGGGTTATCCAAGGGAGGTGTAAGCCTTGAACTCAGGTCCACTTGAAGGGAGCAAAAGTGTTCTAGGTGGTGATGAATTTGTCCTTGAAAAAGGCAACAGCGTGGACAACAGACGGAGCAAAAGACAAAGGGTTCCAGTCCGTGGAAGAAAGTTCAGCCTTATGTGGGGCAAGATCAAGGGATTTAAAGGAGTGAGGCTGAATCATTTTATGAGGGGGTTTGGGACGGTGTACCTTGTGAACCAGGAAAATTGGATTGTGGTCCCTAAGTGCACCAGGGAGGATACCTGATTTTATGACATGGTGAGGATGAGTGGTGAGTGCCCAGTCAAATAGTGTGTTGTTATAAGTTTTATGGTTAGGATGTGTTGGCGCCAGGATAAGTTGGGTGAGGTTGAGTGCATCAATATCATTCTGGTTCTTGCTTGAATTAGGTGACAACCAATTTATATTCAAGTCACCCAAAATGAACAGCTCACCCAAATGTGAGATGGATTTTATGGAAGACATAAGTTCAGCGACGACAGTAGTGGAGGTGCTAGGACAACAGTAGATGCCAGCTATGAAGAGAGGAACAGTAAATGGGAGAGTAATGTGTGTGTGACTAGGGCCTCATAGGTTGCAGGGACTGAAGATGAAATCATAGTTGTTGACTGCAAAGCGGTCTGTATGTACATGTCCTCGCCACCGCCCCGTTCTGCCAGATTTTCCTAATTGTATTGTAATATCATACGAACATGGATCAATTGCAGTCTGTAGGGACTGCATCATCATACCTAAGTAAATTCTACCTTTTTTGGACATTCCATAGCCGTTGAAATGACTGCCATTTTCAGGACATTTTAAGTACACCAACCTTGGGTCTACCCCTCTTCCTACTGTCAAAGATTGCAGGGGAATGTGTTTTGTATATCAGCTTTATGTATGGATGTATTCTTGACTTCTTTTAATACCCTGTATGAGGAAATATCTATATGATTTGAATAAAATAATAAACACAAAGTTAAAATAAAAAAAATAATTTGTTTATTGCCCAAAAAAGTCTTTCTTTGTGGGACTTAGCTTTAAAAAGCAGTCTACTTAATTTACTCCTTAGACTCCTCTGGGGCAAACGGCATGCTTTAGTATTGGCTTTGTCCATCACTAAGAGAGAGTCTCCAACTGACTCTAACCCAGTCCAAGTCCCTGGGCCCCCTAGGCTGGTTGTACTGTCCCACTCCCTCAAGACACTCCCCATTGGTCCTCTAACTGTCCGCAAACATGGTCGGCCACTAGGCCACCAGCCAGCATGTAATTCAAAGAAGAGCCCAGAGCAGAGCTGATGAGCTGTCATTCGGAACTTTAGCAGTGCAGCAGGTGGCACCACTAAGTGGAGCTCCTCGCTGTTATCAGCGTTGCTGCTGGTGGCCTGGCCTGCAGGTGTACACCAAACAAATTCCTCAACTTCCTCGCCTCAACCAACCGACGTCTCACTTCACAATCTTTCTTGCGAATTGACTTCCCAAGTCCACACGCCCAGCCCGTTCATCTCTCGACTCCTTCTGACTGAATCTGGCATTGATTACTTGAGTCACGACACTGTCTGCTAGCAGCAAGCCTAAAGATTAAGAGAAGCCAGCCCATGGCCCACTGTGCACTCCTCCCAAGCTCCAATGGCAGCAGCAAATGGAAGTAGTGGCAACAGGTGGCAAAACTTACTCAGCCAAGAGGAATGTTGCTGGGCACACGCACATGCATGGTTCAGGTAACATTCAGAGAAGCTGGAAGCAAGTGTTGTGACACACATGCAAAGTGCATGATGACAACTCTCGAGCGAGCGAGGGGACTAGACTAGGACACACTACAGTGGCATGGACATGGCTGGGGGGATACAAAAAACAAAGACAAAGTCCACAAATTCTTTTTTTTTTTTCTAGTTTTTTTAATATCCTACTACTCACCCATGGGCCAGGGAAAACTTGAAGCTTAGGGTTTACCCTGAAAAACAAAAAAGTGCTACCCAGCCATGGGGGCACCCAAGGAATGTTCCCTGTAGCCCAATCCGACCCTGCATATCAGAGGTGTGTTATATCTCTGAAAGAATGCACATCTTGTCCTCGCCACACAGTAGAGTGTCTGTCTCCTAATGAATGCACACCTTGTTCTCAGCATACAACAGACAAGTGCCTACAGTATATCTACAGTAAATGCACACCTTGTCCCCAACATAAAGCTACCAACAGTCCCTATTTTCCCAGGACAGTCCTTATTTTAGACAGCATGTCCCAATGTCCCCACAAGTTTTGCAAAATGTTACTTTTATCCTAGTTTTTGCTTACTTGTCTCAGTTTTGGCCCTTTTTTTATTTTCTGACCGCTAATCCATGAGTGACACTTATTTCAGCACCACTGTGGTGCTACTTAGGCTGGACAACAGTTTGCAACTTCAATCCCTACGCCTGTGTTGCACCACAAGCATGTCAGTGGGAGCACAGTAAAGCATGTTCCTTCCTGTTAGATTAGACTGGGTAGTAGTGCAAACAAGACCATGTTGATGTCCACCAGCCAGCAGCTGAGAGGGACTCCAGACAGAGAAGAGACCGGCAACAGTGAACCAAGGTACCTGAACCTGATCAGCTGTAGGGAAGTGCGTGAAAACAATCTGGTGTGGTGGTGGGAGTCACTGAAGTGAAGTTGGCTCAGCAAATGAGGTGAGTGTAGGCGGGTTGGATGGGACTGTCAGGAGGTGCAAAAATGTGCTGTTCGAACGTCTGATCACAATTTGACAGAGGTTTGCTTCTAATGAACTTTCTGTACATCACAATTTGGAATTCACTGCAGCAGAATGATGCATTGTTTTAATCTAGATGTTTGCTACTGGTGTTACTGTGGGGCGGCATGGCCAGAGCAAGCAGCAAAATTGGTGCGCAGCATTGTCTGCGGTGGTGCCCATGGGAGTGACATGGTGTCGGGGGAGGGGGTCATGGTCAGGATGGACCGTCCCAATTTTAGGCCTCAGAAAGTTGGCAGCTTTGCCTCAGCACACACTGAAGGAGTGTCTATATCGCACAACAAATGCACCCCATGTCCTCTGCTCTAATCAGAGAAGTGTCTATATTTTCATATAAATGCACAGCTTGTCCCTAGCAAACATCTGAGGAGTACAGTATCTGTATCTCCATAATTAATGCACACCTCATCCTTAGCACACATGTAACCCCCTTACAAATGGGGGTTCCCAAAAAGTCTTCATTGAGCTTGCCTAAATGCTCACTGCCAGGCTGGTGTCCTGCATTTTAGCAGTTTAAATGTGATTACCAGAGCTTGTATGACCTCTGCGTACTGTCTCTTTAAGAGCTGCCTAATTGCAGCTTAAGTAATCTGAGAGTGAGCTCTGTTGAAAGAAGTAACTATTTACTGAAAATCATTTAGACTGATAATGATAATGTAGTTTGTCTAACCTGCTTTCTTTGTAGCAAGGACTGTTTTGTTTGTCTCCACTATCTTGGTCCTGGACTGCAAATTGGACCAAACAGTACTGGTGGGACCTAAAATGTAGCCGGACTACAGGAGCTGTCTGAATTCAAAATCTGTAGGAACTTTAGTTTGGAGTTTTTTGCGCCTTTTTTGCAACTGAAGGGGGAGCTCTTGCTTTGACTGACAGCCAAATCAGCTAACCAAATCTTTTGGATCTTGGGGAAGTCCCAGACAGCTTGCAGTTTTTCAGTTAGAACTAAACTGGAAGCTGAGCAAGAAGGAGCTGAAGTGTTTCTGAGCTGCAATTCTTAGTGGATTAGCATGGGAGAACTCTGAAAAGGCTAAGTTTTTGGCCTGCATGCTGGTGTGCTGCTCCTGAGAGGTAGAGAAGAAAATTATTTTGCACTAAATCCAAGTTTGTGTGACTAAAGTAAGCTACTGAAGTGGGCCAGGCTCAACCTGAAGAAGACCGAATATTTTTGCTGAATGCGATTAGCCTGTCAGGAGTTCCAGCTACCCCTAAGATCCCGGTGTGTGCAGAGACTTTGCAATTGTGTCCGGGGAGCGCTTTGCCTAGTACAGTAGAATTCTCATACATGTAAATCTGCTATGAGCTGCTAGTGGGTTGTGAGTTAGTTCCCCACTGTGTGAACTGTGTTCTGCTTGCTGGAAGCTGTATCCAGCCCAAAACGGACAGCTTCCGAACTAGTCACCATGTGGTCTGGGCTTTGCCAGACTGGCCCAGCCAGACTACCCACTGCACAGAGAAGCCATCGACAAAACCTGCCTGGGGATCAGCCACCTGCTCCATGCTTAAACAGGAACGACGCCTCTGTGACTTGTGTGGCATTCCAGATCAACCACCTGCAGTCTCGATTTTCGTCCAGCCTGTGTCCAGTCTTGGGTATCGTGAGTAAATACCAGGGTAGCTCCCTGCAACAACAGCTTAATCTGAGTGTGTCATGTGATTGTCTTGTTGTTTCATTTCCTTTTCGAACTGAGCCCTCTGACTCCGGATTACAAATATTGTGTACTGTGCATGTTGTGTTTTCCATCACAGGGCCCCAACCAGCTGCAACCCCGGGCAACTGTCCTGGCTAGCCCATCTCTTCTCTACCTGGGTACCCAGAGGTGGACTGTATGGGGGACTCAAAGTGCATGCATAACTGTTTGATTGATATAACCTTTAAGCTAATTAACCTGATTTTGCCCTTCCCTTGTTCAAGTCCCCTGAGTAAATCAGATCTAACTTTTTCTGCATGTAATCTGACTGTGGTTCCAGTTTGTGTTCAAAGTACTGTACTGTTGCTATTTGCTGTGCTTTACCTTGTTTTACAGGGGGTCCCCAGGGTCGAGCTAGAGGAACCAGCCCTGGTGGTAAGTGCAAACAGTGTGGGTACTTGTGTGGCATACCAGGGGTATTGTAAAAGTGATTATTGTACAGTGTTCAGGCCACTAGAGGGGAAAGAGGGGGGTTACAGTGTCCCGGAGGGCTGTGTCCAGGTTAGCTTGACCACTACCAACCCTGACCTCCGGGTGGAGGGACCCGTCTCAGAACTCAGACCCCTTAACCTGCTACTAGCCAAGCAGGCAGGGGTAGTAGCCCTCGGAATTTTTTTACCTTCAACCTTGCTCAGCCTCCTATGTGTATGCCTATGCCCAGCAGCCCAGTCATTCTGTAAGCCTTGGATACAGGATCCTTTAGTTGCAAACCATCATATTCTTCAATTAACTTCAGTCCACTGCATCACAGTGTCATACAGTCAAAACTACATTTTGCAGTTGTAGCCAGCGATCGCAGATCACATTGCTTTTTACACAGCAATTGTGTGGGTGTGTATAGTATACTGGTGGCTGACACCAACATAGACGAAGCATCTGGTGCTAGTGTTGGAGCAGGTGTTGGTGGTAGTGGTAATCCTGGTGCTAGTAGAAATAACCAAACTGTTTCACGTGATAAAAATTCAACAAACAGCAAAAGAGCAACAACGAAGTGTGGTAAAGGGGGACCTTTTAATAAAACCTGTGCAGCTGCTGGAGAGCACATGGAGAGGTACCATAAGGTATGCCGTTCATGCTGTTAAAATCCCTGTGACTAGCAGTAATAATGCAAGTAACAGTGAGTCCCTCTCTGACTCAGACAGTAGCACTTTGTCTCAGTCTGACACTGCTGTGTCTGGTGAGGTATCATTACTTCCTCAACAAAGTGAAATGAGCAAGTCTGCTGACAATGAATCAGGTAGTGCACTTGCAAATACATCCAGCACTGTTGGCAATGAAAAGGACATATCCATTGAATCCACCGCTTCTATATCAGTCAACATGAAAACCCATCAAAGTCCTCAGTCCACTCTTCTAGCACCAGGAAGTATGTCCCGGGGTTCTGTTAGGACAGGTGAAAATACACAGACTGTCTTTAGCTATCTTCCTAGCACTTGAACAACATCTGTCACATCTGAGATGTGGAATTATTTCTCTGTCAGTAAAACTGATCCATGCAGAGCAATTTGTTCCCTGTGTAAACAGAGTGTAAGCTGTGGTAAAGTTGTGTCATGCCTTGGCACTACAGCTCTTAAACACCATCTGAAAAAACATTCAATTTTGCTTGATCGTCCAAAACCCATGTCTTCCAGCTTCCAGACCGCACATGAGAAGGGTAAGGAATCTGAAATGGATACTGAATTAGAAACAGAAACATAGAAATATAGACTTTGACAGCAGATAAGGACCGTTTGGCCCACCCAGTCTGCCCATTTCCCCTACCTACTGGATAAGCTGCAGATTCTAGTTAACCAACCTACTTCCTGCAACCCCCCACTATAATTGCCTTGTGTCTGTCCCATGCATGTTTGAATTCCCCCACTGTTTTAGACCCAATGACCTCCTCAGGAAGGCTCCATGTATCCACCACTCTCTCCATGAAAAAAAAAATTTCCTCACATTACACCTGAGCCATCCCCCCTCTATCTTTAAATTGTGCCCCCTTGTTCTTACACATCTCTTTTTCTGAAAGATGCTACCCTCCTGTACTTTGTTGATTCCTTGAGGGTACTTGAACATTTCTATCATGTCCTCCGTCCCTCCTTTCATCAAGGGTATACATATAAGCTCTCTCAGTCTCTCTTCATATGGTTTCTGATGTAGACCCTGCACCATTTTAGTTGCCCTCCTCTGGACTGCTTCCATCCTGTCTATGTCCTTGCATAGATGAGGTCTCCAAAACTGCACACAGTACTCCAGATGGGGTCTCACCAACTGTCTGTACAGAGGGATAACCACTTCCCTTTTTCTGCTTGTAATGCCCCTTCCTATGCATCCCAGTATCCCCCTGGCTCTCCTTACCGACTTTTCACATTGCTTACCCACCTTTAGGTCATCTGATATGACTACCCCCAGGTCCCTTTCCATTTTTGTTGTTGTTAGCACCTTCTCTGCTATTGTGACTCTTCTCCTGGGTTTTTGTTTCCTAGGTGCATTACTTTGCACTTCTTTGTATTGAATCTAAGTTGCCATATGTCTGACCATTCCTCCAACCTTGCCAAGTCCCTTCTCATCTTGTCTACCCCTTGTGTATCAACTCTGTTACAGATCTTTGTGTCATCTGCAAAGAGGCATATCTTTCCCTCCAGACCCTCTGCAATGTCACCTATAAAGATGTTAAAGAGGACTGGACCCAGTACTGAGCCCTGAGGTACTCCACTAGTAACCCCCCTTTCTTTGGAATGTGTTCCATTCACTATTACCTTCTGTGTCCTGTTGTGCAGCCAGTTTGCTACCCAGGCTACCACCCTAGGACCCACTCCCAGGCTGGCTAACTTGATTATTAATCTTTTGTGCAGGACTGTGTTAAATGCCTTGCTAAAGTCTAAGTAGGCCATATCCACAGCCCCTCCCTGGTCTATTACTTTGGTCACCTAGTCAAAGAAATCAATTAGATTCGTCTGACATGACCTTCCTGCTGCAAATTCATGCTGCTTTGGGTCCTGTGCCCCGCTGGCCTCTAGGTACTCAACAATTCTTTCTTTCAGAAGTGATTCCATCATTTTCCCTACCACTGAGGTCAAACTTACAGGTCTGTAGTTTCCTGCTTCTGCCTTGCTCCCACTTTTGTGAAGGGGAATCACATCTGCCCTCCTCCAGTCCTCAGGTACTGCCCCATCCTGCCATGATCTGTTAAAAAGCACGGTCAGTGGTGTCACTAGGTCCTCCCTTAGTTCTTTTAGGATTCTGGGGTGAATCCCATCAGGCCCCATTGCTTTGTCCACCTTGAGTTTTAGGAGTTCTTTCAGTACTCTTTCTTCTGTGAATGGACTGGTGTCAACCCCCTACCCAGAGTGCTTCTGTTGTCTGGTTTGGGTAACTCCTCCTCATCTTCTTTTGTGAATACTGATCAAAAGTATTCATTCAGTATCTCTGCCTTTTCACTGTCTCCCTCTGCCCACCTCCCCTCTCCTTTATTAATCTTCACTATCCCTCAATTAACCTTTCTATGCTCCCTAATGTACCTATAAAAGGTTTTATCCCCCTTCTTAACTGAGTTGGCTATTTTTAACTCGGTTTGGGCCTTTGCTAGTCTGACTGCCTTCCCCACTTCTTTCTGCTTTAATTGATGCAGTTCTCTTTCATGCTCCTTCTGTGATTCCTTATACTTTTTGAATGCAGCCTTTTTCTCCTTAAGCTTCCCTGCCACCTCTTTTGAGAACCATAGTGGTTTTTTACTCTGCTTTGTTTTCTTTATTTGTTTCACACAAAGGCTTGTTGCCTCTATGATGGCAGTTTGATTTTCTCCATTGTTCTTCCACCCTCCTTTTGGTCATTTGCTAGTGCATTTTCAGGTATTCACCCATTTTACCAAAGTCAGCTCTTCTAAAGTCCAGTATCCTTGTTTTTGTATGGTTTATCTCCATGGTTGTGCTCATTGTGAAACACGCTGTGCAGTGGTCGCTTGTTCCCAGCTGTCTACTGACTTCTAAATTTGTGATCCTCTCTCCATTTGAGAGCACCAGGTCTAGTATTGCTTCCTCCCGAGTGGGTTCCAGCACCAGCTGTCTAAGGCCTGCCCCCTGTAGGGCATCGAGAATGACCCTGCTCTTGGATGTGGCTGCAGTACATGTTATCCAGTTAACATCTGGCATATTCAGGTCCCCCATCAACAGTATCTCCCCTTTTTCAGCCATTTTGAGAATGTCCTCTATCATTTTGTTGTCTATTTCCTCCCCTTGAGGCGGGGTCTGTATACAACCCTGTGCGGTTATGCCATTCCCTGTCTCAAGGTGACCCAGAGTGCCTCTTGTCCTCCCTTTACTTTTAAGCTCTGTAGCTTTGATCCTTCCCTTATGTATGAGCTACTCCACCTCCTCTTTACCTTCCCGTCCCTTCTGTAGATTGTGTACCCTGGTATGTTGACATCCCAGTCATGGTTCTCAGTGTACCATGTTTCCGTGACTGCCACAATATCCAATTGTTCATCTTCCATCAGGGCTACTAGCTCAGGAAGCTTGTTTCCCAGACTACAGGCATTGGTACTCATTGCCCTCCATTTAATGTTGGCTTTATCCTTTTTCCCCCATCCCTGCTCTTATTGTCCTTGTCTATTTTTCCATTTACCCCTGTCCTGTCCTGTGTTGAGCTCTGTTCCTCAGTTTTTACCTTACTACCTGCCATGTTTTGTGGGGGGAGGCTTGAAATTTCCTGCCTTTTATCAGCGCCTTCCCCCATGGCTAGTTTAAAAGCTTGCCAAGGAAGCATTTAAACCTATCACCTAGGAGCTTGGTTCCCTTCATGGACAGATGCAGACCATCATGCCAGTATAGACCTTTATCTCTCCGGGTGGCCCCCCAGTCCCCAATGAAGCCAAAGCCCTGTGCTCTGCACCAGTCTTGTAACCATTCATTAAACGGCATGGTGTGCAGTACCCTAGCCTAACTCCTACCATGGACTGGCAGCACCTCTGAGAAGGTTACCGTGCTTGCTACCCACCTGAGGCCCCTCCCCACTTGTCTGAACTTGATGCAGACAGAACCACTGCCAGCCCTAGGATCACCATTACCACCAACACCAGCACCATTAGTACCAGTTGCACATCCAGTGATGGCACTGAATATATAAGTCCTAGTCCATCATCCCAGCGTCCATCTGTCTATTGAAGCACGGTGTATAATAAACCAGCAGGGACATGTTGTAAACAGCTAACACTGTCTCAGGCATTTGAAAGGAAGAATACTTTTACCAAAAATCATCCAAAGACCTTTCATCTTAATCACAGAATTAGTGAACTGTTAGCTGGAGCCCTTCTTCCATACTCTTTGGTAGATAATGAGGATTTTAGGGAGCTCATGAAACTTGCAGAGCCTCGTTACAATGTTCCTCATTGAAGGTACTTTTCCCATGTTGAAATACCAAACATTTAACAGGCTTTAAAAGTGACAGTGATGTTTATCTCATCTCTATTTATGCTCCTTCCTGTGGAGTGGATCCCTCGCGATCTCCAGCCGCCAACATCTGCACCCCCACTGGGCCGGCTTTTAATCGCTCACGCACCCTGTATGCAGGATCCTCTCGGGTACTGGGGGGATACCGGGCACGGCCATCAGCCACAGAGATCACGCTATGCCATTTTCTGCCTGATTTTTGTGTTCCCCAAGAGCCGGACGTGCAATGGCATCAAGGCACTACGTGCCAACGCCTGCTGCACTCTCCCCCTTATTTCTGCTACCCGCTGCTGCACCGCCAGCCTCCACCAGCTGTCACTACAGTGCGCTGCAGTGCCCTGACCCACCCCAGAGGAAGGAGAGCAGTCGTGGGATGCTCAATCCTTCCTCTCCCCTGCCAACCCCCGGTGGCTCGATTCCAGCCCCAAACCCGGGTTGCCGGCATGGGTGCAAGGTGTGGCATCCAGTGCCTCAACCCTCAGTGCCACCGGGCCGGCTAAAAGTGGCAGTGATGTTTGCACTTAAAACTGTAGTGAGTGGGGTTATACATGTCACAGCAGATATGTGGACCAGCACTCAAAACATAGATTACATGTCCCTTACCACCCATTGGGTCACGTTTTCTTGTGCTTCTTCAGAAACAAAGACACCCCAAAAGATGGTGCTGCTGCACATAAAGATGTTTGGGCAAAGCCATACAGCTGCAAACATCTTGCAGGAACTACAAATTACCTCCTTGACAAATGGGTTTATTCTCACGGTCTAAGTGTGGCTTCATAGTAAGTGACAATGGAGCCAACATCTTGAAAGCAGTACAGGATGGAGGATTTATGCATGCTTCCTGCTTTGCATATTGCTTACATTTAATTGTCACAGGGTTTCTCTGCAGTGAAACACAAGTGGATGATATGATTGCTGTTTGCAAAAAAATTGTGACTCACTTTTCACATTCAACCAAGGCTATATGGACATTGTCTGAACTGCAAACTAACACAAGCTGCTCCAGCAAAAGCTGATTCAAAATGTTTCCACTCGGTGGAACTCAACACTTCATATGCTGCAGTACCTCTTGGAATAAGAGCAAGCTGTACATGAGTACTGCTCCAGTTACATTATCGGAGATGGCATTATGCTGTCTGTGCTGCAGTGGAAATTAATGGAGACAGTGTGCTGCATCCTAGCTCCTTTTGAGACAGCCACAAGGGACATGTCTTCTGAAGGTGCATCTCTGAGTCAGATTATCCCACTCATACTGCTGATTTCACATCATCTTAGTGTTCTAAATCTACAAATAGAAAAAGACAGATCTGAAGCTCAGACAACATTTCGGCTGAATCATGGGAATCTCGTAAAGAGAATGAACGAGCACTTCAAAATCAATGACAGATCAGTTGCAATGACAAAATCAAAACACTACATCCTTGCAACTCTCTTAGATCCCAGGTTCAAGGCTATACATCTTCCAAAAACAGATGATGTGGAGCATTACAAATGTCTGTTGCTAGATGAGCTGCAGCACTCACAGGAGTCAAACACAGACACACACAGTACCCTCGGGCTGTCATCACCACAACATGCAGCTTCATCTTCACAAAGGGATACAGAACTGGAGAAGTCACCGAACATTAACAGTAGTTGTTGCACAACTGCCACTTCTTCAACCCTTAGTAGCAAGCTAAATCTGTGGCAAAACCTTTCCCAAATTGCTGCCATACCAGCTTACGCTGATTCCTCTTCTGAGCAGTCTCTGTCCATCATGGTAGACAGTTACCTGCAAGAACTGCCTATTCCTACTGATGCATGCCCTTTTGGATACTGGAGATCAAAAAAGTTGATTTGGACAGAGCTGTATGATGAAACCTGTAAATATCTTGGTTGTCCTGCAACAAGTGTCTCTTCAGAATGCATGTTTAGTACAGCTGGCAATATTGTGACAGATACCAGAAATAGGTTGCTGCTAGAAAATGTACACACGTTAACTTTTATTAAAGTTAATAAGTCAAGATTTTCGTATCCCTACAAGATTATACAAACTGATCCTGAAGTGATTGATGTTGTGGATGTTGATGGAGATGACAACTCAGATGGTGGTGGCTGGTAAATACTGTGTGGGACAGAGTCTCTCTGCACCAAAAAGGAAACTTTTACAGACTGTGATGACTTTGGTTGTCTCTCCTTTCTCGATCTACTACCTTGGACTATATACCCCACAACACTTTCACCATTTCATGGCAAACTACATTGTAGCTAGGGTCTAAAGTCAGCAAGTTTTACATACAGGGCAATTTTAACATCAGTGGGAACAGGCCCAAATTTGGCATAAAAGGGACACAGTCAACTATTTCTGTATCATATTATTTGTAGTTAAAATGCAAACATATATTTTTGGATTTACCTTCTGTAAAACTGATTTTGCTGGTTGTGTTTTATGTGCCTCTGTTTAGTAGTAAGTACCACTTTGTCTTACTTACGGCAGCAGTGCAATGAAAAATATTAACATGCCTGGCAAATTTTACCAGGATCAACTTTAATTCCAATTCCAAGCTCTTGAACAATGCAAAGACGCCCCCAAAAGCCCCCCATGACACTGCATCCCCTCTCTCTTCTCCCGCTGCATCATCACTGGTGACTGTGTGGTGGTATTATTTCCAAGCCAGGAAAGATGCAGTTGAAGTTGACCAGGGAGTGCAATTCACTGCTGCAGCCTGTAACCAAATGTAGTCTGTGACTTTGTGGTGCATCAGTATGGGCTGGGACCGGGGGTGGTTTATTTTTCAGTTTTAAAGAGGACAAATAAAATGAGTTCAGATTGGTAGTTGTTTATTACATTTTCAATTACAGAAATGCTAGCCATAAACCAAAATAATCCATACGTAACTTTACTGAATAAAAAGTGATGGTAAAAAGTGTATTTTGTATTGTTATGTTTTTGTGGGCGGCATTCTGTTCCAGGTCTCTTCAGGGAAACTGTCTTCTGGAGTTTTACCTTTGTCATGGCTGAGCACATATCTGTAAGAATAGGTCTCATACCAAAATAGTTCATGTTTAACCTTCTGCCGTACACAAACCATGGCATAACAGTAACAACTCTCAAATTACTGGCTCCAAGAAGAGAAAGAACGGTACAGAATGTTGTCCATAAGAAGAAAGCAATAGAAAAGACAGTTTTTCACATAAGTGTTTATTAAGGAACAGTTACCTATGGCTCATATGGAGGCAAGACTTTCATTTTTATGTTTGCTTGCACGCATGTGCAAGAAACATAGTGCCACCTTACGAGTTTTTGTAGGCGTGCTCCCCACTTCAATGCCCTGCTCCCTTTTGCAGGTGCGGGCTGCACGCGTAATGAATGTCTGGTGTCTATGACAGCAGTTCAAATCTGATGGCGTACAGTTCTAAGAAAATACTGCCACAGGCAATTGCATACTGCCGCCGGCAGTATACAACTGCTCATGTATGCTTTTATCTGAACTGTTATAGACAGTTCTCCCCCATGAACACATACATATATGCCTGGGAGCCCACCCCAGCATGCTCACGTGCTCCCCTACACCGTATGGCCAACAGGGTGCTAATCCCCGTCGGCTCCACTGCCCCCAAACACACTTCCAGGTGCCATGCTGGGAGCCCACCCAGCATGGCAAACATCTTCTGCTGCCCCCAAAACACACTTCCAGGTGCCACGCTGGGAGACCAACCCAGCATGGTAAACATCCATCTGCTGCCCCCCCAAAGACACCTACAGCTGCCATGCTGGGAGCCCACACCAGTATGGCAAAAGCCCCGCGTCATCTTGTTCAAAGAAAAAAAACCTATAAACAACTAATGGTCCCTCGTTGACTATCTTGCCCCCCTCCTCCAACTCGCGCCCACCCTCTGTGCACCCACCTCCCACCCCCCTCACCCCATACTTACCTCCAGACCTAGCGGCTTCAAAGCCAACTGCGAACTAAAGAAATGCCGGTAAGCTGTATAATGGCATAAATGGTTTTTCAACTTTGGTACATGCTCTTGGACATTTTGGGAATTGTTTCACAAATTTTCAACATGGGGTTTTTGGGGCCCCAACTCATGAACTCCGTCCCTGTCATTTCGTTATTCAGTCCCGAAAGGTGATTTCACAGTCACTGTGCGGAACCACCTTTTGGGACTGAGTAATGAAACAATAGTGTCACAGTTCATGAGGCAGGCCCTCCAAAACCCTATGTTGAAAATCTGGTGAAAAAATTCCCAAAAATGACTGTTTTACGAGCGTGCATTGCGCAGTTCCCACGCATGGTCGTAACTTCCCAAATTTTTACTATTTTCACTCCAGATTTTCAATATTGCCATTTTACCACACCTCCTTATGAGCAGTACAGCTGTCATTTTTCACATCTCTCCTAAAATGTGTTTTCATGCATGTAGCGCACAATGGCACAGTCAGTGTGCGAAATCAATGTTCGGGACAGATTAAGAAAATCACAGTGACAATGTTCATGAGCAGAGGTCTTAAAATGGCTATGTTGAAAATTTGGTGACAAAAGTCCATAAAATGACTATGTTACGAGCGTGCATTGCGCAGTTTCCACACACCCTCGTAAGTTCACAAATTCATAATATTTTCAGTCCATAATTTCAACACTGGCATTTTTCCACACCTCCTTATGACCAGTACAGCTTTCATTTTTTACACCCTGTCCAAAATGTGTTTTCGCACTTCCGGCGCAGAAACGCGTGGTCACTGTGAGAAATCAGTGTTCAGGACAGATTAAGAAAATCACAGTGACACTGTTCATGAGCGGAGGTCCCAAAATGCCTGTGTTGACAATCTGCTATAAAAAATCCCCAAACTATTTACTCTATGGGTGTACGTTGAGCAGTTTCTACGCACGCTCTTGGCTTCACCAGTTTTTTTATATTTTCACTCCAGATTTTCAACATTGCCATTTTTACACCTCCCCACGAACAGTACAGCTGTCATTTTTCACATCCTGTTTGAAATGTGTTTTCGCACCAGTGGTGCCAAATGGCATAGTCACTGTGCAAAATCAGCTTTCCACTAACAAACTGATATTGCCACTGTTCATGAGGTGGGGGTCACAAAAAAAAACATGTTTAAAATTTGTAGCAAAATACCAATGAGCATACCTGGGGCGTTAGGGTTTCTTACCATAACACCCCCACCTGTAGAGACTGACAGGTATCGGGTGTGACTTGGGATTGTCGCCTGTAATGCTCATACTATTCCACACCCACTCACACCCTGTAGCCAGTGACAGGCATCGAGGTGTGTCTTGGATTCTTTGGCCCCAAGCATAAGGCCCAAAGATTCCAAGGCACACTGTGACACTTGTCGGTGTCTGCAGGGTAAGGTGTGATGAAATGGCATGGCCATTATACCTGACGACCCAATGGCATTCCCCAATGCCTGTCGGTCTCTGCAAGGTGGTGATGGGGTTGGTTTCAGTTCAGTACTTCACTGCCATTCCTACTATGCATCTCTCTAACTCCTACACTACCAATACAATGCCAGCAAGCAAACATTCGGCATTGACAAATGCTTGTTCTTATTAAGGACATTATTGAACTGCTGCCACCTAGCACAAATTTCCTGTCCCCTTTAAGAAAGAAGAAAGGAATCAGAAATAAAAGAAAATCAACATCTGCATCAGCAGTTTTTACAGAATGTGCCCAATCATAAAGTATTTTTGCCTTACAAGTAGTGATAATTTGATGCGTAATGAGATTGACAGACACTGTCCCTTAAACATCACATGCCAACTGCTGCAGCTACATTGGTTGGAGGAATGGTCAGACGTATGGCAGCTAGGATTCAATACAAAAAAGTGCAAAATAATGCACCTGGGAAACAAGAACCCAGGGGAAGAATACACAATGGGTGGGGAGGTAGTAACAACAACAAAACAGGAAAGGGACCTGGGGGTAATCATATCAGACGACCTTAAGGTTAGCAAGCAATGTGAGAAGGCAGTAGGGAGGGCCGGGGTTATACTGGGATGTATAGGGAGAGGCATCAGCAGCAGAAAACAGGAAGTTGTTATCCCTCTGTACAGACAGTTGCTGAGACCCCATCTGGAATACTGGGTCCAGTTCTAGAGATCCCATCTCCGCAAGGACATAGACAGGATAGAGGCAGTCCAGAGGAGGGCAACTAAAATGGTGCAGGGTCTGCAAGAGAAGCCGTATGAGGAGAGACTAAAGGAGCTTAATATGTATATCCTTGAGGAAAGAAGGGAGGGGACATGATAGAAACTTTCAAGTACCTCAAGGGAATCAACAAAGTCCAAGAGGGTAGCATCTTTCAGAAAAAGAGACTTGCAAGAACAAGGGGACACAATTTAAAGATAGAAGGAGGGCAGTTCAGGGGCAATGTGAGGAAGTATTATTTCACAGAGAGGGTAGTGGATGCATGGAACAGCCTTCCTGAGGAAGTTGTGGGGTCTAAAACTGTGGGAGAATTCAAGAATGCATGGGACAGACATAAGGCAATTCTTGGGGGGGCAGGAAGATATAGGCTGTTGGTTAACTAGGATCTGCGGCCTATCCTGTAGGTAGGGAAATGGGCAGACTAGATGGGCCTAGCGGTCCTTATCTGCCATCAAAGTCTATGTTTCTATATTAAATGTTCCTTAAGTTAGTATGTGGTGAGGAAACCACTTTTTTATTTATGTGACTAAAATACAGATTTTATTTACGTATCTGCTGGAAAGTTAATACATTATCTTAGAAAGTTGTATGTATTACTTCAATTTGCCAACAAGAATGTTGGTATATGTACGCATTATCTTAGAAAATTGCATGTATTATTTGGCAACAACGATGACTGGCATAGTTTTTTTTATTCAAATGTCTTGACTGACTACATTATGACACAATATGTTTTGCTACAGTTCCACATGCTGCAGCTGCAGCACCTTGACTTTGTTATAAAAGCTTTCTTTTAAACATGGCAACTTTTTTTTTTTTTTTGGTACTTTTTTCCCTGGCCACCAGTCAGTTTACATCACACTTCCAAGCATCCTCCTGAGGTTTCCGTCAGACATCCCAAGGACCCCCTGGCTCCATATTCAGGTCCGCAGCATAATCCCCCCCCCCCACAGCAGGGGGTGGAGAGTTCCCCTCGCACTCTCGCACCACAACCAGGATCCAGTACAGCCACACACCCTTGGCACCGAGCAAGTCCTCCTCAGAGATGGCCATCATGCAGCCGCGACTGGTGCCCATGTTTTCCTTTTTCTTTCCCCGTGGATGTCAGTGGTGTGCAATGACACCAAGGGGACAGGAGCACACATGCTGTCGCATGTGCCCCATCCCAGCATCTGCCACTGCACGTCCCCCAAGTCTACCTATGGCCTGCCATCACCCCCAGCCACTGCTAGAGGCAACTTGGCCACTGAGGCATCCTGCCCCCCCTCCCCAGAGAAGGAGAGCAGTTCTATGGATGCTCGATCCTTGTCCTCCCCTGCCGACCCCCGATGACCCAGGCTCATTCCTGAACCCAGGTCACTGGCATGGTGTGAGGTGTGGTGTCCATTGCCTCAACCCTCAGTGCCACCGGGCCGGCACTACATAGCAACTTTTGATTTACTGATTTAAAACAGAAAGCAGCAAATAGCTGAGATTAGGTAATATCAGTTATTTTTCCTCATAATTCATGACAATGAGTATATATAACTGAGTATATAAATGGTTAATGTGCCACTTCTTTCACTAAGGAACTATGATGCAGCTACAGCAGAAAATGTTTCACATATGAATGGGTGGGTGGGTGGTGGGGCTGTTAGATAAGTTGCTGGCTTTAGCAAACAGAAGAAACCATAGATAAACCTAGCTGTATTCCTATCAAAGTCACACATGATCATTTCTCTGCCTCCTTATATTGAACAGCTAGTAGTTCTTTCTGTCCTCAATTTCACATGTAATTCACTAGTATCTTCATTATTGGCAGAATGTCCTCGGTTTCCTTCACATGTATTTTATTACTATCTTCATTACTGGCAGCACAATTAAACAAGCATTTGTCAATGCCAAATGTTGTTTTGCTGACACTGGCATTGGTAGTGCAGAGGACAGATGCATAAAAGGAATGGCAGTGAAGTATGGAAATGACGCCAACCCCACACCACCCTAAAGAGATTGACAGGCACTGAGGTGTACCTTTGGGTGTCAACCATAACGCTCATGCCATTTCACCTCACCCTACCCTGCAGAGTCTGACAAGTATCGCGTTCTGCCTTGGGGTCCTTGGGCCTTGCACTCACCGCATTCCATATGAAAATACGTTGAGATGGGTGTAGTATAGGAGAATGGGGTAAACTTTCAGGCCAAAGAGTGCAAAGCACAGTTCGATGCCTGTCAGTGGCTGCAGGGTGGTGGTGGGTGGAACCGCGTGAGCATTAGAACCAACAATCTAAGGGTGGGACCTTATGGTTAGAAACTCTAATGCCCCGGGCGTTTATTGGCATTTGCACTCCAAATTTTCAACATGTTTTTTTTTTCTCACCCCACCTTATGAAAGCATTCGGGATCTCTGCTCATGAACAGTGACACTGTGATTTTGTTAATCAGTCCTGAACGTAGATGTTCCACAGCGATCGCACCATTCTGTGCCAGTATCGTGAAACCACATTTTGGGCAGGATGTGAGAAACAACAACTGTACTGTTCTTAAGGAGCTGTACAAAAATGGCAATGGTGAAAATCTGGAGTAAAAATATTAAAAATTCTCCAAGTTATGAGCATGCATGGAATCTGCGCAATGCATGCTCGTAACAGTCATTTTTTGGAATTTTCTCACCAAATTTTCAACATAGGCATTTTGGGATCTCCAGTCATGAACAGTATCACAGTGATTTTCTTAATCTGTCCTGAACATTGATTTCCCACAGCGACTGCATCATTGTGCGCCAGATGTGCAAAACCACATTTTGGGCAGCATATGAGAAACGACAGCTATACTGTCCTTAAGGAGGTGTGCAAAAATAGCAATGTTGAAAATCTGGAGTGAAAACATTAACAATTCTCGAACTTATGCGTGTATGTGGAAACTCTGCAACGCACGCTCATAAAATGAGCATTTTGTGGAATTCTATCACCAAATTTTCAACATAGGCATTCTGGGACCTTTGCTCATGAACAGTGTCACAGCGATTTTCTTAATCTGTCCAGAACATTGATTTTGCACATCGACCATGCCATTGTGTGCCACATGTGCGAAAACACATTTCGGGTGAGATGTGAAAAATGACAGCTGTACTGTTCATAAGGAGGTGTCGTAAAATGGCAATGTTGAAAATCTGGAGTTAAAATATTAAACAGTCTCGAAGTAACAGCGTGCGTAGGAACTGCGCAATGCACGCTCGTAACACAGTTATTTTGGGGAATTTTTTGACCAAATTTCAACATAGGCTTTTTGGGAGTCTACCTCGTGAACTATGACATGTGATTGCATTAATCAGTCCCAAAAGGTGGTTCCGTGCAGTGACCACAAAATCACCTTTCAGGACTGAATAACGAAATCACACTGACTGAGTTCATGAGGATGGGTCAGAACCACTTGTATTGAAAGTTTGGTGAAAAATTCAAAAAATATTTGAGGGGCCACAAGAAACTGCAAGGGCCGTTCTCTGTTTTTACGGGTAAAAAAAAAAAAACAGCAACGTGGGACGCTTTGGGCATGCTGGGGTGGGCTCCCCAGTGTGCCAGCACACCTGAGTGTTTCTTTGGAGGAGGCTGGAGCCAACAGGGATTGGACCCCCATCAGCCATACAGTGTGCTGGGGGGGGCATGAGCACACATTACAGGAGTGTCCATATCTACCAATAAATGCACACCTTGTCTTCAGCACACTTCACAGGAGTGTCTATATCTACCAATGAATGCACATCTTCTCCTCAGTACACAGTGAAGGACTGTCGATATCTACCAAAGAATGCACACCTTGTCCTCAGTACAGATTCAAGGAGTGCATGTATCTATGAAAGAATGCACACCCTGTCCTCAGCACACATCAGAAAGGTGTAGGTATATATCTAGCAATGGTTCCTCAGCTTGTCTTCAGCACACATTGAGAGAGTGTCTATATCTACCAATAAATGCACACCTTGTCCTCTGCGCACATTGAAGAAGTGTCCAAATATAGGAACATAGACATTGATGGCAGAAAGTGGCCAATAGCCCATTGAGTCTACCCACAGTATTTATTACTACCTCATCCCCAACTTAGTGCCCTCGGGTATCATACCCCCCAACCCCCATCCTGCATCCGACTCTCCCAGGTTCCTTCTAATGGTACTATGAGTCTCCTTGCTCTGTCCCATCCATATTTGAACCCATTAAGGGTACTTGCCCCCATCAGTGCTACCTGGAGTCTGTTCCACAGCTCCAGCACCCTCTCAGTGAACAAATGCCTTGCATCCCTCCTGCATTTACCACCCACTGATCTCCAAGCAGGCAGTATAGCGCAGTGGTTTAAGGTTCTGAGCTGCAAATCTGGCGACATCCAGCAGACCAGACCTGGGTTTGAATCCCACAGCTTCCACTTGCATACTGTGTTACCCTGAGCAAGTCACTTAACTTCCCTGTGCTCCCAGGCCACACGTGTAAAAAAAGCTTTCAGTTTAGTGTGTTACTCCCGGTTAAACAACTGAAAAAAAAAAAAAATCATGAACCCTTGTGACTGGTTCCATGTTTTTAACAAACATGTCTTCACTGTGCACTGTGTTTATATACCTTAGAAACTCATAGGTCTCTATTATGCCCCCCATCTGGTCTCCACATCTTCAGGACTTCCAGCCGTTCCTCGTAGGATCTGCCCTGCTGGCCCCGGATTAATCTGTTAACCCTCCTCTGCACTGACTCCAGCTTATGTATGTCTTCTCAGGTAAGGACTCCAGAACTGGGCACAGTGTTCCAGATGAGGTCCCACCAGTGTTCTATACAGGGTCAGTATCATGTCCCTTCTCCTAGTATCAAAACCCCTCCCAACACACCCCAGTAACCTCAATGTCTTACTGCAGGCCTTATTGCACTGGCTGGTTTGCTTGAGGGAGTCACTGATGAGAACTCCTAGATTTCCCTTGGATGTCCTTGCCATTGCCAGCTTAATACCCATCATCCAATTTTCTGCACATGGGTTCATTTTCCCTAAGTGCATGACCTTGCACTTCTTACCATTCAATCTCAACTGCCACATCTTTGACCACTTGTCCAGCTTTTCCAATTCTCTAGGAATTATCTCACTACTTCCTTGCTATCTGCCTGATCTCCTGGGTTATCTGGCTGATCTCCTGACATTAGCCACCTCTGCTCATTTCCTCCGCTCGTTGACTAGGGTCCACCTTGTGGTTCCTAGGGCTAGATTAAAAACATTAGGCCACCATGCATTTGAAGTCACCTGTCCAGCCCTGTGGAACTCCTTTCCAGCAAGTGTGAGGGAGGCCTCGATAGGCAAGATATTTAAGAACGGTCTGAAGGCTCATCTGTTCTCTTTGACCTTCCCTAATGACATCTGATACTGGACCATAGATTATATTTATTGTTTTAAAATTTATGTATACTGCTTGTATATTGTATGTATTTTTACTTGTCTTTCCCTACCTGCTTTTATGTAAGGTGCCCAGAGCCTCAGAGATTGGGTGCCATAGAAATAAACTTGCTTTGTCCTTGTCTTCCTATCCAGCATCCCACAAAGTTTTGTGTCATCAACAAAGAAACACATCTTTCACTGAATATCTTCTCTTACTGAATGTCACTAGTGAGCATATTGACTTGGACAGGTATAGGACTGACCCCTGTGGCACCCAGCTTGTGACCCCCCATCCCCAATTTTGACATCATTTACTACCATCCTCTGCTTCCCCCAAAGCCAGTTCTCCAGTCTCCACCCACCTGACTAAACCCTTCTCTACTCCTAAGTCCTCCAACATTTTCAGCAGCCTCCCTTGCATGGGTCGAAATTACCTGGTGCAGCTGCTGGCCAGTAGGGCTAGTGATTGTGAAAAACAAATAGCTCCACATACTTTTCCACTGGCCAACTGGTGTACTTATTGAAATGTTACCTTCTCCAGTACAAGCCCAAAGGGTTAAAGGAATGTTTTACTAACCCAATACAAAATCTGTAAGCATTTGGCTAGTGAGCCTGTGCCAATTTCAACCCCCACCATGTAGCACCAAATCGAAGGCTTTACTGAAATCAAGGAAGAGCAAATTTATTGCGTGCCCGCTATCTCCCACCCCAGGTGGCCGAGTCACAATCATGATCTGGCTGGTCTTGTATGACCTCCCTGCCACAAACCCATGCAGCTTGCTTATTCTGCAGTCTATTTTATTCTATGTAGTCCACCAGGTTTGATTTTATCATTGTCTCCATCAGCTTACCTACAATAGAGGTAAGACTGTCCTGAAATTGCTTGGGTCCCATGGAGTGGGACTACACCTGCATGGATGTCACAGATGTAGCAGAGAAGAATCTGGCAACAGAAGTACCGCCATCTCACTTCCACAAACTGTCCCTTTAGGGTTTTGTAGACATAACTCGGTCAATTTTAGTGCAATTTGTCTGACACTTGGTATAGTTGTAGTCCAAGAGTAGATGCATATTTGGTTCATATTTGATTATGAGACTTAAATTGTGGATTTGGCACCACAGTCAATTTGGAAGGTGATGTTGGGGTGAAGTGCATGCCTCATGGGGGTATTATGTGTTACTGTTATAGTACTCACAGAGACCGTTGTTTGGATATGTAGCGTGCCGCTCAACTCCAAAGACTGGTGGAGTTATGGCTTATTAAAATTGCAATGTTATCCTATGGGACATTAGGGTGAGGGTTAATGTGAACACTTGTAACCTATACAATAAATGTGCCCCTTTCGGCAAGCAGAGGAACCCACATTGGCACTGGGGGCCAGAGCCACACTGATACAGGGGGCCAGTCAGAGGACCCATCTGTATACTCCTAATGTGTACAGATCTTTGAGTTTATTGTTCCAGCTGTTGTTACTGTCTGTATTCCTCACTGTGTTCCACCAAATCATGTGCTGCGTCACATGTCTGCTTCATTTTGTGTGCTCTAAACTGTCTTCTCTCGGGTCGTGCCTGAAAATAGGCATTGCTATGCCTAGTGCACTCACCCAGTTACCAAAAGCAAATAAATAAATAAATAAATCTTATGGCAAACCACCAGATGGTGGGCCAAGTGGGAGGAAAAGCAGAGGAAGGTGGCAAATGTGGGAGGTGGAGGTGGTGATCCATACATGCCGGCAACAGTCCATGAAGGGCATAAGGGAAGTTTCCCAGTCACAGTGACTCTTGCGGAAGGGGGCGCTGTGTTGCCCTGGTCGATGGATGTCACTAACATGGATTTTACAGAGGAGGAAGGAGGTGCAGCAGCTCTTGTTGCACAGAATGCCATTATTTTCAGTAGTTCTATGGATATTATGGATAATACTGTTGATACAGACTTGTCTCAGGACATGGAAATTGTTACTGATGAGCAGGCTTTTGCTGTTAAGACAGTTTTTATTACGGACCTTACTGCGCCACAGGTTGCTCTGTCTCCTGTAATGGATGTGCCAGGATTATATACTGTGAGATCTCCAGTGAGCACTGTCTCGCAAAGTGACCCATTGCCACTTGAATGGTAAAATCATGATGCTTGCGATATTCTCTTGGCTGCCAGTTGAGACCAGCCTAGGGAGACTGTGCAACGGCCTGAGAGTGCCTGCCACGATTCATGGTCCCTGGAGAGAGCACTGAAAGCCACAGGTTGGACCCTGGCTCCTAACAGCAAATGCTGGCTCCTGGGAGATCTTCCTATGGCAATTTCCATTCAGACTCTGCCTGATATGGTGGATGCGGCTTTGACTTTCTCCACTTTTCTGAACGTTCCTCTTTCGAAGTTGGCTGTTTTACCCATGGTGATTCCTCCACCTGTGAGTCCTCATGTCTCTCTCCTGGACAAATTCAAGGATTGCCAAGCCACTACAACAGGTAACATTGATCTACCTGTTCTTATTGTGCCTAATGTACCTCTACTTCTACCTAATGTAGTTAGGGATGCAGATTCACAGCCTTCTGTTTTCCCTGCTTTGCCTACCAACCCTGTCCCTCCCGTTCCAGTGATACCTGGAGAATCTACTTCATGGGCAGATTCTGATACTTCCCAACCTATGCTAGACCCTTTGATTCAGTCTGTACCTGACCCCCCTCCAGTTGGACAGGATGGGACCAGACCATATACCAAACCTAGGCGCCGGATGGCCAATCTTTTCTCAAATCTGGGTAAACCCTGGGCCAGAAGCAACACTTCTTCAGTTAAAGTATGTCGGTGGGCTAAAGTTTCCACCTCACAGAATATATGTGGCTAGGAAGTTACTCAAGCAGTCAATAAATTTTTTGGCCTCTGATATTTTTGGCCCCCATTCACATTTCTGAGGATACGATATTTGATGTTTCCTTTAGCACTCCTGCACATTTGGAAAGATTCTGGTTGAAACACAATCATTTTGCAACATTCTACTCTTTGGGCCCCTTTTATTGCCATCTCGTTAAGTACACCCTTAGTCAAGACTGTTACGATTTTGTTCCAAAATGAAAATGTGCACATTCAGGATGTTCTTCACTGGGTTAAGCAAAGGGCTGATGTTCTGAAACACTCTGCTCTAATCCTGGATAGTGAACATATTTGGACGGGTGGTTGGAGATTGCGGCTGAAACTATGCATGTCAGAAGCTGGGCCCCAGCATTTGCCCAGTTGTTTCTACCTTGGCCTGGACCATGGCTTCTGCTTCTACCCTGGTCAGCCTAACTCTTGTCATGGGTGTGTCTCCTTTGCACACCTTAGTAATGCCTGTGATGCTTTAGTCTGTAATTTTTGCTTGCAAATTGGCCATCCGAGCAATTGTTGTCAGGACCCTCCAAAATGCAATCTCTGTGAAGAAATGGGTCACCTTGTCCTCCAATGCCCATGGGATATGCACAACAAAGGTACCTTCTGGGACCAGGATGATATTGTCCATTCTGCTCAAGAAAAAGTCACTGGCCCCATCTTTGAGTGAGGTCCCGACGGCACCCTCCACTTCTCTAGAGACGGCTGATTCTGCCTTACCTGCCCAACCTGTCCATCCTGAGGATCTTTCTGTGGCCCCAGTCATAGTACAGCCACTCTCTGAACCAACTTCACAACCTTTGCAGGACTTGGATATGCCACCCCTACCCCACTGCCCACCCCTCGCAGGATGAGTTCTTGCCTTCTAAGGGGAGAAGGAGACCTTCCAGGAATCTTGCCAAGGCTAAACTATCCAAAATGAATGATATGTCTTGCTCAAATCAGTTTTCTGCTTTATGAGACCATTCTGCCGAGGAAGAAGGGGATTCTGAATCCTCTCTTGCTGCTTCCCAACCAGACATCACTGATGTGGACAATGAACCTGTTGTGCTGGCTAAGGTTAAAAAGAAACAGATAAAGAAGAAAAGTTTAAAGTAAGGTAGATTTCTGACCTCTCCTCTTTCACGTCATGCATCATTTGTCGGGGGACTCCTTAAGTGTTATTTCTCTGAATGTGAACAGCATCAGGAACTATAAGTGCAGGAGTATTATGCTCCAGGCTCTGTATGAATCTAGGGCTGAAATTTGCTTCCTATAGGACACCTGCCTGCGTTTCGAGTCTGACATCTATCAGACCCAGAACGTTTGGCCCTGGGGTATCTCTCTGTGGTCCTTGGGGACAGAATTATGTACCAGAGTAGGAATTCTGTTTTCCAGGCCAGTTATCATTCATAAAGTGTATGATGTGGACCCAGGAAGGGGATTGTTTTTGGACATTTCTCTCCAACAGCAGGATCTTCAGACTGGTGTCGTATATGCACCCCCAAACTAAGGCCCCTTAGATGTGATTTATTTCAGCTCATACACCCATTTTTGCATACCCATAGGGGATTTATTCGGGGGGGGGGGGACGACATTAATTGCCCTTTAGACCTAGGGGATAAGATGGGTAGAACCACGAAATTTTACTGTGACATGACTGCCTTAAAATCCATTTTACAAACAGTGTCCTTGATGGATTCATATAGAACATCACTCAAGCTGGTCGGTCATACATATCATAGGGGCGACCTCTCTTCCCGGATTGACTATATCTTTATTTCCAAACACTGGATGGTTCTGGATGGTTCTCATGGCTGACACACACCCAACAGCCACTTCAGACCACCTAGAATTACATGTCTGATTGGGACATCTACATATGAATAATATTGGTCCGGGGTACTGGCATCTTTCTGTTTTTTATTTAGTTGTTTAACCAGGTATAGCACACTAACATACTAATGGTCTTTCGTGTCTGCTCGTTTGGTCAGCCCCCACCCTGGGTGCTGACCTTGCTGTCCCCCTCGCCTTCTCTGGCTTCTCCCTTCCCAGTTCCGGATATTCTTGCTGCATTGGATTTTGCTTCCAGAACCCTTCCCCTGTACCTGTCCCACCCCCTCTTGAACCCCTCTACTGTCTCTGCCTCCACCAGCCCCCTAGGTAGTGCATTCCATGGCTCCACCACCCTCTCAGTGAAGTAGCACCTCCTCCTTTCTCCCCTGAATCTTCCCCCCTCCAGCTTCCACCCATGCCCTCTAGTGGCCCCTCCTCCTTCCTTCGAAGCACCCTGACTGTTCCTCCCCTATTTACCCTCTTCATGTACCTGAAGACCTCTATCATGTCCCCCCGGTCCCTTCTCTCTTCCAAAGTGTACATATTTAGCTCTTCGAGCCTCTCCTCATAGGTCCTGTCCCCCAAGCCATTTTGGTTGCCCTCCTCTGGACCCTCTCCAGGAGGTTAATGTCCCTCTTTAAGTGTGGCCTCCAAAACTGCACGCAGTACTCCAGGTGCGGCCTCACCAAGCAGTTATACAGAGGGAGTATCACTTCCCTCCTTCTGGAGGTGATCCCCCTAGCGATGCATCCCAGCATCCTGTTGGCCTTGGCTGCTGCCCTCCTACAAGTCTCAGAGTTGTTCTAAGCTGAAAGCTTTTTTACAGGAGCAACCTGGGAGCACAAGGAGGTTAAGTGACTTGCTCAGGGTCACACAGTATGCAAGTGGAAGCTGTGGGATTCAAACCCAGGTCTGGTCTGCTGGATGTCACCAGATTTGTAGCTCAGAGCCTTAGACCACTGCGCTATACTGCCTCCCAATCTTAGTACAGACATACATGCTTACAGATAAGAACTTCCAGACTGAAACTTTAGAGCTCCTGAAAGCACAAGCTACGTTGGTTGCCTGGTATGAGTCTGTAGGGGAATGGTGGGTGGAGACCAAACAGTCCGTTAAATTTCTCTACCAAAGGCAGAGTGAACAGAAGGGCTGAAAAGATTATGTTTACTTTTTATCCCTTTGGAAACGGTTATTCCATCTCATTTCTTTGCAAAACACTGAGGGTGTTGATAGATCACAACAAATTGCTGACACTAAATTAGAAATGAGATCTGCTCTTTACAATAGAGCAAGATCCTTAAAAATGGAACAATTAGCGGGCACTCTAGGTACTAAAACTTCCCTAGATATTTTTAGGGATTGTTCCATGAGGGTCCAGAAAAAGTCATGGGATGCGGTACGTGACCATGACAGTGTAGTGTACACAGATTTCCGGGCTACAGTATATTGGAGGTTATTTCTGGGCATCTGCTTTCTCATTTTGGTACCTCCGCCCTCCTTGAGTGAAATCTCCAGGATTTCCTACTTCACCTTAATCTTCCTTCATTGCCACAAGGTGTGGCTGCTCTGACTTGCCCTGTGACCGACATGGAGGTTAGATGGGCTATATTGAAATTGAAAGGTAATACTGCACCAGGACTGGATGGCCTGAGTCCTGCCTTTTATAAAACCTTTATTGATCTGTTAACCCAATTGTTAGCTGAAACTTTTAATGATATTTTGTTCAATGAGGACATACAGGAATCATTGGCACATGCCTTTTTGATTATTTTATACAAAAAGGGAGCTACATTGGCTGTCTCAAACTGGAGGCCGAGTTCTCTGTTGAATGTGGACTTTAAACTGTTGTCTATGGTTTTATGCCATAGATTGGAGCAGGCTGCACACATTTTGATTTCCCCGCTCCAGTCTTGTACCATATCAGGCAGGAGTCTGTGAGACAATTAATTTTGTTTACAGGAACTTTTCACCAGGGGATACAGGGGCTCTATACATGGTTATGTGTTAGCTTTGGATCAGGAGAAGGCATTTGATGCCCTTTCCCATGACATTTTTTTTTCACTGTCCCATTTATTTCCCCTCATAAATGGTATCATGGGGTGGAAAATTAGTATTAGGAAAGGGGTTAGGCAGGGCTGCCCTCTCAGCCCCCTGCTATACACATTTTACATCGATATTCTAGTACATAAATTGCAGCTAGATACAGCTTTTCAGGGTATGTTGATTTCCCTCGCTACCCCATCTTTGAAAGTTTTGGCATACGCTGATGATCTCTGTGTATTTTTGAGACAGGACAGTGACGGCCCCATAGCCATTTCCCTTCTTCAGTTTTATTCTTAGGTAACGGGTGCTAAGATTAATATACAGAAGAGTGTGGCATTACAGATAGGGGACACTCCTCTGGGTTTAGGTGACTATTTGGAGGCATCCAGATGGTAGCAGGTGCCATTATTTTAGGGGTATATTTTGGCCCTAGTGACATGGCAACGCTTAATTGGACATGCACTTTGACACTCTGTGAAAACAGAGAGTTAACGTGGAATAAAACTCAAACTATTAAGTTGAAGAGGGTGTATCTGACTAAAACCTTTCTTATTCCTTAGTTATTGTTTATTGGTACGGTGTTTCCCCCTCCTGTTTCTTTAGAAACCAAACTTTATAGTGTCTTTTCTAGAACTCTTTGGGGTAGTAGACTCAATCCAATTAAACGCAACATCACATATAGACCTGTTTCACAAGGGGGTACGGGAATGGTCACTCCTTTGCTTTATTTTCACACATTATTCTGTTTTTTTAATATAGTGCCAGTCCTGAAGGGTGTTGATAAAACATGGGTTCACTGGGAAGCCGATTGGTTGCGGGTGCTTTAAACTCATTGGTTAAACGCAAATTAGACTTCCAAGCTACCTGACCATTATCCCGACTATGCCATCACTTCCATGGAGAATACCAGGCTATGGAAAGTTTTACAACGGGATTTAATATCCGTTTGCCGTAACATGGTTTATGAGCAACTCCTGCTACATTTTACTGAAGACTTAATATTCTATCAGGGTACTATGCAAACCTTTTCTCTTTTCATTAAATAACTTCTAGATCACAGAATTCCTAAATATTTGTGGGACACTAGCTGGTTTGCTGGTCTTGGAAAATTGGGGGTTAAAAACAACCAATAAGTACAAAAAATTGGAAGACAGATATCGTACTAGAGACCTCTGTAATACCGTCCTGGAGACACAAGAGAGCTTAGTTTTTGACTGTCCTTATACCACTTCATTTTGGACTCTGCTGGCACAGACAAAACAGATTCAGAACTTTCGCACTATGACTTATGATGTCCTGGTTCTGGGTTTGCACACTGGAAGTTGGATGAAATATTCCTATAGTATGCTGCGCCTTCTCTGTGGTCTTTTAAAATATCATATCTGGTAATCCAGATCAGGGCCGGATTTACTGTTGTGCAAACTATGCCTGTGCATAGGGCCCTTGTATTCTTGGGGCCCTTTAGGGAGCTGATTTCTGTGTGTGTATGAACAGCATTTACTGCTTGTTTCTGATTTTTTCCTGTTCTGTGACTGGCTTCACTAGTGTGTCTGTTTCAAAGGGGAAGGGGTCGACCTGAGCCTTACATTGATGTTACCTGTTTACTTCATCTCCCATCCACATTCCCATTTGGCTGCTTTTGGGTAGTTGCACATATGCCATGGGATTTTGGTGCCATGCAGAAAGTATAGATCTTCTGCTGACAGTGGCTGACTCTCGGTCTCATGCCACTCGCTTGACCTCTGGTTTCCGGTCAGAGCAGGAGCTGGGGCTGGGTGGCAGAGTAGCTGAAGCCAGAGGCAGACAGCAATAAGTGAAGTGGGGGAAGAACCATGGCCTGGAGGTGATCAGGTCATGCTCGCCGAGGTTGAATGTTTGCCTCTGCCATCCCAGCAGCTGTCAGGTAGGAGTATGGTGACCCATGCTGGAGTGGGAGACCAAATCAATGTCACTGACTAGATGGGCTGGTCAGTGGGTGGAAGGGTGCATAGGGCTGTATGTATTCAGTGAGTCAAGTGGTGCAGCTGGCATTTGGTGGGTGAGGCACCCCAGGGCTGCATTCAGTGGATGCGGGTGGGTGCGTGTCTCAGCTGCCTGTTGGTTGGTCAGAGGAGGCCAAGGATGGGAATGTGCTGAGCCTAATAGAGCCAGGAAGGATGTAGATAGAGGCAGCAAGCACTGTGAGGCATCAAGCAGCAAGGAAGCAGTGAGGATGTGGACGGAGGCAGCAAACACTGTGAGGCATCAAGCAGCAAGGAAGCAGAGAGGATGTGGATAGATGCCACAAACACTGTGAGGCATCAAGCAGCAAGGAAGCAGGGAGGATGTGGATGGAGGCCGCAAGCACTGTGAGGCATCAAGCAGCAAGGAAGCAGGGAGGATGTGGATGGAGGCAGCAAACACTGTGAGGCATCAAGCAGCAAGGAAGCAGGGAGGATGTGGATGGAGGCAGCAAACACTGTGAGGCATCAAGCAGCAAGGAAGCAGGGAGGATGTGGATGGAGGCAGCAAACACTGTGAGGCATCAAGCAGCAAGGAAGCAGGGAGGATGTGGATGGAGGCAGCAAACACCGTGAGGAATCAAGTAGCAAGGAAGCAGGGAGGATGTGGATAGAGGCAGCAAACACTGTGAGGCATCAAGCAACAAGGAAGCAGGGAGGATGTGGATGGAGGCAGCAAACACTGTGAGGCATCAAGCAGCAAGGAAGTGCGAAAGCATGAAATGGAAATGGATCACCATTTGAAGGGTTTTTGAATTGAGCGTATGTTATTAAAAGCAGAGGGGTGGACTCAGGTTCAGCTACTCCCTTCTATTTCAACATGTAATTGTTTAGGTTTGAGTATGGATTTTTTGTTCAATAAATAACATAACTGGAACCTTTCGGGAATTAGGTCTCATACTGTGGAATGCAGTAAGCATGCAGATAAAAACTCAGAACACAGATACACACAGATGGAAACAAGTGCTGTTGTGTGTAAAGTTTAATTCTACATCTCAGAATATTATAATTCTCTGCTTTAAAGTCTGAGTTGACAGCACCTTCTCTGTGTGAGCATGACCTTTTTATGTGGGAGGGATGTAGGGCAGAGCAACGTTAAGGGTTCAGATGGTGAGGAATGTCCTGGTAATGTGTGAATAACCTGAAGCAACTATTTTAATGATTTAAACAAGCACCAGAATTTTAATTCTGAGTAGGTTCTTGAATGTAGTGGTTGTTCCTCACAGCTTTACAGCTCTTGGTGGCAGTTTCAAAATTATTTATCTTAACCCCACCCCTCCCCTTAGGTTGTGTTTTCCTGTTAGAATATATTCACTGTTAAGGTGTGCCACAGTCACAGTATAGGACAACCTTCAAGGGTAGGGGTGGGGCCCATGCTTTCTGCTGCGCATAGGGCACATGACAAGGTAAATCCAACCCTGATCCAGATGCCATTGGGCACTGCAGCAACAGTATATATCTCAGCAGGAATTGACGTGAATTGTGTTGGGTCAAGCACAGCGACTGTACAAAAATTAGAAACTGCATCTCTCTGCTGCTGCTGTTCCACGGTAATGGGTTCTTGCTTATGGGTTATGGGTACTGCTTGCAATGAGTGAGTTAAACAACAAAATAAAAAAAAGAGGGATGGGACAATGAGAAACAGATAATAAAACCCATGGATGCTTGGGATATGACATAACAGAGAAAAAAAAGGACCCATTTGAGACATTTGGCATATTGTATGATTTTTACCTGAGTTTTTTCAGCTGTTATTTATATTGTCCTTAGTATTGTGTGATTATCACAATTACAAAACTTCCCCCGTCACAATGGTGCAGCGGGAACACCCTGTGGAAGCAACAGCACCCTTTGTTGAAGTTCAAACTCCACATGAAGCAGTATCTCCAGCATACCCTTACTGTCACCAGTTTTTTTTTCTTTTTTTATGCAAACAATACACAACAGGCATTTCAGGGACTAAAGGGACACATGCAAGACACAACGACTCATTACTGTGTACAAAAAAACTGTTAACTTCAATCAATAAACAAAAGTGAAATCAATATAGTCAAACTACAGAGACAAAAATAATTTGTTAAAACACACCAAACTAGTCCACAGAGATAACAAGCATTTGTCAATGCCAAATGTTGGTTTGCTGGCATTGGCATTGATAGTGCAGGAGTTAGAAAGTTGCACAATAGGAATGGCAGTGAAGTATGGAACTGACATCAACCCCACCCTGCTCTGCATAGACTGACAGGCATTGACATGTGCTTTTGGGTCGTCGGCCATAACACTCATGTCATTTCACCTCACCCTACCCTGCAGACTCTGACAAGTGTCACATTGTGCCTTGGAGTCATTGGGCCATACCCTCACCCCATTCCATAAGGAAGTACGTTGAGATGGGTGCAGTATAGAAGAATGGGGTGAACTTTGGGGCTGAAGAGTCCAAGGCACACCTTGATGTCTATCAGTGGCTGTAGGGTGGGGTTGGGGGTGGAACAGCGTGAGCATTACTGCCAACAATCCAAAGGCACACTCCTGACACCTGTCAGTCTATACAGGGTGGGACGTTATGGTTAGAAACCCTAATGCCCCAGGCGTTTGTTGGTATTTGCACTCCAAATTTTCAACATGGTCTTTTGTGACCCCACCTCATGAAAGCATTTGGGATCTGTGCTCATGAACAGTAGCACTGTGATTTTGTTAATCTGTCCCAAATGTTGATTTCCCACAGCGACCTCTCCATTCTGCGCTGGATGTGCAAAAACACAGTTCAGGCAGGACATGAAAAATGACAGCTGCACCATTCATAAGGAGATGTGAAGAGATGGCAATGTTGAAAGTCTGGAGTGAAAATATAAACAAATCTCAAAGTTATTATAGTGCATGAAAACTGCACAATGCATGCTCGTAACACAGTCATTTTTTGGAATTCTTTCACCAAATTTTCAACACAGGCATTTTGGGACCTCTGCTCATGAACAGAGTCACTATGATTTTCTTAATCTGTCCTGAACATTGATTTCGCTCAGCAACCACGCCATTGTGTGCCAGATGTGCAAAAACACATTCCGGCCATGTTGTGAAAAATGACAGCTGTACTGTTCATAAGGAGGTGTGCAAAAATGGCAAAGTTGAAAATCTGGAGTGAAAATATAAAAAAATTCTTGAAGATACACGTGTACGTGGAAACTGCGCAACGCATGCTCATAACATACTCACTTTGTGGAATTTTGGCACCAAACTTTCAACGTAGTCATTTTGGGACCTCTGCTCATGAACAGTGTCACTGTGATTTTCTTAATCTGTCCCAAACATTGATTTCCCACAGCAACTGAGTCATTGTGCGCCGAATGTGCAAAAACACATGGGCAGGATATGAAAAATGACACCTGTACTGTTCATAAGGAGATGTGTAAAAATGGCAATGTTGAAAATCTGGAGTAAAAATATTAAAAATGCTCTAAGTTATGACCGTGTGTGTAAAGTGCACAATGCACGCCCATAATAGTAATTTTTTGGAATTTGTGCATCAACTTTGCAACATATGCTTTTTGGGAGCCCACTTCATGAACAGTGACACTGTTTCCTTAATCGGTCCCGTAAAGCAGTTCTGTGTAGTAACCACAAAAATCACCTTTTGGGACTGAATAATGACATGACAGTGACTGAATTCACGAGGTGGGGTCCCAAGAACCCCATGTTAAAAATTTGGTGCCAAAATTCACAAAACTGGCTGAGATATCCACCTAAGTTGAAAAAAAGAAAACACTTATGCCATTATACAGCTTACTGGCCTTTCTTCGGTTCACGGTCGGCTTTGAAGAGTGCAGATGTGTTCCCAGTCAACTGAAGATCGTAGTGCCAAGCTCTGGAGGTAAGTATGGTGTTAGGGGTTTGGGGAGGTGGGGTGCGCAGAGGGTAGGTCTGGGTTGGGGAGAGAGCACCGGGAACAACAAGAGGCTGTGTTCTACTTTTCAGGAAAAAAAAATTTAAAACATTGTGGGAAGGTTTTTTTTTGCAAGTAGATTTGGTACACTGGGATGGGCTCCCAGCATGCCACATGGGTGTTTTTTTTTGTGGGGACTGGAGCCAATGGGGACTGAACCCCCAGTCGGCAAAGTAAAAATGGGTCTGTGTCAGGGAGGGACATGACACCGAGGGGGATTGGGCATCCCCCTCAGCAGACAAATGATTTTGTTGGGGGGAACATCCCCCATCAGCAAATTAACTGGGATGGGGGGATACCAACAAGGGGACTGGGCACCCCTGACATCAGCTTCTTGGGGACAGTGAGAGGCAGGTGGATGGAGATAGCTGCCTCCATGTCTATTGAAATGTTACTCCGGGCAAGGCACACCCTGCAATGATGGGTTGCGCCCTCATTGCAGTGGCAAAATTGTTCTAAGTTGGAGGCACACTTTTCAACTGCTGTCATAGACAGCATGCTATTAAATTCGTGCCACAGAGCCCAGCTCGAAAAAGCAGTGGTGCCATTGGCCACAACACGACCACACCTCCAAAACCTGCTATTCCAAGCTACCACAATACATTGCTTGCGCGTGTGGAAGACAACATAAAAATTAGAAATTACTCACTATAGATAAAAAAAAAATTACGAACAAGAAAGCATGAGAAAATCAAAATATAACACAAATCTCCTGCTTCTGCAAAAAAGCTCCAGATCTTTATGGGCTGCCTTGCTTACAGTACACCTACCCTCCCCCACACCACTACTTCACAGGCTGATAAAACAGAACCACTATTTTTATTTATTTATTTATTGAATTTTGTTGACCCGGTAAACCTACTGGGCCTAGAAGTCCCTTTTTCAGGGGCGACCGGGGATACAGATGGTAAGCAACTGAAATTGAACCAAATGAAGCTGTTGGTGGTATTTTTAGTGAATTTATTTTATTTTGAAAGAGGACAGGACATTTATGGTAATTGGGCAGCTGTTTATAAAATTCTTATTTTCAGAAATGATATGCATTCCCTTAAATTATCTATATTGAACTGTATCTGAATAAAAAGTGATGTGAAAACTGTTTTTTTGCTTTGTTTTGTTTTTCTGGACAGCATTCTGTTACAGTTCTCTTCTCGGAACCAGTAATTTTGAGTTTTTACTATGTCATGGTTTGTGTACAGAATGGTAATTATGAGCCATTGACCTATCGTAACATAGCTGAAACTCCAAATTATCGGTTCCATGCGGAGAACTGTAACAGAATACTACCCATAAAAACAAAACAATGCAAAATATAATTTTTTTGTACTACCTTTTATTTGGGTACAGTTAAATATGAATAGTTTAAGGGAATCAGTATATCATTTCTGAGAATAAGAAGTTTACAAACAGCTGCCAATTACAAATGATTTCCTATCCTTTTTAAAGTAAATAATAAGTGAAAAAATAAGCAAAAAAACACAAATTTAGCATCAAAAGACACTCTAGAACAATTTGTGAGCGACTTGGATTCAGAAAGCTTGGTTCTAAGATGTTTGTTGAAAGTTTTTTTTTCCTCAGACAAGCACACACAGACGTCTGTCTTCAGAAGACTGCACTAAAGATAGCCTCCTCATGGCTTACACAGCTTGTTTCAGCAACACGTGATCTCCAATCCCATAGTACATTGCAAACAGCCTCTATATCAAACTTCGCTGGCAAAGTTACCAGCTTCCCATTTCACAAAGTTATCAGTTACCCTGAATTTGAACTTTGCATGGCAAATTAACTTTGCAGAATGAGGTGAATTTGCAAATTAATTCGTGGAGTGAAGTTTTCCAACTTTGCACATCACTAGTACCTATAGATCTTCAAGAGATCTATCATTAGCACAGAATATAGGGATTGGTGGGCACTGACCAGCAAAATAACATAAAGCAGGTCAGGAAGAACATTTGAGCTGAAACTTCTGATCGGAAGGCAGAGTCTCAGGTTAGGAGGAACAATGTAGCAAAACTATCCGAACAAGCATTTGTCAATGCCAAATGTTGGCTTGCTGGCACTGGCATTGGTAGTGCAGGAGTTAGAGAGATGCACAATAGGACTGGCAGTGAGGTAATGAACTGACGCCGACCCCAGCCCCACCATGCAGAGAGTGGCAGGCACCGGGGTGTGCCATTGGGTCATTGGCCATAACGCTTATGCCATTTCACTTCACCCTACCCTGCAGAGATCGACAAGTGCCGCGATGTGCCTTGGGGTCTTTGGGCCTTACACTCACCCCAGTCCATAACAGAATATACTGACATGGGCACAGTGTAGTAGAATGGGGTGAACGTTGGGTCCGAAGTGTCTTAGGCACATCTCGACACCTGTCACTAGCTACAGGGTGGGGGGGTGGAATGGCGTGAGCATTTCAGCCGACAATGCTAACTCACACCCCTGATGCCTGTCAGTCTGTACAGGGTGGGACATTGCCATTGGAAACCCTAATGCTGAGGGCATTTTTTGGTATTTTCACTCCAAATTTTCAACATGGGCCGTTTGTGACCCCATCTTATGAACAGCGGCACTATGAGTTTGTTTGCTGAAAGGTGATATTGTACAGTGACTGTGCATTTTGGTGGGGCAGGTGCGAAAACACAGGTAGGGCAGGATGTGAAAAATGACAGCTGCACTGTTTATGAGGTGGTGTAAAAAATGGCATTGTTGAAAATCTGGAGTGAAAATATGGAAAATTGGTGACATCACAAGCGTGCGTAGAAACTGCGCAATGCACAGCCATAATGCAAATATCTGGGGGATTTGTTTAACCAAATTTTCAACATAGGCATTTTTGGAACTCTGGTCATGAACATTGTTACTGTGATTTTGTTAATCTGGCCTGAACATTGATTTTCCACAGCAACCATGCCATTGTGCGATGTGCGAAAACACATTTTGGGCAGGATGTGAAAAATGACAGCTGTACTGTTCATAATGACAGTGGTGAAAATCTGGAGTGAAAATATGAAAAATTGGTGACGTCACAAGCGTGCATAGAAACTGCACAATGCACGCCTGTAATGCAATTATTTAGGGTATTTATTTTACCAAATTTTCAACACAGGCATTTTAGGACCCTCAGTCATGAACAGTCTCACTGTGATTTTGTTAATGTGTCCACAACATTGATTTCACACAGCGACTGCGCCATTGTGTGTCACATGCGTGGAAGCACATTTCAGCCAGGATGTGCAAAATGACAGATGTACTGTTCACAAGGAGGTGTGGGGAAATGCCAATGTTGAAAATCTAAAGTGAAAACATTACAAATTTGCAAAGTTACGAGCGTGCGTGGAAACTGCGTGATGCATGCTCATAAAAGTCTTTTTTTTTTTTTTCACCAAATTTGCACCATAGGCTTTTTGAGAGCCCACCTCATGAACAGTGGCACTGTCATTTCATTAATCATTCCTGAAAGGTGACCACAAAATCACCTTTCAGGACCGAATAACGCCATGACAGTGACTGTATTCATGAAGAGGGGTCCTAATAACCCTGTGTTGAAAATTTGATGCCAAAATTCTCAAAATGTGTGAGATATGCACCTAAGTTGAAAAAACCCTATTTATGCCATTATACAGCTTACCGGAGTTTCTTCAGTTCGTGGTCAGCTTTGAAGAGGGCAGACATGTTCCCAGTCAACCAAAGATCATTGTGCTGGGCTCTGGAGGTAAGTATGGGGTGAGGGGGGTGTGGAGAGATAGAGTTCGCAGAGGGTGGGCACGGACTGGGGGAGGGGCACCGAACACTTTGAGGGACCATTTTCTCGTTTTACAGGAGAAAAAAATGGACAACGAGGGTCGGTTTTCTTTTTTCGTAGGTGTGCTTGGTACACTGGGGAGGGCTCCCAGTGTACCACCTGCATTTGTGGGGAGGGGGATCGAAGCCGATGGGGATTGGGCCCCCTATTGGCACAGAAACATGTGGGGGGAGCATGATGCCGAGGGGGATTGGGCACCCCCTCAGCACACAACTGAAATGGGAGGGGGCATTATGCAATGGGGAGTGGGCTCCCCAGTTGGCAAATGAACTAGGTCTGGGCATGCTGACAGGGGAATTGGGCACCCCTGAAGTCAGTACTGTGTGGCAGATGGTGGCGGCAGTCACTGCCACCATGTTTATTGAAATACTTCACCAGGAAAGGCCCGTCGGGAGGCGTGTTATTGTGCCGCTGCATAACGAGCTTGCCTTTCATTGCAGCGGCACTTTGCTTAGATGTGGTGACCACTTTATATATTGCTGTTGTCAGCGTTTGCATACTGGCTTATTGGGGAATAAGGGATGCACCTACTGATGCATGCCCTGCATTTGCCCACAGTGACTACACCTCCAAATCTGCTACTACTGCAAGATGTTGGCTGGGGCGTAAGCGCAAGCCAACATAAAAAGGTTTTCCCTGCTTGGCAGGGAGCGGTCTCTTGCTCATGGACAGACTGAAACACAGGATGGTTATGGATAAAGGGGTGTACCGTACATTCTCAGTCTTTTCAACTTGTCCCAGCTGAAAGGGGGACAGCCCCCTACCATCATCTGCCTGCCAATAGAAGTCCACACGTAAGTACCTGTTACAAATTGTCCTACAGGAGTCAAAGGAATTTCTGATAATACATGGTATTATAAAATCCCATACATTACAGGAGGTTGTCTACATGAGTGCTGTGGCAGTGGACAATGTAAGAGCAGAAGCAATACAAAATCAGGGATCAGCATGCCAAAGAATGTAACAGCTGAAAATGAAAACAGCTGAAAATGCATTAATGGCCAAAACCACCCAAACAACTGAAACTAACATATTTGGCAATGCAAATAACGTAGAGATCATCTCACTTGTGCCACAGCTGACCATTACCATCACAAATTCAGAACTGAAGAATTGGATCTTTCAGATAAGTTCATTGTACATGCCATCTGACAAAAATACAAGTCTCTAGGAGAAGCTGAGAGAGCACAAAAGCAGAGGAAGAGAATGACCTTACCCTAGTGGACTACAAGGCTGAGGATTGTTTCAGTAAGTGAAACGAGGCAGTATAGTGAAATGATTTAAGGCTCTGAGCTGCAAACTTGGAGTCCTGGGTTTGAATCCCACAGCACCCACTTGCATACTAAGTGACCCTAAGCAAGTCACTTAACTTCCTTGTGCTCCTAGGTCGCACCTAGAAACAAGCTTCAACTTAGCATGTCTCTCCTAGTTAAAGAAAATGTCTGCTATGGCCAGAAAATCAGTCAATACGGGTACTACACAACCTGCAAGGCAAGGTGATGTGTAGCAAACTCGCTGGTTTATGGCAAAGGGCCATGATGGATTTTTTTAGAGTTGCAAGTAAACACCTCAAATTTCAGGTGTTAGATTCTTGTGTAGTATGATAACATTTAGGGGCAAAATATGGATTTTTGATTTCACTGGTTCACTTTGGCCCCTCCTAGAGTTATGTAACTTAACTATAATGCAGTTTTGACATTATCTTATATTACAGTATTTGTTAGTCCAGGTGTGCCAAGTGCTACAAACCTTGGCGTGTGCTCACAGCCATCTTGTGGTATTTTTCCTAAGGCCTAGTTTTGCAAGTAATACTTTTATGCAGGTTGCCCTCAAAGCATTGAGGGTGCTTAAGTCAAGTTTGCGGATCCTTGGCGCCCCAGCATCCATGGAGTCGACAACGATGTATCATACGCCCACTGTCTATTGCACCACTACGTTTAGTAAAGTTCACATCTCTTGTATTGTGTCCTCCTGGATCCTACCAGAAGATGTATTTATTTAATTCTGTTGACCCAGTAAGCCCACTGGGCCTAGGGGCAACCGGGGGGAGGGTGGGATACAGATGGTAAGCAACTGAAATTGAACCAGATTAAGCTGTTGGTGGTATTTTTAGTGAATGAGAGAAATCTGGCCAGGACACCAGGGCAATTCCCCTAGTCTTTTTCAATAAGTGCCATGGGATCTTTAGCATCCACCTGAACTACCACCAAGCCAGGCAGATGGGACCTCGGTTTAACGTCTCATCCAAAAGACGGCACCTCAAAAGTGCAGCACCCCCCTCATGCTGCACTACAGTGTCAGCATTGGGACATTAACCTAAGTGCTAGATATGGGAACTGAACCCACAGCCCTCTGATCTCCCGACCTCCGAGGCGAGTGTGCTACCAACTGAGCCACTGACACTGTTGCCAATAGCCAAAATAGCCAATTCATTGTTGTATACCATCGCAAAAGTAAGTAAGTAAAACTTTATTTTTAAGTGCTTTTCAAATCCAAAGCGCTGTACAAAAGATTAAAAATAACAATTTAAAGACAACAAACAATTAGATAAACATTTATAAAATCATTCACCATAGGCTTTAAGAAACAGAAATGTTTTGAGCTCCCATTTAAAACTATTGACGGTTAGGCATTCTCTTATCTGACGAGGTAGAGAATTTCACAGGACAGGGGCAGCATAGGAAAATGCAGATGCCTCGGATGTCTTTAAATGAACCCTGGGAATCTTTAGCAATCCCTCATCAGCGGATCGGAGTGAACGAGAGGGGCAGTAGGGAGTAAGAAGATCTTGCAGATATTGGGGTCACTGTTCATGTAGGGCTTTACAGGTCAGTAACCCAACCTTAAAGGTGAACCGCCACTGAACTGGCAGCCAGTGCAGTCCACACAGCACAGGCGTAATATGACTAGTTCTAGATGTCCCAGTCAAGAGCCTGGCCACCCGCGTTCTGCACTAGCTGCAAGCGGCAGATATCAACCCCTGGTAGCCCTAGGTACAGGGCATTGCAGTAATCAAGGCAGGTGGTCACGAAGGCATGGACCAGTATAGGAAGGTCAGCCAGAGGAACCAGGTGTTTCACTTGGGCGATATTCCTAAGATGATAATAGGAAGACTTGACAACGGCAGAGTCCTGCGATTTTAAGGTCAAACCATCGTCAATAATAATGGCCAGGTAACGTACCCGGTCTGAGGTCGAGAGCTGGACACCATCAAGCCATAAGCCTGATGGAAGCCCAGCCCTATGACCCGCCTTGAGGTGACCTGGGTCCACAACCAACACCTCGGTCATATCCGGATTTAACCTCAGCCAGTTAGCACTCATTCAGTCTTTGATTTCAGACAGACAGCTGTTAAGCACAGAGATCACATCATCTTGTCCGGGAATAAAGGACAGATACAGCTAGGTATCATCTGCATAGCTGTGAAAACCCAGACTGTATCATCTAATGATATCTCCTAATGGCAGCATATAAACTGCGAACAACATGGGTGCCAAAATGGAGCCCTGCGGCACCCCACAGGACAGAGAGATGGTGTCAGAGGAATAAATTCCGGTGACAACCCTCTGTGTCCTGTCTGTGAGCAAAGATTGAAACCAGTGTAGAACTGTACCAGACAGCCCACAGAGAAGTCGCAGGCACTCCAAAAGCACACCATAGTCCACAGTATCAAATGCTGCAGAGAGATCAAGAAGGACTAGAATAGTACGAGCCTTTCAATCTCTCGCAATTAGGAGGTCATTTAAAACCTGGACAAGAGCGGTCTCGGTGCTATGTCTTTTAATAAACCCAGACTGGAGAGTATCATAGACATCGTGATTTGTAAGATGGTCATCTAGCTGTGACACAACCACCTTTTCAATAACCTTACTCACAAAGGGCAGGTTAGAGATAGGTCTGAAGTTGGCTAGACAGTCTGGGTCCAAGGAGGGTTTTTTAAGGAGTGGTCAAATGACCGCCTCCTTTAGGGGAATCAGGAAAGACCCCTGCTTCAAGGACTTCTAGACAATTTCAGCAAGGATCGGGCAGATAATATCTACGCAACCTAACAGTAGTGGCATAGGGCCCAGATCCAAACTACAGCTGGTTGGTCGTACAGTCTGAATAATCCTTACAATGTCCACAAACTCCAGCCTACTAAAGTCAAACCAGGTATCACGGGTGTTCATCTCCTCCCGCCGATCTCCGCAATCCCTTAAGGAGGGAGCAGGGCCAATGTCCAACCTAATGCTGGCAATCTTATCTGCAAAGAACCGAGCAAACTCATCACACTTTATTTGTGAAAAATCTCTTCCAGACTGCAGACAGAGTGGATTGCACAGTCTGTAGATAGTCTGGAAGAGTTGAGCTGGTCAATTCCATGCAGCAGCAATCTCCCTGGACAGGAACTCTACCTTCTTACGGGTAATTGCTGATTGATAGACACCATAATGGTCCATCAATCTAAGCCTGTCAGCATCCAGGCCAGATTTCCACCAAGCCCTCTCTAGCCTTCGCCCCACTCTACTCAGCTCCTTCAAGGACCCATCAAAACAAGGGGTTCTCAGACACTGGGTGAGTGGACGAACACAAACAGGAGCAATTGAATCCAGGGCATCACCCATCGCCTTATTATAGGCGAGTACGAGGTCCCCTGGACTCATGCACTCACTTGATACACCTGATTGGTCCAGTACCACTGATAGGCCCTCTGGGGTTACCCCCCTCAAAGGGCAATACTGGACCATCTCCATAGGGGCAGGTCTATTTGGGGGCGCCCCAAGCTTAATCTTCTTGTGTGATGGTCCGTCCAGGCATTTGGTTCCACCCCCAAATGCATGATCTCCATCTCCAGGAGGAAACACTAGGTCCAATGAGTGACCTCCTATATGGGTAGCAGAGGTAACCACCTGTGTAAGGCCCAACATAGTCATAAGTTGGAGGAGGTTATTTCCAAATTGCAAGAGTTCATCGTCGACCCAGGCATTGAAGTCACCCAGTATTAACCACCTGGGTGACTCCAATGCCACATCGACAATGAAGTCCACAAACTCCTTCAGGAATTCTTCACCATTGCTGGGTGGACAGTAGATGAGGAGAATCCTGAACCCTACACCTGCTCCCAGGATACACTCAAAGGATCAAGTGCAACCCACTGGTACATCCACAAGACCCAGCTCTGTTTTAAAGAAAATGGCTACACCCCAACCCCTACAATCCAACCTCAGGCGGTGTATTACCGAGAACCCAGCTGAAGTAGCAGATGCCAAAATAGGGCCTGCATTCTCATCCAGCCAGGTCTCGGTGATGCATGCCAGGTCAGATGTTGCAACAAGATCAGCTATAATAGCGGTCTTGTTCCTAACTGACCTGGCATTACACAACACTGCCCAGGTTGGATGGGTTTTCAAGGAGGATCCCAAGATCTGCCCACAGTTTGCGGAGCCCTTGGGTATGGGAATCAGGCAAGGAGGACCCCTTTCCTGATCCCATTTCACCCCAGGGCATCTTCTAGTCCCCAGTGTCTCTATCTGCCAAACACTCTCCATTCTCCCACTCTGCCCAGTCCATCCACCCCTCAGATGTCTCCTCACTATCCCCAATGCATGGCAGCTTCCATAGACATTGGTTAATAATGGGGGACAGTGAAATGGGCGCAGATCCAGGAACAGAGTGAGAGAATAATGCCTGACCGTCTTAAGACCCTCCCAGCACATCTTGATCAAACAATTAATAAATAACCAAACTATACCATTACACTACAACAGTATAATTATCAGTCACATATATACATCCAGTTCCAACAAACACAACCCACACAACCACACACCCACACAAAATATCCAACCAGTCATGCATACGCACTGCAACAAAACAGTTTAAATAAACAAATCAATTATTACCACATAAAAATAAAATAAGTAAACACATTATTTACGTTTATAGTCCAATTAAATCCTATAAATCCTGTAAGGAGTCCAGTCCCTTTTTGTCCAGATCAGTTCACACAAATCCTGACAGGTAGCAACACTATTTAAAAATTAACCATCAGATGATTCTTTGTAATTATAGGCTGAGGGACCTCTCACTTCCCCAGCGGCACCAGACTTTGTTCTAAGACTCTGCTCTCACCAGAAGTCTTTAGAAAAAGTACCATTAGTTTATAGCCAGTGTAATAGCCTTTCCAGGGCCTGCAGATATGAAGACTCTGCTCTCACCAGAAGTCTTTAGGAAAAGTACCATTAGCTTATAGCCAGTATAGTAGCCTTTCCAGGGCCTGCAGAAATGAAGATCCAATACCAGGGATTGAGAGGGAAAATGGCCACCATATAGGAGGTCGCCACCCCCAGCCGGGTCCAGAACAGTGGCCCCCAGCAATGAAACCACCCACCAGTGGGTCCCCCCAGTAGGCCTAGGAGGCACCGATTACTCACGCCCACCCTTCAGCAGTCCCGGAACTGGCGTCGCTCATCCAAAACCCAGCCAGAGCAGCGACCACCCCAGGTAGCTCACCCCACAACTCACATATCAGAATTACCCCAAGTTCAAAAGTGACACAGGATGAAAATGAAATGATGGATCCGACAGATGCAAATGCAGACAGAGAATCCAAAAGACATAAACTCCCCACAAGTTCAAAGGCTCACCACACCAAATGGTCAAATTTTTAGTTCCTAATTACTCCGTCAATCTTATCCATGATAGACTGACCAGGAAATGTCAGCTCCCCTTAATCCACATAATCCAGCGTTATAATTCAAAATGAACACTTTCCCGAGCAGAGGAATATATATCACACAAACTGCAGGACGTCAATCCACAAAGTTCATGCGCTGCTCACAAAACCATTGGGTCCATTCAACAGCAGAGTCGGATTCCAGCTCGGACAGTTTCAGAGCACACGAAAAATGAAAAATGTAGTGTAGGAGATACAAAAATCAGACCACAGAATCCAAAAGCCGCTACAAAATCATCGGAAAAACTCCAATACATCAAATCGTCAACGAGAACAGCAAACGGTCTCCACAATAGGAAATAGTCGGTAATCTGTACATAAAACTATAAAGCAAAATAAAATAAAACAAGGAAATAATAATAAAATGATAAGATGTGCTGTAAAGGTGCTAAAACGGTATCAAATGAGCTCAAACAAACGAACAAACCAGAGACAATGCTGAGGCTAGCCCAGCGTGGCCACCATCTTCTAGAACTCCGTGCAGCTAGCAACACATTTACAGCGCCGCATCAATACAGTGCCAGATTTTGGTGAGTGTTATATTCAGTGACCTCTCTGTGCCCCCCTCCCTGAGGTCTGCCCCCCACACCAGAGTTGGTATATTTTAGTAAGGGGTGGTATGGGGGGCACAGCCCAGCACAAACAGAGAGGTCATCCAGTATGACAGTCGCCAAAATCTGGCACTGTATTGATGCAGCACTGTAAACATGTCACTGTTATGCCGTGGAACCATTCATTGTCTAGTGCCCTAACCTGATAAACAAAAAAAACTTAATAAAATAAATAAACATGAACTACTTTATTTATCTTTGTTTCAGTGTGTTTTTGAGGTGTTTTTTTTTAAACAATGACTGAGACTGAGCCTATTCTTACTGCAAACTCCTAATTAGTCATTCATAGTAAAAAAGAAACAATAACAAAATAACACTGTATGGCAATGGTGGATGATGAGGAAGTATGGGTATTGATGAAGGACACAGCAGGAAGAGAGGCCTGATAAAAGTCCTACAAGATGTCACAACTTATTTTACTTATTTTTGTTACAGTTTTTAGGCTAGGAAAGGCACACTAAGCCAAGGCTTGTTTTCAGGTGTGTCCCAGAAACACAGGACAGTTAAGTGGCATTTATACAGAAGGGGAAGGGAGGTTCGGTACTTTTTTATGGAGAGAGTAGTGTCTGGGTGGAATACACTGCCAGAGGAAGTTGTATCCTGTGGAACAATGGGCTGCTTCAAAAGGAGATGGGACAGGGTAAGGTCACTGAAGGGGGGGGGGGAGGGGCAGCTGCAGTATAACAGCTGCTAGCTGCACCATCAAGCAGACTTGATAGACCATAAGGCCTTTTTCTGCTGGCAATTTCTTGTGTTCATATTTATTTATTTGCTTTTGTTTACCAGGTAAGCACACTAGACAGCCAAGTGCCTATTTTCAGGTGCGACCTGGGAGATTACAAAGTACAGTCAAGAACATCAGGCATTACAACGTACATACAAGAACAACAGGCATTACAATGTACATACAAGAACAACAGGCATTACAAGGGTTCATATAAGAACATCGGGCGTGTATAATACGAGTAGAAGGTAGATAACAGCATAGTACAGGCATGGATAACAGTAATCAATGACAGTAGTCAACATAAGGGGCAGCCATACCCTAAAGGATATGGGTAAAAGGTTAATGAGTAGGACATTTTGTGGCAGAGGGATCTAAGAAAAACATGAAGATAGAACAGTATATGTGCTCTTGTCATATATGATATGACACACTCATGGTCACACAGTACGCAAATGGTGGCTGTGGGATTCAAACCCAGTTCTTTAGGTTTGCAGTTCTGTGCTCTTAACCACTACGCTATATTACTTAGTGTTAAGGCACTCGAACAGATACATAACAATAGGACAGTTTCAGGCCTAGTTACTTCACAGGCTGGCTTTTAGTCTCTACCAGAGAAGTTTATCTACTGGGCATCAGCGCCCACTTACCACAGTTGTTCTGGGGAGGATGTCTGCTGAGGTGGGGTCTCACCTGTCTTTAGACTTTCTCATCAGCTGAGGAACTGGAAGGAAAGGTACCCTTTCTGTAGATGATATCCAAATCTGCAACAGGGTGGACATTCAGGAAAGGGTGGAGAAAATCAGCAGGAACCTGGGGAAATTCAAGGGATGGTCAAGAGCATGGCAGTTGGAGTTCAATGCCAAAAAGTGCAAAAATCATGCACCTAGGGCATAGGAACCCAGGCGCGGAGTATGACCATGTGATGTACTGATGGTTACTAAGCGGAAAAGGGACCTTGGGGTTATCATATCTGATGACCTCAAAGTGTCAGATCAGTGTGACAAAGCAGTTTGTAGGACCAGTGGGATCCAGGGATGCAGCGGGAGAGATATCTCCAGCAGGAGGAGGTGGTAATGCACCTCTATCACTTGCTGGGAGGCCGCATCTCAGAAAGGACATAGGATGTAGGCAATCCAGAGGACAGCAACTAAAATTGTGCAGGGGTTGCACCAAAATCCCTACAAGGAGAGACTGTGGGATCTCAACATGTACACCCTGGAAGAGAGAAGAGCGAGAGGGGACATGATAGATACCCACAAGTACCTCATAGGGTTAAATGGAGTGCAGGAGGGAATCTCTTTCAGTGAGAAAGAGTAGCAGAACCAGAAAGTATGTGATGAAGCTGGGGGGGGGGGCAGGTGGAGTTTAAAAGGGATGTGAGGAAGTACAGCTTCACTGAAAGAGTAATGAATGCTTGGAACAGACTAACAATGGAAGTGGTGGAGGCAAAAACAGCAGGGCACTTCAAGCATGCATGGGACAGACAAGGGAAATATTAGTAAAAAAGGCAGGGAGAAGAGAGGGTTGACGGCACTGGAGACCAATTAGGGTTGACAGAGACAAACTAGGCAGAGACCATCTAGGCAGATTGTGTGAGTCAATTAGTCCTTTTCTCTCAACAAATTCTATGTTTCTGCATTTCTAAGAAGGATCACCAGGACCAGGGGACATGCGATGAAGTTGGGGGTAAGATAAATGTGAGAAAATATTTCTTCACTGAAAGGATTGTAGACACCTGGAATAGCCTGCCAGCAAAAGTGGTAGAGGCAAAAACAGTGGGGGGAGGGCTTCAGGTATTCATGGGATCAACATAGGACTGTGTTAGAAAGCAGGCAGGGAGGCGGGGGTACTGGAGACTAGCTAGGGTCTGCAGAGACAGATTAGGCAGGGAATATCTTGCAAGACTGGAGGAACTAAGAGGTCCTTTTCTGCTGTCAAAATCAATGTTCTATGAGTACAACCTAGCCAGCAACTAACAGCTCCCATCCATCTACGTCTGTTTTCTGCTCCCTTATGGTTTGTTGGCAATCCCCTCTGTGATCTTGACAGGCTTAACTAAAACCCCTCAGTCACATCCCTCTGTTCCAGAGCCCCATAGACTTTGACAGCTCTGATCTAGCTATTCAACACTGACCACACCCACTCTTAGCTGTGCCTAGAGTTTTCTGCCATTGGTGTCACAAGCAGTCTTTCCTCCTTGCAGTTCAGCAGCAGACTAATACCTACTGTGTGATCCCTTCTGCAGTTGAGAGAATCACATGACCTGTCACTCATATTCAAAGTTCATATTAGTAACATTCAGTGTATCAAAATAACAAAAGAAACCCAGAGAACTAACCACTCATCATAACAAATACAGCACTGTACAAACAACATTCTCTAAACACATTCAACAGTCAAACATTCACATAATGTGCTATAAAAACACTATCAGTGTCAGTGGCTCAGTAGGTAGGAAACTCATCTCTGGAGCTGGAAGATCAGTAGGTCAATGGTTTTAACCCCACAGCAGATACTTGAGGTAATACAGAAAATAACAGAGGCCAATCCACTGTTGACGTGCTCAGCTTAACTACAAAACCACAAAACAACACAAAAGGCACCATCCACGAGTAGTGTTGCCATGAGGTGCTTTATTTGGGCAAAGGAATAAACAAGTGTCAACTTGCATAAAGTGCATATAAATACTGCTGGGGCATTAAAAGCAAAAAGCCTGGTTGGTTTTGCACATGTACGCTTCCTCAGGGAGGCAGGTCCAGTTTAAAGGGGCACTGTCAATCCCCCTTAGGTCTCAAACTGTCCCTAATTTAAAATACACAATTCATGATTGTTCATATTTTTTAGAATACATTGATAAAGATGGTAGTTTGATTCTGATCCCCACTTTTTTCTTTTAAAGTAAAAAGCAGACTGCCCGCCATACTACTGTTACCACACCAAAACGTGTTTGTTTACATTCCTTGATCAACTCCCACTGCAGCTTTCCTAGAGTTGGGACAGTCTAGTCACTCTATATGGGAGGACAGGAGGCTACTGCAGGGTGAGTGGCTGCCCTGTTTGGGATGTTCCTAATGTCCAGAAAGTATACACTAAAAGTAGATTAAGGATTTGAAAACAAACAAGGTTGAGCATAATTACACCATTAGCATGCATTTCAGTTGTACTATAACAGGAGGCAGATTAAACAACCAGCAACACCAATGAGTTTTAGAGAAGCTAAGCAATCATAAAATGTGGGTTTTCTATTAGAAATAGTATGATGAAAAAAAGGTTGACAGTGTCCCTTTAAGGTGCAGGTTTAAAAACTTATACAGTCCTACGCAGAGATATATCATAAGATCCTCTGCACTGAATAGACCAGTATAGCTTTTACCATTGAGAATTGCCATGTGCATCATATAATGACTTATTTTTTCTTATAGACCGTGCAGATTATTCTTCATCCTTATACTTGGACTTTCTCACATCGATAATGACGATCTCCATTAATTATGAAGTATTAAGTATATGCATTATAAATGGGATATTATGAATTGGAGATGGCTTAGATGCAGATATGTAATTACTGCGGCTGTTTCAAGCTTGTATTGTAACTAGTTCTACACCCAGTGTGTTCTGTAAAAATATGTTTAGTCTATTTACTTATTGAGCACTGGCACTTTAAATCCTACACTATTTAAATTTACTTATTTAGAATTTTGATAACTGGGAAAGGCACGCTGAGTCAGGGCTCATTTCCAGGTGCGACCTGGGGAAGGGGGAAGGGAGTACATGCATGAAGAGCGATTACAAAACGTACAAAGTGCATATGCAAAGTACATTGGCAGTCGAAACAAGGTGGAAATAATTGAGGAGCCCCCACTCGACCTAGCAAAAGCATGGTATCTAGCTTTGAATAAAATATCAGTACATGGATAAAGTATCAGTAAATGTGACCCAGCACCTTAGAATGGACTGGCCTCCCTGAGGAAGTGCACAGGTGTGAAACTGGTTGGGGTCTTTTGTTTTTAGCACCAAAGCAACATGGATGTGCATTTTATATAAGTTGCATTTACTGATGTCTTTACTGAGATATACCTTCAACAGACTGTAGTGCAGTATGAGGTTGTGTTGCACTGCTGAGGTGCTGTCTTTTGCATTAAACATTAGACCAAGGCCTCGTCTACCCAGCTGTAGTCACTATTCAGTTAAAAGTTAAAGATCCCATGACACTTACAGAAGAAGAGTAGGGGTATTTTTTATGAATATCAAAGGAAAATGACACAAGGGTACATACAAAATATACATTATACACATCACAGTCATAAACAAAACTAATATTAGAATTAATATTAGACTTACTACCCTAGCTCCAGCACCATATCTCTCATCCCTTTCCTCTCTCTCTCTCCCCCAGTTAACACATATCTCTTCCTTATCTCCACCCTACCCATCCTGTTTCCCACCCTCTCCCCTCTCATTCCACCTATCCTTATTCTCCTATCACATCTGCCTTCCCCCCCCATGACATTCTCATCTCCCTGGCTCCCCAAAGAATCCTGTGTTGATATACTGCAATACTATTATACACTCCTCCCCTGCACAACTCACACTGTAACTTATCCCCATTGTACTACTCACTATCCTCCTCGCTTCTCCCTGTTCACACCCTTAGTCTCTAACCTTTAGTGCCACGTTACACCGCTTCGCCCCTCCCCTTCAGCCTCTTATCTATGGCACACCATGCTCAAAGCCTTATCCCGCCTGCATGCTCGGTCCTGGTTGACAAGGCCTTCCGGCTGCTCCTCTCTATTGTATAAATTTCTGTTCTGTCATTATTTTGTATCCCAATATGCTGAATTCCAGCTGTAATACTTCTTAGCTGTAATTGCCTTTACTGAATATATCGTAACATGTTTCTGTCTCAATTGCTTGTTTTCTGTTTGTACTCTTTGACATGGAACCTTTGTAAAAGCTCCATTGGCTCAAAGGTGTTAATCCGAATATTAAATAAATAAATAATACTACTGTACAAGATAAACACCCCCTCATCCCATGTTATGTGGTAACATAAACCAAAAGAAAACATATGATCATCACTACACCTGGGACTATAAGTCTACCCCTACAACCCTTCATTTTATTCCGGGAGAGGCATTCCACATATTTATGTAAGAATTATTTGACATGTGCCCCATGTAGATTACAGTTTGGTCTGCAGAGAGATTAATGTTCTCCTTTTCACCAAAATTCTGGATCATATTAAACTTGATTCCAACCACTACATTTGGTGAGGAATACTTTTGTGGGGATGGTTAGTGCACACTTAGATTACCCCAGAAAAGATTTACATGCTGCTAAATAGACCCTTAGTGTGCTGTCATGGTACTTTGACAATCTTCTTGGAAACTCCCTAGAGCCACAGCACTGTACTGTGACTTGGAAAACAGCGTCTCATTTCACCTGCGACCCAGCAGTTCCCAAAACTGTACTGCAAAGGGGAATTCCAACAAATGCTGTTTGTGTTTCTAACACTCCTATGCAGGTATGCAGCAGGCGTAGCTTTTCCACAACACTTTTATATTTCATAGCATCTTTCACACTCCCTTCCCAAGACTGCCCAACCATGCAAGATCCCACATGTGAACTGCAAACCTCTTGTTGGTCATTTGTTAATCACTATCCTTTCTAGGCCTACTGGACACTGCCCGAACTCCACTGGTTATGAGAAATTCTGTATCTGTACTAAGTTGTATAACTGCTTTTGGGAGCTACTCTGCACTTGCAGGACAGACAACTTCCACTTTTTAATTTTAATAAAGACAGATATCAAGTATTCTGATAGGGACCAGCTGTTCCACGCAGTTGGGATGGAGAATCTCCTGGTTTCCAATGCCCGAGAAAAGGCTGTTAACTATTCTTCCAAACTTGCAGTCCATATTCATTCTGAACTACAAATTCTTGGGAAAGATGCTGCTTTTGAGAAAAAATGAGTGAAAAAAGCCACTGGATTCACCATCCCTACCCCTTCTTCTGACACCACCTTATAAGCAGGGCCACTGGAAAATTGCGCCCGCAATTTTTTTTTCGGAATCCGCAATTTTCACCATTCTCCGCAAAAACTGACGTGTTCCACAATTTCTTGCAATTTTTGAGTTTTTATATTGAACTGTGTGAAAAGTATTAACATTTTTAACAACATACTCTCAAATATATTGACAATTTTGCATGCAGACTTAGGTTTGGCCGAAACAATGCAGTGCAAGGTAGGGCACTGGTTTTATGTGACACTGATTTCTTTTGAATCCTTGTCTTGTTTGGTTTTAAAATCCACTGGCCAAGCATAAGTACACTTAAATACTTAACGTTTGTTTTGTGTTGAAGCAGTCTATCAGAAAACATTTTGTTGCCACACAGACAAACAAAAGATGGGAGAAAAGGTGCAAACTATCCCATTCACCTAAATGGGGTACAAACTATGAAGCCCTTTTGTAAGTGGCAGGGCAAGTTTTTCCCTTGTTTCCTTGTTTCTCAGAAGAAGCCAGAAGGGGAAGGAAGGAAACATATTCAATTCAGTGCTTTACAGTAACTGGTAATTGCTATTTTTCTTTTAAACTTAGATTGAGGGCTTTTAGTGACACTATAATTTCTTTGTTGTCTTTACTTATAATTGTTTTTGGGCTGTTGAAAATTTAAAACATAGTGGTGGTGTAATTCTGTGCTGTCTTTGATTGCTGCAAATTGTATCTTGGCTTGTCTGACTGCCCTGTAGTTGGGTGAAGGGTGTTAATTGTCTGGCCTCTGACCTCAGCTACATGATAACTGGAGGTGGGGCTTAGTCAGAGTTGAAGTAGCAAGTAGAGTTTATTTTCTCAGAAGAAGCCAGAAGGGGAAGGAAGGAAACATATTCAATTCAGTGCTTTAGAGTAACTGGTAATTGCTATTTTTCTTTTAAACTTAGATTGAGGGCTTTTAGTGACACTATAATTTCTTTGTTGTCTTTACTTATAATTGTTTTTGGGCTGTTGAAAATTTAAAACATAGTGGTGGTGTAATTCTGTGCTGTCTTTAATTGCAAATTTTCGTCCCCCCCTTCCCCCAACTCTTAATTATATGCCCTGTTAAATCTGATTGGCAGGAGCTAAACACAGGGTATACTAAGGGGTGTGAAGTAGGAGGGCCATAAGGGGGAAGAAGCCCACCCTCAGCACGACAAGTGTTTCGACTTATTTATTTATTTATTTATTGTTTTCTTTTTCTTTAAAAAAAAAAATTATCTGTCGATCAGTGGCAGGATTTTTAGGACAGTAAATTAATAAAAAGGGAACTAGGAGAGCTTCAGTAGCAGACAAATAGTGGAATTGCAGTATAATGTGGGGAGTGGTGCAGTGCAGTGGCTGTGGGGCAGCCATATTCAGGCAGACCTTCTGGACACTGAGGTGCTGCCCTATCTGCATGCATCTCTCTGGACTGCGGAGGAGGTAGCCAGACTCAGGCGGAAGTAAACTGGGTCAGGAGTACCATCACCCCTATCCAGGGACCACCCAGTCCAATGCAACTGCCTCAAGGATGCCGAGGCGAGGAGCACTTGGATGACAGTGGGCTCAGGAGGGTTAAGCGGTCAGGCAGAGGCACATCCAGATCCTATTCCACTCAAGAACTCATATGCCACACTGCGAATGAGGACAACCAAACAGAGGTACCCAGAGAAGTGGAAGGAAAGGATGTGGAGGTTAGCCAGGGAGGTGACCTCAGCGGGGAAAGCAGTGGACCCCAGAGGAGGAGGAAGCGAATCCTGGTGGGGGACTCCATCATAAGAGGGATCCAGCTAGGGACACAGGAGGGGGAGGACAGGGAGGTGAGGTGCCTACCAGGTGCCACGGCATGGAGGGATGGAAGGAAGATCCTGGGGATTACTGGGAAGGCAAGATGGGAGGGTGAGCTGGATGTCATTATCCACCTAGGTACTAATGACCTGGCAAATGGGGAGCCAAAGGAAGTTCAGGAAGAGTTTAGGAAACTGGGGAGGGGTCTCAAGCAAGTAGCTACTTCTGTCACTTTCTCAGAAGTACTACCTGTGAGAGGCAAGGGAGAGCATAGGAGTGCATGCACCAGGAACTTTAACTCATGGTTGAAGAACTGGTGTTGTGAAAAGGGTTTGGATTCATTGGTGACTGGGGACCCACCTGGAGGATGGAGGTTTGTTCAAGCCTGACGGCCTGCATCCATCCTGGAGGGAATCAAGCACTCAATGATAAGTTTAAATGCTACATTGACAAGCATTTAAACTAGCAAAGGGTGGCAGGCCAGCAAGGTGGGTACCTACTTGCTCACCCCCACAGCTAGCAGTGGAACCAATGAACCAGAGGGTGGCTATCTCTGCAAAGCAGTGTGCAAAAGATGGAGATTAGTGCCCAAGAGGTGGATAAGCAGAAAGGGCAAAATTCAGCAGAAGGGCAGACAGCAAGGAGAACCAGGGATAAATGACAACCAAGGAAGGGGCTGGAGTAGAACTGTGAAACAGTCTAGGAGGTCAAATCATGGAAAGCCATGTGTGCAAATGCCAGGAGCCTTAGCAACAAGATGGAAGATCTGGAGGCTGTCATGGTGCAGTCAGACCTGGACATTGTGGCCATCACTGAAACCTGGTGTAATGATAACCACGACTGGGAGATGGCCATACCTGGCTACAACATATTCAGAAGAGACAGAGCAGGCAGGAAGGGAGGAGTGGCACTGTATGTGAAAAATGACATAAGGGCCACAGAGATCCAGGAGGAACAAAATGGTGGAGAGATACTGTGGGTTAAGCTGGAAAGGAAAATGGGGACAGCCATCCGCACAGGTGTGGTCTATAGACCACCAGCACAGGAGGAAGAAACAGATAGGGAGCTGATGCTAGCCATCCAAAGGATGGCAGACAAGGGGGAGGTAATACTGGTTGGAGACTTCAATATACCAGATGTGGACTGGAGCATCCCAGCGGCAGCATCAACTAGGAGCAGATTTATCCTGGACTCCCTTCAGGGTGCCTTCCTCAAGCAACTGGTCATGGAACCAACTCGGCAGAAGGCAATACTGGACCTTGTGCTCACAAACAGGGACAGTGTGATGGGGGTAACAGTGGGGAGCACCTGGGAAACAGTGACCACCAGTCATTGTGGTTTGAAATCACAGAAAGAGCAGAACCAAACCACACAAAACATGTATCCTGGATTTTAGGGGGCAGACTTTGGGAAAATGGGAGATACTTGAAAGAGGCATTAAGGGAATGGAACAGGAATCAGGGTTGAGGAACAGTGGGCAGTATTTAAAATGGGATTACAAGAACAACAGAATTATGCATTAAGCAGGTTAGCAAGAGGAAAAGGAAGAGAGACCATTATGGTTTTCCAAAGAGGTAGCAAAGAAAGTGAAAGCCAAAAGATTGCATTCAGGCAATACAAAAAGACACAGGCAGAAGGGATAGGGAGAAGTACCAGGAGAAGCAAAGGGAGGCAGGGAAGTCAGTAAGGGAAGCCAAAGCTCAGACAGAAGAGCACATTGCAAAATCAGTGGGTAGAGGGGACAAAACCTTTTACAGGTACATAAGTGAAAAAAGAAAGACAAAGGGAGGGATAGTGAGACTGAAGGGGGAGGATGGGGCCACGTGGAGGATGACAACAGTAAAGCTGACTTATTGAACAGGTATTTCTGCTCAGTCTTTACTGAGGAAGAGGAGGGTAATGGGTCTGAAGGGAGTACAAGGGGTGAGAATGGTGCAGAAATGGACACAAGTCCCTTTACGAGAAAGGGTCCTGAAGGAACTGGAAGTAATAAGAGTTGATAAAGCAATGGGGCCAGATGGGTGCACCCAGGTCCTTAAAGAACTAAGAGAGGTGGTGGCTGAACCTCTGGCTATCCTGTTTAGCGATCACTGGAAACAGGGAGGTACCCAAAGACTGGAGGACAGCAGATGTAGTCCCTTATACAAAAGTGGGAACAAAGAAGAAGCAGGGAACTACAGACCAGTCAGCCTCACCTCGGTAGTCGGAAGATCATGGAAGCACTACTGAAGGAGAGATTGGTAGAACATCTGGTTGTCAATGGACTACAGGACCCAAGGCAGCATGGTTTCACCGGGGGAGGTCATGTCAGACCAACCTCGTTGAATTTTTGACTGGGTGACTAGGAGGTGGATCAGGGAGGGCAGTGGACATGGCCTATCTGGACTTCAGTAAGGCCTTTGACACTGTGCCACAGAAGACTATTACACAAACTGGGAATATGGGTGTGGGCAGGACAGTAGTGTGGTGGGTAGGTAACTGGCTGGGTGGCAGGACACAGAGGGTGGTGGTAAATGGCTGTCACTCCACAGTGGGAAGAGTGACCAGTGGGGTACCACAGGGATCAGTGCTGGGACCGGTCCTATTCAACATCTTCATCAGTGACATTCATTGGGACCTAGAAGGCAGAATTTCACTGTTACGCTGATGACACAAGCTCTGTAACAGAGTAGACACACCAGAGGGTGTAGACAGAATGAGAAGCGACCTGCAGAAACTTGAAGAATGGTCAGAGGTTTGGCAGTTGAAATTCAATGCAAAGAAGTGCAAGATAATGCATATGGGGCACAAAAAACCCTGGCACAATATATCAGTTGGGGGGGTGAGGATATAGCATGCACCAAGCAGGAAAGGGATCTTGGGGTTATCATCTCTGATGACCTCAAGGTAGGAAAACAATGTGACAAGGCTGAAGGTAAAGCAAATAGGATGCTGGGATGTAGAGGCAGGGGCATCACCAGCAGGAAAAGGGAGGTCATAATTCCGCAATACAAGACACTAGTGAGGCCCCACCTGGAGTACAGTGTACAGTTCTGGAGACCATACCTACGTAAGGACATAGACAGGGTAGAGAAGGTTCAGAGGAGGGCAACAAAGATGGTGCATGGATTGCATCACAAGTCCTATGAAGACAGGTTGAAGGAACTGAACATGTACTCCCTGGAGGAGAGGAGGGGAGAGAGGGGATATGATAGAGACATACAAGTATCTTACAGGGAGGAACAGGGTGCAGGAAAACACTATTTTTAAGCGAAAAAGATGTTCCAGGACTAGAGGGCATGGGATGAAGTTGGAGGAGGACGATTCAGAGGAAACATGAGAAAGAATTTCTTCACAGAGCGGGTGGTGGACAAGTGGAACACCCTGCCAGAGGAAGTGGTGGGGCTGAAACAATCACGGGATTTAAGAATGCATGGGATAGACATAAAGGAATTCTGGAGGTCAGGGGTAAGGGGCAACAGACTTCTAGGAAAACAAACTGAACTTACAAGCTCAAATGGGCAGACTGGGTGGGCCATAGGCCTTTATCTGCCGACACTGTCTATGTACCTATGTATCTATGTAGCATACTTTCATTCAGACTAGTTTTGATTCAAACAGCCGAGTATATTTGGATGGCCTTGCCAATTTATTTATTTATTTATTTACGAGTTTTACCAGGAAAACATACTGAGCAAACATGCTCGATTCCAGATGTGACCTGGGGGCCAAGGCCCACATACAATTTGACAAGCAAACACAGTACAGAAATGAGCATAGGCTTGTACGTTTACATTTTAGGAGAAAAATTACAAGCAGTGTAAACATTCAGTTAGTACTGTACAAAACATATTTAATTATAAGAGCAAGACATATGTAAAACTTTCCTTAGCTAAAACAGGAACAACTGGAGGTGAAATGTGCTCTAAGTAATTGGTTACGTAGGGAGGGGTTTGGAGCGTGCCTGATGGGGGCAGGTAGGGCATTCCAGGTCTGGGGTATACGATAATTAAAAGCGGCCTGTCCTTTGGATGTGCGCATGAACGGGATATGGAACAGTCTTTGGTCCATACTCCTGAGGGAGTACGCAGGTGAAAGCTGTTGGGAGAGGACAGAGGTCAGGTAGGGGGGAAGGGAGTGGGACCAATATTTGGCAGCGAGCCTAGAACAGTTAGTTTGTCTGCGGTCATGTAGGGACGGCAGGGTTACTGAACTGTAGAGGTTGCAGTGGTGTGTAGATTGGGGGCAGTCGAGGATGAAACGGCAGAAGGAGTGGAACAGGGTGTCTAGGCTGGCCAGGGCGGACCCGGGGGCGATAGAGTAAACTATATCTCCGTAGTCAAGTACAGGAAGGATCATTTTTTGAACAATGGCCTGCCTTGTCTGTGTAGGGAGGCAGCTTTTGTTACGGTGAAGTGCGCCAAGTTTGGGGAGCAGCCGCTTGTGTAGAGAGGTGATGTAAGCAGAGAAATCTAGATGTTGATCTAGCCAGATGCCCAGATATCTGAAACTCGTGCAATTATCTAGGGGAGTCCCATCCAAGGTTTTGCAGGGGAGACTAGAGGCTTGGCGGGAGAGTCTTTGCGGCGAGCCAAAAGTTAGTGATACTGTTTTTTTTGGGTTAAGAAATAGCTGGTTTGATCTGAACCAGTTCTGGATGTCATTGAAATCTTCCTGGAGTAGGGTTGCTACGCTGTGTGTTGTGGGCCCAGAGGTGTAAAGGACAGTACCATCTGCATACATCTGAATGGAAGAGCGGGAGCATGCTGTAGGGAGGTCGTTTAGAAAGACGGAGAAGAGTAGTGGACCCAGGACAGAGCCTTGGGGGATGCCTGAAGGGACTAGCAGTGGGTGGGAGGTGTGAGAGGCAATTTTGACTACTTGTTTCCTCCCTACCAGGTAGTCATGGAACCAATTGGTGGCCTGTGTAGACAGGCCTGCGTCGGTGAGTTTGGAGATGAGTAGGGGGTGAGATACAGTGTCAAAGGCCTTGGCTAGGTCTATGAAGATGGCAGAGGTGATAAGTCCTTTGTCCATATTCGTGAGAATGTCATCTGTGACTCGAAGCAGAGAGGTGATGGTTGAATGGGATTTTCGGAAGCCCAATTGGTAAGGTGTGAAAAAGGAGGAGGTGTCAAGGTATGGGGTGAGTTGGGACAGGACCAGACGTTCCTGTAATTTGGCCAGGGTTGGAAGTAGGAAAATGGGTCGGTAGTTTCCTGGGGAAGAGAGGTCCCCTTCTTTAGGCAGGGGTATAACGGTGGTCAGCTTCCAGGCTATAGGAAGCTTGCCTAAGGAGAAGGATAGATTGAAAAGGTCGGCTAGAGGGGCGGCTATGTCCAGGGCGGAAAGATGAAGCATCTTTGCGTCCAGGAATGCAGGGCACTTACCTTTGTTTGGGTTTAACATGCGAAGGGAGCGAAAGACATCAGCTTGGGAAACTGGGCGGAAGGAGAATGGAATGGTTGTGGGGGTAGCCTGAGGGGCACTTGTGCGGTGGGGAGGGATCGGGGGGTGAGAATGAGGGAGGGATGAGAGGAACTTGTCAACGCAGCTGGAGAAGTGGGTATTAAAAGCTTCAGCCACGTGAATTGGGTCAGAGATTGGGGTACCCTGTACAAGTAGTGTTGGGGGTGCAGGTTGGGTGGGGGGAGGAGAGCAGGGTTTTGAGAGATTTCCAGAAGTCAGTTGGGATTTAAGTTTTTACTGAAAGCCGATAGAAAGTAGGTTTTTATAGCTTGGCGAATGCTGTTCGTACACGCGTTGCGAAGGAATCTGTATGTAGTGAGGGAGGCCTGTGTACCCAATTTCTTATAGGCTTTCCAGGCGAGGTCTCTGGTGTGGCACTTTCTAATTATGTCAGCCGAGATCCAGGGGAGATGCCCTTCTCGGACTCTTTTCATGCGTAATGGTGCATGTTTGTCCCATATTTTAAGGAAGTTTGTTTTAAATGCCTCGAAGGCGATGTCAATAGTGGGAGCCTCAGAGATGAAATTCCAGCTTGTTCTCCTTAGGTCCAACAGGAGTGAAACTAGGTTGAGGGAGCTATAGGACCTTGTGTATATTGTCTTAGGGGATGGGGCAGGGGGCTGTGTACCTTCCTGACCATAAAGATCATATGATGATCACTTATGGAATCAGGTAGGAGGCCTGCGCTTAGACTCCTGTGGGGGTGGGAGGTGAGAGCCCAGTCCAGTAAAGTGTGGTTTTGGGTTTTGTGGTTTAGTCTGGTGGGATCAGTAATGAGTCGAGATAGATTCTTGGCCTTAATTTTTGTCTTTAGGTGGGCTTTGTCTGGGCCGAGCCAATTTATATTGAAATCTCCGGTGACGTGTAGCTCACCCTCAGCCGCTAGCGACTGTAGGTTGCCCAAGTGGGAAAGGATGGCCTCGGGGGGAGTGCAGGGGGCAGTATGAGCCAGCCACATAGATGGGGGCGGAACTAGGGAGAGAGATTTTGATGAGTAAAGAGTCTATGTTACCAGGGGATAGGGGGATGTCCACTAAAGTGAACTGGCGACTGCTTGAGATGTACATAGCCGTGCCCCCGCCTCTCTTTTTACCTATGTGGTCATGCCTGATTATTGCATACCCTGGTAGTGATATTTCCATGTCAGTGTGATGCAGTTTTAGCCAGGTTTCAGAGATCACTAGGATGCCTGGGCGCAGGGTTAAGGCAAGTGGCTGCAGCAGGGAGAATTTAGATAGTAGGCTGCAGCTGTTTAAGTGGAGGATACGGAGGCCTTTGGGGAAAGAGAAAGGGGAGTGGGTACTTGAAACTGGGGTATTTGGACCGGGATTGGCCTTTATGTCCCCGGACATGAGTAAAAGAAGGATGATGAGATGTTTAAGTTTGCCCCAGGGAGGTTTAAGGCAAGTTATAGCGGTTCGATAGGTAGAGGTAGTTTGGGGGTGGCGGCAGATTGAAGTGCGTAGAACAGAGTGGCACATGTAAAATGAAGGCGGTAGAATAGTAGCACCAATCAGACTGTAGTGGTCATTTGTGCTGGCTTGAGCAGGCGTGGTATCGTGGGCTGTGTAGCCAGGCAGTGTGGTTAGGCTAAGGGTCTATAAATGTCGGATGTACGTTACATGAGAAGATGACTGGTGGCAGAGAGGATAGGCTTGCCAGGTGGAGAAAAATGAGTAAGGTAGGCTTCAGCTGCATCCTAGCCTGAGGTATATTTGGGAGGGTGAAAAATTTAAACTTGAATAAGCTAGTTGCTAGCAGTGATCTCACTCTTAGAAACTACCCCCTAGATGCTCACGTGCAAAGACTATAATAAAAACCTGACTAAAGTCTATAAACAAACTTATAAAACACAAAATGTCTCTGAACATTTATCTTTAGCTAAACAAAATCGATGCAGCCAGAGTAAAACAAAGGCCTATGGCCCACCCAGTCTGCCCATTTCAGCTTGAATGTCCAAGGAATAATGCTTGGTAAAAGTGTGAACCATTTTCCAGGTAGCTGCTTGACATATCTCTAGAATGGGGATGTCTCTGGCAGCAGACAGAGAAGCAGCTGTACCTCTGGTAGAGTGAGCCCTCAGGCCTGAGGGGGGAGTCTTACCCAACTTTTCATAACAGAATTGGATACAAGAGACAATCCACCTGGCAATGGATCTTTTAGTGGCAGGTTTCCCCTTCCCAACCTTACCATAAGTGAGGAACAGTTGGAGGGAGGCAAACCTGTGACCCTTGGTACGCTCCATGTAGTAGCTAAGGGCCCTCTTTACATCTAAGCTGTGCAGCCTTTTCTCACCAGAGGAAGAATGATCAGTGAAGTAAACAGGGAGAGAAATAGATTGATTAAGTTGATTAAGGTGGAAATCCGAAACTACCTTAGGCAAGAACTTTCTATTAGTCTGAACGACTACCTTATCTCTGTGAAAGGAGATAAAGTCTGGCTCCACTGACAAAGCTTGTAATTCACTTATGCGTTTGGCAGAGGTGATAGCCACCAAAAACACAGTTTTCCAAGTCAGGAACTTAAGCTCAGCTGAAGACAAGGGCTCGAAAGGAGGTTGCATGAGCTGGGCAATGCAAACATTGAGGTCCCAGGCAGCGGCAGGGTCCCTGAATGGAGGGTTAGAGTGAAGCAAACCCTTAAAAAACCTGGTAAATACAGGGTGAGAGGAAAGAGGAGAGGGTTTACCTGCTGAAAGAGAAGCAGAGACAGCTGCCAAATGTACCTTCAGGGTAGCTGGTCTCAGCCCTAAAGTGTTTAGATGGACCATATAATCTAGGACTGTAGGTAAATCAGCAGTGTCTGGGGGAATATTCTTTTTCAAGCACCATATAGAAAATCTTTTCCATTTGGAGTTATAAGTAGCCCTGTTAGAAGGCTTCCTAGAAGCCCTGAGTATATCCATCACACCTTGAGAGAGGTGTAGGCCAGCAAACTCTAGCTCTTCAAGAACCAGGCCTTGAGATTGAGAGACTTGAGATTCGGTACCAAACCCTTCCCTGGGCACATGTTAACAGATTGTGATTCTTGGGAAGGCACAGGGGAGGATGGACTGCTAAGGACAGGAGGAGAGGATACCAGGGTTGCCTGGCCCAATCCGGGGCAATCAGAATGACCCTGCAGGATTGGGCTCTGATTTTGACTAGCACTTTGAACAGAAGAGGATAAGGAGGGAAGGCATAGAGGAACTTCCCTTCCCAGCTGAGGGCTAAGGCGTCCAGAGGAACTGAGCCCAAGACTGGAGACCTGCAGCAAAAGAGAGGAAGTTGATGATTGTCTGGAGCTGCAAAGAGATCTATTTGCGGGGTGCCCCAATTTGCAAATACCACTCCCAGAACCAGGGGATCCAGGGACCACTCGTGATGGCCCTGAGAGATCCTGCTGAGAGCATCTGCCAGGACATTGTCTTTTGCCTGGGAGGTGAACTGCCAAAAGGGAGGTGTTCAGGGAGTACGCCAGAGACCACAACTTCATGGCTTCGGTGCACAAGGCCGTAGACCGAGTGCCCCCCTGCTTGTTGATGTACCACATTGTAGTGGTGTTGTCTGTTCTGACCTGCACAGTGTTGTTCTGAACAGATTCAGAGAAAGCTTGAAATGCTAGAAAAACTGCTCTGAGCTCCAACAGGTTGATGTGGAGCAGAGACTCCTGTGGGAACCACAGTCCCTGGGTAGTGAGGTCACCCATGTGGGCTCCCCACCCCAAGAGGGATGCATCTGTAGTAAGGATTAATGAGTGAGGCTGAGTGACAAAGGGAACTCCTTGTCTCAGATTGCTCTGATCCTGCCACCACTGAAGGGCTTGGATCAGGGTTCGAGTAACTGGGATCAGTTTGGTAAGAGGATCCTTTCTTTGAGACCAAAAGGCCCTCAGATGGAACTGAATGTCTCTCATTTGAAACCTTGCTCCTTGCACTACTGCTGTGGAAGCAGCCATGTGCCCTAGGAGCTGCAGAAAATGCCTTGCTGGTCGAGAGACCTGCAGGGTGAATGAAGAGGCCAGGGAGACAAGGGCGTTTGCCCTGTCTAGAGGGAGGAAAGCCCTGGCTTCCTGGGTATTCAGCTCTGTGCCTATGAAGGTTAGGAGCTGGACAGGCTCCAGTACTGACTTTGAGAGATTCAGAAGGAAACCTAGTGACGTAAGCAGTTGCTGGGTTATCTGAAGATCTAGGTTGACCTGATCTGGGGATTGTCCTACAATGAGCCAATCGTCCAAATAAGGAAAGATGAAAATCTTTTGCCTTCTTAGACAAGCTACTGCTACTGCCAGGCACTTGGTAAATACCCTTGGAGCTGAAGTGAGTCCGAAGGGCATTGCCCTGAACTGGTAATGGCCTGAGGGCAGCTGGAACCTGAGGTACTTTCAGTGGGAGCTTCTGATGAGAATATGGAAGTAGGCATCCTTGAGGTCCAGGGATGCTAGCCAGTCCCCTGGCCTTAGGGAAGGTAAAATGATTGCCAGAGTCACCATTTTGAACTTTGGTTTTAAAAGGTGCTTGTTTAGGTATCTGAGATCCAGGATGGGCCACCATTCTCCTGTCTTTTTTGGGGTAAGGAAGTACCTGGAGTACAACCCTTTGCCCTGGTGTAGGGGTGGAACCCTTTCCACGGCTCTGAGAGCGAGGAGGGTGGAGACCTCTGACTCTAAGGCGAGTGCCTCCGATGGAGATGCAGGAGGGAAAGACCTGGTCCTCAGCTTCGGAAATTTTTTGAAGCTGAGGACCAGTCCCTGGCTTACTACTTCCGGGACCCACTTGTCTGATGTGAGAGACTTCCAGTCCTGGACAAAGTAAGCCAGCCTGCCCCCTACCAGTAGAGAAGAAGCTGCCCTGGCTACCCCATCAGGGTGCCTGCTTGGCAGGGGCTTTGGGCTGAGGAGTGGAAGCAGGCCTGCTTGAACCCCTCCTGACCCTTCCTCTAAAGAATCCCCTCTGGGTATAGGAGGAAGAAGAGTCTTGAGCCTGATAAAAAGGCCTATGAAAAGGCCTGCCTCTGCCCCTGGGGGGCTGCTTCTGAGGAGTGGCCTGCCTTTCCTTGGCCTGTGCCCTCCAATAGGTGGTCCTGTATTCATCCATTTTCTTCATATAATTCTCTGTTTGCTCCCCAAACAAAGAATTGCCAATCACAGGAAAATCAATGGCTTTTGACTGGGTAACCTGTGACAATGTGGTGCATCTGAGCCAGGCCATTCTACGAAGAGCCACAGAAGTAGCCATAACTCTAGAAGATACATCATTAGAGTCCACCGCAGCATGAAATTGCATTTTTGATGCCTCGATACCATCTAAAGCTACCTGTTCCAGATCCCTGGCAAACTTGTCAGGGAGTTGTTTGACTAGAGCCAGCACAGTATCCCATCTGGATTTCTGGTATCTGGCATCATAAGCCATGTCATTTGCTTGTCTGAGCCCCAAGGATGCTGCCATATACTGTTTCTTTGCCATAGCATCAATCTTCCTGGAGTCCTTTTCAGGAGGATGTGAAGCTAAGGGGATATTTGCCTTGTCACAGGCTGCAGCCTGCACCACACTCACATGGCTGCATTGCTGTGTGAGAAATTCTATGTCAGAACCTGATAAAGTATACCTTCTGTCCATCCTTTTATCCACAGGAGGTATAGAATGAGGAGTTTTAAAACTTTTACTGTCTGTTTCCTGAAAGATTTATGAAGGGGAATAGAAAGTCTCTTAGATTCTGGAATATCCATCATTTCCACATAATCAGGTTCTTCCTGATCATCCACAGCTTCCTCAACAGAAAGTTGAAGAGTTTCAGCAACCTTTTTGTAAAAGATGAAATGAGCAGGGGACTCAGAAAGCCTTTGGGGGGGAACCCCTAAAGGTCTGCCTGGAGAGGTATCTGGCTCAATAGGAGTGTGCACATCTTCCAGACCATAATTACTCTCTTCATGCTCTCCTTCTCCCCCCCCCCGCCCCCACGGTTCGTAAAATTCCTCAAAATCATAATCCTGAACCGATGGGACTTGGTGAACCGAACGTCTCCCAGGTGGGGATGGTTCAGGAACCAGGGAAAGAGACTGGACAATTTGTATTGCTTTGGCTATCTCTTCAGCTGTTGGGGAAAGGACTTTTTCCACAGCAGCAGTCTTTCTAGTCCTTTTTGCAGGAACTGGCTCCTCAGATCCAGCTCTTCGTTTGCCCGAGGAAGTATGGCCCTGATCAGAGGGCACTCCCTCAGGTTCGGTTGGCACTGAACCAGGCTGGCCATCTGGGTCAGTGGACTTTTTGGCCTCTCTTTCCCTGAGCCTACCAACTCTCTTTTCAATGGTGGCAGCAAGGAAATTCTTGCAAATCTGGCAGTCTGAATCGAGGTAGGCAAACCCCAGGCAATAAACACAGGTGGTGTGAGGGTCAGCCTTGGCAAAGGCTTCCCCACAGACAACGTGAGTGCCGAAACCCAGTGGGCCCGGTTTTTCTTTTGGGTTTCTCAGACATTATGCCAGCTCAACCAAAAACTTGCCCGTTTATGGCAATCCGCCAAGCAAGACTCTCCTATTGGTTCCCAACCGTGTCACGGATCGTGGAAAAAAACGTAATTAAATCCGTTTTTTTAGAACCGATAGGAACCTGGAACCGCACTCTAAAAAGGACTAGCAACAGAAATGCGATTGAAAATGCAACCTAATCGGTTCAAACCGAACCGATAAACATTTTACAAGTTCCACACAGAATTCGGATGAAAAACCTATCTATTACTTACGTTACCACAGACAGAGCTTGAACCGAACGGTTGCGGTTAAATTTAATATTTTTAAACTGTTTTAAACCTCGAAAATGAACCGAGCAAAAGGAGGAATCTCCGGAGCGACTGTTCAGTGAGGCGGAGTAAAGAATCTGATGGTTTGGGTTTGAAAGCAAGCAGACAGAGCTTCCTTAACCGAGCTCGCGCTCAAGATTCCATGCCTTGTATGGAAGTTAACTATTTCACCTCCGGAGCAGTTCTAACCTGCGGTCATACTGCAATTGCCATAATATAGCAAGACTTCATGTTGTTTGAAGTGGAGGTTGTGGGAATCAAACCCACATCTGCTAGATGCCCACAGTTTATTCACAGTTTGTTATTCTAACCTCTAGACTATTCTGCCAGACCCAATGACCCCCAGATTTAACGTTTAAATATGTGATTTCAAAAATAGCGTACAGTACCTACAGTGCAAACACTTTTAACAACATTTTACTAAAACTCAATCATTCACCAGTCTATCTGCTTATTTTTACTTGTACCAAAGTGGGTAAACAGCTTATAGGGCACTGTAAATAACTGTTGATCAGGATTCATTATTCTACATTAGGAAACAGAAAATATGTTTATTCTGACTTTATTTAATATTGATTTGCTGTGGCTCACTTTATAGAATCTATTTAGCACTGTATGAGGCAGATGCTTTTAAATTTTGAAAGATAGGCAATGCATATGATAGCTTATCAGTTTAGTATTCGTTTTAGGAACATAAACTTTTCTTTATGTTTTAAACATATTCAGGTGTCAGTGTATTCATTTAGCAATTTATACTGACTAGTATATGCTGCAGAAAACATTAAAAGATTTATTGTGAAGCCTTCCAGGTCTATAGAACCCCGCAATTTCCCACAAATTTTGTAAAACGCTCCGCAACTTTTGGTAATCTTTTCTGCAATTTTCCAGTGGCCATGCTTATAAGTTACTTCCCTTTTGACTGGGTTTAACCTGCTACCTCAAAGTCCTTGGAAGAAGGTATAGACAGGTGAACCGGCCTAATCTTTCAGTTTAGAATGCAGAGGTTGGTGTTTCTGCAGATTCCTGTGAAGACTGACCTCACCTTTCAGAATTTGCTTGTTACTCCAGGGAAAAATTGGTGGATGGCCCCTCAGGGGGCCTGTTTCTAATTTTGGATGTTGTGGGCCCTCTGGGCCCCATAACTCTGCCTAGGAATGCCTGATTTGCAATTCTAAGGTGTCATTTTCTACCTTTATTGCCGTGCCAAGTTGGATAGAACAACTTAGAAAATCAAAAATGACCACAAAAATCCAATATGGCTGCCATATTGCTAGTAAATAATTGATTTGCTAATAATTTCCAAATCCCTAGCTTCCAAGATACCAATTATCAATGATTCATGAATAGGGGGTTTATTATTATTACGTTTAACATAAACACATATTAAATTAATATAATAGAACATAAATATAAATAAACGATGCATAACACATCAATCTGCTTGTTTGTGCCGTAGACCCAAAACTGAGTCCACGCTGAGAATTTGCCACTTTGTTCACAGGATTGCATGGCGTGTTCATGTACGTTGTATGCCTGTTTAGTTTGTATTTCTAGTTTATAGTTTTTAATTTTAGTTTCTGTTTTAGAAACATAGATAGCTCTCTAGCTGTACCTGTTGGACTGGTCAATCCATTCAATTTACCTACCTATGTTCTTTGTGAGAACCAAATTTGAGATACAGAACTGCAACAAATATTAGAAGACAATGGGCTGAATGCCCTCAAAGCTTTTGCGGAGAAATGATCAGTCACAAAACCAACTTCAGAGTATGCCAAAAACTTCAGCCTTTTATGGAATAAAATCCATGGCTAACTTCCCCCCAGCCCTGGAGAAACAGGCCTACCTGTTCATACAAGGTGTCACATAAAAGTGGTCCATGTAACTCGATATAAAAGGAGATGGTTGGAATTTAAGAAGGATGAGACCTGCTTCATCTATGATAAGAAAAGGAAAAAGGAAATATGGAAGAAAAACTCCAAAGAGTTGAACTTGAAGATGGAAAGAGTACATTGCATGAAAGCATGTTATGGAATGAAAATTCTGATAATGCTCTTTTGTCTGGTGCAGCCAAATGTTTGAAGGTCGCTACTGCCAATGTTGACTGCTTTGCTGTAGACGCCAAATACCATCAAAGTTGTTACATCACTTTCGTCTACGTCAGCAAACGAGAGAGACAAACACCAGGCAGACTGGAAAGCTTTCACACAAAGAGTGCTGAAATGGAGTTTCTTCAAATCACTAGAAGAAAGGTTATTGAGCAGAAATGTTGCTATTTACTCCCAGAGTTACTGGAAGATCTTCATAACCTCTAAGAGTTCCATGAATGCTAGCAAGATGCTGGAATAAATCACACATTTCAGCTGAAGAATCTTATCAGCAATAAATTTTGGAGATGAGATAGGTTTTACTGCAGGGAAGAGGATACATGGGAATCCTCTCATTCTTCACTCAACAAAAGTAAACCCATTGATTATTCTTTGGCAATCTTGAGAGGAGCTCGGCTCAGAGATAATGACATCACCAAGGCATTTGCAAAGATGATCAATTGGAAATTAAAAGATAGAAAAATTGAGTCACCGGAGTTTCCTATGGCATACAAAGACTTGCTTTCTGGGCTTGATAATTATGAACCCATTCCAGATATCTTCAATGTGATAGCTGTCTCTATAAGCCCTTCTAAGAAGATCAATGCTCTAGGTAATGCGACCATCCCAACAGAACTTCAAGCTACCAAGACGTGGTCCATTGCTAGTGACTGGCAATGCTTCATTACCGGAGAACATTCTCCAAAGTAGATAGTTCTATCCATGGTCGTTCATCATCTCACCAGAAGTAAAGAAGCAGTCAATCTTCTACATCATTTGGGGCTGGTATTTCTTACACAGACATCAGAAGACAAAACAAGAAATTGGTCCATGAAAGTAAATCTGAGAAACAAAAAGCACTGCACACAATTCCACCTGGATAGTCAACTCATGTCACAGCTGATAACTCAGATGGTAAGCAACTGACATTAACAGGAGTCTCAACAACACATGACACTAACTCAATGATTTACATATCCCGGATTTTGCGTCCTGCTGTCATCTGCAATTTGCCAGTACAAGAACAGAATATTCCAAGCAGCTCAACAAGAGAAGTCCAGGAAACCTTTGACAGCCCAGAACTTATTGACTATGGGGATTATAAAATAGGAAAGAGAAGACCCCCACCAATCATCCCATCCTACAATAAGGATGAAAGAAGGACCAAGCGTGATCTTCGTTTGAGCAAAGACAATTTTGGGGCTCTGGCAGCAAGCACAGAATATTCCAGAGAAGATGAATCTCTTCCAGTCCTTGGATCATGGACAGCTTTCAATAAAAAAGCAACATCAACCTCTGCCTTCAAATCTGAAACTGATTTTCTGACCATTATACCATGTGAACCAAACGATGCAGTTTGCAAATATTACCTTGACTTTCTCATGGATCTAACAGATGTTCTACAAAATTGATCACATCTTCAGCCATAGCGATCATGCAGTTTTCTACAAGATTGTGCAAATAATGTGACAAGAAGAAAAATGTACAAAAGTGGTTAATTTGATTAGAGGATTTCATGAACAGATGGTGAGGCAGAAGATCCTCTACAAGCGATACAGTGCTATGAGATTGCATGACTGGTGGGTTCAGGCAGGGATAATAGTGGACGGATCTGTTGACCAGGCCATGGAAAGATGTCATTATTCTAGACTGATGAGGTTATATAAACAGTCCCTCAAGGCTCTCCTATGATTCATGGGATCCAAAATTCATTGCTCATTAACTGACAGACTACAAGAAAAGCTCATCAACATAAGAAGATCTGTATCAGCAGAATCCCTGAATCTTGTCCTCTTGGATGAATCTTCCCCTAAAGTGCAGTCACAAATGCTAGAAACCTCTGGCACCATGGGACAGTGAATGACAGCCTACATTGGTGACACCAGCTCTCTTGTCACCCAGGTCGCCACATACAGAGACAAGAATCTGAACTTGCATCTGCAGGATCAACAAGATATTCTATCTTTACTGTTTGCATTCAACTATCAAAACTATTCTCGATATTTGACATGGCATCATGTAGACCTCATCAATCTGAAAACCATCAATGAGAATGCATACAATGAACTGCAGGAATATGGCACTGGGACTAGTCCTGTCCAGTGAGGCATTCTCCATGATACCTGGTGACCAAGTGACTGAGGTCTCAATCAACAGAGAGGTCAAGGTGAGGGGGTGTACCCATGAGAGGTGGTTACAATACATCTGAGGAAGCTGATGGTGACTTCACATTGAATTCCCACAAGCTCACTAAAATTCAATTGTTGCTGAAGGAGAAGATGCTTCTGAAAACATCGGCCACACAAAATGAGTTGACATATGGTGCCATTAAGAAACTAATGGTCAAGTGAAAGAGCTAGTGAAGAAACTTCATGCATATTCAGATCCATGTCAGGGTGTAGCATGACATATCACAATGGGCATTGAAATACCACCAGAAATAGTACAGGGTCTTTTGAAGGCAAGGGCTACAGGGGAAGCTATGTTGAGTGCATTTATAAATGACCACCTCATATAAAGGAAAATTGGTTTCTTTGAGCCCATTAAATGCAGCAGAATTTCCATAAGAATGGACAAGAAGAAAAAGAAACCCAAATCAGAATCAGTCTTGAAAGAAGACTGTCAGACTCTCGATATCATTGTTGCAAAGTGCCCTGACAAGAAACATGCATTTTTTCCATCCACTCACAAGATATCCTCTTGCAATAGCAACTGAGGACGGAAACCTCTACAAACCTAATACCAAACATGTTTTAGGAAATTATCTCATCGATAAAGCAGAAACTCAAAGTTCTTCCCCTCCTCCGTAACACTCAGTGTACATACTGTATATGACGCCATGGCGATGGCCGGAGCAGTTCCTGCACAACGTACATGGGACAGCCTTTGAAAAGCACTTCTTGTCACAGATACACCTCCGTCTACAGCAAACTGAGTGGAAGTCATCATCATTTTTGATAATTATTTGGATTATCAGGAATTCTCGGTGAAGCAGCAAGAACAAGCTGAGCAAGCAGTAGGAACTGGATGAATGCGACTGCACATGAGATCAGATTCGTGAGAGATGCTGCAGGGAAAGGTGTATCAGCAGTGCCTTCACAACAACACCAATAAAACAGATCTCATACAGTACTTCAATGAGTATGCTAGACAAGAGGATGTCAGAAAAAACTTATGGTACCCACTTACTATCAGCAGTGGCAGAAGCATGTATACTATATACCCAGATTCAGAAGAATTCCTGTTTTTCTGCAAACACGAGGAGGCAGATACAAGGATAGTGCTGCACTGTGGTCTTGCAAAAGGCCCAGTTGTCATCTGAGCCAAAGACATACACATCCTTTATCCTGATGGTTTACACTTTCACAAAGACCCTTCCAGATTCACTATGGATGCTCCAAATTGACCCAGACATATTTGTAAACATAGGATCTATATACGATCACATTGGACACACTGCAAGTCTCAATTTGCCAGCATACCACGCTGTCTACAAGGTATCAAATACATTAGTCTTTCAACATTCACACAGAGTCAAAGAAAGAATAAATCTCCTTTCAGGGCTTGGGGAAAGCACATACGCTTCACAAGACGCTGAACAAAATGTCAAGACCTTCATTCGACACTGCGTCTACAATGGTACAGGAGGAGAGGATCTAGCACAAGTAAGGCAATACAATGACCTGAAAGTGAAGACTATGCAAATGATTCTACCAGACCCAGCAAGCCTATGTCAGCACATAAAGAGACCAAATCTTGTAGCCTACTGTTTGCGCCACTGCAGAGAGCCAAAAACCCCGAAAGTTGACCCTTGTTTGTCAGGATGGAAATGAGAGGATAAAATGCTGAAACCTGTGTGGTTCACAGGGTTTTAGCTACCTGACATCCTACATCATAGAAGAAAGGGCAGAAGGTTAGCTGGCCAATGATGTGCAGCTGACGGAGATGAAGCAGACAACAAAGGTGAGTCAACACCTCAATACACACACAGAAGACCAAACAAAAACCTTCGACCACAACACCAATGACTGATTGTACAGCAGATGATGACACTGAAAATGACGCATTGGCAGCCAATGAACAAACTTCTGCAGATGAATCTTCAAGCTTTGGGAGTGAATGTGACAGTTCAGATCCAGAGTGGACTCAAAATAATGATTTCAAAACTGGACATTACAACCAAGGTGTACTGTTGACCCAAAATATTCATAGTATTGGGTCAAATCATTGATAAGATGACTTAATTCTAAACTACAAATCAGCACATACAACATATAGATTTTAAGCATTATTGTATGTACTTCAAACTATTTATCAGTAAATTGCCTCCTGCATTCAATTGTTTTATGTAGTATTAATGTGTGCATTTGGTCCTGTGTCTAACAGAAAGCCTCAAAGCAATATATAGATGTCATAAGTGTTCATGAATAAATGTTCAATATATAGATGTTCATGATCCACTGATCATCGGTATCTTAGAAGCTAGGGATTTGGAAATTATTAGCGAATCAAGTATTTACTAGTGATATGGTGGCCATACTGGATTTTGGTGGCCATTTTGGATTTTCTAAGTTGTTCCATCCAACTTGGCATGGCAATAAATGTAGAAACTGACACCTTGGAATTGTAAATTGGGCATTCATAGGCCGAACTATGGGGCCCAGAGGGCCCACAAAGTCCAAAATCACAAACAGGCCCCCCCAAAGGGCCATCTGCCAATTTTCTTGGGTAACAAGCAAATTCTGAAAGATGTTGTCTATCGACACAGGAATCTGCAGAGATACCAACCTCTCCATCATAAATCGAAAGATTAAGCTGGTACACCTGTCTAGTACTGTATAATTTAGTTTCTACTAGGGATGGGCAAAAGCCTTTATGTGGAAACCTAGCTGTCCCAAATTCAAGTTTCAGCAAATCCCACACTAAACACTGACTGTTCAACTTGGATTTCATTTTTCCTTTAGTTCCTCCCCCCCGCCTCGTGGTCACTGTTAGTCATGTGACTGGTATTTGATGCGAAGTGTAGAGGTGAAAGGGTATCCTTGCAGCTGGTTCCATACCCCCATTTGACATGTGTAAATAAACTGGATTATAAAAGAAAAGCATGCTGCAGTTCAGTGTTATTCCATGAAGTGCAGGGTTAGTGAGTGGACATCCTGGGACTGCCTAGGAGAGAGGTCTATGACCTTGTGCTGTAGTAACACTAGCAGTATAGTGGGTGGCAACTGTATGAGGGCTAGGGAAAGAAAATGAAATGGAAAAATGAAAAGAAAACTTTTTTTCACAAAAAGCGAAAAGTTAACGTTACAAAAAAAAAACTTTATGAGGACAAAAATGAGCCGACGACAGATGGGACTGAGGGAACGTGACAGTGGGGGTTGGGGAGACTTCAGGGAAGGTTACAAACAATGTGGGGGGACTAGTTGGGGCTGGGAAAACAGATGAAAACAACAAGCACAAAAAATGAAAAGTTGCATTTTACAATGAAAAAAGTCAACTTTACAAAAAAAAATAAATAAAACACTTCACAACTTAGAAAAAAAGGTGCATTGATAGAACCGAGGGAAAGTGAAATTGGGGGTTGGAAGGACTCGAGAAGAGACTACTGATGACATGGGGGTAGGGTGGACAGAATTTTGGTTGGGGTTGGGTTGGGACTGGAGGACTAACTGAGAAACTAAAAGATAAAGAACTAAAAGGACAACAATTAAGGGGGGGTCAAAACAGAAAGTGGGGCTGGTGCTCAGGGACTTTGAGGACGGTGACCACGTCTGGAGGGGTGCTGAATTACAGTACAAAGGAAACAGGGCAAGGAAAACAAGATAACAAATAGAAGGAATAAGAAAATTCAAGAAAAGAAGTCTGAAACAGAAATATAAAATAAGTTTAATAAAAGCAAAGAAGGGAAAGAATTAAAGCAAGTTAAAAAACTGAAACTGGGGTTTGAGGAGGTGGGCTGAAGTCACACATTTTTATTTTTATTTTTTTTATTTATGCGAACAGACTCACCTTGCCTTCAAGGCCCTCAGATATGTCACCAATGAAAATATTGAAGAGGATAGGCTCTAGCACCAATCCCTTATGCACACCACTAGTTACCTCCCTCTTCTCTGATAGTAAGCCGTTAACCAGTACCCTCCGAGTCCTTCCACAAACCAGGTCCGTACCCAGTTTACCACTTTTTGCCCTACTCCTATGCTGCCAAGTTTGTTCAACAGTCTTCTATGCAGGACCAAGTCAAAGGCTTTTCGGAAGTCCTAGCATATTACATCCACAGTACCGCCCTGATCTACTGTCTTGGTTACCCAATTGAAGAACTCTATTAGGTTTGTCTGACATGATCTTCCTGTGGAGAAACCATGCTGTCTTGGGTTTATTCTATTATGTTATTTGAGAAAGGATGTAATCCTTTCCTTGAGTAGGGTTTCCATTGTTTTGCCCACAATTGAGGTCAGGCTTACTGGGCGGTAATTGCCAGCACTTTCCCTACTGCCATTTTCATGAAGTGGGACAACTGTGACTTTTCTCCAGTCCACAGGAACTTCCCTGACCTCTAGCGAGAGGTTGAACAGTTTGGCCAGTGGTGCAGCTGGGTCGTCCCTTAGCTCCTTCAGTGTCCTGGGAAGAATTTCATCAGGTCCCACGGCCTTGTCAATCCTAAGTCTTTCTAGTTCCTTCAGGACACTACCCCTTGTGAAAGTTGACTAATCCATATTGCTGATGTCTGCACTTTTGTCTGTCAAGGTGGGACCACAACCTTCCTCTTCGTTAGTGAATATGGAGCAAAAGTATCTGTTAAGTATTACTGCTTTGTCTTTGTCCTCCTCTGTGCACTCCCAATTTTCTCTCTTAAGTCTGACCATATCCCCACTGGTCTTTATTTTCTCTTTGATATAAAGAATGTCTTGTCTCCCTTTTTGACCTCCAAGGAAGGTAGTGCTGTTTCTCTTGTCAAAAAATTAGCTATATCCCTGGAACTGGACCCCAGAATATCAGTGATGTTAGAATCAGAACATTATATTCTTGCCATGATGTAAGACCCTTAATTTAAGGCTAGTCTGGCATTCTTTCTCCCCTATGTCCTCATAGACATCAGCAGGAATAAAGACCTACTCATTGAAAAGTGTCAGATGAAATGCTGGATACTGTTTTGATTTCACAACTAGTTGAGCATGTATCCTCCCAAACCTTGCTGCCAGTGGGAGAAACAACCAGTGGAAAAGATGCAGATGTTCAGGGCTACATGACATTGATAAAGACATTAATTCTTCCTTTGTTGGCCATGGTCATAACTGCTGCCACTATGGTTGAAGACTATGTAAAAGACCCCTGGAAACTCAGCATATGGGATGATCCTTTGAAATCATTGGACAGAGTAAAGAAAAATCAGGCTTGCATTGTGCAGCATAGCCATTCTATATTTGTGCTGTCAGCTGACCAGCATCTGCTCTAAGGGAATCCTCCGCACTGCTGGTAGTTTTGCTTCAGATCTGCACAACCACTCGTTGCCTGAAAACGTTGAACGTTTGACATTTATTGACGTTAACCTTGGTCTGTTTGCTGGCTCCACAAGTTCTCTACAAAGTCGTTTTGATATTGATGATGATGATTATGAGGCAATGTATACTGATTAAATTTAATTGGCAATTGTTTCTGTGTGAGGGGTTATCCTGCTGATGGATGTAAGTAGGCCAGAGGGTACAAAAATAAAGAAATTTAATAAGAAAAATGAAAAAAGAAGCCATGTCACCTGGTGACTAAGAAGAACAAACTGGACTGTTAGTCATGTCTGTATAAAAAAAAAAATTTAAATTTTAAATTAAAAGAAGTAAAAAAAATAATAAAATGTGTGTGTGGGGGATTATCAGCTTCTAGCTGAAATGTAGTGTGGAATGCAACATCATGGGACACTAATGCTGCAAAAAGGAACACCAGAGTCAGCTTTAACTCACTGTCAGCTCAAAATTCCATCTAGTAGAAAGAGAAAGAAAAGCAGAGAAGTGCCCACTGCCCCTACAATGTGCCCACTAGATTCCATACAATTACTTAATTTGCTTGTTTTACTGCATTTTCATCCAACCATATGAGAGTGGATGGGGGGGTCATGTAAACCATGTTTCATTTAACACCCTACATTTTGTCTTTTTACTATGCAGGTTGGTCAGGGTTAAGTCAAAATCAAAGAAGTTTTAAACAGCAGGATGCAGTGTGTTTCATACAGTATACTCTGTACTACTACACCACTGTTCCTCTAATGTTTTATGGTTTGTTTGTTTTTTAATGAAAATGTCTTTTTTCCACCACTTATCAATATAGGCTCATATCAGGCAAATTCAAATCTTTTGCAAAACCAAACCCAAACTCATCCTGGAGTTGGCATTTCCAAAACCAAATCCAAACCCACTCCAGCTTTGCCCACTCTTAGTTTCTACATCCAGAGGAGGAGGAGGAGGGAAGATATGACTCTCATAAAGAAAGCAGGGAATTAAAGGTGAACTTAATTGAAATTATACGCTTTCTTTTTGACAAAAATCTGGATCTCCAGCAGACAGATTCATAAAACTTTTCCCTGGCACAAATGGGGTTTTGCGCTGATTTGGTATTCACAGTAGCACGGTTTGTGCTCTCAAACCAGGTTTGTGTTGGGGCAAAGTGTGTAGGGGGCTACAATGCAAAAGAAAGTGAGGGGAAGGACATGTGAATATTGTCACTGTCTGATTCACAAAGCTTTTGCTCTATGCAAGGACCTCTTGCAGTGCCCCCCCCCTTGTAAATGCTGCAGACTCAGACCTTACGTTAAACCCGTGCAACCCTAGTGGTTGGCAGAGGTACTGCAGCAGCATCCCCCTCTCGTCGATCACCGACTGTTGGCCTGAGGAAAGAAAACACTCCCCCTGGTGGCAGTGGTCATCTCATGATCTCTGATCACCAGCCCGGCTCAGACATTAATAGCATCCCTGGTGGTAGTGCCTCTCGTGATCTCCAATAGCTGGCCTATCTGTGTGCCAAGATTTTTATAACATTTTTTATCTGTATTTAGGAGGCGAAGGGGTGCCAGTTATTGATGTCTGAGTTATCACCATATTTGAAAATAAGTAACATCAGTGCTTGACATGTAGATCTTAGAAGTGAACCGAAATCTAAACAAGAGTTAAAAAGCTCAGTCAAGGGTGCTGCTAACCACTAGGTGAACTTTTTATAAAATTCTGTTGGCAAACCATCGGTCCCTAGTGCAGTCCCATTTCATAGATCCTTTATGGCTTGCTCTACTTCTGCCACCTGTACTAGCTTTGTCAGGGTCACCTTTTCTGCTTCTGAAAGATGGGGGTTACTTAAGTCCTGAAAAATGCATCTCCCCAGTCAGGGTCTAATGTCTCCACAAGCTTTTGTGTTAACATAATCCCTAGTCACCTCTAGGATTTTAGTTATGGATGTACGGAATGTGGCTCCCCATCTTCCAATGGCCGTGTACCAGGCATCAGCTTTTGACATCCTGTCCTTGCAGCCTTTAAAAGGGTAAAATAGTTATCTATGCCCTTGGGTCCTGAACTTTACTTCTTGAGCTAGTGAAATGGCCTCATCATACCAGAATTATTGCATCTCAGATTGCATTGTATTAATTTGTTTTGTAAGATACATGTTCTCAATGCACATTCTAGAGAAGAGTGTTTGCGAATCTGTTCTGAGGTCTAAATACGTGAATTATTTACTTCTTTTTTCTTACCTAGCCAGAGCAAGAAAAATCTTTTTTTAAAACATTTTTAGATGCTTCTACTCCGGAATCATAAGCTTCTTTAATAGAAAACAGGAAGCCGGGCATGAAACACTTTCAGCCACTTTTGCCTAACTCTTTCTGAGTCAAGCAAAGAACAATTCAGATGCCACCTTCCAGATGTAGCAGTGGGTCCAGGTGTAGTTGCACACTGGCATACTGCTGCCATCTGGTCCACAGTTTCTATAGCCACCGTTTTAAACTCTTCAATATACAAAATGGAAACAAAAGTCTATTCTTGTGGACAATTTCCCCAGGATAAAGGTAAAGCTTTAAATAGCCGACAGCTGTGGGGTGGTTGCTCAATAAATATCTCCAGTAGCGATGTGTGCACCACTCTTTTTCATTCTTTTTTGTTTTTCTTTCACATTTGCCAGTTATACTCAGAAGTGGTTGTACCTTGAGTGGCGGTCAGAGTGTGGAGATTTGTTTGTTGTTTTCCATAAAGGTAAAGTTGCTCTACTTATTCTCTTCATGAAATCCATCCTTACGGCTTGCTGTATCAATTATGTCCTTCAAAAACATAGAAACAAAAACCCAGGGGAAGAGTACACAATGGGGAAAGAGGGAGGTACCAACAACAACAAAATGGAAAGGGACCTGTGGGTAGTCACATCAGACAACCTTAAGGTAAGCAAGCAATGTGAGAAGGCAGTAAGGAGGGCTGGGGGGATGCTGGGATGCATAGGGAGAGGCATCACCAGTAGAAAACAGAAAGTTGTCATCCCTCTGTACAGATAGTTGGTGAGACCCCATCTGGAGTATTGTGTGCAGTTCTGGAGAACCCATCTCCACAAGGACATAGACAGGATGGAGGCAGTCCAGAGGAGGGCAACTAAAATGGTGCAGGGTCTGCATCAGAAGCCATATGAAGAGAGACTAAAGAAGCTTAATATGTATACCCTCGAGGAAAGGGGGGGGGTCATGATAGAAACTGTCAAGTACTTCAAGGGAATCAACAAAGTCCAAGAGGGTAGCATCTTTCAGAAAAAGAGATGTGCAAGAACTAGGGGGCATAATTTGAAGACAGAGGGTGACAGCTCAGGGGCAACATTAGGAAGTATTTTTTCACAGAGAGGGTGATGGACGCATGGAACGGCCTCCCTGAGGAGAACGTGGGGTCAAAAACAGTGGGGGAATCCAAGAATGCATGGGACAGACATAAGGCAATTATAGTGCAGGATAGGAGGAAGTAGGCTGTTGGTTAACTAGGATCTGCAGCTTATTCAATAGGTAGGAAAATGGGCAGACTGGGTGGGCCAAGCGGTCCTAATCTTCCATCAAAGTCTATGTTTCTATGTTTCTAATCATAGAATAATTTTGTTGTGGTACCCCGTCCCGGGTCCTTTGTGGAGAGTCGGCAATTGAAATCCCTACCAGGGATAACCGCCTTAATCGTGTGCAGAAAAAACTGAATACTTTGGAAAAAAGATATCCTTCAATATTTATTCTGGGGACCATAAATGTTTATAAACCTATATTATTTATTATTTACAGCTACATCAAGCAGCAGGCCCAACCCAGGACAATGTCCACCATCCTAGATACATTAAAGTCGAAACATTTTTTTTTTTATTAGTAGTTTTTCCACCTTCTCTGTTGACTGGTCCACCCAGCCCCATCACCCCAGCGTCCACCAGATCTACCTTTATGGCACGGAAATGCCCCTGCTGGCCGGAAGCGGAGCTTGCAGAGGACTGGTGTCACCCTGCCGGTTGACACCATTCTTTGTTTTCTGCTCCCCCTCACGGCATGAGTGTGCACCTGTGGAGGCATCCGCACACCACGTACCCACACTCCTGTGCCTCCTTGACTCTGGTGCTGCACTCTGACTTCCACTAGGGGGCAGCCAAGGGGCGGCATGACAACCATCCCTTCCCTGGGAAAGGAGAGGAAAGCAGTCCATTAGATACTTGATCCTCTCCCTCCCCTGCTGACTCTCAGCAACCCGAGGTCGTTCCCATCCTTGGGTCGCTGGTGCAGTGTAAGGTGTGGCATCCAGCATCTCAACCCTCAGCACCACCAGGTTGGCTTATCACATTGTTCTACCCCAGGAAACAAAAAAGAGGGGCTACTACCACACAACTGTTTTACAGTATTAAGTTCAAAGAAAGATTTTAATCTGGTGTTTTGGATGAAGAATACATTACCTGGCAGTGTCTCAAGTATGGAGATTGTAGTAACTCGCTTTCTTTCTTATGAGACTTAATGCTGTTAACATTGAGCATTAGTGGGGTTCATGAGGGCCCAAAACACGTAACTCAAATTAAGGGGGCATGGGGTCATTTACCTTAGTTCTAGTTTGAACTCATGTTTTCCTTTGGAGTTTTTTGTCCACTGAGGATTCTGAGTGGGAGTCTTCACGATCTAAGGAAGGGTCCTGTAACAAAGATGAATGGAACCAGGCCTTCAATTCCCCTCCTTCCTCCTCCTCCTCCTCTGTATCTCACCATAACCTGGCAGAACTAAGGACTTCATACTTGTTCTCCACCAGAGTTTCAATGGCTCTAGAGGTTTTGGATTTTACTTTATGATGCCTTCCTTGTTTCTGAGAGGAAATAGAGCTTAACTCAGGCTCCTGAGAGGTGGTGTGGGGGGTACATATCTGCTAGACCTTCCACCACCAAGGCCTCCCCAGTGGTCCCTTCTTCTTGGGTTGCCTGTTCCGATGTCGGGGGGGGGGTGGCCTGTGTATCCAGTCCAGATGTGGATGATGGTATGTCAGGTGCCCTATCTTGTAACTTTCATCATTCAGGAAGTACTGGGCCATTGTCTATCAGGGCTGGTGCATCAGGAATCACCTGATTAGTGGACTGAGATATAGGCTGTTTGGGAGGAAGAGGGTGTGCAGGTGTTCTAGCGAGTTGGTCATCCGCAGCCATCGTAGGTTTCAACAGCTGCTCTGTCTGACCCTTAATAAGGCCATCCTGACCTATTCCATCTTCCCTACTGTGTGAGGGCCAAGTGCACTGCCGACATGAGTGTCCCTATTCTCACACAAATTATATCGAAAAAAGGTTGGGGCAGTGGGAGCACACATGACCATACTTGAGACACATTGTACATCTTGTTGTATCACATACCAAACTCAGGTGAGTTCAGGACCTACATCTGCAACACATGCAAGGTGGTCCTTGGCAAAAACACGTACCTTGATCTCTCCCTAGGTAAAAACTCCCTGGGAGATGGCATACCCCCATACTGGCCTGCAACAGTTTTACCCAGAATTTCCATCTCCCCATTCAAACAAACTCGCTATCAGTGATAGGGATGGGAGCTTCTAAGACATTGTACCGCTACTTCAACCAGTACAAGATATAGGAAACATTTACACCGACATTCCTAAACAGTGCTGTAATCATTTTAGCTAATGGTTTGGACAAGAGGATTGTGACAACGCGGAAGCATAATTCAGTATTTTTATGTTTTTTACATTGTATCCAAAAAATCTTTCTAGAGACTTAACAGATTTAAAATCAATGGCATAGTTGAATACCCCTGACACATGTATTACTGCATATAATTCTGAAGCAAAAAAAACAAAACATTGATTCTTTAATCAGTTTCTAATCACATACGCCCTGTTGGGAGGAAGCTCTAACCCTCCCCATGACCTTTCACAGTTGTGGAGGTTCACCCTGAGCTGAGAAAGGATCCACCTTTTGGAACTGTCCTCTGGTGCCTTGGTCTGTACCGCGTGTTCTCCTGAGGTTGCTCCAGCCCTATTCTTCCAGAGGATGGCCCTTCATCCCCTGACATGTGCTCCTCATCAGACACTAAAGGGGGCTCTGCATCATCTATACTCGGAGCTGGGAAGGGGGTTCCTGAGTGGCTGGATCAAGTGCAGGTACAGACCCCTGCACCTTCTGTACATTCACTGGGGTTTCGTTATTAGGGATAAAATCATTTAATACAGTTTCATTACACACAGTAATATTCAGGTCCTTATTTTTGTTCCCTTGATTCCGGGAAACCTCTTCCTCCTACACCTTGGCCTTAGTAGCGAGAGGCATTTCTGCAGAGCGTCCCTCCAGAGTATCTGTCTTGGTTTCAGGGAGTTCCTCACTAACAGTAGGTCTGTACCCCACACATGCACGAGAGTGAGAGCTTTTTCTCCTCTCACTCTTGCGCAGGATTTCGGTGACAGAGTTTAAATTCATTTTGAAGCTCAAGGAGTGTTCAGTTTTGCATTGATGATGAAGCAAATGGCTCAGTATGCCACACTCTTCTAGATAAAAAGCTTGGTCCAATGTGGATGTAAAAAAATCATTCTTCAGGACGGCGCTCCATGGTAGAAGTGCGTTCTCGGTGCCAGTGTGCTTCCAGGGGACAGGGGATTTACCGCAGACCACCCCTACACACATTAAGTCAAAATGCGGCAAATATTGGTATATTGGTTACTTTGAGGTTAGACAGTGTCATTGTATTGTGCTTGCTTTATTAGTATGAGCCTGTGGGGGCACTGCTTCATTTTGAGACAGAAACGAGGGGAAAAGCTGACAATGTCCCTTTAAATGCAAACAGAAAAAAACTTCTAAAAAGTATGTTTTTTCAAAGTTCCCCTTGTGAGCTCAGGAGATCTTTAAGGCTAAACTATAAAAGTTATCTATTGCTTTTTGCATAAGCAGGAGAACAGAAACAAAGTGATAAGAACATGACAGAACGTGTTCTGCTGGTGTGGACTAGGAGCCTCAGTTAATTGTTAAGAATGTTCTTAACTGGCAAAAAACAAGAAAGTAAATTTGCTAAAGCTAGTTATGTGGCATGCATTGCATGAAACAAACATGTAACTACAAAATAATTACATTGTTGCACGTAATTAATAATTAGTTACATTGAAACAGACATTTAATATAAAGTGTAAGTGTAAGTTTAATAATCTGAATTTTGACCTTCACTACACATTAAGTTTTCCATCTACAGTTATAATATTATTTTCAACATACGGTATTATCCTTTCTGCCACAGGGTGCTGTTTCTTTAACAATGTCTCCCACCAGCAGCACATCAGGTGTACTTTGAACTGTTTGGCTTTTCATTAGAGCCTTCAAGTTCTGCCTTACTGAGAATTCTAGGAATTACCCCAGTCTCAAAGCAGCAGTGCAATGTAAAAAAGTTCTGCACTTTTTCAACTATTTATTCCCTGTGCTCTGCTGAGCATGTCCCTGGTACTCTGTCCCCCTCGGCAAAGTATTATCACCCCATAATGTGCTCAGTTATCTTTTGTTTATGTTTACATTTCTGCCACCCGCTCCATTAACTAGATAGTGGCCATCATATTTTCTGTGACGTTACAACGGCTGTAGCGGCTCACTTCCTGGTTGGGTAGTACTGCTGCTTTAAGAATGTATGTAGCCAAACTTGTCCCTGGATTGGAGTTTGATGCACTGTAGCATTAATATAGAAACATAGAATTTGACGGCAGATAAGAACCGCATGGCCCACCTATTCTGCCCATTCCCCTACCTGACGGATAAGCTGCAGATCCTAGTTAACCAACAGCCTACTTCTTCCTGCCCTCCACTATAACTGCCTTATGTCTATCCCATGCATTCTTGAATTCCCTCAAGTTTTTGACTCTACGACTTCCTTAGGAAGGCTGTTCCATGCATCTGCAACCCTCTCTGTGAAGAAATACTTCCTCACATTACCTCTGAGCTGTTCCCCTCTCTATCTTCAAATTGTGCCCCCTTTTTTCTTGTACATCTCTTTTTCTGAAAGATGCTACCCTCTTGGACTTTGTTGATTCCCTTGAGGTATTTGAAAGTTTCTATCATGTCCCCCCTCTCCCTCCTTTCCTCGAGGCTATACATCTTAAGCTCCTTTAGTCTTTCTTCATATGTCTTCTGGTGCAGACCCTGCACCATTTTGGTTCCCTCCTCTGGACAGCCTCCACCCTGTCTATGTCTTTGCGGAGATGGGGTCTCCAGAACTGTACACAGTACTCCAGATGTGGTCTTATCAACTGTCTGTACAGAGGGCCAACAACTTCCTGTTTTCTACTGGTGATGCCTCTCCCCTATGCATCCCAGTATCCCCCCAGCCCTCCTTAGTGCCTTCTCACATTGCTGGCCCACCTTTAGGTCATCTGATATGACTACCCCCAGATCCTTTTCCATTTTTGTTGTTGTCAGTATCCCATTAGCTAATATTCATTATCCAAGACCCATCTATGTATTACATTAAGTTTTATGATTATTTCCTTTGTTGCCTAAGTTTTTTTTTTCTCTATTTTTTTTTGTTTGTTTGTTTTAAAAAAGGTTCATAGTCACATATCTAATGGTTAGTGAGGCTATTTGGATGTATTAGTTATATGAGTGTATTACTTTACAAAATGTGCTTTTTATTTGGAGGCATCTGATTGCCTAGTATCCATTCCTCATGGGGCATATTGACTTTCAAGAGATGCTCACTAAATAAAAAGTCCCATCCCAAACCTGCCAGATGCCCTGCCAGATATCCTTGTGGCCAGCCTGCTTTGTCATTGGCTGAAGCAGTGGACACACAATTTCAAACTGATTCCATTTTTTTTTAATCGCTTAGCAAGAAAGAGGCCCAGTGATAGCCCACCACATACACACACACACACACACAGACTCAGACTTTAAGCCCTGCCAGATACCACCCAGTAATTTCTAAAAAATTAAAAAAAATCACAGCACTGTAGATATACAACAAATAAAAGCAACTGTTTCTTATTAATTTATTTATTCCTTCTGTTCACTTATGGCCCGAGCAAGGAGGGTGACAATTCCCTAGAACAGTCCTTCTCAACTGCAGTACGCCCACATAGTAAAGGTTTCCTTTGTATTTTAACAGCCACATGTTGGAAACTGTAAAAAGCCTATGCCTACTCCAAAACCAGCTGCCTTGTCTACAACTGCAAATCACACTCAGAAGTACCTCCTTACCGCATCCTACGACTTTGTTGGTACCAGAGCGTTCACGTCTCGTGGCTGTCATGCCTGATCCTGCTGAGAGCTACAGCATGTTCAATCCCCACTTCAGTTCTCCTCATCTCCTCATTTGATAGCACTGCAAAAGGACACATTCCCTGCCATGCTGTTAAACAAAAACCGACAGCAACACAGGACACTGGCGAGTGTGCTTTGGGGGAGAGATTCGCGATCAACAAGTGATCGGGATGGGTAGGGTAAACTAGTTAAAAAAAAAGGTTGAATGAAGGAATAAATAAAACTGACTCAATGAATAAATAAAGTACGAAAAACAAGTACAAGAAAAGCACTTTAACTTAAACCCCTGAGTGTGTGTGTGTGGTTGGGAGGGGGTAACCACAGCAACTAGCTCCAAAGTGGGAACTACAGAGGCTGCATTAGTACATAAGTCCCTTGGTTTAAAAAAAAACACAGTACTTTAATGCAGGCAGAGGAAGTATTTGATTACAAAATAAATCAAACCAGTAGGAGTTTTAAAATGTTACTATAGGAATAATTTTTTTTTTTTTTACCAAACATATAATTCAGTGGGCCATTTTCTAAGCTCAATAATACCCTCCTGGGTGTGTGGTATGGGCAATACAGAACCTTCCAGGGGCTATAAGGCCCTGCCTGTAACATCAGGCTTTATTATGTCCCTAGGTGGTCTGGTATTGCCCAATACTGCCCACCCTGTTGGATATTATTGCTTCCATAATGACTGAAATTTAAATTTTTAAAGGTTATGGGCTCGATTTTCAAAGACCCCTTAGAGTGATACAGGTTGTGTCACTCTAGGGCTGCAGCAAACTTCAGGTGTGTTAGAGACCCTGCAGACAATTTTATAACAGGGAGTCCCCATGCCAAAAACCCAAGAGCTGCCACAGCCATAGGATAGTGCCAAATATTTGGCGCATCTGCGGGAATTGCCGCAGGAATCCACACCCTCATCTGGTGCAAAACTAGAAGGAACTATGAGGGTTTGAGAGGTATCTGCATGCCAGGAGGGGGCCATGGGCAGAAGGAGCACAGGGGTGCCCTAGGGGGCATCGTGGAGACAGCAGGCATGACACGGAGTGATGTGGTACTTAGTGAGGCTGCCCTTTACAAAGCCATACAGCTAACAAGAAGGGACCACTTCATGGGGGGGTTGCCACATTGTGGGAAGGTGGGAACTAGGAAACTGTGGTGGTGTCCAGAGAATCCCCACCACCACCACTGGCAGCCCTCACCCTGCAGCACCAGCCTCCTGCTTACAGGATTCTGTCTTTGTGCACCTGTGGGGCAGCTTCAGGAGCTATGCCCACCTAAGGCCATGTCACTGTTTGGCTTGGCAATTCCCCATGAAGCGGTCCTATCTCATCAGCTGTAAGGCTTTGCAAAGGGTACCCCCACTGGGTGCCACATCACTCCCCATCATGCCTACTGTCTCCATGATGCCCCCTAGGGCACCACTGTGCCCCTACTTCCCCTCCCCCAATTTCACATTCCCCCCATTCGCCACAATGTGTGGCACTGGCTCAAGTCCCTTGGACCACCTCCTGACTGCCCTAATGCAAGTCCCTTGATGTGTTCATAGAGGGGCTTCCAAAATTGCAAAAAATGGGATGTTGCAGCCCTGTCATTGTGCAAGTCCCCTTGCAACCTGGCACATGGGTGCTTATGTTACAAAGGTAGCTTGGGCACAAGGCATCCCAATTTCGATGCAGCCTGCATTAGAAATTGGGATTGCTACAAAGTTTAGCACAAGGTGCCAGTTGCCTCATACAACCATGACATAGGCAATTTTCATCAAACGGACCCATTTGAAAATCGGGCCCAAGGTATATTTATTGTAATGGCCAAGTTGGCTGAACAAATAAAATTAAACTAAACTAAACCTTACTGAGAATGTTCTAAGCTTAGTTTCCTCTTTCACCACTGCTTAAACAATGTTTTTCTCATGTACAACAGTGCACTCATGTGCACATGTAGCTATCCTTTCTAACTCTAGCACTAGTGTAGCTGTCAGTTAGTAGCTTTCTTTAGTGTTGTGACTGGTTTTTAGCCCTTACTTTGTTTGATTTTTCTAGAAAAAAATATCTTCTCAGTCTCGATGGCTTGTTTGATACTAGTAATGTGGTTGTTAGTTTGACACTCAGCTTAAAATGTTGAGAACCAGCATAGAAGGGGTCAGAAATGCACTGGAGTGTCTTTGTACTTCATCACCCAACACTTTTTTCTTCTAATGATACAGGTGCAACCCTTTCAATAGACAGGATCATTGACAAAGCGCTGCTTTTATTTAGGGCAGGGGTACTTGGCATCTGATTCACGGAACCGAATACCCTGGATTATGAGCTGTTTGTCTAGAACGTGGATTTTCAGTTGAAGGCCAAAAATCTTTATTCAAAAAAAACAAGAAAAGAAAAGGGGGGAGGGGGTCAGATGCTGAATCAGAATTCAATCTGAATAAGAGTCTAATTCTGCATTTGAGTACTAGTAACACCTCTCCCACGTGGTACAGAGAGTAAATAAGGACCCCTTGTTGAGAACAAAGCTCTCCCCCTTCCCCACTTTTTTTTCTCCCGTCAGTCTCCCTTACCTTAAGAACAAGGGGACACAATTTAAAGATAGAAGGAGGGCGGTTCAGGGGCAATGTGAGGAAGTATTATTTCACACAGAGGGTAGTGGATGCATGGAACAGCCTTCCTGAGGAAGTTGTGGGGTCTAAAACTGTGGGAGAATTCAAGAATGCATGGGACAGACATAAGGCAATTCTTGTGGGGGGCAGGAAGAAATAGGCTGTTGGTTAACTAGGATCTGCGGCCTATCCTGTAGGCAGGGAAATGGGCAGACTAGATGGGCCTAGCGGTCCTTATCTGCTGTCAAAGTCTATGTTTCTATGTTTCTAATGATGACTGTTGCTGCACTGGTGGAGTGGAGGCATGAGGGTCTGGCATGGCAGTATAGCCTAGAAGTTAGAGTAATGGTAGAGTAGCATGCCATCTGCCATTACTCCGGCCTGGAAGTTAGAGTAATGGTAGAGTAACATGCCATCTGCCATTAGAAGTAGAAGACTTGGTTTGCTGGCCAAGGCACCTAGCTTCACCTGAGCTCTTTCCTTCTAAGACTGCTTGAAAGGCAGAGTAGAGAAACTTACCAGAGCAAGGGAGAAGGATTAAGACTTAGTTTGGCTAAGCAGATTTACTGTGTGGTGGTGTTTTGATTTTTTACTCACAGGGATTGCTACTGTTTGTTGCTAACATTTCATTGCTTTATTTTTTCTCTGATTCAAATTGTTGTTGCTGGTATACCTTCTTCTGCATTATTACAAGGTGTGCCTACAGGTGTAGCTAACAGATTACTGCTGTAATCTTCTGATTCAAATTGTCTTTGCAAGGTATATCTTCTGTTACTGCTTTATTTTTCTCTGGAGCAAAGTGTTTCTTACAGGGTATATCTTCTGAAATTATTACAGGTGGTGCTTTACAGGTTTTACAGTTTTATCTAACATTAGGATAAGCTTTCAGGTTACTCCATTTGTTGTTGACTGATTGTTTCTGCTCTTACCTCCTTGTTCTTTCGTCCGTGGTTCTTCTTTTAGGCAGGGAAGGGCCCAGCCACCCACCCCATCCCCAACCACCCGCTACACTCCTTTTTATAGGGTACCACAGTTGTGACATTTCCTGTGGCAGAGCAGGAAGGGCTGGATCAGTGGGGCCTCCACAAAATGATCTCATTTACAGGGGCACTAGAAATTGAACTTGTTATAACAAGTTAAACAAAGCACAATTAAACCATTACTTGCATTTTTTTTCCTTTTTTCCTTCTAATTACTCTGACTAGGTTACAAACCCAGCAACTTATTTGGAATGGATTTCATTAACTGCAGGTACTGTGGAACAATTTTCAGAAGGACAGTCTTACAGGATTTAGGACACTGTCCTACCATGCTGGGCCTTTGGAGATCTTCGGTCTCAGCTCCGGGCAGCATGGGCAGAGATTACGCCCTCAAATTTCATTGAAGAGGAAATACATTATAAGAACCACCCGCCATTTCCCCAGCATCCAACAGAAAAACCTCGACCGCAGAGGTAGTTGGTCCAGGAGGTTGGCAGGTGGTTAGGAGGAGCAAATCAGGTGCCCCATCACTCTCTGCTCTCCAACACATTACCTCAAAACCATATAAACGCTACAAACAGGTATCTGCCTCTATCTCTGAAATCAAATAAAGAGGCAGAAGACACTGCAGAGCAGGACACTCGGCACAGGAGCTAGCACAACAATACTCACCCAAATCAGGAACCAAAACTAAACAAGCACAAAGGAAATCAAAAACTTCTGATCATAGGAGACTCCATGATTCGGGAGTTGATACCCATCTCCAGCCAGGGTGATGGTCAGATGTCTCCCAGGTACATCAGCATGGAGAGACACTGACCGCATTGCTAAAATTGTTCACAAAGCAGGAGAAAACATTGATGTCCTAGTACCATAGGGACTAATGATCTCGCCAGCGGTCAGTTGTGAGACCAAGGAACACCTGACCAAGCTGGGTGACAAACTATCATCTATTCGTCACATCTCCTTCTCTGAGATCCTGCCAGTCTGGGAGAAGGGAACAGATGGACGGAAGGTCAGAGAAGGAGAGATAGGGAGCTAAACACGTGGCTCAAGGACTGGTGCCAGGAAAAGGACACAGATTTGTAGGAACTGGCAACAGTTCTGGGGAGCGAAAGTTCTTTAAATTTGATGGACTGCATCTGACTAAAGAGGAGTCAGTGCATTGGGGCAGAAGTTTGACGTCTTTGCAGAATATTTAAACTAGCAAATGGGGAGAGGGTGCAGCACCCCATACGTCGAATGGGAAGAACACCCTCCCCTCAGCTAGTGGTCAAACAGGAATTCAGCGTGTTTGCCATTCATTTGCATCACCAGGTAAGAAAAAGGTTTGTCTCCCCATACGATGCACAGGGTAATGCCAAACTTCACCCAACAACTAACACACCAAAATCTGGCCAATGGAAAATCATGTACACAATGCTCACAGCCTGGGAAATAAGATCCCAGACCTGCAGGCAATAATGTCAGAGGCTAAACTGGACATAGTAGCAATTAGTGAGGCGTGGTTTACCAGTAACCACACTTGGGAGACTTCAGTACCTGGCTATGTATTGTTCAGAAGAGACCGAGGTGCAAAAGGGGAGGAGTGGCCCTGTATGTTAATGAAAATATCAAAGCTACAGAAATTCAGAATACACATAAGGAGCCAGAAGAACTGTGGGTCACCCTGGAAACAGGAAATGGGACAGCCATAAGAACTGGGGTTGTCTACAGGCCCCCAGACCAGAGGGGAGGACATAGACATTACTGTTAGAAGATATACAAAACATGACAGCTAAAGGGAGGTTCTGATAATGGAGACTTCAACATGCCAGATATAGATTGGTCATACCAGCAGGAACATCTGCCAGAACTAGACTCATAGTGGATTCCCTGCAGGGGAGGGCCTCAAACAACTGGTACAGCAACCCACAAGAGACAGGGCTATCCTAGATCTAGTACTGACTAACAAAGAAGGGATCACAGATCTCCAGGTAGAAGGTCACCTGGGGTCCAGTGACCATCACATGGTATAGTTCAATTTGGCTACTACATCTAAATCATCCCATTCCAAGGCAAAAATATGGGACTTCAGAGGAGCTGACTTTGATAAGATGGCCAACAGAGTTAAGCTAGCCCTGGCAAAAAGAAACACAGGTGAGGAGGTACAGGCAAAGTGGGCAAGCATTAAGGATACAATACTTGAAGCAACATCCCATTGTGTTAGACAGAAAAGGAAGTGCAAAAGAAGAAGGAAACCACTTTGGTTCTCAAATACAGTAGCAGAAAAGGTCAGAGCCAAAAGGCTGGCCTTCAGAAAATATAAGGGAACACAGCGGGATGAAGATAGGGAGGCATACCAAACTGCCCTAAGGGAAGCAGGTAAGGCAGTAAGGCAGGCAAAGTCCCAAACTGAGGAAAACACTAGCACGAACAGTAAAGAAGGTGACAAGACTTTCTATAGATACATTAGTGAAAAGAAAGTCCAGAGGGGTATTGCTAAGCTTAATGGAGAAAAGGAGCATGTGAGGAGGAGGACCCTGTAAAGGCATCTATCCTAAATAGATACTTTTGCTCAGTATTTACTGAAGAGAAGGTAGGGCAGGGCCCACAGCTCAGCATCATGGACACAGGGGAGGGAGGTGAGCACTCACTCCTTCACAAAAGAAAGGGTCCTACAAGAGCTTGCTAAGCTCAGGGTGGATAAGGCAATGGGACCTGATGGCATACATCCCAGGGTACTTAAGGAGCTAAAGGAGGAACTAGCAGAGCCATTAGCAGAATTGTTTAGTGAGTCTCTGAGCACAGGAGAGGTCCCAGAAGACTGGAGAAGGGTTCATGTGATCCCGCTCCACAAGAGTGGTAGCAGGAGGAGGCGGGAACTACAGACCAGTCAGTCTTACCTCAGTAGTGGGCAAGATTATGGAGGCACTCCTTAAGGAAAGGATAGTGCAACACCTGGAATCCATAGGGCACAGGATCCAAGACAGCATGGGTTTACAAAAGGAAGGTCCTGTCAAACTAATCTCATAGATTTCTTTGACTGGGTAACAGAGTGGTGGACCAAGGGGGAGCAGTTGATGTCGCCTACCTTGACTTCAGCAAAGCTTTTGACACTGTTCCACATAGAAGATTGATAAATAAGCTAGGTAGGCTCGGGGTGGGTCAGAAGTTGGTCAACTGGGTGGCAAACTGGTTGACTGGCAGAAAACAGAGAGTGGTGGTAAATGGTATACAGTCAGAAGAGATGCAAGTCACAAGTGGGCACCTCAGGGATCAGTCCTGGGGCCAGTCCTATTCAACATCTTCATTAGTGACCTCGAGATGGACTAGAGGGTAAGCTTGTCTGTTTGCAGATGACACCAAGATCTGCAACAGAGTAGATGATCCAGATGGGTGGGCAGAATGAGAAGAGATCTGGATAAACTAGCAAATGGTCAGAAGAGTGGCAACTGGGATTTAATGCAAAGAAGTGCAAAATCATGCACATAGGGAAGAGAAACCCGAAGCCACTTATAGGCTGGGAGGAGTTGCTAGCAGTCACAAAGGAAGAAAGAGACTTGGGCATCATCATCACTGATGACCTAAAATCATCCAAGCAGACCTCTAAAGCAGTAGGTAAGGCTAGGGGGTGTTAGGGTGTATTGTAGGGTATCACAAGTCGTAAGAGGGAGGTAATAATCCTCTGTACAAGACATTGGTTAGGCCCCATCTGAGCGCGTGCAGTATTGGAGGCCACACCTTCACAAGGACATTAACCAAATTGAGGCAGTCCAGAGAAGGGCAACCAAAATGGTGCAGGGACTGCATCAGAAGACATATGAGGACAGATTAACGGAGCTCAATATGTATACCCTTGAGCAAAGGAGGAGAGAGGTGATATGATCGAGACATTTAAACACCTTAAGGGCATAAACAAGGTGAAAGAGTCTAACATGTTTAAATATAAGAAAATTGCAGGACAAGAGGACACAGCATGAGATTAGAGGGAGGCCGATTAAGGGGGATGAGGAAATTCTTTTTCACAGAAAGGGTGGTAGATGCATGGAATAGCTTACCACAAGAAGTGGTGGCTATGAATACAGTGCAGGGCTTCAAACAGGCATGGGATAGGCATAAGGGAGCAATACAAATGACTATGAATAGATAGGTCACTGACAGAGCAAAGGCCGATGGCACATTTATAAGGTAGAAAAAGAAATGGGCAGACTGGATGGGCCTTGCGGTCCTTATCTGCAGTCAACTTCTATGTTTCTATGTTTCTATTACTCCAGCCTAGAAGTTAGAGTAATGGTAGAGTAACATGCCATCTGCCATTACTCCAGCCTTGAGGGTAGAGTAATGGTAGAGTAACATGCCATCTGCCATTACTCCAGCCTTGAGGGTAGAGTAACAAGCATGAATCAGCTTCATACATCCAGCAGACCTGTGTTTGACAACCTCCACGTGCATACTGTGTGACTCTCACCAAGTCATTTAAAGGGTACCTAAACAAGCAGTTTTTTAAAACTGTAAACTCTAAAATCTGGCTTCATATGGAGGTAAAGTAAAGACTGCTGTTTACTTTTATGCTAAAACTGCATTTATGTAAATAACATAAATGCAGTTTCATAGCTTTTGACAAATGTAAACATCAGCCTTTCACATTCAGAAAACAGCCTTGGTTTCTCCCTAAGATGTCTGCCAAGTGTGTTAAGTGATGAGTCATGATGACATCATCGGAGCCAGAGACAGAGAACCACACATATTCCTATGGTGCTAACTAGTTCTTCTTTCCCTCTTTATTTTGAATTGTTGTACCAGAATGATCAACACCATGTATTACCTCATGGATTATTTTGATCAGTACACATGTTAGGCTATGATTTTGTTCATTTTGTTTACTTTAACTTGTAGAAAATGTCTTGCAATCCAGCTGATTTTTTTCTTTGGCAGACCGCATTACAGTACAACGCTTCAAATATCTGATGATCTAGTGGTTATATGATGCAATGAATTTTGTTTTTTGTTAACCAGGAGAGACACACTAAGCTGACAGCTTCTTTACAGGTATGGCCTAGCAGCACAAGGGAGTTTAGTGACTTGCTCAGGGTCACACAGCAAAGTACCAGTCTTGTTCAGTTCCAAAGCTCATACTCTCTTGTTAATCCACAAATAAGGCTTTCTTTTTCCACATGAACCCCCTGCACCTAGCCTGCCTTCTGTTGAACACCCCACCATCCATACCCTGTCCTTAGTACTGCCTGGGGCCGCATATGAGCTTGCGGTCTCATGAAGAGAATTATCACACCTCAGATTGTAATCTTGTACCTCAGAGGGTTGTGCACACCTATACTGATATGCATCATAAGCTGGTACTGTAAAAAAATGCCTCCCAAATCACTCTCCAGTTCGCATTCTCAATGTCTGACTTCTGCTCCCACAGTAAATATTAAGTGGATCACCACCCTTCTGCACAGTGATGGTAGTATGTACAGTTCCCTGTTGTGTTTTTTCCTCACTTTCCCAGCAATTCTTCTCCAGTACTTTTATGTGCTCTGCTCCACAATGCCAGTTGGCTGGCTACCACCCTTCCAAATCTTGAATGAGCTATACACAATTTCCTCAATACTGTCCTAACAAATGTTCAACAACCCCCCATAATCTCCCTACACTGAATTCAAGTAACAGTTTAGGTGCAGCCCTGCAGTATTTGTCATTGCTGGCTACTCTCATCCACAGTCAGGTAGTGAGCACAATGTTGGCAGCCCCACATTTCGGATCCCACAGTGATCTGCTCAGCGTCCTCCTTCAGGTCTTCAGCTAACCTGAATATAGCTGTACCCTGCTGGAATGGCCTCTTCAGTTCCTCTCTGGCATTCATTCTTCTCACCTGCTCCCCACACCAAAAACTGGTGAGTCTACTACTCTTCCGCATCATGAATGTGGTTAGTACAGTCTCCCATGTTATATTTACATATTAATAATAAACATGATCTTCTGGTAAACCAGGCTGATAGCAGCATGGCACAAGTGGAAAAATAGACTTTCCCACTCATATAAGATTTAAGCCACCTATGATTAGGCACTATTAAATGACGTGCATAATGATGTGCTCACCTGTCATTTAATAGTGCCTAATCAAAAGTTGCCTAGATCTTGTTCCCTGCTGATATGAGCCTGACTTACTGGAAAGATATGTTTATATTTGATATGTCAAAATAAAACAGGAACTGTACTACTTGCAGTCATTATGCAGAAGGGTGATGAGTTCACCAGTTTTCGGTGTGAGAAGGAATAGTGAAGACTGAATACCAGAGGGGGACTGAGAAGGCCACTCTTGCAAGGTACTGCTATATTTAGGAAAGGGGAAGACAGAAGGAGAGAAATATGAGCAGATTACTGTGAGAAATAAGATGTGGGGCTGCCAGCACCTTGATCACTACCTGACTCCATTGTCCTGGCCAAACATTCCCCTTCCTATAAAACCAGTGCATGCAATTGTCCAAGGCTGTGTGTGGATATTAATGTATGGAACAGCTGCCACTACACGTTCAGTCACTTCACTATCAGTCTGATATTGTTTGTAAAGCACTTTGGGATACAGTATGTATGAAAACCACTATATAAATGCTAATTATTATTCTTATTATTATTATTTCCTATGGAAAAAGAGGACAAGACAAGCATATATTTGAGTTTCGAGAAAGTATGAACTCTAACATTGGACTGCACAAGAACTTTGCTACAAAAAAGTGGTGGCTCTAGTTAAGGTGAAGAATGTGGCTGCAAGCCCCCCCAACATAGTAACGTACTTCCTTGCAGCTACTGCTGCACTTCACTTTGTTTTTTTTTTTGTTTTTTTGTTTTTTTGAAATTTAAGTTTATTAATTTTACACATAAAACAACCATGAGACACAGAAATATACAACTGCAAAGAATACATGGTATAACAAAGGAAAAGGGAAGAACAAACCCCCCCCCAAAGCACTTCACTTTGTTGCAAAAGTCTGATTTATCGATTGTACAAATGTTTACATTCAAACTATGGATTACATTTGTAGGTTCTGTCAAAAACGTAATAGAAAAGAATAATAGCAGAAAATATAAAGGTTTAATAAAATGTTAAAATGTGCATATTAAGTATGCACACTACCCCAGCACCCCCATTGTAGCAGCCTGGATCTACCATAACAACTAGACCACCAGGTTATTCAAGATTTGTACTGCACTGTGGTTTGCCACAGAGAAAGTCGGTTGGATTAAAACACATTTTCAGCATGTTAAAGTAAACAAAATGAACAGAACCATAGCCTAACATGTGCATTATACTTAATAATGCCCATGGTTTGACCATTTGGGTGAAACAATTCTATGCAAAGAGAAAAAAGAACCAGTTAGCACTACAGAGAGCCATATATCTCTCTGCCTTTGGCTCAGATGATGTCATCACATCACATTTGGCGTCATTTTAGGAAGCAGGTAAGATAGTTTTTTCCTAAACTGAAAGGCTGATTTTACAATTTTCAAATGCTCTGTAACCACATTTAAGTAAATTATGTAAATGTAGTTTTAGCATTAATGAATACAACAGCCTTTCCTTTAGTCACCTAAGGAGTCAGATTTTTGAATAGTTTGTTGTCAAAGTGTTGTTTAGGTATCATTTAGCCTCTTCAAAGCTCCAAGAGAGATCACCCCATAAAACAGGTGCTTGTGTCTAATGGGCCTTACCTGATTACCAGAGGAAAAAAAAGGTCTGGCTTCCAAAAGTAAAATCAGTTAATCTACGGGCAGGGTATCCAATAATTCCAGGTACAAAGAAACTTCAGAGACCCCCATCCCAGCATCCAAACCCATCTCTTTATCATCACTGACCACACATACCCTGCCATCAAGTTGCCAGCCACACTAGCCAGCCTGGTCCTGAACACACACACACACACGCACGCGCGCACGCACGCACGCACGCACGCACGACACACACACACACACACACACACACATATACGCCAGTCGGGTCCTGACCAGAAAAGTGCCTTATTCCTTCCAATCCAATGTGACAGAGCTAAAACAAACAGCTCCCAATCTGGCCATCACTGCCCTTCAAGAATGATCTGGGGGAAAAAAACTGATGTGAATGGCCTAAACAAAACCTGGGTTGCCACAAAATAGCTTACTGTGTACAATACCTGGTATAGTAACTGAAACCCAGGGTTTGGTTCAGATTGGCCACTCAGTTTTTTTTTTTTCCAGGCACTCCCTAATTATTTTAAGCAGCTTGTGTTTACACAACTTGACATTAATTAATTTCACATAAACATATTTGTGACTTAAATTTGACTTAAATTTGTTACAGATTTCCCCCTTATATTAATGTACTGCAGTAGTACTAAGTCATGTCTTCCTTCATTTGCCACTTCTGGATTGTCTGACCTTTATACCATTTCTTGCTGCTCAGTCCACTTGGATGGACTTCCCTCCATTGTATTTTGCAGCTTTTCTTTATTGTGGTATAGCCAACATCTGTGTGTGCGTGTGTGTGTGTGTGTGTCGTGTGTGTATGTTTGTGTCGTGTGTGTTGTATGTGTGTGTGTCTGTGCTGCGTGTGTGTGTTTGTGTCACGTGTGTATTTGTGTTTGTGTGGGGGCAGTAGAGACCGAGATATATGCAGCATCTGGATAGTGTCTTGCCTTTGTGCTGTTTTATGTTCCTTGCCTACCTGGGCCGTCCGTGCATTAAACTTTTTTCATGTAGTAGTAGTACTTGTAGTATCTGATGCCACAGCAATTGCTTGAAACATTAAAAATAATAAAACATAAAATAATAACATAGTAGCACATTATGGAGGCTTTTTTCCCCGTGGTTCTTCCTTATTTTTCTGAGGGCCTTAATCACTAGTCCTGGATCATTGCCCACAATGAACATTCAGAACTGCAACAGGTGAGCTTGACTCACTCACCAAATTAGTATATAACACAGAATATGTTAGGTATATAATATTTTCTTTATTTATAGTTAAGCACCACCACCAACATTTTATGGAGTAGTTCCTTTCTTCAGGGTAGATGTGGCTAATGCACAGTAAAAACATATGGACAGAAAGAATAAATTAAAATAGAAACAAGCTGGCATTGTCCTCACGAGACAGGGAAGAAAACTTCATGACAACAGCAATCTTCTTTTGTAATATATTATTCTGAAAACATTTCTTTATACTTCATTGCAGAAATGAAAGGAAAAGTGACTATATCACATTAATTTCCTACCAATAATGAAAACATTTTTTTGATGTCATATCCACATTTATACTGAGGAAATTGTAGAGATTCACTCTGTATCTCACGTATTAGTTGTGTGACACATTCTCCTATAAGTAAGGCTTATATTTGCCTCCCATACAGCTTTTTTATTTTGCTTTAACTGAGTGGATATTTCCTAATTAAAAATACAGACTACCATATAAACTGATTCGCAGTATGTAAAAAAAATACTGAAACTGACTGGTCCAAACCTTTTTGTGCATGCCTCTTTTGAGTGACTAAACATAGCCTTTGATTCTGTATTTTGGTCTTCCTAACCCTTGCCTATCTAGAAAAACATCTAATTTCAGTATTTGCCAATAATAGTCCCTGGAATAATCCTTAAGCATTGCAGGTTTTCAGAACTTTTCTTACTAAGAGAAATGAAACAGACACACCGACTGTAGCATAAATGACTGACCTTAGACCTGTAACAATGCTGCCCAGTGTATTTTGTTTTCTATATATCACAAGGCTGTGCAGGACAATCCATTTCTTCTTTACTCAACATTTTTCACAACTGATAAGAATCATTCATAAATAAACTTTTTTGCTCCTATCTGCTATTATCTGTAAAGGTATGTGTCACAGATGACACGATAACTGTCAGTAGTACAGTTACAGATAAGATGCATAAGAGTGATCATACAGACAAAAGGGATTTCTCTGCTCAACCTTGTTTTTCTTGACATGTTTAGGTGAATTTAGTTTCCCCTCCTCGTGGTTTCCTATATTTGTCAATACAAGTCAATACAAAAACCAGAACTAGTTCTGAAACATTTTATTATTAAATATTAGTTGCCCCAACCTAAATCATAGAACAAAACCAAATGTTGGACCCTTTTGCTCATAATTAAACAGAGAAAATGTGAGCTAAAGTGAACTGCAACATATGCCCAGTGTCTATAGGTTTGCATAAATGTTCTAAAAATGCGTGCAAAAAGACAGAGAAAATCTAATCATTGTTACACCTACAACTGTGGGGTACCAGTAAAATACATAGCATCTTATCAAAATGCTGGTACATAAGTTATGTATTAAATGGGGAAATCCCTTATATGTAAACAACATTAATGTTCAGCCATGTCAGTATCAGTGGCTCAGCAGGTGTCAGTAGCTCAGCAGGTGTCAGTGTCAGTGGCTCAGCAGGTAGCACACTCCTCTCTGAGGCTGGGAGATCAGAAGCCTTTGGGTTCTATCCCCACACCAGGCACTTGGGTTAATATTCCAATACTGACACTGTGGTGCAGCATGAAGGGGGTGCTGCACTCCTAAGGTGCCGTATTTCGGATGAGATGTTAAACCAAGGTCCCATCTGCCTATTCAGGTGGATGTTAAAGACCCCATGACACTTCTCGAAAAAAGAGTAAGGGAAATTCTTATTGAAAACCAAAAAACAGAAAATAAAGAGACATACATAGTCAACATTGTACAGAAACAACAAAACCAAATCCATATTAGGGTTGTCAGAACCCTCTGAAGTTCTAGGTTCTAGTCTAGAACTTTGGAAAAAGTTCTAGGGTTCTAATCTTTTTTAGAACTTTTTAGAACTCGAACCCTATTTTTTAATTGTGCTACCAGTAATGAAGATAGTAATGAAATACATGTAAAGGAAAAACTGTTTAATATAAGGGGGAGAGAAATGATCTTGTGTAACATTGATAGGAATACAACTAGGTTTATCTATGGTTTCTTCTGTTTGCTAAAGCCAGCAACTTAATACGTTAACAGGCCCACCCACCCACCCACCCATATGTTAAAAGTTTTCCTGCAGCAGCGATCATAGTTCCATAGTGAAAGAAAGAGGCACATTAGCCATTTATGTACTCAGTTATATATACTCATCATCATGAATTATTAGAAAAAATAACTGATATTACCTAATTTCAGCTATTTGCTGCTTTGTGTTTTAAATGAGTAAATCAAAAGTTGCTATGTTTAAAAGAAAGCTTTTATAACAAAGTCAAGCCAAGGTACTGCAGCCGCAGCACGTGGAACTGTTGCAAAACATATTGGGCTGGATATTCAAACTGCGCTATTCTGTGGCGCAAGCCCTTGCGCTGCACAAAATAGTTGCGCAGGGGTGTGTCCAGAGCGATATTCAGGTTGCGCCCGCGGGCAACTCTTTGAATATCACCCCTGACCACAGCCACTATGCATGGCGCAGTGGAACCTGCGCCACCGCAAGTTGTCGAGTGTAGCATTCTGAATTGCAGTGGCCGCAGTACATTGGCGCCATGCTCAAATCCCGATATTCAAAAGGTGACATGCAAATGGGGCCATAATTCATGCAAGATGGGGGGCCATTTGCATCTGATTATGGCCCCATTTGCATGCCATTAACATTCAGGTGCGCCTATCCTCGAGACTTGCGCTCATAATCCCCTGCCAGGCAGCAGCCGCCGGGGACCAATGCCTCCTGTAGTCCGATCGTGGGCGAACAGTGTACAATCCTCACCACCACCCCCCACTGGCCCAATCGTGGGCATAGTTTAATCCCCCACCCACCAGCCCAATCACGGGCAGCAATGTGGCTCCCCACCGAACGATCCTGGTGGTCCAGTGGACAGAAAAGCCCGATCGTGGGCGGTAGTTGTTTGAAACCCCCATTCATCCCTGGTGGTCAGTGGATGAAAAGCCCGATCGCGGGCAGTAGTTGTTTGAAACCCCCCTCCTCCCGCATTCATCCCTGGTGGTCCAGTGGACGGAAAAGCCCAATCGCGGACAGTAGTTGTTTAAGAAACACCCCCCCTCCTCCCGCATTCATCCCTGGTGGTCCAGTGGATCAAAAAGCCTGATTGCGGGCAGTGGTTGTTTAATAAATCCCCCCCTCCTGCCGACTTCATCCCTGGTGGTCCAGTGGCACATCCCAATCGCAGGATGTATATGTTGAACAAACCCCTGAACATAGCCCTGGTGGCTAGTGTCCCCACCACCCACTCCCCCGGCGCAGCCGGGCGGCAGCATTCCACCCGCTGCCACCCCACCGCTAACCAACTGACTGCTCAATAGGGCAGCGCTTGTTGGTGAGAAGAAGAGTTATCGGGCGCAGCCCATAACAGAGTTAAGACAGTCCAGTTTTTGTGAATGAATGAATGTATTATTCACAAATCTGACTGTCATGTACGGTAGCGGCTGCACGCCCATTGGCTCTGCTCTACACCACGGGTGTGCAGCCCCACCGGGCAGTCAGTCAGCGGGGTGGCAGGTGGGTGATGCTGCCGCCACCGCCGCCGGGGAGCAGGGGAGGGCTTCATGGGTGGGGGACACTAGCCACCAGGGCTATGTTCGGGGCCGAGTTCAACATATACATCCCGCGATTGGGATGTGCCACTGACCACCAGGGATGACGCCGGCAGGAGGGAGGGGTTTATTAAACAACCACTGCCCGCGATCAGGGCTTTTCAGTCCACTGGACCACCAGGGACACGCTCTGGGGCCAATTGCTGCCCACAATCGGGCTGGTGGGGAGGGATTAAACTATGCCTGCGATCGGGCTGCAGGGGGCGCACAGGGACTGGGTTGGGGGCCAGCCACAGGTGGCAGCTGCTGTGTTGCTCCCTGCGATGCAGCAGCTCACCTGTGGGTGGCCCTCAACTTAAGCCTTTTTTTTTGGCTCAAAGTTCTGCAGGTGCAGGTTGGGGGTTGCGCCTGCACAACTCTGCACAGTCCTGCTGAATATCGGGCTGTGCAGTTTATGCATGGTTCCTCCCCCTCCAGTTCAGCATGCATTCATTTGCATTGCGCTGTTGCTCAGCATGTTTTCTGTGGCGCAACTGCCTCCTGCTGAATATGGCACAATGGAGCAAGTTCAGATTTGTGCAGGCGCAACCCTATTGAATATCTGGGCCATTATGTCATAACGTAGTCAGTCAAGACATTTGAATAAAAAAATATGCCAGTCATTGTTGCTGACAAAAAATGCATGCAGTTTTCTAAGATAATGCATACATATACCAACATTCTTGTTGGCAAATTGAAGTAATACATACAACTTTCTAAGATGGTGCATTTTACCAGCTGATATGTCAATAAAATCTGTATTTCAGTCACATAAATAAAAAAAGTGGTTTCCTCACCACATACTAACTTAAGAAACATTTACTATACCTGCAGCAGTTGGCATGTGATGTTTAAGGGACAGTGTCTGTCAACACCATTATGTATCAACTTATCACTACTTGTAAAGCAAAAACACTTTATGATAGGACACATTCTGTGAAAACAGCTGATGCAGATTTTCTTTTATTTATGATTCCTTTATTCCTTTTTTTAAAGGGGACAGGACACTTGTGCTAGGTGGCAGCAGTTTGCAATGTATTTAATAATTAAAAAAAAACATATATATATATATATATATTGCATCTGTAGTAGGTTCCACAGTGGGCAATCGGTGTAGCCCTCCCATACCATCGGTCTGTCATCATCTTTTTCCTCACCACCCCCAGCTGATCACGAATCTGTAAATGAAAGGACTAAAACAACACCCACCTTTCACCCCAGCACCCATTCCACTTTTTTCCACCACCCTCATCTATGCAGTAGCACCCATACCACCCTTACATCCATGTGTTAAAACCAACCCACAACCCTCACCCCCCTCAAGCACGTATTCCACCCTCCTCCCTCACCCAAATGTTTAAACTACCCCCTCACTTAGTCATGAACTACCATTCATGTCACCCTTCTCCGTCCCTCACCTATGTTAAAACCCACTCCGCTAACCATCACCCATGTACTAACAACTATGCCATGTTTCTCTCTCCTGCATCCATGTTAAAACTAACCCCCAACCCTCACTCATGCACTAGCATCCATGCCATCTTTCTCCCTCTTGCATCCATGTTAAACCAACCTCCAGCCCTTTCCCACCCTCCAGCACCCATTCTACCCTCCTCCCCCTCTCAATTGCTAAAACTACAACATGCTTACTCAATAAAAATGAAACTCTTGCCTCCAAATGAGCCATACTTAACTGTTCCTTAATAAACAACACTTATGTGAAAAATTGTCTTTTCAATTGCTTTCTTCTTATGGACAACATTCTGTACAGTCCTCTTCATGGAACCAGTAATTTGAGAGTTGTTGCTATTATGCCATGGTCTGTGTACAACAGAATGTTAAACATGAGCTACTGTGGTATGAGACCTATGCTTATAGAATATGTGCTCAACCATGACATAGGTAAAACTCCAGATGACTCTGTTTCCCGGAAGAGACTTGTAATAGGATGCTGCCCACAGAAACATAACAATACAAAATACAGTTTTTCCCATAATTTTGTATTCATGTAAGATAAGTTACATATGGATCATTTTGTTTCATGGCTAACATTTCTGTAATTAAAAAAATAATAAACAGCTACCAATTAGAACTCATTGTTTTGTCCTCTTTAAAATTGAAAAATAGACCGCCCCTGGTCCCAGCCCATAATGATGCACCACAAAGTCACAGAAGGTAAATCCAAAAATATATGTTTGCACTTTAACTATAAATAATATGATACAAAAATGATTGCCATGACAGTGTCACTTTTATGCCAAATTAGGGCCTGTTCCCACTGAAGTTAAAATTGCCATGTATATAAAACTTGTTGACTTTAGACCCTAGCTAGAAAGCAGTTTGCCATGAAATGGTGAACGTTTTGTGGGGTATATAGTCCAAGGCAGTAGATTGAGAAAGGAGACAGACAACCAAAGTCATCACAGTCTGTAAAAGTTTCCTTTTTGGTGCAGAGAGACTCTGTCCCACACAGTATTTACCAGCCACCACCATCTGAGTTGTCATCACCATCAACATCCACAACATCAATCACTTCAGGATCAGTTTGTATACTCTTGTAGGGATACGAAAATCTTGACTTATTAACTTTAATAAAAGTTAACGTGTGTACATTTTCTGGCAGCAACCTATTTCTGGTGTCTGTCACAATATTACAAGCTCAAATGGGCAGACCTGGTGGGCCATAGGCCCTTATCTGCCGACACTATGTATCTATGTAATATTGCCAGCTGTACTAAACATGCGTTCTGAAGAGACACTTGTTGCAGGACAACCAAGATATTTACAGGCTTCATCATACAGCTCTGTCCAAATCGACTTTTTTGATCTCCAGTATTCAAAAGGGCATGCATCACTAGGAATAGGCAGTTCTTGCAGGTAACTGTCTACCATGATGAACAGAGACCGCTCAGAAGAGGAATCAGCATAAGCTGGTATGGCAGTAATTTGGGAAAGGTTTTGCCACAGATTTAGCTTGCTACTAAGGGTTGAAGAAGTGGCAGTTGTGGTACAACTACTGTTAATGTTTGGTGGCTTTTCCAGTTCTGTATCCCTTTGTGAAGATGAACCTGCATGTTGTGGTGATGACAGCCTGAGGGTACTGTGCATGTTAGTGTTTGACTCCTATGAGTGCTGCAGCTCATCTAGCAACATACATTTGTACTGCTCTACAGTATATCACCTGTTTTTGGAAGATGTATAGCCTTGAACCTGGGATCTAAGAGAGTTGCAAGGATGTAGTGTTTTGATTTCGTCATTGCAACTAATTTGTCATTGGTTTTGAAGTGCTCGCTCATTCTCTTTACGAGATTCCCAAGATACAGGTGACATGCTGTCTGAGCTTCAGATCTGTCTTTTCTATTTGTAGATTTAGACCACTAAGATGATGTGAAATCAGCATTATGAGTGGGATAACCTGACTCACAGATGTGCCTTCAGAAGACATGTCCCTTGTGGCTGTCTCATAAGGAGCTAGGATGCAGCACACTGTCTCCATTAATTTCCACTGCAGCACAGACAGCATAATACCATCTCCAATAATGTAACTGGAGCAATACTCATGTACAGCTTGCTTTTGCTCCAAGAGGCGCTGCAGCATATAAAGCGTTGAGTTCCAACGAGTGGAAACATTTTGAATCAGCTTTTGCTGGGGCAACTTGTGATTTTTTTGCAGTTCGGACAATGTCCGTATAGCCTTGGTTGAATGTGAAAAGTGAGTCACAATTTTTTTGCATACAGCAATCATACCATCCACTTGTGTTTCATTGCTGAGAAATCCTGTGACAATTAAATGTAAGCAATGTGCAAAGCAAGAAGCATGCATAAATCCTCCACCCTGTACTGCTTTCAAGATGTTGGCTCCATTGTCACTTACTATGAAGCCACATTTTAGACCATGAGAATAAACCCATTCATCAAGGAGGTCATTTAGTTCCTGCAAAATGTTTGCAGCTGTATGACTTTGACCAAACTTCTTTATATGCAGCAGCGCCATCTTCTGGGGTGTCTTTGTTTTTGAAGAACCACAAGAAAACGTGACCCAATGAGCAGTAAGGGACATGTAATCTATGTTTTGAGTGCTGGTCCACATATCTGTTGTGACATGAATAAAACCACCCTCTGCAGTTTTAAGTGCAAGCATCACTGTCGCTTTTAAAGCCTGATAAATGTTTGGTATTTCAACATAGGAAAAGTACCTTTGATGAGGAACACTGTAATGAGACTGCTAGTTTCAAGAGCTCCCTAAAATCCTCATGATCTACCAAAGAGTATGGGAGAAGGGCTCCAGCTAACAGTTCACCAATTCTGTGATTAAGATGAAGGGTCTGTGGATGATTTTTAGTAATAGTATTCTTCCTTTCAAATGCCTGAGACAGTGTTAGCTGTTTATAACATGTCCCTGCTGGTTTATTATATACCATGCTTCGATGGGCAGATGGACTCTGGGATGGTGGACTAGGACTTATACATTCAGTGCCATCACTGGATGTGCAACTGGTACTAATGGTGCTGGCATTGGTGGTAACAGTGATCCTAGGGCTGGCAGTGGTTCTGTCCGCATCAAGTTCAGACAATTCAGTATCCATTTCAGATTCCTGACCCTTCTCACATGTGGTCTGGAAGATGAAGGACATGGGTTTTGGTTTTGGATGATCAAGCAAAACCGAATGCTTTTTCAGATGGTGTTTAAGAGCTGTAGTGCCAAGGCATGACACAACTTTACCACGGCTTACACTCTTTTTACATAGGGAACAAATTGCTCTGCATGGATCAGTTTTACTGACAGAGAAATAATTCCACACCACAGATGTGACAGATTTTGTTTGAATGCTAGGAGGATAGCTAAAGACTGTTTGCATCTTTTCACCTGTCCTAACAGAACATGGGACATGCTCCTTGGTGCTAGATGAGTGGGCAGAAGACTCTGATGGATTTTCATTGCTGGCCAACACAGAAGTGGTGGATTCAATGGATATGTCCTTTTCATTGCCAACAGTGCTGGATGTATTTGCAAGTGCACTACCTGATTCATTTTCAGCAGACCTGCTCATTTCACTTTGTTGTATGTGGGTGATGATGTGCGATATGGCCACCACCACACATTCAGTCACTTCACTACCAGTCTAGCATTGCCTGTAAAGCACTTTGGGATACTGTGTATGAAAAGCACTATATAAATGCTGATTCTTCTTCTTCTAATGATACGTCACAAGAAACGACAGTGTTGGACTGAGACAAAGAGCTACTGTCTGAGTCTGAGTCAGAGAGGGACTCGTTGTCACTTGCATTATTACTGCTAGTCACAGGGATTTTAACAGCATGAACAGCATACCTTATGGTGCCTCTCCATGTGACCCCAGCAGCTGCACAGGTTTTCTCAAAAGGTCCCCCTTTACCACACTTTGCTGTTGCTCTTTTGCTGTTTGTTGAATTTTTATCACATGAAACATTTTGGTTATTTCTGTTAGCACCAGGATTACCACTACCACCAACATCTGCTCCAACATCAGCACCGGATGCTTCATCTATGTTAGTGTCAGCCATAACAGTACCAGTGTACTGCACACACCACACACAATTGCTGTGTAAAAAGCAATGTGATCTGTGATCGCTGACTACAACTCCAAAATTTTATTTTGGCTATGTGACACTGTGATGCAGTGGAATGAAAGTACTTGAAGAATATGATGGTTTGCAACTAATGGATCCCAGGTTCAAGGCTTACAGAATGATTGGGCTGCTGTTCATAGGCACACACATAGCAGTCAAGGGGCACACAGCAGCAGGGTGATGGACTGACCGCAAGAGACGGAGTTACACACGCAAACCGAGGAAAGAGATTTTTCTGTCTCTCCTCCCAACAGGGAAATATATTTTTAGGCTTCTGTCGTGTTTTTAAGGATAATGCCACCACACACCTGGCCACTGGGCTTCACACGGTAACACACACTGGGTAAGGTACAGTGCAGTCAAGGGGCACACAGCAGCAGGGTGATGGGCTGACCACAAGAGACGGAGTTACGCACACAAACCAAGGAAAGAGATTTTTCTGTCTCTCCTCTCAATGGGGAAATATATTTTTAGGCTTCTGTCATGTATTTAAGGATAATGCCACCACACACACCCGGCCACTGGGCTTCACACGGTAACACACACTGGGTAAGGTACATTGCAGTCAAGGGGCACACAGCAGCAGGGTGATGGGCTGACCACAAGAGACGGAGTTACGCACACAAACCAAGGAAAGAGATTTTTCTGTCTCTCCTCCCAATGGGGAAATACATTTTTAGGCTTCTGTCATGTATTTAAGGATAATGCCACCACACACCTGGCCACTGGGCTTCACACGGTAACACAAACTGGGTAAGGTACAGTGCAGTCAAGGGGCACACAGCAGCATGGTGATGAGCTGACCACAAGAAACGGAGTTACATTCATGAACCGAAGAAAGAGATTTTTCTGTCTCTCCTAAGGGAAATATATTTTTAGGCTTCTGTCGTGTATTTAGCAGCAGCATGGTGATGGGCTGCCCACAGGAGATGCTCTCTCTCTCCTCCCAATAGTACCAGCATAAAACTCACATTGGCTGGGCATTGGGCAGTAATAATTAGAGTACAGTCACTGCAGTCAAAGGGAAGGGAACACAGCAGGGTCCTCCCTCCTGATACTTGTTGTATGTACTTATGTACTGTAGGCTTTAAACAATTCAGTTCAATAACAATTTATCTGTTCATTCATTCACACATTGTTTTTTTTTTACTTTGTTTTGTGTCAAAATCTGATTATTTTCTTCACCCTTCCCCCAGTCAGGGTGTTTTGTGTCTCCAGACAAATTCCACCAGACAGAGTTGAGTACTAGTATACTAGACTAGTTAATCTTTCTTAAACAGCTCAGGAGGCAAAAAAGCAAGTTATACTAGCAAGTTAGCAACTAAGACTAAGCAGCACGCCGAGTCCAAATTAATGCAGGCAGTCAGCTGTAGATCTCTCTCTGTGTCCCACCCGAGAGAGTAGTAGACCCAACCATTTTCTCCTACCCGCCCTTTCTTTCCTCAGTCCCCTGTCCCCTCAACCTTTTCACCCCATCCCCCACCCACACTTTAGCTTTATTTATTTTTTTTCACTCTAGCTGGAGGCAAAGCAAGTCATCAGTTCACGTTGTAAAAAAAGTTCACAACTAGGCTTGCAAGTCGCAACGCTAGCAGGCTCAGCAGAGCTCTTTCCATCTCAGAGACTGAATGTGAAGAACGTACTACGTGGCCTCGCGCGACTACTGTGCTGGTCTGATGCACCACATGACCGCAGAGCAGTTGGTCAGGTGGTGATGTGACTGCGATCAGGAGTGCGCAGGCGCCGCCGTGCAATCTCATCACAATACCCCCACACACACACACACACACAACAACAGTAACTGCAGCTTTGGGAAGATCGGGACTCTCAGGAGCTGACAGTTTTGCATACCAGCAGTAAGACTTGGATTTTTACAAAGAAATTCAAACCCTTTTGCAAACCCTCCAGTGTTCGAGTTCTACATTAGAACTCGAACACCAAGGTTTGAGATGGGTTCGAATCTTAGTCGAGCTAGTTCTGACATCCCTAATCCATATATACAATTTTCCTGCACAGGTAGAGAAAAAAAAAAGGAAAAAAGGAAACAGTATCTCATCCTACCCATCCAATATCATGCCATAAGGAAGCACCTACTTCATCTCTTAAAGTTCGGAATTCATACGCATAAAGAGTGTCCAATTCCTACTGTATATAAAAAAAAAACATCTTACAACTGTATTATTTTATTCTGAAGCACTTTCAAACACCTAGCCTGCCAAATATGCCATTTAAGACAGGCTAGTAAAACTACAACAGTGCTGTTGTGCCATTTATTCCATTCCTTTGGAATCTGTCCTAATACTAAAAGATTATATGACATAAAACCATTTAGTGGCTCTCCCCACCAGTGTGCCAATGCAGTCCAAAAATGTTGGGTAAGGAAACATTCAAAAAACAAATGCTGCATTGTCTCAAACTGCCCCTGGCATGATTGTTCCTGACAAAATCTATCACTCAGTTGTTTATGCTTATGATTGGCCCTCACATTAAGTTTTTGATGAGCACACAGCCAAATCATGTCTTGCATTTTTTTCGGGATTCTGGGATCTATTATGCTTGCCAACAATGAAGCAGTATTTATATCAATAGGTACATTAAAAAGGGGATCCTCAAAATAGCAGGAAGATACAATATAGGTGTAAAAGGATTTCCGTTCATGGGAAATGAACCAACTAAGTTCCACTTTCCACATCCTGATGTACTTTAAGGTATGCTGGACATAAATAGGAAGTTTTTTTCTGTGGAATGCCATTTACCCCGTCCCCAAGCAGTTAAAAAGGGCTGGCCCCATAGTGACGTACACATTCGACACATAGCATCATTTTCTAGCAACATGGGCCTAAGTGAGCTATAGAAAACATTTCCAAAGAGGTAAACAATAGGATGTATCATACCAAGTCCACCTGTTTGCCAGGGTCCGTAGGTGTGTGCCCTCTTCACAGGGTTCAAATGACTGCCCCACAGCAGCTGAAAAAAAAGACTCAACATTTTCATATGCATGCAAAATGGTAATGGAAAAATATGTGAAATTAACAAGAAAAGAGGAGCAATATATGATTTCAGAAGAAACGCACGCTTTTTTCCGAGTCATTTTCCAGGACTGCCATTTTTTAACTTTACGGTATGCTTTATTATAAACCATGTCCCAATTATTTTGTATAGCCTCTTGAGAACCAAGATCTATGCCAAGAAGTTTTAAATTATCTGTAACTACCGGAAAGATAAAATCATCTATACTAGGGGCCATACCCAAAGACATTAAAGTACTTTTAGTAGTGTTTATCCTAATACCAGTACAGTCTTGTAAAGAATTCAAAAGGGTAAGGACATGTTTTCCTGAATCTAAATCTGCTATAGAACATATACAATAATCTGCATAGGCCAGAACTTTATGAAAAGAATAACCATCTGAGGAAACAATAGCCAAAATATTAGTATCTGCTTCAATTAAATGTAATAGAGGATCCAATCCAAAAACAAATAACAGAGGGCTCAAAGGACATCCCTGATGAACCCCAACCTGATAAGGAGCAGGGAAGCCCAAATGCCCATTAACCAAAGGTGTAACCTGCGCTGATTTATATAATGTTTGAACCAACTCCAAAAATTGAACAGGAATACCATAATGGCACATAAGCACTCATATATGATCTTGGTGTATTGCATTGAAAGCCTTCTCTTGATCTAATACCAAAAGGTAGCCATATATTTCATTATTGAGGTCCTGATCTATTAGTTCCCTGAGATACACAAGATTCTGGGAGAAGTTTCTGCCAGGAACAGCACAAGTTTGTGTGGAGATTAACAATTTATTAGCAAGCTTGGAAAGACGTTGAGTTGAAATATTGGCCAGGATTTTATAATCCAATGTTAGTAAACTCAATGGTCACCAGTTTTGTAACAATGTGGGATCTCCTTGTTTATATAAAAAAATCATAATGCTATTATACATACTAGCCGTGAGTCCTTTTCTGCCCACACAGCATGATACATTAAGTGCAACCATGGTGATAGTATATCTACTTATGTTTTGTAAAACTCATTAGGTATACCATCAATCCCTGGTTTAGTATGTGTAGATAAGTGACCAACAGCTTGAGTGATTTCTCCTATGGAAATAGGGGGTGCAAGTACTTCAGTTTCTGAGGGCAATAATGGCGGAATACCAATATGTTGATAAAAATGTGGAAAAGAATCAGAAACAGTTTTTTTAAATGTTTGTAAAACATACTGTAAGTCTGAAGTACATTCTGCAATCCTCTTATATCTTGTATGCATGACCCATCAAGGGCCTGTAAAGCAGACATACATAATCTAGGCAGTTCCTGCTCAGAAAGATCACATGGGTTCACCTGCTCACGTGTGCCAGAGGTTACATACTTCTGTTGGTATCCATATCTTTGTTCCTGAGATTTAAAAAAATCAATCATTTTATTTTTAACAACTAAAAAATATTGGTGCATAGTACTCGGTGAGGAGTATGCCTGTAACAAATGTTTTAGGTACTGGGCCCTATATCCCAGATAGGTTAAATAAGAATTCCTGGCTTTAGTCTTAGAGACTTGAATAAAAAGATTCTTCAGATCACATTTAGTGTCTTCCCACCAATCAAGTGGACTATCATACAAAAAGTCAACTGCTGATCATATCAAAAAAAAGGAATTAATTTGTGAATGAAGACTGTCATCCTGCAACAAGGATGTATTCAATCTCCAATAAGCATGTACCATCAGAAGTTTTTGATATGAGCCAATTGATAATTTGAGAACTGTATGATCTGTAGTTTCTAACGGCAATGTCATAACGTTGGAACATGTAAGCCTCTCTGATAAAAAACAGAAATCTATTCTAGATGATATAGCACCTTTATAAAAGGTATGCACCGGCGTTAACTGTAATTTATCATAAGCATCCAATAAATGATTATACTTCAAGATTTGCAACAATGCATTAGTGTCACAAAATAATTTCTGAGATTTATGACCCCAATCTCTAGCAGCGAGACCACAATTAAAGTCGCCTCCCCACAACACCAGCTTTGATGTATGCAAATAAGGAGAAATGCAATGAAACAGTGCCGACCTTTCAGCTTTTAACTGAGGTGCATAAATATTAATAAGGCAGTATACACAATGGGAAATGATTATATCCATTAGCATAGTTCTACCAGGCAAAATATCCAGGACCTACAAAACTTGAACTTCTATATTTGAGAATAATATTCCCAAACCATCACAGACATCCTCTCCCAGAGACCAGAAAGAAGCACCCCACCGCCAATCCTTTTCAGCATCTTTTAAATCTTTTAATGAGTGCAATCTGATGTCCTATAAGAGGATGATAGAACCAGAATTCACACTTAAGCTGGCAAAAGTAATATGTCTCCTCATTTGTGATTTAACACTGTTTACATTAATAGTAAGAAAGGAAATTTCTTTTGCCATAGATGAGGTGGGGTGGGATCAATGACTGTGGTAACGACTACATCACTTCCTTTTTTTCCTCTTTTTAGGTTTAGTTTTATCCTTAATTTCTGTGTCAGGGTGGGCTCTGGAAGTGAGAAAGCAACTGAGGAGAAATCTGAATCTACTCCATCATCATCATGCTCTTGGTCAAGTAGGGGGGCAAAAGGATTCAAAGCTACAACAGGATCAGGCTCAGCAGAGAAAGAAAGGGCTTCAGAGATTTGGAACGAGTGATCCTCTGAAAGGGAATTTCACACTGTACTCCGGGGGGGGGGCATACTAGTACACTTCTGTCTCTCCAGAGGCATACCAGACTGGCGCACATCTAGTTGAGAGGGTTCTGTGTCAACCAAGGGAAAAACTACTTGTTCAGAGCTAGTAGGGAGATGTGGGGAAACAGGGAAAGAATTAGCACCCACTCCGTCAGTAGTAGGATTAAGAGAGTCTGGGACAGAACTGTCCATTGTTATCAGGGCCTGGGCCTGGTCTTTTCCTTCCGCAGCGGGAACTGGGGAAGGATTAGATGGCACGTGTGGAACAGTAGTAGCCAAATCAGATTGAAGGAGTAAATCCTGCATTTTCTGCTTGTCGTTTTGAGCATTGGCTAGATACACATCTTGTTCAGCACGCAGGGTGGGATCAGACTGATTGTGCGAGGCCCAGGAGCAACAGCAAAAAGTGTGCCCCCGTTCATCACAGAGGTTACATTTCATTGGTCTTCTACAGTTTGCCCCTATATGACCTAAATCTCCACAAAGCCCACACTTCTGTTGGTCACACACATTACTCAAATGCCCCAATGCCCCATGTTTGTAACAAGCCCTTGGTTGACCTGCATAGAAAAGAACACCCCTATCCCGGCCTAAAAAAAAACAGTTTGGCACGTGTTTGGTTAAACCATTCTCTAAATGCAAATCTATCCAATAACGCCAACCCCCTGTCCATACATGTTCATCATCAAGAATCGGCTCAGGAGGGCTTTTAACAGTACAGTGTTGTAACCAAATTATATCAGCAATGTTGACTCCTTCATTGCGAAACAACACTGTGTTTTTTTTAGAAACAGGTTTCATTAAAGGGATGGCCAAAAAAGGCTTCCATAAAGTAGTGTTTTTTACTGCCTGATATTGTTTCCAAAAATGATCTAATCCAGCAGGATGTTTGAATCTGACATCAAATATAGACTCCCCAGGCATATGGATTAGTGCGAGGATTTCATATGCATAAAATCTCGTACTTTTTTTCAACAGTTCACGACCTACAAAAAGTCTATTAGGAATGTCATCCACTGAACCCCTAAATTTTAACCATACTGCATTTCTTCTGGCAGAAGGCTCGTTTAATAATCCAAACATAGCAAGAAATAGCTGTTCATTCACCTTGCCATGCCATATGGATGAAGAGTACTTTGTTTGGCCTCAGTTGGAGAAGGGACTGCAGGACTGGGTATCTGGCATTCATGAACTGCATTCAGATCTGCAGAACGAGGGGGGTAGTGGATGGTGGTAAGCCTTCTCCTTCCAGCCTCCTAATATCATTCAGTATATCATGGCTAGAATTAGGTAAAACATGATCAGACCCCATAGCAGGAAACTGACCTAGCGTTATAAGGGAGAAGAAGGAACTTGCTCCCCTTTCTTAGGGAAATTAGCATCCCAAGCTTTCCCATCTGGGGATTTTACCCACCCTGCAGCTTCTAAGGCTGCAGCTACCCAAGTAGCAGGGACTTCTGTTTCCCTATCCAAAAACTGTACATTTTCTGGAGAAATGGAAGTGTTCACAGTTAAAGGAGGGGTTTGACACTCTTTGGTAGATTGGCTATGACTTACTGCACCTCCGATTGAACTCCATTTCTCTTTCAGTGAGAGGCCTATTAAAAAACGCCCTACATTTGGACCTTGAAGGGAAGCAGTCAAAATAACAGAGGCAGATTCAATTCCCACAGGACTAACAGTTGGACGTAGAAATTCAGCAGCAGAGAAAACTGTGGACTCACCCAATTCAGCCTGAACTTCACAGGAGGAGCAGGAGGGTTTTACAAGGGGCAGTTTCAAGGTCTCCACAGTCGGCATCTCAGCAACAAGGACTGGTGTAGCAGCAATATGTGATCCTTCCTGTTCCGGGATGTGAGGGACATCCTCCCGGTACTGTTGGAATTCTCGCAACAACAGGTTCCATTTCTGAACGAACTGACGTTCAGTCGCATTCAGCTGGAATTGAATTTCTGCAGCAGCGCGGCTTGGTAATGCAGCTCCTATCTCTGAGGGGATATTACAGGAGCTATCTTCATCAGGTAACCGAGAGATTTCAGTACTAATGTTCAGGTCCAAAGCTGGGTCCGACTCCATCTCGATCACGCCATCCTTCGGAAGCTGAGGAAGTGATCGGCTCCTCAGTCTCCCGCACGTCCGTTCACACTGACAGACTCCCATGCACTGAGGAGAGTCCACAAGGATGCAGCGCCCTCTGTCGCAAAGAGTAGGGGAATTTCCCCGGTGCCCTGGCCAAATTTCCCCCCATTCACTAAAAAATACTACCAACAGCTTAATTTGGTTCAAAGTCAGTTGGCATTAATCTGTATCCCCCTCCCCTGGGTCATGCCTGAAAATAGGCAGAATTTGTCTAGTGCACTTACCTGGTCAACAAAAACTAAATAAATAAACCTTTTAAAATAATTATGTTTTACTGGTTTGCTACAAATTGATTTTTGGTACTAATGTTACAATTTAAAATAAAAAATAGAATATACTATTAGGGAGGCAGTTTTGCCTTAAGGTTAGATCATTGAGCTACTAGACACCCAGCAGACCTGGGTTTGAATCCTACAGTTACCAGTTGTATACTGTGCAACCCTAAGCAAGAGTTGAACCTTTCTGTACTCATGGGGTGCACCTGGAAATGAGCTTCCACCCAGTGTGCCTTTCTTAGCCACACTATTCCTAAATATACATTTAATAAATGGATTACGCCTTCTTTGTAATGTATTATGTTGTAATTTTTACCATGTAAACCCGGGTCGCCCCTGAAAAAGGGACCTTCGGGGCCCAGTGGGCTCACCCGGTTACCAAAATTTAATAAATAAATAAATAATGTTTCCTGGATCTACTGTCAGGCAAAAAAATGAATTCAACTATAATTAAATAATTGTATCAAGTGAGTGTCACAAACCCACTCAGCAGGTCAGGCCCACTACTCCCAAAGTGCCAACCACTGAGCGGAGACTTGTGAACAGTGTAACAGACAAGGTAACTCTCTTGTCTGTTTTTGTGAGTTCGGATCAACCTTTAGTCTCAAGTTCTGGAGGAATTCAAACTGCGAACCTCTTGCTAGTGTACCCAATGCACAGGCTCAGATATTTCTGCCTTCAGGGGGCCAGATATCTTGCCTACGGGCACCTAACCAGTTATACAGAGATGAACCCTTAAAAACTTTAATAAAGACCTCAGATTTAAAACGCTTCTCTTTCCAGTTTGGTACCACCATTTAAGTTTATGTTTAGTATCTGCAATAACCATATACTTTTCTTACAACTAAAAAGAAGTCAAAGACAGACCAAGTAAGTTCTAAAAAGAATTTTACTAAAATAGTTCAAAATATGTAAAATGCAAAATACAGAATTCTTATACCACAAGACATGCAAATCTTTTAAAAGAACAAGGTTTAAACAGTGCAAATTCCTACTTACAGTACTTAGATTTGAACTATTTCTAAATATCTGTTTACAAGTGCTCCAAAGATCTTTCCTCAGTCAGAGTCTAGGTAAAAATGTGTGTAAGTAAAACAGAGTATTCCTTAAACAACTGTATGGGACAACCCATTTTTGTGTGAGGTCAGCTAGCTCCTCTGTCAGATTATGTATAAAAAACTATATATCTTATACAAAAGTATTACATTCTGCAACTTCAGCATAATTCATGTCCTTCAAATGACACTTCTTTTGATTTCATAATAAACTTTTTCCTTCCAGGACATGACAGCATCTTTATGATTTTCGTACTTCTATGTAATAACCTGGGTTTTTCTTCCAATGTCATAAAATGGATATGTTCTAGCAACTATGGTTGTAATTAACTCAGACAGACAGGATCCTTAATTAAGCCTTTCATGTAACACATGGTCTCTAAACACTGAGTGTGTGTGAAATAACATGCTGTCAGCATTTTTCTTATGGCTTTCATCTTTTAGCTAAAATCTGGGGGAGGGGGATGAGTAAGGTCATTCTAAGAGCACCAGATTTTTCAGCAGAGACAGTCAGTAATACATTTTATATTAAAAAAAATGATACAGCACTCAGAGATGGCTGTCTACGTCACAGTGAGTATATCATTTTGAAGAGTAAAACAATTAAAAAAAAAAGAACAGGACCAGAAGGACAAAAACAATCCTTCCTTTGGGGAATAAGGGTTAGATATGTATTATCTCATTATGGTATCAATGTTAAACAGTAAATATTGATACTACATTTAATTGTAACAACATGAATGAGAAATGGTCTCCTGTTCATGGTAATGGTTTATGGTAGTTTTTTTTTGTAAGTATCTTTAATTGACAGGCAGACCTCATACCAATTGTATGTTCTATTCATTTTACATTTAAGTGCAGTAGTTTATACAACTTAACTGTTTATTAAACTAAAAATAAATATGTGTGCTTTATCATCTGATGTTGACATTTTGAGTTTGGCACATATGACTGGCCTTAACTAAGGTGGGTGGGGGCAGAGACCAACATAGAAGCATAGGGTTGTAAAGTGAACTTTTTTTTTGTTTAGTTCACAATTAAATTAAAAAAGAAGTAATCCAACCACATTATTTGTGGACCTTTTTTAATAATATTTTGGGGTTTGAAAAATCAAGATGCCTCTTAATAAGCACCAAACATTATATTTATTTTACACATAAATAAGCTTATGTACAGTAGTTCAAGAGTTATTCCCTTTCAATCTTTGATTCTAAAGCTTTTGCATAAAGACATGATCAATATCCTGCAGTATGGACTTCATTTATTCTTGTGTCTGCCTACAAAATGATAAGAATGATTGAACCAGACTGGAAAGATAATTGCCCCCCATACAAACAGGTGTTTGTTTGAATTTCAGGTAATTTTGAACCTTAATTGAGCAGTACCCTCCCATTATCCTTGTTATCCTCCTGTCATCAACAGGTAAGGAAAAGGAGGGGCAGAATTCAGGGTCCCTCCCTGTGTTCTGGATGGAAACCTCGAATGTGCCTGCAACTCAATTCCAGATGCAGAGCCGGGCTCTGCAGAAGCGATTATATGGCCGGATGCATCATTTTCCAGAACTGCAGGTGCACTGCAGAACATTGGAATCAATCGCTTTGTAGAAACCGCAAACAAAAAAAGGAAAGAAAAGAAAACGCTGGCTTGTTCATTAAAGGAAAGTGAGAGATAAAACAGGAGACCGTTCTGCTTTCTGGCTCTTTGATATGCAGGGCCACTTAAACAGCACTTGATTGAAACTTTTGCTGTGAGTGCGTTGTGGGTTCCCCCAAACATTCAGATTTGCATATGTAAGACAACACCCCCAAAACTGTAAAGTATGGTTTTACCAACATTAGGATCTTTTTGTTAGTAACTAATATGTTGGGGTGACACTGGCAGAGTCTACTGTCTGCAATGAATACTCAGAAGTGTATCACATCTAAGTTGGGTGATGTTCACTTCCTGAACGATTGAAAAATATGTCAACTGTACAGATACTTACTGTACGCATATCCCTTACAGTAATGGGTGGGTCTTGAACTGCATAGTTATTCACTCGTGAAGATGAGATCCATCCAGGATAACACATTATTTACCCAAAACAGAGCCAGCTGAAGGGTATTACATGGTTTCCTGTGGGGCCTTACTCTTCTGTTAAGATACTGTATTTTTAGCAGTGAGGGACCCGTGCCCAGGAAAAGATGTGCTCTAAATAGCATCATGGGATTCGAACCTAAGGCTTTTCCATTGTCAACGTTCTGTGCACTGTCTGCTGGGCCAAGGGTTTTACTTGTCCTTTGAATTAAGCTGTGGAACTGGGAGCCAATGTATGGTTCTAGAATATAGTGAGCTAAGTTCTGAGTGACAGTACTCTTAAACAGCTGTACTGATCTTTATGTTAACTTTGGTAATTATAAACACTGAGACATAATTCCGTTTGCATTTAACACATTTTCAGCGATTGCTTGGGAAATTTGCCTAAAACAGAGTCTTTGTCCGTTGCACGTCACCAGCTCTTGACGCTCAATGTTATGATGACCTCATAGTTCTTTCTTTATGACATTACACTATGGATCCAAAGAAACAGGTATTATGCCACAATCCAATGATTATGATATAATGTACAGACAACATGAACACATGAAGTCCTAAGACCATTTTTACAGACAAATCTAGTCATAAATCATAAGAAGCGTGTGTGTGGGGGTAGGGGCTGTGTACAGCAGGATGATCTGATTTCATGTACTGCAGTCTGGGAGTTTAGTGGTCTCCCACTCATATCTTTAGACAGTTTCCCGGACGGGGAGGGATGCCCCTCAATTTGCTACTCTGACAGTCTATGCCCCACTTCAAGAAGGTGCTGCTTTTCCGTACACACATAGATTTAAATGTACTCATTCATAGGAACCTGTGCTGTGCAATTAGCAGTGCATGTTATGAACTTTTAAACATTTTGCTTGAGACTTGTTCCCCATGATTTGATTGTGTGTCCCCAATGGAGTCTCTTTTTTTTGTCCTCCAGGGTCTCTCATTTGAGACAGACAATGGTGAGGAGTATAGTATCTTGGGAGTTAAACTGCCAAGAAAATTTGTTTTATTTATTTATCGAAATGTTTCACCAGGAAGGCACACTGAGCAACAAGTTGCTCATCTCCTGGACAGAAAATTGAGAAAATCAACCCCTGTTGTCCCCTACGTAATTTCTATTGAAGTCATGCTCTGCTGAAAGCCATCAGAATTGCAACTGACAGCTTCGTAGAAAATGACAAGGTATATGCTCCATATATTGCCCCTGGCACTGTACAGTGAGGCTGTGTGGTGGAAGTTGAGTATGACAGCTCAGCGTCTCGATGGTGTGTTGCACTGTTAAACTGCAGTAGCTTTCCTGTCAACAGCATGTGGGGATTTTAACTAAAAATGAGCCTCCATCCATGCCTTTGTTTACTAGTGGATTAAGTTCTCCTTTCAGGAGTGTTTGACTTTCAAGCCCCCTCTTCCATATTTTTATTGATGCATGTTGGAACTACGTCGCTGTAGGAAAAAAAATATCTAAGGTAAGTTGGCCGAATGCAGGTATGTTAAGTTTTCTGCTATGAAACCTATCAAGAGTTGGAACTGGAAGCTCACACAACCAAGGCAGTTTCTTGAAATTCCTGGGGTGGTTGTTGGGAGGAACTGTGTTTTGTTTATTGCTCGCTTTGCTTTCAGTTTGTTCTTTGTCTTAACAGGAGCAAAGTACTCTGTCTCTCTTCCTCCTCCAGCTGTCTTTTCAAACACATTGCAAAGGTGCAGGTTAACTGCTACAATCAGGAATGCCCCAGCATCACAGCTGATTGTTCTGTCATGTGGCACTTCCTTATTGCAACGGTCAGTTACTTTGAGCATAGTGGCACACTCATTAACTGCGGCACACTCCTCTATTGGTGCAGCAGAGACCAGCCCCAGAATGGACTGCTGCCATTCGCTACAACACTGCCGCACCTCCACAACCCACTTGTGAAGGAAGCTGATGCAATGTGTTTCTTGCACATGCGTGCAAGCAAACACAAAAATGACTAACCATAGTAAAGATGTTTCTTCTTAAGGGAGCTGTCGGTAATATTTACAAGCTGCATCTCAGTCCACTAGCTTGAGTTGCCCCCGAGATAGAACTTGTGCTGATTATACAATTTAGGAAGAAAGTAAGTAATCTTTGTTTTTAAAGCATTAGTCCATTAGTTCTCACACTTTATAACAGAGAGCATCCCCCAAGTCAAGAAAAAGATTTCAAGCCTCCCTCAAATTTGGAAAACAATCTTGGGCCTCCCCCACAGAAAAAAAAATCCTACATTGCACAGTACATCAGAAATAAAGTGAAACTAATAAAGCTGATTGGGTATATTCTCTTTTTGTTCAACTTATTGCTCTCCACCCCTGACCCAGCACCCCAGGTTATACTTGTCTCTCCTTTTTTCTGACTCTTGGGCCCTTGTTACACTGTTTCCTCTCTATCTGGAACAACCAAACCTAGTCACTTCATCTCTCCCTCTCTTACTTGTTGTTAAGCAACTTCCTGTACCCTTACCTCAGGTGATACCTGAAAACATTTGTTGGATCTCTGTGCCTTTCCCAGTCACTAATTTACATATAAATGCCTACTATAGAAATGAGCCATGACTCAGTGTGCCTTTCCAAGTCACTAATTTGCATATAAATACCTATTGTAGAAACAAGCCTTGACTTGGCATGCCTTCCCCAGTCATTAATTTACATATAAATACATACCTATAAATAAGGTAGCATTTTTTTTAATTAAATAAACTTTATTCATTTTATAACATTTCAACACTCTTTAACAGGCATACTTCTTTCCAGCAGTGCTTACACTGGAACAATGGCATGAGTCCTTAATGAACCATGTATCAGGACATATATAACATTTTAACAGTTCTGCCATACGTTAAGTACATGAAGAAAAAAAACATAACCTACTCATGCCTTCTAACAAATAAGGTAATATTATTTGCACGATTTTTCTGAGCAAATTTCATGGTGGCTGCATGGCAAAAACTCAGTATTTCACTAAACAAAAGAAAATAACAAAAGCATGTAATAGATGGAATAAAGTTATGCTTTAATTGCTAAAAAAAAATTGATGGTAATTTAAAATATAATTCAGACCATTCTAAAAAGCTTTTAAATAATACTATTTGACTGTGCAAAACATCCTAAATTTGCAAGATCAGTTCTGCTTGATGCTGCGTCTGTTGTCAGTCAGCATGGGTTCACACTGGGAGAATGAGCGCTCGACTCTAGCGCTGTGTACAGGTATGAACAGACAACTCACGGCAAATACATTTTGGTTACAGTTCTCAGAGGTGTTAGCAGGTGTTAATTAAATAGATGAGCCCACATTAAGGATTTAACTGGCTATAGGAGTTAAAGAATGTAATTAGCAAACAATACTAGATTAATGAAGTGTTTAGAAGTGTTAAAGTGTTCCTTACATATTTTTTTTTTATGTGTACCAGTGCTACAAACTTGTATCAGACTTGCTCTTAAAATGAGATCTTTACTAAATTACATGCTATGTTTACCAAAAATGGGGATTACACGGACGTCTGCCTGTTTCATAGTAATTGTGAATTCCGTGCGGTCCGTGATTTTATTACTGCCTTACCTATAAATAAGCTTTGGCTCAATGGAGACTTCCTTGTCACATATTTGTGCATAAGTAAAGTAATTCACCTGCAATTATCCATATTTAATTTGTTTTATCCTTTCACACAAAACAGCCAAAACTTAAAATTTAAATACTGCACATTCCCAGACTTACTGGGCCTCACCTGGGAACAATCTGTGGCCTCCCTTGGGAGGCTGACCTCACCATTTGAGAACCACCGATACAGTACTGAAGAGCTGAGCTGGTCAGTTCTTTCCAACAGCAATCACCCATGACAGGAACGTTGACTTTTTCAGAGTTATTGCCCACTGATAGTCATCACAATGAGTCATCAGCACTAATTTATCCTCCTCTGAGTGGGACCTACACCAACAATGCTCCAACCTCCACCCCTTCATCTTCAACCTCCTCAGGTCGCCATCAAACCATGGTGACCTGCTGTGGGAAATCAAGGGGTGTACATGAAGAGGTGCTAGGGAGTCAACTGCCAGGGTAAGAGCCACATCCTCCACCACAGCTTTCACTCACATCATACAAGCCATCTCCAGGCCTAAGATGTCCCATGGCTATATTACCACCTCCTTAGTTTTTGACCGAATGATTACGTTTTCTCAGTCCAGATGCATCATCCAGTTTTTACCACATGCAAACTTGTTTTTTTGAATGGTAGGTCAAGCAGCATCTGCAAGATCATCCTTCAGTTGTGTTTAATTTCAGTTGCTTCTCATCTGACTGTAAGCAAGTGTCTTCAGAAAGCTTGCTTTCTTGCAGTGTAGGCTAATCAGGAGGGGTCCTCAAGTGCAGGGAACTTAAAGGAGCTGATTGCGTCACTGTCTGCCCAATAGTCACCTTTAATGTTATACCAGAAAATTGGAAAGTTATTGCTGGGAACAGTAAATTATAACCCCTAAATTAACACCTTCATTGTTTTAAAACCCACTGACACCCAGGCAGGTAACAATTAAGGTTGCCACCTGTCCTGCTTTGGACTGTATAATATGGGTATCAGAGACCTTGGGCTAGATTCACTAAGCCCCCTAAACTCCCACAGCTGTGAGAAAAAAACAGTGCAAGTGGCTTGCCACTTTCAGAGCCACCGTTTTTCCTGCAGCTGTGGTATTCACAAAGGTGGAGATGGTTTATGACCAGCTCCACAATCAACAGCAGCTTGCAGGCAATGTTTCCATAGATATCCCTGCAGCTGTGGAAATATGTTATAGCTGGTGGAACCAGCCATAACATCCTTCCGCAGCTGCAGCAGATGTGAATACCAATCTCCACAGTTGCGGAGATTTCAATCTGCAACTGGAATTGTACAGTAGGACTTAGTTTTTTTTTTGCTTTGTAAATCTGGTTCCTTATCTAGTCATCCAGTTTTGTTCAGAGTTATTGTAGAACTTTTTTTGGCCTTTTGAATACTCACATACTTGTAAAACAGATTCTATCAAACCTTTCACCTTCCCTGCATGTTCAGGTTACAAACAGATTCTGATGACATGCCGCCCTTTGTTTGCAAACCAGTCCAACTGAGAGGTGCAAAGTATGGCTATTAAAACCATTAGCAGTATTAATCTCTCTTGTTCTTAATTTTCATTAATGATCTCCCAAGTATTTGTGGACCAGTACAGACACTTCTCTACACAGACAATGCCATCCTCTGTACCCACAGTGCTACTATGATCACCATTAACAACTCCCTCGACAACTCATTTGCCAGGTTGCTAGCCTGGGTCTCTCAACAAAAAAATGGTCCTATATCTATCTAAAACTCAGTCTATGATGTTTGGGTCCAAGCAAAACCTTTCCAAACTAGCCCCCCATTTAGCATCAATGCAGGTAACAACTCACCTCTTGAAAAGACCCTTTCCTTTAAGTACCTTGGATTATACAATGGCTTTTAAATTTTCACTCTCTGATTGGCTGACTGGCACCTCCCAGCCGTGATAAATTTTGACATTACCCACGGGAAGAGGTGCCAGTAAGCCACATTTTAAAAATCACTCCAACCACCAAAACCAGACTGAGAAACCGCCATATTGGCTCACCAGTAAAGCAGTAAATTTCACATCTTTTAACACGGGTAACAAAGTCCCCGGTAATCTCCAATGGCACAATGCAAATCTCACTGCTCCACAAGTGACAAACCCTGCCTATTATATCAGTTGCTGCATTTAAATGCATACATGTGAGTTAGAACTGCACCAGAAACTCTGCCAACTAAAAACATACAACCGCTCAAACTGACCGTGTCTGCCACCATAGTTCGGCCACCAGAAAACACGCACACATCGCACCAACCCCCTGCAGCTAAACAAATATTTAAATAGTTTAAGCAATGCTCAAGTGGGAGAAGTGTTTTTGAATTAAAAACAAGCCCTGGAAGTTATGGAAATCACGGCCAAAAAGCGTAGCTGTGATACTGGGCATGCATATGCTTAGGCACATGCCTAGTATCACGGCTTGGTTTTCCGGCCATGATATTCTTAAATTCTAACTCATTTTTAATTCAAAAACACTTCTCCCTGTTCAGCATTCTTTAAACTATTCACATACTTGTTTAGGTGAACTGGGATGTCAAGTGCTGTTATACTTACTACCTCTAGCCTCTGCGTCCATCACCAGTCACGTTCACTCCAGCTCCACAGTTTAAATCTCTGGCTCACTTCTTAACAGTTTGTAACTGTCAGCACTGCTCCATGAACAACATAAACTGCAAAGGTAAAAAGTTAGCCTACAACAATAATAATTTCAAATGTAGATATGCAGATGATCATTCCGGGGAGCACTCTGCATTCACACATGCATAGGAACATCGGACTATATTTTTTTTGCGTAAGAATAGTCTTAAAAATCATTTAAATTAACAAAAAAATTTATTTATCTTAATTTCTTACTTACAAAAAGTATAGGGGACATTGTATAATTGCAATAAACCACTCCAGGGTGTGAGTGATGCAGGTATTTACACACGCCTGGTAAGGTTTGGTCACTTGGCCTGCAGCCCCATGACCGAACCATGCCAGGCGTGGCTAAACCCAGCATCACCCACACCCTGTTGTGGTTTATTGCTTAAATATACCTTGACCCCTGCTTCTCTTTTGAAACTCACCTCCAGCATACTGTCTCCTCAGTTCACAGAAAAAATGGGATCACTCTACAGAGTCCATCACTTCTTGACTCCCGACACTAAGGTCAAAATTGCTCAGGCTAATCTCCTTCCCATGTTTGATTATGGCTCAGCAATCATCAATGCTGACGGTAAACCTGCTCTACAAAAAAAGCACACACTCTTTTATAATATAGTTAAATTCACCTCTGGTTGCAGCTGCAATACCCATCATTGCACAGTGCTAAACAACCTCAACTGGCTACCTCCTGAACTCAAAGCACATCTTGCTCTTGACTTACTCATCAACAAAACTCTACACACTGGCAATCATCCACACCTAGGCAGGCAGATCCCTCTTGTAAATCATATCACTTCCTGTTCTGCCTCCCATAACAACATCGCTGTCCCAGCACTTTGCACCAGCATGGGCCAGCAGTCCTTCTCCTACTGTGCTGCCTCCATATGGAATTTAATACCCCCTCCCATCAGAAAAAAATACTCCCCCCATGCCTTTCCAAATCTTCTGAAATCCCATTACTTCTCCTCTGTTGCATGTCATTGTTTCCACTACCCCACCCCAAATCTGATTCTCACAACTTCTGCTTGCATACTGTGGGACTCTGAGCAAGTCCCTTAACCACCCAGTGCTCCTATGTCACCCTTGAAAGCAGGCACTTGTGCCTAGTGGGCCTTATCTGGTTACCAAAGACTAAAATAAAAAAAAAATCTTACCTCACCCTACCATGTTACCCTGTTCTTCTTGCACTCATACTTCTCTACTCTCCCTAAACTCAATCTGCACTCACACTCATCACTTCCTTCTGTACTCTCTGAAGCTGAACCTTGTGCATATTGCTTGCTATTTTTTCTGCTGTATACAATGACCTACTATTGTATCATGTAAATATCGCTCTGTATATACCGTTATTACCCATTGTATATGTATAATACGTTCGTACAATTTTTTTTTTTTTTTATGTGCATTTGCATCCAGGTCATGTCTGAAAAAGGCTCCTACTGCCAGTATAATTACCAGTCAACAAAGTTAAATAAATAAACAAACAAACCTAATCCTTGTCAGGCAGCACTGTGAGTATGATCTTTTACTGCTGTGATAGGGAAGGCTCTACGATGCCGGTTCAACAACTAGGTTGTCAACCGTCATCACAGCGATGGATTTATGTCGACCACAGCTTGTGTGTCCTACATAAATCCAACTGGAGACCTAGGCTGTTTTTTCATCAGGGGGTCTCACCCCCCAAATCCCCCATACAGGGGGCTCTGGCCCCTGCACCCCCCGATCTACAGGATTCTAACTCTGAGTCTGAGTTCGATCAGGGAGGGGATGCAGGACCAGAAGACAGAGTTCTGGGGTCTCGAGTGGGCTATTACAGGAAAAATGTTGTCAGCATCGACGTGTTCGCTGTAATATTGTCGCTACAGGGGGCATACCGATAGGGAAAACTTTTATGCCTTTGCATGCTCTCCCGATTTCCTTTTAGCATCTGTCCTATATTCCAATATTTGTAGACCCTTTTGTTCTCAAATTAATAAGCTAATATTTTATTCGCTTTGTAACAACATTAAATCCCTCCCTTCTAAGCAGCTACTCATCTCAGTTTTCATATTTCAGTGATATTCCTGTAATACCATTCTGGACCATTCAGATGAACAGCACAGAAACATAGAATTTGATGATAGATAAGGACTGTCACAAACACACTCCACAGGTCAGGCCCTCTGCTCCCACAGTGCCAACCTCCAAGTGCAATAATGTGAACAGGTAACAAAAACAGGGTAACCCTCCTGTCTGTTTTTGGGTCTGAATCACCTTTTAGCCTCGAGTTCTGGGGGGATTCAAACTGTGAACCTTATGCTAGCATACTCAATTAACAGGCTGAGAAAATATTCTCTTCAGGGGGATGCACTATAATCTTTCGCCCAAGGGGACCCAGCCAGGTATCCAAAATGAACCCTTACTACTCTATAAGACACCTAGGTATTTCTTACCTTTTACGCAAGCTCAGTAACACAATCAAGCTTTTAACAGCTGTCAGACTTAAACACAGGTTCAGCATCACATGCAAAGGAAAACTGAGAAGACATACAGGCAGTATTTCAAAGAAAAGGTTGTTTACTAAAAATGGTAAAAACAGGTAAAATCAAACAGAACAATTATATCACAAATCTTACAGTCATATAAAAAATGGGAAGTTACAGAATATAAACTCCTACCACAAATACTTAAAGTCTTTCTTATTCTAGATGTTACCCTTCGAGTGCTTTCAAAAGTTCAGAGAAATCTTTCTCTCTTTGAGTCCAAAAATGATATGACACATATTCACCAGAGGCAGGATCATTTCAGGAGGCATCCCCCCTCCCTTTTTGTGAGGTCAGTTAGACCTTCTGTTAAGAGTCAGTTCTAACATAATTTTCTACAAGGAGGTATTTTAATTAATGTGAACATTAGCAAAAAAAAAACATTTCCCAAAGATGACAGTCTTTGATCAGCCATTTCCTCTGAAGTTTACAACCCCACAATCTGTTACTAATTTGCATGAGAAAACCAAGGGGAATCAGCCAACCTTCCTGATGTCATAAAATGTATATTTGGGAACCAACATCAAAGGCAGCAGCAGGTGATAAGGGCCATAAACTACCCCTCTGGAAGGAAGGCATTAAATTTGTTTTTTCTCGGTCTGGTTATACAGCCTGCAGTTGTCAGCACCACTGAAACTTTTTGGGGTCAAAGGTCACTCACTGAAGCCTGGGCTGACTTAGGTGTCAGCAGACAATCACAGACCATTTATTTATAATGCAAATATTATACAATAGCTATAAGCAGATGGCAGAGTGTCACAAGGACCACTCAGCCCATCCAGTCTGCCCATTTTTTTCCCTGCCTATACTGTCACTGCAGACCCTACTTGATCTCTGGCTTCCCCTATCCCCGCCCCCACTTCCCAACTCAGATTCCTTTGTGCCCATCCCATGCATTCTTTTTTGGTTGTTGTTCTTATCTATTTGTTCATTAGATTTTTCAAAATTACATACAAATGTGCACGTATGATGATCTCCAGTCCAATACATGAGGGGACAATATTGATACTTATCACAACAGCATTAATTCCCTTTAAAGCAGCATGCACTTAATTATAGTGTATGGTGGAACGTTATTAGGGATGGAAATCCATCCCTAGAATAGTGTTGTTATGCTGCAGTAGCTACGTCATTGTAGCTCTTATGCTGCACTAGCTATGTAGCTAAAGCAGCATAACAACAACGAATGTCTTTGTGCATGTGCGTTATGCAAACCTCCACCAGTCAGGAACCAGTGGCAGGGTCAACAGCAAGAGATGAGGAGAGCAACATGGAGGCGAAAGAGACAAAAAGGAAACAGCTGTGCACCTCCTTACTCATTTTATCAGCGATAGTAGACCATACACTATAAAAGACAACGTATGGTCCTCTAGCTACAACTATAAGTTGCCATCTCAAGGTTGCCATGGCGACCAAAATCTCTTGAGCTTTACTCTCGATGTTTAAATGGTCGCCATTGTCAACCTCTCAAAAGCAACACACAGTTGTTATAGATAGAGAACCATACATTATTCTTGATATTATTAATTCAGACCTTACATTTATTTAGTATTTTATAAATCCTCCCCTACATTTAGTTTATAAGTATGTTAATTATAAACATACAGGAGAAATGTCATGTTTTAATAGTGTATTGCTGAATTAACTCGACTTAACAAAATTAACTTCTATAAAGAAAAATAATTTCCAAATATAAATTTCTGTAACACTATTCAGTGTTTAGATGTTTGAGTCTCTCAAACCATTGCATCTGTAATCTCTTGAGCAACAGCAGAGAATTCTTTATCTGAAGATGTTGGGGACTCTCCATCCCTAGATGAGTTAGGATCATACTGGGACCAAATAAATGCAACTTATTGGTTCACTTCAAAAAAGATATATGTCTTGCCCTTATAGGTAATGCACTTAAAAAATTCCACCAAGCTCCAAAATGTCATGCCTGTAATTTAGAAATTTCCTTTGTCTCTACTGGGTTTGATATGAAAAATCTGGGTAAATAAAGAATGTGTGTGACTTGTAAATAAGTGTCCCCTTCAGTCATGATAACTTAACTATCCTCCGGGATGCCGCAGGGCTCCAATTTGGCACCCATGTTGTTTGCGGTGTACATGCTGCCACTGGGTGCGATTATTAGGCAGTCCGGCTTGAGCTTTCACTGCTATGCAGATGATACTCAGCTGTACATGTCCTTTGTGCCTGGCCAGGATGATGCTATTTGAGATTTTAACAACTGTCTCGCTGAAATCCAGGATTGGATGAATGTGAGTTGGCTGAGGTTAAACCCATAACAAACTGAGGTGTTGGTTGTGGATCTAGGTCATTAGGAGGCAGGTTTGTTGGTGGGATCACTTTCAGTCTATGGCTTGGGGGTGTTCAGCTAACTAACTCGGACCGGGTGCAGAACCTGGTCGTTATGTTTGATGACTGTTTGACACTTAAATCTCAGGTGTCAGCAGCTGTCAAAACCTCTTTTTACCATCTGAGGAACATCACCCGGGTGAAGCACCTGGTTCCCTCCAACGATCCAACGATCTTCAAACTGTGGTCCATGCCTTTGTTACCTCCTGCCTTGACTACTGCAATGTCCTCTACCTTGAGTTATCGGGGGTTGATATCCGTCGCTTGCAGTTCATGCAGAATACGGCAGCCAGGCTGTTGACTGGTATATCTAGGACCAGTCATATAATGCCTGTGCTCCGCAGACTGCAATGGCTGTCAGTACAGTGGTGGATCACCTTCAAGGTCCGTTTGCTGACCAATAAGGCCCTACATAACCAGGGACCTGGTTACATGCAAGATATCCTTCACCCTTATTGTCCCCCCCCCACTCTCTTCGATCTACTGACGAGGGATTGCTAGAGATTCCCAGGGTTTGTTTAAAGATATCTGGGCACAGGTCTTTTAGTTTTATGGCTCCAACCCTGTGGAATTCTCTGCCTTATCAGATGTGAGATTGCCTGACCATCCAAAGCTTCAAAGTGGCTTTGAAGACGTTTCTTTTTAGACTAGTGTATCCTGATTTTTAACGCCACTATTATGAGTTTTAACTTGTTGTATTTATGGTTTTAATTAGTGGTATTTTTATTTTGATTTATTTCGATTAATTATGTACAAGCACCTTGATTTTAGAAAGTCACTTTTTACAAATAAAGTTTGATTCGATTAGATTTAATCAATAGGTCTCTATAAGAGTCAAAAGCAAAACTGGTAAGAACAGTGGTCTTCAATTCTGATTCTGCAGTAGATGCCTTTTTATTATTTATCCTGTAAACTCTTGCAATGAATGGCAAGTTCTCTACAAGCAGGTCGAAAACCTAAACAAAGATGTCCTTAATGAGCTCTCTTAGGTTCTCAAACTCAGTATCCAAACTGTTAGGAAGACCAGCAATTCTTAGATTGTTGTACCGTATCTGGTTTTCCAGAAGCTCCATTTTTCAATGTAAATTGTAAGCCTCTTTGATTTGTGCCACGTTGGTAGCTTCCAAAGCAGTCAGTTTATTTTCTTGCTTTGTTATTATTTCAGTATTCAACTCAGTTTGTTTGACATTCTCTGTGATCTTCTCCTTGTTGTTTTTTACCTCGTTTTGTAAAAATTCTAGCTTCACTTTAAAGGCATCTTGTTTCTGTTCTTGATGCTCTTGGACTGCCAAGACTCTATTGATTGATCTCCTGAGAGATTCCAAAGTGTACTTCACAACAGCATCCTTAGGGTAAATGCTTTGTTGAGCTGCCATTAAAGGTAAAGTGTCTAGGGTGCGGACCGCTGGCTCCATTTCTTGGTTAGCAACACCCAGCTCAGGGTAAGTTAACAAATAGCTTTCTACTTGTTACTGAGAGTTCGAAGGCAACAGCTGTTTAGCAAAGGTTGAAACCACAGAGCACTCCTTTAGTTTATCACGAGGGGAGATTAGCGCAGAAGCGGTCTTACTAAAAAGTTCACCGCTTCTCGGGCTGATTGCTGGCAGTAGAAACCATTTCTCCAAAGGTCAAACATTTGGTGAGGCAAACTCCTCACTGGATGAAGATGTTGCTCTGTTCGTCCTTTTGTCCATTATGAGTATTGCAAATTTTGCTTATTCCCGCAAGTCAGAGCAACAGGAATCACAAATTAGATCAGAAAGACAAGGAGCTCCTCACAGAGTGACTACTTACATGGCCGCCATATTCTGCCCCCTAATCCCATGCATTCTTCAATCCCACCACTTTGTTTGCCACCACCACCTCCACTGGAGGACAGTTGCAAGCATCTACCACTCTTTCAGTGAAGAAGTACTTCCTCACATCTCTCTTAAATTCACCCCTCCCAACTTAATTGCATGTCCCTTTGTTCTCATGCATCTTTTACTCTGAAAAGTATTCCCCTGTTTAACACCGTGAGGTATTTGCAGGTGTCTATTATGCCCCCCCTCCTCTCCTCCAGAGTATACATATTGAAGACCTTCAGTCTCTTCTCATATGTCTTGTGATACAGCCCCAGCACTATTTTAGTTGCCCTCTTCTGTACAGTCTCTACCCTACTCTGCCGTTTGTCCTTCTGGAGATGTGAGGAAGGATTTTCAAAGCTCTGAATGTGCCGCAAGGATCTTGCATCAAAGAAGCATGATGCAAGGGACACTGTGCAACACACATTGCGCTGAACCCAATTTTGGAAGGATGCTTTCAGCTTTACAAGAGTCCCCTGCACCAGACCAGCTTGCGCCATGCTGGTGGCACAGATTCCGGTGCACCATGATGGTAGGGGGCTTTCAGCACCTGCAGGCTGCCAATCACCTGATCCAGGAATTTCTAACCCTTCCCAAAGGGCAAAGGTCCAAGTATGGTTAGGTCTAGCGGCAATAAGAGATCTTCTGGGAGGGTTGTCAACCATAGGCCAGTGTGTCACCCCCCCAGCCCCATGCTGCCAATCCCTTACACATCCCCACATCAGTCCCTTGGTGACCTAGTGCCCCCCCATGCCATACTGGAAACACTATGCAACAGTTCAAGCCCGGTAAATTAACGCTCCCCCCAAGCCCCGTTACTCCCCAACATATTACAATATAAAACATGACATAAATGGCATATCCTGATATCTTCCCCCCAATCCCCATTATGCCTGTACTGCAAAATATCCCCAGTCTTCACAGCGATCTAGGGTCCCCACCCCATCCCGTTATGCCCAAATAGGCACTGCAGACATCATCCCTACCTGGTGATCTAGTGGCCCCCCTCACCCAGTGAGTTGTGGCCACAACCCCACTCCATCCCCCATCCCGTACCCCAATCAGGCGACAGGCATAGCCCTCCTCACACCACCATGGCTATGTACAGTATGTGCTCTGACAGTTCACTGGGCAGCCAGCCGTGGTGGTGAGGCACTAGATCACCAGGGGACTGGAGTGGAGATGTGTCTGGTACCAGCAGCTCCATGGTGGCAGAAGGGGGGCACTAGCCAGTACCGTGCCCCTGGCCAAGGGCGCAGCTGCCACCCCACCACCCCCAGCCTTTGTGGCACACCTTCTGGGTGTTCCATTTGTTGGATGCATGGTCACTGTCATCACAGGTTGCAGAACTTAGACCCTGTCCAGGATACAGTGGCACTCGACGCAAGCTGCCATTGTCGCAGCTTGTGTCGGAGCTTTGAAAATCCTGCCCAGAACATACTCCTGGTGGGGTCTTACCAGTGATCTATCACTGAATGGTATGACAAATGGCATGCAATATCTTAGAAATAAGAAAATGAAGTAGACTGTAACTGATGAGGTGAAAGAAGCACAATCTAGATTTGTGGGCACCACAAACCTAGTAAATTTAACAAAAATTGGTCAAAGCATATCAAACTATCAGATATACATTACTTACATAAAAAAAGAGGATATTTAACAGTATATCAATTATTTCTTATCATTTTTAAAGACTTTTCTGACATTAAGAATGACTTTAGAGGAAGATCGATGGAAGCAACTATAGACCGTGACTCATCTTAAACCGGCAGACGAGATTTGTAATTAAATTCCATCTACCAATACTGTTCTAGTCACTCACTGTGTGAATTAAAATGTGCAGATAGGGGCCAAAGCCCCCGAACCCCCCTCTCGAATACCACCCAACCTCAACACACACTGAAATTAAAACTAAAAACATTTAAATCGAGTTCTAAAAAGTTCTAAAAAAGATTAGAACCCTAGAACTTTTTCAAAAGTTCTAGACTAGAACTAGAACCCAGAACGTCAGAGGGTTCTGACAACCCTAACGTCCAGGACTCAGGTGCCCCACATTCATCAGTTCTACAGTTACTGACTTTCCAGAATCCATCGACTGGCCCACCAGATGACTTCAGATTCAGACAGGACACCAGCCCAGCTGTATCCTGATTCATCGCCTGGGTATTGGATGACTTCAGACCAGCTGTTTTCCTTTTTGTTCCTGTTCCAAGGTTCCATCTCCAGAGACGACATCATCCTAGCAGTTTCCAGATGTGCCCTCCTGTCGTTTCCCGGAAGATGTCCGCTCAGCTGTATCGGAAGAATGCTGCCAGGGAGAGTCTTCTGCTGAGGAACAGTTGTGGTACCATTTTCGTTCTACAAGAGACTGGTAAGTCCAGACTTTCCTATTTTTATGACATTGCAGTACACATCCTACACTAGCAGACTCCAGATGTTTGAACTGTCCTCAAAGACTTTCCCCTTCAGGACTTTGGCCTGCTAGAACTGTGCTTCACCGGGCTCCAGCCCAGGAAAGACTCTTTAATGGACTTGCCTTCGGGCACTGTGGTCACTAGATGGGACTTTTAGGGCACTCCATCACCCAAATATGGTGTAGTGTAAAAAATGTCATTGTTTTCTACTGTTTTCTGATGTTTATACTGTTTTTTCTACTTTTCTAAAAAAAATGTTTTTTGGGATTCTCCAGTGTTTTGACAGTAGGGGTTTAGATAGACTGTGTATGCAGATTAGGAGTGTGTGTTGTCTTTCTTTTTCTTGCAGGTGTTCCTGAAGAAGATAGAAGAGAAGACAAGAAGAGGAGGAGGGACTCAGCGGAGTTCCTCAGTAGTACTTTAGAGTGTAGTGTTTAAAGTACTGTTGTTGTTGTTACTGTGTGTAACTTTTCCTTCCACAGGTATGGTTGTGGGGGAGTGTGGGAGTAATGCATAGTGTATGGTATTAGCTCCTAGTGTGTGGTTGCATGGTGTTCAGGGTTGGGGGAGGTCCCCTGTTTGTTTTGTTTTGGGAATCTTAAGTTAGAGGCAGACAGGTTTTCCCTAGAGGGCTAGGGGGATAGACAGGCTATGGTCCTGAACGGCCACTGGGGCCACAGTACTGATCTAATAGGGCAATGCTCTGGACAGTTCTTCCAGAGCCACTGGGTACCCATAGTTAGCGGGTAGAGTAGAGGCTGATGCATCAGCCGATGGCCTCTGGGCCCTTAGTGTTGCCTGCCTGTGCCTAGCACATGGTAGGAGGGGGCCTGATCACCCCTCTCCATAGATAGCACATAGGGTGGGATGGCCTAAAGCCGGGTAAACAATGACTGCGGACAGTCATTTTCCTGGTCCAGGGTGAGGGTAACCCCCCTGTTATCTGGGGTTACTAGAAGCCCAGTATGACCTAGTGGTAGGCAGGGAATGCAGCTTGTGAAACTCCAGTTAAATGGATTTCACACTGTCTCACTCTGTTCTCAGTCTCAGCTGAGACTGAGGGATGACATGTATTTATTTATTTATTTATTTAAGAGATTTACCAGGAAGGCATGCTGAGCAGAGTACTGCTCAATTCTAGATGCGCCCTGGGGTTTTGGGGTTACAGTGGGAACATGATACAATCTGAACAAAACAATACAGTGGAACATGGTGTAGTCAGAAAACAACATACATAAGGAGTAATAGAACAGCAGTGGGTAACATACATAATATAAAATGGAACAAATTGAGGGTAGGCACATTTATTGTACAGTATACAGTGATTTACTATGAGCAGGTCAGAAACAGTGGAGAGAACAGACTTGATTCATTACGCTGGGCAGGTACAGGAGTGAGGGGGGTTGGGGGGTTGCAGGAGCAGGTGGCAGAGAAGTGCGAATTGAGAAGGGCATTTAGTTGGGGAGTACTTGTGGAGTGTCTAATATCAGCTGCCAGGGAATTCCATAGTTTGGGTAACCCAAAGCTGAAAGCTGCTGTCCCGGACCGGGTGGATCTATGTGGGATATGGGAGCCTAGCGTAAGGCTGAGGCGAGGGATGGTGGGGTAGGGCAGTTAGGAGGCTGACAGGTAGGATGGGAGTGATTGTGACCAGAACTTTGCCAAGGTTCTAATGCAGTGACATGATCTTCTGTTGTGTAAAGAGGTGAGGTTCAAGGATTGGTAGAGGACACAGTGGTGGGTGCTAGGAGAGAGGTCCAGCGAAAAGCGGCAGAAGGAGTTAAATACGGGGTCAAGCCTTGCTAGGGAGGTTTGAGGGGCTGCACAGTAAACTGTGTCACCATAGTCAAATATAGGGAGGATCATTTTTTGGACTATTTCTTGCCTGGTTGGCAGGGTATGCAATTTTATTTCGTAGAGGGCTCCCAACATAGGGTTCAATTTTTGTGTAAAGCATCAATGTGCAGAGAAGTTAAGATGTTGGTCTAGCCAGATGCCTAGATAATGAAAGGAGGTGCAGGCCTCCAGTGGGGGAGCTGTCCAGAGTGTAGAACCTTTGGTGGCGCAGTGTCGGGTGGAGTTTGGGCCAGGAGCCAAAGGTGAGGGAGATAGTTTTTTTTGAGTTTAGGACTAGCTGGTTTGAGATAAGCCAACGTTGGATGGAGTCAAAATCCTTCTGAAGGCAGGCTTTCACAGCACTGGAGGATGGGCCAGTGGCGAACAACACCGTATTGTCAGCGAACATGTGGATGGCCGTATTTGGACAGGCTGCTGGCAGGTCGTTGAGAAATATAGAGAACAGTATTGGGCCGAGAACCGACCCTTGGAGGACTCCGCTGGTGACTGGGAGTAGGGTGGATGTAGCCGAGCCTATGCGAACAGATTGGGACCATCTGTTACAGGTATGAGTGGAACCAGTTATTTTCAGCAGCCGACAGTCCAGCTAGAGCCAGCTGAGCCAGCAACAAGGGGTGGGAGACGGTGTCAAACGCTTTTGCCAGATCAATAAATATGGCAGCTGTTAATTCCCCTTTGTCCATACCCGTGAGGATAGCGTTTGTGAGCTGGAGGAGAGAGGTGGTGCTGGAGTGATTTTTCCTGAAGCCGGCCTGGTAAGGAGTTAAGAAGTTTATCGACTCAAGATAGTGGTGGAGTTGGGAAAGGACCAGACGTTCTTGAAGTTTGGCCAGAATAGGGAGTAGGGATATAGGGCGGTAGTTGGAAGGTGAGGAGAGGTCCCCTCCTTTGGGAAGGGGAATGACAGTGGCTTGTTTCCACTTTTTGGGGACTGCACCGAGTTTAAAAGACAGGCTGAACAGCAGGGTTAGCGGGTGGGCTATGGCAGGTGCAGAGAGCAGGAGCATTTTGGAGTCAAGGCCAGAGGGACATTTACCTATGTCAGGGTTGAGAGACATCAGTAGTTTTAGCACCTGAGCTGATGATACAGGGCATAGGGAGAAAGAAGCTGAGAAGGGTACAGTAGGGGGAGTAATGGGTGGGGGAGGAGGAAGGGTAATGGAGGAAAGAAGGGATGATGCAGCAGTGGAGAAGTAAGAATTGAATTCGGAGGCTACCATGCTGGGATCCGAGATGTTTTTCCCTGCAGTGTTAAGTAAGGGGTTGGGGGTTTGTGCCGGCGGGGAGAGAAGGGATTTTATGGACTTCCAGAATTGAGTTGGGTGACCAAAACTGTTATTCAAAGCATTTTTCAAATAATTAGATTTGGCTTGCCTTATGAGCCTGGTGCAGGCATTTCATAGTGACTGGTAGTGGCGCTGTGCCATATGACTACCTGAAGCCTAGAAATTTTTCCAGGCACGGTCTCTGGCTCGTAGTTGCTGCATCAGGCTTGTAGTAATCCAGGGCAAGTGGGTTCCTCTAATTCGGGATCGCCTGAGTGGAGCATGGTTGTCCCAGATGGAGAGGAAATTTGAGGAGAAAAAGTCCAAAGCATCATCAATGGAGGGGGCCTTTGTGATGAAAGACCAGTCAATACTGGTGAGGTCATTTAGGAGTGCAGGCAGGTCAAGGGACTTATAAACTCTAGTGAGAAGTGACCGGGGTGGGGGAGCAGAGGGTCTAAAGATTTTACGCACCATATAGATCATATGGTGGTCACTAAGGGAGTCTGGTAGTAGGCCAGCTTGAATGATCCGATGAGGGTGGGTGGTAAGCGCCCAATCCAGGAGGGTATGTTTGTTGGACTTATGGTTTAGGCGAGTTGGTTCAGCTATTTGCTGGGACAAATTTAGGGCATTTATGTGTTGCCGAGCTTTGGAGGTTCCCTTGTCTAGCCAATTGAGATTGAAATCCTCAAGTATGTGAAGTTCGCCGCCCACAGTAAGGGTCCTCAGGGTGCCAAGATGGTCGAGGATGTTACCCAGTGGAGTTTCAGGTGGGTAGTAGGATCCAGCTATATAAATTGGGATGGAATGAGTTAATGAGATTTTGACTAGGAGGGAATCAATAGGTTGTATGGGGGCCGGCAGTGTGATACAGGAAAATTGAAGAGCAGATGAGATGTACATGGCAATGCAGCCACCCTTCTTTCTGCCCTGTCTATCCTGGCGGATTAGGGCGAACCCAGGTATCATTTTAGAACTGTCGCAGCTGCATAAGCCTCACTGGAATGTTGTAGTTGGAGGACAGAGTAGAATGTTGGGGAATTTGAAGTGAGTTCAGTAGAGTCTGTGCAGTCTGTAGTAGAGGTGCTCTGCTGTAGGCAGGCCCTCAGAGCTCTAAGCTCTGTCAAAGAGCAATTTATTTGGTTTAGGTGTGTGTTCTTACCTGAAGAGGAACACAAGAACACATTGAAGTGGTACAGACTGCTTTCAGTGGTTCAGGGCCCCATCCCTGCGGGGATGGGGGGAAGGAATCAGCCTGCTTCCAGGGGCAATCCCCCTGGTCTGGCTAGGGAGAAAAGAAGCTGCCTGATTTAAGTTCATGCTGAGGCACCAGAAGTTCTGGACGAGATTTATTTTGAGGAGAAAACGCCTGTGGGGCACCTGCAACCAAGGGGTGAGTTTGCTCTGCTAAAGGGCCATGTGTTTTCACCTGAAACAAAATGAAACTAAAGTGACTGTTACTGTGGGGTCAGGAAAAGACAGCCAAGTACAGTTTGGAAGATGTGGGGATTGGACTGCTTAACTCTGTGGGGGGGGGGTCTAGAGTAATGGACACAGCTACTTATTTAAGTATGTTCAAGTTCAGCACAAATGGGATGTAAAGACAGTAGATTGAATGTGAATACATTTAAAGAGAATCTACATAGCAAAGTGTTTTAAAGGATGAGGTGTTACAGTCCAGAGAAATAGCTGGGTATGAATTATGGGAGCGAGAGGTGGGAGACCCCCCATCAGTAGTAACCAAATTCGCCTCTACGGGTTTGCTTTGGGACACCTGTTGCTTTCTCTCAGGTACTTGGCCAGTGCCTGAGAAAAGTACCCAGATGTGGGATTGATGAGGAAGATTCCCTATGGAGCAGAAGTGCTCATAGGTGGTTTAGGGAGCCACCAGTAAATGCTTCCATGCTAAATAGAAAGTGTCCAAGTGGCTGGCAAGGGAGCTGAGCCAGGGAAAACCCAGAGCAGCGTACAAGTTCAGGCTGTGTGCCTAGTGTGTTTCAGAGCCTGAGGGCTAAAGTGAATGAGGATGTGTTCTAATCTCCATAAATCTGGATTACCAGGAGAGTAGCCCCGCGGGGGTCCATCTATGCTTTGTTTATTCTGTTGGATGTGAATAAAAGCCACACTTTAGAATCCCACTTCTGGTATTGGACATTACAGTTATTGCTTCCTTTGTCCAGAGTTACTTGGGTGTCCCTGTTGCAGAGTAGCCAAACCTAGCCAATGTGCCGAGTGACATATTCCTCCCTGAACCCAGCTCCCCAGGTAGCGCTGTCAAGATAGAAATGGCATACCTGGGTAGGGGGTTACAAAAATGGAGGCACCGCTGAGGATTTGGGTTTGGAATTTAGGGAGGAATGTGATAAAGGTCGCCCGGACAATTGCTAGCATTTTGGTTATCTGGCAGTGGTTAGCCCAAAACAACTGAAGCAACATTTAACTAATGTGCAGCTGTGTGCTGTTATCTATGTGCTGCTATTAAAATGCCAACTGTTTACCAAGGAGCAGTAAAGCCTGAGAGTGCATGCCCTTGTTCTGCATCAAATTACAGTGTTTGCCAGCTTTTAAAAGTGTTTGTAACAAAGAAAAGTGTGGAAAACTGTGGATAGCAAAAGGAAAATTATGCCCTAGACGTTGGAAATGCTTTTTGTGTGGACTGAGAGACTTGTGCTTAATGGCCATGAAAAATGGTTGAAATGGACTCCCGCCGAGGAGTTGGTGAAGAAAAAAAAAAGTGTGGTTTTGCAGTTTAAATTATGCCTGCTCGACTATCGCCGTGAAGAGAAGAGCACGAGAGGAAAGAGGCTGATTTGCATGGCATTAAGTGATTGGTGAGACTGCAATCAGTCCCGCCCCCAAGCCAGCTCTAGAGTGACTGCAAAGCATTCGAGAGGGAGAGTGAGAAGAGTGTGCAAACTGGCCTACCAGAAGGAGCGTCACAGTGACTGAAAGCGCTGTAAAAGTGTAAAAAACTGACATTTCTGTTTAAATTCAGGCTCAACCTGCATCTCGATCGACTGGACTATGAGTTTTGTGTTCAGAGGGACAATCGGCAGGACTGCCAACCCGTTTTCTTCCAGAGGCCTCCAAGACTGCCTGCAGGCTGTTTTTCCATCACAACAAACAGCTACTGATAACAGTGAGTACTAACAGAAATAATTGCTCAAACTAAGTGATTTTGCCAAAAGCCAGCTGAATCTGTGTGTAGCAGTGTAATCGCTTTGCAAAGAAGGACTGTGTTAAGTTTTACCAGCAAAAGCAAGAATTCTAAGCAATCAGCTGTGAGCATAATTATAGGTTCAGCGTCACTATAATTTTCAAGGCCATGTGAGAGACTGTGAGTTGTATCAGATATGCAGCAAGAAATACAGGCAATCCTGTGCTATGAAATACTGAGGCTTGAAGGGACTGTAAGCTACAGCAATGTCTTCAGCACAAGGGGGTTTGCACCACAGAAAATGATGCAAAGTATCCCTTGCTCCAAATGATGTGCCAGGGGTGATTCTCTTTCTTCCCTTCCTCTGGTGTTACTTTTCACCCCCAGCCCTCTCCCCAGCCCTGGACATGCCTCCCACGGGACCTTCAACCCTGTAAATTACCCCTCATGGCATGACCACCTGGGTACCCCGTGTGACCACTTCTGGACAAGAAGACAAACTGGAGGATCATGAGGCATTAAGGTTTTTTTCTTGCTTAGCCTGATAGCCTCCCCAAGGACAACAATGACCTGGGCCGAGGAGGTGGGGCACTTGAAGATCTGCCCCTGCTCCAGACTCCTGTCGCTCGCAGCCCTTCACACTCACGTGATGCCCCAGCTCCATGGATGTGAGACCCTCCCTGGGAGAAGACAGCATGCCATATGTAGGCTCAGTCCACCCCCCCAGTTGACCCTCAAGGGCTCAGGGTCATTATTGAACCTGGGTCACTGGCGAAGTGCAAGGTGTGGCATCCAGCACCTCAACCCTCAGTGCCACCAGGCTGGCACCACCAGAAGTGATTCTCAGTGGTAGCCTACATCAACTACTGGCTGCCGGCCCCAAAAGGAGCTTGCACCATCCATGCACCCAAAATTGGGCTGCGACCAGGCACTAAAGTGCATGTGGCAGATGCAAGCTGCCATGTCCCTAAAATTGGGATTCAAAGAACTCTCCCAGAGGGAGAAATTCTAAATAATCTTAGACCAGCCAGGGCTAGTCTAAGGGTACTTAAAAACGTTTCCTCTGGGAGAGTTGCCTGTTTGCAGCAATGTGCTGCCGTCCCCGATCCCCAGAGTCCCCATTACAATACATTTAATACAGCCCCTTTCAATGGTGGCATGGTGCCCCCCCTCCCCGATCCTGATGTTGCCAGTACTAATGATTAATAATTGTTCCTGCCCTGGTGGACTATCAGTCCCTCCTTCGATATCCTGATGTTGCCCATGGGGGGGTTAGGTCTTAGGGCATGATGTGCTCTTTCTATCACAAAGTTGTCTGCATCTGGATGTGGGCCAAATAGTGAAAGCAGCATCTTATTGATTAAATGTATGCCGTCTGTCCCTTCAATATTTTCTGGTAACTCTATGATTTGCAAATTATTTATGTGATTTCCAGTTTCTGAGTCTTCGACTTTGGCTTCCTGTTTTGTTAATTTGCTTGAAATGCCTGCTCTCTCTCTCTCTCTCTCTCTCTCTCCCCCTCTCTCTCTCTCTCTCTCTCTCCAGATTTATTCTCTATGCTGCTAATCCTTCTGTGTACTATTCATATATTATCTTCTGCAGCTCATTTTTTTTATTCAGAAGATGCGGTAAGTCCCTTCCTATTCATCCTAAACACACAGTACTCAGAAAGTACCTTCTGAAAGTGATTATTTATGTAGGATTGGAAGACCCCTTCAGCATCACGAACAAGACCTTCAAGCAGCCGTCATTTCTGAGATTTTTTTTTTTGCCTGACTTACCGTTCAGATTCAGTCTCATGATGATAATGTCCTTCCAGCTACAAATGTCTGTATTCCAAAACACCAGTTGCTAGAGGAACTCTCTCTCGCTCGCTAGATGCTTCCATTGTAGTTTGTTGTTACGGTACTTTCTCTTTGCTGACTAAATTTGACAATCAGCTCTCTTCCTTTAAGACTCGTTATCATCTCATCTCCACAACTGCTGATTTTCATATGAACTGAGATTTCTCTTTCTTTTTCATTGCAAGTTAAACCCACAAACACTTGATAGACACCACCAGCACACAGAGCTTAGTGGTATAAACCTTTTTCTTAAAGAACCCCTGACACCGCTGGTATAACTTAGGAAAAATATAAGATTTAAACACAATTCCTTTTCTATCTCTTACATTTTCTGCAGTTATGTCCCCCTTTTTTTCATTATTTCTGAGGACAGTTTTATAAAAACAGGATCACTGTCCTCCTAATGTCATCTACTCTGGCAGCTTGTCTACACCTGACATCACAATCCCCAGTTTATGACACCATAATTATTGCTACAGTAACAGACTGACGTCTTAAACAGAATTGCGATGTCTGGTGTAGGCAACCAGACACAGCAGAAAAGGCAGAAATCCTGTTACCATGCAAATGTCTGCAGTAATAAAGAAATAAGGGTCAGAACTGCAGAAAGAAACATGAAGTATAAGCTGAAGCATGTGTAACTATTATATTTTTCTAAAGTTGTTCCAGTGAGGTCAGGGCTCTTTAAAGTGCCATCACAAGTGTGTTATCACTCAGTGTTTGGTAGAAATGCATTTTCTCAACAGTGCATCAGTTAAATCTAGTTACAAAATGTTTCAAATTGTCCGTACTAGATATTATTAATATGCCCCCGTCCTGGTGGTATAGTGCCCCCCCCCGCAGGTAGTGCCCACCACCCGTCCTCCACCAATCCTAAATCAGAGCCCATGACCGGCACAGCCCACCTCTTACTTTTAGTTCAGTCCTTGGCTGCCTGTGGAGGTGAGAGGTAGGCTGTGATTCAGAATGGAGGGGAGCAGGGTTGTGGACACCATCTTCTGGGGTGGGGGCCCACTATAGCACCAGGGCAGGGGGACATAATAATATTTAGTACGGACAACATCAGGATTAGGAACGGGGGCTACTATACCATCAGTGCAGGGGGAAATTATTAATCATTAGTACGGGCAACATCAGGACCGGGGAGGAGGGATCGCTTGTTCACCAGGCACTGGTGGACAAGCGACTGTGACCTGGCACTAAAGGGCATGTGGCAGATGCAAGCTGACATGTCTGTGAAAATGGGATTCACAGAACTCTCCCAGAGGGAGAAATTTTAAATAATCTTAGACCAGCCAGGGCTAGTCTAAGGGTACTTAAAGTTTCCTCTGGGAGAGTTGTCTGTTTGCAGCAATGTGCCGCCGTCCCCGATCCTCGATGTCCCCATTACAATACATTTAATACAGCCTCTTTCATTGGTAGTATAGTGCCGCCCTCCCTGATCCTGGTGTTGCCAGTACTAATGATTAATAATTGTTCCCCTGCCCTGGTGGAGTAGCAGTCTCTCCTCCCATATCCTGATGTTGCCCATGGGGGGGGGGATTAGGTCTTAGGGCATGATGTGCTCTTTCTATCACAAAGTTGTCTGCATCTGGAGATGGGCCAAATAGTGAAATCGCATCTTACTGATGAAAGGTATGGCATCTGTCCCTTCAATATTTTCTGGTAACTCTATGATTTGCAAATTATTTATGTGATTTCCAGTTTCGGAGTCTTCGACTTTGGCTTCCTGTTTTGTTAATTTGCTTGAAATGACTAGTCTCTCTCTCTGTCTCTCTCTCTCTCTCTCTCTTCCTTTCCAGATTTATCCTCCATGCTGCTAATCCTTCTCTTCATGTCTACTATTCATATACATGTATTATGTTCTGCAGCTCGTTTTTTTTTATTCAGAAGATCCTGCGGTAAGTCTCTTCCTATTCATCCTAAACACACAGTACTCAGAATAGAAAGTACCTTCTCAAGGTAATTATTTATGTAGGATTGGAAAACCCCTTCAGCATCACGAACAAGACCTTCAAGCAGCCGTCATTTCTGAGATTTATTTTTTTTGCCTGACTTGCTGTTCAGATTAGTCTCATGATGATGATGATGTCTTTTCCAGCTACAAATGTCTGTATTCCAAAACACCAGTTGTTAGAGGGACTCTCTCTAGATCAGGAGTTCTCACACTTTGTCATAGTGAGCCTCCCCCAAGCCTTGGAAAAGATCTTGAGCCTCCCCCTAACATAGAAATAATTTTGGGCCTCCCCATAGTTAGAGCAACTATCATACTTTGCACATTACATGAAGAATACCATGAAATGCATTTGAGTATTTGAGTTTATTCTCATTTTATTAACGCTATTATTTTCCCTCTCTATAACTCCCAAGGCCAGCCTACTCGCTCCTCACTTCTGAGTTTTGACTCTATTTACCCCTCGTTGCAATACCTCCATGAGTCAGACTGTTTTCTTTGTCAGTTTTACCCTGCCCTTAAACACCTTCTCTGGGACCATTTTGCTCCCTCCTGGCCTTGCTCCTAGTATCTCTCTGCTTAGCCTTTGTATTTGTGCTTTTCTGCAGCCAGTATGGGTCAATTGTTATCTTGTTCCTATTCATTTGTATTATTTTGCATTTTGTTTTGCACAGTTTCCAAGAAGTGTATTTCCTCCATTCAGTTTTCCCCCATGTCATACCAGGAAACAAGTGTTTGTTGAGCGTGTTTTCCTGGTAACCATTTTTTACATAAATTCGCATGCCATTATTCACTTTCAGTTTGCTGCATTCTTTCACACAAAGCATCCAAAACTTGACATTTAAATATAGTACATTTTAAGGTTTGCTTGAGCCTCCCTTGGAACAGGTTGGGGCCTCCCCTTGGAGGCTGGCCTCACCATTTCAAAAACCCTGCTCTAGATGCTTTCATTGTAGTTTGTTGTTACGGTACTCTCTTTGCTGACTGAATTTGACAATCAGCTCTCTTCCTTTGAGACTCGTTGTCACCTCATCTCCACAACTGCTGATTTTCATATGAACTCAGATTTCTCTTTCTTTTTCATTGCAAGTTAAAACTACAAACACTTGATAGACACCACCAGCACACAAAGCTTAGTGGTATAAACCTTTTACTTAAAGAACCCCTGACACCACTGGTATAACTTAGGAAAAATATAAGATTTAGACACAATTCAGTTTCTATCTCTTACATTTTTTGCAGTTGTGTCCCTCTTTTTTCATTATTATTGAGGACAGTTTCATAAAAACAGGATCACTAACCTCCAAACGTCATCTACTCTGGCTGCTTGTCTATACCTGACATCACAATCCCCAGTTATGACATCATAATTATTGCTACAGCAACAGACTTAAACAGAATTGTGATGTCTGGTGCAGGCAACCAGACATAGCAGAAAAGGCAGAAATCCTGTTACCATGCAAATGTCTGCAGTAATAAAGAAATAAGGGTCAGAACTGCAGAAAGAAACATGAAATAAGAGATTGAGTATTACGTGTAAGCAAAGAAAAATTCCATTTTTGAACAAAGGGGACATTTTCAAAAACACTAAACTTTATGCACCAGATGGGCTCCTTCTAAACAAAATGGGGAAAAGAGTTTTGGCTAAACGTTTTAATGTAGCTTTAGTTTCTAGTTTAATCTAAATTTAGGAGGGCAAATGGAGTGTACAAGGGTCAACATCGAAAAGGATACATTTTATGGACTGGAAAATTCAAAAAATCAATTAAACTGGAAAGGTCTTTTGTTAAATGTCAGAAGCCTAATTACAAAAATGGATGAACTTAAACTGTTAATGGCAACACATAATATATTAATTTGTGCTGTGACTGAAACATGGTGAGAGGAAGCAGATACCTGGAATCAAAATATTGAGGGATATAATTTATTTTCAACCTCTAGGAAATTTTGAAAGGGGGGTGGAGTAGCTATTTATGTTCATGTGGACATCAAATCCAAATAATTACCTATGATTAAATCTTATTTGGAACATATCTGGATAAAACTATCTCCAGTTAATAAACCAAAAATTATTGTAGGAGTAATATATAGGTCCCCTTCTATTTCAAAAGACAATGATTGTGAATTAGTAAAACAACTCCAGGATTTAAACCCAGCAGATAGGTTAGTAATTATGGGGATTTGAATTTACCAGGAATAGACTAGTGTACATTAAATGGGATGAGTACCGCTGAGAATAAATACCTAGAGATTTTTGATCATTTGGGCCTTGAACAGAGGGTCCAAGAACCTACTAGAGGGACAAATACCCTCGATTTAATCCTCACAAATCTGGGTGACACACTATCAAATTGCCATATTGTTCCTCCCCTTAGCAATAGTGATTATGATGTGGTTCAGTTTGAACTTAAAGAAAATGTTATTAATCTACCAGGTATAACTAGGATTATGGACTTTAATAAAGAAGCTTTCCAGAACTTAAAATATATTATGGCTAAATGGAATTGGGGGTTGGATTTTCGAAGTAAAACTCTCCAAGAAAAATGGAATTTTTTTGTAATAAACTGTATCAGGAAACAAATAAATGTATTCCTACGAGAGCTAAATATAAAAAACAGGGTAAAACATCACCTTGGATGACACCAAAAATACTAAGATTAATTAAGAAAAACAAATAGGATGTTCAAAATAATGAAAAGTAAAAAGGATGCAAATCATGTTAAGGTCTTTAGAGATCTGAATAGAAAGATTAAAAAAGGAAATAAAACTAGCTAAATCATCTTTTGAAATTAAATTAGCTACAAAAACCAGAGATAATTATAAAGCATGTTATGCATATATTAATAAAACTAGAAATATAAATAATAAAGTTGGCCTTCTAAAAAGGGATGATCAAATAATAAGTGATTTGTATCAAATGGCAGATCTATAAAATGATTATTTTGCCTCAATGTTTAGCCCTAAGGACCCAGTAGTGGATATAGGAGGCAATGATAAATAATCCAGCCCCATGTACATCCAGATGGAAGATGTCCAGAAAAGACAGCAACAAATAAATCCAAATAAATCCCCTGGCCCAGACAGTATACACCCAAAGATCTAAAAAATACTATACATGGAACTAGCTCCACCTTTGACACATATATTTCAAGAATCAGTAGATAAAGGGGTTGTCATCAAGGATTGGAGATTAGCTACAGTTATTCCACTGTATAACAACCATTAGTCAATGCTGAATGTTCACTTGCAGGTATTTGCAGCGGTGTTTGGCACGAATGGTGCTTTACCCTAATGCCCTGTGCGATTGCTGGTATTTGCACAATAAATTTTCAGCATGACCTTTTTGTTACTCCCATTGTGCAGTACATGGGCAGAAACACGTTTTGGGCAGGATGTGAAAAATGACAGCTGTACTGCTCATAAGGAGGTGTGGTAAAATGGCAATGTTGAAAATCTGGAGTGAAAATATTGAAAATTCACAAACTTGCGAGCGTGCGTAGGAACTGCACACTGCACGCTTGTAAAACAGTTATTTTTAGGAATTTGTTCACCAAATTTTCAACATAGCCATTTTAAGATCTCTGCTCATGAAAAGTGACACTGTGATTTTCTTAATGTGTCCCATACACTGAGTTCGCACACGACTGTGCCATTGTGCGCTACATGGGCGGAAACACGTTTTGGACAATATGTGACAATGACAGCTGCACTGCTCATAAAAAGGTGTGGTAAAATGGCAATGTTGAAAATCTGGAGTGGAAATATTGAAAATTCGCAAACCTACGAGTGTGCATGGGAACTATGCAATGAACACTCGTAAAACAGTCATTTTATGGAATTTTATCACCAAATTTTCAACACAGCCATTTTACAACCTCTGCTCATGAACAGTGTCACTGTGATTTTCTTAATGTGTCCCATACATTGAGTTCGCAGACCGACTGCGCCATTGTGCGCTGCATGGGCGGAAACACATTTTGGGCAGGATGTGAAAAATGACAGCTGTACTGCTCATGAGAAGGTGTGGTAAAATGGCAATGTTGAAAATCTGGAGTGGAAATATTGAAAATTCGCAAACCTACGAGTGTGCATGGGAACTGTGTAACGAACGCCCGTAAAACCGTCATTTTTAGGAATTTTTTCACCAAATTTTCAACATTGCCATTTTAAAACCTCTGCTAATGAACAGTGTCACTGTGATTTTCTTACTGTGTCCCATACATTGATTTCGCACACCAACTGCGCCATTGTGCGCTACATGGGTGAAAACACATTTTGGGCAAGGTGTGAAAAATGACAGCTTCACTGTTCATAAGGAGGTGTGGTAAAATGGCAATGTTGAAAATCTGGAGTGAAAATATTGAAAATTCGCAAACTTACGAGCGTGCATAGGACCTGCACAATGAACACTGTGAAAACAGTCATTTTTAGAATTTGTTCACCAAATTTTCAACACAGCTATTTTAAGACCTCTGCTCATGAATAGTGTCACTGTGATTTTCTTAATGAGTCCCATACATTGATTTCACACACAATCGACCACCATTGTGCGCTAATGGTAAAACATGTTTTGGATGAGATGTAAAAATAACAGCTGTACTACTCTATAAGAAGGTGTGGTAAAATGGCATTGTTGAAAATTTGGAGTGGAAATATTGAAAATTCACAAACCTACAAGCATGCGTAGGAACTGCGCAACGCACACTTGTGAAACAGTAATTTTTAGGAATTTTTCACCAAATTTTCAACATAGCCATTTTAAGACCTCTGCTAATGAACACTGTCACCGTGATTTTCTTAATGCATCCCATACATTGATTTCGCACACCGACTGCGCCATTGTGAGCTACATGGGCGGAAACACGTTTTGGGCAGGATGTGAAAAATGACAGCTGTACTGCTCATAAGGAGGTGTGGTAAAATGGCAATGTTGAAAATCTGGAGTGAAAATATTAAAAATTTGCGAACTTACAAGCCTGCGTAGGAACTGCACAATGCACACTCGTAAAACAGTCATTTCTTGGAATTTTTGCACCAAATTTTCAACATAGGGTTTTTGGATCCCCTTCTCATGAATGATGTCACTGTCATGGTGTTATTCAGACCCAAAGGGTGACAGTGAAATCACCCTTCGGGCCCCAATAGCGCCATGACAGTGATATCATTCATGAGAAGGGGTCCCAAAAACCACATGTTGAAAATTTGGTGCAAAATTCCAAAAATACCTGAGATATGCAATAAAGTTGAAAACCCCTATCTAGCCCATTATACAGCTTACCGGCATTTCTCAGTTCACGGTCAGCTTTAAAGTGCAGACGTGTTCCCGTCCACCGAAGATTGTTACGCCAAGCCCGGAGGTAGCATGGGGAGGGGGGGTGGGAGGCTGGGTGCACAGTGGGTGGGCGCAGGTTGTGGGAGGGGACTGGGAGAAGCACCATGGGACAGATTTTTTGGTTTACAGGTAAAAAGACTATGTGAGACGCTTGCCACACTGGGTGGGCCCCCAGCACGGCAGAAAGATGGCTTGGGGGCTATGGAGCCAACAGGGGATTGGGCACCCCTTGCCGGAAACAACGCTGGATCGCTTGCCACACTGGGGTGGCCCCAATGTGGCACCAAGATTTGGGGGTGGCGGACGGGGTTGGCATGATGGGGGGCAGTGTGACGTGGTGCTCTGTATGACAGCAGTGGTTTTCTTTGAAGCGAAGACCACCACTGTCATACATAGCTCCTGCACCCATTGGTGCAGGACCACCATGCCTGCTCAACGGAGCACTGGATTGAAAGGGAGAGGCACACCTCCAAAGTGTGCTACTCTCCCAAAATGTTCCTTGCGCATGCACGCAAGCGAACATAAAAAGGGATCAAGAGTTGAGCCAGCCAATTACTGACCAGTCAGCTTAATATCTGTAATATCAAAAATACTGAAGGGTATCATAAAGGACCACATGATAAATCATTTAACTGTGAACTATTTACTTGACAGAACTCAGCATGGCTTCACTGAAGGAAGAGCTTGCCACACAAATATTTTACAGTTTTATGATAGGGTAAATACAGCTTTGTATTGAGGGAAAGCAGAGGACATGGTCTTTTTGGACTACTCAAAAGCCTTTGACAAGCTGCCTCATGCAGAACTAATAACGTCACTGCAAAAACATGGACTTCATAAAAACCTGGTTTTATGGGTAGATTCATGGCTATCTGCAAGAAAACAGAGAGTCTGTGTAAAGGGGGCACTCTCAAAGTTGAAGGATGTGACAGGTGGGGTGCCCCAGAGTTAAGTGCTGGGCCCTTGCCTCTTTAATTTGTATGTCTCTTCTATTCAATACTCTCATAAAAAATAAAGTGATCTTAATTTGCTGATGACTATAGATTGGGGGCAATAGTGGAAAACAAGAATGATGTAGTGGCTTTTCAGAGAGCTTTATACTTTATACAGGATTGGACATTGGACCACAAATTATCCCTAAATCAAGAAAATGCATGATTATGCATATGGGGAAGGCAAATAAGTAATACAATTATGTATTGAATGGGACGACCCTATCTAAAACCAGAGAAGAAAGAGACCTAGAAATTATGGTGACACAGGATCTCTCTTTAAACCCCACTGTACTAATATTACATGTAAGGCCAACAAAATCTTAAATTGTGTATTAAGACATATTCAAAGTAGGAAACGTGAGGTTATAGTCCCCCTGTATTCCTCCTTGGTAAGACCTAAACTTGAATACGGAGCACAGGTCTGGTCTCCATACAAGAAAGGAGAGGTACAGTTGATTGAGAGGGTTCAGAAAAGGGCCACGAAAACCATTGATGGGCAAAACAATATGTCTTATCAGATAAGACTTCAGGAGTTGGATAAGTATACATTGGAGTATGGAAGACATAGGGGAGATATGTGTTTAACATATAGGGCCTGGGAAAATGATGATTTGTGGGAACTTCTGAGATTGCAAGCTAAGGATAAATATTATCAGACAAGATCCCATCTCCAACAGCTGGAAAGCGATAACAGCAGATTAAAAAATAGAGCTAGATGGTTTAATCAGAGAGTAGTTTCATCATGGAATGCTCTACCGATAGATGTAGTGGAGAGTAGTACAATGCAGAAATTTAAGGTAAATCTAGATAGACATTGGAGACAGGTAAGTAATTACTATAAATGAAATACTTATTTGGCGAGCTCTACAGACGCATTTCTATATTATGCTCAGTAACACCTATGATTCCTATGACACCTATGATACCTATGAAGTATAAGCTAAAGCATGTGTAACTTTTATATTTTTCTAAAGCTGTTCCAGTGAAGTCAGGGGCTCTTTAAAGTGCCATCGCAAGTGCGTTATCACTCAGTGTTTGGTAGAAAAGCACTTTCTCAATAGTGCATCAGTTAAATCTAGTTACAAAATATTTCAAATTGTCCGTACTAAATATTAATAATATGCCCCCTGCCCTGGTGGTATAGTGGTCCCCCACACCAGCAGGTAGTACCTGCCACCCGTCCTCCACCAATCCTGAATCAGAGCCCACGACTGGCACAGTCCACCTCTTACTTTCAGTTCAGTCCTTGGCTGCCTGCAGAGGTGAGAGGTGGGCTGTGATTCGGGATGGAGGGGAGCAGGGTGGTGGACACTACCTGCTAGGTTGGGGGGCCACTATACCACCAGGGCAGGGGGACATAATAATACTTAGTACGGGCAACATCAGGATTGGGGAGGGGGGCTACTATACCACCAGGGCAGGAGGAAATTATTAATCATTAGTACGGGCAAAATCAGGACCAGGAAGGGGGGACCACTTGTCCACCAGGGCAGGAGAACAATTATTAATCATTAGTAATGGCAACATTGGGATCTGGGAGAGAGGCTGCTAGACCACCAGGGTCTAGAGTGGCACACGGCTGCCCTGCAGCTTACAGCAAACCCTCTCGGTGTGCCATCTATTTGGCGCCTGGCCACAGATGCCATAAACCACAGGACTTTGCTGCTGGGACCCTGTTCAATAGAGAATCAGGCACAGAGTTCCTACTGCACCAGGCTTTGGTACAAGCTGCTGTTTGCCACAGCTTGTGCTGATCTACAGCCCCTTTGAGAATTGAACCCCAAGTCTTCTGCTTGCAAAATCTCTATATTTTCTTGCTTCTGTGCAACATGTTTGCCAGTAGGCCCCACAACTCCTGACTGGGAAGCTTACAAAAACAGCTGTGCACAACTTTTAAGGAAATGCTACAGTTTTGGCTCCTGCGTGCTAATCAGGATTTTCCAGTTTAGCACAGTCTGTCATTTAGGCTATCAGTGGATAAAGTGTGACCACAAGATTTGTCATCCTATGCTGGAAACCTAGAAACCTAGACAATGATGGCAGAAAAAGACAAAAGGGTCATGTAGTCTGCCCATAACACTCTGTCATACCCCAGGACCTTTTGTCAATACAGGGTCTTTGTCTACACTATCCACCCCTTTCTCTGTTTTACTGCTAGCCCCCCTAAGTAACAACTAAGCCCTTAACTCTATCCCAACTGTGTTTGAAACTATATATAGTTTTGCATCCACTGCCTCTGCTGGTAGACTGTTCCATGGCTCAGCCACTCTGTAGAAGCATAGACAAAAATGTTCTTCACTGAGGATTGAACCCAGGCCTCCATCAACTACTATCTTGGTGCTCTACCACTGTGAGCTAATGTTCCATATAAAATGTCCTTCACTGGGAATTGAACCGAGGCCCTCTTCAACTACTGTCTTGGTGCTCTAACATTGCGTACTAATGTCCCACACTGTGTTGGACAGTGAGTTGTGCCTCTTGCAATGTTTGTCCCACAAGCAGGCCAGGCATTCAGCCCTGTATTGAGAGCTTTATATCTGCTATTCAATTAAGTCATTTGTTTTTGTACCATGGATTCCAGGGGAGTCAGACCTAATTCGACTCTAACTGTGCAAGTGGGGCTATAACCCAGATTTGTGTTCTCCATATTCCCACAGTGGAAAGGTTTACCAAGAATACCATACCTTAGCTGACATTGCCTTGAGAGCTAAATAAAGACCTGGAAATCCATACATGTTTTTATATCACTAGGAATCCCCAGTCTGAGATTAAAGTTACTCATAGGTTTCTCGGAGTACTTTTACCAACAGCATCTGTACATGAAAAAAGTAATCCCATGTATTCATAGCAAAAAAACACTTCTAATTTGGTTTTATTTTAAAATTCCACATGTCATTATCTTAAATTATGATCAGACAGTTCTAACAGAAAGCATACAGTGGCTGTCCTTTCCTTAATCAAGACTAGAAATAATTTCACACTCGATAAAAAAATAAAATAAAATAGCACAAAAAAGGTTGACTAAAAATAACCAGCGGAAAGTATTATAAGACAGGAAACAAATTCACGAGACTTACCTGTGATTAACCCTGTCCTTCATCTAGCCAATTGCATTTTCTGTATTCTAAAAAAAAAAAAAAGATGCGAGTGTGAATGTGTTATCCAAAGTACTGTAAGAAGCATAGACAGATTAAGGGGTGCTTTAGACTTTCACGAGCACAACGCACTTGTTGCTAATCAAACTCACAATTCATTGGCACTATTTGATTTGGATTACGCTTGATTTTCCGAGTAACATTAATTCCTCAATAAAACCTTGATGAACAACTGACACCATCAGGACAGCCTTTGGATTTATAAAAAATTCCTACTTTGCCTGTATTTATCATTCCTTCTTTATGTTATTCTTTTTTCTATTTCCCCCCATCTGTGCCCCCACACTATCTGCCACCTGCAGTGATTATATCTCTAGCAACATGCTATGATGGCATACGCAGAGGGTTGTGATGTCACATGTAGACAAGCAGATGATGATTCTTCAATGCCTTAAAGAGACCCCAGCATAGGGGCAACATTTAGGCGCAAGTCAGTATATCCTAGCTGAAATGATCAAGAACCATTCCTAAATGTTCATGATTTATTAATGAATAGTTCATGAATTCAGCTCATACACGTTTAACAAGAGTGCAGCAAATTGTTCACAAATGTTAATGAACATAAAGGTTCCTTAAGGTCCATGATTTTATTTTTTTATTCTTTGGTAACCAGGTAAGTCCCACTGGGCAAAAGTGCCTGTCTCCAGGGACAAGCTGGTGGATCCACATCAAGTTGTTGAGTGGAATTGCAGCATGACACAGACATTGAAGACAAAGCCACAAAACCCAAACCCACACATCCAGAATACCGGTGCAGATTTTGGGGAAGGTAAGATATACCATCACAACACCAGGCCACCATGGACCACCACTCCAGTGAAATATTGTAACTTCAAACAAAACACAATGCTTCAGGAAAAAACAGAAGCCATGCCTGCTGCACTTGACCCAACAGTTTATGCACTTAAATAATCATATAAACACAGCTTACCGTGTCAGAAATTTATTAAGGTGCTTATTACAACGTTCATCCCGTAGCACGTAGAGTGCAAAGCGGCAGCTTATATGGTTAAAACAAGAAACCCGAAGACACCATCACAGTGTTTACCGTAGCAGGTAATTGACCAGGCTGGCCGAGCAGACAGCCCTCGTGCGTGATAACTTACCTGTGTTTCTTTCCCCGGCTGTATTCTGAATGCGCGGTTTTGACTGTCGTGGCTTTGTCTGTGCTGTTTCAGACCGCGCTGCAGTTCCACTCAAAGACCTGATATGCTACGCAACCCAGCAGCACTGCGGAGGTGAAGAGACTTGGTCAGAGAGAAACAGGTTGTGGGAATCAAACCAAGGTCTGCTGCATGTACCAAGCTCATTCACAGCTCCAGGATATACTGCCAGAAGTTATGAAACTCCTCCACTGAACTTCTATAAAAAAAGTCTAACAATATTTTTGGTGACCAGAAATATTTTTCTTTTATAATGTTGCTTAGTTCATCAGGCAACCCTGTTTTAGCTCTGTTCTCAAAATATTTCTCCCCCTGTGTACAAACCAGAGGCAGACCCATTGAACTTTCAGTTGTTTTATCACACAGTCTAAGAAACTAATCAGGATAATTAAGTTCTTTACACAGACTCCACATTTTCTAGTGAATGGCTATGCATTCTGTTATTTTTTTTGCTTGTATTTTTCTCCCCCCAGTCCGAGTTGACCCTTCCTCCTGCCATCCAGCCCCATCCCCTGACCTTCAGGCACCTGCCTTTAACTCCCACGTGTTACCCTCTATGGCAGAATGGTGGGGAGCCCTCAACTTGACCCACCAGAACCGGATCCAGTGTTGGGAGGTGCCTTCTCAGAGGAGCTGCCTATGATGGACAGCCCTCAGGCCGCGCTCAATCCAGACTGTTGTTTCTGCTTTTCTGTGGAGGGGAGCATTCAAGCCAACAATGGGCGAGTCCAACATGCATCTGCATGCAGCATGCTGGTCAGCTGCTCTGTCTCCATGCCCCACTGTACAGGACCTGGCATGCCAAAACCTAGCCTCCGCTAGGTGTTAGGCAGGCACTGGTCTCTGTTCCCCACCCTTCCTGACAGAGGAGAACTGTCCTCCAAATGCTCAAACCTCTCCCACCCCGGCCAACCCTGGCAACCTGCTCACACCATGAACACGAAGATAAGCGTAAGAGGGAGGTAAGGTACTGCTTCAGCCTCCATGCTGCACGGCTTGGCTATGCATTTTAGAATTCTGAACTGACCCTAGACTTACTTTTCTCTGTTGTTTCTCTTTCAAATGGATTCACTGCTTGCCTTCCTTTCATGAGTAGAAAGGTTCAATTGCTTTTTATATCAGCAGAATCATGAAACTCTTTTCAGTTAGTGGTAGATTTAAATGTTAATCCTTTTGTGTGCTCAAAAAGTTAATCGACTTATAAAACATATATTTTCCACTCCTAGGCAGAAAAAGGTTTGATGTTGTGGTTATAACTCTTACCACAGGAAACATGACATGCAAAATTACCGGTACTTACTCAGAATGATTTTGCCCTGGTTCATCAGTACAAAATCATCTGCAAGCAGCCATGCAGGGAAGTCTGCCAGCCCAGTTAGGTGACATACAACACCTGTTTGCTGTTGCCTGTGTAGAACATTCTGGAGAAAGGGTAAGGAGGTAACTGCAGGGAAGAACAAGTCCTTACAGCCAGTAAATACCTGCTGTGTGGGAAAAGGGGAAACACCCTATCTAGGATAGGGGTAAGAAATTGTGAAGGAAATGCACAATAAGGAAGGTTAGGCAGAAGGAAAGCAGAAGGGTACAAGGAGTAAAATACAAAAACAAGAAAAGGGGTAGAAAAAATGAAAAAGGGGAAAAAGAAGGAACACCCTATCTAGGGGATGGTGACAAAGTAATTACAAGTAAAAGGCATAGGCAGAAAAGGATAAAAGTAACAGGAAGTGGTGATGGTGTAGAATATCCGGTGCACCTTGGAAGCTTGCCGTAAAAGCTTCCTGAATACAGCGCTGATTTGGTCACATGCCTTACCTGGTGTCAGTTTAAGTTGGGGGACTTTGCCCCCCACACACCCCTTGCTTTTTTTTTTTTACAGGGTGGTGTGGGGGTGAACCCCAACCCAAATAAACTAATAAATTAACTACCAGATAGTGTAACTTGAGCTCTATGCTAATAGCGTAGGTCCTATGTGTACCTGATATTGTACTACTCTATCACCCAGGAAGGGGACAATGAGGAAAGGCACAGTCAGTAAGAAACAAGCATTTATCAATGCTGAATGTTTGTCTGCCTGTTGTGTCAGGCAGAGCTGCTGCCCAGTCTGGTTGAAGCTACAGTATCCTGCTTATAAAATGGCTCATTTAAACTACAAAATAACTAGCCATCTTATAAGTTTCTAAAAACAACTCCTTAATGTGACTGACAGCCAGCCATGAAAGTAAGACAAACCTTACCAGAGAGTAATGTGATATGGTTCACACCTGGGCAGGGGCAAAGAATCTGTTATGCAGAAATTATGCAGTGAAGCAGCTGGACCTGCTTGTGATGACAGTGGTGCCATTAAAATTATGCAAAAAAGTACTAGACAGATAGTCCTTTTAAAATAGTATTCCATAACAGAAAAATATAAACAAAAAAATCAGCCACCCAGTAATTTAAAGTCTAGTAATAAACAGACTTGGTCATACTTGTGTTTATATTCGTTGTTGGAGCAGACATTTGCCAGCTCTACCATCTTTACTTTTCTGGAGGTGGGGAGGGGCCAGGAAGAAATGGTTGTCTGGTTGTAGTACAGACAAATTTACCCAGACCACAGAAGACAGACGGTGAATAGAAAAGCGGGCCAATAAAATAGGACTCTTGAAGAAAAGAAGTCCCTGGTTCTTCCTGTTGCTTTGTGCTGACTGTTAGATAGCTGCAGATTGAGAGGAGAGTGGGCAGAACCCCAACTGGTCTCCACCACATTACCATCTATTCATCCCACCCAGGCATGAATATCTTCAGGTTCTTTGGAGACCTCTGTCACCACCTGGCCATCATCCTCCTCCTCTTCAAGATATAGAAAACCAGGTCATGTGCAGGTAGATACATAGATGTTGTCAGCAGATAAGTGCCTTGTGACCCATCCAGTCTGCCTTATCCCTCTTTCTAATGCCTACGGGTACCCTAGATGCTACAACAAGTTCCCCTCCCCCTTTTGCCCTAGCTTGATAATTCTCATGTGCCTATCCCACGTATTCTTGAATCCCTGAACCTTGGCTGCTCCCACCACTTCCTGGGAGAGATTGTTCCATCTCTCCATCACCCTTTCAGTGAAGCAGAATTTCTTCAAGTTCCCCCTAAGTTTTCCCCCTTTTAGTCTCATGCTGCACCCCCTTGTTCTGCTATTTCCCTTCATGTGAAAGATGCTCCCCTCTGGTACTCTGTTGATCCCCTTCAGATACTTGAAGGTCTCTATCATGCCCCCCCCCCCCTTTCTTCCACGAAATACATATTGAGCACTCTGAGTCTCTCCTCATGACTTATGCTGCATCCTGGACACCATTTTTGTTGAACTCCTCTGTACCGACTCCATCCTGTCTATAACTTTTTGGAGATGGGGCCTCCAGAGCTGAACAAAGAACTCCAGATGAGGCCTTACTAGGGAGTTGTACAATGGTACCACCACTTCTCGCCTTCTACTTGTTATAATAAGGCAATATACATAAATATTGTAAAAACTGTCTTCACATTTACAAAAATAGTTTTACTTCCTCTCATGTTACTCTGACGACTTGATGTCAAGAAGAATCAATACGATTTACAGATCAGTGTTATTAATAATGATATTAAAAATGCTTTGGGAGTTGAGGTTTACTAAAAACTTTTAAAGTATTATGAACTTCTAAATAAATGCATATGATGCAGGCTATGCCTCAGATTTTGTTTTAGAATAATAATTCTACATTTAATATTTTCAAGACTTGTTCCACAGATTTGCCCCTCCCCACCCACACACACAGACAGGCTGTGTGATAAAGTGTAAATACAGAAAAGTTCTATTATTGTGAGTATAGCCTGTTGCTGGCTAACAAATGTAACAACTTCTCAACAGCAAAAAAGAAGTTAGAAAAGTATGTCTTTTTGAAATATTGGGCCCCGGATGAGGCCTGGTGTTTCAGCTCAGAAGCCCCTGTCCTGTTGTATTATTATTTTTAATGTATTAGTTTTATAAAATCATCAGATCAGATTGCTGCTGTTCAGATGAGGATTTCTGTAAGATTTGCGGGCGTGTGGGTATTGGTGGCAGATGTGAAACTTTCAGTATCACCAAAACGCAGCAACAGGCCAACACATAAAAAATATTGTCAGTTATCAAATCAGGGAAATCCCAAAGACCAACTAATAAACAGCAAAGCTGAATGATCGCGAATCCAACGGTACTTTTGATTTCTTTATTTGTATGCACACAACGTTTAAGGGGCGGCAGTTTCATGGCATTGCCACTTGCTCAGGCCCAGCTGTGTTGTTCTTTTTTTCCTTTTTGTAACATTACTCCTCACGACCTTTCTCTTTCTCTCCTTCCCTTAGTACGCCTATCTGTCCATCGCTTTACATCTTTTTCAGTCCATTCCTGTTTCCTGTGTTATATCCACAATACAGTTTACTCCTTGTGACGTAACATACCTCTCTACGTTCTGGACTCTCATCTCTGCAAATCCCTCAGGCTGATGGTCCATGATCGAGGAGAGTGGGTGCGTCATAGCGGTCGTGACGTTATTTAGTAACTCGTGTTTTTTTTTCTTTTGTTTCTATTTATTGATTTTACGGCACAAACAGTCTGATCGGAGGGGATGAGCATGAGCTGAGCCATCAGCTTTTCAAGTGACTGCTGAGGTATCAGCTGCACACACTGTTGTGCTTTGCTTGTTGCCCCTGTGGAGAAAAAAGGTGCTGAAAGGATCAATTTTAGAAAATACAGAAAAGTAAGCCAGCCCAGTGGAGCAGAGGGCAGAGGCATTTTATCTCACCTGCCACCACACTGGCGACCCGGGTTCAGAAACGAGCCAGGGCCGCTTGGTAGACAGCCAGTGGGAGTAGGATTGAGTGTCCTGTTGATGCTATCTTCCTCTGGGGGAGGGTGGACTGCTCTGTTACTAATGCCCTGTTGGGTTCATACCAGCAGTGCTAATTCGGGGCAGCAGTTAGGGTGGGGATGCTCCTGTTGGATGATGTGGGCATGTCTTCTGACTTACCTGTGTCAAGCCACCATCCTCAGAGTGTCAAGAGATGGACTTAGTTGAGAAAATACTGTCCCCCGGATGGCGTCACTTATCCTTGCAAGCCCCACACCCACCTACCAGGCTCCCCAACCAGCATCCAAACTAAACACCATCCAGGATAGCTGAGGGGTCCTGGGAGGCTCTGCCACGGGGGGAAACCATGGGGCACTGTTGCTCAGTGTAGGTAAGTCCAAGAGACGGCGGGGTGATAGAGCTGGGGGAGAAGAGGCAGAGGGTTGGCGAACTGGGGACTTTATAGAAGTGACTGAATATCCTGATTATTCAGTCAGACTAGCATGAAAACAACATTTGGCAATCCAGTATATTTATTAACTTCAGCTCAGTCTTTTACTGTTCTTGGACTTGTTCTGTCACAAACTCCTGTGAGTGAAATGACAGGAGGAACAATTTCTCTTTCTCAAACCGCATGGTACTCATGTTGAAGACTTCTCGATCATGCCTCTTATGTTTCAAAAATGTTTACATGTAAGACTGGATGATAGGTTTTCTGCTGCCAAGAAAACAAAAAGGAAATGTGCATTGCTCTTTCTCCTAGTCAGAGTTATTCAGCTCTCCCTGATTTCACAGTGTGACTCTGAACTGCAGTCTCAAAAAACAAGCTGGTAGCTCACAAACAGCTGAATATATTTGAAGGGGTGAATGCTGTTTGAGCGAATAAGATGTCGCCTTCACTGGTAATTCTTTATGTATATTTATATTCTTCTGGAATGTCATGTAATCCTACACGTGAATGAGGAGTCTCAAGTTTTACGCTCCCCCTAGTGGCAGAGAATGTGTTCATATTCAGCAGTCTGGTCATGAGCTGCTGGCTTTTTTTGATACTGTAGTTTAGACTCACACTGTGGAATGTTGGATGAGCTGAATAACTCAGAATGGAGAAATTAGAAGGCATATTTCTTTTATTTAGTGGCAGCAGAAAACCCTATCATCAAGTGTAAGCCCCAACCCCGTGTGGCTTTAAGAGAACTGGTCTGGCTAAAAAGACTTTCACCCCAGCCCTTTTAATTCTGGTGATGGGGTCCAGGGGGAGCTTAAACAAAGGCGGACATAGCTGCTGCAGCAGGAAGGAAGAAGAGAAAAAAAGAGGCAAGACTGTTTTTTGCCCGGGAAGAGCTGAGCCAATCAGCAGGGAGTCTGGGGGAGGCTATAACTAGCCCCAGAAGCCCACCAAAAATCCAGCCCCAAGGAGAAGAGAGACCAAGACAGACTGCACCAAGGGCTGCAGGACCAAGTTGTGATGGCTGGTCTAGACTCCTGCAGGCACTAAGCTACAGTGCTGGGACTGAAGAATCAAAAGAGAAACTGGAACTGTTTGCAAAAGAGCCCAAGTGGATTGCTACTAATTTGGGCTATGTTTTCTAAACTGTTTGCTACAAAAGCTGCTTAAGTCCACCGGAGGCTGGTGAAGATTCCTGCTAAGACATTTGAGAATCTGGAGCTTGTCTTTAGCGCAGAGGACTTCACTTTTGGACTTACAAAAGACTCTTATCTAATTGCTATTCAAGGAAATTGCACCTCATGGTGTTCTGCCTGGGACCCCAGCCTAGGATCGAGGTCTGCATTGAACTGTTCCTGCCAGAATGATGGAGCGGTGCTCCATCTTTAGCTGAGATGCTCCTGCCCTAGTCCCGTCTACCAAGTGGTCTATTTCACCAGAGTGATCAGAAACCAAGGACATCCTTCTCACCTGCACCATGTCAGCTAAGTAAACTTTTTTCACCACGGGAATTGCAAATTTTTAACGTATTAAATGGTTGCTGTTGTTCCAAGTTGCATTGCCTTGTGTTATTTCTTCATCTAGGGCCCCCACGCCAGTCACCCTGTGGCATCACAGGCCTGCCACCATAGTGTGGAACCCCAAAAGACATTGGGACAGGTCTGGTACCAGACGGGTGGGAGCCTGGGGGAAGTTGCATTTGGTGTTATTGGTGTTGGAAAGCGTTGTGTAAGTGCCCAACCTAACCTTATTTTCTTGCAGCCAAAGTTGACAGTGCTACTTCCTCCATTAACAAATACTTGCCGTGCTTATGGTAATTGCTTTCTCCATGGCTGTTTTTGGGTGCTGTATATTACTGGGAATTGACTGGAGGGGCTTGAAAGGTGGAAATATTGTTCCTGGGGAACTGGAGAAGGTCACTGGTTATTTTGCCCCGAGTCTGCAGCAGGAGGCTATGGTCCTGTCTCACAAGGTTGCAGGCCAGCCCCCACAAGCTGTCACGAGGGTGCCAGAGTAGGTACTTGGGACTGGCTGACAACCCACCCTATCACCATGTCTAACACAGAAACATTTTCAAAACATAAGACCAATCCTTTTAGTTCCTTTTCTCTTCACAGGAGCAACAAGCAAAGCATAGCAGTTATGTGCAGTTGGCACCTCAGCAGGCGCTCGAAAAGCTGTCCACTCAGCTCATGCTTACACGCTCCGATCTTATGAATAGCGCCAAAAAATCAAAAGAAACAAAATGAAAAAAATGAGTTACTAAATCGCGTCACAACAGTTATGATGCTCCCACTCACCATGGTCACACAGCATTAGCCTAAGGACTCACAATGACGAGATTGGATAGCATGGTTTTATAAACTGCTATAAGTAATAAACAAATAAAAAAATGCCAGTTGCATACATGCTGTTTTGTCCATTGTTTTTTATTATGGCGTATTTGTCAGGGCACAAATATAGAAGTACAAAGAAGCCTATTTGCCATTGATCTTCAACTTCACCCTCCACATCAGCCAGCAATAAAGAGGTCTTCGTCGAGGTTTAGTGGCTAGCTCAGGAGCTAGATGGCTGGGGTCAGGCACAACTTTTCATTAAACCAAGTAGTCCAGATTAAATGCGTGCATTTTGCTGTCATTAATTTTGGTGTTATATTTTGAGGCATAAAACCTCATACCGTTCATGACACCATGTTTAGCTGCAGATTTGCTTGCTTGGAGCCTGATCTCGGGAGTAAACACAGTGTAAGTAGATCATCTTTTCTTTGAAAGGGGGGAGTTGACATCTAAACTCAGCAACCATGCTCTCAGCCACTCGGAAAGGCACAGCTGCAGATGCAGATTTGTCATCGGGCGACATCTCACTTACTAATAAAAAAGGTTTCTTCTGCGACTTTGAACATTCTAACCAATGAAGCAGGGACATTTTGATGTGAATGAAACAGTAGTAATATAGCAAATGGAACAAAAATGAAGCCGCTTGTGGGGAGGAGATTCTTATTACAAGCCTATAGGTACAAGCAAGGCTGTTATCAATCAGTACAGGTAGACTGACTAAAGTCACAGCAGCTCCACTTACATCTGCAATTACATCTGCAGCAGTACTACTGATTACTGCATAACTCCGATTCCGAGGAGCACCACTGCTGAACAGTGTCTGTAATTTTACCAGACCATTTGAAAGTACTTACACATTGTATACTCCCGCTATCAGATCTGAAGTATGCAAATATGTGGCTAAACTTGGTGTCATGAATGGTGTGAGGTTTTATACCTCAAAATAAGACACCAAAATTAAAGGCAGCAAAACATGCAAATTTAAGCCGGAGTACCTGGCTAAACTAAAAGTTGTGCCCGAGCCCAGCAAGCTCCACATTCTGCCTACTGAATGATACTAGCAGAGACAGAATTCTCCCCAGTAATGCAATAACATCAGTAATTTAGATGTAACCCCCCTGCAAATGGGGGTTCCCAAAAGACTTCCAGGAGCTTGCTTGAATGCTCCAAGCCTGAATGGTGTTTGGCATTTAAGCCATTTATCAGTGAGTGTTTTTAGAACCTCTGGTACTGTCTCTTTAAGAGCTGTCTGCTTGCAGACATAATTAGTTTGTATGGGGGACTGTGTGTTTCTTTGATTGAGTACCACTCAAGCTGCTGCCAATTCTTCACTTCATTTTGCAGTCACTAGGGTGCAAAGGGAACCTATCTGAAAGATGTAACTGTTTGCCAGAAATTATTTAGAGTAATAATGAAATTACAGTTTGTCTAACCTGCTTTCTTTGCAGTCAGAACTGTGTCTGCTAGTTACCCATTCTAGTTTTGAACTGCTAAACTGGACCAATCAGTGTGGGTAAGCTAGCTCTAAAATGGTGCCTTGGACGAATCAGAACTTGGACTCATAATCTGAGCCAGCCACAAGAGGATTGTATGGGCAGTGACTCTGGGAGATGTAGTTTAGACTTCAGTGCCTTTTGGACCAACAGCAGCAGTCTATTGTGAGTGACAGCCAATCCAGTCAAGAACTGGGAGGAACTCAAAGGAAGTGCCCGTTTTGTCAGTTGGAGTGTCAGTTGAGTTTTGGCAGTGAAGAAGGAAGGAGCCCTGTGCTTTTTCAGTGTGCAGTTTTAGTCAAAAACGTGTGTAAGGCCCAGAGTTCGGTCTGCAGCTTGTGTAACAGCTTGTTAGGACTGAATCTGTCCTGTGAAAAGAATCAAAGGATCTCTGAAGAGTAGAAACCAGGCTCACCCTGTAGAAGACTGGAAGAATTGCTGAAAATTGCACTCGGTCTGTCAGGAACTGAATCTGCTGTGTGTTCTCCCGGTATTGTGCAGTAATTACGATCGGGATACAGATGCAGCCTGCCTGGTATAGTGCTTTCTTTTATATGGATGTGTGAAGAGGTTTGTGTACCTCAAGTGAGCCCTGCTGACATTGAAGGACCCTATCTTATTTGGAGGTCGTGAGTACTAATTCAGGGTCGCCCCCTGTTGAATTGCCACATTAAATCCAAATGGAATTACTGTACTGCTGACTGTTTAATTCTCCTTTTCTCTGTGTGAAAGGGCCCCTACCAGCTGCCACGGTTTGGACTAGCCACTAGGGCTTGGGTACCCAGGGACAGTAACTGATAGGGATAGGCCTGTGCACAGAGCCATAGGTAGATTATTAGAGTGATAAGCTAATTAACCTGATTTCCCCCTGTCCTTGTTATATCCCCCTAAATAAATCAGAGCTGCTTGTTTCAGCAAAGTTATACTGCCTGAGGTATTTGTCTATGTTAAAGTACTGTACTGTGATTGTTGCACTGTATCTCATTTCACAGGAGGTCCCAGTGCGGAACCAGACCTGGGGGTAAGTGTATACTGTGAAGGTAATTCTGATATATTGTGTGGGCCACTAGTGGGAAGAAAGGGGGGTTGCAGTGTCCCAGAGGGCTGTGACCAAGTTAGTTTAACTATTGCAAACCCTGACCTCCGGGTGGAGGCACCCGCCATTGGATCCAGGCCCCTCAACCTGTTAGTGGCAAATCAGGCAGGGGTAGTAGCCCCTGGGATAGCGCCATCTAGGGGTTACATAGAAAATATGATCTCAGGAACACTGGAGGAGAGTGCTGGGAGGTGGAGGAGATGAGGGAAACTAGGCTTCCCTCCGCCAATCCAATCAGCTGCACCACAGCTATTTGCAAAGTGCCCTATGGGGCTTTTGGGAGAGGGGACACTGGAATGACCAGGCACTCTGGTATTGACACTGCTACTGCTTGCTGGGCAGGAACTTCATGCAGATGAAAGGACTGAAGTGTTCCTATGAGAGAGCATGTTGGTCCTTTCATTTGCATGAAGCCTCTCAACAAGTAGCTGATCAGTATATGAAAGCAAGCAGGGTAAGTAAGCTTGTGTTAAAAAGGAAGGTTACACCTGTCAATGAGCTGTGTGCTGTTCTTGATTTTTAAAAGTTTAGGCTATACATATGCTTTTGGTTGCCTCCAGCACACACATCTCTGGCTGAAATGCCAAGTATCTCTCAGGAGGAGAAGGGGCCTCCTGGCTGAATGGCTGTCAACCATGGAGGCAGGGACCTGCAGAATGGGCTTCTGCAAGCAACCAAAGAAGCCCCTCCTGGGACTCTGCCTCTGTGGTTGACGGCCATTCAGCCAGGAGGCCCTCATCCTGCTAGGGATACATGGAATTTCAGCCTGAGATATGTGTGTGCTGGAGGCAGTTGGAAGCATGTGGATGGCCTGAACTTTTAAAAACAAAGAACAGTCACAACAGCTCATTGACATGCGTAACTTTCCTTTTTAACACAAGCTCACTTACCCCGGTCGCTTTCATGTAAGACCCACAGGATGGTTAAATGTGCCACTGCCTGAGCCAGTTCCCATCCTTCAGATTCTGCTTCACCTGTTCGATTCCCCGTGCAATACTCGTTTCCAGGATCTGAACCATGTAGCAACGTAAAACGATTGCCATAGTAGCCCTGTAAGTCCATGACAATAGGTTGATTTGCCCTGTACCTAAAGGATTGCATATTAGTAGAAAACATCTCCCAGTGCACTAACAATTTCTCACACATGGGAACGACTCAAAAGTTAAATTCAATTCAATTTATTGGAAAGCAAATTGAGAGCGATCTCTCTTTTACAGTTGCATCCAACAGATAAGGACAGTACAAAACATGAAAACATAATATATGACAAATAATGTAAAATGAGCAAATACTTACAGACATTACAAAATAGTTTAAAAGAATCAGGTAAGTACAAGACAGTAAGTTCAGGAATAACAAATGCAAAAGTGGTTGAATGTCATATGCTGATTTTTAGAATTAACTCACAGGTTTACAGGTTTAAATACACTCAATGCTGATGGTTACAATAAACTGTTCAAAACGGATTTATGGGCATGCATTTTAAAAAGTAAATGTACATATTAAATACTTTGATTTAGGGTAACTAGAGTATCATATAAAATACATAAAGCTGAGAGCATAAAGAAACTGTGTAAAATGAGTTCATTGGTATGATGCATTGACAGTAAATCCATGTATACTAGTACTGTGGTTCACAGTAACTGATTGTGCAAAATGCTCCTCATACCCTTTAAACTACATACACATTTCAAACATTTCTCTGGGGCAGCATATAATGCTCACTGCCACAATGCTGGGACACAGGACAGCCGTTATCCGTCTCCAGTGTTGATGGCTGCTGCCATGCAACCATCGTGCGCCCCTCGGGACGCTCACATGTTGTGATGTCACTGACGCTGGCTCATGGCGGGGAGCTTAAAAGGCTGAGCCGGAGGCACTCTGGCTGGCTCACTAGGACGGTGCTGAAAAGCAGCAGGGCAATCTGTAACTGATGTCTCTTTTTCATTGAACTTGTTTGAAAATGTTCTTGCCATGTAAGGGCATCTACCAATGTGACACAAAAAATCTCTTCTTACTGAATTACTTAGATGCCAGTTATGACGTACAAACAAATGTAAATACAAGTTTCAGAGAAGACAGGCATGGGCCACTATGAATTTGATAGTGCTTGTCTCAGGGTTTTAGGAGCAGTGCTCCATTTTTTCACATTTGCTGGAACAGAAGTGTTAGTGTTTTGTTTCAGGGAGTGTGTCACTGGTTGTTTCTGGCAATAGTTTTTTGTAAAACAAGATTCTCAATATCACTTTATACCTTTGACCTTTAACCATACCTCTCAACTGTCACACATTATGAGGTACGTAACTCATTTTACCTCTCAGAAGCTCTTTGTCCATAGATACATAGATACATAGACAGTGTCGGCAGATAAGGGCCTATGACCCACCCAGTCTGCCCATTTGAGCTTGTAAGTTCAGTTTATGTTTTCCTAGAAGTCTGTTGCCCCTTACCCCTAACCTCCAGAATTCCTTTATGTCTATCCCATGCATTCTTAAATCCCGTGATTGTTTCAGCCCCCACCACTTCCTCTGGCAGGGTGTTCCACTTGTCCACCACCTGTTCTGTGAAGAAATTCTTCCTCATGTTTCCTCTGAATCATCCTCCCTCCAACTTCATCCCATGCCCTCTAGTCCTGGAACATCTTTTAGCTTAAAAATAGTGTATTCCTGCACCCTGTTCCTCCCTGTAAGATACTTGTATGTCTCTATCATATCCCCTCTCTCCCTCCTCTCCTCCAGGGAGTACATGTTCAGTTCCTTCAACCTGTCTTCATAGGACTTGTGATGCATCCATGCACCATCTTTGTTGCCCTCCTCTGAACCTTCTCTACCCTGTCTATGTCCTTGTAGGTATGGTCTCCAGAACTGTACACTGTACTCAGGTGCAGCCTCACTAGTGTCTTGTATATGGAATTATGACCTCCTTTTCCTGCTGGTGATGCCCCTGTCTATACATCCCAGCATCCCTATTTGCTTTACCTGCTGCCTTGTCACACTTGTTTCTCACCTTGAGGTCATCAGAGATGATAACCTCAAGATCCCTTCCTGCTTGCGCCATATCCTCACCTCTAACTGATATATTGTGCCAGGGTTTTGTGCCCCATATGCATTATCTTGCACTTCCTTTGCATTGAATTTCAACTGCCAAACCCTGACCATTCTTCAAGTTTCTGCAGGTCCCTTCTCATTCTGTCTACACCTCTGTGTGTCTACTCTGTTACAGAGCTTTGTGTCAGTATCAGAAGCAATGCGTGAAATTCCCGCCTCTAGGTCCCAAGTGCAATGTCACTGATGAAGATGTTGAATAGGACCGGTCCCAGCACTGATCCCTGTGGTACCTCACTGGTCACTCTTCCCTCTGTGGAGTGACAGCCATTTACCACCACCCTCTGTGTCCTGCCACCCAGCCAGTTACCTACCCACCACACTACTGTCCTGCCCACACCCATATTCCCCAGTTGTGTAATAGTCTCTATGTGGCACAGTGTCAAAGGCCTTGTTGAAGTCCAGATAGGCCATGTCCACCGCCTCCCCTGATCCACCTCCCTACTCACCCAGTCAAAAATTCAATGAGGTTGGTCTGACATGACCTCCCCTGGTGAAACCATGCTGCCTTGTGTCCTGTAGTCCATTGACAACCAGATGTTCCACCAATCTCTCTTCAGTAGTGCTTCCATGATCTTCCCCACTACCGAGGTGAGGCTGACTGGTCTGTAGTTCCCTGCTTCTTCTTTGTTCCCACTTTGTATAAGGGGACTACATCTGCTGTCCTCCAGTCTTTGGGTACTTCCTGTTTCCAGTGATCGACTAAACAGGATAGCCAGAGGTTCAGCCACCACCTCTCTTAGTTCTTTAAGGACCCTGGGGTGCACCCCATCTGGCCCCATTGCTTTATCAACTTATTACTTCCAGTTCCTTCAGGACCCTTTCTCGTGTAAAGGGACTTGTGTCCATTTCTGCACCATTCTCACCCCTTGTACTCCCTTCAGACCCATTACCCTCATCTTCCTCAGTAAAGACTGAGCAGAAATACCTGTTCAATATGTCAGCTTTAATTTTGTCATCCTCCACGCGGCCCCCATCCTCCCTTCAGTCTCACTCATCCTCCCTCTCTTTCTTTTTTCACTATGTACCTGTAAAAGGTTTTGTCCCTCTACCCACTGATTTTGCAATGTGTTCTTCTGTCTGAGCTTTGCTTCCCTTACTGACCTCCCTGCCTCCCTTTGCTTTTCCTGGTACTTCTCCCTATCCCCTTCTGCCTGTGCCTTTTGTATTGCCTTAATGCAATCTTTTTGGCTTTCCTTTTGCTACCTCTTTGGAAAACCATAATGGTCTCCTCTTCCTTTTCCTCTGCTAACCTGCTTAATGCATAATTCTGTTGTTCTTGTAATCCCATTTTAAATACTGCCCACTGTTCCTCAACCCTGATTCCTGTCCCATTCCCTTAATGCCTCTTTTCAAGTATTCCTCATTTTCCCAAAGTCTGCCCCCAAAATCCAGGATATGTGTTTTGTGTGGTTTGGTTCTGCTCTTTCTGTGATTTCAAACCACAATGACTGGTGGTCACTATTCCCCAGGTGCTCCCCCACTGTTACCCCCATCACACTGTCCCTGTTTGTGAGCACAAGGTCCAGTATTGCCTTCTGCCGAGTTGGTTCCATGACCAGTTGTTTGAGGAAGGCACCCTGAAGGGAGTCCAGGATAAATCTGCTCCTAGTTGATGCTGCTGCTGGGATGCTCCAGTCCACATCTGGAATATTGAAGTCTCCAACCAATACTATCTCACCCTTGTCTGCTATCCTTTGAATGGTTAGCATCAGCTCCCTATCTGTTTCTTCCTCCTGGGCTGGTGGTCTATAGACCACACCTGTGCGGATGGCTGTCCCCATTTTCCTTTCCTTTGTTCCTCCTGGATCTCTGTGGCCCTTATGTCATTTTTCACATACAGTGCCACTCCTCCTCCCATCCTGCCTGCTCTGTCTCGTCTGAATATGCTGTAGCCAGGTATGGCCATCTCCCAGTCGTGGTTATCATTACACCAGGTTTCAGTGATGGCCACAATGTCCAGGTCTGACTGTACCATGACAGCCTCCAGATCTTCCATCTTGTTGCTAAGGCTCCTGGCATTTGCACACATGGCTTCCATGATTTGACCTCCTAGACTGTTTTGCTGTTCTACTCCAGCCCCTTCCTTGGTTGTCTTTATCCCTGGTTCTCCTTGCTGTCTGCCCTTCTGCTGAATTTTGCCCTTTTCTGCCTATCCACCTCTTGGCTTTTATTCTCCATCTTTTGCACACTGCTTTGCAGAGATAGCCACCTCCTGGTTCACTGGTTCCACTGCTAGCTGTGGGGGTGAGCAAGTAGGTACCCTCCTTGCTGGCCTGCTATTCCTTTGCTAGTTTAAATGCTTGTCAATGTAGCATTTAAACTTATCATTGAGTGCTTGGATTCCTCCAGGATGGATGCAGGTCCGTCAGGCTTGAACAAATCTCCATCCTTCAGGTGGGTCCTCAGTCACCAATGAATCCAAAGTTCCTCTCACAGCACCAGTTCTTCAACCATGAGTTAAAGTTCCTGGGCATGCACTCCTATGCTCTCCCTTGCCTCTCGAGGAAGTACTTGAGAAAGTGACAGAAGTAGCTACTTGCTTGAGACCCTCCCAATTTCCTAAACTCTTCCTGAACTTCCTTTGGCTCCCATTTGCCAGATCATTAGTACCTAGGTGGATAATGACATCCAGCTCACCCTCCTGCCTTGCCTTCCCAGTGATCCCCAGGATCTTCCTTCCATCCTCCATGCTGTGGCACCTGGTAGGCACCTCACCCCTGTCCTCCCTCCTGTGTTCCTAGCTGGATCCCTCTTATGATGGAGTCCCCACCAGGATTCACTCTCCTCCTCCTCTGGGGTCCACTGCTTTCCCGCTGAGGTCATCTCCTTGGCTAACCTCCACATCCTTTCCTTCCACTTCTCTGGGTACCTCTATTTGGTTGTCCTCGTTTGCCAGTGTGGCATATGAGTTCTTGAGTGGAATAGGATCTGGGATGTGCCTCTGCCTGACCGCCTAACCTCCCCGAGCCCACTGTCATCCAAGTGCTCCTGCGCTCGGCATCCTTTGAGGCAGTTGCATTGGACTGGTGGTCTCTGGATAGGGGTGATGGTACTCCTGACCCAGTTTACTTCTGCTCTGAGTCTGGCTACCTCATCCCGCAGTCCAGAGAGATGTATGCAGATAGGGCAGCACCTCAGTGTCCAGAAGGTCTGCCTGAATATGGCTGCCCCACAGCCACTGCATTGCACCACTCCCCACATAATACTGCAATTATACTGCTATTCCACTACTTGTCTGCTACTGAAGCTCTCCTAGTTCCCTTTTTATTAATTTACTGTCCTAAAAATCCTGCCACTGATCCTCAGATAATTTTCTTTAAAAAAAAAAAAGAAAAGAAACCAATAAATAAATACTGGTCGTGCTGAGGGTGGGTTTCTTTCCCCTTATGCCCCTCCTACTTCACACCCTTACTATACCCTGTGTTTAGCTCCTGTCAATCAGATTTAACAGGGTGTATAATTAAGAGTTGGGGGAAGGGGGGTGAAAATTTGCAGCAATTAAAGACAGCGCAGAATTACACCACCACTACATTTTAAATTTTCAACAGCCCAAAAACAATTCTAAGTAAAGACAACAAAGAAAGTACAGTGTCACTAAAAGCCCACAATCTAAGTTTAAAAGAAAAATAGCAATTACCAGTTACTCTAAAGCACTGAATTGAATATGTTTCGTTCCTTCCCCTTCTGGCTTCTTCTGGTCCATCATGGGGAAGGTGATATTCCACATTCCCCACTGAGACTTTAAAGCAAAAATTCATAATAATGTATTATGCTCAATTATACAAAAACATTATGAACATTAGTGCACTGATAGTTATAGTGTTCTGAGCTTCCAGGGCCATGTTAGACGATGTGTCACACATTTTGCTCATTTGTCACACATCGTGTCACACATTTTGGTGAAGAAAGGTTGAGAGGTATGCCTTTAACCTTATTCAGGTACAAGACTGAGATGAATCTAATAAGCCTCACAGTCAGTGTTAGGAAAGTTACTTTTAAAAAGTAATTTGTTACAGTTATTAGTTACTTTCAAATAAATGTAATCAGTTACAGTTACTAATTACTTTTATATAAAAAGTAATTAGTAACTGTAATGCATATTACTTGTTATATTACTTTATATTACTTTTGATAGCATGGTTGTATTTACTCATTGAATATAGCTACAGTTTGTGCTCATGAAACCCCAAGAAGTGCATAAAAGAAATAAAACAGATTCTAAAGGCAATGACTATGTTAATTTATAATGCAGTACCCGTCTGACTTTGCCAGCCAGAGCAATACCTCTACATTTCCATAAATAAGAGCTCTATTAAAAATAACACTCGAACATGCACCTTACATCTACTGCTGCCCTCCGCAGTCTCTCCCCCCACAGCTGAACCCTGACTTTGCCGGCCACTGCTCTCCTTGACCTTTTTCATTTGCATAACACCCACACTCACCCTCCAACACACACACACATACCTTTCATCTACTTCCAGTGCCCTTGGTGATCTTCCCCCTCACAGCTGTATATCCTGACAATGCCAGCCACAACTACCCCTTTACATCCCGCCCTTACCCCTCCACCACACACACACCCTGCTGCATCTTCTGCACTTGGTGATCTTTCCCACATCTAGCCTGTATTCTCCTCATGACTATGCAAGAGCCACAACGACCCCTTTTTAAATCCCCATAATAAAATACCACCCTCACATAGCTCCCACTACACACACACACACACACACACACACACAAACCCCACCCTGCAGATCTACTGCCCTTCCTTGCCTTGCTGATCTTTTCTCACTTCCCCACAGCAGCCTGAATCCTAACTTTACCACTGCCAGCCACAGATCCACCCACATCACATATAATAAATTCCAGCACACACCTACTTACCCCAACAACATTTAAACACTCTTTCCCAGAGCCGAACCTTGGCTTGCCATTGCCACTGAGACACTGTTATAATTAAGTCTGCCATGATCATTATGCCACTGCAGTATGCCACAGCTGAAGTCAGACAGTGTCACTTAAAATTACCACACAGCATAACACACTTGTTGCACCCCAGTATATACCCCTTCAATGAGGATTTTCTTTCAGATGGGTTGGGTGATGGTAATAGACCTGGCAGGTGGGTGGGCAGCCTGCTCTGGCAGTTCAGCGCATGTGGTGTTGGTGCAAATAGGCCCTGAGCCCTGCCTGCAGATGGACTGCTTGCCTTTTTCCCTACAGCGGCTAGACTGGCCCCAGTTCCCTCAGGGTTCACAATGGATACTATAGAGGGGCATGACTGAAGACATGCAGTGATGTAGCTAGTTAGCTATCTATAAATTGTATATTAACTGGCCAACCTGTTGCCTCCTCAAATTTCATTAATTGCTATAGTTATTCTTGGTTGTACCATGTAGCATAAGTAGTATAATTTTTATTTCAAATGTTGCAAAATGATATATTTATTAATAAACTGGCAAAATGGTGTTTTATGACTTTTATTTGAACAGCACGTTACAGAAATAGAATAAATAATATTAAATGCATGCTGAACATAGAAAACAGAGTTAGAACTGAAGTTTCAACCATAGGTCTTCTTCAGGAATTATCTAAAAGCAAGTTAAAAGCAGGTAAGGGAACTAAGAGAAATATATGTGAGGAAAGAAAGTAGGAGGAGGCTGTAGGAGAAAAAGTAACAGTAGGCAAGTTAAGAATAGAAGCTGGAAAATGATAGGGTAATGATAGCTATGAAAAGGCATAGTAGAAATGAATGAGCTGAGGAGTGCCTAAGCAGGGACTAATTAACAAGACCTAGTAAGAAGGCTGAAGGGTGGAAGCTATGTGTGCACACTCATTTTCATTTTCTACAGACCAAAGAAATATCAGACTCAAGGGGCCAGTGATGTCCACTAGATCTGGGACAAATTAGTACAAAGACACCCAGCGCAACAACACCTCACCAGAGCCATTCAGCCTAGCAACATTTTTCATAATGAGACAACTGGCAAAAATAACCCTGACAACCACCAGCGGTGAGACTGTAACCATGTAGAATGCAGTGGTGCGATAAATGATGCTACCTTGTAGTTGTAGCCACCATGTTACAGCAAAGATCTCATAGGGCAAATCAGTATTAGGTCAAAATTCCGATGTTAAATGTTAGAAGGCTGCATGTCTTTGCTCCAGTTGTTGTGCCATGGGTTTAAACCACCCCGTAGCTCTGGTAGCTCATAATACCTAAACACTGCGGCTACGCAAACCTGAATATAAACAGGCTGCAAAAAAATGACACCTCATAGTCATGAAATGTTGCCTAAACTTTGTATTGTGAAAAAAGGCAAAAAATGGTAGGCAGCTTGCATTCAGTGTTCAAGTTTATTAGTTCAAGTTTATTGCAGGAAAACTCCAGTGAGCAAACTCATTCACAAGGAGGTCCTGCAAAGTGTGCAAAGTGAAGATGCTGCGTGCTCATACAGTGTTTGTCAGAAGGCAGTTTTTTAGCCTGATGTAATAAATGAAGCACAGTCAGCTGATGAGACATAAAACCGAGGTCCCATCTGCCTGGATTGGTGGTAGTTCAGGTGGATGTTAAAGATCCCATGGCACTTATCGAAAAGAGTAAGGGAATTTCCCCAGTGTTCTGGCCAAATTTCCCTCGTTCACTAAAAATACCACCAACAGCTTAATCTGGTTCAAGGTTGATTGGCATTCATCTGTATCCCCTTCCCCCAGGTCGTGCCTGAAAATAGGCAGGCCTTGTCTGGTGCACTTACCCGGTCAACAAAAACTAAATAAATAAATAAATAAATGAGCAGCCTTTGTTTACACTGAAACTTGAATATCAAAAGACACTGCACAATCTCCTGATTCCTGTGATGTCATAAACCCCTTGAGCCTCGTTCTTGAGGTTTATGAAGTCACAGGAACCCCTTGATGGATTACAGCAACTGTAACAGATGGATGCCTATCTGTTATTCTGTTTATATCACAGTAACTAGTTACTTTTATGGAAAAGTAATATCATTGAGTTACTTATTACTTTATTTAAAAAGTAATCCATTACTTTTACTAGTTACCAAGAAAAGTAATCAGATTACTGCTACTAGTTACAAGTAACTTACTCCCCAACACTGCTCACAGTGTAATTTGAGCACAAGAAGTCAGTAAGTAGCCAGGACTGTTTTCCTAGGGTTTGCTAGGTGAAAGCGTGTAGTTAAATATGGTTATACATTCTGGTTGTAATGAGTGCTGTTTACTACATGCTTTTTATGTTGATTGCGTGCATGCTCAAGAAACACATTGCGGCAGCTTTCCAGAAGCAGGTTGTGGAGGCGCGGCACTGTTGTGGCCAATGCACCCATGGCCTTTAAAGGCTTGGCCAGCTTCCTTCATGCGGCACGCTGCTGCTGACACTAGTTCAGCCAGCGTGCCACAACCTTGTATGGTTTCAGCCACTGCAATCAGAGGCCACCTCGTCATTGCAGGGTAAGCCATTCACTGCAATGAGGAACCGCCTCGTCATTGCTGGGTGGAACCTTGTTACAGTGATGCTGTTTGTGAACTTGGCGGCGGCTTGCCACCATGTTCACAAACAATATTAAGAACCCCCCGCTGAGGGGGTGCCCAATCCCCCTTGCCAGCATGTGCCCCCCCACCCTGTTTGTTTGCCGATGGGGCCCCAATCCCCATCTGCTTCAGTGCCCCAAGGTTGATGCTGCCGACGGGGAGTCCACCCGATTGGCATTATGTAACCCCCCCGCTTTTGCTGTGTGCCGACGGAGTGCCCAATCCCCGTCGGCATAATGTCACCCCCCCTTTTGTTGTGTGCTGATGGGGGTGCCCAGTCCCCCATCGGCTACAGCTGCCCACCCAAAAAAGACTCCGTTGGCATGCTGAGAGCCTACCCCAGTGTGTCACATGTCCCTGTAAAACCAAAAATGGCCCCACAATTTTTTTTTTTTTTTTTTCCCTGTGGAAAAAGAAAACGGTCCCTCGGCAGTCTCCCTGCCCTCCCACATCCCGCGCCCACCCACTGTGCACCTTGCCTCCCCACACACCCCTCTCCCCATACTTACCTCCGGAGTCCAGCGCAACCATCTTCGGTGGACCGGGAACACATCTGCACTCTTCAAAGCCGACCGCGAACTGAGGAAATGCCGGCAGGCTATATAAATGCAGTTGCCTCTAAGGGACAACCTAAATTGTAAGGGGGATCCTAAAAGAAAAGGGGGCACAGGGGCGTTGGGGAGGGGAAGGCTAGGCAAGTCAAAGACAGGTCAGATCAGGGGCCGGGGGAGGTAGGAGGAAAGAAAGGGGAAGGGGGAGGAGGGCTCAGGTAAGGAGAGAAGGTGGCATGATGTCATACTTTGATATGACCAATATGACTGGGCAGGTAGGCCAGGTGAGGATTGGCCAGAAGGAAAAGGGGAGGGGGTCTGGAGGGTACTTAGGAGCCAGCAGAGGAAGAGGTCTCCCTCTTTTGCTGGGTTTTCAAGATTAACAGAGCTCAGCACTACGACTGGCAGGAGATTATAGAAGGTAAGGTTGGTGTGGGAGTAGGAGGCCGGCCATATGGCAGGGGCTTTGTTTTGGTCAGAGGCCTAGCAGGGCCTGCATGGGGGCTGGCAGCAGTTTGGTGGTTAGGGATGGGGTACTACATAGTATGCTGCAATGGGTATAATTGCTGATGGTGAAAATGTATAGATGGCATGGGCGGTGGGGGAGCTTGGTGCATCCAGAGCTTCTCCTAGGGACCAGAGATTGGCTAAGTCAAAAAAATGTATATATATATATATATATATAAATACATAAAAATTAGTTTTGGGTCAGAGAATGGAAGGCACATACTGGTTCTGTGGCCGGGCTCGGTGCTGCTTCGCTGCTGGTTGATGGGTTTTTCTCCGTGAGTTGGTGCATCCAGCAGGTCAGCGATCCTTTGGGGGGAGCAAGGGACAGTCTTCCTGGCCAGGCATTCATCGGGCTCCTGGGAGGCTAGGGGCTGTCGGTGGGTGTATGGCGCTGTAGGAGGAGAGAGGTGGGATTTCTGTGTGGAGCTGGTGGGTATCTGGGGATGCAGACCAGAGGATGGGGAGGAGGCCCACACCAGCAAAAAATGGGAAGGGAGGCTGTGTGGCCATGTCCAGGCTGGGTGACAGAGGATCGCTGGGAGTCGTGCTGTCTTGCGTCCTGGTGAATCCAGATAGGGACTGCTTAGTCAGGAGGTCCCTTAAGGGTTGGGGAGGGGTGCCACAAAAAAGTAGGCTGCGGAGCCATGCTCGCCCACCGGGGAGCAGGTGGGGTCTTTTGGTCTCGCTGGTCGCCACAGGATGTGTGGGGAGAATCCAGATAGGGACTGCTTGGCAGGAGATCCCCATGGGTCGGGGGCCACAAAAAAATAGGCCAGAGCCAGGAGCACCACTGGGGAGCAGGCAGGGGTCTCATTTTGCACCGCTGGTCGCTGGAGGATTTGTGGCTCCAAGGGAGCTGAAGAGGCCCACGCTTGGGGAGGCACTCCTGTGGGCTGGAGGAGCCCGTGCCATGGGGGCAGCAGTAAGGACCTAGACTCTGAGCAGTAGGCTCTGAGCAACAGGAGGGACGCCGGGAACTGCGTGGGCCGCGCATGGGCATAAGACAGAAGACATTCACGCATGCGCGGCCGGGGGGAGGGCAAGCACGGAAGAGCCAGATATAACAGCCGACAGTCACAGACCTCCCCTCACACACTCAAAGGGGGTAGATTCAAAATAATTTTATGCAGGCATGGCAGGGGAATTTACAGAAAGGCAGCAAGGATATGGCATTTTAAGCACTATTGCAACAATATAGCGCTTATTTCTCTCTCTCTCTCGCTCGATAAATGAAGCTCCCTACTTACATGTATATTTACATTTGGAATGGCAAGGTAGGGAAGTTTTTCTGTATGAGAGACAGGGCTGATTTTATAGTTGCCTGTGCAATTGCCTGTGCGTGATGTGATAGAGAGAATTACAGAACTGCATCAAGGATGTTACAGTTACAGTAATAGGGAGAATGTAAGTGCTGTTGTCCAATGTAATGAGTATGCACTTTGTGACTGTGTGGAGTGGGCTAGGAGATAAACGGGGGGCATTTGCCTTGTGCACAGTTGCACAGCAAACTAAATTCCTGTGGTAGTCTCACATGATATATGGTCTTGGCAAGTTAAGCTGAATTACAGAAGTCAATGATTAATAGACCACCCACAGAAGAGGTTGGTCCTGCACATCATGCTCTATGGTTGTTCTATGGGCAAACGGGTGTTTTTATTTGCACAGCCACATATAATGTCTCCAAAGGCAATAAAAGGGAGCAGGAAGTTACTTATCTCTTTCTCTCTCACCTGTTTCTCTGTCTATAATATTGGTAAAATGTGCAATTTGAGAATTCTTATTGGGAATGGTTAGTGAGCCAGGGTAAGGAAAAAAAAACTGTAGGAGGCATATTATGGGGTGAATTTCAGCGCAGGACAAGTTGTTGTATACCCCCCTTTTTTAAGTATTTAATTATCCAGGACAGCAGAAGTCTCAAGCACACAGATGATGGAGCAGGCGGCAGAAATGACGCAGAAGGTGACGGAGATGCTGGATATGGCAAGAAAGAAGGAAGCAGAAGAGGAGGCAGAGAGGGCAAGGAGCAAAAAAGGTCAAGGAAAAAGCCTGATGGAGAAAATAAATGAGCTGAGAGAGGCAGCAAAGCAGAAAGAGGGCAGCGATTCGGTGGGAAAACGGAAAACGCCGGCAGAAGGGTCAGGGAAGAACCCAGCGAAAAGAGAGCTCCAAGAGAGGTGCCAGATCTGGAGCGGTTGGTGGACCTGGATGCAGGCGAGGGCATGAGTGGTAAGAATACGGTCGAACAGACCCCAGAGGGGGATTTGACTGAATATCTAGCAGGTTTGCTGTGGGACATGGGAGAAAAGGGCTCAGAGCGAATGGAAAAGGCGTTGCAGGAAATTCAGGCTGCAGGGGTAGAAGGGAATATAAAAACTAGAGTGGGTAACGAGGGGATACCAGGCATGACAATGGGGGATCACGTCCCCCTAACGATAAAAGATAAGATATGGAAAGGGGAGTACATGGATTTATTTGCACTAGTGGATAAGGAGTCAGTGAAGAGGTACACACAAAAAGAGACTGTAGGAAAATCTGAGATGGCGGTGGCTTTGGTGATCGCTGGAAATAAGGTAGAGGAGACAAGTTACAAGGGGAAGAGTATAGTGGCCTGGCAGGCAGGGTTCTCGATATTCAGTGCCATCATGCTGGAGAAAAAAACAGACCTGACCATCCCGCTGCTCACGTATGCCACCACTATAAAAGATGCCTACAAGGCTAGGATGGGGATAGGTTGGCTAAAGTATGATGAGGCCTTCCGGCAGAGAATGGCAGCCAGAGGGGATCTGATGTGGGATTCACACCATTCTGAACTATGGGTAAGGAGCCTAGCAGGTTTTACAGGAACAGAAAAAGGGAATAGACAAGGAGGAGGTGGGCTGCAAGAAAAAGCATGTTGGGGTTTCAACAAGGCACTGGAGTAATTGTAAATTCAGGCACATTTGTTCAGAATGTGCAGGTCAGCACCCGGCAACCTGGTGCAGAGCAATGGGGGACAGAAAGAACAGGCAATGGGGAAATGGGCAGCCATTTAGAGGGGGAAGGGGGCATACCAAACGGGGAGAGGGAGAGGATTTCAAGGAAGAGAGAGGTTTGGGAATGGAGGTATGGGGAACCAATGAGAGGGTAGGAGAGGTTGGGGGGGAGGTTTTAGGCTGGCCAGAATGCCGGTCAGGGTAGGGGTGCTAAAAAAAGGTGCCAAAAGAATGGATGAAGGATACCCAGAGGAGAAGGCAGGACAGATGTTAGTGGACGGCTTCGAAAAGGTATTTAGTTTAGAATATCAAGGGGAGAGGGAAGGCACGAGAGCCAAAAACTGGTCGTCCATTAAGGGGAAGGAGGACATAGCTTTCAGAAAAATAAAAAAAGAAATAGAAGCAAGGAGGATGGAGGGGCCATTCTGGACACCCCCATTACCCAACCTGTAGGTTTCCCCATTGGGCCTAGTGCCCAGGAAGCAACAAGGGGAATTTAGGCTAATTCACCACCTGTCTTACCCAGAAGGGACCTCGGTGAATGACCTTATACCAGATGAGTGTAGCACAGTTTCGTATGCAACCCTGGATCAAGCAGTGGAGTTGATCAAAGAAAAGGGGGGGCCTGACTAGCAAAGACCGATATAGAGTCAGCTTTCCGGCTACTACCAGTCCGGAAGGAGGATTGGGACCTGTTGGGATTCTGCTTCCAAGGGTTCTTCTACTTTGACAAGGCAATGCCCATGGGCTGTTCCACAGCCTGTGCCAAGTTCAAGGCATTCAGCTCCTGGATACACTGGGCATTTGGGAACAGATACAGGCACAAGGCAATGGTGCACTATTTGGATGATTTCCTCATGATAGGGAGGTGTGAGGAAGAGGTAAGAACAATGCTTGTGGACTTTGAGTAGATGTGCGAGCAGTTAGGGGTGCCTTTGGCGAGAGATAAAATAGAAGGTCCAGCCAGGAAGCTGGAATTCTTGGGGGTTGAGATTGATGTAGACGAGCAAGTCTTCAGATTACCACAACAGAAAGTGGCCAGGCTCAGGGCTTTGCTACAAGAGGTAAAATGCAGGAGGAGAGTTCCCCTGAGGCATGTTCAGCAGCTGTTGGGGCACTTAAACTTTGCATGCCGGGCTGTCACACCAGGGAGGGTGTTCACCAAGAGGTTAGCCAGGGCAACGGTGGTCAAAAAGCATCCACACCATTGGGTAGACATATCACGAGGGATTAGACAAGATTTGGAAGTGTGGGAACAATTCTTAAGGAATACAACGGGGTTACATTCTGGCAGAAAGAGTGGCTAGGAAATAATGATCTGGATCTATATACGGATGCATCCGGGGCTATTGAGTTGGGGCCTTATTTCCGAGGGAGATGGATAGTGGTGGCATGGCTGGATTCTTGGACAGAGAAGGGGCTGCTAAAGGACATAACTCTACTAGAGATTTTCCCAATATGGGTGGCAATGTTGACATGGGGAGAACTCCTAAGGAATAGGAAAATAATGTTTTGGTGTGATAACAGAGCCATAGTAGAGGTTATCAACAGGCGGGAAGGGCATTTGGAGATGGCAAACAGGGTCCTAAGACAGTTAGTGTTGAGGTGATTACAACTAAACATGTTGTTTAAAGCCAAGCACATAGAGGGGGTAAAACATGACATAGCTGACAGCCTTTCCCGTTTACAGCTGGAAAGATTCAGGTCTTTGGCACCACAAGCAGCTGCAAAGAGAACACTGGTGGCAGAAATAGTATGGGAAATTGGCTGGAAGGAGCCCGACTGTTATACAGGAGCTCCTGGTCCACCAACACACTGAAGGCATACGAAGGGGTGTGGGGGGGCCTTTCAGGAGTTCGGAAAACAGGAAGGGTTCAAGGTAAGTGAGCCAGTTTCACAGGACCAGGTAACAAAGTACATGGTGAAGAAGTGGAAGGCAGGAATGGCTAGTGGCACAATGGGGGTGCAGCTGGCAGGGATAGGATGGGCATGCAGCACAAAAGGTTGGGCCGAGCCAAATAAGTTTAAGGTGGTACGGCGCATGTTGACGTGGTGGCAACGGCTAAAAGGAGGGAAGGTAGACATAAGAAAACCTATTGCTGGGGACAAACTTGAAGGGCTGGTGGAAACCTTGGTAGAGATTTGTACCACACCCTTCGAAGCCGTTTTATTCAGGGCCATTTTCACGGTGATGGCAGGAGGCACATTCAGGGTCAGCAAGATAGTAGCGGCCAACATAACGGATGCAGTAGGGGGATTGTGGGAGGAAGAAATACACTGGGAACAAGAGAAGATCACAATTTGGCTGAGACATTCAAAAACAGACCAGATAGGAAGGGGGACAGAGATTGTATTAGACAAGCATGAGAGGGAGAGAACATGCCCAGTAGCAGTGCTATGGAAGTACAAGGTGATGAGACAGGGAAAAAGCAGGCAGTTCTTTACACATACAGACGGAAAACCGGTGACATATTTCCAGGTAACGGGGGTTTTGAAGGAGGGGATGGTGCACTTAGGGGAGAACACGCAAAATTATTCTTCTCATTCATTTAGAATAAGAGCTGCATCTGCACTAGCAGAAAAAGGTGGGTCTGAAGAAGAAGTCAAGAAAGCAGGCAGGTGGAGGTCAAACTGCTATAAGACATGTGAGAAAAATAGTCTGATATCCACACTTGCTTTTCACAGGTCGTGGAAGATGCAAACGGGTCTGGACACTAGGGCACTCTTACATTTACTGGGTAGAGAGGTGGGTTGCTAATTGTCAAGGAGGGAGACAGCTAGGACAGGATCCTGACAGAGTGATGGTCCACTGGAAGGGGGTAAGGAGAATGAGGTGGGCACAGATTATGCCAACTTTAGAAGATCTGAAACAGAAATGGCCGAAACTGGACCTGTTAATATTGCACTTGGGAGATATTAATTAGGGGAAACGTCCATGGGGTTTGCTGTGCAAGGAGATGATAAGGGATATGGGGACAATACAACAGTGGTGGTCACAGGCAAGGATAGCCTGGTCAGAGATGGTGCCCAGGATGGTTTGGCGGTAGGCCAGGGATATAAACGGGGTGGAACGGGCCAGGAAGAGAATTAACAGGAAGGTGGCAGCTTGGCCAAAGGGGAGGGGGGGAGTATACATAGAACATAAAGGAATATCCTATTCCAACCCAGGAATGTACAGACAGGATGGGGTGCACCTTCCAACGGTAGGGATGGCAACATACATATTGCAATTGGAGGATAACATAGAGAAGTGGGAAGAAGAGGGAAGGGGGGGAGCCCATTATTCCGTCGCATAAGCTAGAGATGGGCTAGTGGAGGAAATTTTCTGAAAATTAAAAATTAAAAGGGGAGAGAAGGGGGGGGGGGCCAAGTAGAAACTACGGGCCGGGCTCAGATGCCCGGACATGGAGGCCAGCAAAAAGGACGAGGTAGGAAGGGTTTAATATGAGGCACAGTTGCCACTGGCAGCTGGAAAAGGAAGGGCAGCAGGGGGAATAGGAGAAGGGGTATTGGGCTTCCAAACGTCCAAACCCCAAGAAGATTATGGACAACAAAAAGACGAGGACCACAAGAGGAAGAAGGCCAAGGGGTATCGGGCTTTAAAGCGTCTGGACCCTGAGAAGACAACGGAAAAAGGGACAGTTTGAAACATGTGATTTGAAATATGTAAATCTTTGAAAGATGGAATGTGAAATGGATAGCTTTGGAAATGAAGGACTGTTAAAAATGTAAGAAAAGTAAAATACAATCATTGTAAGACATGTTTAATAAATCAAATTGCCAGTCGAGCACCCACAAAAATTGTTGTGCCTCTCTCTTTTCTGGGGGATCTCCATCTGGAAAATGCGGTTGCCCCTAAGGGACAACCTAAATTGTCAGGGGGATCCCAAAAGAAAGGGGAGCACTGGGGGTTAGGGAGGGGAGGCTAGGCAAGTCAAAGACAGGTCAGATCAGGGGGGGAGGGTAGGAGGAAAGAAAGGGGAGGGCTCAGGTAAGGAGGGAAGGGATGTGATGTCATACCTGATATCACCAATACGACTAGGCAGGTACGCCAGGTGGGATTGGCCAGAAGAAAAAGGAGGGGGTCTTGAGGGTATTTAGGAGCCAGCAGAGGAAGGGTCTCCTCTTGCTAGGTTTTCAAGATTAACACCCACCCACCCACCCTGGAATTGTCAGAAGGGGGGACAGGAGGATTGGAGTGTAAGGAGGAGAACAATGGGTCACCGTCTATAGGGTGACAGAGGCGGGGAGTGAGCCCCGCAAAGAAAATGTGGTCTATGGGTTGGCAAAGGAAGCCAACAGGGAGAGAGGAAAGGCTGGAAGGGGCAACAATTGGGTCACCAGAAGGGGTGACAAGGAAAGGGGAGAGAGCCCCAATGGAAGCGGGTTGGCAAAAAGGGGCCAAATGGCTTAGATGCCCGGGGAAGCAGGGCTTGCGGGGTGCAGGAATACCTAAAAGGAGGCTGCCCTCCCTGCCTGTTGATAACCTCTATTACGGCTCTGTTATCGCACCAAAACATTATTTTCCTATTTCTTAGGAGTTCTCCCCATGTCAACATCGCCACCCATATTGGGAAAATCTCTAGTAGAGTTATGTCCTTTAGCAGCCCCTTCTCTTTCCAAGATTCCGGGCACGCCTCCGCTATCCATCTCCCTTGGAAATAAGCCCCCAACCCAATAGAAAAAGGAAATGGTCCCTCAGCAGTCTCCCCTGCCCTCCCACAACTCGCACCCCACCCACTGCGCACCTTGCCTCCCCACACCCCCACACCCCATACTTACCTCCGGAGTCCAGCGCCACCATCTTCGTGGACCGGGAACACGTCTGCGCTCTTCAAAGCTGACCGCAAACTGAGGAAATGCCGGTCAGCTATATAATGGAATAAATAGGGTTTTTTTCAAGTTTGATGCATATCTCAGGCATTTTTTTGAATTTTGGCACCAAATTTTCAACATGGGGGTTTTGGTTCCCTTCCACATGAATTCTGGCACTGTCATGGCGTTATTTGGCCCCGAAAGGTGATTTCCACGGTCACTCGTGAATCCTCTTTCGGGAGCGATCTTCAAAATGACAGTGACAGTGTTCATGAGGTGGGCTCTCAAAAAGCCTATGTTGCAAATTTGGTGGGAAAAATCCAAAAAATGAACGAGCGTGCATTGCGCAGTTGCTACGCACGCTCATAATTTTGTGAATTTGCAATATTTTTGTGCCAGATTTTCAACACTGGCATTTTTTCAGACCTCCTTGTGAATAGTACTGCTGTCATTTTCCACATCCTGACCAAAATATGTTTTTGCACTTCCGGCGCAGAATAGCACAGTTGCTGTGGGAAATCAGTGTTTGGGACAGATTAAGGAAATGACAGTGACACTGTTCATGAACAGAGGTCCTAAAATGCCTATGTTGAAAAAAAAACGGGTGACGATACTCCATAAAATGACTGTGTTACTTAGCGCAGCTATGCAGTCGGTAATCGCACGCCGTGAATCCCTTTGCAACTAATAATATTTTCACTCCAGATTTTCAACATTGCCATTCTTCTGCACCTCCTTATGAACAGTACAGCTGTCATTTTCACATTCTGGCCGAAATGTGTTTTTGCAGTTCCAGCACAGAATAGCGCGGTCACTGTGGGAAATCCGTGTTTGGGACACATTATGAAAATGACAGTGACACTGCACGTTAGCAGAGGTCTTAAAATGCCTATGTAGAAAATTTGGTGATGAAAGTCCATCAAATGAGTGTGTTACGAATGTGCATTGAGCAGTTTCCACGCACACTCGTACCTTCGCAACTTTGCAATATTTTCACTCCAGATTTTCAACATTGCCATTTTTCCACACCTCCTTATGAACAGTGCAGCTGTCATTTTTCACATCCTGGCCGAAATGTGTTTTCACTCTTATGGCGCTCAACAGCGTGGTCGCTGTGGGAAGGAAATCAGTGTTCGGGACACATTAAAAAATCACACTGACACTGTTCATGAGCAGAGGTCCTAAAATGCCTATGTTGACAATTTTGTGATGAAACTCCATAAAATGACTGTGTTATGAGCGTGTGTTGTGCAGTTTCCACGCACCCTTGTAAGTTCGCAAATTAGTAATATTTTCATGCCAGATTTTCAACACTGGCATTTGTTCACACCTCCTTATGAACAGTACAGCTGTCATTTTTCACATCCTGGCCGAAATGTGTTTCCGCACTTCCGGTGCAGAATACTGCAGTCGCTGTCAGAAATCAGTGTTTGGTACAGATTAGGATCGAGCGACTGGGGGGAAGAGAGTGACCGAGCTCAGCTGAGCTCTGTCAGGACTGCTGCGGATTTCTTTGTGGGCAGGAAAAGGCACCAATGCAGGCAAGAGCTCAGTGCAAAAGGGCAACATGTAGCGGTGGGAGAAACAGAATGAGCGACTGAGAGAGGGGGAATAAGTGAAGCCAACAGAGCTCTGTCGGGACTGCTGCAGATTTCTTTGTGGGCAGAAAAAGATGCCAACAGAGGCAGGAGCCCAGTACGAAAGGGCAGCCTGCAGCACCAGAAGAAACAGAACGAGCGAGTGAGACAGGCGGAGTGATCAAGTTCAATGAAGGTCTATCGTGACTGCTGAGGATTTCTTTGTGAGCAGGAAAAGGCAGCAACGCAGGCAGGAGCCCAGTACAAAAGGTCAGCCTGCAGCGCTGGCAGAAACGGAATGAGCGAGTGAGAGAGGGGGAGTGAGCGACCTCAACGGAGCTGTGTCAGGACTGCTGCAGATGTCTTTGTGGGCAGAAAAAGCCACCAATACAGGCAGGAACCCAGTACAAAAGGGCTGCATGCAGCAGCGGGAGACACAGAACGAGCGAGTGAGGGAGGGGGACTGAGTGAGCTCAACGGAACTCTGTTGGGACTGCTGCAGATTTCTTTGTGGGCAGAAAAGGGCAGCAATGCACGCAGGGGCCCAGTACATAAGAGCAGCCTGCAGCGGCGGGAGAAACAGAACGAACGAGTGGGGGGGTGAATGACCGAGCTCAACGGAGCTCTGTCGTGACTGCTGAAGATTTCTTTGTGGCCTGAAGAAGACGGCAATGCAGGCAGGAGTCCAGAACAAAAGGGCAGCCTGCAGCGCTGACAGAAACGGAATGAGTGAGTGAGAAAGGGAGAGTGAGCGAGGTCAACGGAGCTCTGTCGGGACTGCTGCAGATTTCTTTGTGGGCAGAAAAAGGTGCCAACAGAGGCAGGAGCCCACTACAAAATGGCAGCCTGCAGCGCCAGGAGAAACAGAATGAGTGAGTGAGACAGGCAGAGTGAGCGACCTCAATGGAGCTCTGTCGGGACAGCTGCGGATTTCTTTGTGGGCAGAAAAAGGCGGCAACGCAGGCAGGAGCCCAGTACAAAAGGCCAGCCTGCAGCGCCTGTAGAAACAGAACGAGCAAGTGAGAGAGGGGGAGTGAGCGAGCTCAATGGAGATCTATCGTGACTGCTGCGGATTTCTTTGTGGGCAGAAAAAGGCGGCAATGCAGGCAGGAGCCCAGTACAAAAGGCCAGCCTGCAGCGCCTGTAGAAACAGAACGAGCAAGTGAGAGAGGGGGAGTGAGCTAGCTCACCAGACCTGTGTCAGAACTGCTGTAGATTTCTTTGTGGGCAGAAAAAGCCACCAAAAGAGACAGGAGCCCAGTACAAAAGGGCAGCCTGCAGCACCAGCAGAAACAGAATGAGCAAGTGAGAGAGGGGGAGTGACCCACCTCAACAGAGTTCTGTCAGGACAGCTGCAGATTTCTTTGTGGGCAGAAAAACGGCCAACACAGGCAGGAGCCCAGTACAAAAGAGCAGCCTGCAGCACCAGGAGAAACAGAACGAGCGAGTGACACAGAGGCAGTGAGCAAGCTTAACAGACCAACGCAATCAACATTTGGCTTTGACAAATGCTTGTTTTGTCTGTTTTTGTAATAGAAGAAACAGGTGTGTCTCCTGAAGAAGCCCATTGTTGTAAGGGTCAGGGTGAAAGGCAGGCATGAACACCCTACTGCTGAATTAATAAACAAGTGGATGCGATACACAGTCTTCACTGACAAGTTTTGTTTGCACACACACACACACACACACACCCCCATCATTGTCTGCAGCTGATTGTATCTGGGGTGTGACAGCATACAAATGGAATAAAGAGCTTATCTTCATTTCCTGTGCCACCTCCTAAAGTTATTAGGAACTGGTTTAAGAGTGAAGTTACCAAACCACTGTGGTACAGATGGCAGATACAAATTTAAAATGAATTATTAGATAAAAGCAGTTGCTAGCTTGTCAAATATCAAACAGCAATGTATGTATGGTCAATAGATTTATCTAGAAATCTAATGGGCCCCTAGAAGGCTTTGCTAAAGCCATCGCCCGTACTCTCCAGCAAGCAAAAACTCCCTCAGATCCAGGCAAGCGGAGGCCACTGACCGGGTGCTCCCTCCACAGCCTGACTCGCTCTCTTCTCTGCGGTGTGGCTGGCTCTGCTAAAGCCATCGTCCGTGCTCTCCGGCCAGCAAAGACTCCATTGGATCACGGCAAGGTACATCCATACTGAGCGTCCAATTGAATTTCAGTGCCCTACACTGCCTGCTCCTGATTGGCCATTTCTCGCTGCTACCTCTGTCCCATTGGCTTCACTAGAAACTGCAGCTACTGGCGGTTCTATGCTGCATTTTGCTTTCCTTTTTCTCTAGGTTAAAAAGAAATATTTTATTCTTTGACTTCCTGGCTAAGTGGTTAGTTACTGTGTAGAGTTATTTTAGCAAATATTGCCACTGTTAGTTACTGTTTAGAGCTACCTTACATTGCTAATATTGCCTAACTGTGTAGTGTGAAAAGACCTGCCTGGCCAGACACTGTATCTGCGCTTTTCCTTTCTGTAGCTAATTTCTCCTGTTATCTCTCTCTGTCCTGCCTACACCCCCACTGCTCTTGTGTCTCCTTTACTTGTCTGGTCCCCGGCCCGCTGATTTCAGATAATATTAACTTGTGCCTTCTTTCTCCTTCCCCAGCGGAGACCGCTAACTGAGTGCTCCCTCCACAGTCTGACCCACCTCGCTCTCTTCTCCTCCTCTGCGGTGCGGCCGGCTCTGCTAAAGCCGTTGCCCATGCTCTCCAGCCAGCAAGATTCCCGTGACGTGATAGCTGTTTGTCAGTTTCCTTTTTTTTTCAGTTTCCTATTAGCAGATTATAAAGATCTGCCACTAGAGGAACCTTAGTTCTTTCATTTGCTCAGCCAATCAGTTTGCAGGCATTGAATCCCAGCCTAGCTGGCCGAGTTTGCTGTGCTACACCTTGCTCTGCCTGTTAGCTGCACTCCGAGCTCTGCTGGATTGATATTTTCTCCTGCTCACCTACCCCTGCCCCAGCATTCTTTAAATACACTTGATCCCCCACCTACCCTATGGTGCTGCTCTGTTATTGGCTACTCCCAGGTCAGGGCTGAGCCTTAAAGGAGCTACAAATGTAACCCCCCTTTGGAACTTACCTGGAGTTTTCTCATCTACTCCCCATTTGCTGCTGTCCCCCTGGGTTTGCCCATGTTATTTCCCCTTATTTCTGCCTTCCAGAATGTGGGATGGTGGTTACGAGCTGCCGTCCCTGAACAAAATAAAATCTTGCCCTGCCCCCCTGCTGATCCTCGGGGCGGACGGCTCGCCCCTTGAGACGGTAACTTCTGCCAAGTACCTGGGCCACCTTGGACCCACAATTGGACCTTACCTGCATTATCGAGCGCCTGCAAGGCCACAAATTGTAAGTTTGGCCTTGCTTACTGAGCCAATAACTGCCTCACCCCGCTGCTCGCTTAGCCCTAGCTAGGGGGTCCTCCTCCTCACTCTGCTACGGACTCGTAGCTTTGCCCCAGCTCCCAATCCAACCTCTCAAATGGGACATGGCCCACAATAATGTTCTGTTGCCGCCCCTTCCCTCACTCCACCGCGACTTCATAAGCAGCCGCCTGGAATGGCTTCCCGGTGCCAACCGCCCTTGTCCTAGGTAATTTCATCGACAATATCATCCGCGCTCTGGCACCCTCCTGCCTTAGCCCTTCCTTAAACCAGACTCCCATCCTACCACCTAAGATCTGGGACAAACCAGGAACGCCTGGTTCCTAGAACCCGCACCCTTGCGGGGGATCGGGCCTTCTTCACATATGCCCCCATACTCTGGAACTCGCTCCCCGAGTCCACTTGATCCTCCTCCTCCCATCCTAGCTTTAAAACCTCCCTCTGGAACTTCCTGAAACCTCCCTCCCCCTGTTCCTGCTCCTTGTAGCCCTACTCCTCTGCCCCTCTCCTCCCTTCAATCTGGTAGGGTGGAGGCCTCAGCGCTTCTTGCACTTCTTCTTGGTAACTGGCCAGGAAACCTGGAATAGACCTCCTGCCTAGGGCCCTTCCCCTCCCCCCACAGGCACTTACCACTGTCTTGCCTCTGTTTTATTCCACTGTCCACCTCCCATTTCATTCCACCCACCCCTCTCTATTGCAATGCACTGTGCCAACCTTGTCCTAGTGCCAGCCTCAAATGCCTGTTATTTCTGGTATTTTTTTACAGACTCCTCAAATGTCCTTGTATGAACATGGTGCCAACCTCACTCTAGAGTCAGCCTTGAAATCCCTGTTTACTCCCTATGTAACTTACTCAATCCCTCAGCTGTCCATGAATGTACTCTGTGCCTACTGTCCTCTAGAGCCTGTCTTGAATTTGCCTGTTGTTCTTAGAGCCTGTCTTGAATTGCCTGTTGTTATGCTATGTATTTCTTTTGATTCCTCAATGGTTTATGTGAAGTTGTCCTCTGTAACTCTCCCAGGTCGCACCTGAAAATAGGCACTTGGCTGTCTAGTGTGCTTACCCGGTTAACAAAAGCAAATAAATAAATAAATAAATTTACCTGAGCGCCTGGGAGCGCATTGCAGTTTCTGACCGCCAGGAGACTGTCTGTGGTCCCAGTGCCCTTCTGTGCTTTTTAGGGACCGGAGACCTGGAGGGACTTAGGCGTTTGCCCCAGTGAGTCTAAATCAAGAGATACAATTAGGGCTGCTCGAATCTCATGAATATTAATGAGTGGCCTCTATGAATATTAATGTGGCATTGCCTGCTGCCTGGGGGCATAGGGTTCTGGCAGCAACGACAGCCAAGATATAGGGGCTAATGGTTTAACAGTGGGCCCATTCAGTAGAAGGCAGTTGGGGCTACAATCCAGTAGGGTGATGGTGCAGATGGGGTAAATTGTTGGCTGCACCAGACTGAGAATGGGGAGAGACTGTATAAACTAAAATGGACTCCATATGAACTAATGGGAGCTGACACATTTGTGACACTTAACCCCATTTCTTTAGCCAATCAGAGATCTAGGTACCCAAATCTTGAACAGAGGGACTCATGGGAAAAGGAGGAGACTAATTCTAGTGCCTAGATCATACCCCAATAAATGAACAGAAAATATTGATCACTATGGATATCGATTATTGAAAGGCTTCAACAGCCAGTCAGAGTGCTGGGATTTTGGCTGATACGGGGATGATCTACTGGGATTTCTTCAATCTGTAGTTTGGCTATGTACAAGTCAGGACTGCACTGAGAGAGTGGACATTGCACCTCAGGGGCTTCCTCTGGCCCCCATTTGGAGAGCGGTTGTCAGCAGAAGTGGATTGGAAAGAGGACAGCAGGAAGAACGACTGTGCTGAGGTTCTGGTTCCAAAGGTACTTGCTACTGGATTGGTTGAGAAGGGGAAAGAGAGAAAGAGACTGGATTGTGATTCCCCAGGTACAGACAAGTTGCTCGTGGTTGAACAGAGAAACTGAATGTGGCAGAAACCCTGCACTGAGAAGCCGAACTGGATGAGAGGACCGAGTAGATTACCTGAGTGCTACAATTGCTGCTGAGGAGCCGTTTGCTTGTGCGGACTCTAATTGCAATTTCTGAAGAGGCAGAGCATCTTTGGACATTGGGATGCTAGTCAGGAACTGTTTGTGTCCAGAGTGAACTAGTCAAAGTGGCTGAGAGCTGAGGTCTTGCTGCAGCCGAAGGAAAGAGTGTGGACACTGTTAGGCTGCAAAGTGTGGACTGGTGTGCAGGGGGTTGCTGTTGCTGAAGTTTCCCCCTGCTGAATTGCACTTGCCCATATTGAGTCAAAGGCTAGCACCCCTGCTAATTGGCACTGTACTTTAGTGGAAAAGCTGCAAAATAACTTTTCTTGTGTGAGAACTCAGTGTAGGGACTGCAGGTGGGCTCCCACTGCTTGGGAATCCTCACCCAGAGTCAGGGAGGGAACTTGCTAACCCTTTCCAAGTGGGACTCACTGTCTCAGGAGGTCCCCAGTGCTTGCTGGGGTGCTAGGACATCTGCAATCCTTGGCTGGGAGCTGGGCTGTGGAGCCACTCCTGGGTCTGGGACTTCTGGGGCTGGGGCTGTCCTGCCACAGTGCTCTGCAATGGGCCAGAAACAGCTGAAGGTAACTAGTGGCCAGAACTAAAATCAATGTGACCAGCTGCAAGATCCACGAGTAAGTTCCATCCAGACAGTGGGATCCTGGCCAGCCTATGTTTATTGCTGCACTAACTCAAGGTGCTCCATTTCCCCTGGTGCTAAGATCTACAAAACCATGAGTACCCTGGACCTGGTTCCTGGGAGGGGAATGGGGAATTAATTCTGCTTTCAAAATCTAAGTTTCTACTGTTTCAGGGCCCCAACAGCCAACCAACCCACGGTACCTATCAGTCCTGCATCTCCTGGGTACCCCTAGGGATGCTAAAGGGATACTGGTACCAGTGGGGGAGGGCTTGGCCTGCAGGCCCACATGTTGAAACTGCATATCTGCATTAACCTCACAGCTACCCTATGTACAGGTATCCCCTTTCTGAGTCCTTACACCCTGACTAAAGTTGTGAATTTGTTTGTTGGAACTGCTGTGGTGGTGAACTTCATTGCATGCACTTATTGCTGAAATATATGGTTTATGGTGAAACAAGGTATTGGGGACACAGTGTGCAGAGTGGTTGGTTGGGCAGGTGGGTAGACACAGTATCCTAGGGGGCTGTGCCAAGCAGATATCCAGTCCACTAATACTTTACTCTGGGTGGAGACACCATGCTATTTTCAATATTTCTGGGAATGAACCCCAATTGTCACCGTAGCAGGACCCAGGACCCTTGCCCAGTATGAGAAACAGTGGGGCGGGGGGGTAGCACATTGACATATAGTGGTGGGGCTACAACTTGGAGGCACCGCTGGGATCTCCTGTTTACCAGCCATGTCTGCACTGGGAGATCAGAGTGTCGTGGCCCCTGAGGGGCCCTTGAGCCCCAAGCCCACTGTGCCCCAGCCTACTTCAGGCCTACTGAGGAGGACAAGATGAGGCTTGTGAAATGGAGTGGGGAATGAAAATGGATCCCAGTAGTCTTTTCTCTTGCTCAGGATACCCCCTGAGATGGAAAAGGGTGATGTTGAAAATTGTGTAAAGTTAAAATTCAAGGGACAATGTTTGATTCAGCTAGAGGTACATTGACTATACTGATAGAGAGTATGCAACCCATAGAAGCCAGTTGGATGCCTGGGGGTTTGGTGGTGGAGGGATTGGCTGAGGCTCTGCCAGTAGTAACCTCCTTCATTGTGATCTCCTTGGGGGGGAGGGGATTGAGGAATGGGGTCCTTTCCTAAGGCACCAAAGTTTGAGAGACCCCAGCCTGGTTCCATGCCTGTGGCCTTTGAATCATACCACAAGATAAGAATGTTTTCAGGGGTGAAACCCACCCCGAATGGTGAGGACAACTTGGAGGCCTGGATGGATGGTGCCACCCCGTTAGTCCAAGATTGGCAATGTTCTGAAGTTGGGAAGCGGAAATGATTAGTGGGGGTTTTACAGGGTCCCGCCTTAGAGGTTGTACATTCTTTACAAACCACAGATCCCGAAGTCCCACTCCAGGTATATATCTCCACTTTGGAAAGCATATTTCAGAACCCTGAAACCTGTGAGAACCTAATGTGGAAGTTCAGAACCACTAGGCAGTGGGAGGAGGAACTGTTGCCAGCTTTTCTGGCCCAGGTGGAGAGGGCCTTGCAGAAGGTGTTCCAGAAAGGGGGGGGTAGTGGCCCAAGATTTAAATCAGATCAGGTTGGAGCATGTAATGAAGGCCGCTTGTTATTCCCCTTTGTTAGTGTTACAGCTGCATCTAGCAGACAGAACAAATAACCCCCTCCCTGTTGGGTTTTGGTGCAGGAAGTCTGGGAGGCTAAGGAGGAGCAGGGTCATTGGGGAATGTATATGGCCTTCACGGCTGTGGTGCAGATGGAGCAAAATGCACCCCCTGGAGAGGTGCAGGAATTATGGACTCTGTTGAGGGGCTACAGAGATGTGGTAAATTAGCTGTGGGCCCACATCCGATTGAGAATCCTGGGGTAAGTGGTATTGTCCCTAATGTGGGCCTGACGATGTTTGGTACTGGGTCCCCCACCTTGGTAGCCCCACCCCGACTCGGTAGTTAAGGCCCAGATGGAGGAGTTAGTCCAGAGGGTAGCCGAGTTAGAGAGAGGGGGATGTCAGTTGCTACCCCTGGGAGATGAGAGTGAGGTGGACTGGAATCATGCAGCTCAGAGTACCCCAGTGGGGATGCCTGGGGCTCAGCTGGCACCACCAGACCAGCCGTGGCTCCGGGAACCAGTAATATGCTACAGGTGTGAGGGTGAGGGACGCATTCAGATGGGATGTAGGGCATCTCTAGACTGTTTATCTGACAGAGTCAGAACACCTAGCAACACAGCCAGCAAGCAGTGAAACTATGGAGAGGCCCGGTAAAAGAGCACTCCAGGGCTCCTGGCAGGTCCAGCTCAATGGCTCACACAAGAGTCTCATCAGGCAGAACTAACACAGTAGCACCACTAGATATGCAAAAGTTGGTGGGACCAACTACTGAGACTGAGATCATCAACGGGGTCCCCACCAGCACTGCTCTGGATAGCGGCTCCCAGGCTAACATCATCTTTAAATCCTGGTATGATCAGCATTTATCTGACATGGAAATACAGCCGCTTGAGGGACTGCACATGTGGGGTCTCAGTGAAAAGGCATACCCCTATCTCGGCTATGTGAAGGTATGGATGGTGTTCCCTGTTAAAGTGGCTGGAGTGAAGCTGTAGAGACCTTAGCTTTGATTGCCCTGAAGCTAAAATCTTCAATGGAGTGCCAGTATTGGTGGGCTCAAATGCCCATATGTTTGGATGTCTGGCCTAGCTATGTCATGCTCAAGTGGCCGAACAAAGATGAGTGAAATATTCATTATGTCCCTGTCCGGGAGGCCTACCGAATGAAGGACCACTCCCATGTTGAGGAGTCTGATGATCCAATGGGAAGAGTGTGGAGAAGGGACGGAAAATAACTTGTGCTCCCCCCAAACGCAGAATGCAACATTGCCAGTGTAGTGAGACTGAAGTAGGATGTCAAAAACAAGATATTGATGTTGGATGTTCTGGATGAACATGGATTGCCAGTGGGATTGTTAGTAAAGCCTAGCGTTCTGCCAGCCAGAGTGCATGCATATGTCTGAAGGGTGGATTTGCAAGTGAAGAATGATACGGACAAGGAGGTGGTGGTACAGAAAGGACGGATGTTAGCTCAGATATATTATGCCTACATGGCAGTGCATACCACTGCAGCAGGCAGAGGCACCCAAGTGGGACTTGATCCAGGGTTGTTTGACCTGAGCAACTCCCAAATCCCGGAGGAATAGAAAAAGAGAGTGAAGGAAATGCTGGCTGCTAGGATGAATGTTTTCTCCCTGCATGAGTGGGATGTAGGGTGTGCGAGTGGATAGCAGCATTGGATATGACTCACTGATGACAAGCCTTTTCAAGAGAGGTCAAGGTGGCTGGCCTCAGCTAATATCGATGACGTTCAGTGGCACTTGCAGGAGATGCTGGTCATGGGAATTATTCAGGAATCAAGGAGCCCCTATGCGTCGCCCATCATGGTAGTAAGGAAGTAGAGTGGGGCCATACAAATGTGCGTAAACTACCGCACCCTGAACAAGTGGAAGGTGCTGGATCAGTACACTATGCCGAGAGTGCAGGATGTACTGGACTGTTTAAATGGAAGCCAATGGTTCTCGGGTTTTGGATTTACGGAGTGGCTATTACCAGATCCTGATGGACTCTCAGGATCAGGAGAAGATGGCTTTCATATGCCCCCTTGCATTTTATGAGTTCCTGAGAATGCCCCAAGGGATTTCCAGTGTCCCTGCCACCTTTCATTGCCTAATAGAGAAAGCTGTCAGGGATATGAACTTGCTGGAGTGTTTGGTCTACCTGGACGACATCATCGTGTTTGGGAAAACCCTGGAGGAACACGAGGCCTGGTTGATGAAAGTGTTAGATTGCCTGGAAGAGTTTGGACTGAAGTTGTCCATCGACAAATGCCAGTTCTTCCGGACTTCAGTCAAGTATGTGTGGCACATCATCTTGGAGAAAGGTATGCAGACTGACTCCAGCAAGGTTGAGGCCCTTACTACCTGGTCTAAGCTATGCACCCTAAAGGACTTGCAGCAGTTACTGGGCTTCTGTGGCTATTACAGAAGATTAGTAAAGAACTACACCCAGGTGGTTCAAACCCTTTTGAACCTGCTACGGGGTACTCACCCACTAACAAAAGCAAGAAAACTGCAACACCCAGCAGTTATTTCCACCCGTCTGAACCATTCAGCGAGAGGTGGAATGGGGACTGTGATAGAGCTTTCGAGGACATCATCTATTGTTTGAACCATGCACCGGTGCTGGTTTTTGCGGACCTGCAGAAACCCTATGTCCTTCATACCGACACCAGTTTTAGTGGATTGGGGGCTGTGTTGTATCAGGAACATCCCGAAGGTTTACATCAGTTGCTTCACCAGTTGGAGTTTAAACCCTTCAGAGCGGAGGTATCCTGTCCATAAATTGGAGTTCCTGGCATTGAAGTGGGCCATAGTTGATCAGTTCCATGATTATCTGTGTGGGCCAAGATCACTGTGAAGATGGATAATAATTCCCTCACTTATGTGCAGACTACAGCCAAGCTGGATGCAGCTGGTCATAGGTAACTGTCAGCCTTGTCCACCTATGACTACTGCATGGAGTACTGCCCAGGCCTGAACCATATAGATGCAGATGCTTTGTCCAGGTGACCCCAAGCCTGTAACAATGAGAGCTCAAAGTGGGTACGCATCTCAGAGCAAGCTGTAAAGGCCTTGTGTAAAAAGCATGGCAGCGAAGAGATCTTTCCCACTGAAGACACCCATTGTTTGGTAGACTGTCTGGGGGCCTCAGGGGATTGACATTGTCTTCCAGTTGCCTATTGCCAGCTGGCCACCCTAGATGTCATATCCCTCCCGCAATTGACTACTTAAGACCTATAGTGGAATCAAAGGGCCAGTCCAGTCACCGGGCAGATTCTGCAAGTGTTGAAACGGCAGGGGAGCCAGGAACAAGTGGACACCATTATTCCTCAGGCACGGCTGCTGTTATGTGAATGGCCTAAGCTATGGTTAAAGAAGGGGTTGCTGTACTGAGAAACCCAGGACCAGCAGGGGACCCCATGAGAGCAACTGGTACTCCTGGAGAAGCATGTCAAGACTGTGATGAAGGTCCTTCATAATGATATGGGGCACTTGGGAGCTAACACACTTTGGACCTGGTAAAGAGTCGATTTTATTGGCCAAAGATGGGGGCAGATGTAGAAGCATATTGCAAGAGCTGCATGAGATGTATAAAGTGGAAGGCACTCCCCCAGAGGGCAGCTCCATTAGTCAACATCAAAACTAGAGGCCCTATGGAACTGGTATGCATAGACTTCCTCACTCTAGAGCCTGACTCACACAATATCTCCAACGTTTTAGTTGTTACTGAACATTTCACCCGATAAGCTCACGCTTACCCCTCCAAGGATCAGCAAGCTTCCACTGTGGCCATAGTATTGGTATAAAAGTTTTTTGTGAACTATGGTTCCCCCAGAGGATCCACTCAGATCGGGGCCACGATTTTGGGACCCAGCTCATCAAAGAACTATTGTCATTGCAGGGCATCAAGAAGTCCCGGACCATGCCTTACCATCCCCAAGGTGACCCCCAACCTGAAAGATTCAACAGGACCATGTTAGACATGTTGGGTACCTTGGGTCCCCAGGACGAGTGTATATGGGGTCAGGGGGTGAGCACTGTGGTCCTTGCCTACAACTGCATGAGAAATAATGATACGGGATTCTCTTCCTACCAGCTCATGTTTGGAAGGGAAGTTCGTTTGCCAGTGGACCTGTGTTATGGAGTCTCCTCAGATGGACTGGGAGCAGGAGACTATCTGCAGTATGTGAAAACCCTGAAACAACAGCTTGATGGATGCATACCAGCTTGCTTCAGAGATGGCCACTAAATGGAACCAGACGAATAAGGAACGCTATGATAAAAAAGTGCGAGCTCAAGACTTGGAAGCAGGAGATAGAGTGTTACTACGCCGGTTCGGCATACCAGGAAAGCATAAGATCACTGACAGATGGGGAAATACCCCATATGTCATAATAGAGAAGCTTGCAGGCCTACCGGTATATAAGATTCGGCCTGAGGGAAAGACTCAAGGGCACAAGGTTATTCATCGTAACCATCTGGTGCCTATTGGTGACAAAGTAGTGAATGCAGAGGAAGTTGTGGAAGATCCTTCATCACCCCCCACCACTAGAGCTGCTGCACGCAGAAGACACAGGCAGAGAGACAGTGATGCCATGGGGGCTGGGGCTGGCCAGGGTGGGGAGGTCTAAGATGAGGGACATACCAAAGATGAGTCTGGGGGGAGGATGATGAGACCCCGCACAGTCATTACTCTACCAGGGAGTTGGCCAGGTTATTCTAGGGATCGCCACTGACATGGGATGCACCTAGAAGACAGGGTAGGGTCGGGGAGTCTGTTTCGGCCATGCCCCTCAAGGGGACCACTCAGAACTTGAATACTGGTCCGGCTGAGCTGCTTGAGTGGTACTGGAGCAGCTCCCCTGCAGATTCACCTAGGGAATGGCTGCAGGATGATTCTGGGGATGCGTAAGATGAGAGGGAAGATGAGTCTTTTGAAGGGCCCACATCGGAATTGAATACTGATTTGACTGTGCCCTTTGAAGAAGCCCAGGTTAGTTTCCCCAGAGTTGTACCTGATGTGGGCAAAGTGTTAGAGTCATTCACTGTGATAGATGAGGAACCAGAGGAGGGTGAAGAAGATGGGGAAATCATCGCCGACTCAGGGGTATGTAGGGGCACAGGTATTCAGGAGACCCCTCTTAGGACAGGGAGGGTGACAAGGCCTGTCATTAAATTGATGTATAATGCCTCTGGGGTTCCTACAGACTTACCATTGTTTGCAATGCATAAGGGAGTGTACATTACTCCTACGTCCCTACAGAAGGTGGTTATGTGCCTTGCTGATGCAAAACCCCTTAGGTCAGAGAAACTGGTGACCAGAAGAAGAAGAAGGAGGTGAACAGGGTCCCTAATCAATCAATCAATCAATCAATTTTCATTTATCCAGGTGGAACACCGTTGAGCAGAACTCATTTGCAAGGTGGACCTGGGAAGAATACAATAATACAGTTCCCAAAAACAAGGAGGAGATGCAAATACAAAGGTTACAGAGGGAGTACGTTAAAATGAAGAGACCTTTACAATTATACAAATGTGCAAAGGAGTACATGATGATATCGTTGAGGTTTGCATTTTAGAACAGAAAGTGCAAGTAAATAATACAGAGTGAAATTGAAGGGCAATAGCGGTTATGGTGGGCAGATGGCCTGTGCAGCCCTCGAGATTCGTCCAACTCGGGCAGTGTTGTGCAATGCCAGGTCCATTAAAAACAAGACCGCAATTATTGCTGATCTTGTTGGTATGGTGGACCTGGCTTGCATTACCGAGACCTGGCTGGATGATAACTCTGGCCCCATTTTGGAGGCTATGACTCCAGCCGGGTACTCGGTGTTACACTGCCCAAGATTGGATCGTAGCGGGTAGGGGTTGCGGTCTGTTTCAAGACTGAACTTGGCCTCATGGAGGTACTAGTGGGGAGGGTTGAGTCCTTTGAGTGTATAGTTGTAGCAGGTGTAGGCATTCGAATCGCCCTCATTTACCATCCACCTGGTGATGAGAAGTGATTCCTTCAGGAAGTGGCAAACTTCGTAGTCGATTTGGCATTTGAATTGCCTAGATTGATGGTTCTGGGCGATTTCAACGCTTGGGTCAACGATGAACTCTTGCAATTTGGTCAACACTTCCTCCAGTTAATGACAACGCTGGGCCTTACACAGGTGGTTTCCTCTGCTACACATAAATGTGGACACTCTTTGGACTTAATCTTCCTTCTAGGGGTCGAGGCATCCGATGTGGGGGTGGAATCCGCCGAGTGGTCAGATCATTACACTGTGGGGTTTTGTTTTTGCTCCCCTTCTAGAAGGCCTGCCCCTACAGAGTTGGTTAGGTACCGCCCTTTGCGATATATAGATCCCCAAGGCCTTGCGGCAGTACTTGATCTCTTGTCTCCTGGGTTGGCAAGCAGTGATCCAGAGACCCTCGTGTGAAACATAATACAGCCATTGCTGGGGCTCGGATCTCATTGCTCCAGTTAAGTGTTAGCCCCCTCTCCTTCGCCCCAAGTCACAGTTTGATGGGGCGTTGAGAGCGATGCGAGAGACAGGGGCAAAGGTTAGAGCTGCTAGCTGAAGGTCCACCCTTGATGCCGACCACCTTAGATTGATGGATCATTATTTGGTCTATCAATCCGCAATCACCCGTAAGAAGGCAGAGTTCCTGTCCAGGGAGATTGCGGTTGCTCAGAATCGACCAGCTCAGCTGTTTTGAACTGTGGACAGACTGTGCAACCCAGCCTGTCTTCAAGTTTGGAAAGTTTTTTTGCAATTGGTGTGTGATGAGCTTGCTTGGTTCTTCGTAAATAAGGTGGCTGACATTAGAGCTGAGTTGTTGCCATCACACTTTATCTGGGTTGCCGTGAACCAGGGTGAGATCACGGTGCCTTGGCTTTTCTGGAGTTCCTTCAGTCAGCTGGAGTTCATTGATGTCATGAGGATCATCCAGTATATGCGCCCTACGTGCTGTAGTTTGGATCCTGGACCAACCTCCCTAATTTTGGGTTGTATTGACATCATTGGTCCAATCCTTTTTCAGATAGTCAGTTGCTCCCTGGAATTGGGTGAGTTTTCTAGCTCCCTAAAAGAGGCGGTGGTGACACCCCTCTTGAAGAAAGCTACCATGGACCCTTACTGTGTGGAAAACTACAGACCTATCTCTAACCTTCCCTTTGTTGGGAAGGTGATTGAGAAAGTAGTAGCTGCACAACTGGAAGACCATTTGACCATCCATGACGTCTATGAACCCCTCCAGTCCGGTTTTCATAAAAGACATAGTACCAAGACAGCGCTGGTTCAGGTGCTCAATGATCTCTTGATGGCTAGAGATCGGAAGAGTTGTTCCATTTTGGTTCTCCTCGACCTTTCTTCAGCCTTTGACACCGTAGATCACATGGTGTTGACAGAACGCCTGAGGCTGTTCTGTGGAATATCTGGAACCGTCTTAAGATGGTTCTCTCATTCTCACTGAAGATCACAAAGAGTTGTGTCCGGGTTTTTTTCTCGGATTCAACTGCTTTGTTTTGTGGGTGCCCCAGGGTTCAGTATTGTCACCTATGTTATTTGCGTGTATATGCTACCCATCGGAGACATTGTAAGGAAGTATGGGCTGAGGTTTCACTGTTATGCAGATGATACCCAGCTCTATCTTTCTTTGCCCCTACCAGATTGGAGCTGTCTCGGTCTTTAATAGCTGTCTAACCGAAATCCAGGAATGGATGAATTCTAGCTGGCTGAGGTTGAATTCTGATAAGACTGAGGTACTGGTTGTGGACCCGGATCGTCGGATAGGGGGGTCGGGTGTTGATGCGCCTTCCGGAATTTTTCTTGGAGGCGTTTCTCTCCCGACCTCTGAACGGGTGCGGAACCTGGGGATGGTTCTTGACAACAGGCTGACACTGCATTCGCAGGTGTCGGCAGTCTTTAAGACTTCCTTTTACCACCTTAGGAACATCGCCAGGATCCGGCATCTTGTTCCGTCTGCCGATCTGCCAAAGTTAGTTCATGCCTTCATGTCCTTGCGCTTGAATTATTGCAACTTCCTTTACCTAGGGCTTTCTGGGGTTGAAATCTGTCACCTGCAGCTAGTGCAGAATGCTGCAGCCCGGCTTTTGACGAGTTCAAGCAGATCCTGTCATATTACTCCGGTGCTGCGCGAACTGCACTGGCTGCCGATTGGTGGCGGATCACCTTTAAAGTCGGCTTGCTGACTTTCAAAGCTCTACACGATATGGGCCCAGGCTATCTGAAAGAACTTCTGGTTCCTTATCACCTGAATCGATCGCTCCGCTCAGCCGACGAGGGGTTGCTAGAGGTTCCAAGGGTAAATTTTAAATCTTCGGGTGCTCGGACATTTGCTTATATAGCCCCCACCCTTTGGAACTCTCAACCCCGTCGGTTATGGGAGTACACTTCTGTGGAGGGCTTTAAGAGAGGTCTGAAGACCTTTTTATGGGAAACTGCATTTTTAGAATACTGATTGTTATGACTGTTTTGTTTTAATTGCATGTTTTAATGATTTTCTTTTATTGTTCTGATTTGTTATTTATGTGCGGCGCCTTGGTAATTGAAAGGCCTTTATAAATAAAATTATTATTATTATTATTATTATTATTAAAACAGGGATAAGTGTCTGAATACTGGGTACTACCTCCAAGAAGGGAGTACATACAATGTGCTGATCCCGAGTGTGTCAGATCAGACAAGAAAGTTGGAGGAGGTGGTGTCCAGGGCCTAGGTTAGTCAAAGAATGGATTATAACAGGAGGGGGAGGGGGAGGAAGGGCTGTAAGGTAGTAAAGAAGGACGGGTGTAGGAGAAGTAAACATAAGATATAACAGAGGCTCAGAGCAGGGAATGGTGAGGGCAATCTCCTGAATGGAAGAAGGCTGGACTTAGACGTAGCAGTTACAGGGGTCCTGGAGAACCTGACTGAGGAGGGTTTTGAATTTTGCTAAGCTGACAAGGTCAGAGAGTTTGAGGAGCTTTTGTGTATGGTTCCATGAGGAGGGAAGGGCATGGCTTATTGAACGTGATCCATAACGAGTTCTAACTCTTGGAACGTATGAGGAGATGTAGGAGTATCTTCTATATGAGTAGGACCCTCAAGCAATGGTTAGAAGGTTGCAGATATAGTCAGGGAGTTTACTGGACAAGGCTCTGTAGGTCCAAGTGACTGTATTTTGTAATCTTCTAGTTTTTAGAGTACCAACCCAGCAGAGAGTAAAGGGAGTAATGATGCTTGTTATAGGAAGCGCCCGTTATGACCTAATAGCTGTATGATACAATATATCTACTTGGCCAATGTGGTGCTAGAGCTGTAAAAGTAAATGAGGCCAGCATAGACCAGGAGCGGGAGGAAGGCAGATTGAGCCAATCTGACTCTAGCATCAAAGGTGAGGAGGTGTTTAATATGGAAGAAGAGACCCAGCCTCTGTTTCAGTTTTTTGGCTAATTTTTTTATTTGCACAAGGAAGTTAAGTATGCAATCCAATCAGAAACCCAGGTATTTAAATTTATCCACTGACTCCAGGGTTTCTCCTAATAACATAGTGATCTGTGGTATAGACACAGCAGTTTGAGGTGTAGAGGGGAGTGCTTGTGGTGATAGGAACATAGATTTGGTTTTGTTTGCATTAAGCAGCAGTTTCAGTTGTACTAAATTATGTTGCAGTATGTTGAATTCATGCTGCAGGGTGGTACAGGTTTGTTCAAGGGTAGGCTTAGCTACATAAATCACTGTGTCATCTGCAAAGAGATGGACACTTGCAGTTGAAACGCCAGCATTTAGTTTGTTGATATAAATTGTGAAGAGAAGTGGACCCAGTATTGACCCTTGCAGTACTCCCCTCAATAGAGTTTTAAGGGGAGAGAGATCACCTTGAACTCTTATTTGCTGCCGCCGGTCTGACAAACAATACTGGAACCATTCCAGGGCTGGTTCATCCAGGCCAATATAATGCAGTTCGATTAGTAGCAGATCATGATCCACCGTATCGAATGCCTTGCTCAGATCGAGGAAAACGGCACCCACATGTTTTTTTGAGTCCAGCGCTAGCTGCCAATTATTGGTCACATTGGCTAGTGCAGTTACAGTACTGCGTTTAGGACGGAAACCAGACGGTGCCCAGTTGAGCTTGTCACAGGAGTCAAGGTAGCTACACAATTGAGAGTTGACGATCTTTTCAAGACGTTTTGAGAGTATGGGAAGAAGGGACATGGGTCTATAATTGTTAAGGTCGCATGGGTCACCTGACTTAGAGTGGCACGACATGCGCTATTTTCCATGTATCAGGAAGGGTGCCTTGTGAAAGAGACATGTTGAATAAGTGGGTGATAGGGGCGGTAAGTACCTGGTGTCCTAGTTTCAAGAAGAAAGAGTCAATTTGGTCCGCTTCTGCACTTTTTTTAGTGTCAAGGGCTAATAACAAATCCTCGACTTCTTTGAAGCTGAATGTTTCACCGGGGTAATGGGCTTAGCTGCCTGCTCTGCACGATTTGAGGTACTATGTTTCGGAAGAGGATTGCTGGCAGGTGACGTGTCAAAGGCGAGACCTGTTGTCGCGAAGTGGTTGTTAAGTAGGTCCAATATGCTAAGCTTATCCGAGGTGGTTATATCACCAGTGATAATCTTGGCAGTGAGAGAGGAGGAAGGGTGTGCCCTTCAATTTCTCTCAGAGCTTTCCAAAACAAGGCAGGGTTATTAGAGGAGGTATCGGGTTTGGCTCTGAAGAACTTAGATTTCTCAGCCCTGATTAATTTGGAACACTAGTTCCTTGCCGTTCTGAAGGCTGCCCAGTCAGAGGACATTTTAGATTTGTGTGCGCGCTTGCAGAGGTGGTCCTCATGATGGAGGGTAGAGTTAACAGCATCACTGAACCAGGAGCATGACCTTCTCCTTGTTCTAACGTTAGGGGGTTATGTTTATTTATGACCCGCGATACTAGTCAATGGAATATGGTACAGGCTTCTGACACCATTTTTGTGAGGTAAAACTCTTGCCATCGTATATTGCATAGGTCTGTAAGGAATCTACCACAGTCAAGGTTCCTTTGGTTCCTTTTATATAGGTACTTGGAGGTAGAGGTGAGTTTGGGCACAGTCTGCACATAAGCTATGGTGCTGTGGTACTTATATCCTTGAAAAACACAGCAGAGTGAGAAATATTATGGTGTTTGTTTACTATGATTAAGTCTAGGAGCGTGCTATTGTCAGGGCTTTTGTCATTAGGATGGGTGGGTTCTGTGATAAGCTGAGAAAAGCCATACTCATCACAGAGGTCTTTCAGTGGTTTTGAGCTAGAGGACAGCCAGTTGAGGTTTATGTCCCCATGATGATTATTTCTGAAGACTGGGATTCTAACAGGTTATGGAGATGGTTCAGCAGATCAAACTCCCACAATGGGGGTCTATAGCATCCAGTAATAATCAATGATTCAGCCCAGAACGGCCTTTTCCACAGAGTGGTGTGAGGAGTTTGCTCTCTTCTTTGCAGATAAGGTTGCCAAAAATCAGATCAGATGTCCATTCTTCCCTCTCCAATGGGAGCGGTGATGGTCGGCCGGAGATGTCGAACACCCAGTTTGCATGGTTTGACTTCAGTCTCCCAAAAATCGATGATATTGTGATGGTCATCCGAGCGTTGCGACCAACCAGCTGTGATTTGGACCCTGGCCCCACACACCTCTTAGTGGATTGTGTAGATAAAATCGGCCTAGTCCTGGCTTTGATAGTCTGGAAGTCTTTGGAGAGGGGGATCTTTCCAGATCCCCTTAAAGAGGCTATAGTTAAGCCTCTTTTAAAGAAGTCCTCCTTAGACACAGATTGTCTAGCAAATTACAGACCAGTCTCTAACCTACCCTTTGTGGGTAAGGTTATTGAGAAGGTGGTCGCAGTGCAATTGAAGGATCATCTGACCAACAACAATATCTATGATTCTCTCCAATCTGGATTTAGGAAGAGGCATAGTACCAAGACAGCACTTGTTCGGGTACTAAATGACTTCCTAATAGCGAGAGATCGTAGGACCCGTTCTATCTTGGTACTTCTTGATCTCTCAGCAGCACTTGACACTGTTGATCATGGTGTGCTGTTAGAACGTCTGCGGTCCATCTGTGGATTATCTGGTATGGTCCTCAGGTGGTTTAGATCTTACCTAGAAGGTAGGACTCAGAGGGTGGTGTCGGGAATTTTTTCCTCGCATCAGTCTCCTATCTTGTGGGCAAATCAGAGGCTCTATTCTAGCACCTATGTTATTCACGGTGTATATGCTGCCATTGGGAGCGATTATAAGACGATACGGTCTGGGTTTCCATTACTATGCCGATGATACCCAGCTGTATATGTCTTTTGTGCCTGGCCAGGATGCTGCCTTGTTGGTATATAATAACTGCCTTGCAGAAATCCAAGATTGGATGAATGGGAGTTGGTTGAGGTTAAACCCGGAGAAAACTGAGGTGTTGGTTGTGGACAAAGGTCGCTGTGAGGCGGGTTTGCCAGCTGGATTGCACTCAGGCTTATGGCTTGCAGGCGTTCCGCTGACGACCTCAGATCAGGTGCGGAATCTTGGCGTAATAATTGATGACCACTTGACGCTTAAAGCTCAGGTGTCAGCGGTGATCAAAACTTCCTTTTCCATCTGAGAAATATCGCCATGGTGAAGCACCTGGTTTCTCCAGAAGATCTTCCAACATTGATCCACGCCTTCGTTACCTCCCGCCTTGACTATTGCAACTCCCTATACCTAGGGCTATCGGGGGTTGAGCTTCGCCGTCTGCAGCTAGTGCAGAATGCGGCGGCCAGGTTGTTGACTGGTTCTTCTATATCCAGCCATATAATGCCTGTGCTCCTCGGACTGCACTGGCTGCCAGTATTCTGGCGAATCACCTTCAAGGTCGGTTTGCTGACCTATAAAGCCCTACATGACCAGGGACCTACTTACCTGAAAAAGCTCCTTTGCCCCTACTGTCCCTCCAACCCCCTCCGATCCACTGATGAGAGATTGCTGGAGATTCCCAGGGTCTGTCTGAAAACTTCAGGGGCTAGATCATTTAGTTTTATGGCCCCGACCCTGTGGAATTCTCTATCTTGTCAGGTGCAAAATAGTATGACTGTCCTGAGCTTTAAAGGAGTCTTGAAGACCCACCTTTTTAGTTTAGCTTTTAATGATTTATAATAGTTTTAAATTCTGTTTATTTATTGTTTTATGAAATTGTACAGGTGCTTTGGTTTTGAGAAAAGTGCCTTTTTAAAAATGAAGTTTGATTGATTGATTGATTGAATGACTCAGAGGACGAGAGCTATATCCTTAGAGATAGGCATTCAACCTGTTTGAGAGTGGTGGTCACATCGACAATGGATGTAGATTGGGACTCCTTCCCCCCAGAGTGCCTATCCACTCTAAACACATTGTATTACACATTTTTAGGTCCCAACCCTTGACCTGGAGGCTGAAATTGCCGTGGCCTCGGCTCCTCCAGCTGATGGCTGCCACCACTGAAGCCTGCCCTCCAGCTGCCACGCCTGGGGCACAGTCAGGTCTCAGCCCTTGACCCGGGGGCTGAAACTGCCATGGCCTCATTTCCTCCAGCCGATGGCTGCCACAGCTGAAGACTGCCCTGCAGCTGCCATGCCTGGGACACAGTCAGGTCCCAGTCCTTGACCTGAGGGCTGAAATTGCTGTGGCCTCAGCTCCTTTGCCCGACAGCTGCCACAGCTGAAGCCTGCCCTCCAGCTGCTATGCCTGGGACACAGTCAGGTCCCGGCCCTTGAGATGGGGACTGAAACTGCTGTGGCTTCGGCTCCTCCGGCTGACAGCTGCCACCGCTGAAGCCTGCTCTCCAGCTGTCATGCTTGGGACACAATCAGGTATGTCTCCCGGGGACACTCCGGTCCTCAAATCAGTCACCTGATTGGTCCTCGACATGCAGGCTAAACGGTGAATTGGACACCGCCGCATCCCTGCTGTACAACCATTGGCTGACTCTGAAACCATTCTTAATTTTGATTTTCGTCTGGGAGCATGGTTTCTCGAGCAGCTCCTGGCTACAAATTTAAAACTGTTATCATTAATTTTTTTCTTTCCTCCCACTGCATTGTAATATTTCTTTCCCTCTGAACTATTTTCTGCTCAGGCAGTACAAGTGGGATTGTTTGCTAGAATGTGTGTGAGATTGTAAAATTGCTAGAGTGTGTGGGGTTGTTGCTACAGTGTGTGAGTGACTGTAAAAAATCACTGCAAAAAGAACGATGCATCATTTGCCTCTTTCCCTGAACTGTTACAGCGTTGGGAATTACAAGTGGGATTGTTCTTTCCCATTATTATTGCATTGTGTGTTTGCTCAAATTAGCTACTAAGAACTGCAACCTTAAATTAGACTAGCCTTTGGATCTCTCTCTCTCTCTCTCTCGCTCCCCTACTCTGTCTCTCCCACTGAGCCCTTGTTCTGCCACGACATTACATGAGCTCCTAGGAACACCCCCCCCTTCCCTTTTTGGCCCCACCGAGTGCCGTGCTGACCTTGCTCTGGGGTTTCCATAATTTCAATCTTCTGCCCCCTCTACAACTGAGTCCCAGCTGAACCTAGTGGCTGCTCGCTCACTTGACCCCAGCCCTCCTTTATCTTGTAAACTCTGTCCCGGCACCTGAAGCCAGCTAATGCACACTTCTGTATCTAGGCTGCATCCCCCCCCTTTCTCTAACACTCCCCCTGCTTTTGTCTGACTTCCACACCTCCAATTTAGAGCTGACCTGTCACCGCTATATGTTGCCCTAACATTGTCTCCCTCCTCCCTTTAGGTCCCAGCCCTTGACCTGGGGGCTGAAATTGCCATAGCCTCAGCTCCTTCGGCCAATGGATGCCACCGCTGAAGCCTGCCCTCCAGCTGTCGCACCTGGGACACAGTCAGGTAGGTCTCCCAGGGAAACTCAGGTCCTCAAAGTAGTCTTCTGATTGGTCCTCGATTGGACACCACCGCATCCCTGCTGTACAACCATTGGCTGACTCTGAAACCATTCTTAATTTTGATTTTCGGCTGGGAGCACGGTTTCTCGAACAGCTTCCGGCTACATTTTTTTTTTTTTTAATTCTATTTTTTTGCTGCCATCATCCACCGGCTCTTCCATCCAATCACAGACCCCTAAACCCCCACTTCCATATTGGCCACGACTCCCTACACCCCCAGCTTTCCCCTCGGGGTGGGGTTGTGCACTGGACCCCGTAGTACCGCAAACGTGGGACTAGAATTGGGAGCTGGCCTGGAAGCTAATCAGGGCCAGGGGCAGGCATCATTCATGGCAGACGAGGGCAAGGTATTTTCTTGGATCCCCAGGGGCGGGGACATGCAATGACATCCTGTGTCTGCCCCCCTCCCCCATCTTTCAGACGCTTGCACTTGTGATTCCTCCTGGCCTCCGCCAGGAGTCCTCACGCTCCGGGCTTCACCCCAACCCTCCCTCCTGGAGAAGGAGAGCAGCCCTGAGGGCGCTCCACCCTTCTCCCCAGCCGCCCTCCAGCTCCCTGGATCCATTCCCAAACCCAGGTCGCTGGTGTCACAAGCGAAAACTCATCGGCTACAAATTTAAAACTGTATTTTTCTCCCTCCCACCCCAACCATGGCTAGTATTAAATACACCTAAGCACCGCCCCCCCACTACTCCCAACCTAATTGATTGCCTCTCCCCTAGCTCTTGCATGGTAAAATAGTGGGCTATTATCTGACAGCCTTACGGGATGCTGAGACCTGTTATCCTGCCAGCACTCACGCTAAGTGCTCTCATCTCTTTGTGCTATCTGGTCCCCCCCCCAATGCTGAGCTGGTGCCTACTACCTATTTACCAATTAAAATCCTTCTGGCTGCAATGGCTAAGTTTACCCTGGCTGCCCTTCCCCACCTTCTCATCCTTTCTTTCCTTCGCTGTCACTTAAAAAACCCTAACCCCTGCAGTGCTCAACCACCTGAAAATGCACCTGAATATAACCTCCACTACAATAAAGGCTGGACATCTGGGGATTTTTTCAGCATAACCATTGGGCCATGGTCCTCCATTTTTATCCATCCACACCTTAACAACTGGGTTTATTATCACCCACCTACCTACATCAATACCCCTTCAGAACCTATCGTTTTCTTCATCCTGAGCAAGAAAATGAAAAGCACCATGTCACCAGAAGATCTGTGAATCTGGCATCAGGACTGCTTAGAGAACACCTCTTAAGGATAGCCCTCCTGCTACTTCTGCCATCGGGCAACATCCACCCTAACCCAGGACCTACAAGCCCAACAACAAATGTTACTCACCACAACTACAATGATAATCCCTGTAAGCAAGGATCCCTAAACTTGGCTGCTCTCAACATCTGTAGCCTCCTATACAAAACTGACTCCCGTAAAGCCTGAGTCTCACTACACAACCCTGACATACTCTCTGTCGTGGAAACATGGTTGTCTCCCAAAATACCTGATACTGCTGTTGCCTTACCTGGTTATACAATATTCAGATTGGATCTGTCCTCCAAGCATGGTAGTGGCTGCGCCATATATCTAAAAAATCTCGCTAAAGGGCCTGGCCTTACCGACGGCAGACCTTGATTGCACAACACAGGTGCTAACAATTAAAGTGCTCCTGGGGGCACACCACAAGACACTCACAATACTATCAGTTTACATACGCTCCAAGGACCCAACTCCTGGTCTCCACAAAGTCCTGGAGTACCTGCAAACCCAAACTCACCTTACTGAGACTATGATTTTAGGGGATTTCAATATAAACTGGCTGTCAGTGGCCGCTGGTCCTGTAAAGGATGCACTATTGGCTCTGCATTTTACTCAACTAGTTAGTTCCCCTACTAGAATTAACTATAAAACTGGGTCAAGCACCTCCCTCGACTGGATAATCTCAAACTACCCTGAACCAATCTGCAGACTGAGTTGGCCAGGATTTGTGGGACCTCCTCTCCCATCCAGGGACCACCAGGGCCACTGCCGTTGCCTCAGAGGTTACCAAGAAAGAGGAGCGTTTGGACCACGGTGGGCTCAGGAAGGGTGAGGGTGGTGGAACAGAGGTGCATCCCTCCAGCTGTACCTCTCCACAATTCATATGCCGTTCTGGCAAAGTGTGGTTCCTCTATGGAGGCACCCGCAGTGGAGACCAAGGAGGATGCTGGGAACCTCCATAAAGGAGGCCCACAGGAAGATAGCATGAGACCCCACAGGGGAAGGAAACAACTCCTGGTGGGGGACTCCATTGTTAGGAAGGTAGAACTGGGGGAGGAAGGGGAGAGGGAGGTAAGGAGCCTGCCTGGTGCCATGGCTTGACGGGACATGGAGCGAATCCTCAGGATCGCTGGAGCAGCTGCACAGGGAAGAGAGCTAGATGTCATTGTCCACCTAGGGACAAATGATCTGGCTAAGAAAGGGATCAGAGCAGTGCAGGAAGAGTTTGTGGAGTTGGGAAGGGGCCTTGGACAAGTAGCACGCACGGTAACCTTCTCCGAGGTGCTGCCTGTCTATGGCATAGGTGAGGCTAGGGTGCTCTACACCATGGAATTCAATCAGTGGTTGAAAAACTGGTGCACAGCTCAGGGTTTTGGCTTCATCGGGGACTGGGGGTCCACCTGGAGTGATGCAGGCCTATACTGGCGTGATGGTCTGCATCTGTCCAGGAGGGGAACCAGGATCCTAGGTGATAGGTTTAAATGCTTCATTGGCAAGCATTTAAACTAGCCAAGGGGGAAGGCACTGGAAAGGAGCAGGGAAATCCTAGCCCCCAAAAAATCAGGGTAGTAAGTGAGGTAAACATCAAGATAGAGATGTCGATAGGGAGAAGGGCAGGGGTAAATGGAGAAAATGACAAAGGCAATAAGGACAGGGATGGGGCAAAAAGGGGTAAAGCCATCAGGAAATGGAGGATAATGAGTACCAATGCCCATAGTCTGGGCAACAAGCTCCCTGAACTGGTGGCCTTGATGGAAGAGGGATGCCTGGATATCGTAGCAATCACAGAAACATGGTACACAGAGAACCAGGACTGGGATGTTAACATACCAGGGTACACAACCTACAGGAGAGACAGGGAGAGGAAAAGAGTGGGAGAAGTAGCTCTATGTAAGGGAAGGGATAAAAACAACTGAACAAAAGAGTAAACAGGGAGGAGAGGAGGCACTGTGAGTCACCTTAGAGACTGGAAATAGCACCACAGTCCATACAGGAGTTGTATACAGACCCCCATGTCAGGGGGAGGGAATGGACAAGGATATGATAGAAAGCATTCTGAGGATGGCAGAGAAAGGGGAGATACTGTTGATGGGAGACCTGAATAGTGCTGTCAGAACTAGTTCATCAAAGATTCGAACCCTGGTGTTCGAGTTCTAACTTAGAACTCGAACACTAAAAGGTTCGCAAAAGGGTTCGAATCTGAGTCCTCCCAACTCCCGTGACGTCTTTTCCTGGCCCCAGCTAGCTGATGTGTCTATGTGTGGGAGGAGGCACGTCCCAGCAGGCAGCCCTGATGTGGGGGTGGGGGTATGTTTTGTGGGGAGGAGGAGGCATGTCCCAGCAGGTTGTTGGGGCTGCCAGAATCCACCATGAGTTCTCTCAGACTTTGCGCTTATGCATTTACACTCAAGTGAAGTCATCCTCACCACCTGACCATTTACTATGTGGTCAGGTGGGGGTCAAGTAAGCTGCGCGAGCCGCAGGATCATGTGGAGTAGTATTTAAGGCGGAGGCGCAATTTGGATCCTGAGGATTTCAGGAGGAGGCGGCAGTAGCCTGAGCAATACCGCAGCGTACCGCAGCCAGCATTCTTGCTCAATAGGCCAGGGCCCATGTCGGTGTGGCCTCAATCGGACTGCAGCACTTGCTAGTTGCTGCAGTGATTACCTGAATTATTTAAAAAATTCCCAGTCCATCATCCATTTTCCTGCGAAAAAGGCTAAGCAAACGTTGAAAAGTTCGAGGGGGAGGGGAAGGGGGGCAGGGCCCAGGCCCGAGAGAACGAGAAAGGCTGAAAAGGCTCGATAAATTAATGGTCGGGTCGGGTGTGGGACTAGGGGAGGTTCAGGTGGAGGGACTACTCAGGAATTGGGAAGGGAAGGGATCGATCAATATCAGGAGAGAGAATAAAAAAAATAGACAGAAAGAAGAACCTTTGTGAATGTGATTGTGAAACTGCAGCACTGCACAGTGCACACTCAGCAGCTGCCAGCAACAAGCATATAACAAGGGGGGAAAAAAAAGCAAATAAATTTGTCAGGACGGAGTATATAAGGACTGTGCTCAAGCTCATTGTGCTGTGCTGCTAAGGGGGAACCTCCTCTTGACTTTCACCCTCAAAAATTCCAGTCCTTATTAGTCCATATACAACAGCACAAGGCACTGGAAGTAAGGCACTGACTGAAGGCAGGCAGTTAATTTTTTTGGACACCACTCCTCTGTGTGTGTGTGAGACTTCTACTTCTCCATTCCCGAGTCCCTGTGTTGTGCATGTGACTCCCTGCTCCCATCTCCCAAGTTGTGTGCTGTTATTACCCTTACATGACAGAAGCGTAGAAATATAATTCTCATTCCCTGGGTTGTGTATGTGACTCCGTCTCCTGTGGTCAGCCCATCACCCTGCTGCTGTGTGCCCCTTGACTGCACTGTACCCTACCCAGTGTGTGTTACAGAGAGAAGCCCAGTGGCCAGTTGTGTGGTGGCATTAACCTTACATGACAGAAGCATAGAAATATAATTCTCATTCCCTGAGTTGTGTATGTGACTCCGTCTCCTGTGGTCAGCCCATCACCCTGCTGATGTGCGCCCCTTGACTGCTATGTGTATGCCTATGCCCAGCAGCCCAATCATTCTGTAAGCCTTGAACCTGGGATACTTTAGTTGCAAACTGTCATAGTCTTTAATTACTTTCAGTCCACTGCATCACAGTGTCACATAGCCAAAATAAAATTTTGGAGTTGTAGACAGCGATCACAGATCACATTGCTTTCTTACACAGGAATTGTGTGGATGTGGGTGTGTTCACTGTAGTATACTGGTACTGTTATGGCTGACATCAACATAGATGAAGCATCTAGTGCTGGTGTTGGAGTAGGTGTTGGTGGTAGTGGTATTCCTGGTGCTAGCAGAAATAACCAAAATGTTTCATGTGATAAAAATTCAAGAAACAGCAAAAGAACAACAGTGAAGTGTGGTAAAGGGGGATCTTTTAAGAAAACCTGTACAGCTGCTGGGGTCACACGGAGAGGCACCATAAGGTATGCCATTCATGCTGTTAAAATCCCTCAGACTAGCAGCAATAATGCAAGTGACAGTGAGTCCCTCTCTGACTCAGACAGTAGCTCTTTGTCTCAGTCTGACACTGTTGTGTCTGGTGACATATCCTTACTTCCTCAATAAAGTGAAATGAGCAAGTCTGCTAACTATGAATCAGGCAGCGCACTTGCAAATACATCCAGCACTGTTGGCAATGAAAAGGACATATCCATTGAATCCACCACTTCTGTGTTGGCCAGCAATGAAAATCCATCAGAGTCTTCTGCCCACTTTTCTAGCACCAAGGAGCATGTCCCGGGTTCTGTTAGGACAGGTGAAAAGACACAAACAGTCTTTAGCTATCTTCCTAGCACTCAAACAAAATCTGTCACATCTGAGGTGTGGGATTATTTCTCTGTCAGTAAAACTGATCCATGCAGAGCAATTTGTTCCCTGTGTAAACAGAGTGTAAGCCGTGGTAAAGTTGTGTCATGCCTTGGCACTACAGCTCTTAAACGCCATCTGAAAAAGCATTCAGTTTTGCTTGATCATCCAAAACCCATGCCCTCCATCTTCCAGACCGCATGTGAGAAAGGTGAGGAGGAATCTGAAATGGATACTGAATTGTCTGAACTTGATGCAGACAGAACCACTGCCAGCCTTAGGATCATTGTTACCACCAATGCCAGCACCATTAGTACCAGTTGCACATCCAGTGATGGCACTGAATGTATAAGTCCTAGTCCACCATCCCAGCGTCCATCTGCCCATCGAAGCACGGCATATAATAAACCAGCAGGGACATGTTGTAAACAGCTAACACTGTTTCAAGCATTTGAAAGGAAGACTACCGTTACTAAAAATCATCCAAAGACCCTTCATCTTAATCACAGAATTGGTGAACTGTTAGCTGGAGCCCTTCTCCCATACTCTTTGGTAGATCATGAGGATTTTAGGGAGCTCTTGAAATTAGCAGAGCCTCGTTACAGTGTTCCTCATCGAAGGTACTTTTCCTATGTTGAAATACCAAACATTTATCAGGCTTTAAAAGTGACAGTGATGCTTGCACTTAAAACTGCAGAGGGTGGGGTTATTCGTGTCACAACAGATATGTAGACCAGCACTCAAAACATAGATTACATGTCCCTTACCGCTCATTGGGTCACGTTTTCTTGTGGTTCTTCAAAAAAAAAAGACACCCCAGGAGAAGGCGCTGCTGCATATAAAGAAATTTGGGCAAAGTCATACAGCTGCAAACATCTAACAGGAACTAAATGACCTCCTTGACGAATGGGTTTATTCTCACAGTCTAAAATGTGACTTCATAGTAAGTGACAATGGAGCCAGCATCTTGAAAGCAGTACAGGATGGAGGATTTATGCATGCTTCTTTGCTTTGCACATTGCTTACATTTAATTGTCACGGGATTTCTCAGCAATGAAACACAAGTGGATGGTATGATTGCTGTTTGCAAAAAAATTGTGACTCACTTTTCACATTCAACCAAGGCTATATGGACATTGTCCGAACTGCAAAAAAAAACACAAGCTGCCCCAGCAAAAGCTGATTCAAAATGTTTCCACTCGTTGGAACTCAACGCTTTATATGCTGCAGCGCCTCTTGGAGCAAAAGCAAGCTGTACATGAGTATTGCTCCAGTTACATTATTGGAGATGGCATTATGCTGTCTGTGCTGCAGTGGAAATTAATGTAGACAATGTGCTGCATCCTAGCTCCTTTTGAGACAGCTACAAGGGACATATCTTCTGAAGGCGCATCTGTGAGTCAGGTTATCCCACTCATAATGCTGATTTCACATCATCTTAGTGTTCTAAATCTACAAATAGAAAAAGACAGATCTGAAGCTCAGACAACATGTTGCCTGTATCATGGGAATCTCGTAAAGAGAATGAGCGAGCGCTTCAAAACCAATGACAAATTAGTTGCAATGATGAAATCAAAACTCTACATCCTTGCAACTCTCTTAGATCCCAGGTTCAAGGCTATACATCTTCCAAAAACAGATGATAAAGAGCAGTACAAATGTCTGTTGCTAGATGAGCTGCAGCACTCACAGGAGTCAAACACAGACATGCACAGTACCCTCAGGTTGTCATCACCACAACATGCAGGTTCATCTTCACAAAGGGATACAGAACTGGAAAAGTCACCAAACATTAACAGTAGTTGTTCCACAACTGCCACTTCTTCAACCCTTAGTACTAACCTAAATCTGTGGCAAAACCTTTCCCAAATTGCTGTCATACCAGCTTATGCTGATTCCTCTTCTGAGCAGTCTCTGTCCATCATGGTAGACAGTTACCTGCAAGAACTGCCTATTCCTATTGATGCATGCCCTTTTGAATACTGGAGATCAAAAAAGTCAATTTGGATAGAGCTGTATGATGAAGCCTGTAAATATCTTGGTTGTCCTGCAACAAATGTCTCTTCAGAACGCATGTTTAGTGCAGCTGTTGGCCCCCTGTTGGCTGCTCAAATCCTCTACCTTCTCTACCCTTGGTTCCTGTTACCTCCCTGTTGACTCCGCTAAAACACACTGTATTGATATCCTATGTTTTTCTGATGTTCTAGTTATTTCCCTGAACAATGTTAACTTCACCAACCCTGTATGTGGTAAACTGTTGATCTCATTTGTCCTCCTGTATCCTCAAAAAAAAAAAATGTACACTGTTTCTCTGTACTAAGTTGTTATCACTGTATTGTCTTCTCTGTGACGAGGTACCTTTGTAAATGAGCCTCTGGCTCAAAGGTTGTAAACTGATGCTTAATAAATAAATAAAATAAATAAAAATAAATAAAATAAAATAAAACTGGCAATATTGTGACAGACACCAGAAATAGGTTGCTGCCGGAAAATGTACACACGTTAACTTTTATTAAAGATAGTAAGGCAAGATTTTTGTATCCCTACAAGAGTATACAAACTGATCCTGAAGTGATTGATGTTGTGGATGTTGATGGTGATGACAACTCAGATGGTGGTGGCTGGTAAATACTGTGGGGGACAGAGTCTCTCTGCACCAAAAAGGAAACTTTTACAGACTGTGATGACTTTGGTTGTCTCTCTCCTTTCTCGATCTACTACCTTGGACTATATACCCCCAAAAACTTTCACCATTTCATGGCAAATTTAGCTAGGGTCTAAAGTCAACAAGTTTTATATACAGGGCAATTGTAACATCAGTGGGAACAGGCCTAAATTTGGCATAAAAGGGACACTGTCATGTCAATCATTTCTGTATCATATTATTTATAGTTAAAGTGCAAACATATATTTTTGGATTTACCTTCTGTGACTTTGTGGTGCATCAGTATGGGCTGGGACTGGGGGCGGTCTATTTTTCAATTTTAAAGAGGACAAAACAATGAGTTCTAATTAGTAGCTGTTTATTATTTTTTCAATTACAGAAATGTTAGCCATAAACCAAAATGATCCATATGTAACTTATCTTACTGAATAAAAAATTATGGGAAAAACTGTATTTTGTATTGTTATGTTTCTGTGGGCAGCATCCTGTTACAAGTCTCTTCCAGGAAACAGAGTCATCTGGAGTTTTACCTATGTCATGGTTGAGCACATATTCTGTAAGCATAGGTCTCATACCACAATAGCTCGTGTTTAACATTCTGTTGTACACAGACCGTGGCATAATAGCAACAACTCTCAAATTACTGGTTCCATGAAGAGGACTGTACAGAATGTTGTCCATAAGAAGAAAGCAATTGAAAAGACAGTTTTTCACGTAAGTGTTGTTTATTAAGGAACAGTTAAGTGTGGCTCATTTGGAGGCAAGAGTTTCATTTTTCTTGAGTAAGCATGTGGTAGTTTTAGCATTTGAGAGGGGGAGGAGGGTAGAATGGGTGCTGGAGGATGGGAAAGGGCTGGAGGTTGGTTTAACATGGATGCAAGAGGGAGAAAGATGGCATGGATGCTAGTACATGGGTGATGGTTGGGGGACTGGGTTTTAACATGGGTGAGAGACAGAGAAGGGTGACATGAATGGTAGTTCATGACTAAGTGTGGGGGTAGTTTAAACATTTGGGTGAGGGAGGAGGGTGGAATACATGCTTGAGGGGGGTGAGGGTTGTGGGTTGGTTTTAACATGGGTGTAAGGGTGGTATGGATGCTACTGCGCAAGTGAGGGTGGTGGAAGAAAAGTGGAATGGGTGATGGGGTGAAAGGTGGGTGTTGTTTTAGTCCTTTCATTTACAGATTCGTGACCGGCTGGGGATGGTGAGGAAAAAGATGATGACAGACCGACCCTACTATGCATATAATATATATAATATATATATATATATATTTTTTTTTTTCTTATTAAATACATTGCAGACTGCTGCCACCTAGCACAATTGTCCTGTCCCCTTTAAAAAAAGAATAAAGGAATCAGAAATAAAAGAAAATCTACATCAGCAGTTTTCACAGAATGTGACCTATCATAAAGTGTTTTTGCCTCACAAGTAGTGATAATTTGATACATAATGGGGTTGACAGACACTGTCCCTTAAACATCACATGCCAACTGCTGCAGCTACATTAAATGTTCCTTAAGTTAGTATGTGGTGAGGAAACCACTTTTTTTATTTATGTGACTGAAATACAGATTTTATTGACGTATCAGCTGCAAAAATACATCATCTCAGAAAGTTGTATGTATTACTTCAATTTGCCAACAAGAATGTTGGTATATGTATGCATTATCTTAGAAAATTGCATGCATTTTTTGCCAGCAACAATGACTGGCATAGTTTTTTTATTCAAATGTCTTGACTGACTACATTATGACATAAATAATATGTTTTGCAACAGTTCCACGTGCTGCTGCTGCAGTACCTTGGCTTGACTTTGTTATAAAAGCTTTCTTTTAAACATAGCAACTTTTGATTTACTCATTTAAAACAGAAAGCAGCAAATAGCTGAGATTAGGTAATATTCAATTATTTTTTCTCATAATTCATGACGATGAGTATATATAACTGAGTACATAAATTGCTAATGTGCCTCTTTCTTTCACTAAGGAACTATGATGCAGCTGCAGCAGGAAAACTTTTAACATATGGGTGGGTGGGTGGACCTGTTACGTATTAAGTTGCTGGCTTTAGCAAACAGAAGAAACCATAGATAAACCTAGTTGTATTCCTATCAATGTCACACATGATAATTTCTCTCCCCCTTATATTGAACAGTTTTTCCTTTACATGTATTTTATTACTATCTTCATTACTGGCAGCACAATTAAAAAACAGGGTTCGAGTTCTAAAAAGTTCTAAAAAAGATTAGAACCCTAGAACTTTTTCAAAAGTTCTAGACTAGAACTAGAACTCAGAACTTCAGAGGGTTCTGACAACCCTAGACCTGAATATGCCACATGTTAACTGGAGCACATTTGCTGCAGCCACTTCCAAGAGCAGGGCCATTCTCTATGCCCTACAGGTGGCAGGCCTCAGACAGCTAGTTTTGGAACCCAATCATGAGGGGGATATCTTAGGCCTCATACTCTCAAATGGGGATAGTGAGAGGATCTCAGATCTAGAAGATGGTAGCCATCTGGGAACAAGTAACCACCAAACAGTGTGGTTCACGATAAATTCAGCTACAGTGTCAAGCCATACAAAAGTGAGGGTACTGGACTTCAGGAGGGCTGACTTTGGCAAGATGGGAGAGTACCTTAGAAAAGCACTAGCAAACAGGCTAGAAGGAGGCAGGGCAGCATTAAGATAGTGTCCTTAGGCTGGAAACCTCATGCCCCCCCCCCAAATACAGACTGAAACATGGCTGAATTCAGGGGATGGCAACAATGCATACAGTACCATCTTTTTGTTCACATGACTCCTGAACAAACCATGTTTCTCATTGCACCACTTTGGCCACAGCATTTGTTCTTGGAGTGCAGTTTTGTTTTGCTTCTGAATCAAGTTTGTTACCATAGCTCCATCTCAGAGGACCAGTACTGCGAATTTTTCTGCATTACAGGTTTTGGAAATTTGGTGTCTTGGCTGCTAAATCAAATGCCATTACTGTGGTGTGGTTCCACCATGTCGGTCTGACAGCTAAATTGTTGACCAATGCTACATTGACAAGAAAATGTTGATGGGAGACCATGTCGCCCAATAATTGTGCCACCCGATCGCGATCACGGCAAAGCACCAGGGCACATCCCGGCTGTTCCCTGACAAATAATATAATCATCTCAGGTTGCAGTTGTAGGGGGGAAACAGCGCAATACCCCTCATGCAGCAAAATGCCAGGCATTAAATCCTGATCGACAGAATGACTGTTGATCCGTTGTGGTGCCCACATTGCCGTCGATGTAGGGGTTTCACTGCACTGACGGCACACCCCATGGTGTCTGCTTACCTTCTAGCTGCCTAGCTGCAGCCCAGTTGGTCTCCTTTGCACAGAACATAGTTCAGTTTTATTGCTCTGGGGTTTTGGTGGTTTCTTTACTGATTTGTTAATCGGGCAGGAGTTTCTTCGGTATTTCACTAATCACTATCTTCCCCTTGTGTGCAACAGCTGTTTGAAAAGCCATTGGTACAATCTGCACATGGACTCCTTTATTTCTGCCTTTTTTTTTTTTGGCCTGTCAAGGCATGAGCACTGACTCCGACTCAAAGCCAGAAACTGTGGGTGAAACATAACAAGAACAAACCTGGAGCACAGGCAGAGACTTTGAAAGGATGGTAGCATGTAGTAGATGGAGGAGGGTGCAGTATTTTCTCTGAGGATTTCTAAGTCAGCCTAAGCCCAGTGTTGCACAAATCAGTGAAAGATCAGTTTCTTCTGACTGAAAAAGCTGAAAATAAGTGACACTAACTTATTACAATTGTGTCCCACTAAAGAAATACATGGAAGAGCAATGGATTCCCAGTCACGTCTGTGCAGTGACAAAGGACCGCTGGGTGGCTTTCATAAGGATAGTAAGTACAAATCGAGGTGGGAAGAGATGGGAAGAGGCACCTGAACTTTGTTCACTAGCTGAGCTTGATCCAGGATGTTTACACAAGGAGTTAGTAACTTAGTGGGTCAATTCTTTGAATCCTTTACTATTTTCACTTACCTGAGGGAAAACCCAGCAGAAAAGCACATCTCTTCCTTCTGCTCAGTGCTCCCAAAAAGCAGAAACACTGCAGTCGATCATCAGTGCCAAGAGTTATGTTTCCAAGTCTCAACAGTGCTGATGTGCGGCAGCCCGTCCGAGCTGAATCAACACCAAGTCGCCATCCGAAGGAAAGAAAAGCTGCCTGAAATACGGCCTTCTTATACACTGGGCACACCCGGCCTAGCATTCCCTGACCACGCTAAGCAATTTGGCACCAGTGGGATTTTGAAATCCAAATCTGCCGCTGATTTGGGAGGTTCAGCACCACATTAATGAATGATGGAATGGGATCAGGAGACAGGGACATTTGCTGCAAGTGGCGGGGGGGGACAAGAGACAACTCAGCATAAGAATTTTTTTCAGCAGAGACAGAGAGGAAGGGAGGGGGTAACAGTGGGAATCAGGATGGGCTTTGTTGTTTTTTGCTGGAGGCGGACTCTGACTTATCATGCTAGTTAAACCTGCACTGTGAGTGTGTGTGTGTGTGTGTGTGTGTGTGTGCGCGCGCGTGCGTGCACGTGTGTGTGTATAGTGTGCCACAAGGCCAGGCTCACAGCATTCAGTGGACTCAGGCAGCACCAGCAGAAATAATGAACAAGCAGTCAAAAACATACATCTTAGTGCATTATTCGCAGGTGCCCCTAAACAGCCAGTGCCCCTGGGCTGCAGCCTACTTAGCCTATGCATAAAAACTGCCCTGGAAGGAGGGGTGGAGCAACAATGGGGAAACATCCAAACTGCCATCACAGAGGCAACCCGCCTTTGTGTGAAGCAAATGAACAAATCAAAACAAAAGAAAAAGCCACTATGGTTCTCAAAAGAGGTGTCGGGGAAGGTCAGGGAGAAAAAGACAGCATTCAGAAAGTATAAGGAAACACAGAAGGAGCAGGACAGAGAACTATACCAGTTAAAGCAGAAGGAAACAGGGAGGGAAGTCAGAATAGCAAAGGCCAAAACTGAGGAAAAGATAACCAACTCAGTTAAGAAGGGGGATAAAACCTTTTATGGGTACATCAGGGAGCGTAGAAAGACAAAGAGAGGGATAGTGAGGCTGAATAGAATGCATGGTGGGAGGGCAGAGAGGGACAGTGAAAAAGCAGGGATACTGAACGAATATTTCTGCTCAGTATTCACACAAGAGATGGGGGGAAGTGTCTAATCCAATTAACAGAAGCACTCTGGATAAGGGGGTCGATCCCAGTCCTTTCACAGAAGAAAGGGTTCTGAAAGAACTCCTAAAACTGAAGGTGGACAAAGCAATGGGGCCTGATGGAATTCACCCCATAATTCTAAAAGAATTAAGGGGAGAGCAAGTGAAACCACTGACTACCCTTTTTAAAAAATCATGGGAGGATGGTGTGGTACCTGAGGACTGGAGGAAGGCAGATGTGATTCCCCTTCACAAAAGTGGGTCCAAGACAGAGGCAGGAAACTACAGACCTGTCAGTTTGACCTCTGTGGTAGGGAAAGTGATGGAATCACTTCTGAAGAAAAGAACTGTTGAGTGCCTAGAGGCCAGTGGGGTACAGGACCCAAGGCAGCATGGGTTCACAGCGGGAAGATCATGTCAGATGAATCTAATTGATTTCTTTGACTGGGTGACCAAAGTAGTAGACCAGGGAGGGGCTGTGGACATGGCCTACCTAGACTTTAGCAAGGCATTTGACACAGTCCCACACAAAAGATTAATAGTCAAATTAACCAGCCTGGGAGTGGGACCCAGGGTGGTAGCCTAGGTAAAACATTGGCTGGACAACAGGACACAGAAGGTCATTGGAAATGGAGTCCGCTCTGAAGAAAGAGGGGTTACTAGTGGAGTACTGCAGGGTGCAGTACTGGGTCCAGTCCTTTTTAATGTCTTTATAAGTGACATTGCAGAGGGACTGGAAGGAAAAGTATGCCACTTTGCAAATAATACAAAGATCTGCAACAGGGTTGATACACAAGGAGGCGTGGAAAGGATGAGAAGGGACTTGGCAAGGTTGGAGGAATGGTCAAAAGTATGGCAGCTTGGATTCAATGCAAAGAAGTGCAAAAGAATGCGCCTGGGAAACAAAAACCCAGGGGAAGATTACACAATGGGGAGGGGGGGTAGTAACAACAACAAAAATGGAAAGGGACCTGGGGGTAATCATATCAGATGACCTTAAGGTTAGCAAGCAATGTGAGAAGGCGGTAGGGAGGGCTGGGGGGATACTGGGATGTATAGGGAGAGTCATCCCCAGTAGAAAGCAGGAAGTTGTTATCCCTCTGTACAGACAGTTGGTGAGACTCCATCTGGAGTACTGCGTCCAATTCTGGAGACCCCATCTCCGCAAGGATATAGACAGGATAGAGGCAGTCCAGAGGAAGGCAATTAAAGTGGTACAGGGCCTGCAAGAGAAGCCATATGAGGAGAGACTAAAGGAGCTTAAAATGTATACCCTTGTGGAAAGGAGGGAGAGGGGGGACAAGATAGAAACTTTTAAGTACCTCAGTGGAATCAGCAAAGTCCAAGAGGTTAGCATCTTTCAGAAAAAGAGATGTGCAAGAACAAGGGGACACAATTTAAAGATGGGGGGGGCAGTTCAGGGGCAATGTGAGGAAGTATTTTTTCACAGAGAGGGCGGTGGACACATGGAACAGCCTTCCTGAGGAGGTTGTGGAGTCTAAAACTGTGGGAGAATTCAAGAATGCATGGAACAGACATAAGGCAATTTTTGTGGGGAGTAGGAAGAAATAGGCTGTTGGTTAACTAGGATCTGCAGCTTATCCTGTAGGTAGGGAAATGGGCAGACTAGGTGGGCCAAGTGGTCCTTATCTGCTGTCAAAGTCTATGTTTCTATGTAACTGTACACCCTGACTCACTCAGTGACCACTCCCCTGTCACCTGCAGCGGGTCTAACAAATGTCATAATCCCCCACCTCAATCTATTTTCAGCATAGGACTAAGACGAGGCCATCTGGAACATCTAAAACAACAACTGCACTCTCAGGACTGGTCATTACTGGACTCCACTGCTGATACTAATGTAGCACTCCAAAATGTTATCAAGGCGTTCAATGCTGCCTGTGGCATACATGCTCCTCTCAAGAAAATGAAGGTTCATGGCACTGTGCACCCGTGGATTACCCCTGAGCTAATAGATAACATGAAACAGAGGGACCATCTCTGGCACTGTGCCAGATCACCTGGTAAGCTACAGGATCTGCAAGCCTATAAAGCTACAAGAAATGCCTGCACTCGGGCTATTCGTCAGGCAAAAAGTAAACACCATCGGGAACGGCTGACCAATGCCTGGGGTGACAGCAGAAAATTCTGGTCAAACATCAAAGATATAATTGGAAAAGACCCAAAGATGCTGCCTACTATGCTAAATATGGATGGTACCCCCACCCTTGACCCGATCAATATCGCAAATACCTTTAACGAGGCTTTCACCGACCTAAGCAGTGTCCTTCCGAGATATTTCTTTGATGTCACCGCTGAGGGGTCAGAGTATTATCCTGAGAACAGGGCCAATGAGCACCCCCCATTCTACTCTAAAAAGGTCTTGATGGCCCAGGTAAGGAAACTACTGAATCAGGTGTTGGGAAAGTCCCGTTACAGTGGGAATTCTCTAGACCTCAAGCTAGTTGCACTCACACTTGAGGAAGTACTCCCGCCCATTACTGAAATACTTAACCTCCGTCTTACCCTATCACAGTTCCCACAGTTATGGAAAACTGCCCTTGTTACACCAGTTCATAAGTCTGGTGACCGCGCCCTACACAGCAACTATAGGCCAATATCAATCCTCCCTCCCCTTTCCAAAGTATTTGAGCGAATCGTCGCAAGCCAATTTGTGGACTACCTCGATAAATACTTCCTCCCCTATCAAAAGCAACATGGCTTTAGGAAAGGACACAGCACGAGCACAGCACTTCTTGAATTTACTGCCTTCATCCAGCATTCAATTGACCAAGGCAATCTAGTAGGCGCAGCCTTTATAGATTTAACGAAGGCATTCAACACAGTTAACCGCTTACTCCACCTCAAACAACTCACTGAAACCGGCCTCTCCCCTGGCATGCTTCCCTGGTTCAAAAGCTATCTTGGTGACAGATCTCAGCGTGTGAAGATATCCAATGTTGTCTCGGAACAGAGGCCAATATGATCTGGTGTCCCACAGGGATCAATTCTTGGTCCACTCTTGTTCAGCTTCTTCCTAAACAACTTACCATCTGCTTGCCACCTACGAACCCTGCTCTATGCAGATGATGCTGTCATCTTTGCAGGCCACTCGAACCCAAACCTGCTTGAAACCAAACTACAATATGGTTTTATGGAAGTTGAGCACTGGTTTAGCAAACATAAGTTGGTACTTAACTACAAGAAGACAAAAGTTATGCTGTTTTCATCTGCCTGCAGTAAACACAAAGTGCACCCACTTACCATCAGAAATAACCAAGGAACCCCCCTCGAACAAATACAGCACTTCAAGTACCTTGGGGTTACCCTTGACAGTCACCTTACATATGTTGCACACATCGAGAATGTTACTAGGGCCATGAGCATTAGATTTGGTCTACTCTGTAGACACAGAAGGAGTCTAACCCCTGATGCTCTCAAACTAGCAATTCATAGTTCGATGCTATCAATCATCAATTTTGGCCTAGTCGTATATGGAGCAGCTTCTGCTACTGCACTCAAAAGGCTCACCGTTGCCTTGAAAAAGGTCTGTAGACTTCTAACAGGTGCCTCCCATCTCACCCACACTTGTGAGCTGTATGTTCAAGCCGAGTGGCTCCACCTAACTGGGAGAATTAAGTAGCAAACATGCCTTGTTACAAAAAAGGTGCTCCTTGGCCTCATGCCACCAGGAGTGGGATGTCTCCTTAGCAAATCTCCCAAGTCCCAACACAAGCGGACCTCTTCTAGTGAACTCCTTCTCGTTCCAAGGTGCTGGACTACTCAATGTCAATGCTCCTTTCTCTTCAGAGCAACTTCCTGGTTCAATGGCCTACAGAGTGAGCTGGCTAACCTACCTAAACTCGGCCAGTTCAAACAGCGGCTCCGACAACACCTCCTAATTGAGAACTCCTCTGATTGCATCCCCTAACTTCCAGGCCCCTGCTTTCTTGCTCTCTCCTCTGCTGTACTCCCTCGCATCCTGACTACCACTCCTACTAGCCCCTACTGCCCCTTACCTACCCCAATTAGCATCTGCGACAAAGCTTTTGGCTGCTACTTTCTCCCCCCGTAACTACTAACTCATCTCCCTCCTCATATAATTTCTTTTCTACTTCTCTTTAATGATGCTGCTGTTCTAAAATGTATTTTAATGTTGTAATCATCTGGTTTTAAGTTTTGTGATTTAAGTATTTTTTTAAAACTTGTGTGTCACCCTATGTCTGATTGTTACCCTTCCCTGATGATGTGGAACCTTTGTAAATGAGCTGCCTGCCACTCAAAGGTAATGTGTAATCCTAGACTGAATAAATAAATAAATAAATATGCTGGGAAGTTTATTATGTGATCTGGTGTGGCACGTCTTAGTCAGGTTTCTGATATGACCAGCACATCTGGTTTAGTGTGGCAGATCCAAGATTGGACATTGTCGAGTTTCTTAAGCAAACTGCATGCGTTAATGTGGAAAAAGCTCAAGCCTTTTAGATTTGCCTGCTCCGAGGGGGTTATTACAGGTGTACGGGGTCCCAGATTTAACTCAACATTACCAGAGCAAATCAACAGGATAAAAAGTAGTTTTTTGAGGGAACTGAGTAGGAGCCTAGCAACTAGGACCCTCCCCCTTCTTGTTAGGGGTGTTATAGAGTGGGCATGATTGAGGGCGAGCTGACGAGGGGCAACAAAGGAACAGGGCTGGCCTTAATCATTCTGGGCCCCTGTGCAGCCCTCTGCTAGGCCCCCCCCACTCCATTCCCTGTGGCCCCCCCATGAACACACACACACACATTCAACATTTACACGTAACTAACCCTCCTGTCCTGTATAATAAAGCAGTAACAGGTCTACTAGTTTAACCAGCATCTTTTAATTAGTGCCATTGACTGCACTGAATTATTTGACTTCACCATTGGAAATGAATCTGACTGAGCCTGGAGCCAGAACTTAAGTAAGTACGGTACTACTGCCGTATTCATTTCTGTAAGGACAGGGACATCATCACTGGACACTCACACCTCAGATACTCTGATTTGCAAACAAACAAACAAACTTTTCTGTAGGTGTGAGAAAGAATATAGAGGATTATCATAGGAAGCAGTATAGTGCAGTGGTTTAAGGTTCTGAGCTGCAAGCCTGGAGACCTTGGTTTGAATCCCACAGCCCCCACTTGCATACTGTGTGACCATGAGTAAGTCACTTAACTTCCTTGTGCTTCCCAGATTGCACCAGTAAGCAAGCTTTCAGCTTAGTGCATCTCTCCTGGTAAAATAAATAAAATCATGGGACACCTGTAAGGTTGCCACCTGTCAGGTTTTTTACCTGGTGATCAGGTTTTCAGGGTCCCTATCAGGAAATCCAATTTTGCTCCGTGCTGGTCAGGTTTTTGAGCCATTGTGAGCGGGGGGTCAACCTTTTTTTTTTTTTTTTTGCACTAGCCAGCAATGCAAGTTGATTCAAAATTGCACTAGCCCTCAATTATAATGGTAAAATGTGATCACTTATACAGGAAACAATACAAGCCAAGAAATACTCTGATTGCACATTTATCCTGCTCCCACATTGCTTCCAGCTCCCCAGCAGAAAAAAAAGACTACAATGACATCACACACAGTGAGCCCTCCCCTCCATTGTTTTGCACCATGGTGACCTCTCTTCCTCTTCTCTTTCTGCACACACATACGCACACACCTCAAACCAGTGGATATCACAACAGCAAGTGTTCAATCAAACAGTCCTAGCTCTGCACACACACAATAGCTGACATCATCATGCACCTCACCACCATACTGTTACCACCACCCACAGGGCAATGAACAGAGTCAGGCAGAGAAAGACACTCTCAGTCCCCATCCTATAGTCAAGTTCAAGTTTATTGCAGGAAAGACTCCGTTGAGCAAGCTCATTCACAAGGAGGTCCTGAGGCACATGCACATACAGTTCGCAATTACATAGACAGGAGATATAAAATGTAGAACAACAAAGAAAAAAATATATATAATACAAGAGGTATACACAATAAAAGTCCTTATGCTATATATGCAGTACATATCTGGAGACATGCACTTCTGGAAGTTTTTGTACTGTCTCAAGTGAGCCAGGAGTACACCTAAGAATTATTTGGGGTGGGGGCTACACAAACCTAAGGGGCTTGGGAAATAGAAAACTGTTATTTTTATTTTTTAAAAGCATTGATTTTAATATGCTCTGCACCAATAACAGATTTTTCTTTAACATTGTCCTTTCATCAGCGCTGGGGAAATACTGCACAGGCATAATGCTATACTGTCTCTATTTCTATATAGCAGTTGCTCTCAAATGATGAAGCCAGCCTCCCAAGGGAAGCCCCATATTGTTCCAGGGGAGGCCCAGTCAAGTGCGAGAATGTGCAGTATTTACATTTTAAGTTTTGGCTGTTTTGTGTGAAAGTATAAAACAAATTAAATATGGATAATTGCAGGTGAATTTCTTTACTTATGCACAAATATTTGACCAGGAAGTCCTCATTGAGTCAAAGCTTGTTTATAGGTGTGTATTCATATGTAAATTGATGCCTGGGGAAGGCATGCTGAGTCAAGGTTCATTTCTACAATAGGTATTTATATGCAAATTAGTAACTTGGAAAGGCACATTGTGTCAAGGCTCATTTCTATAGTAGGTATTCATATGTAAATTAGTGGCTGGGAAAAGGCATAGAGATCCGATGCATGTTTTCAGGTGTGACTTGAGGTAAGGGTACAGGAAGTTGCTTAACAACAGGGTAAGGGAGGGAGAGATGAAATGGCTAGGTTTGGCTGTTCCAGATAGAGAGGAAACAGAGTAACAAGAGCCCAAGAGTCAGAAAAAAGAAGTACCAAGTGTAACCTGGGGTGCCAGGTCAGGGTGGAGAGCAATAAGTTGAATAAAAAGAGAATATACTCAGTCAACTTTATTAGTTTTACTTTATTCCTGGTGTACTGTGCAAAGTAGGAGTTATTTTTTTCTGTAGGGAGACCCAAGATTTTTTTCCAAATTTGAGGGAGGCCCGAAATCTTTTTCATGGCTTGGGGGGAGATTCACTATCAGAAAGTGTGAGAACTAATGCTATATACAGAAGCAGCCACAGACACTGCCAGCTATGAACCAAAATACCTGTGATATTTCCAGAAATAGCTCATGCTTTCTCCATTTCCACAGTCGGGGCAGCAGAGAGAAACTCTTTAGAAACTTCGTGAAATATCTGGAAATAGCTGGCAATGTCTGTGGCTACTACTGTAGGATGATCTATATACCTCAGGAATGCCTATTTTAAGCTTTCAAATTATGTATTTTATTAAAGTTTATTTTTGTACCATACATGATCCAAAGTTTTGTTTTTAGGGTGAAAGGACATGCTGGGTGGGATAAGGGTGGGATTGTATGGATAGTGATGGCTGGCATGGTCTATTTAGAAGAGCTGGGGACCCCCCACTTGCCAGTAATGGCAGCTATGGATCTGTGGATGGTCATTTCAGAGTCCGGTCTGCAGTGGTGTCCAGGGAAAGAACAGGGTTAAAAGATTTGGAAGGGAGAGGGAAGTTATGGTGAGGCCGGGATACAACCCACCACCTGCAGGGCCAACCCTGTATACCTCTTTGCATTTTGTCACTGAAATATTGGATACAGACCTTCAAAATGTAGGGAAATGAGGGGCACTGGTCTTAATAATATGGGACAAATTTTTAGACAGAGACACATTCAGAAAACTGGAAGCTAGTTACTTAACAGCACTCTACCCTTGATCACACCCTGGACACTAGCTGAAAGTCCTAACGGTGGAGTGATAATGACTCACATTGAGTCTTTTGTGGGATCCACCTCTTGAACTACCAGATAATTGCAGCTCTTAATGAGCTGTTAACCACACCAGACCATCTGGAACATTTGAGTGAGATTAGCATGAGGACTAGAGTCTGCTAAAGTAGACTTTTTTAACTTCATTAACAGCCATGAAAACCTGCACTAGTTAAGACGGACACGTAGAGAGTTAGCTGCATTAGCCCTGGACAATTTGCACTAGTGTTTGGGCTAGTAAAACATTGTTAACAGTGTCAGTGGCTCAGTAGGTAGCACACTCACCTCTGAGGCTAGGAGATTAGAGGGCTGTGGGTTCAGTTCCCACATCTGGCACTTGGATTAATATCCCAATACTGACACTGTAGTACAGCATGAGAGTTGTGCTGCACTTCTGAGGTGCTGTCTTTCAGATGAGACGTTAAACTGAGGTCCCATCTGCCTGGATTGGTGGTAGTTCAGGTGGATGTTAAAGATTCTATGGCACTTATCGAAAAGAGTAGGGGATTTCCTCGGTGTCCTAGCCAAATTTCCCCATTCACTAAAATAAATAAATAACACCAACAGCTTAATTTGGTTCAATTTCAGTTGCTTACCATCTGTATACCCCTTCCCCCGGTCATGCCTGAAATAGGGACTTCTAGTCCCAGTGGGCCTACCGGGTCAACAAAATTCAATAAATAAGATCGACCCCTGATTTTGAATGCACACATACTTTTGAAACAGATTTTGTCATATCATTCATTGTTTCAGCTACATGTCCACGTTACAAAGTTCTCTTGTCAATATAGCCCTTTGCTTGTGAAAGCAGTCAGCCTGGGAGGTGTAAAGTATGGCCATTAACACCACTAGCACTTACTTAACCTAATCTTTTCCACTGCAGCAAAGCTGCCCCCACCTTTTGTAACAGTAGCAGAGCCAGTTGTCTTCCACTTTGATTTGTTGGTAAACATTTTCATCTATAACCAAATGTTGGCGTTTTTAAATGTTTTAAATTATTTTTGCTTCCTCAAGAAAAAAGTATGGGCCCCCAAGGTGCAGGGGCACAGTTTGCATCTAGCTAAGGCTGGCCCTGCAGAGGAAGCATAAAGAACCACCTTGATGGGTAGAAGAAGCAGGGCAAGGTAATGGTAACACTGGGTCAGGGTAATGTGAAATTGCATACTAGGATATGAGATAGTACCCAGGGGAAGTGAGTACTGTTGAATGATATAGCTGTTAGTCAATGTCACATGGTTAGATGTACCACTGGGGGGGGCTACAGCGAGTAGGGGGTGTTCTGCAGCATGCTGCGTGTTATCCAGGAGTAGCAATACGGACCAGCAGGAAGAACTGAGAGGAGAGCTGCATTTTTGCATTTAAATGTGACTGCAGCTAAGGACAGCCTGTGAATGCCAAGACTTTTACGCATAAAAGCATGGGCAGGGTTTTCACTGTCAACACCTAGAGTCAGAATTTAGGCAGAGGTACCCCAGGAAGAGAATTAGGAATACGGAGCAGTTCCTTTTGTTGAGAGGTAGGGTTGTGAAGTCCTAACTAGATATCTTTACTAGGCTAACACAATATCTAAAACAAGTATAGGAGGACTTAAGGGCCTAACTGGGATAGGACAATATCTGAGTCAAGTTTGTAAACTTCAAGGAGAAGTAAGGGGCAGGAAGGGATAGTATATGTGGATTAATGCTAAATGCAAAAGAGTAGCATTTGAGACAGAGAAAGTATGAAAGTTGCTTGTAACTCATCCAACCGGGCAGAAGTTTAACCTTTGGCAACTTATGATTGGTGTGGAACCCTGCCAATAAGAACAAGGAAGAAGAAAAAGGAGGAGTTTTGGTATATTTAACAGAGTCTGGGGTCGGGGAGGGTGAGCGGGACAAAACTAATACAGTGTAGATATTCTTAAATAGTCTCCTGCAGTGAAAGTGCAATTCAGGGCTGAGGGAGCACCAGAGAAGCCGACTGTAGCTTTGAGCCCAGAGCAGAGTACCTGGCTAGACAAGTTAGCCAATCAGCAGCCGATCAGGGCGAAAACCAGCCAATCAGAAACAGGCATAGCAAAAAGTGCTGAAAAATGAAACTCTTGGCTATGCACTGAAGCACCGTACCTGATACGGCATCTCGTAGAAAGCAGGGCAGGCGCGGTGATCTGGTAAAGCCGCATCGCCGGGAAGGAGGCGCCCGGTCAAGGACTCAGCTTCTGCTGGGGAAAAAAGAATAGAAATATTAATTAAATGATCAGAGTTTGGGCGGGGTGTGGAGCAGGGGAAGCTGACAAAGGCTCAGCAAGAGGCCAAGGCATCACAGGACAATTAGCTAAATCAGGGGGGCGGGTAGTCTCGGGGAACAAACAGCAAGGGGAGGAGAAGAAAAATAAAACCCTAGCAGGGTTAAGGGAAAGAGTGTACTCTGTGGGACATTTAGTATCCTATATCTGATGGGTGTCACTTTTCATGTGGCCAAAATGTTCAAAAGAGGAAAAAGGGTTTGCTAAAATGTATACACTGTTCTGTGTTTGAGTGTTCTTATGGTTATGATATGCCAGATAGGAACCAGGCGTATAGCTAGACATTTTATTAATGGTTGATGCTTACTTTGGGTATTTTCCCTTACGCTTGCCGTGGAAGCCAAGCATTTCAAAGGGGGGGGGGGTGCAACCCCCCCTTTGGGGGCTTACCTGGAGTTTTACCATTACTCCCCATTTGGTGCTGTCCCCCTGGGTTTGCCCATGTTATTTCCCCATCTGCCTGTTGATTTACACCCTCCAGGGAGTGGGACAGTGGTCGTGAGCTGCCGACATGTTGTTTCGGCCAGCACTCGCCTCAGCACCTGGGAGCATGTTACAGTTTCTGACCACTGTTGCAGTTCAGGAGCAGGGAGTCTGTGGTCCCAGTGCCCTTCTGTGCTTTTTGAGGACTGGAGATCAGGAGGGGCTTAGGCATTTGCCCCGGGAGTATAAATCAAGAGATACAATCGGGGCTGCCCGAAGCTCATGAATATTAATGAGCGGCCCCTATGAATATTAATGTGGCGTTGCTGCTGCCTGGGGGCATAGGGTTCTGGCAGCAGTGACAGCTGAGGTATAGAGGCTAATGGTTTAAGAGTGAGCCCATTCAATAGAGGTAATTTGGGGCTACAGTCTGGTGGGGGTGATGGTGCAGATGGGATAAAGTGTTGGGCTGCACCAAACTGAGAGCGGGGGAGAGACTGTATAAACTGAAATAGACTCCATATGATCTAATGGGAGCTGACATGTTTGTGACACTTAACCCCATTCCTTTAGTCAATCGGAGATCTAGGCACCCAAATCTTGAACAGAGGGACTCCTGGGAAAAGAAGGGGACTAATTCTGGCACCTAGATCATGCTCCAATAAACAAGCAGGAAATATTGATCACTATGGATATCGAATATTGAAAGGCTTCAACAGCCAATCAGAGTGCTTGGATTTTGATTGATACAGGGAGGATTTACTAGGATTTCTTCAGTCTGTAGTCGGGCTCTGTATGAGTCAGGACTGTGTCGAAAGAGTGGACAATGCACTTCAGGGGCTTCCTCCGGCCCCAATTTGTTGAGCGACTGTGAGCAGAAGTGGATTGGAAAGGGGACAGCAAGAAGAATGTCTGTACTTAGATTCTGGTTCCCCAGGTACTTGGAGCTGGATTGGTCGAGAAGGGGAAAGAGAGAAAGAGACTGGATTGTGATTCCCCAGGCAAAGAGAAGTTGCCTGTGGTTGAACAGAGAAACTGAATGTGGCAGAAACCCTGCACTGAGAAGCTAAACTGAATGAGAGGACAGAGTAGATTATCTGAGTGCTACAATTGCTTCTGAAGAGCCATTTGCTTGTGTGGACTGTAATTGCAATTTCTGAAGAGACAGAGTGTCTCTGGTCATTGGGGTGCTAGCCAGGAACTGTGCGTGTGTCCAGAGTGAACTAGTCAAAGTGGCTGAGAGCTGAGATCTTGCTGCAGCCGAAGGAAAGAGTGTGGACACTGTTAGGCTGCAAAGTGTGGACTGGTGTGCAGGGGGTTGCCATTGCTGAAGTTTTCCCCTGCTGAATTGCACTGGCCCATATTGAGACAAAGGCTAGCACCCCTGTTAATTGGCACTGGACTTTAGTGGAAAAACTGCAAAATAACTTTTCTTGTGTGAGACCTCAGTGCAGGGACTGCAGGAGGGCCCCCACTGCTTGAGAGTCCTCACCCAGAGCCAGGAAGGGAACTTACTAACCCCTTCCAAGTGGGACTCACTGTCTCAGGAGGTCACCGGCACTTGCTGGGGTGCTAGGGCATCTGCGATCCTTGATTGGGAGCCGGGCTATGGTGTCAATCCCAGGTCTGGGCCTTCTGGGGTTGGTGCTGTCCTGCCACAGTGCTCTGCAATGGGCCAGAAGCAGCTGAAGGTGACAAGCGGCCAAAACTACAATCAAGGTGACCAGCTGAAAGATCCACGAGCAAGTTCCATCCAGACAGAGGGATCCTGGCCAGCCTGTGTTTATTGCTGCACTACCTCAAGAAGCTCCATTTCCCCCGGTTCTGAGATCTACAAAACTGTGAGTACCCAGGACCTGGTTCCTGGGATGGGAACAGGGAATTGGTTCTGTTTTCAAAATCAACATTTCTACTGTTTCATGGCCCCAACAGCCGGTCAACCCACGGCACCGATCAGGCCTGCACTTCGTGGGTACCCCTTGGGACGGTCAAGGGACACTGGTACCAGTGGGGGAGGGCTTCACCTGTGGGCCCACATGTCGAAATTGCATATTTGCATTAACCTTACTTTTTGCCTTCACAGCTACCCTATGTCCAGGTATCCCCTTCCTGAGTCCTTACCCCCTGAATAAAGCTGTGAATTTGTTTGTTGAAACTGATGTGGTGGTGAACTTCATTGCATGCATTTATTGCTGAAATACATGGCTTATGGTGGAACAAGGTATTTGGGGACACAGTGTGTAGAGTGGTTGGTTGGGGAAGTGGGTAGGCACAGTATCCCAGGGGACTGTGCCAAAAAGATATCCATCCCACTAATACTTTACTCTGGGTGGAGGCACCACGTCACCCAGGCCCCTTGCCCAGTATCAGAAACAGTGGGCAAGGGGGGTAGCCCATTGGCATACGGTGCCAGGGCTACACAAACTTATCCCACAGCTGACTTTTTGACTACCTTTCCAAGTGCTCCTTGATACAGTGTATGAGCTAAAACATTCCTGCAACCCAGTTGTTGCTATCATGATTCCCACCTTGTCTCATTTTTCTGTGCACCCTCTCCTGTCTTCTCTCCTCCCCCTCCCCCACCATATGGGTGCTCCTTCCCGTCCCCCGTTCTGCTTACTCAGCTCCCCTCCTTCAGCACCACCATCTCTTTCCTTCCTTACCTATTTCGATCCCCCCTCCCACTCTATCCTTTCACTTACTCTTGCCTAGTTTCCTTCCAGCCCATATAAGTTGCAGCATCACTCTAATTCGTTGCTCCAGGCGTACACTCTTTGCCCTCAATATCACCAAAGGTCATAAACTGCCTGCTACTTTCTCTGTGCTCATTTTCCTATTATTAATAGTAGGAGACATTGAAAGGAACCCTGTCCCCACTACGCCTCCACAACAACAACCCACCCACAAACGCCTAAAGATCATGCACATAAACATTAGGGCCCAGATATTCAAACTGCACCAGGCTGTGGTGCAAGCTTGGGCGCAGCTCAACTTGGCTGTGCAGGGGTGTGGACTAAGCGATATTCAAAGGAGCTGCACCATGGCTCAGCAGCTTTGAATATCACACCCTAGCCACCCCCAGTGTGCATGGCGCAGTGGCACTGCACCAGTGCAAGTGGCCAGAGTGGAGCATGGAGATGCGCTAGCGCAAGTTCCATTGCGCCATGCACAGCACCCACGATATTCAAAAGTTGACATGCAAATGGGGCCATAATGTATGCAAGGTGCACATGGGGCCATTTGCATGTCATTATGGCCCCATTTGTATGCAGGTGCACCGATCCCCAACGACTTAGCAGCCGTCGGGGACCCGACGCCCCAGAAGCCGATCACGAGCATCTGTATAGAAACCCGTTCTATGTCCTGGTGGTCAGTGGACACTTTCTTCCGATCGCTGAGCATCTGTTTAATAAAACCCATCCAATCCCGGTGGTCCAGCGTCCTCACTGAGCTCACACCACCTCGCCCCCGGTCAGTCGGGCAGCAGCCCACCTGCCCGCCGCCTGGCCACCGCCGACTGACACCTCAGTAGGGCTGCACACCCATTGTTCCACAGTATGAGCCAATGGGCGTAGCCCATACCAGAGCTACACATTCCAGATATGTGATTCATTCACATATCTGAATGTGTAGTATGGTATGGGCGCAGCCCCACCGAGGTGTCAGTCGGCGGGCTGTGGAGCGCAGGCGGTCGGTGCTGCCAACCGCCGCTGACCGGGGAGCGGGTGGTGGGGCTCAGTGGGCGGGTGGGGGGGGTACCACTGGACCACCAGGGATATTGAAGGGGTTTTTTATTAATACAGATGCCTGCGATCGGGCAGAAAGCGGTCCATTGAACCACCAGGGATATTGGACGGGGTTGTTTATTAATACAGATGCCCGCGATCGTGCAGAAAGAGGTCCACTGGACCACCAGGGATATTGGACGAAGTCGTTTTTTTTACAAATGCCCACGATCGGGCATGGGGGGGCGCTGCCAGGTGTAGCCGGAACTCGGGTGGCCACCCACAGGTGGCAGCTGCCGTGTTGCGCCCTGCAATGCGGCAGCTCACCTGTGGGTGGCCATCAGTTGTTCCTTTTTTTTGGCTTAACTTTGTGCTGGCGCAGGTAGGGGTTGCGCATGCATGGCTCTGCACATTCCAGGCTGAATATCGGGCTGTGCAGGTTATGCATGGGCACGCCCCCACCTGTGCCTGCATACATTACTGATGCGGCTCCGCGCGCCGGGATTTGTGCCGCGACTTTCCCTTTGAATATCGCTGGTGCATCAGTAGGTTGTGCATGGAACACTGTGCGCCATGCGCAACCCTTTTGAATATCTGGGCCTAGGAGTCTCCTCCCAAAATTGGACACTTGAAACTGCTGGATAGCCCAAAATACTGCGACATCCTATTTTTTATTTTATTTCAAATTTGTTAACCAGGTAAGGATACTGGGCAAAGCCCTTTTTCAGGTCCGGTATGAAAGACAATCAACAACAAACAAAACATAACTAACAATATACTAACAATTACATACATCAGCAGATAACAAATAATGTTTAATCCTATGCATCCCCAAAACCTGGCTTTCTGCCAAATAATAATAATAAATGTTACTTGTATGGCGCCTTTCAAAAAACTAAGGTGCCTTAACAATAATTAAAATCACATTATCAGCAAAGCATCTCAACAATAAATAATATAATCACACAGATCTCATCCTTCAGTTAATCACCATAAGCTTGGCTCCACAGCCAGGTTTTCAATGCTTGTTTAAAACCTTCCGTGGTCATGTACTCACGTAACCAACAGGGTAGAGAATTCCAAAAGGTAGGGACAGCATACATAAATGTTCTTGCCTCAGACAATTTCAAGCACACTCTTGGAATCTCTAGCAACCCCTCGTCGACTGAGCGGAGCGATCACCCAGGGCAGTGAGGGATCAGGAGCTCTTTCAGATAGTTCGGGCCAAGTCCGTGTAGGGCTTTAAAAGTCAGAAGATTGACTTTAAAGGTGATCCACCACTGAACTGGTAGCCAGTGCAGTTCATGCAGCACCAGCAAAATATGGTAGGACCGCGATGATCCCATCAAAAGCCATGCCGCAGCATTCTGCACCAGCTGCAGGTGGCGTATTTCCACCCCTGGTAGTCCTAGCTACAGGGAGTTGCAGTAGTCCAAGCACAAGGTCACAAAAGCATGAATCAGAGTAGGAAGGTCTCCGGATGGAACAAGGTGCTTAATCCTGGAGACATTCCTCAGATGGTAGAATAAGGATTTGATGACAGCCGACACCTGCGAATGCAGGGTCAGCCCATCATCAAAAATTACCCCCAGGTTTCTCACCCATTCAGAGGTTAAGAGCAGTACACCCCCAAGATAAAGACTGGAGGGTGAACCCCCACTCAACCCCCCTGTCCGGTGACCCGGATCCACTACCAATACCTCAGTCTTATCAAAGTTCAACTTTAACCAGCTGGCATTCATCCACTCCTGGATTTCAGCGAGGCAGTTATTAAAGACCGAGACAGCTCTATCCTGGTTGGGCGCAAAAGAAAGGTAGAGCTGGGTATCATCTGCGTAACAGTGAAACCTCAGCCCATACCTTCTTACAATGTCTCCGAGGGGCAGCATATACACTGCAAACAAGATGGGGGATAGCACTGAACCCTGGGGAACTCCACACGATAAAGAGACTGGGTCCGAGGAAAAAACCCCGGATACCACCCTCTGAGATCTTCCAGTGAGGAACGATGTAAACCACTTGAGGACCGTAACCGACAGTCCACAAATGAACCCCAGGCAATCAAGCAAGACCCCATGGTCCACAGTGTCAAACGCTGATGAGAGATGTAGGAGGACCAGAATGGAGCAGCTCCTCCTATCTCTAGCCATCAGGAGATCATTGAGCACCCGAACCAGCGCTGCCTCAGTACTATGCTTCTTTTGAAATCCAGACTGGAGGGGTTCATAGATGTCATGGATGGTCAAATGGTGCTCCAGCTGTGTGGCCACTACTTTTTCAATCACCTTCCCCACAAAGGGAAGGTTAGAGATTGGTCTGTAGTTAACAAGGCAGTCTGGGTCCGAAGAAGCTTTCTTCAAGAGTGGTGTCACCACTGACTCTTTTAGGGAGCTTGGAAACTCTCCTGTCTCCAAGGAGCACCAGACTATCTGAGCTAGGACCGGGCCAATGACATCACTACAACCCAAAATTAGGGAAGTAGGTCCCAGATCCAAACTACAGCATGTAGGGTGCACACTCTGGACAATCCGCATGACATCCATAAAATCTGGTCGGACAAAGGTACTCCAAGAAGACCAAGGATGAGCGAACCCGTACTAGTCTGCAGCAGCACCCATAGAGTGTGCTGGATGGAGAACCGATCTGATGTCGGCCACCTTATTTGCAAATAATTGAGCAAGTTCATTGCACTCTTCTTGCAAAAAAGCTTTCCAGACTTGTAGACAGGCTGGGCTGCACAGTCTGTCCACAGTTCGGATCAGCTGAGCTGGTTGATTTTGAGCAGCCACAATCTCCCCAGACAGGAACTCTGCCTTCTTACGAGAGATTTCGGATTGATAGACTTGGTAATGGTCCCTCAATCTAAAGTGGCCGGCATCAAGAGCGGATCTCAGCCAGCAACGCTCTAACCTTCATCCAAGTCGCCGAATCTCCTTCAAAGTCCCATCAAACCATTGGGATCGAGGGAAAAGGTAGAGAGGATGAACACGGACAGGAGCAATGACATCCAGGGCTGCCATAATGGCTGAATTATAAGCCACCACGAGGGCCTGTGGGTCATTATTTGCCTCTGAGAGGGATGAGAGATCTGGTACCACCACTAGGTCTTGAGAATTTATATCTCACAAAGGGCAGTATCAAGTCATCTCCACAGGGATTGGCCTACATAGGGGGGTGCTAAAACTAAACCCCACAATGTAATGATCAGACCATCCAACTGGTTCCATCCCCAAGTTGGAGGCCTCAATCCTCAGGAGGAAGACTAAGTCAAGAGAGTGACCCTAATTCTGAGTGGCAGTGGAAACAACCTGTGTAAGGCCCAGAGATGTCATCAACTGGAGGAAGTGCTGACCACACTGCGAGAGTTCATCGTCGACCCAGGCATTTAAGTCACCCAGGACCATCAGCCTAGGTGACTCAAACGCCATGTCAATAATGAAGTCTGCAACTTCCTGTAGGAATCGTTTTTCTTCTCGGTGAATGGTAGATGAGAACGATCCTACAGCCTACACTTGCCACCACATTACACTCAAATGACTCGGTCTCCCCCACTGGTACATTTGTGAGGTTAAGTTCGGACTTAAAGCAGACCGCTACCCCCCCGCGACCCAATCTCAGGCGGTGTATCACCGAGTACCCAGCCAGAATTGTTGCCTCCAAAATGGGGCCAGAGTTCTCATCCAGCCAGGTCTCAGTGATGCAAGCCAGGTCCACCGATTTAACAAGATCTGTAATAATTTCAGTCTTGTTTTTAATGGACCTAGCATTGCATAACACCACCCGAGCTGGATGAACCTCCCAAGCTGCCTGAACTACCTGCCTACCATTATTTCTAGTGCCCTTGGATAAGGAAACCAGACATGGCGAACCACGCTTCTGGTTGTATTTCATCCCAGGGCGTATCCTGGATCTCACTACCCCGATGCGGTGGCCCCCTCATTCATCCCCTGCTGTTCACATCTCCACACCCCTCTCCAATTCCTCCACACAATACCCAGCACCCTACAGCACAGGTATGCTGTAAACTGAAGTGGGGGGGAGGGGCAGAGGGCATGAAGGGCAGAGGACAAATAGCACACGGCCATGGAGGCAGAGCCCCGACACATTTTAATAATCAGATGACCCTCCTCAAACTATCCAACTGTTCAAAACAAAAACAAAACCTAGAATAAAAAAATAATAAAAAGAAAAATAAAACAATACAAAATCCTACCAAATCCTGCTAAAAATAATAACTATCTTTAAATTCCCTCCCTCAAACAATTAAAACAAAAAATACCTTTCTCTAACAACACATACCTACAATCTACCACTTTAAAACAAAACTAATAATATAAAATAAAACAATTACAAAAATAATTATATCCAATAAGCACAGTTGATACAGACAGGCGTGAAGGCTAATAAAACATAAAAAACATATAGGAAAGAATTTCAAATGTCCAAGTACAGAGGTCCTCTCACCACCAACAGGAATGGACAGTCCTCTCGCGGGAGGTCTCACCTCCCAGAATAGGTAGATGTAAACAAATCAGAGATTCTTCCCAAAAAAAATAAAACAGAGTAAACCCCAGCCCCAGCCCCAGCCCTCAAGTACTCTCATCAATCTGACCATAACTCCGGAGAAATAGAATAGGAGAACAAAAGTCCAAAGTTCCTCTAATAAGCCTCTTCGGGATCAGTCACCACTCTGAGACCAGGACAACCCAGATAGACTGACCTGACGGATGGCCACGGGCCGTAGCAGCTACAACAAAGATCCCCGGTAGAACCCACCAACTGATAGGCCCCCCAGGGAACCCTAGGGATCAATGCTCAGCACTGACTCCCCGGTGAATAAGAGCAGAACCCCCGTATCACCACAGCCCGCCGCGCGAATCGTCAGACAGATCAGGGCAGTTCCACCCAGTCCCAAATCGAGTTTCTGCCATCCCTAAATCCACTGAGTGGTCCAACAACAATTATCCATACAGCCAAATCCGTTGTATCTTTACTTTGCGACCCGTATGATGGGAAAACAGACAGAACAGAGATCCGGCAGCAAAAGACGAAAAACAGTTAATTTTATGTCCCAAGGGCGTTCTCCACCTCAGCCCCGCTTTCAACTAGCAAGACCTTTAGTCCCTGCGCACTTAGCACTTAAAACTATTAAAATTTAATTAAAACACAAAAAAAAAACACAGAGCAGTTCACAGCATGCCCAGCCTGGCAGCCATCTTGAAACTGCCGGACTCGTCCATCTCCATCTCCGTCCCTCGCTACCAGAGGACAAGTTAAGCCCCTCCCAATATGGCAACGTCTTCATACGTTCATAGCTTCAGCACCTACTCCAAGTAGGCGCACAATCAGGCTAACAGAGAATCCACTCGACTGCACAGGGAAGCAAACGATCCCGATTCCAATGACGTTCTCCAACTCAGCGTACTTGCAACGCGCTCAGGTCACGACAGTGAAACACATCCATGGAGTACAAAAAACAGTCAAATTCGATAGAATTCACTAAAACTCAATCAAACTTAGACACTTAGCACTTAAAACTATTAGAATTTAATTAAAACACAAAAAAACACAGAGCAGTTCACAGCATGCCCAGCCTGGCAGCCATCTTCAAAGTGCCGGACTCGTCTATCTCCATCCCTGGCTACCAGATCCTAAGGCAGGACCGTGGCAAAAGAGGAGGTGGAGTAGCCATGATTATAAGACAGCATCACTCTTATTCGGTAACAAAAAAAGAATCCTGCCTAGGATCCCATTAACTAATACTAGCTAATTTCTCCCTTCCCCATACTCTCCCCACTTTCGTCAGGGTACCCTATGCTTTCCCTCGGCTTGGTCAAGAGGCTCTAACAGCATGTATCTCTGCTCTTCCACCACTGGCTCAATCTGGTGAACTAATTCTCCTAGGGGATTACAACCTTGACAGGCTGTCCCCTTCATCTAAGACCACAACCTCCAAATTAGAATCCCTAAACCTCACTCAGCTGATCACGGAGCCTACCCGCTACAACTCACAATCCTCTAATCACTCCCTCATTGATTGGGTCCTCTCTTCCCACCCTCACCGTATATCCTCAGCGGGTATCCTCGACTCCGCCTTAAGTGACCACTGTATCACTTATTGCATTAGAAAAACACATTTTTCCAAATCTGCCCCAAAGTACATTGAAGCTCACTCACTAACCTCACTTGACACTAACTCCCTCCTACTGGACTTACAGAATGCCAACTGGGCACCAGTTTATTCTGCAACCACAGTTGATACTGCCCTAACCTAGTTCATTAATATTTGCAACTGTGTCTGGGACTACCACACCCCCCTCAAAAGAGCCAGGGTCAGGAAGTGTCACCACTGATGGATTACAGCCCCTATAATTGCCACGTGCAAAGCCCGAGACAGAGTCTGGTCTGCCTTTAAGTCCTCCTTATTCCCAAATTCAAGACAATGTACAACACAGCCAGAAATGCTTGCACTAAGGACATTCGTAAAGCTAAGGCAGATTACTTTAAACATCGCCTTAACATTGCACGCACATCCTCCTTTCGGAATATTGCACATTCCATCGTCAATCCACCTCCTCAGTCTACCACCCCTACCCTTAAACACAATGGCATTAAAGTTACACACCCCATCCAGGCCACAGACACCCTCAGCTCCTCCTTCACCACCAATGCCTCGCCTGACCCAACCAAACTACTACGCTGCCTGCTTCCAAACCTTTCCCACATCATATGCCTAAGCACAACTTCCTTCTAGCCCCTGCATCCACCAACGAAGTACTGCTCACCCTCCTATCCCTCAACACATCAGAATCCAGTCTGAATGGTCTACATCCTAGTCTCCTAGGCCTTTCTGCTCCTGCCATCGTACTCCCTCTTACCTTCATTATAAACAAGTCCTTCTCCTCGGGCGTTGTTCCAAAAGCCTGGAAATCTGCATGCCTCATCCCTCTCCACAAAGGAGGTGACCCCCCCTTACCTGGGAACTACCTCCCAATCTCCCTCCTCCCTGCTCTGGTAAAACTCCATTAACATCTTGTACAATCCAGGTTGACTGAATTCCTCTCTGTCACCAACTTCCTATCCCCCGCCAGTCAGGTTTCAGAAAAAAAACATTCCACCATATCCTCCCTTCTCCATGTCGCAGGTCACATTCAATCTACTGCTGATAAAGACCACTTCACTGCTGCAGTCTTCATCAACCTGGCAAAAGCATTCGACTCGGTATCCCACCCTCTTCTCCTGGACACTCTAGAGGATGTAGGGCTTGCCCCTCCTACCATACAATGGTTCACATCTTATCTCACCGACAAACACCAATCAGTAAAAATCGCAAACTCCTCCTCTCCCTCCCTATCCTAGCTGGAGTCTCTCAAGGCTCAATACTCGGCCCTATCCTATTTTCTATAGTTGCCTGTTCCTCATCCCTCGTACATATGTATGTGGACGATACCATTCTGTACACCTCCAGCCCTGACCCAGTCACTATCCACTCTGTGCTGCAACATGACTTCCACTCAGTGCAGTCCTGGTTCCAATCAAAACAACTCAAGCTCAACACTTCCAAAACAGTGTCTATGACTGTTGAAACCACTCAAAGATTAGCCAAAGCTATCAATGCCCCTCTAATCACCTCTCTCGATGGCACCCCTCTAAAGATCATCCCCTCATACAAGTATTTAGGAGTCTGGCTGGACCCAGAGCTAAATTTCACTATCCACATTGATTACATGGCCACTAACTCCGCCCTAAGCTTGGTATACTATACTGTAACAAGACTCTCCCTCTCCCCGTACATAGGGAACTTCTAACAAAAATGATTATGCCAGTCTTTGATTATGCTGACATTGTTTACTGCACTGCACCCTCTACATCACTCACCTGACTTGATTCCCTCTACTATGCCTTCTGTCGTTTTACCTCCATCTCTCCATACAGATCCCATCACTGTTCTCTACTATCCTCTCTGAACCTCCCTCCGCTGACACACAGGCATCTCATCCACTCTATATCCTTCATTTCCAAATTCTGGTTCAATCTGCTCCCCACATACATCTCTTCCCTCCTCTCCCCTGCCCCAGCCTCAACATACTCCCTACGTTCTAGAGACTCATGCTCTTTCTTACTCCTTACTCCATCCTCGAACATGGGCAAATCTGCTTTCCACTATTGTCTCCCCTCTTTGTGGAACACTCAGTCTCCTCTCTTACGCAACTCTTCCTCTCACTCCTCCATCAAATCGCTGCTCTATCTCCTACCTTTCCCTACTTGCTCCCATAACACCTCTTAGCACTTGAAATGTTTGTCCCCTGTTGTAGCAACACTGATTTTGAGTTACTCCATGCCATGTACAGTTGTCTCATTGCACTTGAAATGTTTGTCCCTTGTTGTAACTACTTCGATCTTTGATACTCCATTCCATTGTACAGTTGTCTCTCTGCGTAGCCTGTTTTGCTATATTGTATTCATTGAAATGTTTTATTATGCTTACTATTGTGTAATTTTGTATTGAATGCCTTGTACTATATACTGTGAGTCCCATGCTCCCTGTCCCCCGGGTCGCACCTGGAGACAAGCCTTGGCTCAGTGTGCCTTTCCTGGTCACCAAATGTTTAAATAAATAAATAAATAAATAAAAAAAAGGAACTATTAGTTAACTAGAGAATGCCTGGTCACACTGGTAGCTGAAATAGACAGTGTTGAATGAACCCTACATGGATTATGTAATGCTACTGGAAAGTTGCATATGTAGTAACCTCAAAGAGCCACTAACACCTTGAGAAGAACTTTAACAAATTTAATTTTTGGAGACAAATCAGCTTACATTTCTCACTTGCTCTGTATTTCTTATCCCCATTATTTATTACTGAGCTCATATACATGAAAACAGGACAGCTGTTCCTTAAGAGTTCATAAGCTCCTATTATTTCTTCCCAACCTGATGTCATGATACTCTGCTTGTGATATCACAGTTATTCCCATGGCAACATACTGTGATGTCAAAACAGAGCATTATAATGGATAGTCTGGACTTGACAGACAAGGTGGTAAACTGGGTTAGGAACTGGCTAACAGACAGGAGGCAGAGGGTGGTGGTAAATGGGGTACAACCAGGGATTAGTCCTTGGGGCAGTCCTGTTCAATGTCTTCATCAGTGACATTGCAGAGGGGCTGGAAGGAATGGTCTGCCTGTTTGCAGGTGACACCAAGATCTGTAACAGGGTGGATACTCCAGAAGGGGTGGAGAAAATGAGGAAGGACCTGGGGAAAGCTTGAGAAATGGTCTGAGGAGTGGCAACTGAGGTTTAATTCAAAGAAGTGCAAAATTATGCACTGGGGGCATAGAAACCCTGGAGAGAGCTACAGGATGGGGGAGTTGCTGACAGTCACCAAGAAAGAAAGGGACCTGGGGGTTATTATTTCAGATGACCTAAAAATATCAAAGCAGAGTACAAGGGCAGTAGGGAAGGCCAGTGGCATGCTGGGGTGCATAGGCAGGGGTATCACCAGCAGGTGATGGGAGGTAGTGATGCCATTATATAAAACCCTGGTCAGGCCTCACATGGAGTAATGTGTGCAATTCTGGAGGCTGCACCTTTAAAAGGGCATTAACAGGCTGGAGATGGTCCAGAGAAGGAAGACTAAGATGGTACAGGGCTTGCACCACAAAACATACAAGGAGAGATTATGGGACCTCATTATGTACTCACTGGAGGAGAGGCGGGAGAGAGGGTACATGATAGAAACACTCAAGTACCTCAAGGGCATAAACAAGGTGCAGGGGGGAGACATCTTCCAATATAGGAGGTGTACAAGAATGAGGGGAAGGGGGCATGCCATGAAATTGGAAGGTGGCAGGTTAAGAGGGAATATGGAAAACTTTTTCTTCACAGAGAGGGTGGTGGAAGCATAGAATGGTCTGCCACAAGAGGTGGCAGGAGCAAGCATTGTGGTTGGATTTAAACATGCAAGGGACAGGTGCAGGGAAACCATAGAGGTAAAGCAGAGGGAGGCTCAGAAGTTATAATCAAGTATGGGGCTTACCGGCAGATTGGATGAGACTAGCAGTTCTTATCTTTCGACAGTTTCTATGTTTCTATGTTACTGGACAAAATTCTCCTCTCTGTAACAGTTCTGCTTGAGGTGCACGAACCTTCCATACAGAATGCTGTCAATAAGAGTGGGAAAGTGGGCAGTGGTTGCTTATAGTTCAGTGTTCCCTGCTGTGGGTTTATGGTGTACTTTAGAACTGATCTTACCATTTCTTCTATTCAAAGTTTTAAATCAAGTGTGGTAAAGTTAAGGTTCTGATTATTGTTGTTAATATGGTTAATAAATTCATTGACAGACCATTTGTCTCCATCCCAGATAATTAAAATATTATTAATGTACCTGTACCAGTGCACTATTTTAGTTTAAAAAAAAAAGGATTATTGATAGGGTTTAACATGAAACGTAATTTCCAGAAACCGAAATAATGATTTGCATAAGAAGGAGTACTGCTGCCCCCATTGCAGTTCCACATTTTTGCAAATAAAACTTCCCATCAAAACAAAAATAATTGTGTGATGAAATAACCTCAACCACTGCCAACAAAAATGTGTTGACTCGTGCACTGAAACAGGTACTATTTTGCAGGAAAAAATTAAGTACTTCTAACCCTAGCTCATGTGGTATACAGGTATAAAGGGAGGTGACATCAGCCTCAATCCACCTGTATCCATCTTCCATTCCACAGAATCCAATTTATGCAAAAGGTCCATGGAATCACGGACATAAGATTTTAAAATTTTGACCAAAGGATGCAAAAAATAGTCTGTGAATTTATATATATTTTCTGATAATGAACCAACTCCAGACACTATAGGCCTGCCAAGTGGGGTTTTCAAATTTCTGTGTACTTTAGAGAGATAACAGAAGGCGGGCACTCTAGGGAGGTTCACCTTCAAAAAAATCACATTTGTGAGTGTTAATGGCACCTTGCATATGAAATCTTTCTAAAATTTCAAACAGCATAACATTAAATTTTAAAGTCGGATTTTCTTTCAAGATTTCAAATGTCTCCCTATCTCCCAACAGCCTATCAACCTCCTGAAGATAGTCATCTCTGTGAATCAGCACAACCTTTCCACCCTTGCCTGCATTCCTAAAACCACATCCTTCATGTCTTTAAGTTCCTCTGGTGCTTTTCTTTCATCCATGTCCAAATTGCACAGGTACCAGTTTATCCACTTAGTTATAATTTAATGCACTGCATGTTCCAAATACATTAGTTAGAGTGTTTGTAACATGGTCCCTATTTAGTTTAGTTGTTAAATATAAATGTGATATATGTAGGATGAAATGTTTATTTTTTAGTCTATGTATAGGTATGTGTTATATGTCCTATATGACCGACTTTTACCCAATGATTGTATCTTTCTGTATTGCCTTTCTTTTATTAAATAATAATTTTTATTGATAAAAAAAAATCCATGTCCAAATTATGCCTGCCCAGGTGGCACTCAGTTTGTAATACATTTTGCACATCATTTAATACTTTCTTTTGATATATATATATGACTACACGCTGGGTCCTAGAGCAGAATTTGGACTTTGGTCTGAAGTTGGGCACACTTTCCTATGTGGTAGCCACACTACCACTTCTGGCAAGTTCACCTCATGATCAGTCAGATCATTCTCCCCTAATCTTATTATTTCCCCCCAGGGTATTAGACATAACACTTCCAGCAACATTCTCACTTGTCAATACATCTTCATTATAACCAGGGTCAAGTACAGCATTAGACAAAATAATACAACTTTCTGCATTAGAGGTAGTTGTGACAGCACTCTGAAAACCATTGTCTCATATGCTCTCCTTGTTCCGGGGCTTCTTCAAAAGAAAGCCTGTTAGTTGTATGAACAATTATGTGACTGTTCACAGTCCCAGAAGCATTCAAATTGTGGACAGTTTTATTCAAATTAGAAGGGTCTCCTCTTGCTGGATACTCTTCAAAGTAAGCCTGTACTAACTTCCTGCATATATTTCATTATTTATGGTGTTAATTGACTTGATTAGGAAACTTAAATCCACTCTCCCTTCTGAGCTCACTGGTTCTGTTTCTACAGGTTGGTCCATTGTGTCCTTGTGATACAGATAGTTTACATGTATTTTCCAGAAGATTTTAAACCGTTCTACTTCAACTGCAAATGTATCAGTTGGGAAAGGGGGGCACAGACCTTAATTCCTTACACAAAACTCTGTTAAGAGTTCTTTCTGTTAATTATATATTAATTATATATTTTGCTCCTTCTTCTGTCTCAGGGCTTTTCTTACTGTTTTTTTCTGGTGCACCTGCCTCCCCTCTGTCCTTGACATGTTTTCCTTGCTTTGGTTCCCTTTGGTCTATTTGGTTCCAGCACTTTTTTTTCCCCTAAAAAACTTCTCTGTTGGTTACACCTTCCTGTTCTTCTTCAGAACCAAAGTTACTTTTTGTGTATCTTTATCAGTTTTGTTCCTTTTTCTGCTAGTGTGGTAATTTGTTTCTGTTTCTTGACTGGGAGTTGTTATATTGTCTGTTTCTACTTTGATCCCTGCTCTGTGAACGAGATGGTCTGTCCCAATTAAACACTTGCCCTGCAAGATAATCACATTCATCTCTTAGCAATTTGTTCTCCTTTCTCTGTGCCACTTCCATCTCTTGTTTTTGCAACAATTTGTTGAATTATTTTTCTCTTTTCAAAAATTCAGCTGTAGCTCTAAATGGTGAAATTCTTTCTGTACTTTATCTGTTCTTGTATTTCGTGATAATTCTGTTTATCCTCTTGTATTTTGACTCATTTTATTGCATATTCTTCCAAAGTCTCCTCCCATTCTCCTCTGTGTTTACAATCTTCTATCCCTGTGGTGGTATGTTTGTCCAGCCTCAAACCTCCTGGTACCCTTTCCAGCTCCACATATTTTTCTAAGCTGGATGTATTGTCATACATTTATTTCAGACACCAGCAATCTCTCAAGATTAATAAAGAACATTTTCAAGTTTTCTTCAGGCTGACCAGAGGTCTGTCCTAGCTCTGCAGATCTCTCTTGGACACTAAATAAAAGTTGTTTCCTTCTTTTGGTGACCATTTCCCTGCTCTCTAAGCAGGATGTGTGTAGCACTGTTGTAAAGCAACAAAAATCACTCAAGACCTTTGCTCTCTTTACTTGTTTGGTATTTTATTCATGGTTACACTCTGCATGCATGCTCACGGAATATATTCAAACATTATACATTTTACAATTGCTTTTATATATTTGCCAGTAGGTAAACAGAAACTAGGCAGAAAACTAAGTTTTGCTTACACCTTAGCAACCTACAATGACTTATGCTTTTACAGTTACGCTGGCACAGCTATGCATTTAAGGCTTGCCTTTACATGCTTTGAGATAGTTTATGGACACATGAGTTTAGCGTTCTCCCCCACATATCCTACCTTAGGAGCTTTATATGTTATAATTTGCTTACAATCCCCCCTTTGAGACTCATTCCTCTAACTTTGCGGTACAGCAGAAGAAGCAGTATACACATGATACATTGTATAACAATACCAACACAGACAACAATCAAGGTAAGGCTGGTGCCAAGCACAGCAGAGCCCCAGTACCACCATGATATAACAGGTATATATGATGCCTGAGTCTTCACATCTAATGCAGAGATCTTTTGCTGCAGCACCAAATCCTCAGTTTGTTGCTGATGCAGCAAGGCATCTACCTGGATTTTAGTTAGTTTAGGCCATGCAATATGTAGAGGTGTTACCAAATCACTGAGCAAGTCCAATGCTTGCTGCACGGAACTATCGATGTGTTAACTGGAGTGCAGTTGCAGCAGCCACTTCTAAGAGTGGGGTTATTCTAGATGCCCTACAGGGGGCATGCCTTAGACAACTAGTATTGGAGCCCACTCGAGAGGGAGCAATCTTACACCTGGTTCTCTCAAATGGAGATGAAGAGAGGATCACAGATGTAGAAGTGGGTAGCCATCTGGGAACTAGCGACCATCGAACAGTATGGTTCACAATAAACACAGCAAGAGTCAAGCCAGATAAAGACAAAGGTACTGGATTTTAGGAGGGCTGACTTTGTCAAAATGGGTGAGTGCCTAAGGAATGCACTAGCAAATGGGCAGGAAGGAGGGGTGGAAGAACAATGGGGAATAATAAAAACTGCCATCACAGAGGTATCAAGCCTTTGTGTAAAGCAAATAAACAAAACAAAATGAGGTAAGAAACCACTATGGTTCTCAAAGGAAGTGGCAGTGAAGGTTCAAGAGAAGAAGAAAGCATTCAGGAAGTACAAGGAATCACAGAAGGAACAGGACAGAGAACTGTATCAGTTAAAGCAAAAGGAAGCTGGGAAGGCAGTCAGAACAGCAAAGGCCCAAACTGAGGAAAAGATAGCCAACTCAGTTAAGAAGGGGGATAAAACCTTTTATAGGTACATCAGGGAGCGAAGGAAGACCAAGGGAGGGATAGTGAGGCTTAATAAAGGGAGGGAGGGTGGGCAGAGGGTGACTGTGAAAAGGCAGAGATACTAAACAAATATTTTTGCTCAGTATTTACAAAGGAAGAGGGGGAGGTACCTAAAACAAACCGTAGAAACACTCTGGATACAGAAGTTGATACCAGCCCATTTACAGAAGAAAGGGTTCTGAAAGAACTCTTAAAACTGAAGGTGGACAAAGCAATGGGGCCTGATGGGATTCATCCCAAAATTCTAAAAGAACTAAGGGTAGAACTAGTGACACCACTGACTACCCTCTTTAACAAATCATGGAGGATGAGGTGGTACCGAGGACTGGAGGAGGGCAGATGTGATTCCCTTCACAAAGTGGGAGCAAGGCAGAAGCAGGAAACTACAGACCTGTTAGTTTAACCTCAGTGGTAGGAAAATGATGGAATCACTTCTGAAGGAAAGAATTGTTAAATATCTAGAGGCCAGAGGGCACAGGACCCAAGGCAGCATGGACTCACAGTGGGAAGGTCATGCCAGACGAATCTGATAGATTTCTTTGACTGGGTGACCAAAGTAGTTGATCAGGAAGGGGCTGTGGACATGGCCTACCTAGACTTTAGCAAGGCATTTGACACAGTCCCACACAAAAGATTAATATACAAGTTAGCCAGCCTGGGAGTGGGTCCCAAGATGACAGCCTGGGTAAAGAATTGGCTGGAGAATAGGACACAGAGAGTAATAGTAAATGGAGTCGACTCTGAAAAAGGGGGGTTAGTAGTGGGGTACCGCAGGGTTCAGTATTAGGACCAGTCCTCTTCAATGTCTTTATAAGTGACATTGCAGAGGGACTAGAAGGAAAAGTATGTCTCTTTGCAGATAACACAAATATCTGCAACAGAGTTGATGCACAAGGTGGAGTGGAAAGGATGAGAAGGGACTTGGCAAGGTTAGAGGAATGGTCAAATATATGGCAGCTTAGATTCAATGCTAAGAAGTGCAAGGTAATGCACCTGGGAAACAAAACCCAGGAGAAGAGTACACAATGGGGGTGAGATACTATAACAACAAAAATGGAAAGGGACCTGGGGGTAGTCATATCAGATGACCTAAAGGTGGGCAAGCAATGTGAGAGGGCAGCAAGGAGGGCTGGGGGATACTGGGATGCATAGGAGAGGCATCACCAGTAGAAAACAGGAAGATTATTATCCTCTGTACAGACAGCTAGTGAGACCCCATCTGAGTACTAGTGCAGTTCTGGAGACCCAATATCCGAAAGACATAGACAGGATGGAAGCTGTCCAGAGGAGGGTAACTAAAATGGTGCAGGGTCTGCACCGAAGACATAAGGAAGAGAGACTTAAGGAGCTTAATATGTATAGCCTCGAGGAAAGGAGGAGAGGGGACATGATAGAAACTTTCAAGTACCTCAAGGGAATCAACAAAGTCCAAGAGGGTAGCATCTTTCAAAAAAGAGGTGTGCAAGAACAAGGGGCCAATTTGAAGATAAGAAGCGGGGCAGCTCAGAGGTAATTTAAGGAAGTATTTTTCACAGAGAGGGTGGTGGATGTATGGAGCCTCAGAGGGGATGTTGTGAGTCACAAACAGTGGTGGAATTCAAGCATGCATGGGACAGTCATAAGGCAATTCTAGGGGTTGGGGTAGGAAGAAGTAGGCTGCTGGTTAACTAGGATCTGCAGCTTATCCATCAGGTAGGGAATTGGGCAGACTGGGTGGGCCAAGCAGTCCTTATCTGCCATCAAATTCTATGTTTCTATGTAACATTTTTCCTGTTGTAGGCTGGCCTTTCATATAACATCCAGTCAGCTACAGCCCAGGTTTTATCACTACATCCCCACACATTCCAGGGCTGTCCAGCTAGTACACACCATGATTGGTTCCACTGCATGGCTTGCTGATATTTATTGGCAGAAGTTAGGGTAAAGGAGTATTGTTTGGGAGCCCATGAGTTAGTCATGGTTTCTTCCCCGCATACAAGGGTTTCATATTCTTGCACACACTGTTGTTTGGGCAAAACATTATACTGATTGTTATGTTTAAAAACTGTGTCCCCAGGGATTTGTATTCTCATAATTTGATCATGCACTAATACATCTAGGTTACTAACCTGCCATGATACCTTTGGAGGTTCATAACATACAGGAATAATTAACAACACTGGGAAAACATGCCTGAAAATATTTGAGTATTGGTTAGGCGAGTTCCAAATTTTAATCATGTTCAAAGGAGGTAAGACCACATTTGATCTTCCTATCAGATTTGTGAGATTATATTTATTGATTCCTAATGGCAACCTATCGGTCTCTATTCTGTTAATTTCATTCTGCAAATAATTATGTGCTTCTATTGCCAACTGTGAGCATGCCAATTCTACATATGTTTCATTAGCTTGTTTAGGTATGGCGGTATTTAACATATGCACCATCTTAGCCACAATTTTAAAATGAGTTAAAATTTCACCAAAAGCCAACCAGTCAAGGCGTTCATTATCTGCTGCTAAATTCACAGTCTTTGATAAGGGTCCAATAGCCGGATTCTTGAGAGTGATTTCTAAAGAACGGATGTGTCCCTTTAAAACCATAGACTCCACTCGGTTAGCTATTCCCAGTCCAGATCCTAACCAACCCCATACATCCCTTGTTTTCCTACGTTTAGAATTGCTCTCAAAGATAAAAGACCAGGCCCTGTGTCTAGCATGATACTGATGAAGTGTATCACTGTAGTACCTCTCCCAAATTTCCACTGCTGGAGCGTCCCCTACATGCTTGTGGAAGTCTGGGGAAGGGCACATGTAATAAAACATTGTAATACTCTAATCTACATGGATAATACAATGGATATACATTCTGTGTTAATAACACGCCATCTGAGGGCGAGTCAAAGAGCTTGCCTGAGACCCCTTTGGGTGCATATTTAATTTGCCATCTTGCATTTTTGGCCATTTTTGACACATTACATGTGGCTCCTATCTAGCCATCAGTAGGAGTGTAAGTCAGGGAAGTATAGTTATTGTTCTGAGGTATATATACAAAAAGTTGTCGCACCCCAACCGTGTGATTAGTGCTGCCATTGACGAATAATTCTAGCCTCTGTTTATACCCTCTTGTAAAGTTATTGTTTTGGATGAGGGTTTTTATTTCTTGCTTTAGTTGATGTATGGTCTCAAAAGATAAAACCTCTTCATCACCTATGAATGGTTGTACATAGATACCCTGTTGAGTGTCATTATTGATAGCACACAATGCATGAGCAGGCCAGCCAGGTCGGTTGCACCCAAAGACCACCATTCGATTGGGGAAGTTGCCGGCACAAAGGAAATACATTTTGAGTTGCAGATACCCACTATGCAAATGTCCATCTCCTATTAAAACCTGTTGGGGGGAAAATATTCAGGGTCCGTTTTATTCTTTTCGGGCCAACACACCGTTGCCGTGGTGTCAATCAAAATGGCCCCCACCCAAAGTATGTACCACCACATCATGATCCTGGAAAAAAACAGAAAAGTACAGGATCAGTTGTTGTCATTTAAAGGCTGATACAGTTTGCATTGGTCTACATGGACCCATTTGGTTTCATTTCTTTTATATTTTTGTCGTGCCACTTGTATCACCCATGGCTCTAGGACATTAATCACTGTATAGGGACCCATCCAATTGGCTTCCCACGGTCCCTTTTGGGCAACATTTTTGACCATTACTTTATCTCCTACAGTAATGGGTGGTATTGGATTCTTGTCATGTCTTATTTTATTACCCCAATGATTGTGGGCCAAATTGTGTGCTGCTTGAGGCAGGTAAGTATCCAATTGCTTCTGTAGCTGTTGCAAGAAAAAGTCCGCCTTAATGTGATCCTTAACAGGAGTGAACAAGTCGGGACCCGAGAGGTAGTATATCCTCATGTCCCTACCTGTCATTAACTGGTAGGGAGTGTACCCAGTGCTTTTACTCTGGGTACCCCTAATTCCCATTAGGATTCCCAGCAGGTGGGTTACCCACCCTTTTCCTGTGTCTAATACAGCTTTTTTTAATTCAGTCTTGAGAGTGCGATTCATTCGTTCCACCATCCCTGAGGATTGTGGGTGATAGGGGAGATGCAGCTTTCTTTCTATTCCCAGAATACTACACAAGGCTTCCATTACCTTGGATGTAAAATGGGTTCCTCTATCAGTTTCTAAGACTTGGGGAAAACCCCATTGTGAGAAGACTTGTTGCCACAGTACTGTTGCTGTGGCCCCTGCACTTTCTTTTCTAAGGGGGAAGGCTTCCACCCACTTAGAAAATACATCTACGATGACTAACATGTATCGATACCCCCCCTTTTGCAGTAGGCAGAGGACCTACAAAATCCATTTGCAGGTTCGACCAAGGACCTTCTACCAGTGGTACCCTACCTAAGAGCACCCTTTTCCCTGTTTTTTTTGGGTACAGATTAAGCACGCTTCAAGCTGTTGCTTCACCAATTTTCCCATCTTGGGCCACCAGTACTTTTGAGATAGCATTTGGCAGGTTTTGTGTAGCCCACAGTGCCCTCCAATTCTGTGGTTTTCTCCTATAATATCTGCCCTTAGTCCCATTGGGGGAATCCATTTTCTTTGCTCTGGTTGACATTCCCACACTAAAGTACCTTCCCAGAGCCTGATATGAGCAGTATCAATTTCATCACCCTGGGACAGCTGTTTTTTCCACTCCACCAAGACCGGACCTGATCCTTGGATTTGTCCCAGACTGGGCAGTTTGGTTAATGCTGCAATCCATTTTTCATGATGCTGGTCAAACTCATGCATTTCCCACAGCTGCTCATCCTCTTCCCCTTTTGGGTCCTGCCACCTCTTACCCTGCTTAGCAGCTGTTTTTGCCAGACCATCCACTATGTTATTATTAACCTCATGGACGTCGGTTGAATTTCTCTGATGTGCTTCAACTTTGCAAATAGCAATGGTGCCTGGGTTCTGTTTCCCTAGACTCCAAATGTGCTCAAGGATGGAAGAAAATGCCACAGGTTCCTCGTGGCTGTTTTCAGCCCCCATTGGGCCCATATAGGTAAAAAGTCTATGAGGGAGTTGACAACAAATGCGCAATCTGAGTAGATGTTGAGGTTACATTTGCCACCAGCTAATATGGCCCCCCGGACTGCCTCCAATTCAGCCCTTGGAGCAGAAAATGAGGACGGACACATTGTGAGTATTTGGATTTCTGACTTTGGAGCCCATACTGCATAACCCGTGTGGAAGTGCCCATCCTCCCAGTATCGCGAGCCATCCACATACAGATCCACAGCTCCCAAATGTGCATCCTCTAAAAAGACAGGGTTTTCTTTGATATGCTCTACAACCCCGCAATCATGTTCTGCCCCACCCCATTGGAGCAACTCCGCCAACATTGGCGTACTGCATTTTTCTACAGACATGTTTTTGTCCCGTAACACCAAATTCCACTTCACCAATCTTTAGGAGGATACCCCTTTTATATCCTTTTCCAGTAGATATTTAATAGGTGAGTGGGGCATCTGCAATACTATATGATTAAAATCCACATATGCTTTGTAGCCTGTACAGCCCAATATACCACCAGTAGATGGTAGGCGCACTCTTCATACGCCTGCTCCACAGGGGTCAACACTCGAGAAAAGTATCTCACCGGACAGAGCCTTCCCCCCTTTATTTGTAACAGTACAGCATTTAGAGCTTGTGGGGTGGCATTTACCGATAGGATAAAATCCTTAGCGGTGGATGAGCGTATCAGAGCTGAAGTTTGCATGAACGCTCGTTTAAGCTCAGTAAATGCCTCCTGGTGTTCCGACTCCCAGTTTATTTCAGAGTCCTCATTCCCCCCTTTTAAAAGACCATACAAAGGTTTGGCTTTGCTGGAAAATGCTTCTATAAAATATCTACAGAAGCCCACCATCCCCAAAAACCGTCTCAAAGCCATTTTGGTTTTGGGTCGAGGTAATAATTGTATTACCCAATTTTTCTCAGGATAAACTGTCCTTCCTTCTTGTGTAATGCATGACCCTAAAAATGTAACCTTATCTTTGGCTAGTTGGGCTTTGCTAGGATTTAACTTGAGGCCTCCCTCCTGTAAGAGACTCAACAATTCCTCTAACAGGAGCACATGCTCAGCCGGGGTCTGGGTCTGTAACAGTATGTCGTCGACATATTGTATTATGGACTCCAGGGCAGAGAATCGGGTTAAAATTTCTGCCAAACATTGATAGAAAAGGGTGGGTGATGAATGGTACCCTTGGGGTAGGTACTGAAAGGTGTATTGTTTTCCTCGAATATAAAGGCAAACTTGTACTGATTGTAGAGGTGGACAGGGATTGACCAAAACCCATTTGACACGTCCAAAACCGTGTAAACCATCGCCACTAGTGATAACTTTGCAATTAGGTCAGGTAGTCTTGCCACCACTGGCGTAAACAAAGGTGTAACCTTGTTTAATACCCTATAATTAATTGTAAGGCGCCACGTACCATTTGGTTTACGCACCGGCTATATGGGTGAATTAACAGTGGAGCATATTGACTGAATCACTCTCTGTCCTTCCAATTGATGGATGACATCTTTGATATCAATATAAGCTTCTTTGGGAAAAGAGTATTGCCTTTGCGGGGGTGGGTCTGGACCTTCTACTTGTATCACCTTGTTGTGGACCCACCCACACTCAGTGGCACTACGAGCCCAGATACCTTCATACCTGTATACCACCTCACACACCCATGGTGCCAGGTCTGCCCATAGTAAGCTTAGGTCATACAGTTTTACGGATTTCACTGTATGTACAGCATGGACATCGAGAACTTCTCTTTCCTTCTGAGCTATGTCCTCCATCCACAACATCATGTTGCTAAGATCCACTACTAGTCCACGGGCAGACAAAATGTCCATACCCATTATCGTACCTTCGTGGCTTTACACTTCCAAAAGGTACACTGGAGTTCATGGCCATTAATATCTAGGGTACATGGTTGAATTTGTTTAGCTCTTATAATCCCTCCTGATAGCCCTTGCAGGCTAATCTGTCCTCCTGTGCCTCCTTTTGTGGGTATTGGTAAATCAGTGATGCTTACGGTAGCCCCTGTGTCTGTCAGGATATTTGCACGGCAGTCCCCAACCATTGCTGATATCACAGGTCTACCCTCCCAATTCTCTTGCAACACTTCAATACACACAAAATATTCTGGGGCTTGACACCGTCACTCAGGCGGTTCATGGCGCAAGGCTGCTATCTCTTTATTCCCTTGGATTTTTGTCAGCATCTTAATGCATTTATTTAATTCAGCCTTACTGCTTGTCTTGCCCCCTTGCTTCTGGTCCATGACCTGTCTCCTTTTACCTTCCATTCCACCTCACTTTGCCCAACAGTCTCTCTTAAAATACCCTTCCTTACCACAATTATTACATGTAAACCTACTTATAGCCTCTGTCTTTACTGTCACTGCCACCTTCGTTCTACCAACTTTCTCTGCACCTCCTACTAAATCATCCTGTTGCATTCTCCACCAATCAGTCAAGATCTCTTCCTTTTCTGTACATGTCTCTGCACGTTTACATAACATCCTAAAAGAAGCTTGGACTAACATAGCCTGACGATCTATCAGGCTTAAAAAACGGTTCTCTATTTTCATTTGGATTGGAACCCCCCCCCCCATATGTGGCATAGGCAGCAAATAATTGGCTGACAAACATCACTAGGGATTCCCCTGGTTATAGTTGCACTTCATATATTTTTCCCCAGTCAGCGTGAGGCACTCCATGCATTGCTTGGAGTGCAGCTAGGATATTTTCAACCTCTGCCCATGATTCTGGGTCTTCTGCATTTTCATGGATTCCCACTACATTTGCCGGTAGGCTTTGTAGTAGGACAGCCGGGAGAGAGAGAATGTGACTATCTTACATGCGTCTTGGCTGGTAAGATTAAAATTAGAAACTAATATCTTTAACTTTTCACAATAGGGGACCGGGTTTCGACCTGGCTCCCACTTTCCCAACTGATCCACCAGCGGCATTGATTCTTGGATGGTGAGGTCTCGTTGAGATAATTTTTACTTAACCTGGACTTCCTCAGCACTCTTATCCTCCCCTTTGTCTACCCTTGCCTTTTCATCTTTGTCTAATTTGTTCTGTATTTCGGCCATCTCAGCTTGTAACATTTGGATTTTATCATTTAATTCTTTTGCTTTTACCTTTTCCATCTTAGGGAGTCATTTTATTTTACCCTGTAATTTTTCTATTTGTGCCATAGTATCTGTTAACTTCTGCACTAACCTGTCCTTCATTTGTCTTGTTAATTTCCTATATCGTTTCTTTCTTTTTGAGGCTGGTTCCTCAGTGGTGATTTTGACCATATATGGTGTCATTTTTTCCACACCTCCTGTACTCTTCGTCTGACATTTCACCGTTCTGAGGATTCCTTAGAGGATTCCGAGTCGAAGCTATCACAGTCGGAGGACCTAGTCCTCCGGGTCCGACCCTTAGATCTCCTGACCACCCTTTGTGCAGCCACCTTACATTGCTGCACACTCTCATTTAATTCTTTAATCTGTTGTCGCAGTTCCAAAGATATTTAGCATTGCAACTGCACATCTGCTTGCAATGTATATACTTGTTGGTTTTTTAAGACACTTCTTGTGCATATTCCTGATTAAGGTGGTCTATTCTCTTGGCAGCTTGCTGCAACTGCCGGGTAAGATCTTCTACTTGATTTTGGTTCTTTCTGGCTTGGAACTTAATATTTTCGTTTAACTGATTGCTCAGTATTTTTAAATTACAAATGTCTCCTTTTAACTGGGCAATCTTAAATCCCATTTCCTTTTTTTTTCTCACTGCATTTAGCAATCTCCTCTTTATACAGTGCTATAGTCTTACTTAACTGTTGCTTATCTTTGCAAATTTGTTCCTTGTACTGACAAAGTCTTTGTTCCGTGCTCTGTTGATATTGCACAAACATCTGGCAAATATTCACCAGTTTAGTTTTTTTCTACTTTACATTTTTCATTTCACTCCTCACACTGTCCTATTAAACAAGGACCTATGTCATCTTGTTCTCCTGGAGAACGATATGGCCCTTCTTTGCAGTGCTTTTCTAAAAATTTACATAATACAGTGTCCATACTTAGGTATTTGACAGGCAAATCACGTCTGATTCCGCCGGTGTTCTCAAACGAGCCCCATTGGACCCCCTTCTATCCTGATTGATTAGATCAGTAATAGCAAGATACCGCACCATGCACCGTTTCAGTTCATTTAATGCCTTAGTAACCGTAAAGGTTAGCTGTAGACATCCGAGTCAAGGCACCAAATGTAAAGCAGCAAAAATCACTCGAGACCTTTGCTCTCTTTACTTGTTTGGTATTTTATTCATGGTTACAGTCTGCATGCATGCTCACGGAATATATTCAAACATTATACATTTCACAATTGCTTTTATATATTTGCCAGTAGGTCAACAGAAACTAGGCAGAACACCAAGTTTTGCTTACACCTTAGCAACCTACAACAACTTATGCTTTTACAGTTACACTGGCATAGCTATGCGTTTAAGGCTTGCTTTTACATCCTTTGAGATAGTTTAAGGACACGTAAGTTTAGTGTTCTCCCCCACATATCCTACCTTAGGAGCTTTATATGTTATAATTTGCTTACAGCTGTACTGTCCGTCGACACAGTCTGTGCAACCACACCACCACTAGTACTTGGTTCTGGTTGGCTCACTCCTACGCATCAGTGTAGTATTTAACAAGTGCTGATTGCGCTCACAGGACTATGCCTCCTCCTCTGGACCTCTCTTATTAGGCATACCTTGTTTTTCCCATATCTCCCTTCCCCCATTTTCTAATGACGTTATGTCATGTGATGTATCTGGAGGGATATTTAAATGGTAAAGAACATGGAGCTCACTAAGCATGGCTTCCTGGAGAAGGGCAGTGTGCTCTTTTTGCATGTGATGCTGTTTTCTATTTTTCAAAATCATCCTTTGAACAGGCTTCTTCTGCTCTCCAGTCTGACTTCAACAAGCTGCAAAATAATTTAATCTTATCCAAGTTATTGCTAAATGCCAAAAAAAACCTAAGATAATGTTTTTCTATCTGCCTTATTCACATAATGCTTGCTCCATTAACAGTACACCTACCCCTATCACCACACTCCTAGAGTATACTCTTGAAGTGGTACATAATTTCAAATATTTAGGCTTTAGACTTGACTCCCACCTATCCTTTACCTCCCACATCGAGGCATTGGCAAAAAAACTATGAATAAAACTTGGATTTTTTATAGGAATAAATCTCTGTTCACCCGAGATTCCAGAACCAGGCTTGTACAGGCCACCTTCTTGCCCCTATTGGACTATGCTGATATAATATACTGCAACTGTGCTTCATAGAAACATAGACTTTGATGGCAGATAAGGACCGCTTGACCCACCTAGTCTGCCCATTTCCCTACCTACAGGATAAGCTGCAGATCCTATTTAACCAACAGCCTATTTCTTCCTGCCCCCCACAAAAATTGCCTTATGTCTGTCCCATGCATTCTTGAATTCTCCCACAGTTTTAGACCCCACAACCTCCTCAGGAAGGCTGTTCCATGCATCCACCACCCTCTGTGTGAAAAAATACTTCCTCACATTGCCCCTGAGCCGTCCCCCCTCTATCTTCAAATTGTGTCCCCTTGTTCTTGCACATCTCTTTTTCTGAAAGATGCTACCCTCTTGGACTTTGTTGATTCCACTGAGGTACTTAAACGTGTCTATCATGTCCCCCCCCCTCTCTCCTTTCCTCTAAGGTATACATATTAAGCTCATTTAGTCTCTCCTCATATGGCTTCTCTTGCAGACCCTGCACCATTTTAGTTGCCCTCCTCTGAACTACCTCCATCCTGTCTATGTCCTTGCAGAGATGGGGTCTCCAGAACTGGACGCAGTACTCCAGATGGGGTCTCACCAACTGTCTGTACAGGGGGATAACAACTTCCTGTTTTCTGCTGGTGATACCTCTCCCTATACATCCCAGTATCCCCCCAGCCCTCCCTACCACCTTCTCGCATTGCTTGCCAACCTTAAGGTCATCTGATATGATTATCCCTAGGTATCTTTCCAATTTTGTTGTTGTTACTACCTCCCCCCCATTGTGTAATCTTCCCCTGGGTTTTTGTTTCCCAGGTGCATTACTTTGCACTTCTTTGCATTGAATCCAAGCTGCCATACTTCTGATCATTCCTCCAACCTTGCCAAGTCCCTTCTCATCCTTTCCACACCTCCTTGTGTATCAACCCTGTTGCAGATCTTTGTGTCATCTGCAAAGAGGCATACTTTTCCTTTCAGTCCCTCTGCAATGTCACTGATAAAGACATTAAAAAGGACTGGACCCAGTACTGAACCCTGCGGTACCCCACTAGTAACCCCTCTTTCTTCAGAGTGGACTCCATTTACAATTACCTTCTGTGTCCTGTTGTTCAGCCAATGTTTTACCCAGGCTACCTCCCTGGGACCCACTCTCAGGCTGGTTAATTTGACTACTAATCTTTTGTGTGGGACTGTGTCAAATGCCTTGCTAAAGTCTAGGTAAGCCATGTCCACAGCCCCTCCCTGGTCTACTACTTTGGTCACCCAGTCAAAGAAATCAATTAGATTCGTCTGACATGACCTTCCCGCTGTGAACCCATGCTGCCTTGGGTCCTGTGCCCCACTGGCCTCTAGGTACTCAACAATTCTTTCATTCAGAAGTGATTCCATCACTTTCAGTACCACAGAGGTCAAACTGACAGGTCTGTAGTTTCCTGCCTCTGTCTTGGTCCCACTTTTGTGAAGGGGAATCACATCCGCCTTCTTCCAGTCCTCAGGTACCACACCATCCTCCCATGATTTGTTAAAAAGCGTAGTCAGTGGTGTCACTAGTTCTCTGCTTAATTCTTTTAGAATTCTGGGGTGAATTCCATCTGGCCCCATTGCTTTATCCACCTTCAGTTTTAGGAGTTCTTTCAGAACCCTTTCTTCTGTGAAAGGACTGGGATCAACCCCCCTCTCCAGAGTGCTTGTGTTAATTGGATTAGGCACCTCCCCCACTTCCTCTTTTGTGAATACTGAACAGAAGTATTCATTCAGTATCTCTGCTTTATCACTGTCACTCTCTGCCCACCCACCATCCATTCTGTTCAGCCTCACTATTCCTCCCTTTGTCTTTCTATGCTCCCTGATATACCTATAAAAGGTTTTATCCCCCTTCTTAACCGAGTTAGCTATCTTTTCCTCAGTTTGTGCCTTTGCTATTCTGACTACCCTCCCTGCTTCCTTCTGCCTTAACTGGTGCAGTTCTCTGTCCTGCTCCTTCTGTGTTTCCTTATACTTCCTAAATGCTATCTTTTTCTCCCTAACCTTCACCGCCACCTCTTTTGAGAACCATAGTGGCTTTTTCTTTTATTTTGATTTGTTTATTTGCTTTACACAAAGGCTTGTTGCCTCTGTGATGGCAGTTTTGATATTTGCCCATTGTTGCTCCACCCCTCCTTCTAGCCTGTTTGCTAGTGCTTTTCTAAGGCACTCTCCCTTCTTGCCAAAGTCAGCCCTCCTGAAGTCCAGAACCCTCACTTTTGTATGGCTTGACTCTGTAACAGAGTTTATTGTGAACCACACTGTTTGGTGGTCACTTGTTCCCAAATGGCTACCCATTCTAGATCTGAGATCCTCTCACTGTCCCCATTTGAGAGTATGAGGTCTAAGATTGCTCCCCCATGAGTGGGTTCCAAAACTAGCTGTTTGAGGCATGCCACCTAAAGGGTATCAAGAATGGCCCTGCTTTTGGATGTGGGTGCCACAAAGGTGCTCCAGTTAACATCTGGCATGTTAAGGTCCCCCATCAACAGTATCTCCCCTTTCTCTGCCATCCTAAGTATGCCTTCTATCATATCCTTGTCCATTCCCTCCCCCTGATATGGGGGTCTATATACAACCCCTGTGCGGATTGCGGTGCCATTTCCAGTCTCTAAGGTGACCCACAGTGCCTCCTCTCCTCCCTGTTTACTCTTTTGTTCAGTTGCTTTTAACCCTTCCCTTACATAGAAAGCTACCCCCCTTCTGTCCTCCCTGTCTCTCCTGTAGGTTGTGTACCCTGGTATGTTAACATCCCAGTCATGGTTCTCAGTGTACCATGTTTCTGTGACTGCTACAATATCCAGGCATCCCTCTTCCATCAAGGCCACCAGTTCAGGGAGCTTGTTGCCCAGACTACGGGCGTTGGTACTCATTACCCTCCATTTCTTGATGGCCTTACCCCTTTTTGCCCCATCCCTGTCCTTATTGCATTTGTTACTTTCTCCATTTACCCCTGCCCTTCTCCCTAATGACATCTCTATGTTGGTGTCTACCTCACTTAGTACCCTGATATTTTTGGGGGGGCTAGGATTTCCCTGCTCCTTTCCAGTGCCTCCCCCCTTGGCTAGTTTAAATACTTGTCAATGAAGTATTTAAACCTATCACCTAGGATCCTGGTTCCCCTCCTGGACAGATGCAGACCATCATGCCAGTATAGGCCTGCATCCCTGCAGGTGGACCCCCAGTCTCCAATGAAGCCAAATCCCTGAGCTCTGCACCAGTTTTTCAACCACTGATTGAATCCCATGGTGTGGAGCACCCTAGCCTCACCTGTGCCATAGACAGGCAGCACCTCCGAGAAAGTTACCGTGTGTGCTATTTGTCCAAGGCCCCTCCCCATCTCCACAAATGCTTCTTGCACTGCTCTGATCCCTTTCTTAGCCAGGTCATTTGTCCCTAGGTGGACAATGACATCCAGCTCCCTCCCCTGTGCAGCTGCTCCTGCGATCCTGAGGATTCGCTCCCTGTCTCTCCAAGCCATGGCACCAGGCAGGCACCTTACCTCCCTCTCCCCTTCCTCCCCAGTTCTACCTTCCTAACAATGGAGTCCCCCACCAGGAGTTGTTTCCTTCCCCTGTGGGGTCCCATGCCACCCTCCTTTGGGTCTCCTTTGTGGAGGTTCCCAGCATCCTCCTTGGTCTCCACTGTGGGTGCCTCCATAGAGGAACCACACTTTTCCAGAATGGCATAGAAATTGTGGAGAGGTACAACTGGAGGGATGAGCCTCTGTTCCACCACCTCACCCTCCCTGAGCCCACTGTGGTCCAACCACTCCTCTTTCTTGGCAACCTCTGAGGCAACGACAGTGACCCTGGTGGTCCCTGGGTGGGAAAGGAGGTCCCACAAATCCTGGCCAACTCAGCCTGGAGATGAGCAACCTCCTCCCTCAGCCCAGAGAGGTGTCTGCAGATGGGACAACACCATATCCTCCAGAACGACTCCCGGAAGACTGCTGCTCCACAGCCACTGCACTGCACCACCCCTATCATGTCTTTTTTCCTGGCCCCCTAACTGTTATTTGGAATGCTTACTCTTTCCTCTGTTTGTTTATTTCTTTTTTCCTTTTTCTTCGCTCCCTACTTACTTACTGCCTCTGCACCCTTTTATCTCCTGATCTTCCTGTTCTGAGACAAGAAGTTCCTATATTTCTCAGTAGTCTCCTTACTTGATCAGAGTCAGACCTCCAGCAGCTGGGGGGTTGGAGAGCTACTCTTGCCCTTCTAGGATGGTGAGTCTTTGGAGGCTCTGTGATCACTCACTTCCCGCTCCCAAACAGGAAGTTCCTGTTGTCAGTTAAATCCTGTGCCTATAAAAGTAGAACTGGTTTGGGGTGGGGGTGGAGGGAGGAAGGAGGCAATATAATCCTAGTAGAAGTTTTAGTTATACAGTAGCTCCTTCCTCCTCGAGTTCTGTCTGTCCTGGCAGAAGCTATCTAGGGCAGTATTTATATCTGGTCTTAACCTGGCTCCTTCTAGCTAAGCCACTCCCCCTACTTTGCAAATCTTTCTACACTTAGTTAATTTCACAGATAACAATTCCCTTCTGACACCTGTGACAAGCACCTAGATAAGTACACAGATAACAGATAACAATTTACTTCAACTACCTCTGACAAACACACTAACTCCATTTTTTTTTTGTTTTTTACCCTTAATTGAAGGTCCTAGTACAAGAAATCTAGTTCTTAGTCCCAGTAGAGAAGTTTTAGTTACACCAGTAGCTCCTTCCTCCTCGAGTGCTGTCTGTCCTCTGGCAGAAGCTATCTAGGGCAGTATTTATATCTGGTCTTAACCTGGCTCCTTCTAGCTAAGCCACTCCCCCTACTTTGCAAATCTTTCTACACTTAGTTAATTTCACAGATAACAATTCACTTCTGACACCTGTGACAAGCACCTAGATAAGTACACAGATAACACAGATAACAATTTACTTCAACTACCTCTGACAAACACACTAACTCCTTTCTTTTTTTACCCTTAATTGAAGGTCCCAGTACAAGAAATCTAGTTCTTAGTCCCAGTAGAGAAGTTTTAGTTATACCAGTAGCTCCTTCCTCCTCGAGTTCTGTCTGTCCTCCACAAATTGGACATTCTCTTCCACCACGCCATCCGATTTATAACCAATGCTTCAGTCAGAACTCATCACTGCACCTTATACAAGGAGGTGTGCTGGACCTCTCTTCCTACTAGGAGACTTACTCACATTTATATCTGGACATACAAAGCTCTCCTTAATAAGCTGCCCCTCTATATCACTTCTATCATTCATCGCCTTCACAGCTCTTATGCACTCAGGAAATGTGCTTACATTTCCTTAGAAGTACCTAATTTCTCCACACGTTTCAGTAGGGCAGCTATGAGTTATGTCCTCCCCACCTGGAACAAGCATCAATCCACACTAAAGTTACTATCTCTAATTCCATTAAGCACCTTCAAAAGAATCCTAGATGGAATTATTTTCGAACCCTGTCTTTGCCCTCAGTCCCTCCCCTAATCCCTACATCTGCCCTCTCTATTTCTCTCCCTTTCTAGCATTGGTCAAATCGTACATTTATGCCCCTATACTTGCTGCACTTACACTTATCCTTATTATGTTTGCTTGTGCACATGCGTAAGAAACATGTTACGGCAGCTTGCTGCATAAGCAGGTTGTGGAGGTGCGGCAGTGTTGTAGCCAGCGCTGCCACTGCATTTTGGGGCTTGTGTGTTTGGCACCAATAAAGGAGCACGCTGTCTGTGACACTAGTTTTAAAGTGTGCCACCAACTTGAAAGAAAATCGCCGCACCAGTCCAGGAGCACCTTGTCACTGCAGCAGCCTCTCCTTTCAGCCTGAACAGTGTGCATGGAGATAGATGTGACATGTCTCAACCCGTCCATTTCCTGTTTTGCTGGCCTGGCCTCTGGCAGTTGTGCTGCCTGCCAACTGGTCCCCGATGTCCCTCCCTCCCGACTCCTGGTTGAAATTCCCAGCCGCTCCCCACTACTCCTTGGTCCATGCAGAATCCTGTTCACTGTTACGGCAGATTTCTTTTGCGGCCTCGCATCTCCACCAAGTCCATGTCCACGCATTGCTGCTGGCTGCCTAGCATGCTCGGCTGCACTTCCTACTAGCGTAGTAGCAGCCAGTACTTGTAGTGGACCGCTCACTCACCCTCACAGTCACCACCACGGTGCCAGCAACTGCAGTCAACAAACCACCACCGGTCAGTACAGATCGGGATCAGAACCAGAACTGGGCCCTGCCAGGCTGTAACTCCCCCCAGCACTGGGCACACCCACGGGCACTTAGCGCTTAAAGAACAAGTAGATTGAGATGTTTTCTGTGCAGTTTTAAAGTGTGAGTTCAACAACAATAATATTTTCTATACTCAGGGTGAGATAATTCTTTAGGCTACCTTGTCAATACGGGACCTGATCCTGACCTTTTCACAGACAGCCACTTTGTGTCGCTGCACTGTGTGCTTGTTGTAGATGTTTACATTCGGGAATGAAGTGATGTCTCAAGAGGACTGTGGGGTACTGAATTCAGTGTGTAAGTACTGTAGTCAGTACCTTATATTCCTGTCAGCATCAACACTAGCGATTTATTCATTTTCAGTGAAAGAACAAGAACTGGCATACTCACAATGAAGAAAACAATGAGTCCAGCTTGGAAATTGTTACTTTTTTGCCAGGATGAACATGCTGACACACCTGACTACTTCCATGTACTTTGGTCAGGAGCTACGTTCGAAGCTCTATGGAGTATTGTAGTCTGGTGTGTTAGCATGCTTGTCCTGATGAGAAAAGTAACTTATTTTCCAAGCTGAACACATTTTTATTCCCGTCCTTCTAAGTGCACCGGTTCCTGTTGTTCCTTGAAGTTTATGGTGTAGCCAGCATCCATGGCAGCATAGCCAGTGATCCAGTTGGAGCGTGGAGCATTTATGTTTTTGATATCTATTTTTAGTGTATGCAGTCGGGTGACAAATAGCTTTGCAGAGGGAGTGCCTGTGCCCTGCCAATACTGTTAACAGCTGAATAAATAATTCATGCTTTAATTTGGTAAAATTAGCTTTCCAGAACATAGAAACATAGAAACATAGAATTTGACGGCAGATAAGGACCGCTTGGCCCACCCAGTCTGCCCATTTCCCTGCCTACTGGATAAGCTGCAGATCCTAGTTAACCAGCAGCCTACTTCTTCCTACAGCCTGCTGCCTTCTCCACCTCCACTAACGATGATGATGATGATATGATTTGGTGGTACCGATGGCTTTGTAGGATAGCTGGGGTCATAGGTGGAATCGGTCAGTATTTCTAAACTAAATATTTTATTGGCAGTGAGTAGTAGATCCTAGGTATCATAGCTTTCTACTCATGATTTTGTCTGATTCCTTATTTTCCCGGTCCAATTAGTTGACTTAAAGGTTTAGGGGGATAGACTTTTTGCAGACAAGAGGATGTAATGTTTAACATAATTTCCAGTACCTTTCGGTGATAACGTTTACAATATGAACAAAAGGGTTTGGGGATTTGGATGGCATTTAAGTGAGGTAGGGGTGTGTGTGTGTGTGTGTTGGGGGGGTTATTCCTTATGTGTCCTGTGCTCAGTGGCTTCAGATACCGACCTGTGTCTGTGATATGCTATTCAAGTTCTCAAACCGCAAGGTTCCTAACATCATAATAAATCATGATTCTTTTCAGCCAATCACCATTTTTTTTTCTAAACATGTCAAAATTGTTTGTGGGGTTGGTGGTTGGGTACCCAGATGCTCTCCTGGCCTGTCGCTAGGTCACTTAGTAATAAGGTAAATGGATGAGTCTTGCCTCTAATGGCGCTACCAGATCTATGTTTTGTAGGGCTGAGGAAGCCTCAAACTCCTTAAATATGTTTTAACACTGTTTATTGGTTATACAAAGTGTGTTTAACCACCTAAATACAACACGGTCATTGTTCCATTCCATGGCCCTGTGGGACACTTCTTCAGGGCCCATGGTGGTCCTGGAATAACATTAAAAAACTAAGATATGGTGATAAGTATATTTTGAACTACTGTATTTCCTTTGAATTCAGTTCTAACCAAGCCTGACAAAGCTTCAAATTAATTGTATTGATGAATCTAGACTTTAGGAACTGACTCTCAGAAATTGAACCAGGCTCATTAGAATCTCTGTTACTGTAGCTCAGTTATCATGGTGTGTAATTTTTTTTTTTAATTGTTTAACCAGGAGTAGCACACTAAGCTGAAAACTTTTTTTACAGGAGCGACCTGGGAGCACAGGGAAGTTAAATGACTTGCTCAGGGTCGCAGAGTATGCGAGTGGAAGCTGTGGGAATCAAACCCAGGTCTGGTCTGCTGGATGTCACCAGATTTACAGCTCAGAGCCTTAAACCACTGTGCTATACTGCCTAATTTCAGTGTAATACAAACACACAAAGTGTAACACTAGCATTTTGCAGGCATTTACAGTGACTTCAGCTATACTTCTGTCTACTCCTTCAGAGGGGCTCAGTTTAACCTTTCTAAAAGAATAAACACTAATGTACCAATCTGTTCACAAATGTTTACACTTATGAAACAAAGAATACTGGATGGGCAACTATGCACAACCTGTGTGTTCTGCCACAGAGGGTTTCCGATTCCGTCTGACCTCAAGAGCAAAGCTCAAGAAGTCCATAAGAGTCAGAACCCCAAGGTGACAGAACACACTGGTTGCGCATAAAGTTGCTCATCCTGTATTTTTTATAGTGTATAGTACTGTGTGAATGTATGTGTATCAGTTCTTTCACTTTCAAAATGAAAATGACTAATGCAGTCTCTAATGGTTCTGGAATGCTGTTGTATCACAGAAGGGTACAGTCACAATCCGTGACCTTTGAATTGTGGTACAACAGCATTTTGACAGGGTTGGAATTCTATGCAGAATGATGCTCTGCTACACTCTATAACATTCTTTTCCGCTCTCCACTCATTATAGGGTGTAACTGCTCCTTATTATGGGCTTCCATAGCCATGTCACTGTTTCATAGCTTGTGTGTATCCAGTTCACAGCAAAACAAAACAATTTTCAGTTTGTTTCATTCATTATTGTTTCTGTAACACATACCCTGTTTTCATTAAATTTTGCTATGTTTCGTAACTCTCTTCTTTTTATGATATTTCAGTTGTTGTAGTGGTTTAAAGTAATAGTAGAAAAAAATAACTCCTTGAATTTGACCCAAAGTAAAATGGTATACATTCACAGATGTTTTATTTGTAGTGATGGCTGTAGCTCAGCACGATTTGCTTGTAAGTGTAACCATTTACATAGCTATATTCATGCAGTACAAGCAGACCATGCTGAGCTGGCGCCGCCCACTGCTTATTAAAATGGGGAAAAATACAAAGCCACTGTGTTTTGGTTCCCCTTCAGAAGGATAATACATTTTCTAATAACTGGATTTTTAATATAGGTAATAGGTGGAGAATAGTTTTCAGGGATTATGGAATCTTATAAATTCAGGCATGCTACTGGGATATGGAGGATGGTAAAAACTAACAGACGGGGGCGATTGATGGAGCAGGGGTTGGTCACGGCCTGGGACTCTTTATACCACATTTTGGTTCTAAAAAAACAGAAGAACTTCTCAACCCTTCTTATCTTCTGTTTTTAAATGTAATAAGAAATGAAGGAGTCTGCCCATTTTATAAGCAGAATACCACACTTTAATGTGTTTGTACATAACACTTATTGGGTAGTTGAAGGTGCTTTGTATAAATGCTTAATTGTCCAAAAGTGCACCCAAAGGGTGTGTATTGAAGACTTGCATCCTGTATTATCCTAGACTTGTGAAAGTGGTCGATAGGTGCTGTGATTGAGAGAATGTGATTGCTGATAGGACCCCAACAGGCATGGTATAACGTCTTACATAATACATGCGTGAGCCCTTGTCTCCACTGAAGAAGGTATCAGTCATTACAGCATATACCCATAAATTAAATCTATATACCACGGTAATGCAAGCTACAGTATATACTACAGCAATTAAATATGTAGTACAGCAACAAGAAAAAAAATTCCTATTTAAATTATCTACTAACTAATCAAGCTAATGCACAATCAACAATCGGTTAACAACAAATTATCACTATCTGCACAGCCTCATCTCACTGACCTGATCACATCTCTGGAGGCACTGTGCTTTTCTTTGGAGTTTAAAAAGTCAAGCTGCAAGCCATTTTATTTCCATCACCTAGGACACCACGTGAACTATTTTACATTTTAAAAGAAATGGTGCCCCCCAAGTCCAGCTCAGTAACCACCCAGCCCTCCAGACCCTCTCACTCCACTACTAAAATGCTTCCCACTGACATCACCTGAAACTAGACCAGATGGGCCAAACTCCCTTGTTGATTTCCCCCACCAATCCCACAAGTGTGTCAGAATTTAAAAGATGTCATAATTACTGACAGGCCCTCCAGACCCAACCACCCAGATGCCAGCAATGTTATTCATTCACCCAAGCTCACCCAAACCATACATGTACACATGTATTGCTGTTATTGGTTTCAATAATCAGTCAATGGCTCCATGTGGTCTGCTGTATCAACAACTCGGCCTTATTTCAGCCTTCTGTACAGTATGTCCTGTAGTTGTGCATAGAAATTAAGGAATCCTGTCTGTACCTGTATCTTTCCCTTGTTTGGTCCCATCTTATCAGCAAGCAGAAACATGCCAAGTCTCTCAACAGACTATTTATAGGTAGAATCATGCACGTGGTATAGATTAATGTAGAATGTTTTGAGTGGCTGCCCACTAATTTGTATCCATTTCACCCAGACTGTCACTTGGTTAGCAAAGTGAATTGTATATACTCACATATGTATTTTTTGTGTTAAAAAGAAACTCCCAAGAAGGGGAACTTGACATCTGCAAGGCTGACCTGTTTGCAGAGTTTACAATGGTAAACTACTTTTGTAACTGTGTAACCTGACTCTGTGCCTAGTTCTGGCCACAGCAACATATTCTGTGCTTGATGTTGGTCACAAAACGGATTTTACCATCCAGTTTGGCTATCAAAATAATGGCAATAATTTTGATAAAATCGGCAAGGTAAAGGGGGGTCATACCTCTCAACCTCCTGCCTCATAAATCAGAGACAAGGCTTAAAAAAAAATCAGGGACAAAGGACCAAAATCAAGGACACATCTTAAAAATTAGAGATATCCACCCAGAAAGCTAGTAGAATATGGGACTTTGTGCAAAATGCATTTTCTAAAGAAGAACACGTCTGTAACTTTAATGCTTGACTTTGTTTTGTGCTTACAGTCCCCACTGGTTAGCCACAAAAACATAAATTTTAGGAGGCACAGAGTAAAATTTTGAGGCAAAATCAGGGACGTCCCTGAAAATCAGGGACACTTGAGAGGTATGAGAGGGAGGGAAGGGGTCAACTTATAGGCAAGTATATATGGTGTGGTCATTTAATTTGTTCCCCAGATCAGGCCTAGTAGTGATGTAGTTCAGTTTGTTGATGCTAATGAGTGAAGTGAGGTAGAGATGGGAGAGAGTTCCAGAGACAGTTGCAGGTACAGTGAAGCAGGAGGTAATGTATACAGTTAACACATGATAACAAAGGACTTGCCCAATAAATTTAGGCACACTTTATAAGACACATAAAAGAGCCTTCCCAGAGAGGTAGTGGAAGCTAGCACTCTTTAGATTTTCAAAGCTGAACAAGACAAGGCAGGTTCCTGAGTGACAATAGCACAGATGATTACACTGCACGAGTGGGGGTACAGTCCAGCAAATAGATTTAGGTATGCGTTAGTACTTGGGTATAGTACAGTAATAGGATATAGTTCCACTTCTGTTTGGCAGGAGGGGAGGACAAGATGGAGTTGAGGCACTTGTGCCACCGCAGTTCTATGTTTTCCATTACAAAATAATTTACATCTTCAGCCTCCGTTATACAATCCCCCCCCACACACACACACATTTTAAATGTCGCAGTGATTGTCATCGTGCATTTGCTTTTATTAACTATTTTTTTAGATAAGTACTACTTTCTGCGTGCATGAGTCAGCTGTGTGTCAGTTGTGGAGTCTGCATAGTATTGCAGACAGTTGCCTGTAGTACCAGTTGAGAGAGTTCCCTGTACAGCTGCATGGCAGATGTTTGTCAGGCACCATTGTGCATTTGTGAGTGCTAGAAGTTAGGTGGCAGGGGGCATCAGAGAGCCATCTTCCAGGTTGGAAGCATTCTTTTCACTCACTCCTCCATGTGGCAGAAAAACAAGCTAAAACCATGATTTTAAGTCATTTTTCTGAGAATCCAGCAGCTTATCTTTACTAAGCAAACTATCCTGAATTGAACAATATCTTATTTAAGATGGGCAGAACTAAAATGCATCAACTGGGTCATCATAAAGATCCTCCAGCGCCCAACAGCAAGGCCGGAGAAGCCTCAGGTGGAAGTACTGCTGGTAAAGAGGATCGTCCATCGGACCCACCATGGCACACTCTACTGGAATCCATGTGGGCCATGGATTCTAAAATTGAAAAAACGTTAACAAAATTAGAAAAACAAGATGCTGCAATTGTGCAACTTACTGGCTCATTAGCAGACACAGGTAAGAAGGTGGTTTCGACCTTGGCTACAGTGGCTACCATTTCAGAGGAAAATGGTCAGCTCCAGGGTCATCTTGAGTCACTGGAAAACGAAATCAGATCTGGCAATACTCGTGTAGTGGGGCTTCCCAAAGGTGTGGAGGGGCCAAACATGTTACCATATCTACTGGACTGGCTGAAGGGAAGTCTCAATCTACCGAAGGAGTTTTCCTGGCAGCACTTACTAATGCATATAGAGTGAACCCCAGGGTTCATCCTTCGTCCCCCAGTCAACCACGCACGATCTTACTGAGGTCTACAGGCTCAGAGATTCAAGATTGGGTCCTTCTTGCAGCGAGAGCAGCGTATCCTTTGGAGGTCAGTGGAATGGATGTTAAATTATATCCCGACCTCTCCTTGCAGACCCATGCTAGGAGGAAGGCCTTTGATGCCGTAAGGCATAAGCTGCGGGCACTCAGAATTATTCACTCATTCTTACTTCCAGCATGACTCCAGGTGATTTACGGAGAGAAGACATGGCATTTCACTATCCCTCAGAATGCTGGCAGATGGGCAGAGAAGGTGGAAACCGAATTCGCTGCAAGGAGGGAACCTACCGATTCGCAGAGCTCTGAAGCAGAGGACGACTGAAGAGCTAACTTGGAGCTTACATTTGCAGCAGGTCAGGACTTTTCTTAACTGTTTCTCTCATGCTGGGAACTTTTTGAGTACCATTGGACTTTATAGGGCACTATGGACTTCAGTGGGTCTTTTACAAAGGTTTGTTTAAATGAGGAGATTACAGAAGGGCCTTTCTTGTTTATTTTATTGGCAACTCCGATGCATGTGGGATTCCCCACCATTTCTGTGGTCCCTAGTTGTTTTTCTCCACCAGTTGAGAGGCAGGAAGGGTCGAGCCTGAGTGTATACTGTTAGACCCTTTAAAACACTGTTGAAGGTATAAAATGTTCTGGTTTGTGAGCGATTAATCATTACTACCTACTGTTTAAAATAAGTAAATTTGTAATGAATCTCAACTAAATGCTGGGTTATACTGATGTTTCTGCAGGGGTTGAGGGAATTGAGGGGAATCAAGTTTTTTCTATATGAGTTCTACCTAACTATAACAGGTTGAAATAGCAATCTTTTAGATTGTGTTCACTTCTTCCTTTTTGATTCTACCTAGAGGATATACCTTCACCATTGAAGAGGCTGGCAAGTTTTGATAACCTCATGGATCTAATAAAGGGACGCATTGTCCGGGACTTACCCCCCCCCCCTTTGTACCAGACTACAAGGGGGTCCTTTTATGTGATTTTTAAATATGTGATGTAAACCTTTACCTATACCTTGTACAAGAACATGTCGATTAATTGTCTGCCAAAACAGAATATTAATAAACATAAATTAAAAAAAAAAGAAGGTAGGTGGCAAACTCTGTGAGTCCCTGCTGTGCTGGACAACATATGTGAAAGAAATACAAAATCACACATACCCCTACACTGCAAAGCATCATGGGAAGAATATGCAAATCACCACAAAATATTATGCTGGTTCAATTTTAAGCAGAAATGCATGGTGCCAAAAGGCCTCTCACACAGTCTGCACAGGGTGCTAACAGACGACACAAACCCGTGAAAGTAAGCCTTCTGGTGCTGGGAGTCACTGTGCTTCAGGGCTCGGCAGCACAAGTAAGTCATCCAGGGCGGAGTAAAACAGGAGCTTCTTTATTAGTTATTTTAACGCACTTGATTGCCATAATGAATCCTTCCCTGCTTCCAGGTTTCCATTCCTCTCAGCTGGCTGAAGATTTCCAGCTTCCAGTTCAGCACAGGAAATAGCACATTGCAGTTCTTTTTTTCTTGTTTCACTCTTCTGGGGTTCAATTTATGGAGAGGTGTATTGGGAAGAAGGAAGGATGCAAATCTGCAGCTGGGAGAGTTGAGGAGGGATTGATAATGGCAGTCAGACACCTCAAGGAAATAAAATGTGAAAAACCTGTATCTTTGTATGTGGCTGCTCTCTGGTACCCTACTTCTAACGAGACGTGAGAGGTGCCTGTCAGGAAAATAATGGTAGTGTTTTAAGGACTGGCACAGGACTTCAGTGGCCACACAATGTTGTTTTTTTTGCCACCAGTCGGCCAACTTCACTTTGCTCTGACCCCGTCCCCTAGGACTTACCTACACTCTGGCAAGCACCCTGATGTAACCCTCCCCCAATGGAGCCATCAGAGAGGTGTGCTCCCCAAATGGAGAATGGTTCCTGATCTGGGGTGTGCCTTGATTAGCTGTGTGGGGTCTGGTGGATGGTGGACTTCCTGTCGCTCAGCCGGTGATTTTTTCTGAATGCTGACCCTTAGGGAGGTGTGGCTTGCAATGACATGGTGCACAAAGTGCCAAACACCTGGCATGCCTCCTGAAGCACTTGAGCACTGACTATTAAACCCTGATTTCCACTGAGGTTCAGCGCTGGATGCTTCCCCACCCTCCCCCTGGAGGTGGAGAGCAGTCTTAGAGATGCTCGATTCCCCCAGCTGTCCCTCTGACTCCCTGGGTTCACTCTTGAACTCAGGACATCGGTGTCACAAGCAGAGGCTCTACTGCTGCGCCAGCAGGCCGGCCCACACAATGCTTAAAACAATAATTGCGCTGCTTGCCAGTATGCAGATAATTATGTGGGTTGCAGGCTTACGTGAATGTATAAGACTGTTGTAATAGGGTCCTGCAGTACTGCTTGTACCAGCAGAGTATCTGCATTTCAGCTATCAGCCACGGCCACCAATCAGTGCCTTCCCCTAAGCCAAGGTGTGTGAGGGTGCTCAAATGCGCAATCAGTTAACCAGTAGGAGTAGATTTTTGGGGATCTGACACAAATAGGTCCATGCAGCTCAGCTTTTTGTCACTGTCCATATAATGAAAGATGTGGGACACTGGCCCTCAACATCTGAACACATCAAAGATGGAGGTGTAAACTCTGAACACTGGACAGACAGACAAAAAAAACAGGAAAAATCACTCAACTGCTGCAAGATGCCATCCGCTTCTTGTCGCAGGCTCCGCACTGCCATCTGGGCTCTCTGCCTCACTCACCAAAGCTTCAGCTCTGCTGGGAGTTTACAAAGCCTGGCCCCTGGCAGCCCTTCCCATGGGGAAGGGGGTTTATCCGTGGGAGAACATGTGAGGTGCAGAAAAGTCCCAGGCATGGCAGGTGATGGAACTCGGTGGGCAAACCAGTGGGGGCCAGTTGGGAAGGGGCAGAAAACGCAAAGTAAATAAGGAAAAAAAAAAAGTCCCACCTTCTGCATTCAGCCCACCCACCTCCCACTCGCTTCACACAGTGCCCCTTTTTCACTCAAACAATCTCGCCCTCTACATTGAGCCTGTTCATCTTCCAATTGCTTTTCCAGGTGCTCTGTTTCTTCGAAAACAATCCCACCCTCTACATTCAGCCTGCCTACCTCCCGCTTGTCCCCCGGCCCCCATGTCCCATTTCCTCAAACATTCCCAGCCTGTGCATTCAGAAAGCCCACTTCCCGCTCACTTCCCTGGTGCCCCAGTTCCTGGATACACCTGAAAAGAAAACAGTCCAGCGATGACTTCTTCCTCCCACGTCTCCACCCTAACCCCCATCTCAGCACCTACTTCCCCACACCCCTCACTTTTTTTTTTTTAGATTTAATATGCTTTATTGAATTTTCCAAAATAGGACACAAAATAACATACAATCTGACCATATGGACAACACAAATTCACGCTGCGTACAATAAACATTAACCCCCCTCCGTAACCCCCCATGTGGCATTTTCGTTACCTTATCCGCCCAAAGCAGAAAACAATGCCTTTAGGCTGAAAATCCACTTATAAGCCATATGAAGTGTGAATTGATTCCCACCTGGCCTTGTAAACTGAACCCGATTGTGAAGACTAGCAACCATTTTTTCTACTCTCAGATTTGACAGTAATTCCTGAAGCCATTCGGTGTAGGAGGGAGCATTAGAATCCTTCCAATGCCGGAGGATAAGGGCCTTGAGAGAGATGGTGATCATAGACATATGAAACCTACGTTGAGAAGCCCCCACTCCGGTAAAGTCCCCCAGTAAGCATATCTCTGGCATAAATAGGTCTTCGAGGCCCAAGAGGGGATCTGCTTTATTCTTGATAGTTTCCCACAAAAGTTCAATGGGCGGGCATTCCCAAAAAATGTGAAATAAATTGCCCTCAGCCTGGTCACATCTCCCACAGATAGAGTGGGGAAGGGGAGCTTGCCCATCTTGTGTAATTTGATTGGAATCAGATACATGTTCTGGAGAATTGAGAACTGCATCAAATGCAACCGATCTTGCGTGATATGCAAGTGGCAAGATTTCCAAACCTTCTCCCAGTTAATGACCTTGTGAGGAAATCTGTTCACCCAATGGGCCACCGCCCCATCCACTAACGGGAAGACCAGTGCATATAATGTGATGTATATGTGGGAGACAGAGTGTGGTTGCTGGGATAGGACAACCAATGGCTGAAAAAGCATGGATTTCTGCCTGTCATCCCCTAGAGACATGTTTTTGGCAACCAGAAAATGACGCACTTGAAAAAGTTTAAAAATAAAACAGGGCCTGAGGGGAATTTTTGCATTAAGTCCTTCACCAAGAGGTAGGACTCTCCTGAACCCAGGTCTTTGGGACAAACACCTTGTAAGGAGGGGAGCCAGTTTGCAGACAAGGTGAGGCCTCCTGTACAAAAGTTAGGATTCTGACAAACTGGTTGTTCTGGGTCCCTGAGTGGACCTTATTTGAGAGAGGTACGAATCTGGAAGTGAACCCTGACTGAGGTGGCAATTGGAATTCCCAACCAGGCTTTGGGTAAATCTCTCACTTGAACATGAAGCATAGCCTGTCTAGCGATGTCTCCTGAGTCTATTAACTCTTTTTCAATAAAAAGCCATGCTGGTACATAAGGGAATGTGTGAGATTCCTCCTCTGGACACAGCCATCTTAAGTATTTACTTAAATGACTTGCCCAATAGTACAGGCCAAAATGCAGGAGCTTCAGTCCCCCTTTTTCTTTTGGAGTGGCTAGTTTGTAATATGCACGCCTTGAGGGTTTACTGCGCCAGAGGAAGTTTGCCACCATTCATGCAATTTCCTAAACAAGTTAAGGGGTAGCCACACATTTAGCATGGTCAGGGGATAAAAACATCCGGGGTAGCACATTCATTTTGATCAAGCTAATTCTGCCCCAAAGAGAGAGAGAGAGAGAGACATGTCCTTCCAGTGGGCCAGAGCTTGTTGTATTGCATGTTGAAGAGAGTCTAGCAAGGCTTTCGACACCGTCGACCATAGTCTGCTCCTCTCCGCCCTTCAAACCATAGGTGTGGACCCCTCCTCTCTGCGTTGGTTCACTGACTATCTTACAGGGCGCCTTCAACAAGTTAAAGCCGAAGGAGGCCTGTCCCCCTTAAAAACTCTGCAAAGAGGAGTACCTCAAGGTTCTATATTAGGGCCCTTACTTTTTGCAATCTACATTAATAACATCGACTACTGTATAAAAGAAGCCAACATCCATCTGTTTGCAGATGATACAGTTCTCTACATGAGTCGCCCAACACCTGAAGCTGCCTGCAATGACCTACAGTCAGAATTCAACCTTTTGCAAAGCCAACTCCTCCAAAAAGCTACTCCTTAATGCCAAAAAACTAAGCGATGGTCCTCTCTCCTTTTATCCGTACAGCTAACCCTGTGTCCAGTGGGACAGTTCCCAAATTACCACAGTTCTAGGTGTAAAACTAGAATTTGTTACAAAATTCAAGTATCTGGGAGTTTGGATAGACCAAGACTCTCCTTCATTGAACATATCGAGGACTTGCTAAAGCGACTTGCAAAGGCTTGGACTGTTTTTAGAATCAGCCAATTTCTCACCAGAGATGCCAAGAAACAACTGGTCCAATCCATTTTCCTATCATTGGTTGATTACGCTGACTTCCTCTACAGCCAATGCCCCAACTCTTACATGGCTAAATTGGACACACTCTACCATCGAGCACTGAGGTTTATAACGGGACTCCCCTTCGACACACATCACTGCACCCTATACGCGGCAGTGGGATGGACATCACTAAAGTTCAGGCGCCACAGAAACGCGGCTCTCTGGACCCTATAGAGCCATCTCTAATAAGCTGCCTTACTATATCTCCTGCTGTCTTCCCCGAGTATAATTGGGAAATACGCGCCATAGTTACTCAGCTATTACACTAAAGTACCCAAAGCAAAATCCCGCTCGCAGGGCAGCCATAAGCTGTGTACCTACCTTATGGAACGATCTACAAAACCCTCAAATTAAGCACTCTAATCGGTATAAATGCTTTCAAGATGCTTTATTTCCGACAATCAGAGAAGTATGTAACTGCTTCACCCACTCAGACCCAGTACCGTGTGTCTGCACTGGTATATAGCCACGCCTAGACCCAATTTTAAGTACTGACCCCCAGCTTGCTCCTCACCAGCCTAATTGTTCTCTCTATCCCCTGTCTTATCAACACTAGGCCCATCCATCCCCTTATTCTTCCTTTCCCAACCTCGGATAGGACTCACCACCCTGGGTTGTGACATCCCTACCATGCCCGTGCTTTATAGCATTCAATCCCGGGCTCACACATACTGCTTTTCTCCATCCACCTTCTCTACATCCAGCTTTACCAACTCCTTTCTGTGCACCGTGCCCTCCTAGCCTTTCTCCCCTACTTCCTCCCTCTTCCCCCTACCTTCACCTCTACCTGGTGTATATTTTATTTTATTTTTTCTTCCGCTACTTCCTCCTGCAACCTTAGATAACCTGCTTTATCTTCCTATAGACACTTCTATGTATGTAAATACCGTGTAATCTGTACAATATCTGTATAATTCTATGTACATATGAACTTCTTTTCTTCCTCTCTGTAAAGAGTATTATCTGTATTGCCTTGTAAATACCTGTGTTGACCTGTATATACAATTGTTCATGCTCCACCCAGGTCCATCTTGCAAATGAGCTTCTGCTCAACGATGAACGCCTGGTTAAATAAAGACTTGATTGATTGATTGATTGACTGATTGAGTTGTTTCAACTTAGTGTCGCTTCTAGCCATACGATACCAAGTACTTAAGACTACTCTGGGACCAAAGCAGACCTGCTTGATTAACTACATTCTTGTGGGTTCTATTATTTACGGGAAAGTCCTGCATCTTGTCCAGATTAATCCTATAATTAGAGACCTTACTGTACTCAGAGATGGTTCTCAGAGCAGACTAGATAAAAAGGGCAGGTTGGGTAAGATGTAACAAGATGGCCGAGATGTAACAAGATGGCATAGGCCGAGACTTTTAGTTCGAGGCACCCAACTCTAGCCCCATGAATACTAGGATTATTCCTGAGCTTCCATAGAAGTGGCTCAAGATATAGATTAAATAAAAGGGGCGAGAGGGGACAACCCTGCTATGTCCCTGACTGTAAGGGAAAACTAGAAGAAATTACTCTGTTACAATATATTCTTGCACACGGATCAATGTACATTGTTTGGATCCAACAAATGTACTGGGAGGGGAAGCCAAATTTCCTTAAAACTGCAAACATGAAGTCCCAGTCTACCCTATCAAAGGCTTTCTCTGCATCCAGGGAGACCAGCACCGAAGGGTAGATGGACTCCCTGGATGCGGAGAAAATATGAACAAGTTTGCATAGGTGGTCTTGGGAAGACCTTCCAGCCATGAACTCTACTTGTTCTGGACCTATCAAAGCCGGAAGCACCCTGCACAACCTATTGGCTAGCAGTTTGGTGAGAATTTTGATATCGTTATTGATCAAGCAGATGGGTCTATAACTGGAGACCTCATCCTCTGGTTTACCTGCCTTGTGGAGGGCCACTACTAATGCCTCCAGTAATCTGGGGTCTGAGGGGTCCTCAGATAGGATGAAAGTGAAGAATCTATGTAACCGGGGGCAAGCTGATTAAGGAACTTTTTATAGAAATTGGAGGAGAAGCCATCTGGGACCGGGGCCTTGTCTGAGGGGAGTTCACGGACCATATCTCTGATATAGGGGCTAATAATGAGGCCTGATCCACTTCACTTGGGAGGGCAGAGGAATCGAGTCCAAGCAGACCTCAATCTCTTGGGGTGTAGAGGGGGAGAGTCTCGCACTGTAAGGGTCTTATAATACTGTTCGAATTCTGACACAGTCTCCCTAGGAGTGACCTTAAGAGTGCTATCTACTATAGACTGAATGGCTTTCACTAACCTGGCAGATTCCTGATGCTTTATCTACCGGGCAAGTAGATGGCCAGCCTTCTCCCCCTGATCTATGTATAGAAATCGAGATTTAAGGATGGCACACTCTGCCTGTTCCCTCAGCATCTCATTGTACGATTCCCGGAGCTTGAGTAGAGTGCCCTCAGTGTCATCATCTCACCATGCGGGGAGACAAGCTTCAAGTGTCCTGATTTGGAGGCAGTATGGCGCAGTGGGTTAAGGCTCTGAGCTGCAAATCTGGAGACCTGGGTTTGAATCCCACAGCCCCTTAGGTGCATACTGTGTGACCCTGAGCAAGTCACTTAACTTCCTTGTGCTCCCAGGTTGCACCTGCAAACAAGCTTTCAGCTTAGTGTGGCTCACCTGGTAAAATAATTGGTTAAAAAAAAAAAAAAAAATTTGAGATAATAACCCAGAAATGTTGTCTTCCCTCTTCTTTTTCCTAATAGAGGCCAATCTGATCAATTCCCCTCTGAGGTAACATTTCAGTGCCCCTCACTCAATATCCAATTTACCTGTCATGTTTAGGTTGGTTTCCGTGTATTGCTCAACCGTCTGAACCACCTGCTTGACCACTCCAGAGTCCTTCAAGAGCTTATTATTGAGCTTCCACACGGTGTTCCTTTGTTGGTGGGCTGCAAGGGAGACCATACACCAGGTTGGAGAGTGATCAGAAATGACACCCGCCTCTATACCACAGTCCCTGATCCCTGGTAATGCCCTTTTGCTCACCAGAAAATAATCAATTCTGGATGAGGACGCATGGACTGAGGAATGGAAGGTGTAGTCCCTAGAGAATGGGTTTAGCATCCTCCAGGGATCACACAATCCCAAGTGATCTACTATGTCCCTTATGGCCCTCTGAGCTGGTGACAACCCCTGGGCTCTTCTATAAGTTGTATCCATGTCTGGTGTAAACAGAAGGTTCTAATCACCTCCCAGAAAAATGGGAAGGTTGGAGAAAGGGGACAAGACTCTAACAAGCTCTGTTAAGAACTGGGGAGAGTCTGCATTGGGCCATAGGTACACCCAAGCACCAGTTCTGTCTGGTAGAGTGTCCCCTGAAGCACTAGATATCAGCCATTCGGATCCCATATGCATTGCAGGCAGGCAAAAGCCAGCTGCCGAGTAAAGAGAATGGCAATGCCCCTGCTTAGCATGCTGGACCCTGCTGTGAAGACTTGGCCAATATGCTGCCTCTATAGAAGGGCAGACTCCGAATCCAGCAGGTGTGTTTCCTGTAAATAAGTGATGCCTGCCTTGAGATGGCTCAGGTGCTTCAGGACCTGGTATCTCTTTGTCTTGTTCCTGGCCCCCTCTCACATTCCATGACAGGAATCTTACATGCCCTGCCATTTGTCCTCTTGGTTCACGGGATACTCAACTGCAGTTAGCCAGGTGTTCTCGCAACAGGTTGCTGTCTCCCCTAATGAAGATGCCACTATCCCCCTAATATACAAATACCACACATATAGGACATCCTCACCCCTGACCCCCCTCCCCTGCAAGCATGTAAATTAACCACAAATGTGCTAAACCAGGACCCTCCTCCCTCCTCCCCCAAATCCCTCCAATGCAGGTGATAAAATGTTAACAAAGATCAAAAAAGCAGGATAACCGAACTTTATCCACCCTCCCACAAACATTATCTTCCTGTGATGAACAGGCTTACCAAGCCATATCCCTCCCCGCTCCTGCCTATTATTTACTTAGTTACTTACATAAAATGAATATACACTCTAAATAGCCCAACATGGGCTCTGAACACAATTAACTGGATGTTATCCAAGAAAAAAGGAAATTGCACATCTTCTCCCTCCATCATGCATTTAAGAGAGTACACCTTTAACCACAGAATGTAGTGTTAACTGTGCATCCACCTGAAATGAAGAAAGCAAGGCTATGCTGCCCAAAAGTTCACAAAGTGCCCCCCCCCCCCACCAAGTAGTAAACTTGCCAGGTGTCAGCATTGAAGGCAATATTCTGCAACAAAAGTCCCTAGACGTAAAGGAGGCAGAGCATTGGCAGCACACAGTCTATGTCTGGGAACCTTGGCATGACTCGTAGTCTCCACAGGGCAAAAAAGAAAACAAAAAGAATACTCACACCCTAAGTCTTTGACAAAATCCAAGACAGGGAAGTGAAACAGGAACTCTGGACTGGCACTCACTCGAAGATTATTAATTAATGGGTATGTGAAATATTGGTTCCCCACGATGTACGGAAATAAATCACTAGCCGCATTCACTTATGCGGGAATAAAACTGCAGTTAACAAAAACAAAGGCCATTACGTATGATGTATCGGGGCACCCCCAGTTCGACCTCACTCTGCCCCAGCACTTCAAGTCAACAGCCCGGGTCTAAACTCTGAGTGAAAATAAAGAAAGGGGTGCAGGTTGTATCAGTTCCAAAAGGGGAAGCCACACAGAGATAGAAAACATTTTTGTATTTTTATACAAAAAACAGTAACATAAAGTTAAGATTTCATTTCAGTCATATGCTCAGTAAAGACCATTAAGTTGAAAGTCACCAGTTGCCTCTTACCCTCGAAGTGCGGCTGTGAAATCCTAGGTTGCACAGACACTTGCTGAAACCTGCATCATATGAGAAAGCTGGACTCCATCTTGCGCAGCACATGGCAGGGGTTGATGAAATCCTGACCATATGTACCCCAGAATTACAGCCCAAACCAAATGAGAGACCCACACCAAACGCACTAATAAACTAAGAGCCAGCTCCCATTAAATTACTCTTTGTATGCTAGGAGACCAGGGTCTTTAAAGCCATTTCTAATGGAGCAAGCCAGGGGAAGTCAGTCCTGGGTCCAAAACTGTACGGGCATGGCTCGCAGCAAGTGGCCTCCCCAGTCCTGCTATCCACCAGACTAGGTGGGTACTTTTAATCCACATACCAATACAAAATTAGCTGACAGTATCTTAAATAAGGGGCAAGAGAAAAATTCTCTGACTTCCTCAGCAGTCAGCGATTCTTGAAGAGATCGGGCAGGGCCACTGCAAGTTGGAGGCAGTATAGCGCAGTGGTTTAAGGCTCTGAGCTGCATATCTGGTGACATCCAGCAGACCAGCTCTGGGTTTGAATCCCACAGCTTCCACTTGCATACTGTGTGACCCTGAGCAAGTCACTTAACTTCCCTGTGCTCCCAAGTCGTACCTGTAAAAAAGCTTTCAGCTTAGTGTGCTACTCCTGGTTAAACAATTAAAAAAAAAAAGCTCCCTCTCAGCTTCCGATGGTTCTTCAAAGCTTCTCCACTGCCCCTTCAGGAAAATCTACAACTTAGCTGGGTACATTATGTGGAATTTGATACCAGCCAGTATCAATTTTGCCACAATTGGGTGAAACGCCGTACGTCGTTGCCTTACCATGGCTGGGAGATCCTGGGCCACCCGGATTTTGTGAACACCCCATTTTACTTCTTGCAGCTCCTTGATTTTAAGCAGGAAGTGTTGCCACTCCTGGAAATTAAGAAACTTCAAAATTAAGGGTTGCGGTGGAGCACTGGGTGGGGGCATCGGATGTAATGCTCTGTGGGCACTCTCAGTGCAATAGGAAGGCCCAAATGGTGACAGTCTGGCCATCTTATGCACAAGATTTTGGGTGAAGAGGATTGTATTGGTGCCCTCTTCCTTTTTGGGCAAGCCAATGATAACTGCGTTGTTGAGCTGGCTTCTCCACTTGAGGTTCTCTACCTTAACTTCTAGTCTGGCAATCCTTTGTCGGGTGAGGGCAAACTCTGGATCCACTCAGTCGGTTTTCTTCTCTAGGGACAGGATTCTTGCTTCATTATCTCCAGTACACCTGGAGATGTCATCCAAGGCTGCAGATATGGATTTAACTTCTGCCATGAGCGATTTTACCTCCTCCCGAAAGGGTCTAAACTCCTTCAAAAACTTATCCAAGGTAAGCAAGTTCTGATCAGTGGAGAATGCAGTTGTTTTGCCAGTGGCCGATGCTTGTGGCCTAGATTTTTTACTCTGCTTTTCCGGCATGGGAGGAGGTGTATGTTTAGGCAGAGCTGAGCACATCTTAGCCTCCATCGTTCTTCCAGTGCAGCTCAGAATCACTTCTCTCTTGCTTGCAGTAAACGAAGTGAGTCAAAGGTAGGAGAAAATGCAGATTATAATGCCAAATAGCAGAAAATTCAGTTGAGGTAGCGGAAGCTGATCAGGAAGGCTGCTACTTGGACGACCTCATCAAGTGACCTCCCCCACACCTCTCATTTACCTTTGTCATCCACCGGCATGACCTTCAGCTTCTAAGCCTGATTAAGAAGTGACTGAAAACAAGGTAAATTTGTTTAATGGCTTTTTAATGCGTTTTTAACTTTTACTTACAACTTTGTCATTTTTTTTACAATTTTTGCCCCAGATTCCCAATATACACTTTTTTTACCCCACCTTATGAACCAGGTATAGTAGGTGATATTGTTCAGATCCTTCCCAAGCATGTTCTCATAGTCACTGTGCAAAATCATGTACTGGATGGGATGTACACAGATTCCACCTGTCTTGATCATAAAGTGTGGTAATAAAAAGACTGTGTTGAAAATTTAGGGTACAATTCTAAAAAATGAAGTTATTTAGGAGTGTTGCAATTCTTCAACATTTACTAATGCTATTTTTTCACATTTTGACCCCACATTTACAACGTAGCGTTTTTGAGTTTGTCGTGGCGCAGAGGCGCAGACAAACTCATTGCTGTAAGGTGCTCTACAGTGGTGTGCCCAATGGAGAGCTCTGTTTGCAGGGGCAGGTCAGCAGCAGGTGAATCAGTCAGCAGGCTGGCGATGGCTTACATTCAGCTGTTTGGTTTGAGCAGGACAACTTTTCAAAGGACTGGAGCTGCACCAATAGTAGCGTGACTCAGTCCTTTGAAGTTGCATTCCTGTGTTGCATTCCTGGCTGCGCGTTCACACTGCTGTAGCTTACAGCAGTGTGAACGCACTGAGCCCAGGCCTTCCCCCGCACAGTTAAAAAAAAACAAAAAAATGACAGGGTACCCAATCCCCCTGTCGGCATGCCCCCTTCCAGTTCATTTTGCCGACAGGGGAGCCCACTCCACATCGGCATAATGTCCCCCCTCCCAAATTTGTTGTGTGCCGAGGGGGTGCCCAATCCCCCTCAACTCATTTCCCCCCCAGCACTCGGTATGTGCTGATGGGGGTGCCCAATCCCCTGTCAGCTACAGCACCCCCAAACACTCAGGTGACATGCTGGGAGCCCACCCCAGCGTGCCAAATGTCCCTGTAAAAAGGAAAACTTCCCACGAGGTTTTAAAAAAAACAAAATTAAACCTGTAAACTAGAAAACGGTCCCTCGTTGATTCCAGTGGTCCCTCCCCCATCCCGCGTCTACCCTCTGTGCACCCACCTCCCCACACCCCCCTCACCATATACTTACCTCCGGAGCGTGGCGCGACGATCTTCGGTGGACCAGGAACACATCTGCACTCTTCAAAGCTGTCTGCGAACTGAAGAAATGCCGGTAAGCTGTATAATGGCATAAATAGGTTTTTTTAACTTTGGTGCAATCTCAGCCATTTTGGGAATTTGGCACCAAATTTTCAACATGGGGTTCTTGGGATCCCACTTCATGAATTCAGTCACTGTCATCTGAGTTAATCGGTCCCAAAAGGTGATTTCACTGTCCCTGCAGAGAATTACCTTTGGGACTGAGTAACAAAATGACAGTGTCACTGTTCATAAGGTGGACTCCCAAAAGCCTATGTTGAAAATTTGTGACAAAATTCCAAAAAATGACTGTTTTACGAGCCTGCATTGCACAGTTTCCATGCATGCTCGTAACTTCACGAATTTGTAATATTTTCACTCCAGATTTTCAACATTGGCATTTTTTTACACCTCCTCATGAACAGTACAGCTGTCATTTTCAGCATCCTGGACGAAATGCATTTTCGCACTTCTGGGGCAGAATAGCGCGGATGCCGTGGTAAATGAAATCAGTGTTCGGGACAGATTACAAAAATCACAGTGACACTGTTCATGAGTGGAGGTCTCAAAATACCTATGTTGAAAATTTGGTGACAAAAGTCCATATAATGACTGTGTTACTAGCGTGTGTTGCGCAGCTTTCACGCACACACATAACTTCATGAATTTGTAATATTTTCACTCCAGATTTTCAACATTGGCATTTTTTATGCCTCCTTATGAACAGTATAACTGTCATTTTTCATATCCTGGCCGAAATGTGTTTTTGCACTTCCAGTGCAGAATAGCGCAGTCGCTGTGGGAAATCAGTGTTCAGGACAGAGTACGAAAATCACAGTTACAGTAATGACTGTGTTACGAGCGTGCGTTGCCCAGTTTCTACGCACACACGTAACTTTGTGAATTTGTAATATTTTCACACCAGATTTTCAACACTGGGCATTTGTTTACACCTCCTTATGAACAGTACAGCTGTCATTTTTCACATCCTGGCCGAAATGTGTTTTCGCACAATGGCGTGGTTGCTGTGGGAAATCAACTTTCAGAACACAGTAAGAAAATCATAGTGACAGTGTTCATGAGTAGAGGTCATAAAATGCCTATGTTGAAATTTTGGTGAAATTATTCCACTAAATGACTTATGAGCGTGCATTGTACAGTTTCCACATATGCTCGTACATTCGATCATTTTTAATATTTTCACTCCAGATGTTCAACTCTGCCTTCTCTTCACACCTCCCTATGAATGGTACAGCTGTAATTTTCACATCCTGCCCAAACTGTGTTTTCACACATGTGGTGCAGAATGGCGCGGTTGCTGTGAGAAATCAACGTTCGGGACAGATTAACAAAATCACAGTGCCACTATTCATGAGCAGAGGTCCCAAGAGCTTTCATGAGGTGGGGGGTCACAAAAGATCATGTTGAAAATTTGTAGTGCAAATACCAACAAACGCCCAGGCATTAGAGTTTCTAACCGTAACGTCCCCCCCCCCCAAATCCAACCCATGGTGGGGCTCCAGTGCCCTCATCTTCTCTGAACCGCAGACAAATCCTCACTCTTCAAAGCCAGATCATGAATTGAGGAAACAGGTATGCATTTCAGTGTATTGCAACGGGAATGTGAACTGTGATATTTCAAATTCCAACTCAGAACTGCGCTCTATCAAATCAGGCATACACCAAGGGTCCCTCCTGGGACCCCTTCTGTTTAGTATCTTCCTAAACAACCTACCAAAGGCCTGTCATTTAAGGACCCTCTTTTACACAGATGACGCTGTCATCTTTGCAAGTCACCCAGATCCCACCGTGCTTGAAGACAACCTACAACATGGGTTCCTTGAAGTTGAAAAATGGCTCTAATCCCACAAGCTAGTTCTAAACTACGAAAAACAAAACTTATGCTGTTCTCATCTTCCCACCATAAACACAAGTCACATGCCCTCACAGTTAAAAATAACCAAGGAGCCCCCATTGAACAAATCCAGCACTTCAAATACCTTGGAGTAACCCTGGACTGCCACCTTACCTACGAGCAACACATTGATATTGTTTCTAAGAATGTAAATGCTAAACTAGGACTGCTCTACAGACACAGACGAAGTCTGACTCCAGAAGCACTTAAACTTGCAATCCACAGCTCGGTACTATCTGTTATTGACTACTGCTCGGGTTGTATATGGAGCCGCCACACCTACATCTCTCAAAAGACTAAATACTGCCCTAAACAAAGCCGTAGACTTATCACTGGTGCCGCTACCTCACCCATACTTGTGATCTATTCACCAACCGGTGGTTGTTCAAACTACAAGACCGCATCGCGTACCACTCATGTATACTTGTTGCCAGTGTTGCTTGGAGCCCTGCCAACGGGCATCGCCAGTCTTCTATCAAAGCCTCACACTTCGCATCACAGCCGGTCCTCTGTCTCTGAACTCTTTCACGTTCCTAGGGTTCGGACCACCCAATGTCAGCGATTCTTCCTCTACAGAGCTCCTAACTGGAAGAATGGCCTGAGCTGTGAACTGACTGGCATACCTCAACTTACCCAGTTCAAGTGTCTCCTGCATCTGCACATCTCTAAGGAAAGTGAGTGTACCTGCTATAATTAGGCATGCAACTTGCTCCTCATCTGGCAACCTGCATTCCCCAGCCTCCTCGACAAGGCCCCTGGCTGCATCCTTCCTCCCCTGCTCAATCGCCTCTCTCACCCTCCCCCCTACCTGTCATGTCCTGACCCTCCTACTCTGTCCCACTAACTCGCCCACTATGACCCCTGACTTACTCTTTTCCATACCTTTCTTCCTCCTCTCCCCTCATCCCTCCCTCCCCCGACACCTCATCATCCCCTCTCTCCTGTCTCCTTCTCCTTCTGTGCTTGCCCCCGTTCCCACCCATTCTACCCTTTCCTGCCTCGCTCAACATGCTTGACAATGCCGCCTGGCTGCATTCCCCCTGTTCTCTGTCCTGCTGATACTCTTCATCCCCTGACTCACCCTTCCTGATTTCCAAATGGGATTACCCACCCACGTTTCACCTATAAACTCCTAAAATGCCAACTATGTATCTAATTGCAGTTATCTATGTTTACTATGTATTGTGCTGTTCTGCTGTTCGCTGTATTTGATATTATCTGTACATGTTATTTAGCTTTATACTCTGTCTGTTTTGTAACCCCCTCACCATTATTGATGTGGAACCTTTGTAAATGAGCTCCAGTGTGCTCCAAGGTATTTTCTAACCCTAGATTGAAATAAATAAAATAAACTTGGTGGCATAACTTGTTCTTCCTGCTGGGAATTGTAGTCCTACCAATCTGTGTGTACCAACTTCAATTCCAAACGACGAACTTTGGCATTGACAAATGCTTGTTTTATCCTGCCTCATGAACCAGGTGAGTGAAAGTTTTCACATTCCTCAAATGTGGTTTCATAGTCACGCTATGAAATTGTGTTTCAGATGGGATTTAAAAAGTCCCTTCTATCTTAATCATAAGGTGGGAGTAATAAAACGACTATGTGCCAAATATGGGTGTCAAAATCACACAAAACGACAGTTATGAAGAAACACTGATGTTCTTCAACGTTTACTTCTAGTTTTGCTAGTTTACCAGATTTTGATCTCACATTTTCAACATAGCCATTTTTGTACCCCACCTCATGAACATGTCATGTCTTTTTCCAGATCCTGGCCAAAACTTGTGCCGCAAGATGACATTTTGGGCAATATTTTATAAATGAGATCTATCATATCCATAAGATGTTGTAATAAAAAGACTATGTTGAACATTTGTGGTTAAAACTGGAAAAGAAAAGTTATGAACAGATGCTGACTTTTTTCACTGTTTATGCATAACGTTACAATATTTTTCCTTTTTGAACCCACATTTTCAACGTGCTCATGTTTTTTTACCACCATCCTATGAAAATGGCAGGTGTCGTTATCAAATTCCCCCTCCAAAACCTGTTGTCACAGTCATTCCCCAAAACAATGTTATGGGTGCCGTTTCATAACTCACACCGGTCATTTTCATAGGCTGGGCTGGTAACAACTGCTACTGCATTTTGAAACTTCATGGTCACAATGTAAAAAAAGGAAAAAAAAAAAACAATCATTACTATTTTAACTCATGCTATTAATTTTGTTAGGTTTAGCTTTTGCACTATTAATGTCCATCACCTACAAAGCAAATATAAGCAAGCAAACATCCGGCATAAACAAATGCTTGTTTCTTAGTTGTGCTTGTACTGTGTTTGCCCATAAGAATTAATGTTATGTGCCTTTACCATATGTGTAACTATTATTTGAAGAATTTATTTTCTTTATTTCTTTTTGCCACTCCTCTATGATTTATGATGTTTTGTTTCATATTTATCCAAGTTATGTTCATGCTATGTATCATGTTGAGTATGTTGTACAAGGGACCTCCTTGCAAATGAGCTTGCTCAATAGAATTTATCCCTTCAATAAACTGAACTGAAGTGCTTATGCTGAGAACTGTTTGTACTGGTTTACTGCTTTTGTAGTTTTTAATAAAGCAAGTTTTGCATATTTTCTTCTGGAACCTGTGTGCAGTTTCTTTGCTTTCCTCATTGCACTGTCGTACTTTTACTGCTGTAGGAGTCCTTTGGCAGTTTCCAGACATTTTGCCAGAATAGCTGGTAATAGTCAGCATTACAGAACAGAAGTGAGTGGCTTTGTCTTTTAGGAAGTACTTCTTTACTGAAAGAGTGGTGGATGCCTAGAATGGTCTTCCATTGCAGGTAGTGGGAGCAAAAAACAAGGCTTCAAACATGCATGAGATAGGCACAAGGGAATCTCAGGAAGCGGGGGGGGGGCAACGAGAGATCAGGTAGGGTCTGCGGTGGAAGTACAGGCAGGGAAAAATGGGTAGACTGGGTGAGCCAAGCAGTCCTCATCTGCTGACAGATTTTATGTTTCTACAGTGGTTCTTTAAAGGCTCAGCGACTTCATGAACTTCGTGTAGATGAACAGTACACAAACTGAAGAACTGTTGGTGAACTTTGAATGATGTTCATGAATCATTCATGAACGTTCATCAATGCGCACCCCCAGGCTAGTGAGTGCCAGCTCATGTCAGCCCACAGCATGACTGGAGTGGGAAATGAAGAAATAAGAGGTTCTCCGTTAGCGTGCTTTTCAGGCAAAGTGCCATCTTGGCAGGCAGCGGGTGGTGAGCATTGCGAGGGGATTCACGATTGGGTGAGGAGCTAAAGTAAGAGGGCTATTGAGTGGGACAGCCGAGGGGGCAGTGGGTGGTAGATAACGGGGGAGATCTTTTCTTGTACACATTGAGTAGGGACCTGAATACAGTGGAGAAAATCCAGATAAAGCAGAAGCAGGGAACAAATTCAGGTGGGGATTTACAACAAACAGAAACAAGGGAATACAAGCACAAGTTTTGAAGGGGTATCTAATACAAGGAGAGGAATTTACACAGTTTTACAGCAAGTTTTTTTTGTACTCTTTTTAAAGCAACAGGCATGGGGAGAGGTAACAATTGCAGGGACTGGGATTTCAGAAAGTCTCTGTAACACAAACTGTGATTTTTTTTTCCTTTTTCCACAGCAAACTAACACGTTCTGAGTTATTTCATTCATACAGGAAGCAGCTCATGGTCACATGCTCTCTCTCTCTCTCTCTCTCTCTCTAGGTAGGGGATTGAAGGTCACGTGACAGGCAGAGGACCAATCAGGAGCTCAGCAACTAGACAGGAAATACTGCCTTGGGGAGGTCCCATTGGGAGGATAAAGGCAGCCACTCCTAATGTGTCCCATTCACATTCATGTCCCAAAACATGAGTGGAACAATGAAGAGATTCATGTCTTAGACATCCGCAAGTATCCACAGGCAACAGCAGCCATGCACGAAACTCTGCTAGTCCAGTAAGGTAAGGTAGACCACCTGTTCACTTGTTGCTTCCTATTTAAATGGAGTACTGTAAGTAGGATAAGGGGAAACTACTGTTATAGGGAAGGGAGGTCAAGTCCTACAAAGGTTAAGCAAAATCAATCAATCTTTATTTGAACCAGGAGAAAACACCTTTGAGAGGACTCATTTACAAGGTGGTCCTGGGTGGACACTACAACAACATGGGCCATCAAACAATACAATGGCAGCAGACAATGAAGGACAGTAGGTAATTACATAGAGAATAATATATGGGGTGGTGTGTTTAACGAGATTTTACACACACCCGAGTTGTGGGATGCTACATAAACCCCGAGGGCGAAGCCCGAGGGGTTTATAAAAAGCATCCCACAGCGAGGGTGTGTGTAAAATCGAGTTTTACACACACCACCCCATATTTTATTTTTTATAATTGCAGGAGTGCGCTTTTTCGCCTCAGCAATTATAAAAAATTAAATTACCTAACAGATTAGTGTTCAGGAAGCTGCGGACCAGTCTTGATTTTGCGCGGTCCGCAGTCTTCCTAATTATAGGGCTGTACTTGTTGTAGAAAAAAGGAAGAGGATATTTCATTTTAAAAAAATGTGTAGACACTTACGATTTTAGTTTTCATATAAACTTACCGCAGCCGCGCTGCAGCGCCCTGGGCTTCAGAGGCAGGCAGTCTGACATAAATTCAGCTGTGGTGTCAGAGTGGACGGGAAAATACTTGTTTCTGTCAAGTGGTTTACTGCAGAAAATAGTTTTTTTTTTTTTTTTATAGAAGTTCATTTCCCCGAATAGGAGGGACCAGGAAGTGTGCTGCGCAATGGAATTCCGTCACTGAACGTGAACATTGGAGAACAGCGACTGAGGGATGGCTGTTCCTAGGGAAACCTGGTGCGTATTTGCCATTATAACCAGCCGAGCTGGTTATAACGGCAAATTATAACCGGGTTTCCCTATGGGAAAAAGCGCTCGCCGGTAATTATAGTGCTATAATTACTGGTGACCTTATTTAGCGACTGGATTATGAGCACTGTCAGATGCCGTAATAACCCAAAATCGAGTTATTGCGGCATTCTGATCATTTAATACACCCATGCAAAGCTGCGCAAACCGCGCAAAAAAAACCCCACTAATTATAAAAAATAAAAGATAGGCAAGTGTGTTTTATGGATTTTTTACACACCACATGGTTTTGTGACTGTATAAACAACCCCGAGCTTCACCCCGAGGTTTATGGGTCATCACACACCTTGGGTGTGTAAAACAAAATCCATAACATACACTAGCCTATCCATTATTGTCTATGTAATACAATACAACATACGTAGGCTGACAATGCAATCTAAGAAATACCATGGAAGGGAGTAAAGTAGGGGGGAAGGAAATGGCTGGAGTATAGGGTAATATAGGAGGCATAAAATGACTTGGGAGGGCTGGGGGGAGATGGGGAGGGAGGAAAAAATCAGAGGGTGAAGTACATAAATAGGAGGGAGGCAGGATACCAAGGGCAAACCAGGAGAGGGGAACAAGTGTTATATGTAGAACAAGGGGCAAGTATTCAGAGAAGGATGGCATTAAGAGAAGCAGCTACAAGTATCCATTAAGGCAGGGGAGTCCAAACTTTTCAGGGTTGTGAGCCACATTTAAATTTCTGAGTAAGATGTGAGCCACAACAACGTGCAACCTTACCATACCCATATTTATCCATATTTAGGAGCTAAACTAATAACATAGTCACAGTAAATAGTCAATAATCATATTTTATTAAGTTACAGTATTTTTTTAAAATGGTTGTAATTTTAAAATAATTATTCAGAGCGGCTCTGGAGCTTTAGATTTGCGTGTAGACTTAATAAAAGTAGCTTGCTGAGCACTCAGGGCACTTTTCAGCTCCTGTACTTTGACTTCTGTCAAATTTAAAAAACTGTGATGCGTACTTGACACTTAATTATTTGGACTCTTCATATCAGACATTGCACATGGGGTAGTGACCAAGGTAAGTCTGTTCTCTGATGACACCAAAATGGGAGCGGTGGTGGATGGAGGGGAGGGATGGAAGCAGCTGCAGGGGAACCTAAGCAAGCTAGAGGAGTGATCAGAGAGGTAGCAACTGGGGTTAAATGCAAAGAAGTGTAAGGTTATGCACTTTGGGGCGAAGAACCCAAGGAGACAATACTGGCTGGGGGGGGGTTAAGCTGGGGATCACTGAGGAAGAGAAGGATCTAGGGGTAATGATAACAGGGACCATGAACAACACTGCCCAGTGCAGGAGAGCGGCTGCAAAAGTGAACAAAATGCTGGGATGCATAGGGAGGGGGTTTTCATTCAGGCAAAGAGAGGTGATCTTGCCCCTCTACAGGTCACTGGTAAGGCCGCACTTGGGAGTACTGTGTGCAGTTTTGGAGGCCATACCTGAAGCATGATATCAGGCTACTGGAGGGGGTGCACAGGAGGTCAACAAAGACAATGTGTGGAATGGAGGGGAGAGACTATGACAGCAGGCTGGGAGACCTAAATATGTACACCCTGGAGGATAGAAGGGAGAGGGGGGACATGATAGAGACATTCAAGTATCTGAGGGAATCAATATGGATGGGGCAGATGGGGTCTTTAAGCTAAGGAGGGGGAGGGACACCTGGGGGCATGGGCTAAAAATAGAGGGGGGAAGATTTAGGAGAGAAATGAGGAGACACTGTTTCACAGAGAGGGTGGTAGCAAAATGGAACACACTACCAGAATGGGTGGTATCATGTTAATCTGTGAACAGCTTCAAAAGGGCATGAGACAGGGAACAGAGGAGAGTGAGGGTGGGGAAGGTGGTGGGGTGGCAGTGGGATGACAAATGGGAAGGGTTGGGGCAGCTGCAAACTAGGGGTGCTAGCTGCACACTCAAGCAGGCTTAAATAGAGCGGATGGTCTGTTTCTGCTGGCACATTTGTATGTTCGTACGTATAATTGACAAACCCCTTGAGAGCCACATCAAACTGCTTCGAGAGCAACATGTGGCTTGTGAGCTACAGGTTGGCCACCCCTGCATTAAGGAATGTCTCAGCAAGGTCTTAAATGTAAATAGCCCAATGAGATGCGAGAGTTTTGGATATTATTCCAGAGGGTGGGGGGAGTGTGACTTAGGGAGGGTGCGCCATAGCGAGTTCTGATTCAGAGAGTGACAAGCAATAGGTGTGAATATCTTCTAAGTGAATAAAACCTAGTAGACCAAGTGAAAAGATCTGTGATGTATTGGGGAAGTTTGTAAGAGCTCTGTAAGTCCAAGAGGGTAGCATTTTTCAATCTCCTAATTTTTGGCGATTGCCAACAAAGTTGTGTGTAGAGGGAGCAGTGATGAGTATTATATGGGGCGTTGGTAAAATGAATCAGAGTGCCCTGTGGTACAGATTATCCAGCTTGGCTAGGGAGGCAATAAAGCAATGGCCATATAGGAAGTCTGCATAGTCCACCAAGGGGAGAAATGTTGTCTGCGCCAGTCTTATTTTGGCTTTGTGGTTTAGGAGGTGATTAATACGACAGAAAACACCTAGCCTTTACTTTGGCTTTTTTAACAGTTCTTCTAGATGTACAGAGAAAGTGAGCTTACAGTTGAGCCAAAAACCCAAATACTTGAACTTATCCATTGATTCAAGTGGTTCCCCCAAGAGGGTGAGGATACGAAACTTGGGTCCTGTAATGTTAATGTTCACGAATGGGGTATATGGGGAAAGGAACATGACCCAAGTCTTTTCTGCATTGATCAACAGTTTCAGGTGCAAGAGGTTGTGTTGAAGGATGTTGAATTCCTGCTGCAACTCCAAACAAGTAAGTTACAGGGAAGGTCTGGCAACATAGAGAACAGTGTTGTCTGTGAATAAGTGCATACTCACTGTGCTTATTTTAGAGTTGATAAAATTAATATAAATAGCAAATAAAAGAGGCCCCATGATGCGACCCTGTGGGACTCCTCTCTGCAAGATTTTAAGAGGAGATGTTGCCTTGTTCTTTGACTTTCTGTTGTCTGCCTACAAGATAGCTAACAAACCATTTTAAGGTAATGACATCAAGACCAATGTTGTGTAGCATGATTAAGAGTAAGTCGTGGTCAACAGTGTCAAATGCCTTGCTCAGATCCAAGAATAGTGCACTGACGTGATTTTTGGAATCCAGTGCGACTTGCCAGTCATTTGTGACTTTGGCCAAGGCAGAAACAATGCTATGTTTAGGTCTAAAGCCTGATTCCAAGGGCTTGAGCATGTTATGAGATTCTAGAAGTTCTCTTAATTGGGTGTCGACTAGCATCTCAAGAAGTTTTGATAAAATAGGTAGCAACAATATGGGACGGTAGCTGTTGAGGTCGCACGGATCACCTGACTTGAAGGGTGGAATGACGTGCACTATTTTCCATTGAGAGGGGAGAATGCCTTGGGAAAGGGACATGTTAAAGAGGTGAGTGATGGGTGCGGTCAGCAGGTGGAAGACCATTTTTAGAAAGAAAAGTTCAAGATGCTCAGCTCCGGCACTCTTTTTAGTATCCAAGGTCATTAAGCGGTCTTCAACTTGCTTATAGGGTACTGGGCTAAATGTAAACTTAGCAGCTTGTTGGGGGGGATGGTGAGTCTGAAACACATTGCTGAGTGAGCAGCTTACTAGCAGAGGAGGTATCAAAGGCTAAGCCAGCGGTAGCAAAAGGAGTATTTAGTTGATCTAGAATGTCCTGTTTGTCAGTGAAGGTACAATCACCATTATTAATCTTAGTAGAGGTGGAAGAAGTATGACTATGCCCCTCGATTTCTTTCAGGATTTGCCAGACTTTGGCAGTGTTGATTTTGGAGGAATCCAGAGCTAGCTGGAAATAATTTGCCTTTGTGGCTCTTATAAGATTAGTACATTGCTTGCTGGAGATTCTGAAGGCCACCCAGTCGGCAGGAAATTTGGTTTTGCATGCCTTCTTCCATAGGGCATCTCTAGTGTGCAACGATGACTTCAGGGAAGTAGTGAACCATGGACAAGATATTTTTCTAGATCTGATTTTCTCTAGAGGAGCAGGTTTATTAATTAACTTCAGGACGAGGTCCTGGAATAACTTATAGGCCTCTGATATAGAAGGGGCGAGATAGAAATCTTGCCTTTTAATCTGACCTAAATCTGTCAGAAAGTCAGTGCAATTGAAATTGCGGTGACTCCTTTTAAATATAAAGGTGGGGGAGGAGGTAGGCTTGGGAGTAGACCTCACACACTCTATGGCTCTATGGTCACTTATGCTATTATGGAGGACCCCAGTACAAACAAATTTATGCAGCTTGTTGACAAGGATTAAATCAGGAGGGTGCTGTTAGCTGATTTTTTTGTGTTAGGCCGAGTGGGCTCCTGAATGCGCTGAGTGAGACCATAAGTGTCGCATAAATCTTTAAGGGGTTTGGAACAGGGAGACTGCCAATCAAGGTTAAGGTCGCCTAGAATGATTACTTCTGAATTGGAGGCATCCAGCAGTTTACGAAGGTGGAGTAGTATTTCAAGTCCCCCTGATGGGGGTCTATAACAACCAGTGATAAGAATAGATTCCTCAGAGGGTAGTAAGATCTTTAGGGTCAATCTCTTGAACCCTTTAGGTACAGAGGCAGAGTCAATAATTGAGACTGAGAATTTATCCAGTACATATATTGCAACTACCACCACCACTACCACCACCTCTAGAAGGTCTATGATCTCTAGAAACATTGTAAGAGGGAATATTAATGACATGGTCAGGTGTAGTGCCTATTAGCCCGGATTCCGATATTACTAAGATGTGATGTTTAGTGTGGCAGGTCTGAATAAGGTCTTCTTTTTTCAGTAGACTGTAGGCATTGATAAGGAGAAAGCTCAGACCTTTTAGGTAGGAAAGGTCAGACTGTGCTGCAATTGGTGAAGGAGGACCTGGGTTTAATTTTACATTTTGAGAACATAACAGCAGTAGGAGAAGACGATTCTTGAGGCTACTGAGTATCACCTTGAGAGTTAGTCGCCACCCCTGTTTATGGAGGGGTGGGACAGTGTCGGAAGAACGTGGAAAGTCATAAAGATGGGAGATGGATGAGGCATATAATGCCACCTTAGGAGAAACAACTCAAGAGAGAGAACTGCATGGTATTAGAGTAGGTTTCTGGCAAACGTCTCTGCTCCATTGGGCATAAGTACCAGGTGAGTAGCTAGGCATCACAGAAGATACAGTACTTTTTGGAAGAATAGGGCAATCTCTATCAGAAGTGGGGTCATCAAGAAGAAGGAAGGTACTAGCAAGAAAGCCCAGCATAACAGACTATGTTGTATGATGTTGGCCTTCAGTGCCATTTTAATCCAAATGATTTAGTTACTTATGCAAGTAAGAATATTGCTAATACAAAATTGGGTAACAGTAACAATTAATGGTCAGGACAGAGCACTGTGTAAACAGGGAAGTGACGGAGTCCCTCTAGTGGTTGAAGTATATAAGGAACTAATGGGAAAGTTGGTAGTTAGTTTTACAGCCACATGATCACCACTAGATATAAATAAAAAGATCCAGATAGGGCTGGTGGGGGAATGGTGGGGAGCCAGTGTGCAGCACCAGCGGAAAGCTCCTAACAAGTCACAGGGTGCTGAAGAGAAGTATACCTACAGGATCCAGTTGCTGGGCGGTGCAGGGAATCCGAACCACCAGAGCAGTTCTGGCGAGCGGAGGTGGGGGGGGTACTCTATCGGGCAAACAGCAGCCTGGGAAGAGAGAGAGAGAAGGAGGATTTACTTAAAAGCAGGGAAGATAATGGGGATCTAAACTGGAGGGAGGTTTTAGCAGAAAGCAGGTCAGGAGTTGCAGGGCGTTACCCAGGAGTGAGGGAACAGACGGGGATGGGAGCTGAAACAAAGGGGAAAGCAGCGGGGGGGGCTCTAAGCGGGCTGGGGAGAGTAGACAGGAGAGCTTAATTTCCTTTACTTTCTGTAAAGAGGGCAAGAAAAAAAGATAGAAAACTGTACAGCAACTTATGGGGAAAGAATAGGGTAGGCAGCGATAGAAAGGCAGGAAAAAATCTTATCTGACTGTAACTTAATTACACAACATAAGGTAGCATTTTTAACAAATGAATACAGTTATACAGGCATCTATTCCATTTTCAGTGAAATGTAGAAAAAAAGAGCAACAGTGGAGGGGTTTAAGCATGCCTGGGACAGGCACAGGAGAAGCTTGAGGGGGGAGCGAGTGATGAAAAGCCATTGATCACTCAGGGTCAGTGGTCACATACAATGTATAGGACCTGCAGGCAGACTGGATGGGCCTAGCTGTCCTTATCTGCTGACAATTTCTATTTTTCTATGACAAGCAGGACACAGTTCAATTGGAGGCACAGAGAATGGACAGTAGCCAGGCAAGTTGGCAGTTACAAGTTGGAGCCAATCTGTGGTATTCTTGAAATGGGTGCCAGATTTGAAGCTCCTAACAAGCTGCAGGGTGTGGTAGAAAAGCGTACCTACAACAGTTTTTCAGGATCCAGTGACCGGGCGGTGCTGGGGATCTGAACTGCCGGAGCGGTTATGGCGAGCCGGGAGACTGAGGTTCCCTCTCGGGCAAACAGCAGCCTACAGCAGCTTTTCAGGATCCAGTTGCCAGATGGTGCTGGGGATCTGAACCCTCAAAGTAGTTCTGGTGAGTTGGGGGGGTGAGATGCCCTCTTGGGCAACCAGCAGCCTGCAGCGGCTTTTCAGGATCCAGTTGCCGTGTAGTGCTAGGGATCCAAAATGCAGGAGAGGTTCTGGCAGGTGAGGAATCTTCTTGGGCAAACAGCAGCAGTGGCTTTTTGGGATCCAGTTGCTGGGCAATGCTGGGGATCCAAACTGCTAGAGTGGTTCTGGCAAGCCAGGGAGTGTGACGCGCCCTCAACAGCAGCAACAACTTTTCAGGATCCAGTTGCCGGGTGGTGCTGATGATCTGAACCACCGGAGCGGTCCTGTTAACCCTTGGGGGGGGTGAGGCGCCTTCTCAGGCAAAAAGCTGCCTACAGTGGCTTTCCAGGATCCAGTTGCCAGGTGCTGCTGGGGATCTGAACTGTCGGAGCAGTTATGGCGAGCCGGGGGGGGGGGGAGTGGGGGGAGTGAGGTGCCCTCTTGGGCAAACAGAAGCCTGGGAAAAGAGAGTAGGGGGATTTACTTAAGAGCAGCGAAGATAATGGGGAAAAAGGTAAATGAAAAATCAATAGTAGTGTGGGAACACAGTTAACACTCTATCAAGGGAAGGGGGATAAAGTGAGTAAAAGAAGCCACATGTCCTAATACCCTATCTAAGGTCATGTTACAAAGGGGCAAGAAAAAAGGGAATTGTAGAAGAACCCTATCTAGGGTAAGGGTTCAGACACACCAAAAGGTTAGGTAAAGCACAGGAAGAGGAAAAGTACAGTGAAGCCAAGAGGGAGATAGACATAAGAGGGGTATAAAGACAAGGGAAAGGCAGGGAAGCATGTAGTTAAGAGGATAAGTGTCATCAGGCATGGGAGTGGTACAGTGTAATGGGTGTGATGCCTCAGTCTTCAGAGGCATGTTCTGGAGACTGAGGTGTTGCTCCATATACAGCCATCAGACTGCTGACAGCAGAAGTCACTGAACTCAGAGCTGAACTAGCATGACTGCAGGGCACCATCTGCCTCATCCAGGGGCCACTAAGACTGCCACTGCTTCCCTAAAGGATGACAGTAAAGAAGCAGAGGTGGCTGGACCTCGGTGGGCTCTGGGAGGGTGGGAGGAGGAAGAAAGGGAGCACCCTTCAGACCTTACTGCTGCACAATTCCTTCCTTATTCTGGCAGGGCAAATAAGCCAGGAGGAGACACCCAAGGCAGTAGAAAGACAAGATGTGATGTGGGTCCTCAAAGGTGGAGGCCCCAAGGGGGGAGGAAGAGGCTTCCAGCCAAGCAGTTGCTGGTGAGGGACTCCATAATCAGGGAGATAGAGTTGGGGGCAGCAGAAGGGGAGGAACAAGGCAGTAAAGTGCCTACCAGGCACTTTGGCGAGGAGGACTGGATGGGGGATTATAGAGCTCACCAGGGAAGAGAGGGTAGGGAGGGAGTTGGATGTCATTGTCTATCTGGGGACAAACAATCCGGTAAGGGATGAAGCAGGGTAGTGCAGGACAGGTTGAGGGAGCTGGGGAGGGGCCTGAGGCAGGTAGTTCATATGGTGGCATTCATTTAGGTGCTACCTCTATTCAGCCAGGGGAGGGCTAAGGAACTCTGCACCAGGTCCATCAATGAGTGGTTAAAGGCACAGTGCACAGAGGAAGATTTTGGCTACATTGGGGACTGATGTCCCATCTGGGGGATAATGGCCCTGTATAAAACAGATGGCCTTCATCCATCCTGGAGAGGAACAGCGGTCCTGGGTGGAAGGTTTAGATGCTACTTTGATTGGTATTTAAACTAGCCATGGGGGGAGACAGAAAGACTGTGTGAGGCAGAGACTGCCTCCTCCCAAGACTAGAGAAACAGGAAAGAGAAGTCCGGGGAAAGAACTTCCCCACAGTTAGAGGAGAGCAAGGTCAAGGAGGCAGGCAAGGAGGGTAGGCAGAAAAATAGCGAAAAAGTGGAGGACAAGACTGGGGAAATGAAAGACATAATGGATGGAAGCAGGGAGGGGGGACAGGTTGGGGGAGAGAGGGACAGAGGGAATGGAAAGCCATGTGTGCCAACGCAAGGAGCCTACAAACAAAATTCCTGACCTTGAAGTGATCATTGCAAAAGCAGACCTGGATCTGGTGGCCATAATAGAGTCATGGTGCAGCCACAACCACGGCTGGGAAGTGGCCATCCCAGGCTACATCATGTTCTGGAAGGACAAGACATGGAGGAAAGGTGGATGGGGTGGTATTATTTTATATGTCAGGAAAGGTATAAAGGCCACTGAGATACAGGGGCAACAGGGGGTAAGGAAGGGCTGGATACACTATGGGCCAGCCTAAAGTCAGGGTCAGGGGCTCTAGTTCCCATGGGGGTGGTGTACAGATCACTGACACAGAGGGAGTAAGTAAAGAAAGCTTTGTGGTAAGCCATCAGCAAAATGGCAAGCAAAGGCGAAGTATTGATTTGGGGCACATTTTGCTGGATGTAGACTAGGGCATTCTCAATGCAGCTACACCAAGAAGCAAGGCCATCCTTGACTCCATACAAGGGGCATTTCTCAGGCAGCTGGTTATGAAACCCACTGTAGGTGGGCAGCACTGGATCTGGTATTTACAAACAGGGACAGCATTGCAGACATCACCGCAGGTAGTCCTCTGGGTACAAGCACTTATCTTACTGTATGGTTTGGCATACGGATTGGGCAGGAGAAAAAAAGACACTAAGACGAGGGTCCTAGATTGCAGGAGGGCAGACTGAAGACATGGGAAACTGCCTCAGTAAATATCTCGGGGGGTGGGTGGGTGGAGGAAGTGGAAAAGGATAAAGGAGGGAACAGCCAAGACATCGGTATGCTATTTGAAGAAGGTGAGCAAGGAAAGGAAGAGGCCACTATGGTTCTCTAAGGAGGTGTCAAAGGCAGTGAAGGAGAAGACAGCATTTAGGAAGTACAAAGGGACCCAGATGGTAGTAGACAGGGAGATGTTTCTGGCAAAGCAAAGAGAAGCAGGAAGGAGAGTGAGGGGAGCGTAAGCACAAACAGAGGAGAGGATAGCTAAGCAGGTCAAAAAAGTGGAGAAGAGCTTTTATCAATCAATCAATCAAAGTCTTTATTTGACCAGGCGATCACCGTTGAGCAAGTGCACTATCGAGGTGGACCTGGGTTTGTTAACAAGGAACAAGAGACAATATACATGGGATGTAACACACAAGAAAATAGTAATAATATAAATAAAGTGAGATACAATAATACAGTATATACAAAGTATCAGCAGGTAGCATTGACAGTAGTATATGTTTGGAACAGAAGATACAGCTAGTTTTGGGTGGGACACAATTTTCATAAAAGTAAAGAAATATACATATCAGGTGCACGAACACAAATAAAACCTAATATAAAAAGATATATAGTGATATGGTATGGAGAATTTAGAGCTGGAACCAGGGTCAAAGGAATGTGGAAGGGACAGATATGGGGGCAGAAAAGGGGGAGAGGGAAGAGTCGACTATAGATGTGATCAGTCGTTTAACAGTAGTAATTAGAGTATGCTTGGACTTATAGGAGTCACTATTTAGGGTAGACAGGCACAGGACACCTTATTATGATGTAGATATAGAGATTTAAAAGCTGCTGGGCTGATGGGGTGAGTTAATTTCAAAGTTTTTTGCAACTTGTTCCACAGTTGAGGGAGCACAAAGCTGATGGCTGTTCTGCCAATCTGAGATTTTGCTTTGTAAACATAAAGGTAGATATATGAGGTGCTTCTCAGGGCATACTTCCCCAGAGTGCACAAAGGTAAACAGACAGAGATATATACTGGGGCAGTTTATTTGAGATAGCTTTGTATGTCCAAACCGCAGCATTTTTTTGCCGTCTGTAAGCGATGGATGACCATCCCACTGCCGTGTACAATGCACAGTGGTGGGTTGAGTATGGAAGACCCGTGATAAATATTATGGCTCTGTGATAAAGCGTATCGAGTTTGACTAGGGTACCTGCAGGTCCCTCACTATATAGAAAGTCTGCGTAATCCAGTAGGGAAAGAAAGGTAGTTTGAACCAGTTTTAGGTACGTGAGTGAAAAGAGGAAGACAAGGGGAGGGATAGTGAGAATCAGGAAGGGGAGCAGTGCAAAGGGAGATCAAGAGAAAGCTGAAATTTGAAATGATTTCTTCTGTTTGGTCTTCACAGTAGTGGGAGGTGGAACGGGCCTGCATGTAGCAACAAGCACCAGGGGAAGGGGAGGGGGAGTGGACACAAGCCCATTCTCAATAATGAGAGTCCAGAAGGGATGGGAAGCCCTGAAGGAGAATGAGGCAATGAACCAGATGGAATTCAACCAAGGGTCCTATAAGAACTGAACACTGTGCTAGCTGCCCCATCTGGCAATGCTGTTCAGCACTTCATTAGAGAAGGGGGTAGATCCAGAGGACTGGAGAAGGACTGATGTGGACCCTCTGCAGAAAAGCAGAAACAGGGAGGAGGCTAGAAACTACAGGCCAGTCAGTCTCACATCAGTGGTGGGGAAATTAATGGTGACCCTACTGAAGGAGAAGCTCATAGATAACCTGGAGGCTAGTGGGCTGCAAGACCACTGGCAGCATAGTTTCATGGAAGGGACACCATGTCAAACAAATCTCGCAGATTCTATTGACTGGGTTACTAGGGAGGTGAATCAAGGGAGAGCAGTGGATGTGGTCTATCTGGACTTTAGTAAGGCTTCTAAAGCTGTGCTGCACAAGAGGCTTGTTAAGAAACTAAGCAGCCTGGGTGCGGGGGATAAGTAATAAGATGGGTATCTAACTGGTTGAAGGAGAGGAAGCAAAGGGTGATGACAAATGGCAGACACTCAGGGGACAGGAGAGCGACTAGTGGGGTGCCACACGTATCAGTGCTGGGACCAGTCCTCTTTCACGTCTTCACAAGTGACATTGCTGAGGAGCTGGAGGGGGAGGTGTGTCTCTTTAAAGATGATACAAAACTCTGCAACAGGGTGGACACTCAGGAAGAGGATGGAAAGAATGCCAAAGGATCTGGGGTAACTAGAGGAGTGGTCTAGTGTGCAGCAGCTGGGTTTCAATGCCATAAAGTGCAAAGGTTTGCACCTGGAGGAAGAACCCAGGAGCTGTGTGTAAGATGGGGGGGGATAGTTATAATCACAGTCACCAAGCAAGAAAGAAAGCTCAGGGTCATCATATCTGATGACCTCAAGGTCACTGGTCAGTGTGACAAGGCAGTGGAATAGGCTAGTAGGATGCTGGAGTGCATTGGGAGTGGGAATTCTAGCAGGAGCAGGGAGGTGGTGCTGCCGTTGAATTGCTCACAAGTGAGGCTCCATCTGGAGTACTGTGTCCAGTTCTGGAGACCGCACCTCCGCAGGGACATTGATAGGGTGAAGGTGGTACAGAGGAGGGCAACCAAAATGGTGTGAAAGTTATATGGAAGGGGAGACTGTGGAGGTGGTAAAGGGAAGGTTCAGAGGATTGGGAAAGCTGTGCAAGGAAGTAGGGGAGATGGTATGCCAGAGGTGCTCCCAGTACCCCGAGTGAGCAGAGTGAGGAAGGAGAGGATTAGGGAATCTAACGTGTGGCTGGAGGAGTGATGTAGACTGCAAGGCATGGGAGGGTGGGGATGGGGCAGACCTGGGACAATAATGAACTATATGCAGAAGATAGGCTGCACCTACTGTAAGTCATGAGGGAAAGGGGTATTAAAGCAGAAGCTACATGAGTATATAGCAACACAAGTGAATTTAAACTAGCTGGAGGGGTGGTGGGTGGTCAGACTAATAGGCAAGGTAGCCAAGGACGGGTGAGCCTACCTCCCCCCCAAGCTGGTAAGAAGGTACTTGGGGATTTAGTCAAGAAGGGGCAGGGTGGGGAGAGGGATCTGTGAAAGGAAGGAAAGGTGACACAGTGGAGGGTGGTCTCGGTGAATGCAAGAAGCCTTGGAGTAACAAGGCAGCGGAGCTACAGGTGCTCTTGGCTGTAGGGAGGGTGGACATCGTGGCCATTACAGAAACATAGGCAACAGAGCAACTGGACTGGGACCTGGCACTCCCAGGGTTCAGACTATACAGAAAGGACCATGGGGAAGGGGGGTGGCTGTCTACGTGCAGGAGGGGATCAAATGTACAAGGGAGGACAAGGAAGAGAGGGATACAGAGGCAATGTGGTTACAGCTCCTGGACTCCAGGGGAAGAAAGTTGAGGTTTAGGGTGGTGTACAGGTCACCATCCCAGACAGTGGACAGGGACAGGGAACTGGCAGAACAAATCAGTAGGGTATGTAGGAGGGGGAAGGTGGTCATGCTGGAGGATTTCAACTTGCCGGGGGTGGACTGGACTGTGCCAATCACCTCCAGTGCCAAGGAGAGGGTCTTCTTGGACATTATCATTGAGGCACAGGTCAGGAAGCTCAGGGAAAACCAGGAGCAGTTGTTGAATGTACCAAAAATATTTATTTACAGTAGCAGTAACAAAGAAAATAAACTTGTTCAGAATAACTATGTACAGATAAAGCTACCAACAGTCCCTATTTTCCCAGGACAGTCCCTATTTTAGGCAGCATGTCCCAGTGTCCCCACAAGTTTTGAAAAATGCCACTTTTGTCCTGGTTTTTGCTTACTTGTCCCAGTTTTGTCCCTTTTTTTATTTTGCTGACTGCTAATCCATGAGTGACAGTTATTTCAGCACCACAGTGGCACTGCTCGGGCTGGACAGCAGTTTGCAACTTCAACCCCTGCACCTGTGTTGCACTGCAAGCATGTCAGTGGGAGCACAGTAAAGCATGTTTCTTCCAGTTAAATTAGACTGGGTAATAGTGCAAACAAGCACATGTGGACATCTGCCTGCCAGCAGTCGAGAGGGACTCCGGACAGAGAAGAGACTGACAGCAGGGACCTAAGGTACCCAAACCTGATCAGTTGTAGAGAAGTGTATGAAAACAATCTGGTGTGGTGGTGGGAGTCACTGAAGCAAAGTTTGCTCAGCAAATGAGACGAGTGTAAGCAGGTTGGATGGGACTGTCAGGAGGAGCAATACATGCAGCTCAAATGTCTGATCACAATTTGACACAGGTTTGATTCTAATGAACTTTCTGTACATCATGATTTGGAACTTGCTGCAGCAGAATTATGTATTGTTTTAACCTGAATGTTTGTGGGCAGGCCCGGTGGCACTGAGGATTGAGGCGCTGGACGCCACACCTCATGCCACTCCGGCGACCCAGGTTCGTAGTGAGCCTGGGCTGTTGTGGGGGTCGGCAGGGGAGTAAGAGTATTGAGCACCTGGAGGGCGGCTCTCCTCTCCTCTCCTGGGAGGGAGGGGAGTCCAGAGTCGATGCTTCCCATCTCCTTGCAGAGGCCAGGGGTACAGCAAGCATTGCAGCAGATGTCGGGGGATGAGGAGTGGTGACACCAGCAGTGATGCCTTAGCGTAGGGTGCGTGCCACTCCTCCAAGTTAAAGCAGAGGAAAAACACCTGCGGGTGCCGGGGAGACGATGCACCGGAGGGTGCCTCCAATATACCCTTGCCTGCCTGACTACCCCTGATCCGACGAGATTCAAAATTTTCTGGGTGATTGCTGCCCCACCTCGACCCCCCCGGGGATAAGCCACGGCCCATGGGACCGAGGGGCACTCTGGCAGCAAGTGAGGCAGGAGGATGACTCCGAGGTGCTCCCGATGGGTCGGCACCCGCAGGATGTAGGCGTGGAAAAAATAGTAATTAAAAAAAAAAAATAACCTGAATGTTTGCTACTGGTGTTACTGTGCGGCAGCATGGCCAGAGCAAGCAGCAAAATTTTATTGATTGTGCACAGTATTGACTAGGTGGTGGGGAGGGGTGGGGTGGGGTGTCATGGTCAGGATGGACCGTCCCAGTTTTAGGCCTTGGAAAGTTGGTAGCTTTATGTACAGAGGAGAAATACAGTTTTGCTTCAGTCTCTGTGTCCCTTTTTCTCCTTCTAATCTCTCTTGCAGTTGAAGTTTAACTCTTATAAATCCTTTCCAATCCCCATTCTTAGCAAGCATCCTGTTTTTGTAAATATCAGGCAGGAGCTGCTAGAACACATTGTGCCTGAGCTCAGAGGTCCCGTTTCCACAGCTTTTGCAAAAAGATCAAAGATTTGCACTAAGGTGACCTCTAGTTTCCAACAGCTTTTTATAGTCATCTCAAATTATAAATACATACATTTCAACAGTAACACTATATATTTTCTAAACAAAACAGATCCCAACATCAGTTACATTTTCATGCAATGGTTTGCACATATTTTCATATCAGCAGATGTGCAAGGGAGGAAAAGACAGACAGCAAGAGAGGACTGAGAGACAGAGAGAGTCAAAGAATTGTGAGCCTGTTGTGTCAACGAAGTCCAAAGTCTCAAAGGAAAATTTAGTTGTGCAACCAGACAAGAGACAGGAAAGGGAAAGAACAGATCCTTGCATTTAAACACTTTCTCCAAAACAGCTGGGATAGGGTCCTAGTCTACCCTGTCACACGCATTCCAGAAGGGGTTCCTGACACAGCCGGTTGACAAACTCACAAGACTGGGGAACACGCTGGACCTAGTACTATCTAACAGTGAGGCAGTGAGGGATATAAGGGTGGAGGATACGTTAGTTGACAGCGATCATCAAACGGTGTGGTTTAACATCACAATGAGCAGGGAGCCAGAGGAATCCGCAACAAAGATGTTGGATTTCAGGAAGGCAGCCTTCAGGAAAATGGGGGATGCTGAAGGGGAGACTTGAAAGAATAAAGCAAGGGATGGGGACAGCGCAGAAGTGGGACATAATGAAGCAAGGAACCATAGAGGCAACTGAAACGTGCACCAGGTTGCAGAGTAAGAAGAATAGGGCAAAGAGACCATGCTGGCTAAACAGGGAGGTGATAGAGGGGTGAGAGCAAAAATAACAGTGTGCCAGAGGTTCAGAAGGACAAGGAAGGGGAAGGACAGGGAGAAGTACACCAAATGGTCCAAGGAGATGACCAAGAGGGTAAGGGTGCGAAAGCCACTAGGAAACTCAGATTAGCGCAGGGAATTAAAGGAGGGGAGATAGACTTTTTTAGATAGGTCAGGAAGAAAACGAAGTGTAAGGACAGTATAGTGAGGATAAAAAGGGGGAAGGAGTGGGTAGAAAAGGGGAAGGAACAAGCGGAAGCACTGAATGAGTACCTCTGCTCAATGTTCACAAAGGAGGAGGGGGGGTCTATTACCACGCTGGTCAGGGGGAGGAGGGGTGTGAGTTAACAGTTGGTAGGATAGATGGTAGCAGAGTCTTGGAAGGGTTAAGGGCACTGAAGGTGAATAAAGTGCCAGGGCCAGATGGTATCCACCACAGGGTGCTGCAGGGGATGGCAGAGGTTCTAGCTGAACCACTGGCGGACTTGTTCAGCACCTCTCTGGAAATGGGGGAGGTGCCTCAGGACTGGAGGATGGCCCATGTAGTACCGTTACATAAAAGTGGTCCAACAGACGAGCCAGGGAACTATAGGCCAGTCAGTCTGATGTCCATAGTGGGAAAGCTCATGAAGACGATACTAAAAGACAGGCTGGTGGCATTTCTGGAGAGAAACAACCTGCAGGATGGGAGGCAGGATGGGTTCATTTCAGAGAGATCCTGCCAGACCAATCTTTTACAGTACTATAACTGGGTGAAGAGGGAGTTGGATAGGGGCCATGCTGTGGATGTGCTATACTGTCCTTATACAGTACTATGAGTGGGAGAGGAGGAAGTTGGATGGGGGCCATGCTGTGGATGTGCTGTACTGTCCTTATACAGTACTATGACAGGGTGATGAGGGAGTTGGATGGGGCCATGCTGTGGATGTGCTGTACTGTCCTTATACAGTACTATGACTGGGTGATGAGGGAGTTGGATGGGGGCCATGCTGTAGATGTGCTGCACTGTCCTTATACAGTACTGTGACTGGATGACGAGGGAGTTGGATGGAGGCCATGCTGTGGATGTGCTGTACTGTCCTTACACTGTACTATGACTGGGTGATGAGGGAGTTGGATTGGGGCCATGCTGTGGATGTGCTGTACTGTCCTTATACAGTACTAAGACTGGGTGAGGAGGGAGTTGGGTGGGGGCCATGCTGTGGATGTGCTGTACTGTCTTTGTACAGTACCGTTACTGGGTGAGGAGGGAGTTGGATGGGGGCCATGCTGTGGATGTGCTGTACTGTCCTTATACAGTACTAAGACTGGAAGAGGAGGGAGTTATATGGGGGCCATGCTGTGGATGTGCTGTACTGTCCTTATACAGTACTATGACTGGGTGATGAGGGAGTTGGATGGGTGCCATGTAATGGATGTGCTGTACTGCCCTTATACAGTACTGTGACTGGATGACGAGGGAGTTGACGGGGGCCATGCTGTGGATGTGCTATACTGTCCTTATACAGTACTATGACTGGGTGACCAGGGAGTTAGATGATGGCCATGCTGCGGTTGTGCTGTACACTCCTAATACAGTACAATGACTGGGTGATGAGAGAGTTGGATGGGGGCCATGCTGTGGATGTGCTGTACTGTCCTTATAGAGTACCAAGACTGGGTGAGGAGGGAGTTGGACTGGGTGACAAGGAAGTTGGATGGGGGCCATGCTGTGGATGTGCTGTACTGTCCTTGTACAGTACCATGACTGGGTGAGGAGGGAGTTGGATGGGGGCCATGTTGTGGATGCGCTGTACTGTCCTTATACAGTACTATGAATGGGTGACGAGGGAGTTGGATGGGGGCCACGCTGTGGATGCGCTGTACTGTCCTTATACAGTACTGTGACTGGGAGACGAGGGAGTTGGATGGGGGCCATGCCGTGTATGTGCTGTACTGTCCTTGTACAGTACCATGACTGGGTGAGGAGGGAATTGGATGGGGGCCATGCTGTGGATGTGCTGTACTGTCCTTGTACAGTACCATGACTGGGTGAGGAGGGAGTTGGATGGGGGCCAATCTGTGAATGTGCTGTACTGTCCTTATACAGTACTATGACTGGGTGACGAGGTAGTTGGATGGGGGCCATGCCGTGGATGTGCTGTACTGTCCTTGTACAGTACCGTGACTGGGTGTGGAGGGAATTGGATGGGGGCCATGCCGTGGATGTCCTGTACTGTCCTTGTACAGTACCGTGACTGGGTGTGGAGGGAGTTGGATGGGGGCCATGCCGTGGATGTGCTGTACAGTCCTTGTACATTACCGTGACTGGGTGAGGAGGGAGTTGGATGGGGGCCATGCTGTGGATGTGCTCTACTGTCCTCATACAGTACCGTTATTGGGTGATGAGGGAGTTGGATGGGGGCCATGCTGCGGATGTGCTGTACTGTCCTTATACAGTACTATGACTGGGTGACGAGGGAGTTGGATGGGGGCCATGCTGTGGATGTGCTATACTGTCCTTATACAGTACTATGATTGGGAGACGAGGGAGTTGGATGGGGGCCATGCCGTGGATGTGCTGTACTGTCCTTTTAAAGTACCGTGACTGTGTGAGGAGGGAGTTGGATGGGGGCCATGCTGTGGATGTGCTGTACTGTCCTTGTACAGTACCGTGACTGGGTGTGGAGGGAATTGGATGGGGGCCATGCTGTGGATGTGCTGTACTGTCCTTGTACAGTACCATGACTGGGTGAGGAGGGAGCTGGAGGGGGGCCAAGCTGTGGATGTGCTGTACTGTCCTTATACAGTACTACGACTGGGAGACGAGGGAGTTGGATGGGGGCAATGCTGCGGATGTGCTGTACTGTCCTTATACAGAACTATGACTGGGTGATGAGGGAGTTGGATGGGGGCCATGCTGCGGATGTGCTGTACTGTCCTTATACAGTAGTATGACTGGGTGATGAGGGAGTTGGATGGGGGCCATGCTATGGATGTGCTGTACTGTCCTTACACAGTACTGCAGTACAGTACACTCCTCATAGTGTCTATGAAATCCAGTAGATTAAAGGAACTCCAGGAAATTCCGGGCTCTGCGACAAAACATTGATCATCTGCAACAATCTTAAAGTGAGGTCGGGGACACTGCCTCCGAATGTCTTCCACCTTATTCGCAAAGAATCGAGCGATCTCCTCGCAATTAATTTGCATGAAGGCACGACGGATCTGCCGACAGACTGGGTTGCACAGTCTGTCGCCAGTTCTGAAGAGCTGAGCCGGTCGATTCTGAGCGACATAAATTTCCCTGGACAGGAATTCTGCCTTCTTATGGGAAATTGCTGTTTGGTAGAGCTTATAATGCTCTAGCAATATAAGATGGTCGGCATCAGAGGCAGTCTTCCTCCAACGATGCTCCAACCTACGCCCCAACCTCCACATCCCTCTCAACGCCCCATTAAACCATGCGGCAATGGGACGATGTGGAAGGGGGCGAACACGGGCTGGTGCCATTCTGATCAAGAGCAGCTGAGATGGCCCCTTTATAGGCCACTACCAGCTGCTCATGATCAGTGCACAACTCGTCAAACGAGAGGTCAATAACCACCATCAGGACTTCAGGGACAACGTCCCACAATGGGCAGTACTTGACCAACTCCACAGGGGCCGACCTACCCAGGGGGCCTCAAAATTGAACCCAACTGAGTAATGATCAGACCAACCGACTGGTTCCACCACCAAGTCAGACGCCTCGATCCCCAGGAGGAAAACCAGATCAAGAGAGTGACCTCCTTTGTGAGTAGCTGTGGATCATGGGGTTTTGCTCAGTTGCTTGGGGTCCATTTTTGGACTATCGGGTGAGGTCCTCAGATGGTTTTCATCTTACCTCGAGGGGAGAATGCAGAGAGTGGTCTCGGGTTTGCATTCATCCGGGGCCTTTTCTCTGCCTTACGGGGTACCTCAGGGCTCGGTGCTTTCCCCCATGTTATTCGCAGTATATATGCAACCCCACGGAGACATTGTAAGATGTTTTAGCTGAGGTTTCACTGCTACGCTGATGATACCCAGCTCTACCTGTCTTTTGCACCTTACCAGGTTGGTGCTATCTCGGTGCTGAATAACTGCCTCGCTGATATCCAAGACTGGATGAATACCAATAGTTTGAAGTTGAATCCGGGAAAGACCGAGGTTATGGTGGTGGACCCCGGTCACAGGGTTGAGAGTTTAGGGGCGGGGTCCCCCTCTGGATTAATTCTGGGGGTAGACCAGATCCCTACCTCTGAGCAGGTGCGTAACCTGGGTGTGGAGCTTGACACTGGTCTGACCCTTCATTATCAGGTGTCTGCAGTTGTCAGGACTGCATTTTTTCATCTTAGAAACATCGCCAGGATTAGGCACCAGGTTCCTCCTTGTGACTTGCCGGTTTTGGTCTACGCCTTCGTGACATCTCGTCTCGATTACTGTAACTCCCCTTACCTAGGACTTTCTGGGGTTGATATCCGCTGCTTGCAGATAGTGCAGAATGCGGCAGCACGTTTGTTGACTGGTGCTTCAAGAAGGTCTCATATTACCCCAGTGCTGCGTACTCTGCACTGGCTGCCAATACAGTGGCGGATCACCTTTAAAGTGGGTCTTTTGACCTACAAAGCCCTACACGGTCTTGGTTCTGACTACTTGAAAGAGCTTCTGGTGCCCTACACCCCTCTGAGACAGCTCTGTCCGGCTGACGAGGGGTTGCTGGAAATTCTGAGGGTAAATCTGAAGTCCTCTGGAGCTCATGCCTTCGGTTTTGTGGCTCCTACCCTTTAGAATTCTCTGCCCTGTCAGCTCTGAGAGAGTATGACGGTGGAAAGTTTTAAAAGGGCCTTGAAGTCCTTTTTATGGGAGAAGGCATTTCCTGTTAAGTTGTAATTGGTTATTTTAATCCTGTAATATTTGCTGTGTTGTTTTATTGTATGTATTGATTATGCTGGTGTTCTTATGCTTTTATGTACAACACCTTGAAAATTTGAAAGGCGCTTAATTAAATAAATTTTATTATTATTATGACTGGGTGAGGAGGGAGCTGGATGGGGGCCATGCTGTGGATGTGCTGTACTGTCCTTATATAGTACTATGAGTGGATGACGAGGCAGTTGGATGGGGCCATGCTGTGAATGTGCTGTACTGTCCTTATGCAGTACTATGAGTGGGTGACGAGGGAGTTGGATGGGGCCATGCTGTTGATCTGCTGTACTGTCCTTATACAGTACTAAGACTGGGTGAGGAGGGAATTGGATGAGGGCCATGCTGTGGATGTGCCGTACTGTCCTTATACAGTACTATGACTGGATGACGAGGGAGTTGGATGGGGGCCACGTTGGGATGTGCTGTACTGTCCTTATACAGTACTATGACTGGGTGTCGAGGGAGTTGGATGGAGCCATACTGTGGATGTGGTATACTGTCCTTATACAGTACTATGACTGGGTGAGGAGGGAGTTGGATTGGGTGAGGAGGGAGTTGGAAGGGGGCCATGCTGTGGATGTACTGTACTGTCGTTGTACAGTACCGTGACTGGGAGACGAGGGACTTGGATGCGGGCCATGCTGTGGATGTGCTATACTGTCCTTGTACAGTACTGTGACTGGGTGACGAGGGAGTTGGATGGGGGCCATGCTGTGGATGTGCTGTACTGTCCTTGTACATTAACGTGACTGGGTTAGGAGGGAGTTGGATGGAGCCCATGCTGTGGATGTGCTGTACTGTCCTTATACAGTACTAAGACTGGGTGAGGATGGAGTTGGGTGGGGACCATGCTGTGGATGTGCTGTACTGTCCTTGTACAGTACCATGACTGAGTGAGGAGGGGGCCATGCTGTGGATGTGCTGCACTGTCCCTATACAGTACTAAGACTGAGTGAGGAGGGAGATGGATGGGGGCCATGCAGTGGATGTGCCTTACTGTCCTTATACAGTACTATGACTGGGTGATGAGGGAGTTGGATGGGGGCCATGCTGTGGATGTGCTGCACTGCCCTCATACAGTACTGTGACTGGATGATGAGGGAGTTGGACGGGGGCCATGCTGTCGATGTGCTATACTGCCCTTATACAGTACTATGACTGGGTGACCAGGGAGTTGGATGGTGGCCATGCAGCGGATGTGCTGTACACTCCTTAAACAGTACTATGACTGGGTGATGAGAGAGTTGGATGGGGGCCATGCTGTGGATGTGCTGTACTGTCCTTATACATTACCAAGGCTGGGTGAAGAGGGAGTTGGACTGGGTGACAAGGGAGTAGGATGGGGGCCATGCTGTGGATGTGCTGTACTGTCCTTGTACAGTACCGTGACTGGGTGAGGAGGGAGTTGGATGAGGGCCATGCTGTGGATGCGCTGTACTGTTCTTATACAGTACTATGACTGGGTGACGAGGAGTTGATTGAGGCCACGCCAGGGATGCGCTGTACTGTCCTTATACAGTACTTTGACTGGGAGAGAGGGAGTTGGATGGGAGCCATGCTGTGGATGTGCTATACGGTCCTTATACAGTACTATGACTGGGTGACAAGGGTGTTGGATGGGAGCCATGCCATGTATGTGCTGTACTGTCCTTATACAGTACGGTGACTGGGCGAGGAGGGAGTTGGATGGGGGCCATGCTGTGGATGTGCTGTGCTGTCCTTGTACAGTACCGTGACTGGGTGAGGAGGGAGTTGGATGGGGGCCATGCTGTGGATGTGCTGTACTGCCCTTGTACAGTACCATACTGGGTGAGGAGGGAGTTGGATGGGGGCCATGCTGTGGATGTGCTGTACTGTCCGTATACAGTGCTCTGACTGGGTGACGATGGAGTTGGATGGGGGCCATGCTGTGGATGTGTTATACTGTCCTGATACAGTACTATGACTGGGTGACAAAGGTAGTTGGATGGGGCCATGCCGTGTATGTGCTGTACTGTCCTTATACATCACGGTGACTGGGCTGAGAGGAGTTGGATGGGGCCATGCTGTGGATGTGCTGTACTGTCCTTGTACAGTACCGTGACTGAGTGAGGAGGGAGTTGGATGGGGGCCATGCTGTGGATGTGCTGTACTGCCCTTGTACAGTACCATACTGGGTGAGGAGGGAGTTGGATGGGGGCCATGCTGTGGATGTGCTGTACTGTCCTTATACAGTGCTCTGACTGGGTGACGATGGAGTTGGATGGGGGCCATGCTGTGGATGTGTTATACTGTCCTGATACAGTACTATGACTGGGTGATGAGGGAGTTAGATGGGGTCATGCTGTGGATGGGCTGTACTGTCCTTATACAGTACTATGACTGCGTGACGAGGGAGTCGGATAGGGGCCATGCTGTGGATGAACTGTACTGTCCTTATACAGTACTGTGACTGGGTGACGAGGGAGTTGGATGGGGGCCATGCTGTGGATGTGCTGTACTGTCCTTATACTGTACTACAGTACAGTACACTCAAAGTGTCTACGAAATCCGGTAGATTAAAGGAACTCCAGGAAACTCCGGGCTCTGAGACAAAACCCTGATCAACTGCATGAACCTTAGAGTGAGGTCGGGAACACTGCCTCCGAATGTCTACCACCTTATTCGCAAAGAATCGAGCGATCTCCTCGCAATCAATTTGCATGAAGGCTCGACGGATCTGCCGACAGACTGGGTTGCACAGTCTGTTGTCAGTTCTGAAGAGCTGAGCCAGTCGATTCCGAGCGACAGAAATTTCCCTGGACAGGAATTCTGCCTTCTTATGGGAAATTGCTGTTTGGAAGAGCGTATAATGCTCTAGCAAAATAAGATGGTCGGCATTAGAGGCAGTCTTCCTCCAACGACGCTCTAACCTATGCCCCAACCTCCACAACCCTCTCAACTCCCCATCAAACCATGGGGAAATGGGACGATGCTTGAGGTGGCGAATATGGGCTGGTGCAATCTGATCAACAGCAGCTGAGATGGCCCCATTACAGGCCACTACCAGCTGCTCAGGATCAGAGCACAACTCGTCAAACAACGAGAGGTCAATAACCGCCATCAGGTCTTCCGGAACAACGTCCTGCAATGGGCAGTACTTGACCAACTCCACAGGGGCCGACCTACCCAGGGGGGCCACAAAATTGAACCCAACTGAGTAATGATCGGACCAACCGACTGGTTCCACCACCAAGTCAGAAGCCTCGATCCCCAGGAGGAAAACCAGATCAAGAGAGTGACCTCCTTTGTGAGTAGCTGTGGATCATGGGGTTTTGCTCGATTGCTTGGGGTCCATTTGTGGACTATCGGGTGTGGTCCTCAGATGGTTTTCATCTTACCTCGAGGAGAGAAGGCAGAGAGTGGTCTGGGGTTTGCATTCATCCGGGGTTTTCTCTCTGCCTTGCGGGGTACCTCAGGGCTCGGTGCTTTCCCCCATGTTATTCGCAGTATATATGCTACCCCACGGAGACATTGTAAGACGGTTTTAGCTGAGGTTTCACTGCAACGCTGATGATACCCAGCTCTACCTGTCTTTGCACCTGACCAGGTTAGTGCTATCTCGGTGCTGAATAACTGCCTCGCTGATATCCAAGACTGGATGAATACCAGTGGTTTGAAGTTGAATCTGGGAAAGACCGAGGTTATGGTGGTGGACCCGGTCGCAGGGTTGAGAGTTTAGGGCGGGTCCCTCTGGATTAATTCTGGGGGTGACCAGATCCCTACCTCTGAGCAGGTGCGTAACCTGGGTGTGGAGCTTGACACTGGTCTGACCCTTCATTATCAGGTGTCTGCAGTTGTCAGGACTGCATGTTTTCATCTTAGAAACATCGCCAGGATAAGGCACCTGGTTCCTCCTTGTGACTTGCCGGTTTTGGTCCACGCATTCGTGACATCTCGTCTCGATTACTGTAACTCCCCTTACCTAGGACTTTCTGGGGTTGATATCCGCCGCTTGCAGCTAGTGCAGAACAAGGCCAGCACGCTTTGTTGACTGGTGCTTCAAGAAGGTCTCATATTACCCCAGTGCTGCGTACTCTGCACTGGCTGCCAATACAGTGGCGGATCACCTTTAAAGTGGGTCTTTTGACCTACAAAGCCCTACACGGTCTTGGTTCTGACTACTTGAAAGAGCTTCTGGTGCCCTACACCCCTCTAAGACAGCTCCGCTCGGCTGACGAGGGGTTGCTGGAGATTCCGAGGGTAAATTTGAAGTCCTCTGGAGCTCATGCCTTCGGTTTTGTGGCTCCTACCCTTTGGAATTCTCTGCCCTCTCAGCTCCGAGAGAGTATGACGGTGGAAAGTTTTAAAAGGGCCTTAAAGTCCTTTTATGGGAGAAGGCATTTCCTGTTATGTTGTAATTGGTTATTTTAATCCTGTAATATTTGCTGTGTTGTTTTATTGTATGTATTGATTACTGCTGGTGTTCTCATGCTTTTATGTACAGCACCTTGAAAATTTGAAAAGCTCTTAACTAAATAAATTTTATTATTATTATTACGACTGGGTGAGGAGGGAGCTGGATGGGGCCATGCTGTGGATGTGCTGTACTGTCCTTATACAGTACTATGAGTGGGTGACGAGGGAGTTGGATGGGGCCATGCTGTGGATGTGCTGTACTGCCCTTATACAGTACTATGACTGGGTGAGGAGGGAGTTGGATGGGGGCCATGCTGTGGATGTGCCGTACTGTCCTTATACAGTACTATGACTGGGTGATGAGGGAGTTGGATGGGGCCACGCTGGGGATGTGCTGTACTGTCCTTATACAGTACTTTGACTGGGTGAGAGGAGTTGGATGGTGGCCATGCTGCGGAGTGCTATACTGTCCTTATACAGTACTGTGACTGGGTGGCAGGGAGTTGGGGGGGCCATGCTCTGGATGTGCTGTACTGTCCTTGTACAGTACTATGACTGGGTGAGGAGGGAGTTGGATGGGGCCATGCTGTGGATGTCCTGTACTGTCCTTATACAGTACTAAGACTGGGTGAGGAGGGATTTGGATGGGGGCCATGCTGTGGATGTGCCATACTGTCCTTATACAGTACTATGACTGGGTGATGAGGGAGTTACATAGAAACATAGAACATATAAGTTGACGGCAGATAAGGACACAAAGGCCCATCCAGTCTGCCATTTCTTTCTACCTTATAAATGTGCCATCGTATTTGCTCTGTCAGTGACCTATCTATTCATAGTCATTTGTATTGCTCCCTTATGCCTATCCATGCCTGTTTGAGCCCTGCACTGTATTCATAGCCACCACTTCTTGTGGTAAGCCATTCCATGCATCTACCACCCTTTCTGTGAAAAGAATTCCCTCATTCCCCTTAATCGGCCTCCTCTAATCTCATGCTGTGTCCTCTTGTCCTGCTATTTTCTTATATTTAAACATGTTAGACTCTTTCACCTTGTTTATGCCCTTAAGGTGTTTAAATGTCTCGATCATATCCTCTCTCCTCCTTGCTCAAGGGTATACATATTGAGCTCCGTTAATCTGTCCTCATATGTCTTCTGATGCAGTCCCTGCACCATTTTGGTTGCCCTTCTCTGGACTGCCTCAATTTGGTTAATGTCCTTGTGAAGGTGTGGCCTCAATACTGCGCCAAGTACTCCAGATGGGGCCTAACCAATGTCTTGTACAGTGGGATTATTACCTCCTCTTACGACTTGTGATACCCCTACTAATACACCCTAACACCCCCTAGCCTTACCTACTGCTTTAGAGGTCTGCTTGGATGATTTTAGGTCATCAGTGATGATGATGCCCAAGTCTCTTTCTTCCTTTGTGACTGCTAGCAAGTCCCTCCCAGCCTATAAGTGGCTTCAGGTTTCTCTTCCCTATGTGCATGATTTTGCTTCTTTGCATTAAATCCAGTTGCCACTCTTCTGACCATTCTGCTAGTTTATCCAGATCTCTTCTCATTCTGCCCACCCCATCTGGATCATCTACTCTGTTGCAGATCTTGGTGTCATCTGCAAAGAGACAAGCCTTACCCTCTAGTCCATCTCTGAGGTCACTAATGAAGATGTTGAATAGGACTGGCCCCAGGACTGATCCTGAAATTACCCACTTGTGACTTGCATCTCTTCTGACTGTATACCATTTACTACCCTCTCTGTTTTCTGCAGTCAACCAGTTTGCCACCCAGTTGACCAACTTCTGACCCACCCGAGCCTACCTAGCTTATTTATCAATCTTCTATGTGGAACAGTGTCAAAAGCTTTGCTGAAGTCAAGGTAGGCGACATCAACTGCTCCCCTTGGTCCACCACTCTGGTTACCCAGTCAAAGAAATCTATGAGATTAGTTTGACAGGACCTTCTTTTGTAAACCCATGCTGTCTTGGATCCTGTGCCCCTATGGATTCCAGGTGTTGCACTATCCTTTCCTTAAGGAGTGCCTCCATAATCTTGCCCACTACTGAGGTAAGACTGACGGTCTGTAGTTCCCGCCTCCTCCCTGCACACTCTTGTGGGTGGGATCACATGAGCCCTTCTCCAGTCTTCTGGGACCTCTCCTGTGCTCAGAGACTCACTAAACAATTCTGCTAATGGCTCTGCTAGTTCCTCCTTTAGCTCCTTAAGTACCCTGGGATGTGCCATCAGGTCCCATTGCCTTATCCACCTGAGCTTAGCAAGCTCTTGTAGGACCCTTTCTTTTGTGAAGGGGAGTAGTCACCTCCCTCCCCCTGTGTCCATGATGCTGAGGCTGTGGGCCTGCCCTACTTCTCTTCAGTAAATACTGAGCAAAGTATCTATTTAGGATAGATGCCTTTACAGGGTCCTCCTCCTCACATGCTCCTTTCTCCATTAAACAGCAATACCCCCTCTAGACTTTCTCCTTTCACTAATGTATCTATAGAAAGTCTTGTCACCTCTTTACTGTTCGTGCTAGTGTTTCCTCAGTTTGGGACTTTGCCTGCCTTACTGCCTTACCTGCTTCCCTTAGGGCAGTTTGGTATGCCCCCTATCTTCATCCCGCTGTGTTCCTCTTATATTTTCTGAAGACTAGCCTTTTGGCTCTGACCTTTTCTGCTACTGTATTTGAGAACCAAAGTGGTTTCCGTCTTCTTTTGCACTTCGTTTTCTGTCTAACACAATGGGATGTTGCTTCAAGTATTGTATCTTAATGCTTGCCCCTTTGCCTGTACCTCCTCACCTGTGTTTCTTTTGCCAGGGCTAGCTTAACTCTGTTGGCCATCTTATCAAAGTCAGCTCCTCTGAAGTCCCATATTTTTGCCTTGGAATGGGATGATTTAGATGTAGTAGCCAAATTGAACCATACCATGTGATGGTCACTGGCCCCAGGTGACCTTCTACCTGGAGATCTGTGATCCCTTCTTTGTTAGTCAGTACTAGATCTAGGATAGCCCTGTCTCTTGTGGGTTGCTGTACCAGTTGTTTGAGGCCCTCCCCCTGCAGGGAATCCACTATGAGTCTAGTTCTGGCAGATGTTCCTGCTGGTATTGACCAATCTGTATCTGGCATGTTGAAGTCTCCCATTATCAGAACCTCCCCTTTAGCTGTCATGTTTTGTATATCTTCTAACAGTAATGTGTCTATGTCCTCCTCTCTGGTCTGGGGCCTGTAGACAACCCCAGTTCTTATGGCTGTCCATTTCCTGTTTCCAGGGTGACCCACAGTTCTTCTGGCTCCTTATGTGTATTCTGAATTTCTGTAGCTTTGATATTTTCATTAACATACAGGGGCCTCCTCCCCCCCTTTTTGCACCTCGGTCTCTTCTGAACAATACATAGCCAGGTACTGAAGTCTCCCAAGTGTGGTTACTGGTAAACCACGTCTCACTAATTGCTACTATGTCCAGTTTAGCCTCTGACATTATTGCCTGCAGGTCTGGGATCTTATTTCCCAGGCTGTGAGCATTTGTGTACATGATTTTCCATTGGCCAGATTTTGAAGTGTTAGTTGTTGGGTGAAGTTTGGCATTACCCCTGTGCATCGTATGGGGAGACAAACCTTTTTTCTTACCTGGTGATGCAAATGAATGGCAAACACGCTGAATTCCTGTTTGACCACTAGCTGAGGGGGGAGGGGTGTTCTTCCCATTCGACGTATGGGGTGCAGCACCCCTCTCCCCATTTGCTAGTTTAAATATTCTGCAAAGACGTCAAACTTCTGCCCCAATGCACTGACTCCCTCTTTAGTCAGATGCAGTCCATCAAATTTAAAGAACTTTCGCTCCCAGAACTGTTGCCGGTTCCCTACAAATCTGTGTCCTTTTTCCTGGCACCAGTCCTTGAGCCACGTGTTTAGCTCCCCTATCTCCGCTTCTCTGACCTTCCGTCCATCTGCTCCCTTCTCCCAGACTGGCAGGATCTCAGAGAAGAGATGCGGGGCAGAAATAGATGATAGTTTGTCACCCAACCTAGTCAGGTGTTCCTTGGTCTCACAACTGACCGGCTGGCGGAATCGATAGTCCCTATGTGTACTAGGACATCAATGTTTTCTCCTGCTTTGTGAACAATTTTAGTAATGCGGTCAGTGTCTCTCCATGCTGATGTACCTGGGAGACATCTGACCATCACCCTGGCTGGAGATGGGTATCAACTCCCGAATCATGGAGTCTCCTATGATCAGAAGTTTTAGTTTCCTTTGTGCTTGTTTAGTTTGGTTCCTGATTTGGGTGAGTATTGTTGTGCTAGCTCCTGTGCGCAGTGTCCTGCTCTGCAGTGTCTTCTGCCTCTTTATTTGATTTCAGAGATAGAGGCAGATACCTGTTTGTAGTGTTTATATGGTTTTTGGAGGTAATGTGTTGGAGAGGAGAGAGTGATGGGCACCTGATTTGCTCCTCCTAACCACCTGCCAACCTCCTGGACCAACTACCCTCTGCAGTCCGAGGTTTTCTGTTGGATGCTGGGGAAATGCGGGTGGTTCTATAATGTATTTCCTCTTCAATATGAAATTTGAGGCGTGCAATCTCTGCCCATGCTGCCGGAGCTGAGACCTAAGATCTCCAAAGGCCCAGCATGTGGGACAGTGTCCTAAATCCTGTAAGACTGTCCTTCTGAAAATTGTTCCACAGTACCTGCAGTTAATGAAATCCATTCCAAATAAGTTGCTGGGTTTGTAACCTAGTCAAGTAATTAGAAGGAAAAAAATGCAAGTAATGGTTTAATTGTGCTTTGTTTAACTTTATAACAAGTTAAATTACTAGTGCCCTGTAAATGAGATCACCTTGTGGAGGCCCCACTGATCCGCCTCTTCCTGCTCTGCCACAGGAAATGTCACAACTGTGGTACCCTATAAAAGGAGTGTGGACAGTGGGGTGGCTGGGCCCTTCCCCTACCTAAAAAGAAGAACCACGGACGAAAGAACAAGGAGGTAAGAGCAGAAACAATCAGTCAACAACAAATGCAGTAACCCTGAAAGCTATCCTAATGTTAGATAAAACTGTAAAACCTGTAAAGCACCACCTATAATAATTTCAGAGAAGATATACCCTGTAAGAAACACTTTGCTCCAGAGAAAATAAAGCAGTAACAGAAGATATACCTTGCAAAAGACAATTTGAATCAGAAAATTACAGCAGTAATCTGTTAGCACACACCTGTAGGCACATCTTGTAATAATGCAGAAGAAGGTATACCAGCAACAACAATTTGAATCAGAAAAAATAAAGCAATGAAATATTGCAACAAACATAGCAATCCCGTGAGTAAAAATAAAAACACCACCACACAGTAAATCTGCTTAGCCAAACCAAGTCTTAATCCCTCTCCTTTGCTCTAGTAAGTTTCTCTACTCTGCCTTTCAAGCAGTCTTAGAAGGATGGGGGCCATGCTGTGGATGTGCTGTACTGCCCTTATACAGTACTGTGACTGGATGACGAGGGAGTTGGACGGGAGCCATGCTGTGGATGTGCTATACTGTCCTTATACAGTACTATGACTGGGTGACCAGGGAGTTGGATGGTGGCCATGCTGTGGATGTGCTGTACAGTCCTTATACAGTACTATGACTGTGTGATGAGAGAAGTTGGATGGGGGCCATGCTGTGGATGTGCTGTACTGTCCTTATACAGTACCAGGATGATTGAAGGAGTGACTGGGTGACAAGGGAGTTGGATGGGGGCCATGCTGTGGATGCTGTACTGTCCTATGCAGTACTATGACTGGGTGACGAGGGAGTTGGATGGGGGCCATGCTGTGGATGTGCTGTACTGTCCTTATACAGTACTATGACTGGGAGAAGAGGGAGTTGGATGGGGGCCATGCTGTGGATGTGCTGTACTGTCCTTATACAGTACTATGACTGGGTGATGAGGTGTTGGATGGGGGCCATGCCGTGTATGTGCTGTACTGTCCTTATATAGTACCTTGACTGGGCGAGGACCGAGTTGGATGGCGGCGATGCTGTGGATGTGTTGTACTGTCCTTGTACAGTACCGTGACTGGGTGAGGAGGGAGTTGGATGGGGGCCATGCTGTGGATGTGCTCTACTGTCCTTATACAGTACCATACTGGGTGAGGAGGGAGTTGGATGGGCGCCATGCTGTGGATGTGCTGTACTGTCCTTATACAGTACTATGACTGGGTGACGAAGAGAGTTGGATGGGGGCCACGCTGTGGATGTGCTGTACTGTCCTTATACAGTACTATGACTGGGTGACGAGGGAGTTGGATGGGGGCCACGCTGGGGATGTGCTGTACTGTCCTTATACAGTACTATGACTGGATGACGAGGGAGTTGGATGGGGGCCATGCTGTGGATGTGCTGTACTGTCCTTATACAGTACTGTGACTGTGTGACGAGGGAGTTGGATGGGGCCATGCTGTGGATGTGCTGTACTGTCCTTGTACATTACCGTGACTGGGTTAGGAGGGAGTTGGATGGAGCCCATGCTGTGGATGTGCTGTACTGTCCTTATACAGTACTAAGACTGGGTGAGGATGGAGTTGGGTGGGGGCCATGCTGTGGATGTGCTGTACTGTCCTTGTACAGTACCATGACTGAATGAGGAGGGAGTTGGATGGGGGCCATGCTGTGGATGTGCTGCACTGTCCCTATACAGTACTAAGACTGAGTGAGGAGGGAGATGGATGGGGGCCATGCTGTGGATGTGCTATACTGCCCTTATACAGTACTATGACTGGGTGACCAGGGAGTTGGATGGTGGCCATGCTGCGGATGTGCTGTACTGTCCTTAAACAGTACCAAGGCTGGGTGAAGAGGGAGTTGGACTGGGTGACAAGGGAGTAGGATGGGGCCATGCTGTGGATGTGCTGTACTGTCCTTGTACAGTACCGTGACTGGGTGAGGAGGGAGTTGGATGAGGGCCATGCTGTGGATGCGCTGTACTGTTCTTATACAGTACTATGACTGGGTGATGAGGGAGTTGGATTGGGGCCATGCTGTGGATGCGCTGTACTGTCCTTATACAGTACTTTGACTGGGAGATGAGGGAGTTGGATGGGGGCCATGCTGTGGATGTGCTATACGGTCCTTATACAGTACTATGACTGGGTGACAAGGGTGTTAGATGGGGGCCATGCCATGTATGTGCTGTACTGTCCTTATACAGTACGGTGACTGGGCGAGGAGGGAGTTGGATGGGGGCCATGCTGTGGATGTGCTGTACTGTCCTTGTACAGTACCGTGACTGGTTGAGGAGGGAGTTGGATGGGGGCCATGCTGTGGATGTGCTGTACTGTCCTTGTACAGTACCGTGACTGGTTGAGGAGGGAGTTGGATGAAGGCCATGCTGTGGATGCGCTGTACTGTCCTTATACAGTACTATGACTGGGAGATGAGGGAGTTGTATGGGGGCCATGTTGTGGATGTGCTATACTGTCCTTATACAGTACTATGACTGGGTGACGAGGGTGTTGGATGGGGGCCATGCCGTGTATGTGCTGTACTGTCCTTATACAGTGCTCTGACTGGGTGACGAGGGAGTTGGATGGGGGCCATGCTGTGGATGTGTTATACTGTCCTATACAGTACTATGACTGGGTGATGAGGGAGTTAGATGGGGCCATGCTGTGGATGGGCTGTACTGTCCTTATACAGTACTATGACTGCGTGACGAGTGAGTCGGATGGGGGCCATGCTGTGGATGTGCTGTACTGTCCTTATACAGTACTGTGACTGTGTGATGAGGGAGTTGGATGGAGGCCATGCTGTGGATGTGCTGTACTGTCCTTATACTGTACTACAGTACAGTACACTCCTCATAGTGTCTACGAAATCCGGTAGATTAAAGGAACTCCAGGAAACTCCGGGCTTTGAGACAAAACCTTGATCAACTGCAGCAACCTTAGAGTGAGGTCAGGGACACTGCCTCTGAATGACTTCCATCTTATTCGCAAAGAATCAAGCGATCTCCTCGCAATCAATTTGCATGAAGGCTCGACGGATCTGCCGACAGACTGGGTTGCACAGTCTGTCGCCAGTTCTGAAGAGCTGAGCCGGTCGATTCCGAGCGACAGAAATTTCCCTGGACAGGAATTCTGCCTTCTTATGGGAAATTGCTGTTTGGAAGCGCTTATAATGCTCTAGCAATATAAGATGGTCGGCATCAGTGGAAGTCTTCCTCCAACGACGCCCAACCTACCCCCAACCTCCACAACCTCTCAACCCCCATCAAACCATAGGAAATGGGGCACGATGCTTGAGGGGGCGAACACGGCTGGTGCAATCTGATCAAGAGCAGCTGAGATGGCCCCAATATAGGCCACTACCAGCTGCTCAGGATCAGTGCACAACTCGTCAAACAACGAGAGGTCAATAACCGCATCAGGTCTTCAGGGACAACATCCCGCAATGGGCAGTACTTGACCAACTCCGCAGGGGCCGACCTACCCAGGGGGGCCTCAAAATTGAACCCAACTGAGTAATGATCTGACCAACCGACTGGTTCCACCACCAAGTCAGACGCCTCGATCCCCAGGAGGAAAACCAGATCAAGAGAGTGACCTCCTTTGTGAGTAGCTGTGGATCATGGGGTTTTGCTCAATTGCTTGGGGTCCATTTGTGGACTATCGGGTGTGGTCCTCAGATGGTTTTCATCTTACCTCGAGGAGAGAATGCAGAGAGTGATCTGGGGTTTGCATTCATCCGGGGCCATCTCTCTGCCTTGCGTGGTACCTCAGGGCTCCGTGCTTTCCCCCATGTTATTCGCAGTATATATGCTACCCCACGGAGACATTGTAAGATGGTTTTAGCTGAGGTTTCACTGCAACGCTGATGATACCCAGCTCTACCTGTCTTTGCACCTGACCAGGTTAGTGCTATCTCGGTGCTGAATAACTGCCTCGCTGATATCCAAGACTGGATGAATACCAGTGGTTTGAAGTTGAATCTGGGAAAGACCGAGGTTATGGTGGTGGACCCCGGTTGCAGGGTTGAGGGTTTAGGGGCGGTGTCCCCCTCTGGATTAATTCTGAGGGTAGACCAGATCCCTACCTCTGAACAGGTGCGTAACCTGGGTGTGGAGCTTGACACTGGTCTGACCCTTCGATTATCAGGTGTCTGCAGTTGTCAGGACTGCATTTTTCATCTTAGAAACATTGCCAGGATAAGGCACCTGGTTCCTCCTTATGACTTGCCGGTTTTGGTCCACGCCTTCGTGACATCTCATCTCGAATACTGTAACTCCCTTTACCTTGGACTTTCTGGGGTTGATATCCGCTGCTTGCAGCTAGTGCAGAATGCGGCAGCACTTTTGTTGACTAGGGCTTCAAGAAGGTCTCATATTACATCAGTGCTTCGTACTCTGCACTGGCTGCCAATACAGTGGCGGATCACATTTAAAGTGGGTCTTTTGACCTACAAAGCCCTACACGGTCTTGGTTCTGACTACTTGAAAGAGCTTTGGTCCCCTACACCCTCTGAGACAGCTCTGTCCGCTGACGAGGGGTTGCTGGAGATTCCGAGGGTAAATTTGAAGTCCTCTGAAGCTCGTGCCTTCGGTTTTGTGGCCCCTACCCTTTGGAATTCTCTGTCCCGTCAGCTCCGAGAGGGTATGACGGTGGAAAGTTTTAAAAGGGCCTTAAAGTCCTTTTATGGGAGAAGGCATTCCTGTTATGTTGTAATTGGTTATTTTAATCCTTTAATATTTGCTGTGTTGTTTTATTGTATGTATTGATTATGCTGGTGTTCTCATGCTTTTATGTACAGCACCTTGAAAATTTGAAAGGCGCTTAACTAAATAAATGTTATTATTATTATTATTATGACTGGGTGAGGAGGGAGCTGGATGGGGCCATACTGTGGATGTGCTGTACTGTCCTTATTATCGGTACTATGAGTGGTGACGAGGAGTTGGATGGGACCACGCTGTGGATGTGCTGTACTGACCTTATACAGTAGTTTGAGTGGGTGACGAGGGAGTTGGATGGGGCCACGCTGTGGATGTGCTGTACTGTCCTTATACAGTACTTTGAGTGGGTGACGAGGGAGTTGGATTGGGCCATGCTGTGGATCTGCTGTACTGTCCTTATACAGTACTAAGACTGGGTGAGGAGAGAATTGGATGGGGGCCATGCTGTGGATGCGCTGTCCTGTCCTTATACAGTACTATGACAGGGAGACGAGGGTGTTGGATGGGGGCTATGCTGTGGATGTGCTGTACTGTCCTTATACAGTACCATGACTGGGTGACGAGGGAGTTGGATGGGGGCCATGCTGCGGATGTGCTGTACTGTCCTTAAACAGTGCTCTGACTGGGTGATGAGGGAATTGGATGGGGACCATGCTGTGGATGTGCTGTACTGTCCTCATACAGTAATATGACTGGGTGATGAGGGAGTTGGATGGGACCATGCTGTGGATGTGCTGTACTGTCCTTATACAGTACTAAGACTGGGTGAGGAGGGAGTTGGAAGGGAGCCACGCTGGGGATGTGCTGTACTGTCCTTATACAGTACTATGACTGGGTGACGAGGGAGTTGGATGGGGGTCATACTGTGGATGTGCTGTACTGCACTTATACAGTACCGTGACTGGGTGACGAGGGAGTTGGATGGGGGCCATGCTGCGGATGTGCTGTACTGTCCTTATACAGTGCTCTGACTGGGTGATGAGGGGATTGGATGGGGACCATGCTGTGGATGTGCTGTACTGTCCTCATACAGTGCTATGACTGCGTGATGAGGGGAGTTGGATGGGAGCCACGCGGGATGTGCTGTACTGTCCTTATACAGTACTATGACTGCGTGTCGAGGGAGTTGGATGGGGGTCATACTGTGGATGTGCTGTACTGCCCTTATACAGTACTGTGACTGCATGATGAGGGAGTTGGACGGGGCCATGCTGTGGATGTGCTATACTGTCCTTATACAGTACTATGACTGGGTGACCAGGAGTTGGATGGTGGCCATGCTGTGGATGTGCTGTACTGTCCTTGTACAGTGCTATGACTGGGTGATGAGGGAGTTGGATGGGGCCATGCTGTGGATGTGCTGTACAGTCCTTATACAGTACCATGACTGGGTGAGGAGGGAGTTGGATGGGGCCATGCTGTGGATGTGCTGTACTGTCCTTGTACAGTACCGTGACTGGGTGAGGAGGGAGTTGGATGAAGGCCATGCTGTGGATGAGCTGTACTGTCCTTATACAGTACTATGACTGGGAGACGAGGGAGTTGGATGGGGCCATGCTGCGGATGTGCTATACTGTCCTTATACACTACTATGACTGGGTGATGAGGGAGTTGGATGGGTGCCATGCTGTGGATGTGCTGTACTGTCCTTATACAGTACTCAGACTGGGTGATGAGGGAGTTGGATGGGGGCCATGCTGCGGATGTGCTGTACTGTCCTTATACAGTGCTCTGACTGGGTGACGAGGGAATTGGATGGGGACCATGCTGTGGATGTGCTGTACTGTCCTTATACAGTACTATGACTGGGTGATGAGGGAGTTGGATGGGGCCATGCTGTGGATGTGCTGTACTGTCCTTGTACAGTACCGTGACTGGGTGAGGAGGGAGTTGGATGAAGGCCATGCTGTGGATGAGCTGTACTGTCCTTATACAGTACTATGACTGGGAGACGAGGGAGTTGGATGGGGGCCATGCTGCGGATGTGCTATACTGTCCTTATACAGTACTATGACTGGGTGATGAGGGAGTTGGATGGGTGCCATGCTGTGGATGTGCTGTACTGTCCTTATACAGTACTCAGACTGGGTGAGGAGGGAGTTGGATGGGGGCCATGCTGCGGATGTGCTGTACTGTCCTTATACAGTGCTCTGACTGGGTGACGAGGGAATTGGATGGGGACCATGCTGTGGATGTGCTGTACTGTCCTTATACAGTACCATGACTGGGTGAGGAGGGAGTTGGATGGGGCCATGCTGTGGATGTGCTGTACTGTCCTTGTACAGTACCGTGACTGGCTGAGGAGGGAGTTGGATGGGGGCCAAGCTGTGGATGCGCTGTACTGTCCTTATACAATACTATGACTGGGAGATGAGGGAGTTGGATGGGGCCATGCTATGGATGTGCTATACTGTCCTTATAAGTACTATGACTGGGTGACGAGGGAGTTGGATGGGGGCCATGCTGTGGATGTGCTGTACTGTCCTTGTACAGTACCGTGACTGGGTGAGGAGGGAGTTGGATGGGGCCATGCTGTGGATGTGCTGTACTGTCCTTGTACAGTACCGTGACTGGCTGAGGAGGGAGTTGGATGGGGGCCAAGCTGTGGATGCGCTGTACTGTCCTTATACAATACTATGACTGGGAGATGAGGGAGTTGGATGGGGCCATGCTATGGATGTGCTATACTGTCCTTATAGAGTACTATGACTGGGGTGGGAGTTGGATGGGGGCCATGCTGTGGATGTGCTGTACTGTCCTTGTACAGTACCGTGACTGGGTGAGGAGGGAGTTGAATGGGGCCAGTCTCTGGGATGTGCTGTACTGTCCTTATACAGTACTATGAGTGGGTGACGAGGGAGTTGGATGGGGCCATGCTGTGGATCTGCTGTACTGTCCTTATACAGTACTAAGACTGGATGAGGAGGAATTGGATGGGGCCATGCTGTGGATGCGCTGTACTGTCCTTATACAGTACTATGACTGGAGGCGAGGGAGTTGGATGGGGCCATGCTGTGGATGTGCTGTACTGTCCTTATACAGTACTATGACTGGGTGATGAGGGAGTTGGATGGGGGCCATGCCGTGTATGTGCTGTACTGTCCTTATACAGTACTGTGACTGGGTGATGAGGGAGTTGGATGGGGGCCATGCTGTGGATGTGCTGTACTGTCCTTATACAGTACTATGACTGGGTGATGAGGGAGTTGGATGGGGGCCATGCTGCGGATGTGCTGTACTGTCCTTATACAGTACTATGACTGGGTGAGAGGGAGTTGGATGGGGGCCATGTTGTGGATGTGCTGTACTGTCCTTATACAGTACATGACTGGGTGATGAGGGTGTTAGATTGGGCCATGCTGTGGATGGGCTGTACTGTCCTTATACAGTACTATGACTGGGTGACGAGGGAGTTGGATGGGGCCATGCTGTGGATGTGCTGTACTGTCCTTATACAGTACTGTGACTGGGTGATGAGGGAGTTGGATGGGGGCCATGCTGTGGATGTGCTGTACTGTCCTTATACAGTACTATGACTGGGTGACGAGGGAGTTGGATGGGGACCTTGCTGTGGATGTGCTGTACTGTCCTTATACAGTACTATGACTGGGTGATGAGGGAGTTGGATGGGACCATGCTGTGGATGTGCTGTACTGTCCTTGTACAGTACTAAGACTGGGTGAGGAGGGAGTTGGATGGGGCCATGCTGTGGATCTGCTGTACTGTCCTTATACAGTACTAAGACTGGGTAAGGAGGGAATTGGATGGCGGTCATGCTGTGGATGTGCCGTACCGTCCTTATACAGTACTATGACTGGGTGACGAGGGAGTTGGATGGGAGCCACGCTGGGGATGTGCTGTACTGTCCTTATACAGTACTATGACTGGTTGACGAGGGAGTTGGACGTGGGCCACACTGTGGATGTGCTGTACTGCCCTTATACAGTACTGTGACTGGATGATGAGGGAGTTGGATGGGGTCATGCTGTGGATGTGCTATACTGTCCTTATACAGTACTATGACTGGGTGACCAGGGAGTTGGATGGTGGCAATGCTGTGGATGTGCTGTACTGTCCTTGTACAGTACCATGACTGGAGTGTGGAGGAATTGGATGGCGGCCATGCTGTGGATGCCGTACTGTCCTATACAGTACTATGACTGGGTGACGAGAGAGTTGGATGGGAGCCACGCTGAGGATGTGCTGTACTGTCCTTATACAGTACTATGACTGGTTGACGAGGGAGTTGGACGGGGGCCATGCTGTGGATGTGCTATACTGTCCTTATACTGTACTATGACTGGGTGACCAGGGAGTTGGATGGTGGCCATGCTGTGGATGTGCTATACTGTCCTTGTACAGTACCATGACTGGGTGAGGAGGGAGTTGGATGGGGGCCATGCTGCGGATGTGCTGTACAGTCCTTATACAGTGCTCTGACTGGGTGACGAGGGAGTTGGATGGGGGCCATGCTGTGGATGTGTTATACTGTCCTTATACAGTACTATGACTGGGTGATGAGGGAGTTAGATGGGGCCATGCTGTGGATGTGCCATACTGTCCTTATACAGTACTATGACTGGGTGACGAGGGAGTTGGATGGGAGCCACGCTGTGGATGTGCTGTACTGTCCTTATGCAGTACTATGACTGGGTGACGAGGGAGTTGGATGTGGGCCATACTGTGGATGTGCTGTACTGCCTTATACAGTACTGTGACTGGATGATGAGGGAGTTGGACGGGGGCCATGCTGTGGATGTGCTATACTGTCCTTATACAGTACTATGACTGGGTGACCAGGGAGTTGGATGGTGGCTGTGCTGTGGATGTGCTGTACTGTCCTTGTACAGTGCTCTGACTGGGTGACAAGGGAGTTGGATGGGGTCATGCTGTGGATGTGTTATACTGTCCTTATAGAGTACTATGACTGGGTGACGAGGGAGTTAGATGGGGCCATGCTGTGGATGGGCTGTACTGTCCTTATACAGTACTATGACTTGGTGACGAGGGAGTTGGATGGGGGTCATGCTGTGGATGGGCTGTACTGTCCTTATACAGTACTACAGTACAGTACAATCCTCATAGTGTCTACGAAATCCGGTAGGTTAAAGGAACTCCAGGAAACTCTGGGCTCTGCGACAAAACATTGATCAACTGCAACAACCTTAGAGTGAGGTCGGGGACACTGCATCTGAATGTCTTCCACCTTATTCGCAAAGAATCGAGCGATCTCCTCGCAATCAATTTGCATGAAGGCTTGACAGATCTGCTGACAGACTGAGTTGCACAGTCTTTCACCAGTTCTGAAGAGCTGAGCCAGTCGATTCCGAGCGACAGAAATTTCCCTGGACAGGAATTCTGCCTTCATATCGGAAATTGCTGTTTGGTAGAGCTTGTAATGCTCTAGCAAAATAAGATGGTCTGCATCAGAGGCAGTCTTCCTCCAACGACAGTCCAACCTACGCCCCAACCTCCGCAACCCTCTCAATGCCCCATCAAACCATGGGGCAACGGGACAGCGCGGGAGGGGGCGAACACGGGCTGGTGCAATCTGATCATGAGCAGCTGAGATGGCCCCATTATAGGCCACTACCAGCTGCACAGGATCAGTGCACAACTCGTCAAACAATGAGAGGTCAATAACCGCCATCAGGTCTTCAGGGACAACGTCCCGCAATGGTTGGTACTTGACCAACTCCACAGGGGCCGACTCACCCAGGGGCCTCAAAATTGAACCCAACTGAGTAATGATCAGACCAACCGACTGGTTCCATCACCAAGTCAGATGCCTCGATCCCCAGGAGGAAAACCAGATCAAGAGAGTGACCTCCTTTGTGAGTAGCTGTGGATCATGGGGTTTTGCTCGATTGCTTGGGGTCCATTTGTGGACTATCGGGTGTGGTCCTCAGATGGTTTTCATCTTACCTCGAGGAGAGAATGCAGAGAGTGATCTGGGGTTTGCATTCATCCGGGCCATCTCTCTGCCTTGCGGGGTACCTCAGGGCTCGATGCTTTCCCCCATGTTATTCGCAGTATATATGCTACCCCACGGAGACATTGTAAGATGGTTTTAGCTGAGGTTTCACTGCTACGCTGATGATACCCAGCTCTACCTGTCTTTTGCACCTGACCAGGTTAGTGCTATCTCGGTGCTGAATAACTGCCTCGCTGATATCCAAGACTGGATGAATACCAGTGGTTTGAAGTTGAATCCGGGAAAGACCGAGGTTATGGTGGTGGACCCCGGTCGCAGGGTTGAGAGTTTAGGGGCGGGGTCCCCCTCTGGATTAATTCTGGGGGTAGACCAGATCCCTACCTCTGAGCAGGTGCGTAACCTGGGTGTGGAGCTTGACACTGGTCTGACCCTTCATTATCAGGTGTCTGCAGTTGTCAGGACTGCATTTTTTCATCTTAGAAACATCGCCAGGATTAGGCACCTGGTTCCTCCTTGTGACTTGCCGATTTTGGTCCACGCCTTCGTGACATCTCGTCTCGATTACAGGCCATGCTGTGATGTGCTGTACTGTCCTTATACAGTGCTCTGACTGGGTGACGGAGGAGTTGGATGGGGCCATGCTGTGGATGTGTTATACTGTCCTGATACAGTACTATGACTGGGTGATGAGGGAGTTAGATGGGGTCATGTTGTGGATGGGCTGTACTGTCCTTATACAGTACTATGACTGCGTGACGAGTGGAGTCGGATGGGCCATGCTGTGGATGTGCTGTACTGTCCTTATACAGTACTGTGACTGGGTGACGAGGAGTTGGATGGGGGCATGCTGTGGATGTGCTTGTACTGTCCTTATACTGTACTACAGTACAGTACACTCATAGTGTCTCAGTAATCCGGTAGATTAAAGGAACTCCAGGAAACTCCGGCTCTGAGACAAAACCTGATCAACTGCATGAACCTTAGAGTGAGGTCAGGACACTGCCTCTGAATGTCTTCCACCTTATTCGCAAAGAATCTGATCTCCCTCGCAATCAATTTGCATGAAGGCTTGACGGATCTGCCGACAGACTGAGTTGCACAGTCTTTCACCAGTTCTGAAGAGCTGAGCCAGTCGATTCCGAGCGACAGAAATTTCCTGGACAGGAATTCTGCCTTCTTATCGGAAATTGCTGTTTGGAAGAGCTTATAATGCTCTAGCAAAATAAGATGGTCGGCATTAGAGGCAGTCTTCCTCAACGACGCTCCAACCTATGCCCCAACCTCCACAACCTCTCAACCCCCATCAAACCATGGGGCAACGGGACGGCGCGGGAGGGGGCGAACATGGGCTGGTGCAATCTGATCAAGAGCAGCCGAGATGGCCCCATTATAGGCCACTACCAGCTGCTCAGGATCAGTGCACAACTCGTCAAACAACGAGAGGTCAATAACCGCCATCAGGTCTTCAGGGACAACATCCCGCAATGGGCGGTACTTGACCAACTCCACAGGGGCCGACCTACCCAGGGGGGCCTCAAAATTGAACCCAACTGAGTAATGATCAGACCAACCGACTGGTTCCACCACCAAGTCAGACGCCTCGATCCCCAGGAGGAAAACCAGATCAAGAGAGTGACCTCCTTTGTGAGTAGCTGTGGATCATGGGTTTTGCTCGATTGCTTGGGGTCCATTTGTGGACTATCGGTGTGGTCCTCAGATGGTTTTCATCTTACCCGAGGAGAGAAGGCAGAGAGTGGTCTGGGGTTTGCATTCATCCGGGGCCTTCTCTCTGCCTTGGGTACCTCAGGCCTGGTGCTTCCCCATGTTATTCGTAGTATATATGCTACCCCACGGAGACATTGTAAGATGGTTTTAGCTGAGGTTTCACTGCAACGCTGATGATACCCAGCTCTACCTGTCTTTTGCACCTGACCAGGTTAGTGCTATCTCGGTGCTGAATAACTGCCTCGCTGATATCCAAGACTGGATGAATACCAGTGGTTTGAAGTTGAATCGGGAAAGACCGAGGTTATGGTGGTGGACCCCGTTGCAGGGTTGAGGGTTTAGGGGCGGGGTCCCCCTCTGGATTAATTCTGGGGGTAGACCAGATCCCTACCTCTGAGCAGGTGCGTAACCTGGGTGTGGAGCTTGACACTGGTCTGACCTTCATTATCAGGTGTCTGCAGTTGTCAGGACTGCATTTTTCATCTTAGAAACATTCGCCAGGATAAGGCACCTGGTTCCTCCTTGTGACTTGCGGTTTTGGTCCACGCCTTCGTGACATCTCGTCTCGAATACTGTAACTCCCCTTACCTAGGACTTTCTGGGGTTGATATCCGCTTGCAGCTAGTGCAGAACAAGGCCAGCACGCTTTGTTGACTGGTGCTTCAAGAAGGTCTCATATTACCCCAGTGCTGCGACTCTGCACTGGCTGCCAATACAGTGGCGGATCACCTTTAAAGTGGGTCTTTTGACCTACAAAGCCCTACACGGTCTTGGTTCTGACTACTTGAAAGAGCTTCTGGTGCCCTACACCCCTCTAAGACAGCTCCGCTCGGCTGACGAGGGGTTGCTGGAGATTCCGAGGGTAAATTTGAAGTCCTCTGGAGCTCATGCCTTCGGTTTTGTGGCTCCTACCTTTTGGAATTCTCTGCACCTTCAGCTCCGAGAGAGTATGACGGTGGAAAGTTTTAAAAGGGCCTTGAAGTCCTTTTTATGGGAGAAGGCATTTCCTGTTATGTTGTAATTGGTTATTTTAATCCTGTAATATTTGCTGTGTTGTTTTATTGTATGTATTGATTATGCTGGTGTTCTCATGCTTTTATGTACAGCACCTTGAAAATTTGAAAGGCTCTTAACTAAATAAATTTTATTATTATTATTACGACTGGGTGAGGAGGGAGCTGGATGGGGGCCATGCTGTGGATGTGCTGTACTGTCCTTATACGGTACTATGAGGGTGACGAGGGAGTTGGATGGGGCCATGCTGTGGATGTGCTGTACTGCCCTTATACAGTACTAAGACTGGGTGAGGAGGGAATTGGATGGGGCCATGCTGTGGATGTGCCGTACTGTCCTTGTACAGTACTATGACTGGGTGATGAGGGAGTTGGATGGGGGCCATGCTGGGGATGTGCTGTACTGTCCTTATACAGTACTTTGACTGGGTGACGAGGGAGTTGGATGGTGGCCATGCTGCGGAAGTGCTATACTGTCCTTATACAGTACTGTGACTGGGTGACGAGGGAGCTGGGGGGGCCATGCTCTGGATGTGCTGTACTGTCCTTGTACAGTACCGTGACTGGGTGAGGAGGGAGTTGGATGGGGGCCATGCTGTGGATGTCCTGTACTGTCCTTATACAGTACTAAGACTGGGTGAGGAGGGATTTGGATGGGGGCCATGCTGTGGATGTGCCATACTGTCCTTATACAGTACTATGACTGGGTGATGAGGAGTTACATAGAAACATAGAACATATAAGTTGACGGCAGATAAGGACACAAAGGCCCATCCAGTCTGCCCATTTCTTTCTACCTTATAAATGTGCCATCGCCTTTGCTCTGTCAGTGACCTATCTATTCATAGTCATTTGTATTGCTCCCTTATGCCTATCCATGCCTGTTTGAGCCCTGCACTGTATTCATAGCCACCACTTCTTGTGGTAAGCCATTCCATGCATCTACCACCCTTTCTGTGAAAAAATTCCTTCATTCCCCTTAATCGGCCTCCTCTAATCTCATGCTGTGTCCTCTTGTCCTGCTATTTTCTTATATTTAAACATGTTAGACTCTTTCACCTTGTTTATGCCCTTAAGGTGTTTAAATGTCTCGATCATATCACCTCTCTCCTCCTTTGCTCAAGGGTGACATATTGAGTCCGTTAATCTGTCCTCATATGTCTTCTGATGCAGTCCCTGCACCATTTTGGTTGCCCTTCTCTGGACTGCCTCAATTTGGTTAATGTCCTTGTGAAGGTGTGGCCTCAATACCGCGCAGTACTCCAGATGGGGCCTAACCAATGTCTTGTACAGTGGGATTATTACCTCTTACGACTTGATACCCCTACTAATACACCCTAACACCCCCTAGCCTTACCTACTGCTTTAGAGGTCTGCTTGGATGATTTTAGGTCATCAGTGATGATGATGCCCAAGTCTCTTTCTTCCTTTGTGACTGCTAGCAAGTCCCTCCCAGCCTATAAGTGGCTTCAGGGTTTCTCTTCCCTATGTGCATGATTTTGCTTCTTTGCATTAAATCCAGTTGCCACTCTTCTGACCATTCTGCTAGTTTATCCAGATCTCTTCTCATTCTGCCCACCCCATCTGGATCATCTACTCTGTTGCAGATCTTGGTGTCATCTGCAAAGAGACAAGCCTTACCCTCTAGTCCATCTGCGAGGTCACTAATGAAGATGTTGAATAGGACTGGCCCAGGACTGATCCCTGAATTACCCACTTGTGACTTGCATCTCTTCTGACTGTATACCATTTACTACCCTCTCTGTTTTCTGCCAGTCAACCAGTTTGCCACCCAGTTGACCAACTTCTGATCCACCGAGCCTACCTAGCTTATTTATCAATCTTCTATGTGGAACAGTGTCAAAGCTTTGCTGAAGTCAAGGTAGGCGACATCAACTGCTCCCCTTGGTCCACCACTCTGGTTACTCAGTCAAAGAAATCTATGAGATTAGTTTGACAGGACCTTCTTTGTAAACCCATGCTGTCTTGGATCCTGTGCCCCTATGGATTCCAGGTGTTGCACTATCCTTTCCTTAAGGAGTGCCTCCATAATCTTGCCCACTACTGAGGTAAGACTGACGGTCTGTAGTTCCCGCCTCCTCCTGCACCACTCTTGTGGGTGGGATCACATGAGCCCTTCTCCAGTCTTCTGGGACCTCTCCTGTGCTCAGAGACTCACTAAACAATTCTGCTAATGGCTCTGCTAGTTCCTCCTTTAGCTCCTTAAGTACCCTGGGATGTATGCCATCAGGTCCCATTGCCTTATCCACCTGAGGTAGCAAGCTCTTGTAGGACCTTTCTTTTGTGAAGGGAGTAGTGCTCACCTCCCTCCCCTGTGTCCATGATGCTGAGCTGTGGGCCCTGCCCTACCTTCTCTTCAGTAAATGCTGAGCAAAAGTATCTATTTAGGATAGATGCCTTTACAGGGTCCTCCTCCTCACATGCTCCTTTTCTCCATTAAACAGCAATACCCCCTCTAGACTTTCTCCTTTCACTAATGTATCTATAGAAAGTCTTGTCACCTCTTTACTGTTCGTACTAGTGTTTCCTCAGTTTGGGACTTTGCCTGCCTTACTGCCCTTACCTGCTTCCCTTAGGGCAGTTTGGTATGCCTCCCTATCTTCATCCGCTGTGTTCCTTTATATTTTCTGAAGGCCAGCCTTTTGGCTCTGACCTTTTCTGCTACTGTATTTGAGAACCAAAGTGGTTTCGTCTTCTTTTGCACTTCAGCTTGTCTAACACAATGGGATGTTGCTTCAAGTATTGTATCCTTAATGCTTGCCCACTTTGCCTGTACCTCCTCACCTGTGTTCTTTTTGCCAGGGCTAGCTTAACTCGTTGGCCATCTTATCAAAGTCAGCTCCTCTGAAGTCCCATATTTTTGCCTTGGAATGGGATGATTTAGATGTAGTAGCCAAATTGAACCATACCATGTGATGGTCACTGGCCCCAGGTGACCTTCTACCTGGAGATCTGTGATCCCTTCTTTGTTAGTCAGTACTAGATCTAGGATAGCCCTGTCTCTTGTGGGTTGCTGTACCAGTTGTTTGAGGCCCTCCTGCAGGAATCCACTATGAGTCTAGTTCTGGCAGATGTTCCTGCTGGTATTGACCAATCTGTATCTGGCATGTTGAAGTCTCCCATTATCAGAACCTCCTTTAGCTGTCATGTTTTGTATATCTTCTAACAGTAATGTGTCTATGTCCTCCCTCTGGTCTGGGGGCCTGTAGACAACCCCAGTTCTTATGGCTGTCCCATTTCCTGTTTCCAGGGTGACCCACAGTTCTTCTGGCTCCTTATGTGTATTCTGAATTTCTGTAGCTTTGATATTTTCATTAACATACAGGGGCCTCCTCCCCCTTTTGCACCTCGGTCTCTTCTAAGACAATACATAGCCAGGTACTGAAGTCTCCCCAAGTGTGGTTACTGGTAAACCACGTCTCACTAATTGCTACTATGTCCAGTTTAGCCTCTGACATTATTGCCTGCAGGTCTGGGATCTTATTTCCCAGGCTGTGAGCATTTGTGTACATGATTTTCCATTGGCCAGATTTTGAAGTGTTAGTTGTTGGGTGAAGTTTGGCATTACCCCTGTGCATCGTATGGGGAGACAAACCTTTTTTCTTACCTGGTGATGCAAATGAATGGCAAACACGCTGAATTCCTGTTTGACCACTAGCTGAGGGGGGAGGGGTGTTCTTCCCATTCGACGTATGGGGTGCAGCACCCCTCTCCCCATTTGCTAGTTTAAATATTCTGCAAAGACGTCAAACTTCTGCCCCAATGCACTGACTCCCTCTTTAGTCAGATGCAGTCCATCAAATTTAAAGAACTTCTCGCTCCCAGAACTGTTGCCAGTTCCTACAAATCTGTGTCCTTTTCCTGGCACCAGTCCTTGAGCCACGTGTTTAGCTCCCCTATCTCCGCTTCTCTGACCTTCCGTCCATCTGCTCCCTTCTCCCAGACTGGCAGGATCTCAGAAGGAGATGCAGACGAAATAGATGATAGTTTGTCACCCAGCCTAGTCAGGTGTTCCTTGGTCTCTACAACTGACCGGTTGGCGAGATCATTAGTCCCTATGTGTACTAGGACATCAATGTTTTCTCCTGCTTTGTGAACAATTTTAGTCATGCGGTCAGTGTCTCTCCATGCTGATGTACCTGGGAGACATCTGACCATCACCCCTGGCTGGAGATGGGTATCAACTCCCGAGATCATGGAGTCTCCTATGATCAGAAGTTTTTGATTTCTTTGTGCTTGTTTAGTTTTGGTTCCTGATTTGGGTGAGTATTGTTGTGCTAGCTCCTGTGCGAGTGTCCTGCTCTGCAGTGTCTTCTGCCTCTTTATTTGATTTCAGAGATAGAGGCAGATACCTGTTTGTAGTGTTTATATGGTTTTGAGGTAATGTGTTGGAGAGAGAGAGTGATGGGCACCTTGATTTGCTCCTCCTAACCACCTGCCAACCTCCTGGACCAACTACCTCTCTGAGTCGAGGTTTTTCTGTTGGATGCTGGGAAATGGCGGGTGGTTCTTATAATGTATTTCCTCTTCAATATGAAATTTGAGGCGTGCAATCTCTGCCCATGCTGCCCGGAGCTGAGACCTAAGATCTCCAAAGGCCCAGCATGTAGGACAGTGTCCTAAATCCTGTAAGACTGTCCTTCTGAAAATTGTTCCACAGTACCTGCAGTTAATGAAATCCATTCCAAATAAGTTGCTGGGTTTGTAACCTAGTCAGAGTAATTAGAAGGAAAAAAAATGCAAGTAATGGTTTAATTGTGCTTTGTTTAACTTGTTATAACAAGTTAAATTACTAGTGCCCTGTAAATGAGATCACCTTGTGGAGGCCCCACTGATCGCGCTCTTCCTGCTCTGCCACAGGAAATGTCACAACTGTGGTACCCTATAAAAGGAGTGTAGCGTGGGGTGGCTGGGCCCTTCCCTACCTAAAAAGAAGAACCACGGACGAAAGAACAAGGAGGTAGGCAGAAACAATCAGTCAACAACAAATGCAGTAACCCTGAGAGCTTATCCTAATGTTAGATAAAACTGTAAAACCTGTAAAGCACCACCTGTAATAATTTCAGAGAAGATATACCCTGTAAGAAACACTTTGCTCCAGAGAAAATAAAGCAGTAACAGAAGATATACCTTGCAAAGACAATTTGAATCAGAAAATTACAGCAGTAATCTGTTAGCACACACCTGTAGGCACATCTTGTAATAATGCAGAAGAAGGTATACCAGCAACAACAATTTGAATCAGAGAAAAAATAAAGCAATGAAATGTTAGCAACAAACAGTAGCAATCCCCGTGAGTAAAAAATAAAAACACCACCACACAGTAAATCTGCTTAGCCAAACTAAGTCTTAATCCTTCTCCCTTGCTCTGGTAAGTTTCTCTACTCTGCCTTTCAAGCAGTCTTAGAAGGATGGGGGCCATGCTGTGGATGTGCTGTACTGCCCTTATACAGTACTGTGACTGGATGACGAGGGAGTTGGACGGGAGCCATGCTGTGGATGTGCTATACTGTCCTTATACAGTACTATGACTGGGTGACCAGGGAGTTGGATGGTGGCCATGCTGCGGATGTGCTGTACACTCCTTATACAGTACTATGACTGTGTGATGAGAGAGTTGTATGGGGGCCATGCTGTGGATGTGCTGTACTGTCCTTATACAGTACCAAGGATGGGTGAGGAGGGAGTTGGACTGGGTGACAAGGGAGTTGGATGGGGGCCATGCTGTGGATGCGCTGTACTGTCCTTATGCAGTACTATGACTGGGTGACGAGGGAGTTGGATGGGGCCATGCTGTGGATGCGCTGTACTGTCCTTATACAGTACTATGACTGGGAGATGAGGGAGTTGGATGGGGGCCATGCTGTGGATGTGCTATACTGTCCTTATACAGTACTATGACTGGGTGATGAGGGTGTTGGATGGGGGCCATGCTGTGGATGTGCTGTACTGTCCTTATACAGTACTATGACTGGGTGACGAGGGAGTTGGATGGGGCCATGCTGTGGATGTGCTGTACTGTCCTTGTACAGTACTCATGACTGGGTGAGGAGGGAGTTGGATGGGGGCCATGCTGTGGATGTGCTCTACTGTCCTTGTACAGTACCATACTGGGTGAGGAGGGAGTTGGATGGGGCCATGCTGTGGATGTGCTGTACTGTCCTTATACAGTACTATGACTGGGTGACGAGGGAGTTGGATGGGGGCCATGCTGTGGATGTGCTGTACTGTCCTTATACAGTACTATGACTGGGTGACGAGGGAGTTGGATGGGGGCCATGCTGTGGATGTGCTGTACTGTCCTTATACAGTACTATGACTGGATGACGAGGGAGTTGGATGGGGCCATGCTGTGGATGTGCTGTACTGTCCTTATACAGTACTATGACTGGGTGATGAGGGAGTTGGATGGGGGCCATGCTGTGGATGTGCTGTACTGTCCTTATACAGTACTGTGACTGGGTTAGGAGGGAGTTGGATGGGGCCCATGCTGTGGATGTGCTGTACTGTCCTTATACAGTACTATGACTGGGTGACGAGGAGTTGGATGGGGGCCATGCTGTGGATGTGCTGTACTGTCCTTATACAGTACTATGACTGGGTGAGGAGGGAGTTGGATGGGGCCATGCTGTGGATGTGCTGTACTGTCCTTATACAGTACTATGACTGGGTGAGGAGGGAGTTGGATGGGGCCATGCTGTGGATGTGCTGTACTGCCCTTATACAGTACTATGACTGGGTGACGAGGGAGTTGGATGGGGGCCATGCTGTGGATGTGCTGTACTGTCCTTATACAGTACCATGACTGGGTGACGAGGGAGTTGGATGTGGGGCCATGCTGTGGATGTGCTGTACTGTCCTTGTACAGTACCATGACTGGGTGATGAGGGAGTTGGATGGGGGCCATGCTGTGGATGTGCTGTACTGTCCTTATACAGTACTATGACTGGGTGATGAGGGAGTTGGATTGGGGCCATGCTGTGGATGTGCTGTACTGTCCTTATACAGTACTATGACTGGGTGATGAGGGAGTTGGATGGGGGCCATGCTGTGGATGTGCTGTACTGTCCTTATACAGTACTATGACTGGGTGACGAGGGAGTTGGATGGGGGCCATGCTGTGGATGTGCTGTACTGTCCTTGTACAGTACTATGACTGGGTGAGGAGGGAGTTGGATGGGGCCATGCTGTGGATGTGCTGTACTGTCCTTATACAGTACGATGACTGGGTGAGGAGGGAGTTGGATGGGGGCCATGCTGTGGATGTGCTGTACTGTCCTTGTACAGTACCTGACTGGTTGAGGAGGGAGTTGGATGGGGCCATGCTGTGGATGTGCTGTACTGTCCTTATACAGTACCATGACTGGGTGATGAGGAGTTGGATGAAGGCCATGCTGTGGATGCGCTGTACTGTCCTTATACAGTACTCTGACTGGGAGATGAGGGAGTTGGATGGGGCCATGTTGTGGATGTGCTGTACTGTCCTTGTACAGTACTATGACTGGGTGTGGAGGTGTTGGATGGGGGCCATGCTGTATGTGCTGTACTGTCCTTATACAGTGCTCTGACTGGGTGACGAGGAGTTGGATGGGGCCATGCTGTGGATGTGTTATACTGTCCTTACAGTACTATGACTGGGTGATGAGGGAGTTAGATGGGGCCATGCTGTGGATGGGCTGTACTGTCCTTATACAGTACTATGACTGCGTGACGAGTGAGTCGGATGGGGCCATGCTGTGGATGTGCTGTACTGTCCTTATACAGTACTGTGACTGTGTGATGAGGGAGTTGGATGGAGGCCATGCTGTGGATGTGCTGTACTGTCCTTATACTGTACTACAGTACAGTACACTCCTCATAGTGTCTAAAATCCGGATGGATTAAAGGAACTCCAGGAAACTCCGGCTTTGAGACAAAACCTTGATCAACTGCAGCAACCTTAGAGTGAGGTCAGGACACTGCCTCTGAATGACTTCCATCTTATTCGCAAAGAATCAAGTTATCTCCTCGCAATCAATTTGCATGAAGGTTTCGACGGATCTGCCACAGACTGGGTTGCACAGTCTGTCGCCAGTTCTGAAGAGCTGAGCCGGTCGATTCTCGAGCGACAGAAATTCCCTGACAGGAATTCTGCCTCTTATGGAAATTGCTGTTTGGAAGCGCTTATAATGCTCTAGCAATATAAGATGGTCGGCATCAGTGGAAGTCTTCCTCCAACGACGCTCCAACCTACACCCCAACCTCCACAACCCTCTCAACCCCCCATCAAACCATAGGGAAATGGGACGATGCTTGAGGGGGGCGAACACGGGCTGGTGCAATCTGATCAAGAGCAGCTGAGATGGCCCCAATATAGGCCACTACCAGCTGCTCAGGATCAGTGCACAACTCGTCAAACAACGAGAGGTCAATAACCGCATCAGGTCTTCAGGGACAACATCCCGCAATGGGCAGTACTTGACCAACTCCGCAGGGGCCGACCTACCCAGGGGGGCCTCCAAATTGAACCCAACTGAGTAATGATCTGACCAACCGACTGGTTCCACCACCAAGTCAGACGCCGATCCCCAGGAGGAAAACCAGATCAAGAGAGTGACCTCCTTTGTGAGTAGCTGTGGATCATGGGTTTTGCCTCAATTGCTTGGGGTCCATTTGTGGACTATCGGTGTGGTCCTCAGATGGTTTTCATCTTACCTCGAGGAGAGAATGCAGAGAGGATCTGGGGTTTGCATTCATCCGGGCCATCTCTCTGCCTTGCGGAAATTCCTCAGGTCTGGTTTTCCCATGTTATTCGTAGTATATATGCTACCCCATCGAGACATTGTAAGATGGTTTTAGCTGAGGTTTCACTGCAACGCTGATGATACCCAGCTCTACCTGTCTTTGCACCTGACCAGGTTAGTGCTATCTCGGTGCTGAATAACTGCCTCGCTGATATCCAAGACTGGATGAATACCAGTGGTTTGAAGTTGAATCTGGGAAAGACCGAGGTTATGGTGGTGGACCCCGGTTGCAGGGTTGAGGGTTTAGGGGCGGTGTCCCCCTCTGGATTAATTCTGAGGGTAGACCAGATCCCTACCTCTGAACAGGTGCGTAACCTGGGTGTGGAGCTTGACACTGGTCTGACCCTTCGTTATCAGGTGTCTGCAGTTGTCAGGACTGCATTTTTTCATCTTAGAAACATTGCCAGGATAAGGCACCTGGTTCCTCCTTATGACTTGCCGGTTTTGGTCCACGCCTTCGTGACATCTCATCTCGAATACTGTAACTCCCTTTACCTTGGACTTTCTGGGGTTGATATCACTGCTTGCAGCTAGTGCAGAATGCGGCAGCACTTTTGTTGACTAGGGCTTCAAGAAGGTCTCATATTACATCAGTGCTTCGTACTCTGCACTGGCTGCCAATACAGTGGCGGATCACATTTAAAGTGGGTCTTTTGACCTACAAAGCCCTACACGGTCTTGGTTCTGACTACTTGAAAGAGCTTCTGGTCCCCTACACCCCTCTAAGACAGCTCCGCTCGGCTGACGAGGGGTTGCTGGAGATTCCGAGGGTAAATTTAAATCCTCTGGAGCTTGTGCCTTCGGTTTCGCGGCTCCTACCCTTTGGAATTCTCTGTCCCCTCAGCTCCAAGAGAGTATGACGGTGGAAAGTTTTAAAAGGGCCTTAAAGTCCTTTTTATGGGAGAAGGCATTTCCTGTTATGTTGTAATTGGTTATTTTAATCCTTTAATATTTGCTGTGTTGTTTTATTGTATGTATTGATTACGCTGGTGTTCTCATGCTTTTATGTACAGCACCTTGAAAATTTGAAAGGCGCTTAACTAAATAAATGTTATTATTATTATTATTATGACTGGGTGAGGAGGGAGCTGGATGGGGGCCATACTGTGGATGTGCTGTACTGTCCTTATACGGTACTATGAGTGGGTGACGAGGGAGTTGGATGGGACCACGCTGTGGATGTGCTGTACTGACCTTATACAGTAGTTTGAGTGGGTGACGAGGGAGTTGGATGGGCCACGCTGTGGATGTGCTGTACTGTCCTTATACAGTACTTTGAGTGGGTGACGAGGAGTTGGATTGGGCCATGCTGTGGATCTGCTGTACTGTCCTTATACAGTACTAAGACTGGGTGAGAGAGAATTGGATGGGGCCATGCTGTGGATGCTGTCCTGTCCTTATACAGTACTATGACAGGGAGACGAGGGTGTTGGATGGGGGCTATGCTGTGGATGTGCTGTACTGTCCTTATACAGTACCATGACTGGGTGACGAGGGAGTTGGATGGGGGCCATGCTGCGGATGTGCTGTACTGTCCTTAAACAGTGCTCTGACTGGGTGATGAGGGAATTGGATGGGGACCATGCTGTGGATGTGCTGTACTGTCCTCATACAGTAATATGACTGGGTGATGAGGGAGTTGGATGGGACCATGCTGTGGATGTGCTGTACTGTCCTTATACAGTACTAAGACTGGGTGAGGAGGGAGTTGGAAGGGAGCCACGCTGGGGATGTGCTGTACTGTCCTTATACAGTACTATGACTGGGTGACGAGGGAGTTGGATGGGGGTCATACTGTGGATGTGCTGTACTGCACTTATACAGTACCGTGACTGGGTGACGAGGGAGTTGGATGGGGGCCATGCTGCGGATGTGCTGTACTGTCCTTATACAGTGCTCTGACTGGGTGATGAGGGAATTGGATGGGGACCATGCTGTGGATGTGCTGTACTGTCCTCATACAGTGCTATGACTGCGTGATGAGGGAGTTGGATGGGAGCCACGCTCGGGATGTGCTGTACTGTCCTTATACAGTACTATGACTGCGTGACGAGGGAGTTGGATGGGGGTCATACTGTGGATGTGCTGTACTGCCCTTATACAGTACTGTGACTGCATGATGAGGGAGTTGGACGGGGGCCATGCTGTGGATGTGCTATACTGTCCTTATACAGTACTATGACTGGGTGACCAGGGAGTTGGATGGTGGCCATGCTGTGGATGTGCTGTACTGTCCTTGTACAGTGCTATGACTGGGTGATGAGGGAGTTGGATGGGGCCATGCTGTGGATGTGCTGTACAGTCCTTATACAGTACCATGACTGGGTGAGGAGGGAGTTGGATGGGGCCATGCTGTGGATGTGCTGTACTGTCCTTGTACAGTACCGTGACTGGGTGAGGAGGGAGTTGGATGAAGGCCATGCTGTGGATGAGCTGTACTGTCCTTATACAGTACTATGACTGGGAGACGAGGGAGTTGGATGGGGCCATGCTGCGGATGTGCTATACTGTCCTTATACAGTACTATGACTGGGTGAGGAGGGAGTTGGATGGGTGCCATGCTGTGGATGTGCTGTACTGTCCTTATACAGTACTCAGACTGGGTGATGAGGGAGTTGGATGGGGCCATGCTGGATGTGCTGTACTGTCCTTATACAGTGCTCTGACTGGGTATTGAGGAATTGGATGGGGACCATGTTGTGGATGTGCTGTACTGTCCTTATACAGTACTATGACTGGGTGATGAGGGAGTTGGATGGGGCCATGCTGTGGATGTGTTGTACTGTCCTTATACAGTACCATGACTGGGTGAAGAGGGAGTTGGATGGGGGCCATGCTGTGGATGTGCTGTACTGTCCTTATACAGTACTCATGACTGGAGAGCGAGGGAGTTGGATGGGGGCCATGCTGTGGATGTGCTATACTGTCCTTATACAGTACTATGACTGGGTGATGAGGAGTTGGATGGGTGCCATGCTGTGGATGTGCTGTACTGTCCTTATACAGTACTCTGACTGGGTGAGAGGAGTTGGATGGGGCCATGCTGTGGATGTGCTGTACTGTCCTTATACAGTACTATGACTGGGTGATGAGGGAGTTGGATGGGGGCCATGCTGTGGATGTGCTGTACTGTCCTGTACAGTACCATGACTGGGTGAGGAGGGAGTTGGATGAGGCCATGCTGTGGATGTGCTGTACTGTCCTTGTACAGTACCGTGACTGGCTGAGGAGGGAGTTGGATGGGGCCAAGCTGTGGATGCGCTGTACTGTCCTTATACAATACTATGACTGGGAGATGAGGGAGTTGGATGGGGCCATGCTGTGGATGTGCTATACTGTCCTTATAGAGTACTATGACTGGGTGACGAGGGAGTTGGATGGGGCCATGCTGTGGATGTGCTGTACTGTCCTTGTACAGTACCGTGACTGGGTGAGGAGGGAGTTGAATGGGGGCCAGTCTGTGGATGTGCTGTACTGTCCTTATACAGTACTATGAGTGGGTGACGAGGGAGTTGGATGGGGCCATGCTGTGGATCTGCTGTACTGTCCTTATACAGTACTAAGACTGGATGAGGAGGGAATTGGATGGGGGCCATGCTGTGGATGCGCTGTACTGTCCTTATACAGTACTATGACTGGGAGACGAGGGAGTTGGATGGGGGCCATGCTGTGGATGTGCTATACTGTCCTTATACAGTACTATGACTGGGTGATGAGGGTGTTGGATGGGGGCCATGCTGTGGATGTGCTGTACTGTCCTTATACAGTACCGTGACTGGGTGTGGAGCGAGTTGGATGGGGGCCATGCTGTGGATGTGCTGTACTGCCCTTGTACAGTACCATACTGGGTAAGGAGGCAGTTGGATGGGGGCATGCTGCGGATGTGCTGTACTGTCCTTATACAGTGCTCTGACTGGGTGACGAGGGAGTTGGATGGGGGCCATGTTGTGGATGTGTTATACTGTCCTTATACAGTACTATGACTGGGTGATGAGGGTGTTAGATTGGGCCATGCTGTGGATGGGCTGTACTGTCCTTATACAGTACTATGACTGGGTGACGAGGGAGTCGGATGGGGGCCATGCTGTGGATGTGCTGTACTGTCCTTATACAGTACTGTGACTGGGTGTCGAGGGAGTTGGATGGGGGCCATGCTGCGGATGTGCTGTACTGTCCTTATACAGTGCTCTGACTGGGTGACGAGGGAGTTGGATGGGGACCTTGCTGTGGATGTGCTGTACTGTCCTTATACAGTACTATGACTGGGTGATGAGGGAGTTGGATGGGACCATGCTGTGGATGTGCTGTACTGTCCTTGTACAGTACTAAGACTGGGTGAGGAGGGAGTTGGATGGGGCCATGCTGTGGATCTGCTGTACTGTCCTTATACAGTACTAAGACTGGGTAAGGAGGGAGTTGGATGGGGCCATGCTGTGGATGTGCTGTACTGTCCTTATACAGTACTATGACTGGGTGAGGAGGGAGTTGGATGGGGCCATGCTGTGGATGTGCTGTACTGTCCTTATACAGTACTATGACTGGTTGACGAGGGAGTTGGACGTGGGCCACACTGTGGATGTGCTGTACTGCCCTTATACAGTACTGTGACTGGATGATGAGGGAGTTGGATGGGGTCATGCTGTGGATGTGCTATACTGTCCTTATACAGTACTATGACTGGGTGACCAGGGAGTTGGATGGTGGCAATGCTGTGGATGTGCTGTACTGTCCTTGTACAGTACCATGACTGGGTGTGGAGGGAATTGGATGGCGGCCATGCTGTGGATGTGCCGTACTGTCCTTATACAGTACTATGACTGGGTGACGAGAGAGTTGGATGGGAGCCACGCTGGGGATGTGCTGTACTGTCCTTATACAGTACTATGACTGGTTGACGAGGGAGTTGGACGGGGGCCATGCTGTGGATGTGCTATACTGTCCTTATACTGTACTATGACTGGGTGACCAGGGAGTTGGATGGTGGCCATGCTGTGGATGTGCTATACTGTCCTTGTACAGTACCATGACTGGGTGAGGAGGGAGTTGGATGGGGCCATGCTGCGGATGTGCTGTACAGTCCTTATACAGTGCTCTGACTGGGTGACGAGGGAGTTGGATGGGGCCATGCTGTGGATGTGTTATACTGTCCTTATACAGTACTATGACTGGGTGATGAGGGAGTTAGATGGGGCCATGCTGTGGATGTGCCATACTGTCCTTATACAGTACTATGACTGGGTGACGAGGGAGTTGGATGGGAGCCACGCTGTGGATGTGCTGTACTGTCCTTATGCAGTACTATGACTGGGTGACGAGGGAGTTGGATGTGGGCCATACTGTGGATGTGCTGTACTGCCCTTATACAGTACTGTGACTGGATGATGAGGGAGTTGGACGGGGGCCATGCTGTGGATGTGCTATACTGTCCTTATACAGTACTATGACTGGGTGACCAGGGAGTTGGATGGTGGCTGTGCTGTGGATGTGCTGTACTGTCCTTGTACAGTGCTCTGACTGGTGACAAGGGAGTTGGATGGGGTCATGCTGTGGATGTGTTATACTGTCCTTATAGAGTACTATGACTGGGTGGCGAGGGAGTTAGATGGGCCATGCTGTGGATGGGCTGTACTGTCCTTATACAGTACTATGACTAGTGACGAGGGAGTTGGATGGGGGTCATGCTGTGGATGGGCTGTACTGTCCTTATACAGTACTACAGTACAGTACAATCCTCATAGTGTCTGCACGAACCGGTAGGTTAAAGGAACTCCAGGAAACTCTGGGCTCATGACAAAACATTGATCAACTGCAACAACCTTAGAGTGAGGTCGGGACACTGCATCTGAATGTCTTCCACCTTATTCGCAGAAGAATCGAGCGATCTCCCTCGCAATCAATTTGCATGAAGGTTGAAGATCTGCTGACAGACTGAGTTGCACAGTCTTCACCAGTTCTGAAGAGCTGAGCCAGTCGATTCCGAGCGACAGAAATTTCCTGACAGGAATTCTGCCTTCTTATCGGAAATTGCTGTTTGGAAGAGCTTATAATGCTCTAGCAATATAAGATGGTCTGCATCAGAGGCAGTCTTCCTCCAACGACAGTCCAACCTACGCCCCAACCTCCATAGCCTCTCAGTGCCCCATCAAACCATGGGGCAACAGGACAGCAGCGAGGGGGCGAACACGGGCTGGTGCAATCTGATCAAGAGCAGCTGAGATGGCCCCATTATAGGCCACTACCAGCTGCTCAGGATCAGTGCACAACTCGTCAAACAATGAGAGGTCAATAACCGCCATCAGGTCTTCAGGGACAACGTCCCGCAATGGGTGGTACTTGACCAACTCCACAGGGGCCGACCTACCCAGGGGGGCCTCAAAATTGAACCCAACTGAGTAATGATCAGACCAACCGACTGGTTCCATCACCAAGTCAGATGCCTCGATCCCCAGGAGGAAAACCAGATCAAGAGAGTTACCTCCTTTGTGAGTAGCTGTGGATCATGGGGTTTTGCTCGATTGCTTGGGGTCCATTTGTGGACTATCGGGTATGGTCCTCAGATGGTTTTCTTCTTACCTCGAGGGGAGAATGCAGAGAGTGGTCTGGGGTTTGCATTCATCCGGGGCCTTCTGTCTGCCTTGCGGGGTACCTCAGGGCTCGATGCTTTCCCCCATGTTATTCGCAGTATATATGCTACCCCACGGAGACATTGTAAGATGGTTTTAGCTGAGGTTTCACTGCTACGCTGATGATACCCAGCTCTACCTGTCTTTTGCACCTGACCAGGTTAGTGCTATCTCGGTGCTGAATAACTGCCTCGCTGATATCCAAGACTGGATGAATACCAGTGGTTTGAAGTTGAACTGGGAAAGACTGAGGTTATGGTGGTGGACCCTGCCCAGGGTTGAGAGTTTAGGGCGGGTCCCCCTCTGGATTAATTCTGGGGGTAGACCAGATCCCTACCTCTGAGCAGGTGCGTAACCTGGGTGTGGAGCTTGACACTGGTCTGACCCTTCATTATCAGGTGTCTGCAGTTGTCAGGACTGCATTTTTTCATCTTAGAAACATCGCCAGGATTAGGCACCTGGTTCCTCCTTGTGACTTGCCGATTTTGGTCCACGCCTTCGTGACATCTCGTCTCGATTACTGTAACTCCCCTTTACTTAGGACTTTCTGGGGTTGATATCCGCCGCTTGCAGCTAGTGCAGAATGCGTCAGCACGTTTGTTGACTGGGGCTTCAAGAAGGTCCACATATTACCCCAGTGCTGCGTACTCTGCACTGACTGCCAATACAATAGCGGATTACCTTTAAAGTGGGTCTTTTGACCTACAAAGCCCTACACGGTCTTGGTCCTGACCACTTGAAAGAGCTTCTGGTGCCCTACACCCCTCTGAGACAGCTCTGTCCGGCTGACGAGGGGTTGCTGGAAATTCTGAGGGTAAATCTGAAGTCCTCTGGAGCTCATGCCTTCGGTTTTGTGGCTCCTACCCTTTAGAATTCTCTGCCCTGTCAGCTCTGAGAGAGTATGACGGTGGAAAGTTTTAAAAGGGCCTTAAAGTCCTTTTTATGGGAGAAGGTATTTCCTGTTATGTTGTAATTGGTTTTTTTTAATCCTGTAATATTTGCTGTGTTGTTTTATTGTATGTATTGATTATGCTGGTGTTCTCATGTTTTTATGTACAGCGCCTTGAAAATTTGAAAGGCGCTTAAATAAATTTTATTATTATTATTATTTTTATTATGACTGGGTGAGGAGGGAGCTGGATGTGGGCCATGCTGTGGATGTGCTGTACTGTCCTTATACAGAACTGTGACTGGGTGAGGAGGGAATTGGATGGGGGCCATGCTGTAGATGTGCTGTACTGTGCTTATACAGAACTATGACTGGGTGACGCGGGAGTTGGATGGGGGCCATGCTGTGGATGTGCTGTACTGTCCTTATACAGTACTGTGACTGGGTGACTAGGGAGTTGGATGGGCGCCATGCTGTGGATGTGCTGTACTGTCCTTATAGAGTACTATGACTGGGTGACGAGGGAGTTGGATGGGGGCCATGCTGTAGATGTGCTGTACTGTGCTTATACAGAACTGTGACTGGGTGACGAGGGAGTTGGATGGGGGCCATGCTGCGGATGTGCTGTACTGTCCTTATACAGTACTATGTCTGGGTGATGAGGGAGGTGGACGGTAACCATGCTGTGGATGCGCTGTACTGTCCTTATACAGTACTATGACTGGGTGACGAGGCAGGTGGACGGTAACCATGCTGCGGATGTTCTATACTGTCCTTATACAGTACTATGACTGGGTGATGAGGTAGGTGGACGGTAATCATGCTGTGGATGTACTATACTGTCCTTATACAGTACTATGACTGGATGATGAGGGAGTTGGATGGGGCCATGCTGTGGATGTGCTGTACTGTCCTTATACTGTACTGTGACTGGGTGATGAGGGAGTTGGATGGGGGCCACGCTGTGGATGTGCTGTACTGTCCTTATACAGTACTATGACTGGGTGATGAGGGAGTTGGATCGGGGCCATGCTGTGGATGTGCTATACTGTCCTTATACTGTGCTATGACTGGGTGACGAGGCAGGTGGACGGTAACCATGCTGTGGATGTGCTGTACTGTCCTTATGCAGTACTACAACTGGGTGACGAGGGAGCTAGATGGGTGCCATGCTGTGGATGTGCTTTACTTGGATTTCGGCAAGGCTTTCGATTCAGTGCCCCACTGGAGACTAGGGGTGAAGTTATCCTGGGTGGGAGAGGGTACAAAGATGGTGTGGTGGATCTCAAACTGGCTAATGGGTAGGCTGCAGAGGGTGGTGGTGGAGGGGGGAAGTCTTGGAGCCTAGATCTGTAAAGAGCAGGATGCCGCAGGCCTCAGTGCTGGGCCCGATGCTGTTTGGGTTATTCATCTCAGATATTGCACAGGCGGTGTTGAGCAGGATTAGCCTGTTCGCCAATGACACCAAAATTGGTGCAGCAGTAGACAATGAAGAGGGATGGGTGCAAGTACAGAGGGACTTGGCAAAGTTGGAGGAATGGTCAGGGAAGTGGCAGATAGGGTTCAATGCTTAAAAATTCAAGGTGTTGCATTTTGGGGCAAGGAACCCAAGGAGAGAATACTGGCTGGTCGGGATCAAGCTGGGGAGCACCAAGGAAGAAAAGGACCTGGGCGTATTGATAACAGCAAGTATAAACAATACTGCCCAATGTAGGAGGGTGTCGGTGAAAGCAAACAGGATGCTGGGGTGCATAGCATGTGGATTCACGTCCAGACACTGGGTGGTGATTTTGCCTCTCTACAGGATGCTGGTTAGGCCTCACTTGGAGTACTGTGTATAGTCCTGGAAGCCGTACCAGAGCCAGGATGCCAAGCTGCTGGAAGGAGTGCAGCGAGGGTGACGAGGATGATTCAGGGGGTGGAGGGAATGGATTATGAGATGCACTGGAAGAGAGGCGGGGGGGGAACGTGATCAAAACATTCAAGTACCTGAAGGGTGTCAACAAAGGGAGTGGCGGAGGGGGTGTTGAAACTAAGCAGTGGGAGGGAGACTAGGGGGCATGAGCTAAGAAAAGAGGGGGGATTCAGGAGGGAGATGAAGAGGCATTACTTCACAGACAGAGTAGTTGTGAGGTGGAATGCAGTACCAGAAGTGGTGATATCATGCATAAATGTGGCTGGCTTTAAGAATGCTTGGGACAGGGTACAGAGTTGGGTAAGGGTGAGCAAGAAGGACAACAATGGGAAGTTAAGGGGGTTGGGGGAAGGGGCAGCTGCCTGCTAGGGAGATAGCTGCACAGTCAAGCAGACTTTAATAGACCGGTAGGTCTGTTCTGCTGACACCTTCGTATGTTTGTATATGAAAAACCATATGAGTAAAGGATGCAGGAACCCAGCATGTACTCCTTGGAGGAGAGGAGAGTGAGAGGAGACATGACTGAGACCTACAAATAACTCACAGGAGTGAAAAAGGTGCATATGGGGTGTCTCAGAGAACAAAAGACAGAACACAGGGGCATGAAATGATGCAAAAGGGGAACTTGTTTAACCAGGAAAGGCACACTAAGCTTAAGCTTGTTTTCAGATGTGACCTGAGAGCACAAGGAAGTTGAGTGATTTACTTAGAGTCACACACTATGCAAGCAGGGGCTGTGGGATTCAAACTCTGGTCTTCAGGTTTGCAGCTTACAGCCCTAAACCACAACGCTATACTGCTTCCTTAAAGTGGAGAGGTTTAGGAGAGAGTTGAGGGAGTACTTTTTTACCGAAGGATGGTGGATAACTGGAACAGCCTGCCAGAGGAGGTAGTGTGGGCTAAGACTGTGGAGAGCTTCACGCATGTGTGGGATAGAGACAGGGGCAAATTGGATAAAAGAAGGGGAGGAGGAGGGACACCAGTGATCAAGTAGGGTCAGGGTGTCTGAATAGGCAGAGAAAGGAGCAGACCAGATGGGCCTACTTCTGTCAACAAAGTCTATGTTGCTATGTTTCAACGTTCATGAGTTAATGGACTTCATTTCACCATCTGAATTTGAAAAAGGTGTGCTTAATCAACGTTGTGCCTGTATACTGAATGAGTAACACACGTATCATAAGCAATAAAAACATCATATAAGAAAGCAATACGACACAACTGCAGGCGCTGTTGTGTTGTGAGAACATGCCCGGAGGCGTGGGCATTGGTCCAGCTGGCGCGTGCCTTTAAGAGTGGTTTGTACAGCACAACCACACTCCAGGGAGTATCTCATTACACTTGCACAATGAGTTTTACAAGTTAAAAAGAGGAAGAAAAGGAGAGAGAGCACCCTTTGGAATGTAAACCTAGAGAAGGAACTGTCTGAAATATGAAAAATAAAATATTTTTTGTGTGTGGTTGGGGTAATTTGCAACACTGGTGAACTGACACAGGTGAATTGCTTAAACAGAGCAATTTGCTGAGTTCTGAGCCATGACATGTGGAATGCTTTTTTTCTTTTTTAATTCTGTCAATGGCCTATCTATTCATACTCATCTGTATTGCTCCCTTATGCCTATCCCATGCCTGTTTGAAGCCCTGCACTGTATTCATATCCACCACTTCCTGAAGCAGGCCGTTTGATGCATCTACCACCCTTTCTGTGAAAAAGAACTTCCTCACATTACCCCTTAATAGGCCTCCCTCTAATCTCATGCTGTGTCCTCTCGTCCTACTATTTTACTTATATTGAAACTTGGGAACTCAAGCAGCAGGCTGGTAGGACAGAGGTCTGGGGTTATATTCTGTTTTAACTGAAATATTTGAATAGTTTGTAAGTGAAATTAGCTCTATGTGTTAAAAATTATTACCTTGAATTAGAACTGTTACTTGGGCTGTGATATTGTAACTTTGGAGGCTTGGGGACTGTTGTTTGTCAGGGTTAATTAGAGGGAAATTTAATGTGTTGTTTGCCTGGTGTTAGGGGAAGGGGACATTAGCTGCAATTACCTTGTCTTTAAACAGGAATTACCCTGGCCTCCATTGTTCACTTGGGAACTCAAGCAGCAGGCTGGTAGGACAGAGGTCTGGGGTTATATTCTGTTTTAACTGAAATATTTGAATAGTTTGTAAGTGAAATTAGCTCTATGTGTTAAAAATTATTACCTTGAATTAGAACTGTTACTTGGGCTGTGATATTGTAACTTTGGAGGCTTGGGGACTGTTGTTTGTCAGGGTTAATTAGAGGGAAATTTAAATGTGTTGTTTGCCTGGTGTTTGGTAAGAGCACTCCCACCCACCCTGTTTTGTAGGCTTTCTTAAATACTGAAAAGCCACTGGGGGTTGGGATTGAAGGGCTGAGTATTTCTGTTTTGGGACTGAAATTCAAAGCAACAGGAGCTGATGGACCTGTGACATCATACGGTACCTGATGTCTGCTTACACACACTGTTAGTGGGACCGAACACACACTGGACTGTATGTGTTTGTGAGACTTGGGAACTTTATTGGTGGGGTTGAAATTGGGTTGTAAATAACTACAGTCAGTATGAGAGAAACTGTATTCCAGGGGAAAGGGACTGAGAAAAGGGGGTGTGCCATTATAAACAGAGGGGGATAAACAGGGTGGCCTTATTCCACTATGGCAGGCATTGGAAGGGTTGTAGGCTGCACAGGCTGTGGGATGGCAATAATTCTAAATTGGACCTGGAGAGAGGGAGGCTGCCCACTCTGTAGACAGCTATCTTGTATCAGGAGTGAGGTATATTGGTTAAGGAGTAAGCTGTGGGAGCTGGGGGGTGTCCAAGGATAAGGGGTGTGGATATGGGCAGAAGGGAGGGCTGAGGGGAGGCTGGGGCAACGCCTGAAATTACAGGACGTATGTTACAGCAAGCAGGAGGGGATATTAGGACAGAGGACCCTTAGATAGGGAAGTTGATGCTAGGGAAAGCGACGGGTGAACATTCTGAATACAAAGATAGTGGAGGGGAAGAGTCAGGAGGGCTACAAAGGGGAGCCTAAAACAGCAGACTGTGGGAAGGAGCCCTAAGGTGAACAGAGCAAGAGGGGAAGAAGAGGGGCAGTTTAGAGGTGCAGTCTGGGGAAACTTGGGTTACTTGATGGAGGCTGACATAGAGTGTCACAACAAATTTGAGCTACTAAGCAAACCTAGAGGGGAGAAGGTTGGTGGAATGAGGAAACTTATACAGAGGCCGGGGGGAGGGAGTCGGATACCCATAGGGCATCACAGACCGGCTATGGAAAGGATAGAAATAGTCCCAGAGGGAGAATGGGAAACATAAATGTTAAGCAAATGGGGGAGATGCAACATATTCCAGACATGAGGGAGGAGAGCATGATTGGAGAGAAACTGGGAGACAAGTAGGTGGGAGAGGAGCCCCTTCAGCAGGGGGGTCAGTAGCAAGGATGGGGCCCTAGCTAAAGGGGACCCACAGAGAGCCTCTGGAGGCAGGGGTACTATTACAAAGGGGGAGGAAGGTGGTGTGGGGAAGGAAACCATCAGGCCAGGATAAAAGGTTCAGATAGAGAGGGTTAAAGGGACACTCTATCAGAGGGGTTTGAGTTAGTGGGCAAAATAGCAAGGGAGGCAGAAAGGGAGGGTGACAAGGGGGTCTCTAATAAGGCAGGAAGACTCCCGAAATTGAGATCATGAATAAAGGGGGGAAGGGGGCTGAGAGGGCATAGTGGAGGTAACCATAAGGATGATGGCAGTGTTAAGGTTCTGTTATTGGGAGACTCGATGATTAGGGGTATCCAGTGGGAGGGACAGGGGGGTGGATGCCATAGCCAGGTGAAGGTAGTGAGTATCTCTGGGCTGACAGTGCACAGGGCAAAGTACATGGTGTATGAAATGGTTAGGGATTGTGGAGGGAAACCGGATTTCCTGGTGCATTTGGGAACTAATGATCTAGAGGGAAATAGCATTTTGGAAATCCAAGCAAGGTTCCAAGAACTTGCCAGAGTCTGTCGGGATAATGGATGCAACATTTTTCGAGATATTGCCAGTACCAAAGGCCTCAGTGGAGAAAAAAATGAAGCTCACAGAGGTTAATGACTGGCTCCAGGAAGTGGGGTGAAGAGAGTGGGTTAGGGGGTTAGGGAACTGGAATGGAGTTTGGGAGGATAAGGGACTATATGCCAAGGACAGGTTTCATCTTGCCCCATTAGGAAGGAAGTCCTTAAACAGGGATGGCTGACTACATACAAGAAAGGTGGGGTTTAAACTTGTGAGGGGGAGGGATAAGGGAGGGGCTGACCGAAGCCTCTCTCCAGATGAGGGAGTAGCCTTCAAGCCCAAGGGGGAGGGGGAAACAGATTGGGGTGGAGGTTTCAGGAGGAGCAGAGGAGGATGGAAGCATAAGGAATCTGGGTGGGGCTCTGGCAAAGAGGATCAGGGATAAGGGTGGGGGTTGGTGTTAGTAAATGCCAGGAGCTTGGGAAACAAGTTGCCAGAGTTCCAGGCCATGCTGTTTGGGGGGTGGATGGCGGCGGTCACGAAACGTGACCAACAAAACCATGACTGGGACCTAAACGTACGGGGTACACTTATGCTTAGGAAGGATAGAAAGGAGGGCGGAGGGTGGAGTGGCTATGTTCATTAGAGATGACATAGAATTGCTAGGGTAGAAGAGGCAGAGGGAAACGGGAGGCCTTATGGGTCATCTACGATCCCCAGCAGGAGATAAGGTCAAGCTGGGTGGCATATAGGCCCCCAGGTTGGAGTGATGTTCTAGAGGATGGTTTGCTGGACAACATCATTGCCCAGTGTGGACCAAAAGGGAAGGAGTGGTGTTGATGGGGACCTTAATATGCCAGGTACAAACTGGGGAACCATGTCCTCTAAGGTGGCCAAGGAGCAGAGGCTGCTGGATGGCTTCCAGGATGTGTTCTTGACACAGCATGTGATGGAGCCCACAAGGGAGGGCGTGTCCTGGATGTGGTTCTGGCAGATGGGATCTGGTAAGGACATGGTTGTACAAGACCCCTGACTGGGAGCGACCACAATACTGTCTGGTTTCAAATAAGCATGGGGAGGGGTGAGATCTAGGACACTGGCAGTGGACTTCAGGGGGCAGACTTTATGGGCATGGGAAATATTCTCAAGATCACTTGAAGGATTACCAATGACAAGTGTGGAAAGGAGATGGGAGGTCATAAATGGTGACTTCATGAGGCAGTCAGGATCTGCGCTAAGTTGAAACGTAAGGGAGCAAGGTCACATAAACCATGCTGGTGGTCCAGTGAGGTACAGGTAGCAGTCAGAGAAAAGAAGGCGGCCTACAAAAAATGTAAAACAACAAGAGGGGATAGGGATAAGGAAATGTACCAGCTTGCATCTAGAAAAGTCACCCATATGGTGAGGGGAGCAAAGTCCAGTAAAGAGCAGCAGCTGGCACAGGGGATACATGGAGGGGAAAAGGGGTTCTTCCGGTACATTGGGGAGCAGAGAAAAACTAAGGGCCATCTCAGCAGATTGAGATCAGAAGGAGGGTGGGTGGAAGAGGCGAGGGACCAGGCAGAGGTATTTAACGAGTACTTTGCCTCTGTGTTCACTAGGGAGGGGGATGGGATATCTACAAAGCAAGGCACGAAGGGGATAGAAACGTCAGTAAGTGGGATCAGGGAGCAACAGAAATGGAGCAAGAGGGAGGGAGAGGTACCCCAGGGTGTCACATCTGGGTAAGGATAAAAAGGCCAGTAAGGTGGAGGGAGATGATGCTATCTCCACAAAAGGGTGTGGTTAGCCCTCAAGGCCCTAAAGAAAGACAAATTCCTGGCGGATGGCATTCATCCGAGAGTACTATGGGAATTGCTGGACATACTGGCTGCACCCTGGTGGAGCTTTTCAGCAGGTCACTTGAGACAGGGAGGGTACCTAGGGATTGGCGAGAGGCACATGTGGTACCAATCCATAAAGGGGGGTCGAGGGAAGTAGCAGGTAACTATAGACCCATCAGTTTGACCTCGGTGGTGGGAAAATTAATGGAGAGTATACCAAAGGAATGATTGGGGGTGTACTTGGAGGAGGTGAAAGGTCTGGATAGTCGGCAACATGGGTTTGTGCCAGGTAGATCATGTCAAACCAACCTTGTGGAGTTCTATGAATGGGTAACATCAGAACTGGACTGGGTAAGCCTGTGGATGTATTTCTTGGACTTCAGCAAGGCTGTTGACTCTGTCCCCACAATGGTCTGGTGGAGAAACTGATGGGGTTAGGAGTAGGCCCTTTGATGGTCAGGATGGATTGAAAACTGGCTAGCTGGACACACCTCAGAGAGTAGTGGTCTGTGGGAGCTTCAAATCCTAGAGAGGTTGGTAGTGGGCACCAGAGGTCTCGGTCCTGGGTCCGATCCTGTTTAATGCATACATATCGGACATCAGGGAGGGTATAGGGTATGAAATGAGTCTCTTCATGGATGACTCCAAGATGGGAGCAGTAGTTGAGGGAGAAGAGGGAGGTTGGCCCTGCAAGGGACCTGGACACCCTGAAAAGCTGGGCTCACACATGGAAATTCACTTTCAATATCACCAAGTGCAAGGTGTTGCATCTTGGTCGGGAAACTCTAAACACAGGTACACCCTGGGAGGGAGGCGCTGGAGGCCTCAATAGGGGAAAAGACCTAGGGTCATGGTGGATGCATGTATGAATAACTCTGAGCAGTGCAGGAGAGTGGCTAGCAAGGCAAACAGGATGTTGGGATGCATTGTAAGGGGATCACCTTTAGGGAGCAAGGAAGTGATTCTGTCGCTGTACAATGGACTGGTTAGACCACACCTTGAGTACTGTGTACAGTACTGGAGACCACACTTGAAGAGGGACATACAGCTCCTGGAGAGGGTACAGAGGAGGGCAACAAAGATGACACGAGGGCTAGGGGATTTGACATGAGGACAGACTTAAGGAGCCTCATGTTTTCATTGGAGGAGAGGAGAGACGGGGACATGGATTGAGGTCTTCAAGTACCTCAAGGGAATAAATAGGGTAAACATGGAGGGATCTTTAAACTAAAGCAGGGAGGTATCACCAGAGGGCATGTTTGAAGTTGGAAGGTGGAAGGGTGAGGGGGAAAAGAGGAGGAGGTTTTCACTGAGAGGGTGGTGGACCCTTGGAATGCACTGCCTGGTGAGCTGGTTCAGAGATCCACAGTGGAGGGCTTCAAGAGAGGGTGGGACAGACACAGAAAGTGGATGTATCAGATGATGGCCTGTCCCAGGGGGGTGGGGATGGATGATACGGGTTTCTGGAGCACAAGGGATGGGAGGGTCTCGGCACCCAACTAAGGATCTAAGGTTCGAGCAGACTCAATAGACCGTAAGGCCTAATCTGCTGGCAAATAGTATGTTAGTATGTTAGACTTTTTCACCTTTTTAATGCCCTTAAGGTGTTTGAATGTTTCGATCATATCACCTCTCTCCCTTCTTTGCTCTAGGGTATACATATTGAGCTCTGTTAATCTGTCCTCATGTTTCCTGATGCAGTTCCTGCACCATTTTGGTTGCGTTTCTCTGGACTGCCTCAATTTGGTTAATGTCCTTGTGATGGTATAGCCTCCAGTACTGCACGCAGTACTCCAGATGGAGCCTAACCAGTGTCTTGTAAAGAGGGATTATTATCTCCCTCTTCCGACTTGTGATATCCCTACTAATACACCCCAACATCCCCCTAGCCTTACCTACTGCTTTAGTAGTCTGCCTGGATGATTTCAGGTCATCAGTGACGATGATGCCCAAGTCTCCTTCTTCCCTTATGACTGCCAGCAACTCCCTTCCCAGCCTATAGGTGGTTTCAGGGTTTCTCTTCCCTATGTGCATGATTTTGCACTTCTTTGCATTAAACTCCAGTTGCCACTCTTTCGACCATTTTGCTAGTTTATCCAGATCTTTCCTCATTCTGCCCACCCCATCTGGATCATCTACTCTGTTGCAGATCTTGGTGTCATCTGCAAACAGACAAACCTTACCCTCCAGTCCATCTGCAATGTCACTGATGACAATATTGAAGAGGACTGGCCCCAGGACTGAACCCAAGGTACCCCTGAGATACCCCACTACAGCACACACTTTATCCTAAGGTCCCCGTGCTCCCCCACCACCGATGGCAAGGTCATCAGGGGTGAACAAGCTCTTCTGGAGTCCAAATCTGATTGAGATGGGTGAAAACTGGAAGATGCATGCTCTGGGGTGCTGGATGGGGGGGGGACTGCTGGTACAGGGTTTACCGAACCCTAGTTCACATAGAAACAACTGGCCATAAAGTACTGCATTCACCGAGGAGCAGCTGGGAGAAATCAAGTTCACTATGACCCCCTGGTGAAGCTGTACTGAGCAAAGTGTCAATTGGCTACTGGTCTGCACTGCAGCAAATTTCTGTATTGTCTGTGCACCTGGATATGTACTGAATTCAGTAAATTTGGTGCCAGCATCACATTGTGAACCTGATTTTTTTTTCACCCCTGCAACTGGCCCTGATCCCCCTTTACTTGTCTTTAGAGTCCAGTGAATTTCTTATTTTTTCCCAAATTTCTTGCTATTTTTTAAGAATTTCTTGTTATGTCTTGCTTTTTTCTGAATTTTGTTTTATTTCTTGTTATTAATTTTTATTGTTTTTCAAGTACAAACAGGCAAAAAACACAATAATATATTTCTAGCAGTAAAACTAGCATTACAGCAGTATTTAGCTGTTTAACAATTAAAAACAAGCATACAACAATATTCAATATTTTTCTTTTTCATATTTTGTCACTAACAATCAATGTGTACCTTCTGAAAAAACATTCACAGTCCACACTTACAACTGGGTACATTAGGCAGCAGATAGCAGTATTGGATGGATGTGCATTTTGGCATCGCATACCAAAAACAACCAAAATGTGCAATGAAATCTGTGCCCATAACCTCACACAGCTAATATCAGAACCCACACATTCCAACACAAAATCACTCCCTACTTTACTGGGCTCTTACCACCCACCCCCACAGAGTCATAATCTCTGGTATCCTTCCTGACGCACTCAGTGACCATAATCTAGTATTCATAGTCAGGAAAGTTCACGGACCCAAATCCCCGCATAAAACCTTGCAACTACACTCTTTTAAATCCTTAGAATTGGAACCTCTCTTGTGCAACCTAGCCCTCTCTGATGGCACGGGTCATAATGTCACATTATGCACGTGGCAAGATCGCTGTCACCACAGCGATTCTTGCCATGCAGCATATCTTTTTCAGTGGGGCTGTGCCCCCACACCCACTGTTACAGAGGCTGCGCCCAACCCCACCCAATATAGATTTTCAACTCCGGGAGGCGGGTTCAAGTCAGGGAGTGCACAAAGTTTGAAAAAAAAAATTTCTGAACCGGGAATCAAACCCAGACCCAGAAGTACTACCTGGGTTCCCTGCTGCTGTTGCTCAGTCTGTTGAGCCACAACAGCTGGTCAGTGGAACCTACTCCCAGCAGAGGTCTTATCCTCTGCCTGGGAAAGTGAGAATGGTGCAATACCGCATACAGCAGTATACGTGGTATTGCGCCATTCACTCACTGGTGCAGCGCTGTACTGGGTTAGCCATAATGTCATGCGCTATTAAGCGTGCGACATTATGACCCGGTAGGCTCTCTGACTGGTCTCCCCTAGCCAGCATCACATTGGTTGATAAGGCACTTGCTTATTTACAGATATATTCCTAGAGAACTGGAATACCTTTGCCCCATTCAAACAAACCAGGGTTAGGGGAAACCACTTACCTTGGATTACTCCAGAACTACTGGCCTGTCTCAAGAGCTAGAGATTGCACCTGGAAATGTCAAAAAGCAACCCAGCTTCCTAGCAGTCTCATAACTTACCGCAACCTCTGACATGTCTGTACCAGAGCCACAAGGCTAGCAAAGTGTGAATACTTTGACACCACCTTCCTCAAAAACAAATATTCACTTTCCAAGTTCTGAAAGGTGGTTCATGCCCTCTCTTCTCCCACGTCCCGCCCACCTCTATCTGTGCTTAAAATAAATGACACCCTTTGGCCAACCCGGTGCCATAGCTGCCTAATTTAACTCCTACTATACCACCAGTGCCACTGAGTTACTGAACCTCCTTCCTACCTCACTCCTCTCCTCCTCCAATGGTTCCTCTCCTTCCCTTCCCTCCTCCATCCCTCTCCTTCAACATAGTCTCCCCAAATGACATGCTACAAGCCCTCCTTACTATCAAACCCTCAAAATGCTCCTCCCCAGATGGCCTAGACCCCAAACTCTGCCTCTCTCTCTCTCTCTCTCTCTCTCTCTCTCTGCCTCAGCCATTGCCTACCCCCTCTCTCTAATTCTAAACCTCTCATTTTCTACTGTCTCGGTCCCTACTCCATGGAAACATGTTGTGGCTCTCCCTCTTCCCAAAGGTGGTAACCCATCTTCCCCTGGAAATCACCGCCCAATCTCTCTCTTTCTTCCCTATCCTAGCTAAATTACAAGAACACCTTGTCCTCTCACAGCTAACCCATTTCTAACTGACACCTCCTACTTTGCCCCTTTCCAATCTTCAGGAAAAATCACTCCACCACCACCTCCTTACTTCGGTTTACTGACTCTATCCTTACCGGGATGGACAGTGGCCAAATCACCTCAGCCATCTTTGTCAACCTCACCAAGGCTTTCGACACTGTTTCCCATTCCCTTCTCCTTGTCTCCATCTCAACAACTTGCCTATCTTCTTCAGCCATTAGCTGGTTCAAGGCCTACCTCAGTGATAGAACCCAATCAGTCAGGATCGTGGATGTCATTTCTCCTCCCCTCCCAATTAATACTGGAGTCCCTCAGGGCTCAGTGCTAAGGCCCCTATTATTCTCCATCTTCCTAAATGACCTTCCATCTGTCTGCTCCTCCGTCATCGCCATACACATGTATGTCAACGATATGGTCCTGTATGCACCCAGCTCTTGCCCAGCTGATGTTACATTCAACTTGCAGCAAGACTTCGACAAGGTTCAGCCCTGGTTTGCTAACCATCGACTTTTTCTCACCACCAAGAAGACTGTCTCCATGACCTCTGGCACAAGGCAGAGACTCTCTAGGCTTCCTTCCCTGCCCACTTTCCACATCCTTGATGGGACTTTACTTTAGGGCACATCCTCTTTCAGGTACTTAGGAGTTTGGCCGGATCAGCACCTAAATGTCTCCAGACATATTGACACCATCCAAAAAAAAATTGCTTCCCAAGCTTGGTGCCCTGTTCAGGAACCATAGTTGTATCCCCTCTACGGTTAGGAGTGAGCTTGTTCAGAAGATGATCCTGCCCATCTTTGACTACTGTGATGTAGTCTACAGTGCTGCTCCCAAGTCCTCCCCTGGCCAGATTGGATACCCTTTTCAATTCCTTCTGCCATTTTGCCCTTGATGCTCCCTCTGGCTCCCACCACTGTAATCTCTATCTTGCCCTATCCTTCCCCTCTCTTACAAACAGACGACTCGCCCACTACCGTAAATTCACCTCCAAGCACTGACTGAGTGAACTCCCTTCCTACCTCACCCCCTCATTTATAACACCCCTCATTCCCTCTCACTCCCTTAGATCATCTGACTCCCGTACTCTGGTGGTCCCCCGCAGTGCCACTCTCATTGACCAATCCAGTTACTCTCTCTGCCTCCCATAAACATGGAATTCCCTCCCCCCCTCAAATTCATCACTCCTCCTACTACTCCTCCATCGGCTCTGCCCTCAACAACTTCCTTGCACCTAGCTGTTCCTGCTATGACCCTCCCTAACTCTCTCATCTAAGCCCCTGACAAACCCAGCCTCTCTTCAGTACCCATGCAATGCCCCTGCTGCAGCTCCACCTCCCACCCACCTAAAGACCAGTGTTTCTTCCCTTCCCCCAATTCCCTCCCTTCAAACCTTCCATTGTTCACTTACTGTGATTTCTCAAGCATCCAAAGTTGCACCGAGGGCCTGTCCGTACTCTGTCCTTACACCATTAACCCAACTCTTCCTTCCACTTCTCCACATCCTGAAGGGCTGGGATTCTGACTCTTTTTTCTCTCACCTTCACCCTCTCTTCTGTTCTTCTGAAGCCTATTCCCCCTCACTGCCACAACCTGCTCCCTTCCTGTCGTGCTTGACCCCTGCCTTGTGCAGGCAGGGTCCTCAGCGTACTGAGGGGTCAGGCCCCAGCAGACCTTTCTCCTCCTACCTCTTCCTTCACCTCCCCTTTCCATTCCCTTCCACCACCACACCCCACTTCTCTGCCTATCGACATACCTACCTCTCGCCTTCCCTTCTCCCCCTTACTTAGCCCTAGCAATGGCTGACCCCTAATCTCTACTGCACTGGTAGTTAATGTGCACTGCTGTTATACCTTAGTCAACCTGTTCTGCCTGTGTTCACTCCTCACTAACTTCCCTAGATTAAACTACAACAGTTCTATTCAGCCATTTTATAGCTACACAGTTATGTGTCAATTAGTGTAAGCCTAAATGTTATTTTGTGGTGTTGTATCTGTCTAGTCCAAAAGTGTTGGCGTAGTATCTGTCTAGTTCAAAACTGTTAGCATTCCACTATTTCATTACTCCTGTACAGTCTGCTTAAATTATTGGAATGTAATCTACTGTAAATTTATATTGTGTACCAAATCTCTGTAAACTATCCTCAAGCTCCCCTACCCCCCCCCCCAGGTCACACCGGGAGACAAGCAAGTTGTTGCTCAGCATGCCTTCCCGGTGAAACACTTCAATAAATAAATAACAGAATTTTAATAATATCAACAGAGCCATCACAATTGTGCATCACAGCCTCTTTTAACTGTCAGAAAATTTGAGGGACCACAGCATAAAATCATTTATCTCAACATCTCTTAGCAGAGGCACATTTGAAATCCATTAACATATTTTTGTCCACTAATGGACGTGTGCTAATTTCTACAGGGTTAAACAGAGTTAACAGATGTTGGTGGCATGCGTTTTTTTAGCTTATCTACTGACTTCTGAAGGGCTGCAGAACTACCCTCTCTTTGATCAACGGTTGTTATCAGAACCACAAAGTTTCTTTGCAATACCTGTATCTTAGCTAAAATCAAATGTGCCCAAGCCTTTTTTGTTTCGTCCAACTGTGTGGTTAAATCAGCAACTGTTGCATAGTATGCCTCTATGAAACTGCACTTAAATTATACCAATGAATAAAACTCGGTATCTTTCAGTAAACTAATCCGGGCTTTCATGCGGGCTGGTTTCTGCTCACTTTGTTCGAAGAACTCTTTCAAAGCATCTAAATAATCATTTAGATAAAAAACTGCCCCAAACCAGGAGTTCCATCTGGTTAAAATTGGCTGGGGGTATAAAAAGTATTTTTTCACAGAGAGGGTGGTGGATCTGTGGAACAGTCTACCAACAGAGGCGGTGGAAGCAAAAACAGTATAGGGAGTCAAAAGTGCATGGGATAAGCATAAAGGCACCCAGCTGTACAGCAGAGCAGGGGAAAGGCAGTCCAGATAAGGGTAGGGATCGCCAAACCAAGTAGGGAAATGGGCAGACTAGGTGGGCTGTATGGTCCTTATCTGCCTACAGATTCTATGTTTCTATGTTAAAACAGCAGGGAGGTCTGCACTCACTGATATGTAGTGAGCAGAAACAATGGTGAACCTTTTATGCTAAAGGCTGAAAAGCTGAAATTACTAATTTAGCAGATTACCTGCTTAATTGTCTTGCATTATTGTTGTTTAACTAACTTTGTCCATGATAGTTTCTTCCCACCCCCACCCCCAAAGCATCTACCTCACTGACAGCAAGTAGATAAAGTCACAAACTAAATGTACCTTTATTCTGTTGAAATTCTCAGAGTTGCTGTCAGGATGCCCAGGACCGAAGTGATCAGCAGATGTCCATGTAAACCATTATGGGAGTCATTACAGGAATGGGAGAATGGGGCACAGAAAACGGAACAGGGGAAATGCATCACAAGGGCAGGAACAGCCAATTATTACTTGAGACTGACATGGATTGATACAGATTTCAGCCCCAAAGTAAAGTGAGCAAGCGGATTAGATCGCAAGCAGAGCGTAAGTGAGAACACACGAGAACCCAACAATGCACCATAACTGGGAACTTGAGATCCCTGGATATAAACCATACAGGAGGGACAGAGTAGTCAGGAAGGGGGGAGGGGTGACAGTTTATATCAGGGAGGGTAAAACTTGCACAGGGGAGGATTCAGAGGAAGGGGAGGTTTGAGGCATTATGGGTTTAGTTAAGGTCCAATAGAGGGAGAAATGTGAGGTTGGGGTGGCTTACAGACCACCCAATCAGGATGAGGAGAGAGACAGGTAACTGAGCTCACAAATATTGGAAGCTGCAGGGAAAGGAGAGATGGTAATTGTGGGGGACTTCAACCAGCCCAAGGTGGACTGGAGCATACCCTCCACAACATGTACTAGGAGTCAGGTGATCCTAGAAGGACTGCAGAGTGGGTTCCTGACTCAGGGGGTCACTGAACTAACAAGAGCTGAGGCGATTCTTGATCTGGTGCTCACAAATGGGAAACATATACAAGGAATAATGTCAGGGAGCCACTGGGTGGAAGTGACCATTGCACAGTGTGGTTCCAGTTGGATATGGGCAGGGAAAGCATCCCGACTAAGACCAAAATCTTGGATTTCAGGAGGGCAGACTTTAGGAACATGGGTGAAGTGCCAAGAAGCCATCTGGCAGGCATCAAAGCAGATATGGGGGTGGACCAAAGATGGTCCATCATTAAGGAAGGAATACTGGTTGCCACAGATGAGTGCGTTAGGTCCGAGAGTAAGAACGAAGGGGCCAAAGCTGCCAGCTGGCTCAGTTTTGGGGTTGCCCAGGCAGTAAGGGAAAAGAGGCTGGCCTATAGAAAATTCAGGAAGACCAAGAAAGAGGTGGATAGGGAAAATTACCTAAGGTTGGCTACAGAGGCAAGTAAGGAAGTCCGGTGAGCAAAGGCACAGACGGAGCTGCAGATAGCTGAGGGAATTAAGAAGGGGAGAAGGCTTTCTTTCACTATATAAGTAAGAAAAGAGACAAGAAGGAAGAGATTGTTAGGCTTAAGAAAGGGGTGGAGTGGATGGAGGATAATGGGAGAAAAGCAGAGATACTAAATGAATACTTCTGTTCTGTCTTCACCAGGGAGAAAGATGGACCAGTACCTTCAAGATGGAGAAGAGGAGCAGGGAGGGAGGGGAACACAGATGTAGTGCTAGAGAAGGATAGAGTGAGGGTCTGCTGGCATTGAAGGTGGACAAATCACCAGGCCCGGACAGAGTACATCCAAGGGTACTAAAAGAACTGGCTGAGGAGCTGGGAGGGCCACTGGCAGACCTATTTAATAGTTCACGAAAGTCAGGTGTGGTACCGCAGGACTGGAGAACAGCACATGTAGTGCCCTTCCACAAAAGCGGTCCTAAGGATGGCCCAGGGAATTACAGACCATTCAGTCTGACCTCCATTGTGAGCAAGCTCGTGAAGACTTTACTAAAAGAAAAGTTGGTGGAATATCTAGAGGAGCATGGTCATCAGAATGTGAGGCAGCATGGGTTCATGGGGGGAAGATCATGTCAAACGAATCTGATTAACTTCTTTGACTGCTTCACTAAAACAGTAGACTGGGGCCAAGCGGTAGACATCCTCTGTCTTGATTTCAGAAAGGCCTTTGACTCTGTGCCCCACAAAAGGTTGGTCAGGAAGTTGGTGGATCTTGAAGTTGTGGAAAAGATGGCCAGATGGCTGGAAAACTTACTGAGGGACAGAACCCAGAAGGTGGTTGTGGGGGGACAGTTATCTGGTACCAGAGAGGTAATCAGTGGAGTCCCACAAAGCTCTGTACTGGGGCCAGTGTTGTTCAATGTCTTCATCAGTGACATTGGGGATGGCATTAAGGGCAAAATGTGCCTATTCATGGATGACACCAAGCTCTGCAGGAAGAGTGGACACAACTGAAGGGATACAGGACCTACGGGAAGATCTGGAAAAGCTGGGGAGGTGGTCCAGGATCTGGCAGCTTGGCTTCAATGTAAAAAAATGCAAAGTTATACAAATTGGAGTCAAGAATCCTAGGACAGAGTACTACCTGGGTGGAGTCCATGTACCTGTATCAGAGGAAAAGAAAGACCTGGGAGTGATGATCACTAGTGATCTGAAGCACTCCGCACAGTGCAAGAATGCAGCAGCAGCAAAACAAGATGCTGGGATGCATATCTAGGGGGATTAGTAGTTGGAGAGATAGGAGGTTATACTGCCCTTGTACAGGTCACTGGTAAGGCCGCATCTAGAGTATGGAGTTCAGTACTGGTGCCCACACCTCAACAAAGACATTAACCTGCTGGAGAAGGTCCAGAGGAGGGCCACAAAAATGATAGTGAGTCAGCAGGGTAGAGCATACAAGGAGAGGTTGAGAGCACTGAACATGTACTCCCTGAAGACAGGAGAAAGAGAGGGGACATGATTGGGACCTTCAAGTACCTGAAAGGGATAAATAAGGTTGATAAGGAGAGTCACTTTAAGCTGAGTGGCAACCATAACACTATGGGGCACAGTCTTAAGCTGGAAGGTGGGAGATTTAGGAGGGAGCTCAGAAAGCACTTCTTCACAGAGAGGGTGGTGGATACTTGGAATATACTGCGGAAAGAGGTGATCTCATTGAAGACAGTGGGTAGCTTTAAGAGAGGTTGGGATAGGCATAGGAGGAAAGTAAAGATCATGGGTAGGGAGGATGGGAGGAGTGGGGAGGAAAGGCAGGGACATTAGCTCAAGCTGTGAACCCTGCAATATGAGCAGACTTGGTAGACCAAATGGCCTTCTTCTGCTGGCTTCTTTGTATGTTCATATGAACACTGGAGCAGCTGCAAATGTGATAAAAGGGCAAATGAGGTGCCGAGAGAGTTGTTAAGATGCATGCTACCCAATTAAATGTGATTACTGTGTTGTTCATGCAGAAACACAATAAAAAAAAGTAAAACACAACTAATTTAGTTTTATATGGTTATTTTCATTTTATTTCATTTTATGCTGGTAATTTCATTTTATTTCATGCTATTTTGCATTTGCAGTTTGCACGGATCTCTACTTATGTTCTCCTCTTTCAACCCCCCCATTACTTATCTTCCCCTCTTTCTACTCCCTTCTCCTCTCCCTCGCCTTCACCTACCTTCTCTACTCTAATCTTCTTGCCCTCTGTCCTCCTGCCAACCCCCATTTTCCACTGCTCCAAACAGACTATTATTGGTTGGCTTAGCTGCTTTCTGCTTGCATTTATGCCATGTGCAATTATTACATCCTCCTGTTTGTTTTCAAGTTGCATCCTCCTATTTCTGTCTTTGCCAATGCACATAATTTGTTTAAATTGCCTAGATGTTGCTTATTTACCTGTTGTGTATTCAGCTCTAATTGTTTTTTTTCTCCCCCTTCCCCGCCCCGACGCATCTGGAAACAAGTTGTTACCAGCTCACTGTGTCTTTCCTAGTGAAATTTACATAAATAATACATAGGTGCAACCAGCTGCTCCTAGCTGAGTATGGTACTTTATGGCCTGTGTTTCTGACTGAAACGGGTGCCTCGGTTAGCGATGTGGGGATCATGCTGCCTTGCTGGGGTTCTTGTATGCTTTTTTACCCTTTCGACTCCCTCAGAACGCAGGAAACAAGGATGCGCATGCATGAGTATGCAGAGAGTGCTGTCATGCGGCGCCAGCCAGTGCCCCCTTCCAGCAATGCACCTGCTTGCTGCTCAGCCCATTATCACAGAGGTGGTCCTGCTACAGCAGCAGCATGTCACAGCCTCCTTCCCTTGCAGAAGGAAACTGTCCCTGGGATGCTCACGCATTCTCCCCAAGTCAGCCCCAAAATGACCAAGGGTTGGTCCTGAACCTGGGTCTCTAGTTTTGCCAGCAATAGCGCTACTGCTGCCACCAACAGACTGGCATGGGTGTACTGCCTTCAGAAAGTAATTTCTCTGGTATGCTGGCAATCTACGTTCACGCCCTGAGCACCAATACCAAAAGCAGAGGCTGGCATGGAGGGAGCTGAAAGCGTCCTTTGTAGTGGGCCCCTCTGATAGCAGGTCCTGGTGGTGGTTCATTGAAGTGTTCTTGGCAGCGTGAGTGACCACATCCTGCCAAACACCCCTGTCCCCAGGACAACACTGCAGCTGCATGCACTGCAGGAGGTGGTTAGCGCTCTGAAATGTGGAAATGTGGCCGCTGCGCATCACAGCATGATGGCATTCAGTAGGCCTCTCGCATGCCATCAACCACCCAGCACACCATGCCCTGCCCTGCCCTAACTGACTTCCCTGGTGTCGAGGCACTTCCTCACCCTCCGTTCACCTTCTTGAGGGGCCCACCTAGCGGAATAAGCTGGACTGCCTATGAAGAATTTCAGCAGAGCTCTGGGGAAATCCAAGACAGGTGTGGCAGCAGTGGTTGGGTCAGGTGGAGCAGAGGCGAGCCGGGTTGTTAGAGCCTAAATCAGTAGGGATACAGAGGGCCTGGAGAAGCAAAAAAAAAGGGGAGAGTAACTTCAGAGCTGTTTCATAAATCCCCAACCAAACTGTTTGGTTATGCTCCAATAATCACACACATTTTGGGCTCTAGTAGCCAATGAGAGTGGAGGATGTTTAGAACCCATTATACAGTATAATGCAGTATGGCAGATTTCTAGCCCCCTGCCCCCAGATTTTCTGGATAGCCCCCAATTTTAGAAGCAGAGGATCAAACTAATCCCCACATTGTTAGTGCTGACCCAAGCCCAAGCAGAGATACACTAAAATGATAGCTGATAGATGTGGAAATAAGTGAGACTTGAATAAAATGAGGGGCAAACAAAAACAAGGACAGGTGAAAATCCTCACTACCATATGTTACACCTGCTGAATAACTCACATCTAGGAAAGCAACACTATCTCAGACAACAAAAGCACTCTAAAGCTAGGTTCCTTGGTCAGTCGTAATGCATTTAAAGCACCCCTTGATATCCACCGTGTCGATATTTGTAGCTATTGATACACCTTGTACCTCATACTATAATGTGAAACTATACCTTGTATATTCTCTCCATGGTATAGTTCCCCTGCTTCAACAAAACATCTATATCACATGCCAATTATCTGTATGTGTTGCTATTATTCCCAATATGCAACTAGATTACTTTGCTTGTATTCTCTTTTATCTATACTCTTGTTGTACTGTGTGTCATAACATTATAGATCATGTATACTATATGTTTTTCACTCAATATACTGTATTTGGTACTTTCAGGCTCACCAAACCAGCGCCTCCTTGTAAATAAGCCTCATGCAAAGAAACCTTTTCTTGACAATACAAATAGACAAAACAAAAAAAAATCCATGACTGCCCATGAACTAAGAAGACTGCCCAAATGAAATTTTGGAATTCATGGATCAAAAATGCCAATATTCATGAGTCTAAAAGAAAGTTCTTACTGGTCCAATGGACATGGGCAGACAGGAGAGGTACCAGGTCAATCTGCCATATGTACGGTGAAGTCAAAACCACACACCACACACAGCGTGGGGAACTACAGTGACAAGGCACAAAACTTAGCAAGCCTGGTTTTGTACCCTGTCACGCATGACTGGTGGGGAGGAGTGACACAGATGTCAAGACCTCTGCTAGGAAGGTGGTTTACCAAGCAGCTGCCATGGTTCAGACGGACGAGCCACAGCAGTGCAAGGCAGCTATGCATCTGTGGACTGGGGCTTGAATCCCAGTCCCAGACTTTTGCAAACTGCATTGTGTGTTTTTTTTTGTTTTTGCCCCCCCCACGGTGTTTCTTCTCATCCCGTGTTCAACTCCTTCTGAGTTGATTATATATTAAGGGGGGCACAGACCCCAATAACAGGGGGTGAGGAGGTGGATCCCCTCTGCAGAAAACAAAGAAGTCCTGTGTCTTCTTTGGCGCTTTTGTTTTCGGTATTCTTTTTCAGCACTGGCAAGGTATGCACTGTATTTACTGCATGGTACATTGCTGCACTGTTTTTGCTTAAGATGACATGACCCCATGCTGACAGGAGAATCACAGCAAGGAGAATCTGAACTCTTGATATAAAGGAAAATGATTTTCTATCCAAGCACAGTATGAGAGACTGACTTTATCTGTTTTAAACTACAGTGTATAAGTAGTAAGGCATGACGCGGCATTGGTGATACCAGTGCTCCCTCAATTATCTGCCCCTCTCTTATCTACCACCCTCCATTACTGCCAGCTTTACTGTTCGCACCAATCGTCTCCCATGTTAATTAGCTCAGTTATCTGCCACCCTCTATGTCCGCCATCCACCTGGTCTTTCAGTTGGTTCTGGGTGTATCCCTCCTATGTTAACCTCTCTCTGCTGCCCACCATCCACTTTCACAATGTCGGCCGCGTTTACATCAGCATCGGCGTCATCAGGGTCATCAACGTCACTTGCGTGGTAAACAATCTCCGATAATTTTTTAATTTTAAAATCCCCCCAAAACCACAGCTTTAGATCTTTAGATAAATCTGTCCATATTGTTTTCATTTGGTGTTGTACAGTAGTGTTAAGTTGTGTTTTGTTCATGCTTGCTCCCAATCCTCCCCCACAGCGTTCTCGTGGATACGCCACATGGCATCATGGTCCTGAAAACAGCAGACCACAAAGGATCTAAAATTAAGTTCATTTTCATTAATAAGGAGATTTTGTATAAGAATTAAGTAACAGGGAGACTCAAATAATACGGAGTGAAGCATCTGTGAAGCAACGGTTTGCATTAAGTGGCTTCCTTTCTTTGCCAACTTGCGAAGCGGGATGCTGTGTTCACAAATACCAAAACATAAGTGGTGAGTATTAACTGAACTATTCCAGCTTTGCTTTGACTTTTAAAACATAAAATAATGTGGATATCAATTTCATTTCTTTCAGTGACAGTTGTATGGTATAAAAGAGGTTGGGCTTGGCGCATGGTTATGGTGTGGTGGGTTGCAGCAAACACGGAAGTTGTAAGCATGGTGGAATTGGCAGTTCCCAAACTGCCTTGGTTCATCTTTACCATGGCACAGAAAGCCCTCATTGTGAAATTTACTGCAGAGAACCCGAGTGCTAGCCAAGCTGATGTAGCAGGACATCTTTCCATACTGTGGAATCTGTGGTGGCTAGGCAGACCATCAGTGACAACCTGACAAGAAGAGAAGAGTGGATGGGGTACAAAAATGTCTCAAGCCAAAGCCAAACGATCACCCAAGCATGCTGAGCTGGAGGAGGCACTCTTTCTCTGGTTTTCAAATGCCAGGGCAAACTATATCCCAGTTACGGGGGAACTCATAAGACAGAAAACGAAGTATTTTGCAGCACAGTTTTATGTTACTGACTTTTCATACTCAGATGAGTGGCTGCAAAAGTTTAAAAGCTGAAACAATATTGCATGTCACATTTCTGGGGAAAGTGCTGGTGTCAATAGAGAACTGATAAATGAAGGCATGCTGAGTGCTAGAAGGATAGCAGAGCAGTATGATGAAAAAAGACTGCTTCAATATAGATGAGACTAGCCAGCCCGGTGGTGCTGAGGGCAGAGGCGCTATACGCCACATCTCGCACTATGCCAGCGACCCAGGTTCGGAAGAGAACTTGGAGCACTGGGGGTCAGCAGGGGTAGGGTTGAGGATGAGTGCCCTTGTGGTGCTCTCCTCCCTGGGATGTAAGGGGGGATGAACTGGCATGCCAGTGACCCCTGGTGAAGACCAAGGGGCATTGCAGCAAGCCGGACGGCACGTAACTAGCATGGCCAATGCAGGCAGGGTTGCCGTGCACCAGAGCATCAGGGGTGCACCACATATGAGGGAGAGAGCACAGAACAGAGAAAACACCGGCTCATGGGACAGGCAATGGCACCTGTCCCCCATGCCCACCACCGGGCTCTCTCCGACTGGCCTTCCAGGTCCTCCACCCGGGTCCTTACCTGCAAGCCAGAGTCTGACATGCAAGAGCACCCAAGAGGAGGGGTGACCCACCCTGGGTGGAGTTAAACCAGGGTGCTGGCTGCGGGAAGGGTGGGAGAGAAGGCTTGGTACAGAAGGACCTCAGGCGGGCAGGAACCGGACAGGATGCTGCGAGAGGTTCCACGAGCCATGACCAGAGGGAAAAATAGTTGAAAAATATATATGGATGAGACTGATCTATTTTTATGGCTGTGGGCGGAGCCTAAAGTCATTTTGCTATCTGTAGCTTGAAAATGGAGTTTCATGGAACTCATTTTTATGACATTTCAATGTACTCTTCCACATCTACAAATCAATATGACAACTAAAATAAAATAATCCCTTCTTTCTGTTCAGAATGTTGGAGACATAACTCCAAGCTGCTTATCTGAGGGCCATTAGGAAACTGAAACAGCTTGTTAAATATTGGTTGCTTATTAAACTGGAGATTTGTTTACCGCCATCGAAATGCAACAGCTTGCACATTTAAATGATTAGCATTTAAACATTTTTGCTACTAATTCAGTTGGGGATGAATATCTTTCAAGAAAGATTCATACTTCATAAATGTTACTATTTCCCAGCAAATTTTGTAAAGATTTACACTGTTTTTAACCTCTCAAGACCTATCTGATAAAATGCCAGGTCTTCAGTGAACTACCCAGACTAAATACATAAATTTCTTTTTGACAGAAAAGGGATGTGCTCTGCTTCCCAAACATAACAGATAAGAGCTAGTGAGATCTTGTATAGTAAGTGTGTGTGTGTGTGTGTTTGGGGAAGGGGTAGAAAAACAGGCAAACGTTAGGCAAGGGAGATCTCATCTAATGAATTAACTGCTGACGAACCATGAGTGATACAGAAGCAAATGATCTGATACCTTTTATTGGGCCAACATAGATGAAACAAAAAGAACTTATACTATTTATAAAATTCTTGATCAAACAACTGCAAACAGAAGACTGTTTTTTGTCTTTTTATAATATGATATACTGAGTGTGTATTTACTGAGTTGCTGGATCAGGGCCTTGATAAAATAATAATATTTACTTAACTCATTCAAGATTCCATCAGGTGGACAGAAAAAAGTCTATAAGAATTTGTCTGAAAACTAACAACTATAAGATGCAAAAATAGCATATGCGTGTGTGTGTGTGTGTGTGTGTGTGTGTGTGTGTGTGTGTGTGTGTGTGTGTCTATGTATATATGTGGAAATGTCTATTTGCAATAAATTTGTTTACAGACATTACTAGTATCTTTTGAAAGATTCTCTGACTTGTGGTTACTAATTTTGAGTATAGTTCATGAAATAATGAGCTTGATATTTGTTATTTCATGTAGTCTCCCATTATGCCTTATGCATAGCATATAAATCCAAATCATTCCAAGGCCAGCGTGACATATAATATTAATACTGAGCAGCAAATCAGAACTCTTTTCCCAATAAAAGGCTACTGATATAATAAATAAAGAACAAAGTCATAAATAAGGAACCAGTGGCTTATGGAAAAATTTACAGGGATTTATACAGGGATTTGATTCTGCCTTTGCAGGGAAAACACAGGGGAAATGAATGCTTCTTACAGGGTAATGATTATTTGGATCTGGGAACACTGAATATTTCTTATCCTATATTTTGTATCCTGGATAGGGCAGGGGAAATGCTACATCTCATTGTCACAGGGATGCTCACTTACACATTTTTGCACTGTATTTACTCAGGCTGTCCCAGATTAGATGCAATATCTTGTTTTCAGTGGGGTCATGATCTTACCATTTTAATAATGTATTCAGGCTACCTAGTCCAGGGCCTCCATATTCAAAGGAGATAGGCAGTGCAACCCGGTGGAAAAGGGAGATGTGCCACACAACTCCAACAATGAGCAACAGTGCAATATTCAAACGTGCAGGATGTGCTGACAGCAAAGGAATGGGCCAGGGAACACACAAATGGTATGCCGTTTAAGTGGAGGGGGCAATCCCATGCATATGCCCTGCTGCAACATATTCCGTGGGAATGTGCCCCTCACAGGTTCATAGATTTGGGTATCAGGTCCAGTAGCTGCTAGAGCCATTATGGTCCTGCTACTATCAGTGGATAAATTCTCATTTCTGTTCTCCCATATACTTGTCCAGTGCGGTCTTAAACATCTCCAGACTGCCTACTCCCACAACCTCACCTGGAAGCACATTCCAGTTGTTCACCACCCTTTGGCTAAACCACTTCCATCTCATCATGGTATTATATTTTGCTCCTCTCAGTTGTAGTGAGTGCCCTCTTGTTTGCATGCCTGCTGTTTCCTTCCAATATAACCCTGTGGGTTCCCATAATAAGCTGTCTTTATAGCTTTATACGTAAAGCATAGGTCACCTCTTATTCTACCGTATGCCATGGAATATAAATCACTCAAGTATAGTCTGTCTTTATACTCCTTGTCGTTCATCCCATTAATTTTCTTAGTGAATCTTCGTTGGACTGATTCTATCTTTTGGCACAAACCTTGTTCCTGTGGTGTGCAAAAGGGTGCTCCGGATTTGAGCACTGGCCTAACCAAGTATCTAAACAGTGGAACTAGGACTTTGCTATTCTTACTTTTGATATTTCTTATCATATTCCATGAAACTCTATTAGTCTTTGTAACCTTTTCATGGGTGTGTTTAACAAAGGTCAAGTCGGATATAACCACTCCCAGATCTTTTTCATGGTTAGTAACGGTTATTGGTTTGTTATTCAACTCATATTTTCCTTTTCTGTAGTTGTGACCAAGATGCATTACTTTACACTTATCGGTGTTAAATTCCAGTTTATTCTCTTTAGTCCAGTCTCCCAGTTTATCCAGTTGTTTCTGGAGATTTATTACCGAGTTGGCATCATTTACCACTGCTCCGACTTTAGAATCATCAGCATACTTACAAATCCCGACCCCATCTGATACTTGCATAGGTGACATTAATATACTGAAAAGTTTAGGTCCCAGGACTGAACCCTGTGGGACCCCACTAGTAACACTCCCCTCCTCGGACAGGTATCCCCTTAACCTTACTCTCTGTCGCCTGTCACTTAGCCAAGAGGCCACCCATCTAACCAAGTGTGATTTAATTCCTAGTCACTGCATTGATGCCAACAGTATTTCATGTGATACAGAGTCAAAAGCTCCACTAAAGTCCAAGTACACCACATCCACTGGAAGACCTACATCCAATGCTTCGTTGATAAGTTTAAGTCCAGTCCAGAGCAACACATCCCACAGTTAGGCCATGACGAGCTGGCCTAACCTGGCCAGCTACCCAGAGGCAGGCTGCAGATGTGCAGCCAGGTGCACAGCCACCTGGCAGTCCTGGTAGACTAGAGGTACCCTCTTTCCATCTTCAGTCTAGCCAACTCCATCTCTGAAGAGCTCCATAGTGTAGGGCCTCCTCCAGACCCGACTGCAACAGAGGAAACCATGGTCCATATCCATAGTCTAGAGGACTCCCATCCACCACCCCTGTACACAGACACCCTCACTCCCCCATACACAACCTGTTGCAAAGACTGGCACTGCCCTCCACACCCTGCCATGGCTAGCCATTGACTGCACTGAACCCAGGCTGGGGACCTGCACTGTGGAATGATCCAACTGTCTGTACCATGCATTGGGGCACCATACCAGCTGTGGATCCACCAGTGTATGCAGCTGTGTGTACGTCCCTGGCAAATTGAAGAGGGAATTTACATACCTCCAATGCATGCCTTGTCAATGCTGTGTCTTCCTACTGTCGTGCACCACTGCAAGTCCACACTCTCCCCTGTTCCCCTGTGTAACATGCCACCCTCCGGACTTCTGAAGTATCCCGGGTGCCATGGGGTGCGGTATCCTGTAATGCCATTTGCAGTGTACACTTCAGGCTATAGATAGTTCATCTGCAGTTTCCCAATTGTACAAATGAATGGGAGATTGGCCATAATATGCCTATTTTGGGACCTGTGTGAGTGGGTACACCTTTGGCCATCACCCACACTGAGCAGTGCAATGGCACTGGGATGATGAATCTGCATGCGAGTGCCTGAGGAGTATGGTCACTGGATGTTATCACCCACACACAGCTCGTGCCTACATGTAACACATTCCAGCATTGTACTGTGAGTGCTCTGCTACCTGCCGATAGAGTGGTATGATCCCATTACAGAGCCAGTTGTCACAATGGAATGGGCTGTGGGGTAGGGAGGGGGCTGTCTGTGCACCATTGAGGGAGAGTGGGGGCCACTACACTATGAACATGGACTGTGGGTGCATTCAGGTGCAATTAGGGATGGCATTGGGGTCCCTACATTATGGAACTGATAGAGTCTGGACTCTGGTATGATCAGGACTGGTGGAAGGGGTCGGGGGGTGCCATTATACCACCAGAGACTTCAGGGCCTGCCCCATATGGGAGCGATTGGGGTCAGGGCTTGGGGGTGAGAGCTGCTCCGGTGCATTCATCCCCATGCCAACATGCAAATGGGCTAGTAATGAGCATGCATAAGGCCCCTTTGCACCCTGCATGCTCAGATAGTTCATTTGCATTCCTGGGCTGAATATTGCCCATGGGTGCTGTGGTGCATGCCGGTATGTGCCATGTAGTCTCCCTGGAAGGTATTCAGTCAGGGTCACCCTGGATGCACCTGACTTGGTGGCCGTCTGCACTGCGACTCCCATCCAGGGTCACATTTTCAACAGGAACAATGAAGCCCGCCAGGATGAAACACAGTGTCACGGGTTTACTGCATGACAAAAGGGATTAACTCACTTTGGAATTGTATTGTTTTGCTGCAGTAACTCTACTGCAGAATTCTGCAGTGCTGCGCTTCATCCTGGTGGGCTTCACTGTACTGATGGTGCATTCTCTTTGAATATTGTATCAGTGCCGACTGGCGTACTCTCTTTGTGCAATGCATCTTTCTGTTTGTGCAGTGATCCGGCACTGAATATATCCTCCCAGATGTAAAATATTGTTTTTACACAATGCAGCATAACATTGTGTAGATGTAGAGCCCCACTGAAAATAAGATACTATTTCTTCTGTGAACTATCCAGACTAAATATATAGCAATCAGCAGGCATATTCTAGGAAAACACATTGTAAAAATGTGTAAAAGGAAGACCACATTGAAACTGCCTCTATACAGATCTGCATTGTGCAAATTCATTAGAAATAATGGCTAAAAGCATCCCAAAAGCTTTCCACAGCCATATCGGCTCTGACCAGAATTTGTTCAAAATGCTGCCAGCTAGGTCACTGACCACCAATGAATTTAAAAAGGGGGTAAAAAGGTGCAAGGACCATATCACTGCGATTCTGTGTTGTAATGCTGATGGAAGTGAAAAACTAAAACCCCTTATTATTGGGAAGGCTGCTAATCCCAGTTGTTTCCATAACTTTAATCATGCACTTTATGTCGACTATAAACCAAATAGAAATGCATGGTTGGAGTCTGCCATTTTTGCTCAGTGGCTGCAAGATCTTAACACCAGTATGAGAAAAGGAAAAAAAATTCTGTTAATGATGGACAATGCACCCACCCATATTGTCCCTAAAACATTTAGCAATGTGAAAATTCACTTCCTACCACCCACTACGACAAGTCATTTGCAGCTATTAGATGCAGGTCTCATCCAGTCCTTTAAGGGTCTCTGCAGGAGGCAACATCTGGCACATTTTATTGACTGCATAGGGGAAATTGTTTAACCAGGAAAGGCACACTAAGCTGGAGCTTGTTTCTAGGTGCAACCTGGGAGCACAAGGAAGTTAACTGTAAGTGAATTGCTCAGGGTCACACAATATGCAAGTAGAAGCTGTGGGATCCAAACCCAGGTCTGGTCTGCTGGATGCTACCAGATTTGCAGCTTAGAGCCTTAGACCACTGCACTATACTGCCTATATAGACATCAACACTGGTAAAGACCAAGCACTACTCCTAAGTGATGCAGCCCATTTCATAAAGGTTGCCTGGGACTGTGTTACAGCAGACACAGTCAAAAATTGCTGGGTCCACACTGGCATCATACCACACCCTGCTGTCTCAGCAGCAAGTGTGGAGGATGACAGTGAGCTCAATGCCCTTATCAGGACAGTGGGTGATGCCCTTTCAGTTCATTCGGAAACAAGAATTTCTTCTGCAGATTATGTCACTATTGAGAATGACTGTGAGCTGTTTGAAAACGTAACTGATGAGGACGTTGTCAGTATGGTTAAAAATGAAAATGAGTCAGGTGATACCGCCAATGAGACACCTGATGATAATGACACCACAGAACAAAAAAATCTCCTCTGTGCAGGAGGCCAGAGAGACAATTAACACAGTCCTCCAGTTCCTTGAATCGTACGAGCTCACAGAGGAGTCTGATATTCACAAGTGCTTAACATTTGATAAAATTAAATGGCTTGCATCCACTAAAGCAAATCAAAGGACTATAACTGATTATTTTAAGTTGGCCTAATGTGCATTGTGCAATGTGTTGATTGATACTGTATTTATTATACTCCTCTGCTACCTCTCTAACCCTGTATTGCTGTTGCTACTGTATTTATGCTTTAAAAAGCATTTTTAAGATTTTTCGGCGATTGTGGAGAAAGTCAGATCACCAGATGTTGCGTAGCGCAAAAGCTACATGAATCGCACGCCGCTATAAAAGTAAGCATAATGTAACGCTACTTGGGCAAGTGAAGTAACGGTGACGAGACACGCGTGGCAACTGACCCAGCTATCGGGAGGTCTGTGCCCCCTCCCCCACAACCCCCCCTACTCCGTCATATCACACAACTACCATCAATAGGGCAATAAAAAAATGAATATGAAAAAGAAAACAAACTAGTAGACATAATCCATTTATTTTACCTTTCTTCAGGGGGCTGTGCCCCCTGCACCCCCCCTCTAATTCGGACTATCTCTGATCAATCGTAGACATAATCAATTTATTTTACCTTTAATCGGGGGGCTGTGCCCCCACAGCCCCCCCCCAATTATCCGTTGATTAATGATTGCACATTGTCAGTTACGCATTAAGCGCAGCACCACGACTGGTCCGACACACTCCACAATTGCCGATTTTTCTACATTTATAAAGTGGTAAAATAAAAAGAAATGATATAATGAAGTAAAACAATTAAATCTAAAACAGCTGTTGTATGCCTTTTATGTTCATTAGCTCAATAATAAGCACTGTAACAGGTTCTTTATTAACGTCAGCACAGACAGGCACTTTATTAAGGCACTCTCATTTATCCACCACCTTCTATTATCTGCCAAATTTCCTTTGTACCAAAGTGGGCAGATGTATTCCCTGGAAGACAGGAGGGATAGAGGGGATATGATTGAAACCTTTAAGTACCTAAAGGGTAGTAACAAGATTACCAGTGAAGGGATTCTTCAGATCAGGAGGGGGAGAGACACGAGAGGGCATCAGCTGAGATTAGGGAGGGAGATTCAGGAGGGAAATCAGGAGACACTTTTTCACAGAAAGGGTGGTAGATAAGTGAAACACTCTGCCCGAGAAGGTGGCATCATGTAGAACAGTGGGAGAATTTAAGAGAGGGTGGGGCAGAGTGAGGGGGAGTTGAGGAGGAGGGAGGGAAGGTGGGGCAGCTGCAGTTGAGGGGCTAGCTGCAGAATCGAGCAAACTGGATAGACCGTGAGGCCTGTTTCTGCTGGCATTTCATATGTTCCCCTAAGGTTGTGGTGTAGTGAGGCATGAGGAGAAGCTGAGTGTCCCATGGGGGAAACCTAGTACCATCAATGTCCCCGGAGTGCCTTATTGCTTAAAATGAGCCCATAGGCAACTGTTAAAAAACAAACACTCTAAAAGTTTTCAAAGTCACAAAAATAAAATAAAATTTTGCTAAATAATGTAAAATAGTCCCTCTGCAGATGTTTTTCATCTGTCAGTCATCTGTCTTTCTTCACATTCAATAGGAGATGCTGGAAGGTTTGATACCTTTTATTGGACCAACAAGAGTTTTGTACAAATATGGAATTCTACACAAGCTTTCGGGGCCTCATGGGTTCCAGAACCTGTGAGGGCACGAAAACTTGTGTAGAATGCCATCTTTGTACAAGACTCTTGTTGGTCCAATAAAAGGTATCAAACCTCCCAACGTCTCTTGTTTTCCAAAGATCAATATGGCTAGAATCTCTTTTCAGATTCAGTACAGTGTGTGATTGTTTGCTATGGAATAGAAGAATTCAAAGCTCTACATTATTCCAGTAGTAGAATGCTATCTCCTCCCCCCTCCACACACACACATGGAATGGTAACATGGAATGCATGAATGCAAAATTCTTAGAGTTCCACTGGCACACACACAAACAAACACACACAAACACACATGCCTCAAGTGGAGTCAGAGCCTCAATTTTATCTGTTGCCAGGTAAGGAGCAGGGAATTCTTTGGCAAACTGGTAGGGATAGGGGGTCTCCAGGGGCATAACTCTTTCCCCTTCCCCCACCTCACCCCTCCCTCCTCTTCCCCCCTTTTCTTTCACGTAAGCACTTGTTTACTTATTAACCCAGCACTTATTATTGTCCACTCTTTCTGCCTATTATGTGCAACACTGTTGTAGCACTCTAACACCTGCCTTACAACTGTATGTTAATGTTGATATTGTAACTTGAATGTTTAATGCCTCATTCCTGTTGTACCCCTTCCCCCCAGGTTGCACCGGGAGACGAGTGACTTGTTCCTCAGTGTGCCTTCCTGGTGAAACATTTCAATAAAAAAAAAATATAATAATAAATAGGAGTGGGATTTTTTCATGGTCGTCAAAGAAACACCAGCCATGGAAACTCTGAATGGTACCTAATTTTTAAAATTTGTATATGTGTGTAAGGAGGGGCTCTTGAGTAAAAATAACATTAAATTATTTACTTACTTTATTTAATTTAATGGACTTTCATTTTTAAGGCCTAGTTGAAGTTTTTCATATACGAGTAAAGGTTGCAGCCATGTTTGTGATGGAAATTAGGAAGTAAGTGGCTTATGAATGCTGTGTGTTGCTCTGGTTGGCAGGGACTTGTTTTTAGCCATCGGTGGTGCTCTCTTACTGCCATGGCAGGAACCAAGTCTCAGCTAATCAGGACACAAGAATTTCCTCATCCATGTTATATATAAGTTGACGGCATGCAGCCAAACATTTGAGGATTGTAAGCATCGATATTACTAGCTCTATTAATTTTGCCTGGTCAAAATGTAATTATTTTTGCTACAATTAATTTACCCAGGATAACCCAGCTGTGATGCAACATCTTGCTTTCAGGGAGGGGGTCCTGCTTCTATCCATTGGCACAGGGTGGACTGGAGCACTGGCAGGTTATGTGACTTGCTCCAGATCACGCAGAGAGTAGCTGGCTGTAGTAGGGTTTGAACTTATGATCTCCTGTTTCACAAGTCAGTGCCCTAAGAATATGGCTACACTGCCTCCTTTGAAATTCTACTTTTAATTATTAGGCTAAATCGGTGAATGTAGAGTAATCAGATTTTCCAGTAGGAAAAAAACAGAATAAATTAGCATATACTACAACTGGTTTGTTACGATCCTATTAAAGGCGACAGGAAATTGGTTCTAATTGGCAGCTGTTTATAAAGTTCTTATTCTCAGAAATTATATGCATTCTCCTAAAGTATCCATATTTAACTGTACCGGAATAAAACATGATCGGAACATGATTGTTTTCATGGGCAGCATTCTGCTTCAGTTCTGTTCATGTAATCAATAATTTGGAGTTTTTACTATGACATGGTTTGTGTACAGAATGCTAATTATAATCTGCTGACCTATCAGAATTGTGCTTAGGGTTCTATGCACAAACCGTGACATAGTTATAACTCCAAATTATTGGTTATTTGAAGAGAACTGTAACAGAATGCAGCCCATGAAAACAAAACAATGCAAAATACAGTTTTTCTTATTACTTTTTATTCAGATACAATTAAATATTGATACTTTAGGAGAATACAAGTCATTTTTGAGATTAAATACTTCATAAACAGCAGCCAATTAGAAATGATTTCCTGTCCTCTTTAAATGAGTTCTGTAGGGATCGTAAAAAGAAAGAGCAAGTGTAGAATTTCAAAAATAAAAAAGGTCTTGACAGTTGATTAAATACTAGGACATCTGTTCATCCGAAGTACTGTATTTCCAGGATGGGAAAATCATTCCAGAAACTGGTCTACAACTAGTTACTAATAAAGAATCTCTGACCCTTGCAGTTAAAATCTGGCTTACCCTTATGAATTGATCTGAACATCCACAAAGAACGGGCGTCTCTATATTTCAAGTTAGAAGTATGACAGTAAACATTAGTAAGCTGAGAAACACACTATTAAAAACTGTGAACTTAGCTGCTGTCTTACCTGAACAGAAACACATCACCAATGGAAAAAGACTGCAGTGTGCCTTCCACAGAAATGTCCCGCTAATCTCAGGCTGTAAACATTTGCAGAGTTGTAAAAGTAACTGTGCCTCTTACAGCAACAACAACATAGAGCCTCATTACTCAACCGAAATCTTCAACACTTGCACAGATGAACGCACTTCCTGCTCCAGGCCAGACTAAGCTGCAGTCTCAGCAAGTACAAATTCTGTCAACAGCTTGGCTGCAGCACCACATACTGGAAATAACAGACTGCAGAGTTGTCAGGGGGCCACAATACAATATTTAAAGAACAGAATAATGGCTGGGCTGGGATTCCATCTCAGGGTTTCTGGAGACATAAGCCATGAAAGCGAAGCCAGAGTGGCTTATGCCATCAGAAACCCAGAGATAGAATTACATGCTTTGCTATGTATTGTCACACACATTTGTATTTTTTTTTTTTTTTACATTTTTTATTGTTTGAGAGAGAGAGACAGACAGACAGAAAGAGGAATGTGAAATATGGAATGAGGCTACTGTTACAGCAGAAATAACTTAATGAGTGTTGCTTGACCATTGACCTCACAAGGGACAAAGCCATGAGTGAGGTCAATTAGAGGCCCAACAGGAGTGACATATTTTTGATATCAACAGTAGCCTCATGTTATATCTCATTTATACAACAGGCCATCAGTTTCCTTTACTCAGTCTAGCTGGTGTGTATAGCCTAGTAGGCAAAGTGATCTAAAATTAAAAACAGAGGAAAATGCCTGTTATTTTAATGTGTAACTGTGACGGTAATGGGTTGGGTAAAATGTCATTTCTGGCATACTTGGAATTGTCCAAGCAGTGTCAGGATCCTTTGATTGATAGAAGACAACAGAAGCTAATGCTTTTAACACAGCCTTTTCAGACCAGAGTGGTGTTCAACCACCAGATTTCTTCCTCCAACCCAACTCAGGGCACAGCGCCAGTCCAGTAGACTGGCCAACTACATACCCTCCTTTCCACATTTAGAGCCATCACACTGAGTGAAGCTAGGAAATACTTTCTGAAAGTCCTTAGCAAGTCTAGATAACAGCGGCAACACACTCAAACTTAAATTTGTGGCATTAACCTTGGATGAGATAACAGCACCTCTAACTTGCATCGTCAATACCTCCCTATGACTGTCAAAATTCCTACATAAATGGAAATCAGCGTTAGTCGCACTAATCTTTAAGAGTGGGAATCGTACCGCACAAGGTAATTATAGACCTATCTCAATCCTCCCGCAGTTATCAAAAGCACTTGAAAGAACTGTTGCCGGTCAACTGGTGGAGTACTTAGAAAAGTATCAAATTCAATGCCCATAGCAACATGGCTTCTGCAAAGGCCATAGCACCACCACTGCATTACTGGAGCTCACTGGCTGTATCTGTGATGCTCTGGACCAGGGTGCTTTTATTGGTTCTACTTTCACTGACTTAATGAAAGAATTCGACACAGCTAATCACATCCTTGTCAAACAACTCGCATCCATTGGCCTCTCAAGTGATACCGTTGCCTGGTTCAAGAGTTATCTATCAAACCGCTCATAGCAAGTGAAGACTGACAACATTCTATCTGAAAGCAGATCTGTGCACTCTGGTGTCCCCCAAGACTCAATTTTGAGTTCACTATTATTTAGCATATTCCTCAACTGATTGCTGTTTGCCTGTCAATGTCAAATTCTACTTTATGCAGACGATGCAGTCCTGTTTACAAGTGACCCTGACCAAAAGCAACTGGAGAGGATGTTACAAGACATTTTCTCAGATGCAGAATGATGGTTCGGTGAGCAAAAATGCATCCTGAACTACAAGAAAACTAGTAGTAGTAGTAGTAAAAATGGTATTCATTATGAATAATGAATTGGCAACTCAGCTGAGTTAAAAACTCGTTTCCAGTGAGATCAGTAAAATTTCACATACATTGGTTACAATTCAAACATATTATCTGAATATCTAAATGTAAAACATACAGACCTAAACTAATGCTGTTCTCTAGCACCCAGAACAGTCATTGCACATACCCCCTCAACGTTGCTAATGTGGCTGGTACCCCCTTGGAACTAGTCCAACACTTTAAATATCTAGAGATTACGATGGACAGCAACATGTCTTACAACACATTGATAATACTGCTAAGGCAGTCAACAGGTGAATTGGCATCCTTCATTGACACAAGCAAAGTCTTTCCCCAGAAGCTCTTAATCTGGCCATCCATAGTTTGGTGATCTCACTCATTGACTATGGACTGGTAATCTACGGCTCAGCAACAACCACGGCCCTGTGCCGTATCACCGGAGCATTATAAAAAGCATGCTGCCTGGTTACCAGTTCCTCAAGGCTAACTTACACCTGCAAGTTGTACGAACAAGTAAACTGGCTTCAGTTCGACGGCAGACTTAGGTACCAAACCTGTCTTCTGGCCAAAAAGATTAGGCAAGGCATGGCACCTGCTGGGACGCTGAAGCTCCTTGCCCCCTATGAACACAGTCGCTGTACCGGGAGCACTGACAGTATGGTCTTCAAAGTTCCTCACTTCTACACCTCTTTAGGCCAGAGGGCCTTTACTCATTGTGCTCCTTCATGGTTGAATGCTCTGCCCCAGGACATCTCTTTTGTAACATCACTAGGCACTTTTAAACAAAAACTTAGGCAGCATCTGGTTTCAAAGGCCTGTTGTGACTGTTCACATTAACGTTGTATGGATCTCAACTGCATCTCTCCTACCTACTCTACCCTCGGGTCATCCACCTTATGGCCCATAGGTCTTGCAGAAATTCTGCCTGTTTCCCCAATAAACAATTGGTACTTCCCTGTAACGGTCTTCAATTTCCTTCACCCTTTCAACTTACACCCCCACAAACCTGTTTCTCCACTCCTGATATTCTCCTCCCACCCTTCCCATCATCCCTACTCCACCTCTTTTTAAGCCTGCACACTTACCAGCTCTCTCCCCTGCCCATTTGTTGTCTGAGCCCTGCCTTGACTGAATCTCTCACTTTGTTGTCATACCTTTTACCTTTCCCTGTCCATTCCTTTAATTGTTGGCATATTTTATACATAGCCTACATTGTTGTCTTCTTTTTTTTTTTTTTGCTCCCACCCACATGCTGGTCAGTCCCTCTTTCAGGCCCCACATGAACCTTTTTGCCCCGGCAGCCCCCGACCCCCACCGCCCCACATCACAACCAGCCCCAGGGTACCCCAATGTATCCCTTCATCGGGCGGGTACCCTACCTTCTCAGGGAATGTGCCTTACCAGCCTTCCTTATGGTCCTGGGTGCTGCTGAGGTGGCTGATGAAGGCTCGATATTCAAGTGGCAAGGATCCAGGGAGCCATCACCCGACCGACCAGTGCACCATTTCCACATTTTCTCCCACAGGAACATAATGTCCAGGACACAAGGCAGATACCAGTATCTGTCATGCTCCTTAGGTAGCGGGACGAGGTGCACTGCTGTGCCCCCGGCCTCCGCCAGGGGTCGGTAGGCACCGGTCCTCTACGCCACCCTCCCCTCGAGAGAAAGCAAACAGTCAGTGGACGCTCCAACCTTCTCTACCCAGCCGGCCCTCCGATGCCCAAGTACGTTCCCAAACCTGGGTCACCGGTGTCACAGCGGTGAATCTTTCCGCTGTGCCAGTGGGCCAACTGTTTGTTTTCTTTGTAATGAAATCCTAAAATGTACAGCACTGTATGTATAGTCCTTGTATTTACCTGTTACCAGTAAAACCAACTGTTGTTACCTTAACTATTTTACCTGACGCACAACCTATATAATGAGCATGCTCTCAAAGGTGTTAATAAATACATAAAATAAATAAGTAAGCTGATGATGCAGCCAGGATGCAGATATCAAAATTATGTTTGTTCTAGACCTGTCACAGCCTAAGTGTAATTTTTATCTTGCACAAATATCTTTCAATGCAGTGGAGAAGAACATAAAACAAGCAAAGTAAACACATGCCCAAAGTGTAAATAAATAATTTATTTACACTCCAGGAGTGTCTTTTTTCTTTTATGTACACTGCAGGCACATCCTGATGAACGCAGGCAGCATCAGCTTAAGCCGCACCTCCTGCATAGCCAGAGATTGTTTGGAATGTCTGTTTTTCTATGCACGGAGCTTTCGCTTATGCTGAGAAAGGGAACATTCTATAAGGTAGTTTCAGACGCAATTGTTATCCAGTGTAAAATGTTGCTGCCACTGTTCCTTTGCATCAAGCAGCTGAGCAAAGTAAAGCCATGAGTACAATGGAACAATGACACCAACAGTAAACACCGAACAACATAAAAACAGACAGTGATGCCAGAAAAATGACCATTGGTCCATCCGGTCTGCCCATAAAACCCTAACAGACCCAGAACCTATTGTCTATACAGGGTTCTGTAAGCTATACTATCCACCCCCGTGCTTCTATCCTACCGCTGCCACCTTGAACAACCACCAAGCCCTTCACTCTGTCCCAGCTGTGCTTGAAACCATTGATAGTTTTGGTGCCCACCACATCAGCTGGCAGATTGTTCCATGGCTTTACCAACCTCTTTGTTAAAAAATACTTTCTCACTTCCCTCTTGAACCCCCCCAATCAGTTTCCAGTCATGCTTCCATGTTCTTTCATTTTTTTTTGTACATTCTGTTTGTGCACCGAAGCCCCAGTGCATCCTTCCAGAGTACCCTCTCGACGCTTGCCTCTACTCCCTGTCTGAAACCCCACACACAGATCTCCCTTGGATCCCACGGTAGGTCCAGACCCCTGGATCACCCCCCCATACACTCCCTTGGTGGCCTTTCTGAAATTAGAGGGACCTACTGTGAGGACAGGTCAGCCGTGGGAGATTCTGGTGCAGGAGGGTCCGACGTCATGATGTAGGCAGGTCCCCAGGGTCTCCATTATCTCCACTGGGACTCTGGGTTTTTTTCCTTGCTTGCTGTTCCCCCGGAGTTTGGACATGCAATGACTTCTAGGCTGCATGCCAATGTCCTCCCCAGCTCTGCTCCGGCTTGATCCTGGCATCCTGACCAAATCAGAGGCCGCTCAGGAGCAGTGATTCCCTGGATCCCTCCCCAGGAAAGGGAACAGTCCTCCAGATGCTCAATCCCTTCCCTCCCCTGCTGACTGCCAATGGCCTAAGCTTGTTCCCAAACCTGGGTCACCAGTGTGGCGCGAGGTGTGGCATCCAGCGCCTCAATCCTTAGCACCACCGGGCCGTGCCTCTTGATCCACTACTTATGCTAAATAGTTCCTTACAGTTTATCTTGTTCATGCCTTTCAGGAACGTGAAGGTCTTTGTCATATCTCACCTCCCTCATCCTTTCTCCAGCAAGGACATGTTCAGTGCCAGAGTCGATCCTCGTAAAATCTGCCTTGCTGGCCCCAAATCATTTTGGTCACACTAGGTTGCACAGACTCCAGTCTGTTCTTATCTTTCCTAGGTGAGGACTCTAGAACTGGCACAGTATTCCAAGTGGGGTCTCACCAGTGGCAATAGAGAATAATGTATGGGCCGCCATACACAACAAGCCTGTGTCTGCATCAAGAGGTTTCTATGGCAACCAAGAACCTTGAGAGGTTCCCTGGTTACCATAGAAAACTCGAGATGAAGACGCAGGCTTGCTTGTGTATCGATAATCATACATAATCTGTTGTAGTGTAGGGGCATCCATGCCCATTTCAAAGACTCTGCTTCCTTTCAGTGAACTAGTAGTTGGAGGAAAGGCACTTGCAGGCTGGTGGTGGGTTCAAATTACTGATCTGCCACAGAGGGGTTCTGATTCCCACTGACCTCGACAGCAAAGCTTGAGAGGTCCATGGGAATCAGAACCCTGAGATGACAGAACACACTGGTTGTGCATAAAGTTGCTCATCTTGTATTTTTTATAGTGTATAATATTATGTGAAATGTGTGTGCGGCCATTCTTTTGCTTTCAGAACAAAACTGACTTGTGCAGTCTCTACGGGTTTCAGAATGCTGTTGTACCACAGAAGGATACAATCACATGCCATGACCTTTGAACTGTAGTACAACAGTATTGTAATAAGGATGGAATTCCATACAGAACAATTATTTATTTATTTAAGAGTTTCTCCAGGAAGGGCACACTGAACAACAAGTTGCTCATCTCACAGTGTGTCCTGAGGGGTAGGGGAGTTTGAAGGCATACAATAAAACATAATCAGCACAACTGTATACATTGCCAATACATGGGAACTTGAAGACATACGAATAAGTCATAGGGAAACAACAAAACAGTATATAGTGCCAATTATGCATAGGGTACGTTACCAAGTAGAGAACAATTAACAAGCAGTAACAGGCATCAAGAAATTACAGTTGGTATGTATATTCCATTACATCAAAGTGAACGGAAGGTCCTCAGGTGCGCTAATAGGACCACTATTATAGCCCATTTAGGGGCAGCATGGTCTGCTCAGTTGCAGTTGTAGTTCACAGATAGGTAATTGTGTAAGGCTTAGGAGATAGAGGAAGGGGAAGAAGAAAGGTGAATTTGGTGGGGGAGAGAATTCCACAGTTTAGGGAAGCAGTACGAGAAGGCTGCCTGGCCGACAGTAGTCGTACAGCATGGGACACCTAAAGTATGGGAAACTGTGGACTAAGTGAATGGATGGATGGCGGGGGGATTGTTAGGGAAGAGTTAGGATAAGTAGGGAGGGAGCCAAACCAGAATTTGGAGACAAATTTAGCACAGTGGAGGAGATTTCTGTTACCAAGAGATGGTAAAGCCAAAGTGTGGTAAAGTTCATAGTGATGAGTGAGGGCAGAAGCATCGAGTGTCAATGAAAATATCAAAGCTACAGAAATTCAAAATACACATAAGGAGCCAGAAGAACTGTGGGTCACCCTGGAAACAGGAAATGGGACAGCCATAAGAACTGGGGTTGTCTACAGGCCCCCAGACCAGAGGGAGGACATAGACACATTACTGTTAGAAGATATACAAAACATGACAGCTAAAGGGGAGGTTCTGATAATGGGAGACTTCAACATGCTGGATACAGATTGGTCAATACCAGCAGGAACATCTGTCAGAACTAGACACATAGTGGATTCCTGCAGGGGAGAGCCTCAAACAACTGGTACAGCAACCCACAAGAGACAGGGCTATCCTAGATCTAGTACTGACTAACAAGGAAGGGATCACAGATCTCCAGGTAGAAGGTCACCTGGAGGCCAGTGACCATCACATGGTATGGTTCAATTTGGCTACTGCATCTAAATCATCCCATTCCAAGGCAAAAATATGGGGCTTCAGAGGAGCTGACTTTGGTAAGATGGCCAACAGAGTTAAGCTAGCCCTGGCAAAAAGAAACACAGGTGAGGGGATACAGGCAAAGTGGGCAAGCATTAAGGATGCAATACTTGAAGCAACATCCCATTGTGTTAGACAGAAAAGGAAGTGCAACAGAAAAAGGAAACCACTTTGGTTCTCAAATACAGTAGCAGAAAATGTCAGAGCCAAAAGGCTGGCCTTCAGGAAATATAAGGGAACACAGCGGGATGAAGATAGGGAGGCATACCAAACTGCCCTAAGGGAAACAGGGAAGGCAGAAAAGGCAGGCAAAGTCCCAAACTGAGGAAACACTAACACGAACAGTAAAGAAGGTGACAAGACTTTCTATAGATACATAAGTGAAAGGAGAAAGTCCAGAGGGGTATTAGCTAAGCTTAATGGAGAAAGGTAGCATGTGAGGAGGAGGACCCTGTAAAGGCATCTATCCTAAATCGATACTTTTGCCAGTGTTTACTGAAGAGAAGGTAGGGCAGGCCCACAGCTCAACAGCATGGACACAGGGGAGGGAGGAGGCACTACTCCCTTCACAAAAGAAAGGGTCCTACAAGAGTTTGCTAAGCTCAGGGTGGATAAGGCAATGGGACCTGATGGCATACATCCCAGGGTACTTAAGGAGCTAAAGGTGGAGCTAGCAGAGCCATTAGCAGAACTGTTTAGTGAGTCTCTGAGCACAGGAGAGGTCCCAGAAGACTGGAGAAGGGCTCATGTGATCCCGCTCCACAAGAGTGGTAGCAGGGAGGAGGCGGGAACTACAGACCAGTCAGTCTTACCTCAGTAGTGGGCAAGATTATGGAGGCACTCCTTAAGGAAAAGGATAGTGCAACACCTGGAATCCATAGGGGCACAGGATCCAAGACAGCATGGGTTTACAAAAGGAAGGTCCTGTCAAACTAATCTCATAGATTTCTTTGACTGGGTAACCAGAGTGGTGGACCAAGGGGGAGCAGTTGATGTCGCCTACCTTGACTTCAGCAAAGCTTTTGACACTGTTCCACATAGAAGATTGATAAATAAGCTGAGTAGGCTCGGGGTGGGTCAGAAGTTGGTCAACTGGGTGGCAAACTGGTTGACGGGCAGAAAACAGAGAGTGGTGGTAAATGGTATACAGTCAGAAGAGATGCAAGTCACAAGTGGGGTACCTCAGGGATCAGTTCTGGGCCAGTCCTCTTCAACATCTTCATTAGTGACCTTGCAGATGGACTAGAGGGTAAGGCTTGTCTGTTTGCAGATGACACCAAGATCTGCAACAGAGTAGATGATCCAGATGGGGTGGGCAGAACGAGAAGAGATCTGGATAAACTAGCAAAATGGTCAGAACAGTGGCAACTGGGATTTAATGCAAAGTGCAAAATCATGCACATAGGAAGAGAAACCCTGAAGCCACCTATAGGCTGGGAGGAGTTGCTAGCAGTCACAAAGGAAGAAAGAGACTTGGGCATCATCATCACTGATGACCTGAAATCATCCAAGCAGACCTCTAAAGCAGTAGATAAGGCTAGGGGGATGTTAGGGTGTATTAGTAGGGGTATCACAAGTCGTAAGAGGGAGGTAATAATCCCTCTTTACAGGACACTGGCTAGGCCCCATCTGGAGTACTGCGTGCAGTATTGGAGGCCACACCTTCACAAGGACATTAACCAAATTGAGGCAGTCCAGAGAAGAGCAACCAAAATGGTGCAGGGACTGCATCAGAAGACATATGAGGACAGATTAACTGAGCTCAATATGTATACCCTTGAGCAAAGGAGGGAGAGAGGTGATATGATCGAGGAATTCAAACACCTTAAGGGCATTAACAAGGTGAAAGAGTCTAACATGTTTAAATATAAGAAAATCGCAGGACAAGAGGACACAGTATGAGATTGGAGGGGGACGATTAAGGGGAATGTGAGGAAATTCTTTTCACAGAAAGGGTGGTGGATGCATGGAATGGCTTACCACAAGAAGTGGTGGCTATGAATACATTGCAGGGCTTCAAACAGGCATGGGATAGGCATAAGGAAGCAATGCAAATGACTATGAATAGATAGGCCACTGACAGAGCAAAGGCCGATGGCACATTTATAAGGTAGAAAAAGAAATGGGCAGACTGGATGGGCCTTGCGGTCCTTATCTGCCGTCAACTTCTATGTTTCTATGTTTCTTCTATGAAGTGGCAGAAGGAGTTAAAGAGGATGTCCAATCTGGCTAGGAATGTCTTAGGCACGGCACTGTAGACTACATCGCAGAAGTCAAAGCTAGGGAGGATCATCTTCTGGACAAGTTCACACCTAGCCGGAAGAGGGAAACAGTTCTGGTTCCTAAATAGCGCACCTAACTTAGGGTGCAGCTTTTTAAGGATGTCATCCACGTGACCAGAGGTGAGGTGTTGGTCATGCCAAACCCCCAGATATCTGAATGAGGAGGTGTCCTCGAGGACCATTCTGTTGAGGATGTGGAAGGTGAGTAGGGAGGGGAGCCTTGAAAGTCTCTGCCTAATGCTGAAGGTCCTGGACACAGTCTTCTTGGCATTTAGGAAAAGCTGATGTGACCAAAACCAGTGCTGAATGTTGTTGAAAGCGTTCTGAGGTCCGGTTGCAACATCAGTGAGGGAATGGCCGAAGGTGTAAAGGACTGTGTCGTCTGCATACATATGAAAAGAGGTAGATGCGCAGACAGATGGCAAGTCATTGTGAAAAATAAACAAGAGTATGGGGCACAACACTGATCCTTGCGGGACCCCTGTGTTGGTAGAGAGGGGTGAGGATATGGAATCTGCTATTCTGACTGGGTCTGACCTACCAGGTAGGCATGGAACCAGTTTGTGGCGGCATCCAACAAGCCTGCAGTGGGGAGACAGTGTAACAGGACAGAGTGGGAGACAGTGTCAAAAGCCTTGGCTAGGTCGACAAAGATGATGGACGTGATTTGACCACTGTCCATCCCAGTGAGGATGGAGTCAGTGAGCCTAATCAGGGAGGTGATGGCGGAGTGTTTTTACGAAAGCCAGATTGGAAGAAGGTGAAAAAGTTAGAGTGAGAGAGATAGGCAGAGAGTTGGGTAAGAACTAGGTCTTCTTGCAGCTTAGCAAGGGTGGGAAGTAGGGATATGGGGCAGTAGTTCCCAGGGAAGGATGGGTCACCACCCTTAAGGAGGGGAAGAACAATAGCATGTTTCCAGACAGAGGGGATAGTTTACAATGTGAATGAGAGGTTGAGTAGCTCCGTCAGTGGGGCAGAGATAGCCATAGCAGAAAGGTAAAGCAGCTTGGGGTCCAGCCATCAGGTGAACTGCCTTTAGAAGGGTTTACGGTAAGCAGGGCATCCAGGGTGTCAGAGGGTGTTATGTTAGTGAATGAGAAAGGAAGGGGTTTGGGACAGGTGTGTGGTGAGTTATGGGGCGGATCAGACTGAGGAGACGGTAAAGAGGATAGAAGGGCAGAGGCACAGGAGGTGAAAAAAGAATTAAATTCAGAGGCGACACTGACGTGGTCAGAGGTAATAGTGTTGTTTATAGTTAGAAGGGGGTAGGAGGAGAAGAAATAGGGGGGAGAAGAGAAAGTGAACGACCTTCCAAAATTTTGAGGGGCTGTTTATATTCAGTTGAAAGGTTGAGGTAAAGTAGTCTGCTTTAGCCAAACGAGTGGTTTTGGTGCATTTGTTGCAAAGCTGACGATAGCTATCAGTCTTTCTGGAGCTTGGAGATTTTGTGTTGCTTCCAGGCTTGGTCCCTTGCTCTTTGGCATGTTATGAGTTCCAGTGTGACCCAAGGAAGGTGGTTCCTGCAGACTCTGACTTTGCATAGAATGTCCAATCTGGCTAGGAATGTCTAGGCGTGCCAGTTCCAAACTTTGAGAAATTTACCTTTGAAATATTCTGTGCCTATGTCGATCATGTTCACTGAGGTCATAGGGAACAAGTTTGTGTATGATAGGTCAAGTAGGAGTGGCCCAAGGTGCATGGATTTGTATGAGCGAGTCACTAAAGTTTTGTGGGTGACTTTGGTACAGTGGATTCTGCGTATGAGGAAGGTCATGTGATGGTCGCTCCGAGCATCTGATAACACTCCAGATTTGATGACTCTGTGTGGGTGGGAAGTGAGAGCCCAGTCAATTAAGGAAGGCTTGCTTGTTTTCGGGTTTCTCCTAGTAGGTTCAAGGATGAGTTGGGTTAAATTATGGGCAGCGATGTTTTTTACTTTGAGTAGGGAAGGGGATAACTAGTTTAGGTTAAAATTGCCCATGATAAAGACTTCACCCGAGGAGGTGTGGGGAAACTATGGTAGAGATGAGGTCAGTAACCAGGAAGGGGTTGAGGCCTGGGTGGCAGTAGGCCCCTACAATAAAAATAGGGATTGAGAATAGGAGAGAATTGTAAGATGAGTACTTCATATGCTTTGGGGACAGAGGGGGAATAAATGGTAGTGAATTGGATACCCAAGGAGACGTATATTACCACATCTCCACCCCTCCCAGACTGGTCTTGTCCTGAAATAGAAAAGCCTGGGATTGCGAGTGGGGGGGTCACCTGTTTTATTATTAAGACATGTTTCAGTCAGAATAATTATGTCAGGGCCTAACGAAGCAACAAGGGGCTGGAGTAAGTAGATTTTAGGGAGAAAGCTATGTATGTTTAGGCGCTAAGTTTTCAAACCTCGGGGCAAGGCAGAGTGGTGAGGTAGTGGGGCTACAGGGGTAGCAGTTGGAGGCATTGTGCCATTTAGGAAGCAAGGGCCAGTGTTAGGATTTATGACTCCATAAATAAAATAAATGTCTCCAGATGATAGGCGCAGGAATGCGATGATTAAATAATGGAGTTTAGCACTCTTATATCAGGGTATCTTAGAGGCTCGCCTAGTAGGAAGGGAGGGAGGAGGCTGTCAGTAGGTGGGAGAAAACTAATGGTGTGTACAAGTGTACAGTAGAGAGGGATGAACATGAAAGAGGCACAGGGGCGAAGAGGGAAGTGATTCCAAGGAAGAGAAGGAACAATGCTCTACTATACACTAAAGCCACATTTTTAGATACTTTTTAGAATAACCAGTAAATACCATGGGATTCTCTGCATCAGACTGGGTGTTTTTTTTATTATTATTAGTTTTCCTAGTCTCTTTGGAGTTCTTTATTTCTCAGTAATGTTTTTCGGATAATGTCGCACAGTAGACTTCAAAATGGTTACGTAACTGTATACTGTGGCCAATAACAAGATATTTTTTTTCTGATCATGTGCTGTAATCCATTGTGAACATTTTGATAGTAGCACAGTACTCTGGCTGTCCATCATTCAACAGACCTCTTTCTGTTTTTATTTGCACATCTGCAAGCAGAACATATTGGTGCCACTCCGGCAGTGTAGTAGCTGGGCAGGTGTTTGCTGTTAGCAGTCAATGTAGCTGAGTCTACAGGATGTGTGTGAGTCCACATCCAATCCTGACGAGGCTGCTGCTGATTTTACTTTGCTGGCTGATGGGCAGAAACTTCTCACATATGAAAGGATGCAGCCACACCTATCACAGTGAGGCTGAATCCTTTCAAAGCAATCAGGTAGCAAAGCTGCATCTCCCCCAACTGTGCAACTCAGGTTTCCAACTTCACTGGTGGTATGTGCTCAAAATTTTACCTGTCTTGATCATAAGGTGGGGTTATAAAAAACTGAGTTGAAAATTTGGGAGTAATGTGTGAAAAACAACTATGTTATGAAGAAACATTGAATTTTTTTCAATGTTCACTAATGGCTTTATTTTGGCAGATTTTGTCCCCAAATTTTTTACCCTAGCCCTTATGTTACCCCACCTCATGAATGACAGGTGTCATTTTTCAAATCCCCTCTGAAACACATTTTTGCAATTGCTCTACAACATCACCTTTTGGATAGGATTTAAAAAAAAATTCCACCTGTCTAGATCATACCGTGAGGTTATAAAAAGACTATGTTGAAAATCTGGGGTCAAAATGTCAAAAAACAACAAAGTTATGAAGAAACTGCAAACTTATAAAGATGTTCTTTATTCTGGTCACCATTTCTTCAGCTCTGTGCCCTTAGCCCAGTGAAACACAAAGTCCACGACACAATGGTTACTGAGGGAAGAAAGATCTGCCTGTAGCCTCAAGATGCTGTTGTTCTAACTTGTAACAGCATGCACGCAAACATGTTTGGCTCAACAAATGCTTGTTTTATGGCCAACCCAACCTGCTGGCAGTGGTAGCGCTACTGCTAGTAACATCAATGTCCTGGATTCAGAAGCAAATCTGGAGTGTCAGAGAACTGGCCAGGGGGAGGAGGAGGATTGAGCACCCATAGGACTGCTCCCCTTCTCCGGGGGGAGGGTGGGCAGAGCCCAATGCATGCCTGGCCCCTGGCAGAAGCTGGGGGAAAGGCAGCCCAGGCTAGAAGGTCAGGAGAAGTGGCAGACATCAGCACACATTGCAGGGAAGCATGTGGCATGTGCCATGACGTCCTTGTATGCCATACCTCGCAAGGGACAGGACAAGGAAAAATGCTGGCAGCACGATGCCAGTGGGCACTCACTGGCCCCACACCTGACTAGTTGGACTCACCAGCCTGAACTGAATCTACACCTCAGTGAGAGCTGGAGACCCTCGATGACCCTACCATGGGGGGGCGAGCCCTGGGGGGAAGATGGCTGGCGGTAAGTCCCGATGGATGTCGGGGTAACAGGGCTGGGGCCCCTCTCAAAGGAGGGCTGTTGGAGAGGAGAATAAAAAGAAATGCTTGTTTACCCATGATCTTGTCTTTTTTTTATTTATCAGTTTCACCACATTTCTTTGTTCACAATTACAGATCACACTTTCCGTAATCAGTTACCACTAGCTTATTGATTCTGACCAGAATCTTATTGCGATTGGCTGTGACAGTTGCTAGCTGCAACTTTTGGAAATGTGGACTGGTTAGCAGTCTACAAGCTTAAGATCTTAGGATTGGTTGGCTGTTCTAAGTGGATGAATGCAAGTGATTTGTATGTTGTTTAGGTCATGTGCACTCCTAATGGCTGTTTGTCAAGACAGCAAACATTCCAATTGGTTGTCCCGTTCAGTGATTATTTGAATAGAGTGATTGCTCACTATGGAGGCTGCAGCCTGTGTGGAAAGGTGTCCCCAGATGGTCAATCGAGGTTAGAATTCATGTGTGATGCAGTACAAGTATTTGTTAGCTGGGGAGAGTGTTTTACAGTTTGTGACAGTGGACACAAGTAACTGATATGGGGACATGGAAAATAACCTGGCTACTAGTGAACAAATTGTGAATTGTTAATGTTATTTTAGTAGCAGCACTGTTTGTAGATAATAGTGCATTTTTTTCTCTGTATTTATTTCTCCTCCAATGATATATAAGTTGGTGGATCTTTGGGTTGAGGAAAAGATGGCCAGATGGTTGGAAAACTGGCTGCGGGATAGAACCCAGAGAGTGGTTGTGGGGGAGAGTTATCTGGTACCAGAGAGGTAATCAGTGGGGTCCCACAGGACTCTGTGCTGGGGCCTGTGTTGTTCAATGTCTTCATCAATGACATTGGGAAGGGCATTAATGTGTCTATTCGTGGACGACACCAAGCTCTGCAGGAGAGTGGACACAGTTGAAGGGATGCAAGACCTACAGAAAGATCTGGAAAAGCTGAGGAGGTGGTCCAGGATCTGGCAGCTTAGCTTCAATGCCAAGAAATGCAAAGTTATGCATATTGGGGCCAAGAATCCTAGGACAGAGTACTACCTGGGTGGAGCCCAAGTATATGCATCAGAGGAGGAGAAGGACGTGGGAGTGATGATCACTAGTGACCTGAAGCACTGTACGCAGTGCAAGAAAGCAGCAGCAAAGGCAAACAAGATGCTGGGATGTATATCTAGGGGGATCAGGGGATCAGTAATAGGAGAGAGGAGGTTATACTGCCCTTGTACAGGTCACTGGCAAGGCCGCATCTAGAGTATGGAGTTCAGTACTGGTGCCCACACCTCAAAAAGGACATTAACCTGCTGGAGAAGGACCAGAGGAGGGTTACAAAGATGGTAGCAGGTCAGCAGGGTAAGGCATACAAGGAGAGGTTGAAGGCACTGAACGTGTATTCCCTGGAAGACAGGAGAGAGAGAGAGAGAGAGACAGAGAGAGGGGACATGACTGGGACCTTCGGGTACTTGAAAGGGATAAATAAGGCTGATAAGGAGAGTCTCTTTAAGCTGAGTGGCAACCATAACATGAGTGGGCACAGTCTTACGCTGGAGGGAGCTCAGGAAGCACTTCTTTACAGAGAGGGTGGTGGACACTTGGAATGCACTGCCAGAAGAGGTCATCTCATTGAAGTCAGTGGGCAGCTTTAAGAGAGGCTGCGATAGGCATAGGGGGAAAGTAAGGATCATGGGTAGGGAGGATGGGAGGAGTGGGGGGGAGGGCAGGGACAGTAGCTCAAGCTGTGGACCCTGCAATATGAGCGGACTTGATAGATCAAATGGCCTTCTTCTGCTGGCTTCTTCGTATGTTAGTATATGTATATATTTATTTATTAGCTTTTGGTATATAGAGCAAAATACTTTGTTAATGCATCAGTTAGGGTTAAAGCAACAAAAGTGTGGAAATGAGGCATTAGGGTAAGAATTAGGCCTAATGTAGCTGTGGAAACACAGGGGTCTCTGGCCCCTACACTTCCACACATTAAGTTACGAGCAGGCATAGCAAAACTGCAACAAATAGTCATAACTGTGCAATCTTAAATAATTTTCACCCCAAATTTTCAACAAAACCTTTCTATCACCTCAATGCAAGTACCCAGTACAGAAAGCTTTCAAATCCCTGTTGAAGTTTAATTCTACGCAATTGTAATGTCGTTTTGCGCCACAGGTGCGGAAAAACATTTTTGTTAGGATTTTCAAAATGACAGCTGTACTGTTCATGAGGTGGTGTGAAAAAATAGTAATGTTGAAAATCTGGAGAGAAAACATGAAAAATTGGCGAAGTTACTAGTGTGCGTACAAACTGCGCAACGCATGTTCATAACACGGTCATGTTTTGTATTTTTTTCACCAAATTTATGCCATGGGCTTTTTGGAACCTCCTTTCTTGAACAGTGGCACTGTGAATTTCTTAATCCATCCCAAAAGTTGATTTTGCACACTGACCGTATGACATTCTGTGTCACAGGTGCAAAAACAAGTTTCAGGTAGGATATGAAAAATGACAGCTGCACTGTTCATATAGAAGTGTTAACAAATGGCAATGTAGAAAATCTGGAGTGAAAATATTAAAATTTGGCAAACTTACAAGCATGCATAGAAACTGCGCAACGCATGCTCATAATGCAGTCATTTTTGGGAATTTTGGCACCAAATCTGCAACATGGGTTTTTGGGATCCCACCTCATGGACAGTGGCACTGTTGTTTCGTTAATCCGTCCTAAAAGGTGATTCGCACAGTGACCGCCTTAAAATCACCTTTGGGACCAAGTAAGTAGCTAACGGTGACAGGATTCACAAGGTGGTCCCAAGAACCCATGTTGAAATTGGGTCAAAATTCCTAAAAAGGACTGCGATATTAACTCTAAGTTGAAATCCATTTACTGCCATTATACAGCGCTTACCTTTGATTCTTCAGTTTGCAGTTCAGCTTTGAAGAGTGCAGGCGTGTCCCTATCAGAGAAGATTACTGCTCCTCACCTCCACAGGTAAGAATAGGTAAGAGTGGTGTGGGAAGTGGTGCTCAGTGGGAGGGTGGGGATGGGGCAAGCGGGACTGGGGAGACAAAGAGGGACCGGTTGCTTTTTTGCAGGTTTAAAAAAAATTAAGAATCAGGAGATGCTTTCCTTTATTTACAGCTGTTTTTTTTTAATAATAGATTTTTGGGCACACTGGGGTGGGCTCCCAGTGAGCCATATTACTGGGGGCAGGCATACATGCCGATAAGGGGATTGAGCACCCCATGTCGGCAATTGTAAAGTATGGGCTGGGGGGGGCATCATCTGACACCGGGAGTGGGCATCCTGGTGTCGGAGCATTGAAATTTAAATATACATACACACATACACGCACACACACACACACACACACACACACACACATACATACATACACGTGTATATATATATATACACACACACACACACACTCACTCTCACACACACACACACATATTATATATATGCACACACATATATATTTGGCACACTGGGGTGGGCTCCCAGTGTGCCATATTAGTGGTGGTGGGGAGAGATACATGCCAACATGGAGATTGGGCAACCTGATGTCAGCATTTAAATACTGTGGCCTTTTTTTGCAAGTGGAAATCTACCACAGTGGATCCCCGTTCATCACCTGATCCCTGTTCGTGAGATGGGATGAGGACCAGATGGCCCTGTCTGACCGTCGGGTCTTCATCTCACGACCAAATAGCCGTATCTGACCATCTGGTCTTCATTTCACGCATGGGGATTTTGACACCTCACGAACGGGGAGTGACTGATGAACGGGGATTTTTGTCAGCTGAATCCCTGTTTGTGAGGTGTTCAAGTCCTCGTTCGTCAGTCGATCCCCATTTGTGAGATAGGGCCATCTGGTCCTTATCTCACAAACAGGGATTTTGACAGCTCACAAATGGGGATTGGCTGACAAACGGGGATTTGGACATCTCACAAAGAGGGATCAGAAGGTGGAGCCTGCAGATATATTGCTTTGAGAAAAGGACTACCTGCATAATTACCTTCCAAACAACATGGCGGAGTGTTAAAAATAGTGTCCTCCACTGAAGCCTCATTACTACGCTGCCTGTCTGTCTAGCTCATGTTCTATCCTTGCGAGGCATCAAAGGAGGCAGGACTTTGTCTAGGTGCATGACCAGGACACTCAGATGGACAGGTTGGGGGAGGAGGGCAAGCAGGTGAGACCCACTAGGGGCAGGCAGGTGTTCCCAGGGGGGAGGGAACTTGCATCCAGGAATAGGGAGGCGATACCTCATCATTTCTACCTTTCCTAGGTTGCAAGAACAGCCTCAGAGGAACATGCACACAGCAGAACACAGCTGCAAAATGATTAGATTTGTCTACAAGCACTGTCTTCCACGCAAGACACAAGCAATTGAATCAAAAGTACACACACACACCAGAACACAGCGGTGAAATGATTAGATTGTCTACAAGCACTGTTTTCCACGCAAGACATAAGCAATTGAATCAAAAGTACACACACACGAACACCAGAACACTGCGGCGAAATGATTAGATTGTCTACAAGCACTGTCTTCTATGCAAGATACAAGCAACTGAATCAACACACACACACACACACTTATCATGCAGTTTTCCTTAAACTGAGCTATCCCCAGTACTGCCTTTTTTGCAGTTACATCAATAGCCTAAAGAAACAAACAAAAAAATGTAAGTATATTAATATTAAAGGGGAAACAGTAAAAAATCCAGTGGAGACAGCAAGCAATGTAATGAGTATTTGTGTTCCTTATTAAAACCCAGTCACAACTCAGTCCCCTTCCCCTGTACTTTACCAGGATTGCCAACAGAATTAATATAAATGCAGACAACATGCTGCAAAAAATTTAGAATAAGAAAATCAGAGTGCAAATTTTCCACTAAAATTCTGAAATTCAAGACACAAGCAATTGAATCAACACACACACACACTCATGGAATACATATAGGAGGACCTTGGTAACAGAGCTGGATTCGGGGGTTAAGGCCTGCAGACAAAATCAACAGGAAGCAATTGTGCAGTTACATCAGCACCCAAACCAGACAAATCATATGAAGATTCATCACTGTAAGTCTTCTGTATTATGCAGACTGTGACACTTAACAGTTGTAGGGTAAGTTAGCACATCTGGACTTATTTGCTACATATGCATCTCAATTGCTAAGGGGTCCTGACCATGTTCACCCTTCCTCAAGTCAAACTAGCTACAGTATATCTAGCAATAACATGGATGGAAAGATTATGCCATATTTTCAACAAGAAGTTAGCATTTTAAAAAGACAGTGCTGTAGACCGGGAAGCAGCTTGTGTAGGTGCATTCATCATGCTAGCCAAGATATGCTGTGATTCCATTCCATAAGGCTAACCAGTGGGAGCAGTAGGGGAAAGGGATAGAAATCTAAAATAGAACCATTTAACCCATTTGTGATTTAAAGTTGTGTGACAGAAATGTGGCTTCCAGAACTGGACACCATATTCCAAATGAGGCCTCACCAGTGATCTACACAGAATCATCACCACCACCTCCTTCCTTCTGCTGGTAATACCTCTCTCTCCCTATGAACCATGGCATTCCACTGTCTCTCCTCACAGCTTTGGTACATTGTTTAGCCACCTTTAGGTCATCCAATATGATTACCCCAAAATCCCTTTCCATTTGATGACCATCAGCCCTCCCCCACCCGTATTCCTTCCTAGGTTCCTGCAAGCCAGATGCATGATTTGCACTTTTTGCATCAGATCTCAGCTGCAACATTTTGGACCATTCCTCTAGTTTTCCTAGGTTCCTCTTCATTTTTTCCACTCTTCCCAAAGTGTCCATTCTGTTGCAGATCTTAGTGTCATTCACAAACAAGCACACTTTCCCCTCCAGTACGTCTGCAATTTCATTTGTGAAGACATAAAATAGGACTGGGCCCAGGACTGATCCTTGTGGCACCCTGCTGGTCACACTCCTTTCCTTTGATTGAACACCATTTACTATGACTCTCCATCTTCAATCGTTCAACCAGTTCCTAACCCAGTTTACCACCTTGTGCCCACTCCCAGGCTGCCCAACTTGTTTGCAAGTCATATGGGGAACGGTATAGTAGGCCTCACTAAATGCAGTTTGTGTTTATATTTAAGCCCATGAAACACCCTTATATAGAAACATAGAAACATAGAAGTTGACGGCAGATAAGGACCGCAAGGCCCATCCAGTCTGCCCATTTCTTTTTCTACCTTATAAATGTGCCATCGGCCTTTGCTCTGTCAGTGACCTATCTATTCATAGTCATTTGTATTGCTCCCTTATGCCTATCCCATGCCTGTTTGAAGCCCTGCACTGTATTCATAGCCACCACTTCTTGTGGTAAGCCATTCCATGCATCCACCACCCTTTCTGTGAAAAAGAATTTCCTCACATTCCCCATAATCGGCCTCTCTCTAATCTCATGCTGTGTCCTCTTGTCCTGCTATTTTTCTTATATTTAAACATGTTAGACTCTTTCACCTTGTTTATGCCCTTAAGGTGTTTGAATGCCTCGATCATATCATCTCTCCTCCTTTGCTCAAGGGTATACATATTGAGCTCCGTTAATCTGTCCTCATATGTCTTCTGATGCAGTCCCTGCACCATTTTGGTTGCCCTTCTCGGACTGCCTCAATTTGGTTAATGTCCTTGTGAAGGTGTGGCCTCCAATACTGCCGCGCAGTACTCCAGATGGGGCCTAACCAGTGTCTTGTACAGAGGGATTATTACCTCCCTCTTACGACTTGTGATACCCTACTAATACACCTAATACCCCTAGCCTTACCTACTGCTTTAGAGGTCTGCTTGATGATTTTAGGTCATCAGTGATGATGATGCCCAAGTCTCTTTCTTCCTTTGTGACTACAAGCAACTCCCCTCCCAGCCTATAGGTGGCTTCAGGGTTTCTCTTCCCTATGTGCATGATTTTGCACTTCTTTGCATTAAATCCCAGTTGCCACTCTTCTGACCATTCTGCTAGTTTATCCAGATCTCTTCTCATTCTGCCCACCACATCTGGATCATCTACTCTGTTGCAGATCTTGGTGTCATCTGCAAACAGACAAGCCTTACCCTCTAGTCCATCTGCAAGGTCACTAATGAAAATGTTGAAGAGGACTGGCCCCAGGACTGATCCTGAGGTACCCCACTTGTGACTTGCATCTCTTCTGACTGTATACCATTTACCACCACTCTCTGTTTCTGCCCGTCAACCAGTTTGCCACCCAGTTGACCAACTTCTGACCCACCGAGCCTACCCAGCTTATTTATCAATCTTCTATGTGGAACAGTGTCAAAGCTTTGCTGAAGTCAAGGTAGGCGACATCAACTGCTCCCCTTGGTCCACCACTCTGGTTACCCAGTCAAAGAAATCTATGAGATTAGTTTGACAGGACCTTCCTTTTGTAAACCCATGCTGTCTTGGATCCTGTGCCCTATGGATTCCAGGTGTTGCACTATCCTTTCCTTAAGGAGTGCCTCCATAATCTTGCCCACTACTGAGGTAAGACTGACCGGTCTGTAGTTCCCGCCTCCTCCCTGCTACCACTCTTGTGGGCGGGATCACATGAGCCCTTCTCCAGTCTTCTGGGACCTCTCCTGTGCTCAGAGACTCACTAAACAATTCTGCTAATGGCTCTGCTAGTTCCTCCTTTAGCTCCTTAAGTACCCTGGGATGTATGCCATCAGGTCCCATTGCCTTATCCACCCTGAGCTTTGCAAGCTCTTGTAGGACCCTTTCTTTTGTGAAGGGAGTAGTGCTCACCTCCCTCCCCCCCTGTGTCCATGATGCTGAGCTGTGGGCCTGTCCTACCTTCTCTTCAGTAAATACTGAGCAAAGTATCTATTTAGGATAGATGCCTTTACAGGGTCCTCCTCCTCACATGCTCCCTTTTCTCCATTAAGCTTAGCAATACCCCTCTGGACTTTCTCCTTTCACTAATGTATCTATAGAAAGTCTTGTCACCTTCTTTTACTGTTCGTGCTAGTGTTTCCTCAGTTTGGGACTTTGCCTGCCTTACTGCCTTACCTGCTTCCCTTAGGGCAGTTTGGTATGCCTCCCTATCTTCATCCCGCTGTGTTCCTTATATTTCCTGAAGGCCAGCCTTTTGGCTCTGACCTTTCTGCTACTGTCTTTGAGAACCAAAGTGGTTTCCTTCTTCTTTGCACTTCCTTTTCTGTCTAACACAATGGATGTTGCTTCAAGTATTGCATCCTTAATGCTTGCCCACTTTGCCTGTACCCCTCACCTGTGTTTCTTTTGCCAGGGCTAGCTTAACTCTGTAGGCCATCTTATCAAAGTCAGCTCCTCTGAAGTCCCATATTTTTGCCTGGAATGGGATGATTTGATGTATTAGCCAAACTGAACCATACCATGTGATGGTCACTGGCCCCAGGTGACCTTCTACCTGGAGATCTGTGATCCCTTCTTTGTTAGTCAGTACTAGATCTAGGATAGCCCTGTCTCTTGTGGGTTGCTGTACCAGTTGTTTGAGGCCCTCCCCTGCAGGGAATCCACTATGAGTCTAGTTCTGGCAGATGTTCCTGCTGGTATTGACCAATCTGTATCTGGCATGTTGAAGTCTCCCATTATCAGAACCTCCCTTTAGCTGTCATGTTTTGTATATCTTCTAACAGTAATGTGTCTATGTCCTCCTCTGGTCTGGGGCCTGTAGACAACCCCAGTTCTTATGGCTGTCCCATTTCCTGTTTCCAGGGTGACCCACAGTTCTTCTGGCTCCTTATGTGTATTCTGAATTTCTGTAGCTTTGATATTTTCATTAACATACAGGGCCACTCCTCCCCTTTTGCACCTCGGTCTCTTCTGAACAATACATAGCCAGGTACTGAAGTCTCCCAAGTGTGGTTACTGGTAAACCACGTCTCACTAATTGCTACTATGTCAGTTTAGCCTCTGACATTATTGCCTGCAGGTTTGGGATCTTATTTCCCAGACTGTGAGCATTTGTGTACATGATTTTCCATTGGCCAGATTTTGGTGTGTTAGTTGTTGGGTGAAGTTTGGCATTACCCCTGTGCATCGTATAGAGAGACAAACCTTTTCTTACCTGGTGATGCAAATGAACGGCAAACATGCTGAATTCCTGTTTGACCACTAGCTGAGGGGGAGGGTGTTCTTCCCATTCGACGTAGGGTGCTGCACCCTCTCCCATTTGCTAGTTTAAATATTCTGCAAAGACGCTAAACTTCTGCCCCAATGCACTGACTCCTCTTTAGTCAGATGCAGTCCATCAAATTTAAAGAACTTTCGCTCCCAGAACTGTTGCCAGTTCCTACAAATCTGTCCTTTTCCTGGCACCAGTCCTTGAGCCACATGTTTAGCGCCCCTATCTCCCTTCTCTGACCTTCCGTCCATCTGCTCCCCTCTCCCAGGCTGGCAGGATCTCAGAGAGGAGATGCGATGAAATAGATGATAGTTTGTCACCCAGCCTAGTCAGGTGTTCCTTGGTCTCACAACTGACCGTGGCGAGATCATTAGTCCCTATGTGTACTAGGACATCAATGTTTTCTCCTGCCTTGTGAACAATTTTAGTAATGCGGTCAGTGTCTCTCTCCATGCTGATGTACTTGGGAGATATCTGACCATCACCCCTGGCTGGAGATGGTATCAACTCCCGAATCATGGAGTCTCCTATGATCAGAAGTTTTTGGATTTCCTTTGTGCTTGTTTAGTTTTGGTTCCTGATTTGGGTGAGTTTTGTTGTGCTAGCTCCTGTGCTGATGTCCTGCTCTGCAGTGTCTTCTGCCTCTTTATGTGATTTCAGAGATAGAGGCAGATACCTGTTTATGTAGTGTTTATATGGTTTTGGGTAATGTGTTGGAGAGCGAGAGTGATGGGGCACCTGATTTGCTCCTCCTAACCACCTGCCAACCTCCTGTACCTACCCTCTGTGGTGAGGTTTTCTGTTGATGCTGGGGAAATGGCGGGTGGTTCTTATAATGTATTTCCTCTTCAATATGAAATTTGAGGCGTGCAATCTCTGCCCATGCTGCCGGAGCTGAGCCCTAAGATCTCAAAGGCCCAGCATATAGGACAGTGTCCTAAATCCTGTAAGACTGTCCTTCTGAAAATTGTTCCACAGTACCTGCAGTTAATGAAATCCATTCCAAATAAGTTGGGGTTTGTAACCTAGTCAGAGTAATTAGAAGGAAAAAAAAAAAGAAAAAAATGCAAGTAATGGTTTAATTGTGCTTTTGTTTAACTTGTTATAACAAGTTAAATTACTAGTGCCCCTGTAAATGAGATCACCTTGTGGAGGCCCCACTGATCCGCCCCTTCCTGCTCTGCCACAGGATATGTCACAACTGTGGTACCCTATAAAAGGATGTAGCGTGGGGTGGTTGGGGATGGGGTGGTGGCTGGGCCCTTCCCTGCCTAAAAAGAAGAACCACGGACGAAAGAACAAGGAGGTAAGAGCAGAAACAATCAGTCAACAACAAATGCAGTAACCCTGAAAGCTTATCCTAATGTTAGATAAAACTGTAAAACCTGTAAAGCACCACCTGTAATAATTTCAGAGAAGATATACCCTGTCAGAAACACTTTGCTCCAGAGAAAATAAAGCAGTAACAGAAGATATACCTTGCAAAGACAATTTGAATCAGAAGATTACAGCAGTAATCTGTTAGCTCACACCTGTAGACACACCTTGTAATAATGCAGAAGAAGGTATACCAGCAACAAACAATTTGAATCAGAGAAAAATAAAGCAATGAAATGTTAGCAACAAACAGTAGCAATCCCTGTGAGTAAAAATTAAAAACACCACCACACAGTAAATCTGCTTAGCCAAACTAAGTCTTAATCCTTCTCCCTTGCTCTGGTAAGTTTCTCTACTCTGCCTTTCAAGCAGTCTTAGAAGGAAAGAGCTCAGGTGAAGCTAGGTGCCTTGGCCAGCAAACCAAGTCTTCTACCTTATCAAGTTAACGGCATTTGCAGCTGTAGTTTTGTTTCTCTATGCCTCCTTAACAATTCCACACAACTTCACTAACTTCATTATGTAGCCGTGGTGGATCTGACCAGAATTTGTTTAATACAGTGATGGAAACCAACACACATGGATTTCTAGAGGGCATTGCCCTGAACAAAACCCATTCATTGGTTTGCACAGAATACATCCGTGGAGCAAGTACCAACATTTTGTTTTGGGCAAAAAGTGAAAACAAAGTGGCGGCTCATGAAAGGGGATTCATTAAATCTCCGTTTGTGAGAAAAAAATCCCGTTCATGGTCTGAAATCCTTGTTTGCAGCTTTCATCCATCCAAAAGAGTAAACTGAGCATGCTCAGAACCCGAATTTTCAAAACTGAATAACTTTGATTCAGAAATATATTTTTTCACTAAACCAACCCTGGCTTGTTCCTTTGGGTAAGTTCTTTCTACTGTGAAATATTAAGGCTAAAATCCAAAATGGTGTGGGTGCAGCACGATGAGGAAAATTCATGAAAAACTGGTGCAAAAAACACTTTTTTCGCTATGTGCTGAACAAGAACTGCACCTCTGATCAAAGCAAAACTTGGCACATCAGGAGATCTACCCCATGGGACAGAGCATACCAAATTTCATGCCAATCCATTGAACGGTTGCAAAGTTAATAATGTGCAAAATGTGGGGTTTAACATTAAACTGCCTACTCAACCCTAACGATAGAGTCGACGAGCCTAATATATATATATATATATATATATATATATATATATATATATATATATATATATTAGTAGTGCAGCTATAGTTATGGTTGGCGGGCCACTTCTATGTTAAACCCCAAAGTTTGCACTTTAATAACTTTGCAACCATTTGTCCAATTTGCCTGACATTCTGCATGCATGGTATCTAACCATAGATCTCTAGATCTGGAAAGTTTTGCTCCAGTCAGATGTACAATTGAGGAGCTGCGGAGTGTCAAATATGTGAAAAATAATCAACTTTTGCACAATTCTTTGACAGACTCCAGAGAGCAAATGGTGTGTGTGTGTCTGGCGCAAATATGTACTTTTACGTTAAACAGTGGCATGCGCGAGGAGCGTTTTGGAAAGTAACACGCTGGGTGTGCCTCTCCCATCAATGCACTGCTCCCTTGAGCAGGCATGGCGGTCCTGCACCAATGGGTGCAGGAGCTTAGTATGACAGCGGTGTTCCTCTGCTTCAATGGAAAACACCGCTGCCATACTGAGCGCCGCCGCCATCCCCTCCGTCACGCGCTCCCCACGCGCGCGTCACGCCACCACCCCCAAAGCTTTCCTGCCACGCTGGAAGCCCACCCCAGCGTGGCAAACATTGTTTGTTTGCCGGCCGGGTGCCCAATCCCCCGTCAGCTCCACGGCCCCCAAAGCCATCCTGCTGCCACGCAGGGAGCCCACCCCAGCGTGGCAAACCGTTCGCTTGTTTTGCCGACGGTGCCCAACTCGCCGGCTCCTTGGCCCCACATCCTTTCTGCCACGCTGGGAGCCCACCCCAGCGTGGCAAACATCCCATGTCTTTTTTTTTCCCTGTAAAACAAAACGCCTCTGGGCGCTGCCTCCCAACCCTCCCACAACCCGCACTCCACCCACTGGGCAAGACTCAACCTCCCCACCCCCCACCCCATACTTACCTCCGACTCGCGCAACGATCTTCGTGGACCGGGAACACGCCTGCATTCTTCAAAGCCGACCGCAAACTGAGAAATGCCGGTAAGCTGTATAATGGGCTACATAGGGGTTTCAACTGTGCATATCTCAGTCATTTTGGAATTTTGCCCAAATTTTCAACATGGGGTTTTGGGACCCTTCTCATGAATGATGTCACTGTCATGGCGTTATTCAGGCCTGAAGGGTGATTTCTCAGGCACTGCACAGTCACTGTGCAAAATCACCCTTCAGCCTTGAATAACGCCATGACAGTGACATCATTCATGAGAAGGGGTCCCAAAAACCCCATGTTGACAATTTGGTGCAAAAATTCCAAAAAATTACTGTTCTACGAGCGTGCGTTGCGCAGTTCCTACGCAGGCTCATAAGTTCGCGAATTTTCAATATTTTCACTCCAGATTTTCAACATTGCCATTTTATCACACGTTCTTATGAGTTGTACAGCTGTCATTTTTCACATCTCACCCAAAATGTGTTTCTGCCCATGTAGCGCACAATGGCGCAGTCGGTGTGCGAAATCAATGTATGGAACACATTAAGAAAATCACAGTGACACTGTTCATGAGCAGAGGTCTTAAAATGGCTATGTTGAAAATTTGGTGAAAAAATTCCTAAAAATGACTGTTTTACGAGCGTGCTTTGCGCAGTTCCTACGCATGCTCGTACGTTTGTGAATTTTCAATATTTGCACTCCAGATTTTCAACATTGCCATTTTACCATACCTCCTCATGAGCAGTACAGCTGTCATTTTTCACATCCTGCCCAAAATGTGTTTCTGCCCATGTAGCGCACAATGGTGCAGTCGGTGTGCAAACTCAATGTATGGGACACATTAAGAAAATCACAGTGACACTAATCATGAGCAGAGATCTTAAAATGGCTATGTTGTAAATTTGGCAAAAAAATTCCTACAAATAACTGTTTTACGAGCGTGCGTTGTGCAGTTCCTATGCACGCTCGTAAGTCAGCGAATTTCCATTATTTTCACTCCAGATTTTCAACATTGCCATTTTACCACACCTCCTTATGAGCAGTACAGCTGTCATTTTTCACATCCTGCCCAAAACGTCTTTCCTCCCATGTACTGCACAATGGCGCAGTCGGTGTGCGAAATCAATGTATGGGACACAGTAAGAAAATCACAGTGACACTGTTCATTAGCAGAGGTTTTAAAATGGCAATGTTGAAAATTTGGTGAAAAAATTCTTAAAAATGACTGTTTTACTAGCGTCGTTGCACAGTTCCCATGCGCCTCGTGGGTTTGCGAATTTTCAATATTTCCACTCCAGATTTTCAACATTGGCATTTACCACACTTCCTTATGAGCAGTACAGCTGTCATTTTTCACATCCTGCCCAAAACGTGTTTCCGCCTATGTACCGCACAATGGGGGTAACAAAAAGATCATGCTGACAATTTATTGTGCAAATACCAGCAATCGCACGGGGCATTAGGGTAAAGCACCATACATGCCAAACACCACTGCAAATACCTGCAAGCGAACGTTCGGCATTGACAAATGCTTGTTATATGTGGTCTGGGTCAAGGTGGTGCCTTTTGATGATGTGGTGAAAAAATATTAATCCATTCAAAAGTTATGGAAGCTTTTCATGTCCCATTTTAACCTATGGGAAAATTTATATGGGTGACATGAAAACTTTCACGAAAACCTTTTTGTTTTCATGCTCCAGATGTTTGCTTTCACACTGCTGCCATCTTGCTTTCAGTTAGCAGGAGAAAAAAACATTGTAAATTGATAAAATATTGCCTCTTGTTAAATACCAACATTTCTGTTTACCTATTCAGACCTTCAGAAACTTGCCCCTGGCATCAGTTTTTGTGCCGGTAGTCTGAAAATAAGTTTTTCAAAATTGTTCCACCATTTTGGCATTTTGTTTTCACGAAAACAATTTTTGTGTGTGCGATAATGACCACACAGAAAATAAAAGGTGGCTTGACAACATTTTCGTGCACAAAAAGATTTTATTACAAGGAATAGGGGTGCCACGAAAACATTAAAGTTGTCGCGAAAATAATGCTCGAAAACGTCCCATGTATTATTTTGTTTGTCACTTCATAGTGGCAAGGTAGACTGTGCTTTTGGGCTGAAATTTACAGGGTGGCAAGCCCCGGTCCCACAGATGTGCTTTTTAATGGCTTGGTTCCAAAACATTCAATGGGCCCATAGTTACAGTGTTCCGAAGTTAAGAAATTTCCCATAGGATAACATTGCGGCACCCGTATCTCAAAAACGATCTGAGATACGGATTTTTCGCTACTTGCAGCTTAATCCAGCTTTAGGTGGACTAAGCACGTGTGGAGGTTTCGAAGTCACAATTACAACTGCAGTGGAATTTTTTCATAGTTGCTATGGTTACTGAGATATTGCCATATAAGCGTTATGAGGGTTCCTTTTCAGTACTATGGGGCTGTATGACTCTGTACTTATGTGTGAGTGGCCAGAGGACCCATGCTCCCACAGCCACATACCATTATGCAAAAACTGGGCAACATGAAGGTAGCGAAGGGTCCGGAGGGCCAGCGCTCCTACAAACGCACGCCAGTTACCATTTACATTACACTTTCTCAAAAAGAAGGAAAATTCATTGCAAAAAACTTTGTTGATGCATCAGTTAGGGTTGCTAGCACAGTGACAAAAGTAAGGAAATGTGATGTTAGGGTTACCTCCCCCACCACCCCACCCTCAACGCACCAGCAGACGTTGGGGTGTGCCATGGGGTCGTCAGACCTAACTCTTACCGCATTCTCCTATACTGTAGCATGTCAGCTTGCTTGCACATGGAATGGGGTGACAGCTGGGCCTGATGACCCCACGTCACACCCCGACATCTGTTGGTGTGTGGAGGGTGATGGGGGTGGGGTGGTAGGGGGGATAACCCTAATATCACATTTCCATACTTTTGTCACTGTGCTAACAACCCTAACTGATACATTAACAAAGTTTTTTGCAATAAATATAGATATATAGTTATAAAATGGGTAGGAAAAATTATCTCTGGTGGTTGACTGAAACACATCACATAACCGTGTGTATATCAGAGCAAGACTGCACACTTACATTTTCACCCCCCTCCAAAACAATTTTGCCATTTTATAAAATAGATAACCCACTCTAGGGTGTGCAGTGAGGCTCCGATATATGCACGCTTTGAGTGACTGACGCACTCGGCCTGTGGCCTCGTGCATAATAACACATACCAAGGCGTGCGTATATCAGAGTCCAACCGCGCACCTTACAGTGGGTTATCTATTACATATATGTAACCCCTCTGCAAATGGGGGTTCCCAAAAGTCTTCCAGGAGCTTGCCTGAATGCTCCAAGCCTAGGTGGTGTTCGGCATCTGAGCTGCTTAACTGTGGTTGCAAGTGAGTGCTATTTGAGCCTCCACATACTGTCTCTTTAAGAGCTGTCTGCTTGCAGACTTAATTAGTTTGTATGGGGGGGACTGGGTATTTAATGCTCGAATCCCACCCGAGCTGCAGAGTAATTGCTTCATTTTGTGGTCACTGAAGGTGCAAAGGGAGCCCATCTGAAAGCTGTAACTGTCTGCCTGTAATCATTTAAAGCATTAGCAAAATTGTAGTTTGTCTAACCTGCCTTTACTGCAGCTGGGACTCTGTGTGTGTTACCTCTCCATTTTGGACCTAAACTGCTGTGCTGGGCCAATTGGGTTAAGGATTCCCTAAAATGGAGCCTACGGACGAATCAAAACTTGGACTCTTAATTTGAGCTAGCCACAAGGGGATTGTATGGGCAGTGACTCTTGGAAATGTAGTTTTGACCTTGGCGCCTTTTTCTACCAACAGAGGGAGTCTTATTGTGAGTAACAGCTGAATCAGCCAACAGAATAGTGTGGAGCTAAAGGAAATGCCCTGCTCTGTGACTGGAAAGATCAGATCAGTTGTGGCAGTGAAGAAAGAAGGAGCTGTGTGCTTCTGCGGTGTATAGTTTCGCACGGGAAGCACGTGTGAGGCCCTGAGTTTTGGTCTGCAGCCTTTGTGAGTGCCAGTTTGGACTGAATCTGAGTTGTGAGGAGAAGGAAGCACTAGAAGTGTGGGAACCAGGCTCACCCTGTAGAAGACTGGAGAAATTGCTGAATCGCGCTCGGTCTGTCAGGAACTGAAGCTGCTGTGTGTGCTCCCGGGTATTTTGCAATAATTGCAATCGGGATCGAGGAGCAGCCTGCCTAGTTTAGTACTTTCCTTTTACAAATAAATGTGCGTAGAGCTTGTGGGGAATCACTATTTCAAATTCCCTGTACAGTGAACTATGTGCTGAAGCTGGAAGTAAACCCCACCTTAATTCGGACTACATCTGTTTGCTATCAACTGCAGTGGGGTCCAGTCACAAGGACCTTGTCCTCATGCCCTACTCTTCTGGCAATCCAGAGGGACATTCTCCATCCAATCCCCAGCTTGGGTGTTGTGAGTACAAATCAGGGTATTCCCCTGCAGCTTGTTTTTCAATCACAAGTGTGTCATCTAATTCTTGTTGTTTCACTGTTTCACGGACTGAGCCCTCCGGCTCCGGATTACATTTGGGTGTTGGGCATATATTTTCTTCTACAGGGCCCTATCCATCTGCACCTGCCAGCCAACCACAGGCAATGGACCTGGCTAGCCCCCCTCCCAACCTGGGTACCCAGAGTGTGACTTTTCAGACCCTGTATGTGTGCACAGTACTGTGATTTAATGCCACTAAATAACCTGATTTCCCCCTCCCGTGTTACTGTCCCCTAAATAAATCAGATTTGTTGTTGTTATACTATATGCTGTCTGTGGTGGTGGTACTTATGGAAACAGTATTGTGTTTTGCTGTGTATGTTGATTAACCTTACTTTACATGGGGTCCTCAGAGACGTGCTGCTTAATCAGTCTCGAGGGTAAGTGGTATCTATATGAGTGAACAGTGTGTAGACGTGGGGTATTGGGCTGTAACTCCGGTGTACTGTGTGAGCCAATAGGTGGGATAAAAGGGTGTCTCAGTGTCCAAGAGGGCTGTGACCAAGTTAGTATAACCACTACAAACCCTGACCTCTGGGTGGAGGCACCTGCCATAGGACCTAGGCCCCTCAACCTGTCCGTTGTCAAATAGGCAGGGGTAGTAGCCCTTGGGATAGCACCACCTAGGGGTTACACATATATGTATGTGTGTGTGTGTGTACACACACACACACACACACACACACACACACACAATATATACATAGTCACACCAGTGGTTAATAAATTGGGAAAATCATGTTATTTTGAGATAAATATTTATCTGCCCTTAGAACACCATTTATTTCAGTTAGAACATAATTTGTTTCACTTAGAATATGTTATTTCCACTTAAAATCTGGAAATAGAACACAGAGAACAATGGGCCGGACAGAAAGTTTACCATGGAAAGAAAGGCAGTTTTAAGCTAAAACACCATTAAAAACATTACAAATGGTGTGGTATATATCAAACACATAATGGGTGCAGTGGAATAACTCATTCATCTCCACACACGAGTGGTAAAACCTTTATAACTAACTTACGGTTTCACCACTCGTGAGTTATGGGTCTTACCACTCACTAGTGGAGATAAATGTGTTATTCCACTGCAACCCGTCATGTACAGTATTTCCTATTTATACGATATAGGGAAAGGTTAAATATTATGGATAATGGTTTTTAGAAAATGGGTTGAAAAAATCCTAACACTTGCCTGGCCGACAGCAGTCACAAGAGGTGCATGTCATGGCGTAAGGAGTATTTTACCAAAATTCACCATTTCTACATATTGTTTATTTTTATTTCATTATTACCTGGAGACACTTTTTGAAGTCCGAGCTTTCTATTTCTTAACCCTGCTACAAAATAGTCACCCAGGCATAAAGAACTACCGTATAATAAAAATGTAAAAAAACATTTTCCAGGTGTGACGAGACCATTCAGGGTGTGGAGTATGGTGGTCTATCAGTACTTCCAGAGCTGTAAGACCTTCTGCCTGAGGTGTCAAGCCTCACTATTCCCTGAGTGGGCTAGTACCCCCCCCCCCCAAAACCCAACACACTATGCGGTCTTATCCCTTACATAGGAGATGATTAGCCCATTTTATTTCTGGTTTATGAAAGTCGTTCTTCAGAAAAAACTGTTCAGAATGCATTTTTTAGAACTTAGAGTCATGCAGAATGAGCTGGAATGTTAAGGAGAAGTTATTCATCTTGTCTTCTAATAAATTAGAACTGCCAGTTAAACTTGGGCATCAAAAGTCATGTTAAAATAACTAAAGATTTGGTCAGGGCCACGTACTATAATAGGAAATCTTGAACAAGACCTGGGCATCAGTACTGAAGGAGGCTATCAAGATACGCATGAGTTGCGCTCGCAAGAGAACTCAACATTTTTGTGTTCAGTAAGCCTATTGTACCCCGCGAGGGGCTGGTTAAATTTCACCCAGGAATAGAAGGTTGGCACCCTGGATGTAGATCTCGTAAAGCAGACATTGGTAACGTGTTTTTGTACTGTGCCCAACTGCAGGCCTACTGATCAAGAGTGAGGGACACTGTCTGGGAAGCAATACAGACTAAAATTGCTCAAATGGGCCATATGGTCTTGATGGGAGACCTGCTCTTCCTATAAATTAAACTCTGGGGGGATTATAAATGTGTTTATTGTTGGAAGATAACCAGACAAACAATTCTGCCACACCAGAATGATTCCACTGCTCCACGTGATACTGAATGGCTCTTCAGTGTAAATCAAACAGCCAGCCTTAAAAAGATGGCTTATATGGTACAGAGACACATGGGAAACTTCGAAGTTATATGGTCAAAATCTGAAAATTATCTCAAGTAAAAGGGGAGTTACCCCTCCGATGGGATGGAGGGGGTGCTATTCTGGATGGACTAAGGATGCCCAACCACCTGTTTTTTTTTCATATGATCTTATTCTACTACCTTATCCACCATTAAAATGTGTTCTGAGACTTTTCTTTTTAGGTATTTAGGTTGTTTTATTTCTAATCCAAGAGATCTGGGTTTGAATCCTGAGGTAGCCCATTAATGTACTGACTCATTACTGGCTCAGTCACTGTGTTGCTGCAGACTTTGTTGGCTACCTTGATTTCTTGTCAGCTCTGTTTTCATCTCCAGCGGTTTTGCAGTGCTGTGCTGCACCTCAGTGTTGCCCTTTGTCCACAGTGTCAAGATCTGGAGTTCATTATATTTACTGTGGAAGGTGTGGGGGTGAAGCCCCCATGTTGGAGGGTGCAGGGGGCAATATTGCACTGTCTTCCTTTTTTTTTTTCACTTTGTTTTTATGCTCCTTCCCTGCCCCCTGTGCTCTGCCTCATCAGGAGCACCTGGCATCTGCCCCGGTTTCTTCCTTCCTGCCTGGAGCCCCATGGTAGTTCCCCCCATGTAGTCTTGGTTCCCCCCAGGCAGGGATGAGGTGGGGCCCGTACACCCCAAACAATTACCATCTATCAGGGCTACTACACAGGGCAGGCAGGGGACCACTGAAGTCTGTGCTGGCACTCCATCATCCCAGAGCGCAGTGAGCCATTTTCCTCAGTCTGACCCATACTGTGTGCCCTTATGTCAAGGCTGAGATCCACTGATGTCCAGCATGCCTAACCCCTCACTGTATGGCTGGGCACTTGCTGTACACCAGGCCTCCTCTTAGGGTCAGTCGAGCACCGGGCCTCGCCCCCCCTCCGGGAGGAAGGCAAGCAGTCCATGGATGCTCAGCCTTCTCCCCCAGCCAGCCCTCCAACTCTCCGGGCTTGTTCCCGAACCCAGGTCTTCGGTGTCATGAGCAGTAGCATTACTGCTGCACCAGTAGACCAGCTCCACACTGTCTGTTTCTTGTCATATGGAACTGCGGCTCCCATGTGGTGAATTGCCAGGGCACCAAAGGTGCTGTCAGAACATTGCTTGTGCTGTATTTTATCTTGCTTACTTCCATGTCACTGCAGCATGGGTGAACTGAATCCTGATTTGCCTAAAGTTCGTTATAGTGGCTGGCCCAGTGGCACTGAATGTTGAGGCACTGTTTGCCATACCTCGTGCCATGCCTGCAACCCGGGGTCAGGAATGGACTCTGGTTGCTTGGGGGCCAGTGGGGAGAGGAAGGATTGAGCATCTAAAGACAGCTCTTCTTCCTCAGGGCAGGGTGACGGTGTGGTGTGCTGCTTGCCTGACACCCAGCAGCTGCTGGGTGCCAGCACATGCACGCCACCAGAATGTGAGGGACCCCACATCCAGGGTGTTAGACTGTCTCTGGGAAGCAGAGCTCAGCTGCTCTACCAACTGCATGTCTGTGGGCCTGGGGAGAAAAAGATGGTGGAAAAGCCTGGAGTTGAAAGGCTCCTAGGTAGCCCAGGTGTGCCCCTGCTGCAGCCTCCCCAACTTCTGGATTATGCTCCAGGGTGGGGGGAAAGTCAATGCTCCTCGCTCTGGCCCCGCCACCAGGGGTAATCCATGAGGGAACTACAAGGTAAGGCTGGATCAGGGATGGCCAGGCTCGGAGAACAAGCCCACGTAGGGAAGGCAGGAGTCACCTGCCAGCTCTGCAGAGACAGATGAAAAGTGTAAAGTAAAAAATAAATTCTTTATAGGGCCGACTAGGTGGGCCAAGAAGTCCTTATCTGCCAACAATTCTATGTTTCTATGAGAGGGATTGGAATCCAGGGTGAGGGTTTTCAGCACAACTGCCTTGCTTGCCATACACATCACTATGCATAACAACAAAGAGGAGAGGTTTAGGGAGGTAGCGTGATGGTCGAAGGGAGCGCATCGGCTACCAGGCGCTGATCAGTGTTTGATACAGCAGAATTGTGGAAGGACGAAGGACCGGTTTATGCCCAGAACATCAGGAGGGAGGCATCTCCTTTGGGATGCAGTGGAGTAGATTGCTGATCCATTTACCATGGAGCTGGTGGTGAATCTAAGGGACGGCTGCTCAAGGTGAGCAGTTATCTGGGGGCTGAATGAGATGACAGGTACTGTGTTCTGGAGGAGCATTTTCTAGTATTTTTTTCTTTTTGTACTGTGCTCACTGTTGGAGGGGACAGTCTGCCAAAATGGCTGCTCAGGGGGATTACAGACAGCCAAAGGTCTGCAGAGGCGGATTCAGAGTAAAGGGAGAGAGTAGCAGGGCTGTCTGGATTTTCAGGCCTTCTTGTTTTTGAGGAGGGAGGTGAGTGTGTATTTTTTGGTAGCTGGGCGCATTAGAGGCAAAGACTGGGACCAGGAACAAAGACAGGTAGCGCTTGATCGGTGTGAACAATCCAGACTATCTAGAATCCACACACCGATTTTGAACTGTGGAGGCTGAGTATAAGGACGGTGTCCTAACTCAGGGCCTGCACAAAGAGGAGAGGGTTCAGGAGGTTGCATGGTGGTCACGGGGAGCACGTCAGCTACCAGGCAGTGGTCGGTGTTTCATCCAGCAGGATTGCGGAAGGACAAAGGACTGGATAATGCTCAGGACGTCAGGAGGGAGGCATCTCCTTTGGGATGCAGTGGAGTAGATTGCTGATCCATTTACCATGGAGCTGGCAGTGAATCTAAGGGACGGCTACTCAAGGTGAGCAGTTATCTGGGGGCTGAGTGAGACGACAGGTACTGTGTTCTGGAGAGGCATTTTCTAGTATTTTTCCTTTTTTTACTGTGCTCACTGTTGGAGGGGATATCTGCCAGAAAGGCTGCTCAGGGGCATTACAGGCAACCAAAGGTCTGCAAAGGCTGACTGAGGGTAAAGGGAGAGAGTAGCAGGGCTGTCTGAATTTTTGGGTCTGATTGTTTTTGTGGAGGGAGGTGGGACCCAAACCCTCCCTCCCCAGGGTCGTCCACATTCATAGGACACCCTGTGCATGGAAAGGAAGCAGAAGGGCAACCACTGCACATGCACTACATGCATTGGGTTGGACAACATCCATAATTAGTTTGTTCAGAACGGGGGAGTGGGGGAAAATAAATATTCATTGGCCAACTGCCATAACTATGACTTTGATACTCGCTGAGCTGGGGAACCTAGTAACAGTTCAAGAGTCTACAGGAAAACAAAGGAGGGGGTCAGGTGTGAGGTAGCAGCCCATAAAGGAAGATTTATAGGGGAGTTACTGGGGAGGCCATCTTCTTGGGACCAATGTGGAAGAAGGGGGGGGGTCTAGTCTGTAGACAGCTTGGGCGGCTGAGGGAGGAAATAGATTGGTTAAGGTGGAAAATGGGAATGAGAAAAGGGGAAGCTTGGACAGAGGAGCGGGGAAGGGGGTAATTCAGGTCCTGCTGGGCTGACAGGCCAGGAGATGGTCCAAGGCAGATTGCTAGGTCAGGGGGGAAAGAATGGGGGCCATGGAGGAAGGTGGGGAGAAGAAGAAGTAGTGGGGGAAACGAGTCTGGTCAGAAAGGAAGGAAGGGAGAGCTGGATAAGGTTACTGTGAGCACTAAGAACAAGAGGATAATTACCTCTAATAGGTTCGTTGTACTGCGGGATCTAGAGGACAATGAAGAGGGGGCACTGCTAGGAAGGCAGGGAGAGAACTGACCAAAACCTAGTAAAGGGGTCCAGGAAAATGGAGGACACTAGGGCAAGGGGGACATCTGGGACGGGAGTTGTACACTTACAGGTGGTGGGATCACCAGAAGGAAGGTGGTGCTCAAGAAGCAGGGGAATGTGCAGATGGTACTGTGTAAAGGGGCACAGGGGAACATTGATGGGAAGGAAAAAGCACTGGAGAAAAGGGAAAGTCAGGAGGAGCAATGAACAAGGCAAGCATCATACCTCTCAACCTCTTGCCTCCTGAATCAGGGACAAGGCTTACAAAAAATCAGGGACAAAGACCCCAAATCAGGGACACATCTTAAAAACTGATACCATTTACTCAGTATGTTAATAGAATAGGGAGATTTGTGTTAAGATGCATTTTCTGAAGATGAACAAGCTGTAACTTTAATGTCTGACATTATTTTGTGATTTTAATCCTTACTGTTCTGTCACAAAAACACAAAATTTACGAGGGACAGAGGAAAATTTTGAGGCAAAATCAGGGACATCCCTGAAAATCAGGGACAGTTGAGAGGTATGGCAAGCATAAGTATGGGCCGTTGCGGAGGAAAGAGGCTTGGACAGGGGGGAGGAGCATCCTCAGGGGAGGAATCCACAGGTGAAAATAAGTCTAGTCCAATGAGGGGTGGTGAGGGCAGAGGAATCCACAGGTGTGGATAAGTCCAGTCCAATGGGGGGAGAACTGAGAGTAGAGGCCATGGGAGGATGGTGAGCAAGTAGGAACTCTCTCAAGGGGGAATCATAAAGGGAACGAGTTTGGGAACAGAGATCAACAGAATCGGCATTCAAACAGGAAGCTGGGGCAGGAGGAGCAAGTTGTAATAATAGGGGACTCCATTCTGAAAGATATTAGATGGGGAAATGGGAATTCTGGGAAAGGCAGCAAGAGGGTGGTTTGCATGCCAGGCATGATGACTGGGAAAGAGGGTGTAATAACACCAAAGTATGTAGGGAAGGGAAAGTCACACATTGTGGTGCATTTAGGCACCAATGATCTGGCGGGCTGGGAAACAAATACAGTGCAGGAGAAGTTCATTGGGCTGGGACAGATCTGTAGAGAGATCAGACAATCAGATGCCTTCTCGGAGGTACTATCAGTATCTAGAGCAAGTGCAGTTAGGAAGTTGAGGACAGAGGAGTTCAACCAATGGCTGAGGGGATGGTGTAATGAAAATCGATACGGACTGGTGGGTGACAGGCGTAGGACGTGGGAGGATAAGGAACTATATTTGACAGACAGATTTCACCTAAGCAAGGAAGGCAAAAGGGCCCTGAAAGGCAAACTGCAGAGCTACATGCAGGACAAACTACATTTAAACTAAGGAAGGGGGGCAGCAAAGGAAAAGGCACCCAGCCTCAGATATGGGGGGCCCTTGGGCCAGGGGTCGATCTTAACATTGTTTTATTAGCCCAAACACTAGTGCAAATTGACCAGGGCTAGTGCAGCTAACTCTCTACTTGTCCGGCTTGACTAGTGCAGGTTTTCATGGCTGTTAATGAAGTTAAAAAAATCTCCACTTTAGCAGGTTCTCTCTCGATGTTCCAAATGGCCTGATGTGATTAACAGCTCATTAAAAGCTGCAATTATCTGGCAGTTGAAGAGGGGGATCCCGCAAAAGACTCAATGTGAGACATTATCACTCCACTGTTAGGACTTTCAGCTGTTGTCCAGGGTGTGATCAAGGGTAGAGTGCTGTTAAGTCACTGTTTTTTTGAATGTGTTTTTGTCTAACAATTTGTCCCATATTATTAAGACCAGTGCCCCTCATTTCCTTATTTTTGAGTGTCTGTATCCAACATTTCAGTGGCAGAATGTGAGGAGGTATTCAGGGTCGGCCCTGCAGGTGGTGGGTTTTATCCCATCCTCACCATAACTTCCCTCTCCCCTCCAAATCTCTTAACTCTGTTCTTTTCCTGGACACCACTACAGACCAGACTCTGAAATGACCATCCTCAGATCCACAGCTGCCATTACTGGCAAGTGTAGGGGGTCCCCAGCTCTTCTAAATGGACCATGCCAGCCATCACCATCTATACAATCCCACCCTTATCCCACCCAGCATGTCCTTTCATCCTAAAAACAAAGCTTTGGATCATGTATGGTACAAAAATAAACCTTAATAAAATACATAATTTAAAAGCTTAAAATAGGAATTCCTGGGGTACATAGATCATCCTATATAGAAACAGAGATATTATAGCATAATGCCTGTGTACTCTTTCCCATGGGCTGAAGAAAGGACAATGTTAAAGAAAAATATGTTATCGTTGGGGCAGAACATATTAAAATCAATGCTTTTAAAAATAAAAATGTCATAGATTTCCATTTCCCAAGCCCCTTAGGTTTGTGTAGCCCCCCCCACCAAAGAAATCTTAGATGTGCTCCTGCTCACTTGAGACTGTACAAAAACTTCCAGAAGTGCAGGTCTCCAGTTGACTACAGGGTTGGGGGTTGAGAGTGTCTTTCTCTGCCTGACTCTGTTCATTTCCCTGTGGGTGGTGGTGACAGTGTGGTGAGGTGCATGATGATGTCAGCTATTGTGTGCGCAGAGCTAGGACTGCTTGATTGAACATTTGCTGTTGTGATGTCCTCTGGTTTGGTGGGGGAGGTGGGGTGGGGCAGAAAGAGGAAGAGAGGAGGCCATGGTACAAAACAATTGGGTGGGGCTCGCTGTGTGTGAAGGCATTGCAGCCTTTTTTCTGTTGGGGAGCTAGAAGCAATGTGGGAGCAGGATAAATGTACAATAATCAAAATATTTCTTGGCTTACATTGTTTCCTGTATAAGTGATCAAAATTTACCATTATAATTGAGGGCTATTGCAGCCATCTGTGGGCTAGTGCAATTCTGAATCAACTTGCCCTGCTGGCTAGTGCAAAAAAAAAGGTTAAGGTTGACCCCTGCCTTGGGCCTCCCCCCCTAGGGAAAACAATAAGAGAGGGAGGACTAAAAGGGGAGAAGCTAGGGGCAAGGGGGAGAAGAGTCACATTAAGATCGGGGACAAGGGGAGGGGGCAAAGGGCACACTGGAAGGTAGTGTCTTTGAATGCTAGGAGTCTGGCAACTAAGACGGTGGACCTTCAGGTGCTTATGGCGGAGGGGGACGTGGACATTGCTGCCATCACAGAAACCTGGGCAATGCAGTTTCATGAATGGGACCTCCAGATTCCAGGATACCAACTATATAGGAAGGACAGGGCAAGTGGGAGGGGAGGTGGAGTGGCATTGTACATAAGGGATGCGATAAAATGCAGCAGGGAGGAGGAAGAGAAGGGCACAGTTGAAGCACTGTGATTGGTACTCCAGAACGCCACTGGAAACAGGGTTCATGTGGGGGTGGTATACAGGCCACCTTCACAGGGAACAGAACTGGATAGGGAGCTAGGGGATCAGATGAGGAGGGTAGAGGGGGAAAGGAAGCACAGTGATTCTAGGTGACTTCAGTCTACCTGGAATTAACTGGAACATCCCAACTACCACCTGCAGCAGGGAACAGGTCCTCTAGGATGCCTTCCAGGACTGTTTCCTGACTCAGGGAGTCACGGAACCAACTTGGGAGGGATCCATTCTCGACCTAGTACTATCTAATGGGGATCATGTCCAGGAGGTGGAAGTGGGGGAACCTCTTGCAGGAAACAACCACCGCACTGTCTGGTTTTCAATCAGCATGGGGAAAGAAGCTGCCACAACTAAAACAAGGGTGGTGGACTTTAAGAAGGTGGACTTCAGCAAGATGGGGAGAATAGTTCAGGAGCACCTGGTAGGGCATCATCCAAAGGATGGATGTGGACCAGAAATGGTCCACCATTAAGATGGGGATAATAGTGGCTACCAACACTTGCACAAGGAATTGAAAAAAGGATTCCAAAACCAAGAGGCCTATCTGGTTTGGAAGAAAAGGAGCTGAAAAGGTAAAGGAGAAGAGGGCAGCCTTCCTGAAGTACAAATGTACCTCAAAGGAGGAGGATAGATAGGCTTACTATTTGATATCGAGGGAGGCAGGGAAAGAGGTCAGGGCAGCCAAGGCTGAGAAAGAACTTAAGCTGGCACAAGGGATCAAAGAAGGAGAAAAATACTTCTTCCAATACATTGAGGAGAGAAGTAGAAGAGAGGGGATAGTGAGGCTGAAAAGGGAGGGTGAGTGGGTGGGTTGAAAAGAGTGTAGAGCAAGCAGAGGCACTAAATGAGTACTTCTGCTCTGTCTTCACCAGGGAGGCTAGTGGGCCTATTCCCAGGGGAGGATTTGGGTGCCTCCAAAGAGGGGAAGGATTATGAGGGGGAGATTTTTCTATTTTTTTTATTTTACTCTTTGGTAACTGGGTAAGGCCCACTAAGCAAAAGTGCCTGTTTTCAGGGGCGACATGGATAGAAAACTGAGAGGACTATGGGAACTGTGGGTAGACAAGGCACCTGGCCCAGATAGAATATACCCAAGGGTCCTGAGAGAACTGGCAGAAGTATTGACGGCACCACTGACAGATCTATTTAACACCTCACTGGAGATGGTGTGTACCTCAGGACTGGAGACCAGCTCATGTGGCACCACTCCATAAGAGTTTGTCCCAAGGATGAGTCGGGTAATTACAGGCCAGTTAGCTTAACCTCCATAATAGGTAAGCTAATGGAGACCATTCTAAAGGAAAGGCCGGTGCCCTTCCTTGAGGAAAATGTCCTCCAGGACGAAAGACAGCATGGGTTTGTTAGGGGGAGATTGTGTCAAACCAACATGCTAGACTTCTTCAACTGGGTTACGAAGACCTTGAACAAGGGGCAAGCAGTGGACGTACTATACCTGGACTTCAGCAAGGCATTTGATTCAGTGCCACATGGTAGGCTGATCAGCAGGCTGAGGGATCTGAGATTAAGGGGGGAAACTGCTGGGGTGGGTCAGGAGCTGGCTAGAGGACAGGAACCAGAGAGTGGTGGTGGGAGGGGAGCTATCCAAACCAAGGCCTGTAACTAGTGGCATCCTAAAGGGCTCAGTACTGAGACCAGTGCTGTTCAACGTGCTTATTAGCGACATAGCAGAGGGAGTCAGAAGTAAAATACACCTGTTTGCAGATGATACTAAGCTCTATGGGAGGGTGGACATGAAGGATGGGATCCAGGATTTAAGGGAGGACCTGGCTAAGCTGGAGAAATGGTCGGGTATATGGCAGTCGGGTTTTAATGTCAAGAAGTGCAAGGTGATGCACATGAGAACCAGAAACCCAAGGACCAGTTACTGGCTGGGGGGAATTAAGGTGACAGTATCAGAGGACGAAAAGGACCTGGCGGTAATGGTCAGGGGGGGATATGAAGCACTCTGCACAGTGCCAAAAGGCTGAAGCCAAGCAGATAAAATGCTAGGCTGCATCGCCTGGGGAATCACCTCTAGACAGGAGGAAGTTATTCTCCCAATGTACAGGTCACTGGTGAGGCCACACCTGGAGTATTTTGTTCAGGTCTGATGCCCTTGGGTCCAACAGGGGACAACCAAAATGATCCGTGGCATGGGGGACAGAACATATGAGGAGAGGGTGAGTGCACTGAACATGTACTCCTTGGAGGAAAGGAGGAGGAAGGGGGATACGATCGAGACCTTCAAGTACCTGAAGGCCATAAATAGGCTGAACACAGAGGGCATCTTGAACCTAAGGAGGGAAGGAACAACTAGGGGGCATAGCCTGAAGTTGGTGGGAGGCAGATTCAAGAGGGAAATGAGGAGGCACTTTTTCACAGAAGGAGTGGTTAGGGGATGGAATGAGTTGCCAGAAGAGGTGGTGACGATAAAGACAGTGACCAGCTTCAAGAGGGGGTAGGATAGGGTAAAGAAGAAGATGAGGATGGCAGGGGGCCCTGGAGGAGTGGAGTTGACGGATGGAACCGAGATGGGGGAAGTACAATGCCAGGAGAATTTGGTGGGGGGCAACTTCATGGTATGGCACCAATCTGCACACTCAAGCAGACTCGATTGACCGACATGGCCTGTTTCCACTGGCAGTTTCATATGTTCATACATTCAAATGAGTTGGCATCCATTGGACTAGAGATAATTGTTACAGATAGGGGTACTTGCTAAAAAAAATACTTTTGATTGTGTCATTTCATTCTATTTTTCAAAATTATACCAATTCTGTTTCTACTCGTTCAGCCATGAATTGTAAATTTTCCATACCTAGAATGAAAACCACAACTGATTGAAAGACTATTTTCTACACAACATTTATTTCACAGTTCACTACCCGTCTTACTAACAAGGAATAATATTTCTGTTTTTTTGTTTTAAACATGCTCCAAAAAGGCACCTGTTTGATGATAGTCAATGCAAATGTAATTATGGTTAGGTACTGTTTATGTTTAGTCATTCACTGTAGTTTGTTATAATTACTCTATTCCAATGTCTGTTATATTTTATGTTCTGATTGCCCGTGAAAACAGGCCTTGGCCCATGGATTCACCAGATTTATTAAATAAACAAAACAAAACAAACAGGTATCTGATGGTCCTGTATTGTTACAGTGAAAATGTACAGAGGGGTAGATTAATTTAGTTTATTTCACCAGGAAAAAGCTCTGTCGAGCAATCTCATTTGCTAGGAGGTACAACAAGGAACAGGTTACAGCAATCTACAATAGTAAGGAAGTATTAGACATAGCACAAGAATTATTTGAGAAGGTATACACAGCAGTACATGTCAGTGAGTAGGATACTTAATGCCTCTACTATTACAATTTGACTCGATATCAAAAAATTGTCACTGATATAGGACCACAACATATATACATGTGTTTCAAGGGGAAGATAGATTCTTCACAGAGAACCAAATTAATTCAGAATCCATTGGTAGTCATACATTTTGGCTTTTACAGGTACATGGTTCATTGCATAAGTTTTCTGCATGTGATTTGAAAATTGTTAGACAAACTATACTGGCGAGTTTAACAGAATTTTGCAGGTTGTTCCAGACTTTGGGGATGACACTGCTGATTACTGGGTAGCATATCTAAGAGGATAAGATTACTTTTCCTTAATGAGTAGCTACTATGAGACCTGGTAACAAGATCAGAAATGTACGGTGATTGTTTAGTTATTACTTTGTAAGCCCATATGTATAGATGTTTTTGCCTTCTTGTATTTAGGGATGTTGGATGCGTATAGTGCACAGTGATGCATACTAGGCACAGAATTAGTAATAAATATAAGGGCCCTGCTAATTCTGTGCATTCTAGTGTAACCCCCAGGTGGCACTATCACAAGAGCTACTACCCCTGCCTGCGTAACTGCTAACAGGTTAAGGGGCCTAGGTCCAAAGGCGGGTGTCTCCACCCAGAGGTCGGGGTTAAGACAGTCTGGTATGACTTGGTCACAGCCCTCTGGGTCACTGCAACCCCCCTTTCTTCCCACTAGTGGCCCACACAATATATCAGAAGTACCTTCACAGTATACACTTACCCCCAGGACTGGTTCGATCAGCTTGACTCTGGAGACCCCCTGTGCAACCCCCAGGGGCACTATCCTTGGGGCTACTACCCCTACCTGCCTCCACTGAGACGGGGTGAGGGGCCCAGATCCGTTGACGGGTGCCTCCACCCAGAGGTCGGGGGTAATACGGTCAAGACTGCCTCGGTTACAGCCCTCTGGGTTACTACAACCCCCCTTTTGTCCCCCTAGTGGCTCACACTGGGTACCAATGATTCTTTTCACCCGTACTCTTACCCCCAGGGTAGTATCTCTCAACTCACTCCGGGGACCCACTGTAAAGTAAGGTACAGTTATATCATAGTCATTATGCAGCAGTTCACCAAGGATGCACAAACCAGCCAGAGTGTAGTTGCAACACAACAATCTGATTTATTAAAGGGGCAGATAACAAGGGAAGGGGGAAAATCAAGTTAATTGGCTTATATTATAATTATCTACCTAGAGCTCTGTGCACAGGCCTAACCCTAAGATTTGCTGTCCCTGGGTACCCAAGCCCTAACGGCTAGTCCAAACGTGGCAGCTGGTTGGGACCCTTAACACAGATAACCATTACAATCCTGAGTAAGTCAGCATGGGAAGAAAGTTTAATTAGGCAGTCAGCAGTATAACAATATAACTGGAAACCCCTGTTTGCACACTTGGCAGGGAGCTACCCTGATTCAGTACTCACAACTCCAGCAAATACCGACTCCTCCACCACTGGCAGGGCTGAGCCTGAATTTCGCCAGCCTCCTCACACATTTATATGGCAAACAACAGAGGGGTACCATACCAGGCAGCTGCTTTCAGGCCCCACACAAACTTGCAGCAGAACTCGGGCAGCAAATGGCAGCTTCAACATCACAGATGGACCGAGCGCGATTCAGCAGATTCTCCAGTCCTCTCAAGTTGAGCCTGGTAGGTAGCTGGGCTGGCACCAGCCTCCTCCGACCGCACGCCGGCAGATTTAATCCAAATCACTCAACAGTAGGCAAATGGCGATGCAGGCCCCTCCACAGCAGCTTCCCTGCTGAACACTCCACTAGCGTAGAAGCACAGAGCCCTCTCGTCTCCTCAGCCACAACGATCTGGCCTTGGCAGCATCAAGCACTCCTTACAGATCGGTGCTACCCACTTCCATTGGCTGGCTGAACATGCCAGTCATTTCCTCCTGCCCTCAGTGGTGTGAAAAAGCGCCATAGCCCATAATACCTTTCCCAAAGTACAAGCAGTCCCTCCATTGGTCAGCCGACTCTGTAGGGTCCCAAGGTACTGATTGGTCCAATTCAGCAGTTCTGGACCAAAATGGAGGAGATAGTCGAAACAGTCTTTTACTGCAAAGAAAGGCAGGTTAGAACAACTACATTATCATTATTATTTCACGTTATTTCCAGCAAACAATCACATCCTCCAGCAGAGCTCCCTCTGCACCACTAGCGATGGCAAAAGGGAGCTATCTTTCAGTGTCCCAGGCGGGACTCAGGCATACAACCACACAGCCCCCCCTCCATTTCAGTTAATTATGACTGCACAGGCAGCCCTTAAAGAGACAGCATATGGAGGCTTTAAAAGCACTCACTGGTAACAACATTTAAGCGGCGTTAACACCGAACACCAACCGGGCACGGAGCACTTAACCAAGCTCCGGGGAAGCTTCTAGGAACCCCCATTTGTAGGGGGGTTACACCCTTCCTGGCCTGGGAAAGTTTGACATCCGCGTCAAGTAATCACCCTTAAATCACATTTAAGGCAAACAACTTAGTTACCATTATATCACCCTTTGCATTGCATACATGAATATTACATTCACAGTGTATTATGGTTTATACAACATTATACACATAAACTCTTACTCCCCTTTAACTCAGGTCATTAGTTTTTACTCCTGACACCGGGACTGGGGAACCCCTCCCTTTCAGTTACTGGCGGGTCACTTGAAGCAGAGGCACCACACTCGAAGGGCATTACTAACAATCTGGAGTTATCCCCCAAGGCTAACTTAGGCAAGGAACTCGGGGACACATACACCCCTCTGTGGACCACATTTAAGGGCAGGTCCACCGGCTGATCCAAAGACTCATAACTTAACTTTATTACCAGCCATATTTCTCGGCCGGATCGCCTAGGGGTCCCGGGAGACCTTAAAACAGGCCCTGATTCCACTTCAGTCTCCTTGACATTAGCATCGGGGATCTCTCCAGGGGGAAAAGGCTCAGCACTCATAGTGCTATTGGGGGCCTGACCTTCTATCCCCGGACCCACCCCACTGGGCTCAGCCGGGGGCTGTCTAGTTACGGGTGAGAAACCATCCGGGCATTCAAAATACTCTTCCGGTTCTGGCATATCACTGGTTTGTTCCCCCATCTCACTCTCTTCTTCTGAAAAGTCAGATAATTCAGCCAGGCCAGGCCAGACAGTTCAGCCATGCTCAAGGACCCCACCCCCAGGGTGTTGCTACTACCCAATTCAAGCTCTGGAAACATGGGTTCTGGAGACAAAGCTGGGGGCTCGGACAGTCCAGCAGGCCCCACCTCATCTCCAGAGTTAACAAGGGGATTGCCCCGAAATAACTGGCTCAGTTCATAAGAAGGGTAATATTCAATATCATCTTCATCATTTTCTAGCACCAATGGTTGATCATTTTCTTCTGCAGACTTTGAGCGAGGCCCTCTCGGTGGGCCTGTTGAAGAATCAGCAGGTTTGGTGCTTTTCCTGGCAGCAGATCTAGTCATAGGCCTGGAGGGGTGGGGGCATTTGGAGATTCAGCTTCAATCAGGATTTGCCCAATTGGCAGCAGATGATTTCTGTGTATAGTTTTCACATCTTTAGAATTGTTTTCAGGCCGCACTTTATATACAGGCAAATCTGTCAATTTTCCCACAACAATGTGGGGGAGGTGATGCCATCTGTCAGCAATTTTATGTTTCCCATGCAGCCCCAGATTCCTCAGTAACACTCTATCCCCTTCTTTTAGCTCCATTGCTTTCACTTTCTTATCATGTATTTCCTTGTTGGCCAGGTTTCGTTTAGCAGCCATGGTCTGGGCCAGTTGATAGGCATGGTTCAATTGAGCCTTTAATTTCTGTACATACTGTAGATGGTTCTCTGCTTGCACCCCATCAGGGGAAACCCCAAAACACACATCCACTGGCAGTCTAGCCTCTCTCCCAAACATCATTCGGTACGGGGAAAATCCCGTGGCGTCACTTTTAGTACAATTATAAGCATGAACTAGGGTGCTAATCTGCTGGCTCCATCTAGGCTTGTCTTTGGGTTGCAATGTGCCCAACATGTCAAGCAAAGTACAGTTAAACCTTTCAGGCTGAGGATCTCCCTGAGGATGGTAGGGGGTGGTTCTTGACTTTTGCACCCCCCACAAAGACAGCATCTCTTTAATCAAGCGGCTCTCAAAGTCCCTTCTCTGGTCAGAATGGATCCGCTGCGGGGCCCCATAGTGGACGAAAAAGTTTTCAACAAGTATCTTAGCCACCGTGGTTGCTTTTTGATCCTTAGTAGGGAAGGCCTGCGCATACCGGGTAAAATGATCAGTGACCACCAATATGTTGCTGACACTTTTCAGGTCGGGTTCTAGACTTAAGAAATCAATACAGACCAGTTCCATAGGGGCACTAGTGGTAATGTTGACCATGGGGGCAGCTCTCTGGGGTAGAGCTTTCCTTTACAAACAGCAGTTACAGGTCTTGACATATTGCTCTACATCAGTGCTCATTTTCGGCCAGTAAAATCGGGCCCGTACTAGATCAAGTGTTCGATCTATGCTGAGATGCTCCATTTGGTTATGCAAGGACCTTAAGACCAGTTCTCTAAAGGCTGAGGGCAGCACCAATTGTTGCTTGTCTACCCGGCCTTCCTTATTCACAGTCTCTCTATATAGTAGTTGGTTAATCAGCTTCAATTTGGGCCCTTCTTTATACAACAGGGCAGTCCTCAGATCAGTAGAGCGTAACTTGGACACATCCCTTCCGGCCTGCAAAGCCTCCACAGCCGTCTTTATCATAAGATCACAGGATTGAGCCTGTTGGAGACTATCATTGTTGAATTGGGGCAGTGAGAGAGTGTCTAATGCAGAGAAATGACAGTAGGCAGCAGGTATGCAGTTTCCGGAGAGCCCTAAACAATCCACCATACAGTCCACCCCGTCAGGAGACACCTGTTCCTCTTTGTCAAATTTCTGGCAGAGAGCGCTTATGTCAGGTACTGACAACCTGACCCAATCAGTGTGTGGCGTAGGCCTCCGAGAGAGAGCATCTGCATCTATATGGTTTAGGCCCACCCTGTACTCAACAGCATAGTCGTAGGTGGCCAATGCAGAGAGCCACCTATGGCCAGTGGCATCCAACTTGGCAGAGGTCTGTACATAAGTCAGAGGATTGTTATCAGTCTTTACCACTATCTTGGCACCATACAAATAATCATGAAACTGATCAACAATGGCCCACTTCAGAGCCAAGAACTCTAGTTTGTGCGCTGGATAATTTTTTTCTGATGGAGTCAGGCTTCTGCTGGCAAATGCTACAAGTCTCAGACCATTCGCGTGCTCCTGATATAACACAGCCCCCAATCCTTGTAGACTGGCATCAGTATGAAGAGTATACGGCTTGGCCGGGTCAGCATAGGCCAACACCGGGGCATGGGTAACTTGATATATAATGTCATAGAAAGCTTCCTCGCACTCAGCAGTCCAACGATCCCCAAACACATCATTCGGCCGGAAATACTTCTTTTCTGTCTCAGAACGCACAACCTTCTTATACTTTTTGTGCGTAGGCGGATACCCCTGAGTGAGATTGAGGAGGGGGTAAATCACTCGAGAATAGTCCTTAACAAACCGCCTATAATATCCACAAAACCCCAGGAATCATTGCAGCTCTTTCAGATTCCTGGGCTGAGGCCAAGTGGTCAAAGCCTCCACTTTGCTAGGGTCAGTCTCTATGCCCTCAGTGGACACTATGTGGCCCACGTATTTCACAGAAGTCTGGAAGAACTGACACGTGTCAATAGACAGCTTGAGGCCGAAATCCTCCAGCCGATCCAAAACCTTGAATAATCGTTGCTCGTGTTCTTCCAACGATCGGCCAAACACTATGACGTCATCTAAATAGACCAGACACTCAGTAGATTCATGTCCCCACAGCCGCTCATCAGGCGCTGAAAAGTGGCGGGGCACGAAATCACTGAGGCATCCGAACAAACTCATAGAAACCTGAGGGCAAATGAATGCAGTCTTCTCCCGGTCGTCTGGGGCCATCGGGATCTGGTAGTATCCACTACGGAGATCCAACACAGACAACCACTTACAACCATTTAAACAATCCAATGCGTCCTGTATGCGTGGCATAGTATACCGGTCCGGAATGGTCCGCCGATTCAAAGTGCGATAGTCTACACACATCCGAACTGCCCCATTCTTTTTCCTTACTACTACTATGGGGGAGGCATAGGGGCTCCTGGACTCTTGTATTATCCCAGCAGCCAACATCTCTTGCAGATGCCTCCTTACATCATCTATATCAGTGGGGGCCAAGCGCCGGGACCTCTCTCGGAAAGGCCTTTCATCATGCAGCTGAATGTGATGCTCAGCCCCTCGTACACATCCCACATCCCACTCTTTCAGGGAGAAAACTTGGTTTCTCTTGGCAAGCCTCTCACTGACCCTTTGTTTCCATCCAGCTGGCAGCGGGGAGTCACCGAAGTCAAACATGTCAGGAGTAACTCTATCATTGGTCCTGGAACCTTTGCTGTTGGGTAGTACTGCGGTATCTGCATAATGTACACTTGCCAAGGTGCACCCTCTTCTTATTTGAACCTCTCTGTCTGACACATTATGCACTTGAACCATCACCCTCTTAACATAAGCATGAGCTCTAGATTGCAAGATGCTGGGTCTGACCAACAGTCCCTCAGGTAATCTTCCCTCCACAGGTGCATCCAACATCAACAACTTATTCTTAACCTCTGTTTTTAGTCGTACTTCCCCATCCAGGACACATTGGGCATTCGGGGTAAGTGTCACCGGGGCCGGATCCTTTTTCCACACCACACCCACCGGGCCTTCAGGTTCCTCCAAACTAACCTTCTCTTGAGTAGCACTTGCTTTTTGGATCACAGCAGGTATGCTTAATGCTCACCCAGTCTGGAATGCTTGTTTTTCGGAACACAACTGGGCCAACCGTCCGAACATATGCGCATTCGTCCCAATCAACAAAGGCACCCCATCATACAGTCCAATGGTGGGGCAAACTAAAACTCGGGTTTCCACCTGCTCATCCATTCCAGCCACCGATGCAGAGAAAGATAGCCAGACTCAGATATACCCCAAATACGGATAGGCCTTGTTGCTCAACCCCCATACATGTAGGCCATTCAAAGGTTGAAGGGGCACCTCAGGTAAGTGTGCCTGGTACCAGTCCTGGAACATGATGGTTACCTGAGAGCCACTGTCTAATACAGCTCGGGTAGGAATTCCATTTACCCGCACCGGGGTCTCCATCGAAGGCCTGACCACATCAGACCAGTCAGGGGCCACAGTGTTGATAGTCAACTGGGAATGGGACTGAGTCACAAAACTTTTCTTGAGGGCCCGAGACTGGGCCTGGCGATGTCGGGCGATCAGTCGGCTGTTGACTTTCCTTAAATTCTCTGGCCTCTGGCACTCAGGTTGGAAATGCCCATCTTCCCCGCAGTGGTAACAGAACTTGGGGTCCCGGCAGTCACTATGGGGCAGTTGACACCTTATTTGTCGGGGACCCTGAGGGGGGTGAGAGGGATCCCTTGGGTCGGGGGTCTGGTTTCTGTTTGCCTCAGGGGCCCCGGACCTAACAGGGTACATAGTAGATTGCTTCAAGTCCCTCACCAGATCCCGTAAATTCCTGACCACGTCCCTCAACTCACGCTCTACATGGGGGTCGGAGGAAATAACTCGCATCCCCACAGCACCTGGAAAATCGGGGATCCTCAAACCTCCAGCCAGGCTGAGTCTCTCAGGGGTGCTGGGCTCAGGGGTCCCACTAGGGTTCACCGCCCCCACACAGGGTTCCCACCCCTCTTCATCGGTCTCCACCTCTCTAATTTCCCTCATTAGTTGACAATATTCAGGCAGGGTGGCCCGCTGATCATGTAACTTAAGTTTTAACAGTATTACGCTAGAGAATCTGGCAGATTTTAAAATATGTTCAAACCAGACCTGATTCAAGGCTGTGGTAGTGATTCCCCCTTTCCTATAGGCCTTCTGCAAGGCCCACTCCACCCTAGTGACGAAGGCGGACAGTTTCTCATTCCTCCACTGTTTAGTAGACCTAAATTTCCACAATAAATCTTCACCAGTCTCAGTACTCCCAAACACCCCTTCTAAAGCAGAGAGATACACTGTGGCGGTGGCTTCCAGGCTGGTGGCCCGCAAAAACCTAATGGCTTCTAACACGGAACCCCGTAGACTCTCCATCAGTCTCTTCCTTTTCTCTCCCTCAGAGCATTGCCATTCCTGAACTAAGGGGGTGGCATAGTCCATCCAAGCTTCCAGGTCATCCTCCCCTGGAGGCACTGGCACTGTGCCAGAAAAAAGCTTCAGCCTGCGGTAGGAATCAAGCTGGATAGGAGGGACCACTAAGGGCAGTGGAGCCAAAATAGAACTCTTGGGCGAGCCAGGGGAGTTGCCTGGGGAGACCTGTGGGGTAGCGTCACTAGACAAATCCAAGGCTTGCAGCAATTCCTGGGTAGTCCTTCCCGCCACAGCTAGCAGTTTAGGCAGCTTATCTTTAAAACTATTAGTCTGGGGATACCCTCCAGGAGTGACGGACCCACTCCGAATATGAATCAGCCTCCATCCCTGTGAGGCACCCTCCGGATAAATCACTGGAAGTACCTTCTCGGGGTCAATGGCCACACTACACAGGAGCAGTACCTGCAACGTCTGGTCGAGCAGGTCAGCTATACGCCCTTTCACCTCCACTTTGCCTAAACATTTTACTCGCTCGGCTGCGGAAATGATGTCCGCTATTGGAGTTCCCAGAGGCACATCCAACAGTAATACAGTTTTCTGGGAGTCCAGCTCTTCGGCTTCGCCCCACCCCATTAGTCTGTGTACCATTGTCTTGATAGGCCCCAGCTTAATTTTTTCCACCATACCCCCTTCCAGTTTTTCCATTTCTTATACACTTCCCCACTTGGCCACTAGGGGACGCTAATCTCAGCGGTGCCTCCAATTTGCAACCCCAAGGGGCGCTATCCTTGGGGCTACTACCCCTACCTGCCTCCACTGAGATAGGGTGAGGGGCCCAGATCCGTTGACGGGTGCCTCCACCCAGAGGTCGGGGGTAATATGGTCAAGACTGCCTCAGTTACTGCCCTCTGGGTTACTGCAACCCCCCTTTTGTCCCCCTAGTGGCTCACACTGGGTACCAACGATTCTTTTCACCCATACACTTATCCCCGGGTAGTATCTCTCAACTCACTCTGGGGACCCCCTGTAAAGTAAGGTACAGTTATATCATAGTCACTATGCAGCAGTTCACCAAGGATGCACAAACCAGCCAGAGTGTAGTTGCAACACAACAATCTGATTTATTAAAGGGGCAGATAACAAGGGAAGGGGGAAAATCAAGTTAATTGGCTTACACTATAATTATCTACCTAGGGGTCTGTGCACAGGCCTAACCCTAAGATTTGCTGTCCCTGGATACCCAAGCCCTAACAGCTAGTCCAAACGTGGCAGCTTGTTGGGGCCCTTAACACAGATAACCGTTACAATCCTGAGTAAGTCAGCATGGGAAGAAAGTTTAATTAGGCAGTCAGCAGTATAACAATATAACTGGAAACCCCTGTTTGTACACTTGGCAGGGAGCTACACTGATTCAGTACTCACAACTCCAGCAAATACCAGCTCCTCCACCACTGGCAGGGCTGAGCCTGAATTTCGCCAGCCTCCTCACACATTTATATGGCAAACAACAGAGGGGTACCATACCAGGCAGCTGCTTTCAGGCCCCACACGAACTTGCAGCAGAACTCGGGCAGCAAACGGCAGCTTCAACATCACGGATGGACCGAGCGCGATTCAGCAGATTCTCCAGTCCTCTCAGGTTGAGCCTGGTAGGTAGCTGGGCCGGCACCAGCCTCCTCCGACCGCACGCCGGCGGATTTAATCCGAATCACTCAACAGTAGGCAAACAGCCGATGCAGGCCCTCACGCGCTTCCCGCGTGAACACTCCACTAGCGCAGAAGCACAGAGCTCCTCTCGTCTCCTCAGCCACAACGCATCTGGCCTTGGCAGCATCAAGCACTCCTTACAGATTGGGCGCTACCCACTTCCATTGGCTGGCTGAACATGCCAGTCATTTCCTCCTGCCCTTAGTGGTGTGAAAAAGCGCCATAGCCCATAATACCTTTCCCAAAGTACAAGCAGTCCCTCCATTGGTCAGCCGACTCTGTAGGGTCCCAAGGTACTGATTCGTCCAATTCAGCAGTTCTGGACCAAAATGGAGGAGATAGTCGAAACAGTCTTTTACTGCAAAGGAAGGCAGGTTAGAACAACTACATTATCATTATTATTTCACGTTATTTCCAGCAAACAATCACATCCTCCAGCAGAGCTCCCTCTGCACCACTAGCGATGGCAAAAGGGAGCTATCTTTCAATGTCCCAGGTGGGACTCGGGCATATAACCACAGAGCCCCCCCTCCATTTCAGTTAATTATGACTGCACAGGCAGCCCTTAAAGAGACAGCATATGGAGGCTTTAAAAGCACTCACTGGTAACAACATTTAAGCGGCATTAACACCAAACACCAACCGGGCACGGAGCACTTACCCAAGCTCCGGGGGAAGCTTCTAGGAACCCCCATTTGTAGGGGGGTTACACCTGTAAAACAAGATGATACAATGCAAAAGCCACAGTACAGCACTTTAACATAAATGAATACCTCAGACAGTGTAACTTTGCTGAAACAAACAGATCTGATTTATTTAGGGGAATATAACAAGGACAGGGGAAAATCAAGTTAATTAGTTTAGACACCTTAATAATCACAGTACTGTGCGCATGTTCAGAGTCCCAAACTGTCACTTTCACTAGGTACCCAGGATGGGGGGGGGGGGGGGCTAGCCAGGATCGATGCAGCTTGATGGGGCCCTGTGATGGAAAAACACTTGCACAATACCCAATTGTAATCTGGAGCCGGATGGCTCAGTTCGTGAAGAAATGAAACAGCAACAAATAGATGACACACTTGCAATTTGATAAACAGATGACAGGGAGCTACCCTGCTTTGTACTCACAGACTCAATGCTGGGAACTGGATGGAAAGCAAATTGTCCTGGATTGCCAAGAGGAGCAGAACATGTGGAAAAGGTCCTTGTGACTGGATCCCACTGTAGTTTAGAGCAAATAGATGTAGACTGGATTAAGCTGGGGTTTACTTCCAGCTTCATGCACTCAATTCACTGTACAGGGGATTTGAAACGCGATTCCCCACAAGCACTACACAAATTTATATGTAAAAGGAAAGTACTATACCAGGCAGGCTGCTTCTCGATCCCGATCGCAATTACTGCACAATACCCGGGAGAACACACAGCAGATTCAGTTCCTGACAGACCGAGCGCGATTCAGCAATTTCTCCAGTCTTCTACAGGGTGAGCCTGGTTTCTACTCTTCAGATCTCCTTGATTCTCTTCACAGGTCAGATTCAGTCCAAACAGGCGCTTGCACAAGCTGCAGACCCGAAACTTAGGCCTTGCCTTGATTCCGTGCACAAAACTAAACACCGGCCACACAGTTTCTTGCCTCTTCTTTGCCTAAACTGATCTGATCTTTCCAGTAGACAGAGCCGGGCATTTCCTTTGAGTTCCTCCCAGTTCAGTTGGCTGGTTTGGCTGTCACTCACAGTAAACTCCCCCTGTTGGTGGAAAAAAGGTGCCGTAGTCCAAACTACAATTCCCAGAAGCATTGTGCCATACGGTACATAGGTGGCTGGCTCCACAATGAGAGTCCAAGTTCTGATTTGCCAGCAGCAGGCTCCATTTCAAAGGTCCCCCCACACTGATTGGTCCAGTTCAGCAGTTCAAAACTAGAATGGGGGACTAGGCAAACACAGTTCTGACTGCAAAGAAAAGCAGGTTAGACAAACTGTATTTTCATTATTACTCTAAATGATGTCTGGCAAACAGTTACATCTTTGAAAAGTGCTCACTCTGCCCACTTAGTGACGGCAGAAGCGGAGTGATTTGGCAGCAGCTCGAGTGGGACTCAAGCAGGGAAACACACAGCCCCCCCATAGAAACTAATTATGTCTGCAAGCAGACAGCTCTTAAAGAGACAATACCAGAGGCTCTAAAAGCACTCACAGACAAACAGCTTAAATGCCAAACACCATTCAGGCTTGGTGCATTCAAGCAAGCTCTTGGAAGACTTTTTGGGAACTCCCATTTGCAGGGGGGTTACACTAGGCACAGAATTAAGCAATAAGGCATGACCAAGGGTTATGTTAATGGTCTGTTAATCACCTTCTAGGGGTGTACTGTGACACGAGGAGTAGCCAAGTGCCACATGCCCCTAGAGGGGGATTAACTGACCATTAACATAATCCCTGGGAGTGTCTTATTGCTATTATAGTAAACAATGTTTTTAAACAGTGTTAAACCTTGTTCAGCATATGGCTAAGCTCTACATGTATGTTAATAAAAGATTAACATAAGGCTGTTAGAATGTTTGCAGCCAATCAGAAAGCTCCATTTCTCAGACCCTTTTTATAATTAGTAATATGTCTAAGGGCCATGTGATAGAGTACCTCCAATTTGTTTAGGTAGGTGGACGAGCACTGACTATAGATCAAGTCTACGTAATCCGATAGTGGAAGGAAGATCATTTATACTAATCTCTTTCTGACATCCAGTGGAAATGGAAACATAGAAACATAGAAGTTGACGGCAGATAAGGACCGCAAGGCCCATCCAGTCTGCTCATTTCTTTTTCTACCTTATAAATGTGCCATTGGCCTTTGCTCTGTCAGTGGTCTATCTATTCATACTCATCTGTATTGCTCCCTTATGCCTGTTTGAAGCCCTGCACTGTATTCATAGCCACCACTTCCTGAGGTAGGCCGTTCCATGCATCCACTGCCCTTTCTGTGAAAAAGTATTTACTCACATTCCCCCTTAATCGGCCTCCCTCTAATCTCATGCTGTGTCCTCTTGTCCTGCTATTTTTCTTATATTTAAACATGTTAGACTCTTTCACCTTGTTAATGCCCTTAAGGTGTTTGAATGTCTCAATCATATCACCTCTCTCCCTCCTTTGCTCAAGGGTATACATACTGAGCTCGGTTAATCTGCCCTCATATGTCTTCTGATGCAGTCCCTGCACCATTTTGGTTGCCCTTCTCTGGACTGCCTCAATTTGGTTAATGTCCTTGTGAAGGTGTGGCCTCCAATACTGTATGCAGTACTCCAGATGGGGCCTAACCAGTGTCTTGTAAAGAGGGATTATTACCTCCTCTCTCTTAAACATAGAAACATAGAAACATAGAATTTGACGGCAGATAAGGACCGCTTGGCCCACCCAGTCTGCCCATTTCCCTGCCTACTGGATAAGCTGCAGATCCTAGTTAACCAGCAGCCTACTTTTTCCTACCCCATCCCCTAGAATTGCCTTATGACTGTCCCATGCATGCTTGAATTCCACCACTGTTTTTGACTCCCACGACCTCCTCCGGAAGGCCGTTCCATGCATCCACAACCCTCTCTGTGAAAAAATACTTCCTTAAATTACCTCTGAGCCGCATCCCCTCTATCTTCAAATTGTGCCCCCTTGTTCTTACACACCTCTTTTTTTGAAAGATGCTACCCTCTTGGACTTTGTTGATTCCCTTGAGGTACTTGAAAGTTTCTATCATGTCCCCCCTCTCCCTCCTTTCCTCGAGGCTATACTTATTAAACTTCTTTAGTCTCTCTTCATATGTCTTCCGGTGCAGACCCTGCACCATTTTAGTTGCTCTCCTCTGGACAGCTTCCATCCTGTCTATGTCTTTGTGAAGACTGGGTCTCCAGAACTGCACGCAGTACTCCAGATGGGGTCTGACCAGCTGTCTGTACAGAGGGATAATAACTTCCTGTTTTCTACTGGTGATGCCTCTCCCTATGCATCCCAATATCCCCCCAGCCCTCCTTGCTGCCCTCTCACATTGCTTGCCCACCTTTAGGTCATCTGATATGACTACCCCCAGGTCCCTTTCCATTTTTGTTGTTGTTAGTATCTCACCCCCCATTGTGTACTCTTCCCCTGGGTTTTGTTTCCAGGTGCATTACCTTGCACTTCTTAGCATTGAATCTAAGCTGCCATACATTTGACCATTCTTCTAACCTTGCCAAGTCCCTTTTCATCCATTCCACCCCACCTTGTGCATCAACTCTGTTGCAGATCTTTGTGTCATCTGCAAAGAGACATATTTTTCTTCCAGTCCTCTGCAATGTCGCTTATAAAGACATTGAAGAGGACTGGTCCTAATACTGAACCCTGTGGCACCCACTAGTAACCCCTTTCATCAGAGTGGACTCCATTTACTATTACTCTCTGTGTCCTATTTTCCAGCCAATTTTTTACCCAGGCTGTCATCTTGGGACCCACTCCCAGGCTAGCTAACTTGTATATTAATCATTTGTGTGGGACTGTGTCAAATGCCTTGCTAAAGTCTAGGTAGGCCATGTCCACAGCCCCTCCCTGATCTACTACTTTGGTCACCCAGTCAAAGAAATCTATCAGATTTGTCTGGCATGACCTTCCTGCTGTGAATCCATGCTGCCTTGGGTCCTGTGCCCTCTGGCCTCTAGATACTCGACAATTCTTTCCTTCGAAGTGATTCCATCATTTTCCTACCACTGAGGTTAAACTAACAGGTCTGTAGTTTCCTGCTTCTGCCTTGCTCCCACTTTTGTGAAGGGAATCACATCTGCCTCCTCCAGTCCTCGGGTACCACCCCATCCTCCCATGATTTGTTAAACAGGGTAGTCAGTGGTGTCACTAATTCTACCCTTAGTTCTTTTAGAATTCTGGGATGAATCCCATCAGGCCCCATTGCTTTGTCCACCTTCAGTTTTAAGAGTTCTTTCAGAACCCTTTCTTCTGTAAATGGGCTGGTATCAACTTCTGTATTCAGTGTGTTTCTACTGTTTGTTCTAGGTACCCCCTTCCTTTGTAAATACTGAGCAAAAATATTTGTTTAGTATCTCTGCCTTTTCACAGTCTCCCTCTGCCCACCCTCCCCCTTTATTAAGCCTCACTATCCCTCCCTTGGTCTTCCTTCGCTCCCTGATGTACCTATAAAAGGTTTTATCCCCCTTCTTAACTGAGTTGGCTATCTAAACTGTGCCCTCACAAAACAATCAGCTAAGAGCTCTGACCCACCGCTGCGATGAGTGCCTTCCTGTCTGCAAGATACTATACACAACAATTTGACAGAGAAAATCCCCTGCTAATCAAACAGAGAAAAATCCAGACATCCAAGTCAGACACAGGTAAACCTCCCCAGCCCCAAAACAGCCTGGTGGTTTGTACTCTGAAAGCAGTCAGGCCCAAAATAAGTCAGCTGTGCTTTGAACTCTTCCTGCACTGAAAATCTTAAGAATTGTAACAAGACTGTCTTTTCCTGATAATTGTAAATTCCTTATTTCACCTTTCAGTTAGAAGCAGCCTCCACCTGCAGTATATCTGCTACAAACCACAGACAATTGAAAGGTTCCCCTCCCTCTGTTGTGAGCACAACTCGCTTTCTTGCAAATCCTATGTTCAATATTGCAGCTCCCAACAAGAGATAGTTTGACTAGGAAAAATATTAGCTGTTCTGATGAGTTTGCTATAAACACTTGCTTATAATACTATTCTTCTCAGGTCTGTTACCAAAGCTATTGGCTGAATTAAGTCTCTGTGATGTAATCACTTCCTGAGAAAGTTTGGAATTGCCTTTTAAGGCAAACAAAGATAAACACAGAAAACAGTTTACTGTCTGGGTCAAATACACAACCTGTACCTGCACTTATTTCAGGATTTGTGACAAATGTTTCGCCCAGAGTTTAAAATCTTCCTGCACTGAAAATCTTAAGAATTGTAACAAGACTGTCTTTTCCTGATAATTGTAAATTCCTTATTTCACCTTTCACTTAGAAGCAGCCTCCACCTGCAGCATATCTGCTACAAACCACAGACAATTGAAAGGGTCCCCTCCCTCTATTGTGAGCACAACTCGCTTTCTTGCAAATCCTATGTTCAGTATTGCAGCTCCCAACAATAGATAGTTTGACTAGGAAAAATATTAGCTGTTCTGACTTGTGATACCCCTACTTATACACCCTAACATCCCCTTAGCCTTACCTACTGCTTTAGAGGTCTGCTTGGATGATTTCAGGTCATCAGTGATGATGATGCCCAGGTCTCTTTCTTTCTTTGTGACTGCCAGCAACTCCCCTCCCAGCTTATAGGTGGCTTCAGGGTTTCTCTTCCCTATGTGCATGATCTTGCACTTCTTTGCATTAAATCCCAGTTGCCACTCTTCTGACCATTTTGCTAGTTTATCCAGATCTCTTCTCATTCTGCCCACCCCATCTGGATCATCTACTCTGTTGCAGATCTTGGTGTCATCTGCAAACAGACAAGCCTTACCCTCTAGTCCATCTGCAAGGTCACTAATGAAGATATTGAAGAGGACTGGCCCCAGGACTGATCCCTGAGGTACCCCACTTGTGACTTGCATCTCTTCTGACTGTATACCATTTACCACCACTTTCTGTTTTTCTGCCCGTCAGCCAGTTTGCCACCCAGTTGACCAACTTCTGACCCACCCCGAGCCTACCCAGCTAGTTTATCAATCTTCTATGTGGAACAGTGTCAAAAGCTTTGCTGAAGTCAAGGTAGGCGACATCAGCTGCTCCCCCTTGGTCCACCACTCTGGTTACCCAGTCAAAGAACTCTATGAGATTAGTTTGACAGGACCTTCCTTTTGTAAACCCATGCTGTCTTGGATCCTGTGCCCCTATGGATTCCAGGTGTTGCACTATCCTTTCCTTAAGGAGTGCCTCCATAATCTTGCCCACTACTGAGGTAAGACTGACTGGTCTGTAGTTCCCTGCCTCCTCCCTGCTACCACTTTTGTGAAGCGGGATCATATGAGCCCTTCTCCAGTCTTCTGGGACCTCTTCTGTGCTCAGAGACTCACTAAACAGTTCTGCTAATGGCTCTGCTAGTTCCACCCTTAGCTCCTTAAGTACCCTGGGATGTATGCCATCAGGTCCCATTGCCTTATCCACCCTGAGCTTAGCGAGCTCTTGTAGGACCCTTTCTTTTGTGAAGGGAGTAGTGCTCACCTCCCTCCCCCCTGTGTCCATGGTGCTGAGTTGTGGGCCCTGCCCTACCTTCTCTTCAGCAAATACTGAGCAAAAGTATCTATTTACGATAGTTGCTTTTACAGGGTCCTCCTCCTCACATGTTCCCTTTTCTCCATTGAGCTTAGCAATACCCTCTCTGGACTTTCTCCTTTCACTAAATGTATCTATAGAAAGCGGCTTTGTTTCTATAAAAGAAGCCTAGTCTACTGCTTAGTTTTTTGCAGTGCTTCTATGTGTGTGATAAAGGGCAGGTGACTATGGAGCCAAATCCCAAGGCATTTTATCTTGTCCACCACTTTTTTATGAAATACTTGGAGTTAAACTATGACCCAATTTTTATTCTTCTACATCCAAAAACTGAAACTGAACTAGAAATGACAGCCAAATTTCTTTCAGCTGTTATTGCAGGCAAAAAGAAGCAGAATACCTAGGCCCAGATATTCAAAAGGGTTGCCCATGGCGCAACAGTGTTGCACCATGCACAACCCACTGATCGCATGGTATGATATTCAAAAAGGGAAAAGTCAAGACAAACCCGACATGCACCAGAACGCATCGTAATGTATGCAGGCACAGGAGCATGTGCCCATGTAGTAACCTGCACAGCCCGATATTCAGCCCGGGATGTGCAGTGTCATGCATGCAAACTCTACCCGCGCCTGCACAAAGTTACGCCACAAAAAAAAGGAACAAGTGATGGCCACCCACAGGTGAGCTGCCGCATTGCAGGGCGCAACACAGCAGCTGCCACCTGTGGGTGGCCACCCTAGTTCCTGCCGCACCTGGCGGTGCCCCCCCATGCCCCATGGCTGGCATCTGTAATCGAATCCCCCAAGTCCAATATCCCTGGTGGTCCAGTGGACTGCACTGAGCCGATCGCGGGCATCTGTAATCGAACCCCCCAAGTCCAATATCCCTGTTGGTCCAGTGGACCGATCGCTGCCGATCGCTGGGCATCAGTACCTCATCAAAGACCCCCACTACCCTGGTGGTCTAGTGTACCCCACCCCACCAACCCACTGAGCCTCACCCGCCCGCCCCTCGCCAGCCGGCGGGCGGCAGCACCTACCCACCTGCCGCCCCCACCCACCGACTGACAGCTCGGTAGGGCTGCACGCCCATTGGTTCACAGCATGAGCCAATGGGCGTGCAGTCCATACCGTTCTACTCAGTCCAGATATGTGAAATCGTGACTGCAGGTTGTTGAGCTGGAGTGTCCGGAGAAGCAGGGCCCACACGAATCACCAAGGCGTCATTCCTGTTCAAGTGTTGAGCAGGGGGCTGATCCCCAGGCAAGTCTCTCATCGCTGGCTTTCTCTGTGCAGCGGGTAGTTAGGCTGGGCCAGTGTGGCAAGGCTCGGGCCCAATGGAGATGATTTTGGATTCAGTCCATGGGGAATTAAATCGCGACCCACTAGCAGCACACAGCACATTTACACGTAAGGAAATTCTAATGCAGCTTCCAGCAAGCAGAACACAATTCAAACCACAGTGGGGAACCAAATCACGACCCACTATAAGCACACAACACATTCACATGTAAGGAAATTCCTCTGTACCAGGCAAAATGCTCTTTATTCGCAATTACAGAGTCTCTGCACAATCTGGGAGTTCAGAGGTGATTGGAAGCCCAAACAGGCCGATCGCATTCAGCAAATCTTCGGTCTTCTTCAGGTAGGAGCCTGGTCACAAATCAGTGGCTCACTTCGCTCTCCAAGTTTGGATTCAGTCCGAAAAAGGTACAAGTTCCCTCTCCGGGACAGCAGGCAGGCATGCAGGCCAAAACTCAGGCCTTTCCACAGTTCTCCCATGTAAATCTATTCCGGGGCTGCTGCTTGAATCATTCAAGCTGTTATCTCTTCACTCCCCAACTCAGAACTGAAACTAGCTGCAAGCAGCTTGGGAATTTCCCCAAGATCCAAAAGGTTCGATTGGCTGATCTGTCTGTCAGTCACAACAAGGGCTCACCCTCCAGGTTATTTTAGGTGCCAAAATGCAAAAAGTACAATTCCTACAAGTTTTGACCCCACCAAGCCCCTGTAGGCAGGCTCCATTTTAGAGTCCCAACAGTACTGCTTTGCCCATTCTGACAATCCCGGGCCAAGTTGGTGGAGATAAAGAGAACAGTCCTTGCTGCAAAGAAGGCAGGTTAGAACAAACTGCAACATTATTACTACTCTAACAAATGATCAGCAAACAAGCACATCTTCTAACAGAGCTCCCTTTTAGATCAATTAAGACTGCAATCCAGGCAGCACTTAAAGAGACAATACACAGAGGCTATACAGGCACTCTCTGACAATACATTTAATCTGCTAAAACGCAGAACACCAGCCTGGCAGTGAGTATTTAGGCAAGCTCAAGGAAGACTTTTCGGGAACCCCCATTTGTAGGGGGTTACACCCTTCCCTGCCTGGAGAAAACTTGGCATCCGTGTCAAGTCCGTACCATCACAATATCAAAAATGTGATATAAATGAGACATATATATTATTAGCTTGTTACATTACTATACATTTCAATATACTTCACATTACTACATTCATATTGACAATACTTATGCAGGTTTCATACAAGTAATACTGATTCATTTAATAACTTCTTGTACATTAAACAATGTAAGAGGGGGCTCTTCCCTATCAGCTAACTTGGGGCTGGATGGGGCAGGGGCACCATGGTGAGAGGGAAAAACAAGTAACCTGGAGTTGGCCATCAAGCTCAATTTGGCAGTGAGCTTGGCGAAACATAAGCCCCTTTGTGAACCACATTGAGAGGCAAATCTACTGGCCTCCCAGGGGAATCATAACTAAAGCATAGCCTGGCTTGACAGCTCGGACAGTCTTTCTGGGGGGGAGCAGCCACAGTCTCTGTACTTTCAGCACTAACTTTGGAGCTTTCGTCACTTGTGAGGGGTGCCTCTGCACAGATGGGAATGTCCAAACTTGGAGCACTTTCAGCTCCTTGCTCTGTAGGCCCTGTTTCCACAACACTTTGCTCATTATCTTCTGACGGAGGCCCAGGTTGCTCATTTTGAGGAGGCTCTGGCACAATTAGGTTTTGCGGCACTGAAGGGGGGCTGTCAACACTCTCACATTGTTCTTCAAGTTCTGGTGTGTCACCAGAGAGACTCAGACCATCAGCCCCTTCTTCGGGCAATTCACACAGATCCACAAAACACAGAGTCCACAACCTCAGACGTAATACTTTGCACTTCACTTTCAGGGAGCATTGGCTCCAAGGACGAAGCTGAGGGGATTAGGCAGTCAAGAAGGCCCAGCTTTATCCCCACAATAAGTCATAGGGTTACCTTGAAACAGCTTACTCAAGTCATAGAAGGGGTAATAGGCATTGTCACACTCACTTTCGTCAGATGAGGACTGACAGTCACTATCATTCTGGGCCTGCTGCGGAGGAAACCTTAAATATGTAACTACTGGGGTAGGTTGACTCTGTCTCTTTTTTGCAGCAGCACGAGTCACTGGCCCAGGGGAATCAGTCTCTGATGGTTTAGCCTCAATTATGACTTGGCCGATAGGTAGCAAGTGGTTATGGTGCATGGGCTTGACAGCTTTGGAGTTATTCTCTGGTCGCACCTTGTACACTGGTAAATCATTCAACTTTCCAGCTACTACATGGGGAAGATGGTACCACCTACCAGCAATTTTGTGTTTGCCACGCAGTCCCAAATTACGTAACAACACACAGTCTCCAGGTTGAAGCTCTTGAGCCTTTACTTTTTTATCATGCCTCTCTTCGTTGACAAGATTTCTTTTGGTGGCCATTGTCTGGGCCAGTTGATAGGCATGGTTCAATTGAGCTTTCAGTTTCTCTACATGCTATAGGTAATTTTTGGCTAGGACCCCATCTGGAGAGACCGCAAAGTGGACATCAATGGGCAGTCGGGCCTGCCTCCTGAACATGAGGCGGTAGGGGGATAACCCAGTAGCATCATTTTTTGTGCAATTGTATGCGTGGACCAAGGTGCTAATCTTCTGGCTCCACTTAGGCTTGTCTTTGGGATGGAGGGTGCCCAGCATGTCTAGAAGGGTGTGGTTAAAACGTTCTGGTTGAGGGTCTCTCTGTGGGTGATAAGGGGTGGTTCTTGACTTCCACACCCCTCATAGAGAGAACATTTCTTTGATTAGCTGACTTTCAAAATCTCTGCCTTGGTCAGAGTGGATCCGCTAAGGGGCACCATAGTGGACGAAGAAATTTTCCACTAGCACCTTGGCCACGGTACAGGTCTTTTGATCTTTAGTTGGAAAAGCTTGCGCATACCATGTGAAATGATCTGCAACCACTAACACATTGCCAATATTCTGCTGATCAGGTTCTAAGCACTAAAAGTCTATGCAGACCAGTTCCATGGGGGTGCTGGTAGTAATATTGACAAGGGGGGCAGCTCTCTGAGGCACGGCTTTCTTGTGCAGGCAACCACTGCAGGTCTTTACATGGTGCTCAACATTGGCCCCCATCTTGGGCCAGTAGAATCGAGATCATACCAAGTCGAGAGTTCTCTCAATACCAAAGTGCCCCATGTGATTGTGGAGGGACCTCAGTACCAAATCTTTAAAGGCCATGGGCAGGACCAATTGCTGCCTGTCTACTTGACCACCACAATCAACTGCTTCTCTGTACAACAACTGATTGAGTAGCTTCAACCTGGGGCCTTCTTTAAACAACGGAACAGTTCGCAAGTCAGAGGAACGCAACTTGGACACATCTTTCCCCGCACGCAGGGCATGAAGTGTGGGCTGAATCATAGAATCTTGGTATTGAGCCCACTGAATGTTGTCATTGTCAAATTGAGGTAGTGCACAAATATCTAGAGCAGAAAAGTGGCAATAGGCAGCCGGTATGCAGGTATCAGGAGGGCCCAAGCAAGCTACTAAATAGTCCACTGTGTCCACAGACATCTGTTCATCTCGGTCAAATTTTTGGCACAAGGCTCAGATGTCAGATTCAGACAGCCTGACCCAATCACTCTTAGAAATTGGCCTTCGTGACAAGGTGTCAGCATCAATATGGTTCAGTCCTGGCCTGTATTCAACAGCATAATCATAGGATGATAAGGCAGAAAGCCACCGGTGCCCAGTGGCATCTAACTTAGCTGAAGTCTGTACATAGGTTAATGGGTTATTGTCAGTCTTCACCAATATCTTTGTCCCATAGAGGTATTCATGAAACTGGCCGACGATGGCCCATTTTAGCGCAAGGAACTCCAGCTTGTGCACAGAACAGTTTCTCTCTGACGGGGTCAAGCTCCTACTGGAGAAGGCCACTGGTCTCAAACTATCCTCATGGGCTTGATACAGCACAGCTCCTAGACCCTACAGACTGGCGTCCGTATGCAACACATAGGGCTTGGTGGGGTCAGCATAGGTGAGGATGGGGGCATGGGTGAGCTGATATATGATTTCGTGAAAGGCTGCTTCACATTCTGGTGTCCAGCGGAGCCCAAAAAGTTCACCTGTGCGGAAGTACATTTCCTCCTTTGATCGCTCATTTTACGCTCATTGCGACATGCGCAAGGAACGCTCTTGGGAGAATGGGCACTTTGGAGGTGTGCCCTCTCCTGAAATCCCCTGCTCCATTGAGCAGGCGTGGCAGTCCTGCACTGATTAGATAAAGTGTGTAGAGTGACAGCGTGGTCTTCTTCAAAGAAACCACCGCTGTCATACACAGCACCGCGGCCACGCTGCCCCTGGGCCTGCTGCCACGCTGGGAGCCCACCCCAGCGTGGGCCAACGCCCCGCATCATTTGCCGATGGGGTGCCCAGTCCCCCGTCAGGTTCAGGCCCCCAGTTATTCTTCTGCCACGCTGGGAGCCCACCCCAGCGTGGCAACAAGTCCTGCCCCGCTGGCTGCCTGCCGAGGGGGTGCCCAACTCTCGCCGGCCCACGGCCCCCAGCCATCTCTTCTGCCACGCTGGGAGCCCACCCCAGCGTGGAAAACGTCCCACGCCATCTTTTTTTTTTAAACCTGTAACTGGAAAACGGTCCCACGGCGCTCTCCCAGGCCCCTCCCACAACTCGCGACCCACCCACTGCACACCCCACCTCCCCACACCCCCTCACCTCATACTTACCCTCCGAGCTCGCGACGATCTTCGTGGACCGGAACACGTCTGCACTCTTCAAAGCTGACGCGAACTGAGGAAATGCCAGTAAGCTGTATAATGGTCTAGATAGGGGTTTCAACTTATTGCATATTCAGGTATTTTGATTGATTTTGAGTTATTTCAACATGAGTTTTGGGATTCTCTCATGGAATGATCAGTCTGCGGCAAGGGTTTTCAGTCACCGCGCAGTCACTGCACGAAATCACCCTTTGGGCATGAATAATGCCATGACAGTGATATCATTCATGAGAAGGTGTCCCAAAAACCCCATGTTGAAAATTTGGTGCAAAAATTCCAAAAAGACTGTTTTACGAGCGTGTTATGCAGTTCTTTACACAGGCTCGTAAGTTCAAAATTTTCAATATTTTCACTCCAGATTTTCAACATTGCCATTTTACCACACCTTCTTATGAGTAGTACAGCTGTCATTTTTCACATCTCACCCAAAACGTGTTTCCGCTTCATGTAGCGCATAATGGCGCAGTCGGTGTGCAAATCAATGTATGGGACATATTAAGAAAATCACAGTGACACTGTTCATGAGCAGAGGTCTTAAATGGCTATGTTAAAAATTTGGTGAAAAATTCTAAAATGACTGTTTTACAAGCTGCTGTCAAGCAGTTCCCACGCACGCTCGTAAGTTCGCGAATTTTCAATATTTGCACTCCAATGACTTCCAAATACCTAAACAGCACATAGAAGCAAGCAACATTCGCTATTGACAAATGCTTGTACTTCTTTGTCACTGTTTTTTTTAAGCCATGTCCAAGTGCCAAATACCACTGCAATACCTGCAAGCGAACGTTCGGCATTGACAAATGCTTGTTTATATTTATGGTTGGTAGGAGGGTAACCCTGTGTAAGATTCAAGAGCGGGAGAATCACCTGTGAATAGTCTTTTATGAACCTGCAGTAGTAGCCACAGAACCCCAGGAAACATTGTAGTTCTTTCAAATTATGGGACTGGGGCCAAGTAGTCAGTGATTCAACATTACTGGGATCAGTATCTATCCCTTCTGCAGATACTATGTGCCCTACATACTTCACAGAGGTTTTAAAAAACTGCCACTATTCAATGGACAGCTTGAGGCTGAAGTCTTCTAATCAGTCTAGGACTTTAAACAGTCGGGTCTCATGCTTCTCTAATGTGCGCCCAAACACAATGACATCGTCTAGGTACACTAGACATTCCAGCAAGTTCATATCTCCCACCGCACATTCCATCAGTCACTGAAAGGTGTCCGGGGTGCCTGAAATCCCCTGTGGCATTCTCAGGAATTCATAGAACCCAAAGGACAGATGAAGGCTGTTTTCTCATGGTCCTCCGGGGCCATCGGGATCTGGTAATATTCGCTGCGAAGATACAATACCAAAAACCATTTGCTCCCATTCAAACAATCCAGGGCATCTTGTATACGGGGCATGGTGTATTGAACGGGGATGGTTCCCGGATCAGGGTTCGATAATCAACACACACATCCATACTGACTCAATCTTCTTACGCACAACCACAATGGGAGAAACATATGGGTTCCTTGATTCTTGTATCACACCAGCAGCGAGCATTTCCTGCAGGTGTATCCTCACATCATCTGTGTCTGCCGGGGCGAGACGTCGGGATCGCTGTTGAAATGGCCAGTCATCATGCAGTCATATGTGATGCTCTGCACCCTGGACACACCCCACGTCCCATTCTTTTAATGAAAACACTTGGTCCCTCTGAACGAGTTTCTTGCTAATTCTAGCCTTCCATTCAGCTGGCAAGGGGGAGTCACCAAAGTCAAATAAGTCTGGGGTCACTCTCTCCTTCTCACCAGAGCACTTGTTGCTGGGCAATACAGCAGTGTCAGCACAGTGTACTGTAGCTAGGGTGCACCCTCTGTTCTCTCGAATCTCCGATCTGACACATTCTGAATCTGGACCATCACTCATCATGCATAGGCGTGGGCACGAGCAGGCAAGATGCTAGGTTTGACCAATAATCCCTCTGGCAACTTTCCATCTCCTGGTGCATCCAACATTAATATTTTGTTCTTTATGTTTCTCTTTAGGCAGACTTCTCCATGGATTGTGCACTGGACATTGGGGGCCAATACCAAGGAGTCAGTTTCCTTTTTCCACACTATCCTCACTGGCTCATCTGGGTCCTCTTTATTGGGTCTCTGTTGCCAGTCATAAGCCCTTTTTACTAAGGCTGGAATTCTTAGGGCCCATCAAGTCAGCTGCCCTTGTTTCTCATGGCAGATTTGTGCTAGTCTCCCAAACATGTGGGCATTTGTTCCAGTTAACAGGGGAACCCCATCATACAGTCCGGTGAGGGACACACTAGGGCCAGTGTCTCTACTTGCTCCTCTACACCAATTACAGCTGCAGGAAATGACAACCAGAGGCGGCCATATCCTAGGTAGGGATAAGACTTGTTGCTCAACCCCCTCACATGTAGGCCTTCCAGGGATTGTAAGGGCACATCAGATAAGTGTTTGTCATACCAGTCCTGAAACACAATGGTCACTTGCGACCCACTGTCAAGCACAGCCTGAGTAGGAATACCATTCACAGCCACATTAGTCTCCATTGAAGGGACCACTATCTTGGACCAGTCTGGAGGGACAATAGCAGGGGCCAGTACAGATGACTTAGCCACAAAGAAGTTGGAGTTGGGATTTCCTGAGCCTTCACTGCAGTCGTTTCCAGCACCCCTCGGCCGTGGTTTCACTTTCCGGAGCTCCCCTTGAAATCTTCATACAACCTTATCTAAGTCTTTTGGGAACTGGCATTCTTTCTTCATATGCCCCTCCTTCCCACAATTATGACAGAGTATGCTTTCTAGAGTCTGGCGTGGCCGAGGCATCACACTGGGGGCTGAGGCGGGGGTAGCACCAACAGAAAATCGTGATTCAACCTCTGTCTGGTGTGCAGTGAGCATGGGGAGATGCCTCAGTAGTTCTCTCACTTCCATAGTCAATTTATCAATCTTTGAGCTGCTGTTAACAGGGGATGCCTGGGAGTGCACCCCAACCCCCCATAGCAGACATGCTCTGAGAGGGGTTTGGATCCATTGTACCTTTGGAATGGGCTTGTAGGGAAACGGTAGCCCTCATTTCTCAGACCTCTCGCAGTATCTCACCCCAGGGTGGATCATCCTTGCTAGTCTCCCAATGTTCAACTGGCACTGTATTTCACCCCTGAGCATCACTCACATGGGCATCCTCGGTCATCTGGGCAGCAGCAACAGCAGATACAGGAGGGCCCCCATCACCAATGTGGCTGCCTCCTCTCAGTCCTCTGAATTTCCTTCATCAGTCCGTCATAGGTAGGAGGCGCATCCAACCGAGCAGCAAGGTGTAGTCGGAGCAGCAATAATTCAGAGAATAGGGCTGACTTGAGCAGCTGGTCCAACCTATTCCGATCTAACTTAGCTGGGGCCATGCCACCTTTCTTTAGGCATTCCTGTAGCACCACTTTGATTTGAGGCACATACATGGATAAGGGCTTCCCTGGGTATTGCTGAGTGTTTTTGACCCTACCCCACAGGTCCTCATCCAAATCGGGGCTCCCATACACATTTTCCAATGCATTCAAAAAATCTTGAACAGGTGCTTCTGGATTACTAGCCTGTGTAGTGTGGATAGTAAGTTGGCCGGGGCCTCTGAGGCTTTTAACAACCCTTCTCCTATTCTCTGGTCCGGGGCATTGCCATTCTTGGATTTGAGGGGCAACATAGTCTATCCAAGTCTCACAATTGTCCTCCACCTGGGGTGTGGGGAGGGTGCCTGAAAACATCCTCAGCCGGCGATACGAGTCATGACTAATGGTGAGTACAGATATAGGGGCCAGCATTGGCACAGGCACAGAAGGCAGAGCAGTAACAGGTGCTGGAGTAGGAGGGGGTGTTGGAGAAGGAACACCCCCAGGTAGCAGGAATAGTTTCTTAAAGTCCTCTATGGTTTTCCCTTCCTCCAGCAACAACTTAGCAAATTTCTCCTCAAAAGTCTCAGATAATGGTGGCAGTTCATCCTCCCCAGGGTCTTTACTGTCTTTTGTTATCACTCTCCAGGCGGCTAGGACCTCTTCTGAGGCAATAGTCTGTGGCACTTTAGAGCTGTCCATGAGGTCACTACACTCGACCAAGGCTGTGAAAGTTTGGGCGATCAAATCAGCCTGTTGACACAGCACCGCAGGGTTTTTTAAACATTCAACTTTGGAGAGTGCTCCCTCTACAGTGTCCTTACTGGTACCCAGGGTAATATCCAGTATAAGCAGAGCATTTTGGGGGTCGATCTCCTGCCCAGTACACCACCCCACCAATTGGTATACAGCCATTTCTACTGGGGTAGCCATTAATCTTTAACAATAATGTAACCCCTAGGTGGCGCTATCCCCAAGGGCTACTACCCCTGCCTGCACAGCTAGTAGCAGGTTAAGGGGCCTGAGTTCTGAAACGGGTGCCTCCACCAAGAGGTCAGGGTTGGTAGTGGTCAAACTAACCTGGGCACAGCCCTCCGGGACACTGTAATCCCCCTCTTTCCCTTCTAGTGGCCTGAGCAATATACGATAATCACTTTCACAGTACCCCTTGTACACCATACCAGTACCTACACTGTTTGCACTTACCACCAGGGCTGGTTCCTCTGGCTTGACCTTGGGGACTCCCTGTAAAACAATGTTATGCACAGTAAATACCAACAGTACAGTACTCTTGGCACAAACTGGAACCACAGTCACGTTAAATGCCACAAAAAGTCAGATTGGATTTATTCAGGGGACTTGAACAAGGAAGGGGCGTAATCAGGTTGATTGGCTTAAAGGCTACATTAATCAAACAGTTATGCATGCGCTTCAAGTCCCCACACAGTCACATACTCTGGGTACTCAGGTAGGAAAATGGTGGCCTAGCCAGGAACATTGCAGCTGGTTGGGGCCCTGTGATGGAAGAAAAGTAATATGCACAACACACACTACTTGTAATCCGGAGCTGGAGGGCTGAGTTCATGAAAGAAAAAGCAACAAAACAATCAGATGGCAACACTTCAGATTTAGCTGTTGTTGCAGGGAGCAACCCTGATGTTTACTCACAATACCTAGTACTGAACACAGGCAGGATGAAATCGAGACTGCAGGTTGTTGAGCTGGAGTGCCCGGAGAAGCGTGGCCCACACGAATCACCAAGGCATCGTTCCTGTTCAAGTATTGAGCAGCGGGCTGATCCCCAGGCAGGTCTCTCGTCGATGGCTTTCTTTGTGCAGCGGGTAATCAGGCTGGGCCAGTGTGGCAAGGCCCAGGCCCAATGGAGATGACTTTGGATTCAGCCCATGGGGCTGGATGTGGCTTCCAGCAAGCAGAATACAGTTCAGACTACAGTGGGAAACCAAATCATGACCCACTATAAGCACACAACACATTCACATGTAAGGAAATTCCACTGTAGCAGGCAAAAGGCTCTCCGGTAGCAATTACAGAGTCTCTGCACAATCTGGGAGTTCAGAGGTGGCTAGAAGTCCAGACAGGGTGATCGCATTCAGCAAATCTTCGGCCTTCTTCAGGTAGGAGCCTGGTCACAATTCAGTGGCTCACTTCACTCTCCAAGTTCGGATTCAGTCCGAAAAAGGCACAAGTTCCCTCTCTGGGACAGCAGGCAGGCATGCAGGCCAAAACTCAGGCCTTTCCACAGTTCTCCCACGCAAATCTATGCCGGGGCTGCTGCTTGAATCATTCAAGCTGTTATCTCTTCACTTCCCAACTCAGAACTGAAACTAGCTGCAGACAGCTTGGAAATTTCCCCAAGATCCAAAAGGTTCGGTTGGCTGATCTGTTTGTCAGTCACAACAAGGGCTCCCCCTGCAGGTTATTTTAGGTGTAAAAATGCAAAAAAAGTACAATTCCTACAAGTTTTGACCCCACCAAGCCCCAGTAGGCAGGCTCCATTTTCGAGTCCCAACAGTACTGGTTGGCCCATTCTGACAGTCCCAGGCCAAGTTGGTGGAGATAAACAGAACAGTACTTGCTGCAAAGAAGGCAGGTTAGAACAAACTGCAGTATTATTACTACTCTAACAAATGATCAGCAAACAAGCACATCTTCTAACAGAGCTCCCTTTTAGATTAATTAAAACTGCAATCCAGGCAGCTCTTAAAGAGACAGTACACAGAGGATATACAGGCACTCTCTAGCAATACATTTAATCTGCTAAAACGCAAAACACTAGCCTGGCAGTGAGCATTTAGACAAGCTCAAGGAAGACTTTTCAGGAACCCCCATTTGTAGTGGGGTTACAAACTTCACTTTTTTCCTCTCTAAATTATCCTATCAGGTCAGGACCCCCTCCAACACACACACCTGCTGCCTTGGGAGCTCCAAAACACCGCCACTTAGACTAGCAGGTCAGGACCCCCTGCAACACACACCTGCTGCCTTGGGAGCTCTGAAATGCCACCGCTTAGACTAGTAGGTCAGGACCCCCTCTAATACGCATACCTGCTGCCTTGGGAGCTCTGAAACACCACCACTAGCAGGTCAGGACCCCCTGCAACACACACACCTGCTGCCTTGGGAGCTCCAAAATGCCGCCGCTTAGACTAGTAAGTCAGGTCCCCCTTCAACACACACATCTGCTGCCTTGGGAGCTCTGAAATGCCACCACTTAGACTAGTAGCCAGTAGTCACCATTGCCTGTGAATATGATTATTTTTCATTATTTGACTCCTAGTACCTTGGACAAGATTACTATATTACATTTTCTTTTCCAATTGTTTAACCAGGTGAGACACACTAAGCTGAAAGCTTGTTTACAGGTGCAGCCTGGGAGCACAGGGAAGTTAAGTGACTTAAACAGGATCACACAGTATGCAAGTGAGGGCTGTGTCCCTGAACATAACTATCTGCATGGTTTAATATTACTATGTCAAGAATGCAACTTAACCCCAAGAGCAGGCCAGGGTATACTGGGCTGAAGGGAAATGGCTTGAAACTTGCTACGATGAATATCTGCAGCCTAATTCCAAAGATGCCTCAACTGCAGGCGTGGGCCGCCCTACATAACCCTGATATACCTTGCCTGACTGAGACCTGGCTATCCACCCGGGTCAAGGATAATGAGATAGTGCTCCCAGGTTACAATACTTTTAGATGTGATAGGAATGGGAAAGAGGTGGCAGCTGTCTCATTTATTTACGAAACACCCTACAAGGCATTGCGCTCCCCATCACAACCTGCAGTGTTGACCATGAGCTATTTGCAGTTAGAATAATTTTTGGTGAATATAAAAAGTCTCTGGTCATTGCATGCATCTACCTCCTGCTGAAAATGGCCAAAGACGGTCTAATTAAACTACTAGGGTCCTTGACTGGCGTTAACAACAACTGTGAGCTCATCATGACTGGTGACTTCAACATCAGTTGGCTCAGTAACGAATCGACCAACCAGAAGGATACCATAACCAGCTCCCTCCTCATACAATTAGTCACAAAGCCCACTAAAATGAACCATAAGACCAGTAAGCACACGTTCCTGGACTGGCTCCTTGCAGGCTTAATTGACAGGATTACCGATATCTTGGTACTACCGGATTTGCTAAGCGACCACTCCCCTATCACCTGTCTGTGGTCCAATAAATTCAAAAAAGTGCCACCTGTCTTTGTGAACAGCAGAATTCTCAGGAAAGGGCAGCTCTCAGCTTTCAAGGAGGTGCTTTCTCAGATTGATTGGTCTCCCCTTAAGGTACTGCATGACCTTGACATAACACTCCAGTACTTTATTGATAACTTTAATAGCATTTGTGACAGATTTGCTCCATTTAAAAAAAGAAAAACACATGGCCATAACAATGGGTGGATTACTAATGACCTTCTAGATCACATGAGGGAAAGGGACAACCTTTGGTATCAAGCCAGGGCCTCCAGTAAGCCCAGTGACCTTCAAAGATACAGGGCAGCCAGAAACAAATGCACACATCTCATCAGGAATGCTAAGGCTAATTTCTACAAGGATCAATTGGAGAGAACCTAGGGTGATGGGAGGTGGTTTTGGGACAATGTAAAGGCACTCACAGGGAAGGATGACAAAACACAGCCATCACTGCTAAACATTAATGGCACAAATACCATGGACCCCCACACCATTGCCAAGGAGTTCAACTCCACCTTCACGGATCTTAGCTCTGTTCTACCAGCTGAATACCTCAAGCCTATCAAAGTTGATAATAGACACGCACCGGACATCAACTCGCACCCTCAATTTTACTTCAAGAGAGTCACTGTCAAAGAAGCACTGGGCTATGTTAAAAAGGTCCTGTGGAAAACCAGAATGGGGTCTGACAACATTGACATGAAACTGCTGAAACTGGCAATCAACAAAGTCACTGCTCCCATCACTATGATTTTCAATAAATCCCTCCAGCTCACCAAATTCCCTTCTCCTTGGAAACAAATCCTGGTGACCCCGGTGCATAAGGGAGGCGATAGGTCACTGACCACAAACTACAGGTCCATCTCTATCCTCTCCCCCTCTCTAAAGCACTGGAAAGGATTGTGGCAGACCAATTTACTGACTATATTCACAAATACCACCTGCAATGTCCCCAGCAGCACGGCTTTAGGAAAGTCCACAGCACAGACACTGCTCTGGTGAATTTCACTGAGTATGTCCATAAGGCACTGGATGAGGGAAAACTGGTTGGGTCCATCTTCATTGACTTAACAAAGGCATTTGACACAGTCTGCCACCCACTCCTCTTGTCTCAACTGCATGCCCTTGGTGTTTCCCCAAATGCCACTCTATGGTTCCAGGACTACCTAGCCTCCCGGTCTCAAAGGGTCAAGCTAGATCACTCCATATCTGCATCCAAGGAAGTCTCACTAGGGGTGCCTCAAGGGTCCATCCTGGGTCCACTTCTCTTCAACATGTTCCTGAATGACCTACCCGATGCCTGCACTAGCAAGATCATTCTGTACGCTAATGATGCTGTCCTACTTAGCTGTCACTCTCACATAGAGCACCTACAGGCCGAGCTACAATCATCCTTCCAGCAAATGGAGACCTGGTTCTACTCCCAAAGGTTACTACTAAACTACAAAAAAAACAAGACGATGCTCCTCTCTAGCCTCCAACTAAAAAGGAGATGCCCAGAACTAACAATCACAAATCACCCGACTGCCCCACTGGAACAGATTCACTCCTTCAAGTAACTGGGTCTTGTGGACGATAGCCTCTCATATGTTCAGCACATTGACATGGTGGTGAAAGCTGTTAACACTAAATTAGGGATCTTGTTTAGGCACAAGAAAAGCCTAACTGCTGAAGCCCTCCAGCTTTCAGTGTCCAGCTCTGTCCTCTCCCTGGTCGACTATGGGCTGGTGATTTATGGCGCTGCCACTGATACAGCCCTCAAAAGGGTTGCCACTGTCCTTTATTTATTTATTTATTTGCTTTTGGTAACCGGGTGAGCGCACTAGGCATAGCAATGCCTATTTTCAGGTACGACCCTGGAGAAGACAGTTTAAGACATACAAAATTAAGCATACATGTGACGCAGCACATGATATTGGTGAAACACAGTGAGGAGTGCAGGCAGCTAAATACAACTGGAACAATAAATTCAAAGAGTAGTTCACATTAGGAATATTTAGAGGGAGTGTTGCAATGGAGGCAAAACTGGAGAATACATCTAGGTAACAAGCACAACTAGAGTTACACAGTGAGTGAAACAGGCATTAGCAACGAAAGGTTTATACAAAACAAAGTACAGTAAGTGCCAAATTGAGGTTGGGATGATAAGAGAGAGGGAAAGGTGGAGAGAGTGAGAGGTGAGGGGAGAAAGTAGAGGGGAGGAGAGATGGGTAGATAGGGAGGTGGGGAAAGAGACGTAGAAGAGTAAAGTAATATAGTGAGAGAGAGGGGAGATGGTGAAGTCTAAGGTGGATTAAAGCAGGTGCATTGGCTGATTAACAAGGCTTGCAGTCTATTGCTAAATGCTGACAACTTCACGCACATTTGTACCTTGTATGGTCTAGCTCACGTACTACCACATCAATCCAGAATCAGATACCTAACTTGCCTGCTAGGGAGAAAGGCCATGCTCACCCTAACCCCTACCTACATTGGAGACCTGGTAAAGGAAGCAAGCTCTAAATACAGCACACGAAGAACAGTGACAACACAGCCTGATGTCCCATTTCGTAGAACTTCCATAGCACAAAGATCCTTCATGTACCGAGCTCCACTATGGCTAAATGAGACCCCTGCTGCAGCTCTTAATACAACAAATGTTCAGTCCTTTAAAAGAGAACTGAAGCAGTACCTGCTGAACTCAAATGCCTGCGACTGCCTTACCTGAATCCATATCTTCAACCTGGATACCCCCTCTTAAACACCTCTGACTCCCTTACCTGAGTCCATATCCTCAAACTGGATACCCCCCTCGTCTGTCTGAGCTTTCCTCCTGTTTTACGTATCCTGAACCCCCACCTGCCATTCCTTGCCACACCCCAGCTCCTCCAACTTCCTCCCTCCATACTCCCCAACTCCTCCCTTTCCACCCACTGTCCTCTAAATATTCTCCTTCTCACAATCTCTCTCTCTCTCTCCCTCCCTCTCTTTTCTCTCAAATCTACCCTCATTCATACTCTTCCCTTTCTTTCTCCTACCTTTCCGATACTCTCCTCAACAGGCCCCCCAGGGCAGTCACGCCGTACGTTGCTAATTGGGAAACCTCATTTGCACTCTCCCCCCTTGCTTTCTCCTACCCTTTCCGATACTCTACCTTGACAGGCTCCCCTGGAGCAGCTATGCTGTATGTTGCTAATTGGGAATCTCCTCCCGCTGTTTAATTTCAGTCGTCTAGGTTACTCAAATGTATTAATTATCTATTTTCTGTGTTACATAGCAATCTTATGTTTTGTGTTAACTGTCAAGTTTTTGTTATGTCTCTGCTGTTTTACATCCTGACGTGGAACCGTTGTAAAAGTGTGTATACTCAAAGGTTGTATCCGAATTACCAAATAAATAAAAAAATCTAGCTCAGTAGGAGACAGAACAACATGACGTTTACTGCTCTCGCCTTTCAGTACTTATTTTGACTAATATTGTTAGTCTCTTTCTTTGATTTCCTTCTGGTTTTTTTCACTTCCTTTATTCTTCTTTTCACACACAGAAGTAGCCTGTTTCTTCGATCTTGCTTTGTTTATCTCATTGTCTGTTATTTTTGCTTTCTGTTGTAGAAGGTGCAGGTTCATCTTTACAATAGTGTGCATTTATCAAGGTAGTGATGCCCACTACTCCACACACACACACACACACACACACACACACACACACAAAAGTTGACATTAAAATTGTGCATTATTCTCCTTTCTGTGCTTCACTTGTGATTGGTGATTCACTGGGAGGGTGGGTGGCAAAATCATGGAATTCTGCTGTTTTACGATGGTTGTGGAACGATGCTAGCAGCTCAGCACTATTTTATAGCCATCTGTTGGGCTGCCATGGGAACGGCACTTGAGTAAAGAATTGCTGGAGGAAGCAGAAATGGCAAAATATTTGCATACTGTTTTCACTTGTATACTGCTTTAGCCTATGGTGGATCGTTAAGGTACTACATCACAAACCATGGTCTTCTTGGGAATTAGACCATGGCTGATGAAGTACCACCTGTTATATTTAGGCCAATAGAAATTCAATATTTCAGTGTGCCGATTTATGCTGTGTTACAATTTCTTTTTGACCCTTTGTTTCATCAGGGGAGCATGCTGGTCTATGATACCTAGTAACAGTTGGTTAACTTGAGCAGTTGCACCATGAATTGTAGCGGCAAGGCAGAACTGTTGCCAGTTCATTATGTCCAAATCTGCTAGAAAGTTTAGCACATTAAATTTCGTGAGCCTAGTAGTAGTAGTAGTAGTAAAAAGTTTATTTCTGATATCAGAAACTGGATAATCCAATTTAGCAAAAAGCTAATTTACAATGGGGTCCTTTTGGTAATGAATTTTTAAGGGAAATCTCATTTTAATACGCTCGCTTCCGTGCATGCGCAAGGAACGTTTTGGGAGAGTAGCACACTTTGGAGGTGTGCCTCTCCTGTTAAATCCACTGCTCAGTTGAGCAGGCATGGCAGAACTGCACCAATGGGTGCGGGAGCTGTGTATGACAGCGGTGGTCTTCGCTTCAAAGAAAACCGCCGCTGTCATACACAGCATCGACACGCGGCCCCCCCATGTCACGCCAACCCCCGCGTCACGCTTGGCTTCCCCAAATCCTTGCTGCCACGCTGGGAGCCCACCCAGTGTGGCAAACATCCCACATTGTTTGCCGACGGGGTGCCCAATCCCCATCGGCTCCACGCCCCCCACACCAAGCCATCCTTCTGCCACGCTTGGGAGCCCACCCCAGCGTGGCAAATGTCCCCATTGTTTGCCGACGGGGTGCCCAATCCCCGTCAGCTCCTCAGACCCCCAGCCATTCTTGTGCCATGCTGGGAGCCCACCCCAGCATGGCAAACGTCCCATGTCATCAATTAAAAACCTGTAAAGTAAAAACGGTCCCACGAGGTCTACCCGCCTCCCACAACCTGCACCTACCCATCAGCGCACCTGCCTCCCCACACACCCCCCTCTATACCACCTCCGGAGCTCGGGCGTAATGCTCTTCGTGGAACAGGAACACGCCTGCACTCTTCAAAGCCGCACTGCTAACTCTGAGGAAATGCCGTAAGCTGTATAATGGGCTAGATAGTGGGTTTCAACTTTATTGCATATCTTAGGCATTTTTGAATTTTGCCAATTTCAAATTAGACCTTCATGACGATGTCACTGTCAGGAGTAAGTTCAGCCCGGCAGGGGTGATTTCTCGCAGTCACTGCACAGTCACCGCGTGAAATCACCCTTTGGGCCCGGTAATGCCATGACAGTGACATCATTCATGAGAAGGGGTCTCAAAAACCCCATGTTGAAAATTTGGTGCAAATATTCCAAAAAATGACTGTTTTACGAGCGTGTGTTGCGCAGTTCCTACGCAGGCTCATAAGTTCACGAATTTTCAATATTTTCACTCCAGATTTTCAACATTGCCATTTTACCACACCTCCTTATGAGCAGTAGAGCTGTCATTTTTTATATCCTGCCCAAATCGTGTTTCTGCCCATGTGGTGTACAATGGCGCAGTCGGTCTGCGAAATCAATGTATGGGACACATTAAGAAAATCACAGTGACACTGTTCATGAGCAGAGGACTTAAAATGGCTATGTTGACAATTTGGTGAAAAAAATTCCTAAAAATGACTGTTTTACGAGCATGCGTTGCACAGTTCCTACAAACACTCGTACGTTTGGGAATTTTCAATATTTGCACTCCAGATTTTCAACATTGCCATTTTACCACACCTCCTCATGAGCAGTACAGCTGTAATTTTTCACATCCTGCCCAAAACGTGTTTCCGCCCATGTAGCGCACAATGGCGCAGTCGGTGTGTGAACTGAATGTATGGGACACATTAAGAAAATCACAGTGACACTGATCATGAGCAGAGGTCTTAAAATGGCTGTGTTGAAAATTTGGTGAAAAAATTCCTAAAAATGACTGTTTATCGAGTGTTCATTGCACAGCTCCTATGCACTCTCGTAAGTTTGCGAATTCTCAATATTTTCACTCCAGATTTTCAACATTGCCATTTTACCACACCTCCTTATGAGCAGTGCAGCTGTCATTTTTCACATCTTGCCCAAAACGTGTTTCCGCCCATGTAGCGCACAATGGCACAGTCACTGTGCGAACTCAGTGTATGGGACACAGTAAGAAAATCACAGTGACACTGTTCATTAGCAGAGGTTTTAAAATGCCAATGTTGAAAATTTGGTGAAAAAATTCCTAACAATGACTGTTTTACGAGCGTGTGTTGCACAGTTCCCACGCACGCTCATAGGTTTGCGAATTTTCAATATTTCCACTCCAGGTTTCAACATTGCCATTTTACCACACTTCCTTATGAGCAGTACAGCTGTCATTTTTCACATCCTGCCCAAAACGTGTTTCCGCCTATGTAGCGCACAATGGGGGTAACAAAAAGGTCATGCTGAAAATTTATTGTGCAAATACCAGCAATCGCACAGGGCATTAGGGTAAAGCACCATACTTGCCAAACACCACTGCAAATACCTGCAAATGAACGTTTGGCATTGACAAATGCTTGTTGAACCTTTGACACAAGCTACAACATTGTGATTGCTGATATCATTGTGGAAGACTGTAACATGGGTAAACTTGTGGGGCTCATTGGTCAATATAAGGGCTAAAGTGGAGTTCTTAGATGGTTTTATTTTGTGTTTGGCCTTGTGGGTTCATTAATTAGTTTTTCTAGCCCTAAGTCATAACAGAGGTTTTTCAGTTTACTAGATTTTTAGGACTTCCGGTCTAGATTTAGATCTCCTAATATTCTTCATCTGGGGCTGTGTTTAGAATGCTATAGATATGGTTCAAAAGTTCTAAACCACCTTTGGCTGGTCTATAGAACCCTATGACATTAACAATCTCTGTGTCTGATAGTGAGATTTTGACTGCCAAAATTCAAATTTACTTGGCACAGAGAGTGAGCTAATTTCTTTGGCCTTAACTTTATAATTAATGCAGATATCAAGGCCACCCCCCTACCCCCCGGTTAGTCTGTCCAGATGGAAATGGGTATAAGAGCGTAAAGCAGTGTCATGGTGGGACACCAACTAATTTAGCCATGTTTCTGTGAGGACCAGAATATCTGGGTTGGTGTGCAACTCAAACCTTTATGCCATCCAATTTTTTTTTTTAAACAGACTGCATATATTAATGTGTATAACTTTCAGCACCTTAAGTGATGCTAGCTCAGTGGGTGACATGACTGGGGAGAGGGTGGACCAGTATTAATTTCAACATTGCCTAGCCACCGCACTGGCATGGAGGGCTAAGGCATCTGTGCCTTCCCTCCTGCCAAGCTGGTGACCTGTGTTCATGGTGTGAGCAAGCCACTGGGGGTCGGCTGGGGAGGGAGAGGATCAAGCATCCGAAGGACAGCTCTCTTCTCTCAGGGAGGGAGGATTGGCACTCCCGCTGAATGGCTTCCCCCAGATGGAGGCCCGAGGGTAGTGCATGTCTGCTAGGTGCCAAGGAAGGGAGGGTGCTGTAGGACTTCAGCGGACATGCACGCATCTCCACGTATGCACGTCTGGCGTGTGTGCACCAGCAACAGGGAAGGGAGAAAACATGGTGGAAAAACTCCCCTGGCGACGATGATGACCGACCCTCCACAGGCTCCACACCCGGTGACCGAGCAGATCTCTGGTAAGTAAGTCCCAGTGATACTGGGGTGATGGGGCTGGGGGGATCAATCAGACAGGGACAGCAAGGGGATGAAGGACACACAACCTATATGGAAAAACTTCAACATTGCCCAAGCAGAGGAGTAATAGCAAATTCATCCTTTTACACTTAAGGAATTTGCTATGTAACATCTGTACATGTTGGTCTGTTTTAGTTTTAATTCCTAGGATAGTGTCAGTGGCTCAGTAGGTAGCACACTCGCCTCTGAAGCCAGGAGATCAGAGGGCTGTGGGTTCAGTTCCCACATCTGGTACTTGGGTTAATATCCCAATACTGACACTGTAGTACAGCATGAGGGGGGTGCTGCACTTCTGAGGTGCCATCTTTCAGATGAGACATTAAACCAAGGTCCCATCTGCCTGGATTGGTGGTAGTTCAGGTGGATGCTAAAGATCCCATGGCACTTATCGAAAAAGAGTAGAAGAATATTTTATTATAACAGCAAAACAAAAAAATACAAACAGTGTTAGATTCACACTCACAAACCATACAATAGTCCTAAAAACTTGAACAAAAAAAATAAACAGAAAGGAACAAAAGAAAAGAAAGACATTCTCTCATCATATACTTCACTGCCAAGAATACATTATTTCTCCATATACAAATAGGTAAATAACACAATTAGTTATTTCCTCTCCCCCAATACTCTGCAACTGCGGTGGGGCTAACTCATATATACAGCTTATAAGAATCCACGTGAAGCCTATATGATTTTATATCATTACTGTTTTATACTTCTGCCACAATATTACCCGTCTCATCCAATCTTATCTTTCAAAAAAGGCACAGATGTCCACCTCACTATCCACACATTGTGAAACAGGGTTTTCTTTTCCAAAATGCATTGTTTTAACAAGACATTTTCTATTCTACCCACCACCTGTTTTGAATCCTGATAGACATAGAAACATAGAAACATAGACTTTGATGGCAGATGAGGACCTCTAGGCCCATCTAGTCTGCCCATTTCCCTACCTACAGGATAGGCCGCAGATCCTAGTTAACCAACAGCCTATTTCTTCCTACCCCCCCCCCACAAGAATTACCTTATGTCTGTCCCATGCATTCTTGAATTCTCCCACAGTTTTAGACCCCACAACCTCCTCAGGAAGGCTGTTCCTGCATCCACTACCCCTCTGTGAAATAATACTTCTCACATTGCCCCTGAATCGCCTCCTTCTATCTTTAAATTGTGTCCCCTTGTTCTTGCAAGTCTCTTTTCTGAAAGATGCTACCCTCTTGGACTTTGTTGATTCCACTGAGGTACTTAAAAGTTTCTATCATGTCCCCCCTCCTTCTTTCCTCAAGGGTATACATGTTAAGCTCCTTTAGTCTCTCCTCACACGGCTTCTCTTGCAGACCCTGCACCATTTTAGTTGCCCTCCTCTGGACTACCTCTATCCTGTCTATGTCCTTGCGGAGATGGGGTCTCCAGAACTGGACACAGTACTCCAGATGGGGTCTCACCAACTGTCTGTACAGAGGGATAACAACTTCCTGTTTTCTGCTGATGATGCCTCTCCCTATACATCCCTGTAACCCCTAGATGGCGCTATCCCAGGGGCTACCCCCGCCTGATTTGCCACCAACAGGTTGAGGGGCCTGGATCCGATGGCGGGTGCCTCCACCCAGAGGTCAGGGTTTGCAATAGTTAAACTAACTTGGTCACAGCCCTCTGGGACACTGCAACCTCTTTTCTTCCCACTAGTGGCCCACACAATATATCAGAATTACTTTCACAGTATACACTACCCCAGGACTGGTTCAGGCACTGGGACCTCCTGTAAAATAAGATACAGTGCAACAATCACAGTACAATACTTTAACATAGACAAATACCTCAGGCAGTATAACTTTGCTGAAACAAGTAGCTCTGATTTATTTACGGGATATAACAAGGACAGGGGGAATCAGGTTAATTAGCTTATCACTTTACTCATCTATTTATGGCTCTGTGCATAGGCTATCCCTACCAGTTACTGTCCCTGGGTACCCAAGCCCTAGTGGCTAGTCCAAACCGTGGCAGCTGGTAGGGGCCCTTTCACACAGAGAAAATAAAAATTAGTTAAACAGTCAGCAGTACAGTAATTCCATTTGGATTCAATGTGGCAATTCAAAAGGGAGCGACCCTGAATTAGTACTCACGACCTCCAAACAAGATAGGTCCTTCAATGTCAGCAGGGCTACTCTTGAGCTCCACGAGACTCCTCACACATTTATATGGCAAACTGCAATAGGCAAAAGTCCTTTAATGGCAGCAGGATTCACTTGAGCTACACAAGCCTCCTCACACATTTATATGGTGAACAGTAACAGGCAAAAGTCCTTTAATGGCAGCAGGATTCACTCGAGCTACACAAGCCGCCTCACACATTTATATGGTAAACAGTAACAGGCAAAAGTCCTTTAATGGCAGCAGGATTCACTTGAGCTACACAAGCCTCCTCACACATTTATATGGTAAAAAGAAAGTACTATACCAGGCAGGCTGCTTCTCTATCACGATCGCAATTACTGCACAATACCCGGGAGAACACACAGCAGATTCAGTTCCTGACAGACCGAGTGCAATTCAGCAATTTCTCCAGTCTTCTACAGGGTGAGCCTGGTTTCTACTCTTCAGATATCCATTGATTCTCTTCACAGGACAGATTCAGTCCTAACAAGCAGTTACACAAGCTGCAGACCGGAACTCGGGGCCTTACACGTGTTTCCCAACTAAAACTGCACACCGAAAAAACACAGGGCTCCTTCCCTCTTCACTGCCAGAGCTCAACTGAAACTCCAGCAGACAAAACCGGGCACTTCCTTTGAGTTCCTCCCAGTTCTTGGCTGGATTGGCTGTCACCACAATAGACTGTCCCTGTTGGTCCAAAAAGGCGCTAAGTCCAAACTACATCTCCCAGAGTCACTGCCCATACAATCCTCTTGTGGCTGGCTCAGATTACGAGTCCAAGTTCTGATTCGTCCAAGGCACCATTTTAGAGCTACCTTAACCCACACTGATTGGTCCAGTTCAGCAGTTCAAAACTAGAATGGGAACTAGGCAACACAGTTCTGACTGCAAAGAAAGCAGGTTAGACAAACTGTATTTTCATTATTACTCTAAATGATTTCTGGCAAACAGTTACATCTTTTAGATAGGTTCCCTTGCTCTCCTAGTGACTGCAAAAATGGAGTGAATTGGCAGCAGCTCGAGTGGTACTCAAGCAAAGAAACACACAGTCCCCCCATACAAACTAATTATGTCTGCAAGCAGACAGCTCTTAAAGAGACAGTACCAGAGGCTCTAAAAACACTCACAGATAAATGGCTTAAACGCCAAACACCATTCAGGCTTGGAGCATTCAAGCAAGCTCCTGGAAGTCTTTTGGGAACCCCCATTTGCAGGGGGGTTACATCCCAGTATACACCCAGCCCTCCCTACTGCCTTCTCACATTGCTTGCTAACCTTAAGGTCGTCTGATATGATTACCCCCAGGTCCCTTTCCTTTTTTGTTGTTGTTACTACCTCCCCACCCATTGTGTATTCTTCCCTGGGTTCTTGTTTCCCAGGTGCATTATTTTGCACTCTTTGCATTGAACTCTAGCTGCCATACTTGACCATTCCTCCAACCTTGCTAAGTCCCTTTTCATCCTTTCCACGCCTCTTGTGTATCAACCCTGTTGCAGATCTTTGTGTCATCTGCAAAGGCATACTTTTCCTTCCAGTCCCTCTGCAATGTCACTGATGAAGACATTAAAAAGGACTGGACCCAATACTGAACCCTGCAGTACCCCACTAGTAACCCCCCTTTCTTCAGAGTGGACTCCATTTACAATTACCTTCTGTGTCCTGTTGTCCAGCCAATGTTTTACCCAGGCTACCACCCCGGGTCCCACTCCCAGGCTGGTTAATTTGACTATTAATCTTTTGTGTGGGACTGTGTCAAATGCCTTGCTAAAGTCTAGGTAGGCCATGTCCACAGCCCCTCCCTGGTCTACTACTTGGTCACCCAGTCAAAGAAATCTATTAGATCTGTCTGACATGACCTTCCCGCTGTGAACCCATGCTGCCTTGGGTCCTGTGCTCCACTGGCCTCTAGGTACTCAACTATTCTTTCCTTCAGAAGTGACTCCATCACTTTCCCTACCACAGAGGTCAGACTGACAGGTTTGTAGTTTCCTGCCTCTGTCTTGGTCCCACTTTTGTGAAGGGGAATCACATCCGCCTTCCTCCAGTCCTCGGGTACCACACCATCCTCCCATGATTTATTAAAAGAGTAGCCAGTGGTTTCACTAGTTCCTCCTTAATTCTTTTAGAATTCTGGGGTGAATTCATCAGGACCCATTGCTTTGTCCACCTTCAGTTTTAGGAGTTCTTGCAGAACCCTTTCTGTGAAAGGACTGGGATCGACCCCCTATCAAGAAGTGCTTCTGTTAATTGGATAGGCACTTCCCCTCCTCTTTGTGAATACTGAGCAGAAATATTCATTCAGTATTCCTGCTTTTCTCACTGTCCCTCTGCTCACCCACCGTTCATTCTATTCAGCCTCACTATCCCTCCCTTTGTTTTCTTCTACGCTGATGTACCTATAAAAGGTTTTCTCCTTCTTAACTGAGTTGGCTATCTTTTCCCAGTTTGGGCCTTTGCTATTCTGACTTCCCTCCCTGCTTCCTTCTGCCTTAACTGGTACAGCTCTCTGTCCTGCTCCTTCTGTGTTTCCTTATACTACGGAATGCTATCTTTTTCTTCCTGACTTTCACAGCCACCTCTTTGAGAACCATAGTGGCTTTTTCTTTCATTTTGATTTGTTTATTTGCTTCACACAAAGGCTTGTTGCCTCTGTGATGGCAGTTTTGATAATTCCCCATTGTGCTCCACCTCCTTCTAGCCTGTTTGCTAGTGCTTTTCTGAGGCACTCTCCCATCTTGCCAAAGTCAGCCCTCCTAAAGTCCAGTACCTCACTTTTGTATGGCTTGACTCTGTAGCTGAGTTTAACGTGAACCACACTGTTTGATGGTCACTTGTCCCCAGATGGCAACCCACTTCTAGATCTGAGATCCTCTCACTGCCCCGCTTGAGAGTCATGGAAGTCTGAGATTGCTCCCTCACGAGTGGGTTCCGAAACTAGCTTTCTAATGCCTGCCACCTGTAGGGCATCAAGAATGGCCCTGCTCTTGGATGTGGCTGCAGCAAATGTGCTCCAGTTAACATCTGGCATATTCAGGTCTCCCATCAACAGTATCTCCCCTTTCTCTGCCATTCTAAGAATGCCTTCTATCATATCCTTGTCCATTCCTTCCTCCTGACATAGGGGTCTGTACACAACCCCTGTGCGGATTGTGGTGCCCTTTCCAGTCTCCAAGGTGACCCACAGTGCCTCCTCTCCTCCCTGTTTACTCTTTTGTTCAGTTGCTTTTATCCCTTCCTTTACACAGAGAGCTACTTTCCCCTCTTCTCCCTGCCTGTCTCTCCTGTAGGTTATGTACCCTGGTATGTTAACATCCCAGTCATGGTTCTCTGTGTACCATGTTTCTGTGACTGCTACTGATATCCAGGCATCCCTCTTCCATCAAGGCCACCAGCTCAGGGAGCTTGTTGCCCAGACTACAGGCATTGGTACTCATTACCCTCCATTTCCTGATGGCCTTACTCCCTTTTGCCCCATCCCTGTCCTTCTTGCCTTTGTCACTTTCTCCATTTACCCCTGCCCTTCTCCCTATCAGCACCTCTATGTTGATGTTTGCTGCACTTACTACCGTGATTATTTGGGGGGGCTAGGATTTTCCTGCTCCTTTCCAGTGCCTCCCCCCTTCGCTAGTTTAAAAGCTTGCCAATGAAGCATTTAAACCTATCACCTAGGATCCTGGTTCCCCTCCCGGACAGATGCAGCCCATCATGCCAGTATAGGCTTGCATCACTCCAGATGGACCCCCAGTCCCCAATGAAGCCAAATCCCTGAGCGCCACACCAGTTTTTCAACCACTGATTGAATCCCATGGTGCGGAACACCCTAGCCTCTCCTATGCCATAGATGGGTAGCACCTCCGAGAAGGTTACCGTGCGTGCTACTTGACTAAGGCCCCTCCCCAATTCCACAAACTCTTCCTGCACTTCTCTAATCCCTTTCTTGGCCAGGTCATTTGTCCCTAGGTGGACAATGACATCCAGCTCCTTCCCCTGTGCAGCTGCTCTGGCAATCCTGAGGATTCGCTCCCTGCCCCTCCAAGCCATGGCGTCAGGCAGGCACCTTACCTCCCTCTCCCCTTCCTCCCTCAGTTCTACCTTCCTAACAATGGAGTCCCCCACCAGGAGTTGTTTCTTTCCCCTGCAGGGTCCCCTGCCACCCTCCTGTGGGTCTCCTTTGTGGAGGTTCTCAGCATCCTCCTTGGTCTCCACTGTGGGTGCCTCCATAGAGGAACCACACTTTGCCAGAATGGCATAGGAATTGTGGAAAGGTACAACTGGAGGGATGCGCCTCTGTTCCACCATCCTCACCCTCCCTGAGCCCACTGTGGTCCAACCCCCTCTTTCTTAGCAACCTCTGAGGCAGCGGCAGTGGCACTGGTGGTCCCTGGATGGAAGAGGAGGTCCCACAAATCCTGGCCAACTCAGCCTGGAGATGAGCAACCTCCTCCTCAGCCCAGAGAGGTGCCTGCAGATGGGACAATACCGCATCCTCCAGAATGTCTCCCAGAAGACTGCTGCTCCACAGCCACTGCATTGCACCACTCAATCATGTCTTATTTCTGGCCCTTAACTGTTTGCAATCCTTACTCTTTCCTCTGTTTTTTCTCTCTCTCTCCTTACTTTCTGCCTGTGTGCCCCTTTAAGCTCCTGATTGTCCTGTTCTGAGACAAGAATATCCTATATTTCTCAGTAGACCACTTACTTGCTCAGAGGCAGACCTCCAGCAGCTAGAGGGGCCGAGAGCTACTCTTGCCCTTCTAGGATGGTGGGCCCTGGTTGTTCTGTGATCACTCACTTCCTGCCCCTAAACAGGAAGTTCCTGTTGTCAGTCAAATCCTGTGCCTATAAAAATAGAACTAGCTTTGGGTGGGGAGGTGGAGGGGAGGGAAGGAGGGCAATATAGTCCCAGCAGAGAAGTTCAGTCATACAGCAGTCCTTTCTCCTGGTGCCTTCTGCCAAGCTATTAGCTGAAACTTTCTAAGGCAGTCTTTAAATGTAGCTTCCTGCTAGCTAAGTCACTCCCCCTACTTACCAGATTTTTCTACAAGTGATTTAAACCTCACAGCAGTTAAGTCCTTTCAGTTACCTGAGATTTACACCTAGATAACTCTTCAGATACCCATTCAGTTCAGTTAACCCAAATACACACTTTTTTTTTTGTATGTTAGTTTTTTTACCCTAAATTAAAGGTCCAAATACAAAAGTTCTTCTACTTTAATCCCAGCAGAGAAGTTCAGTCACACAGCAATCATTTCTCCTGGTGCCTTCTGCCAAGCTGATACATTTGCTGTAATATAAAACTAACCCTCTTTTGCCATAAAATATATTTTATACAGGTAAATATCAGTCTTAGAATCCCAACATTAAACCCTACTAGTCTAGTCGAAAAAACCCCAATTGCTTCCTTATATGTCAGATGTTTCCATACTGGATTGTTCCAACTATACGATACCGTTTCCCAAAAATCCATCACGTAAGGGCACGTCAATAAAAAAATGATCCATCGTTTCCTCCTGTGCTATACAATAAGGTCTTGGACACATCCTTTCTTCCTGCAGTTTATGCTTTGCATTCCTTTTTACGTTCAGCTTTCCATAACAGCTCAGCCAAACCACATCCGACATATGTGGGGGAGTTAATTTATCCTTTAGAGTATCTAGTAACAGATCATATTTGCTTACAGACCCACCTTTAAATATTGAAGTTTCAATAAAAACATTGGCTTGAATAGTACAGTAAATTTGCTTCCTAGGATGATTCTGTATTTGACCCACCGCCACCTTCCATCATCACATTTTCTTTATTGCCGGCTTCACATACTCGGGGTTCCTTCTTAATACTCCCAACAGATCCCCCCCAAACAGAAAAGAGAGGTGCCAACCATAAAGTTCCAAAAATGGTCCATGGTGAGGCACTCAAGGTCACAGGACTGATGAAACTCGCATTCATAAATGTACTGAAAAAGAATGCAATAGGGTTAACTAAGTTTAGACCTCACTGCTGTACTAGTAAGTATCAAATATTCCTCTTAATAGGGCTCAAGCTTGCTTCCCCAAATTATTTGGAATACCAAACTTAATAACTGTACCTCCAATTCCTCTGGTATCAGACAAACCACACTCAAATATGTGAACATAGGGAGTAAGAAGGTTTTAATTAACAGTACTTTTTTCAGTTTAGTTTGTCGCCATTTCTTCCATATTTGAACCTTACTTGTAGCATAATCCAATTTATGTTTCCAATTTAAAACCCCATTACTTCCTCGCCCAAAATATACCCCCAAAATTTTTATGGGCTCCATAGAAATTGGAATTCCCTGGCATATACCCACTGTAATAGACTGATTACTTAATGGGTATACTTTACTCTTATTTTTATTTATACTTGCTCCAGCTATTTCTGAGTAATATTCAATAATTTTAAATGCTTGATTGCCCGAAGCCAAATCAGCTACAAATAGACAGATGTCATCTACACATGCAACAGTCTTTACTTCTATAATTTATGACCATTTTTTGGTGTTATTCCTCTGATTCTCTGTTCCCTGTTTAAGGAGCGCAGTAATGGATCGAGACAAAATATATACAACAGAGGGCTCAATGGACAGCCCTGTCTTACTCCTCTAGAAATTGGTATGTAGGATCTTAGATGTCTATTTATCAAAGGTATGACTGATGCTGCCTTATAGATAGTCATCACCCACTGACAAAAGACGTCTTATACCATAAGATGCCAAAACCTTCATGATGAAGTCATGTGGAACCCTATCAAAAGCCTGTTCCTGGTCAAGAGTTAGTAAATACCCAGTAATAAGCTCTTCCTTCCCCTGGTCTATCAATTCCCAAATCAACAAGAGATTATCTGTAATAGATCTACCATGCACCGAACATGATTGAGATAGTGAGATCAAGTAGGGGGCCAACATAGATAATCTATGTGCCAAAGTTTTCATTAAAATTTTGATATCACTATTCATCAAACTCAAAGGTCTCCAATTTTTCAATAATCTCTTATCCTGTTTTTTTTTTATAGATAAATATCTGTATTGCAACACTTACATGAAAGTCAAGTTTCTCATGATCTAATACCCAATTAAAAACTTCTACCAACACTTCTAACAAGATATGTCCAAACGTTTTATATAATTCTGCTTGTAGCCAATCTAATCCAGGAGCTGTATTATTCTTTAAGTTTTTAATAGCCCATTCAATTTCCTCCTTCGAAATTGGGGCCGTTAAGGAATGAATCATATCTTGCGGAACCATTGGTACTTCACTAGATCGTGTAAAGTATGATATTGCTTTCTCTTCCATCATCGGGGCTGAATACATATTACCTAAGTACCTTCTTACTTCCTTCATAATCTCCAGTATATTAAATACCTCCTTCCTCTGTTGGTCAAATACAGATGTCATTGTCCTACTATCTGCCCTTGTGGTGCAGATAACCAAAGCATCCCCAAAAGCTATTTTCCCAGGTGTGCAAATTTTTTGTTCCAACAACATAGAGGAAGCTCTAGTATACTGTAATTTTTCCATATCCTGTTTTACTTTCTGTACTTGTGATGACAAATTCACTTGTTGCGTGCTTATAATAGAATACAGCCTAGCCAACTGTGATCTTAAAAGTAAATATTGTTTGTATCTGTTTAGTTGCTGAATCAAGGACATCGAGTGCAACATCTGTTATAATTCTATTTTTGTCTCAACCCACCATAAACTTAAATCATCCTCCAACCCGGCTATTGACATCCTAGCATACAATAATTCTGTAATCTGAGCAACCATCCCTTGGTCTTCTAATAAAATTAAATTGAGTTTCCAATATCCTCTCCCATAAGGAACTTTCTCATGCAATCCCAAGGTGGCTGTAAGCAGAACATGGCCTGATGTTTCACATGGAATGGTACTAGTATCATGGGTTAGAACATTTTTTGATGTAAACACAAAATCAATCCTTGTGGAGGGAATCCCTTTAAAGAAAGTGGAGCCCCCCTTTCATTCTCTGTCCTATAGACATCCACCAACCCCGTAGTTTTAAGAATGTCTACTAAACAAGCCATGTCACAATATTCTTTGTTTGTAGAAGTGCCACTGTCCTGTTTAGCCACTACACAGTTAAAATCCCCCCCCCATAACATTTTTTTGTTGTAAATAAAAAGGTTTACTATCCTGAAACAACTCCACCCTTGCCTTTTTCATTGGAGGAGCATAAACATTTATGACCCTCCATGCAGCATTATTGCACACAGAATCAATCATCATCACTCTCCCAGGCCTAATAGCAAGTAATTGTGATACCTTAAAACCATCACCTCGAAACATGATAGCAACACCATCACACATGTCCAGGCCAAAGGAAAAGAGAGCCGGGCCTACACACCACAATTTCTGGGCAATCTGTGTTAAGAATGTGGAATCAAGCCTAATATCCTGTAGGAGACCTATATCAAATCTTTTTTTTTTATTTTTTATTTTATTGAAATCTAGGATTACAAATACCTTTGAGCAGGAACTGCCCGTTTACAAAGGTTCCACGTCGAAGGAATGTTGGGTATACATACTACAAAGGTTGATATAATAATACATAGTTACACAATAAAAAGAAGCAAGAGACTGAGGCTTAGGAAATTCCAGAAATTCAAAATGTGCCAAATGTTAGGTAGCATGATATACCAGCCAAGGCAATCTTAGAAATAAGCGCTGCAGATGAGGGGTGGGTATGCAGGCAAGAAGGCCGTTGTCGGAGGGTAGAGGCGAGGGTAAGAGCTCTAAAGGGAGGGAGGGGAGGGATAAAGTCAGGAAATGCCCAGGGAGAGGGAGAGGGGGCAAGGGGGTGGGTAGGTAGAAGGAGGCAAGGTGGGGAAAGGTAGCTGTCGAGACTGAAGTGGAGGGCAGTAAGCGGAGGGCCCCTGATTAGGCGTGGCAGTCACAACGACTAGTTGAAATGAGATGAAGTCAGAGTTGTCTCTTAAAAGGGCCAAAAGCAGCAGCAGTAAGAGTTTCTTTGTTGAGAGTATTGTAGCACTGTGGTGCTCTGTGGGTAAAGACCCTCTGGCCCATCGTAGTCCGGCATCTGGGGACAAGAAAGGTTAGTTGTTTTGAACTTCTAGTTCACTGGGTGCTGTGGTGGTCAATGAGGAGCTTTTCAATGCCCGGGGGCATGACCCAGAGGAGGACCTTTTTGGCTAAGAGGCAGGTTTGATACTGTATCCATCTGATGAGAGGAAGCCATCCTGCCCGAGTGTACAGGTCACAAGTGTGTGTAAGTCAGTCAGCCCCAGTTAGCAGCCTGCATGCTTTGTTGAGTGCAAATGTAATTCTGCGGAGGGCAGAGGCGGAGGCAGCGCCATAGATTGCTAGCCCGTAATCGATGATGGAGGTGACAGAGCTGTTGATAGCCAACCAGAGAGTGTCAGGAGTCATGCAATGTTTGTGCCTGTACAGCAGGCCTGTACGGATGTTGGTGGCTTTGGCAACAGAATCTATGTGCCGATGGTAGGAGAGTGAGCGGTCCAATGTGACACCTAGTTATTTAAAATCAGGAACATGTTCAAGTAAGGTCCCTGTTTGGTTTAGGATGGTGAGGTCACGGGATTTGTACTTACTCCTGACATTGTAGAAGGTCATAACCTTTGTTTTGCTGTAGTTCATGACCAGTTTGTGTGACTTGAACCATTCTTCGATGCGCATGAATTCAAGCTGTAATAGTTTCTCGAGGAGCTCTGCGTTTTGGTGGTTGGTGAACATGACAGCATCATCAGCGTAGAGCAGTAATTTCTGGTGGCAGACACTGGGAAGGTTGTTGAGGAAGAGGCTGAAGAGTAGTGGCCCCAGGATGGACCTCTGTGGGACCCCTTAAAGGACTGACTTTTCTTCCGAGGTGACACCAGCAATCCTAACTCACTGGACCCTCTCCCCAAGGTAGCTTGAAAACCAGAGCAGTGCTTCATTGGAGAGCCCAATATTTGATAATTGCTTGAGTAGGAGTGGGAGGTTCACAGTGTCAAAGGCTTTCGTAAGGTCGATGAATACTGCCCCTACACAGTTTCCTTGATCAAATGTGGTATGGATGAAGCCCGTGAATTCTAATAGTGCAGTGGTGGTACTGTGCCCTTTTTGGAAACCATGTTGCTCAGGACACTGGATGTCGTATTCTTCCAGGTACTCGACTAGTTGGTCTGAGGCGATGCACTCCAGGGCTTTAGACAATGGAGGGAGGATGGAGATAGGTCTGTAGTTGGAGTGCAGTGATTTGTCTCCACTTTTGTGTACCGGTGTGATGGTCGCCTGTTTCCAGCGAGATGGGAACTGGGACATCCTTAGTGATAGGTTGAGGATCTTTGTGAGGGGTTCAAGGACTTCTTCAAGGACAAGCGCTAACAACTTCAGGTCAAGGGAGTCACCGCTGTAGCCTCTGTTGCAAATGGCCTTCCGAATATAGGTTCTGGCTTCATGCACTGGGATCTCCTTGAAGTAGAATTGTGAGGCAGGGTGAAGGAGAGGAGCAGTGGCAGGAGGGTTACTACCAGAGGGGGCATCGAAGAAATTAGAAGGGAGGACACTATCCAAATTGGAGAACGCATTGTTAAAGTTGTTGGTGATTGTGTACAGGTCAGATGTTGGTGTTACATTTATGTTGAGCTTGGTGAGTGGTGACTTAGGGTCCTTGCCTGTAAGGTCTTTCAAGTTACTCCAAAATTTTTTTCCATCACCCCAGGAGTTGGAGACAGCTTCCTTGAAGTATTTGCTTTTGGCACTCCTAACTGCCCTTGTGCATTCATTTCTGGCAGTTTTATATTTGTGATCCCCCAGACTTTGCTTGTCCTCTACAACATATCCAGGCAGCGTCTGTGCTGTGGTGACAAAAGGACTAGGATCAAAACAAACAGACACGTGTGCAACATGCTCAAATCCTTTCTCCTACGACTTCTGCTTATGCTGCTCCTGCTCTCAAGACACGTACACCCCAATCCAGGACCATCTGGACAGCCCGCAGGTTTAACAAAAAAGCAGTAAGGGTCTCTCACCTTGGCATCTATTAATGCCTGCAGCATCCTCGGCAAGCTTGATCACCTCCAAACACGGATCCAAGAGCACAATCCTGATATACTCTCTGTTGTTGAAACATGGTTAAACCCTAAGATCCCAGACTCATCAGTCTCAGTTCCTGGTTACTCCTTATTCAGGCAAGACAGGATCACTAAATGTGGTGGGGGCTGTGCCATATATCTAAGGAATACCTTTTTGGGTTATGCCATTCCTTCTCCTAACCAAGGCAACTCCTCTCGGGTCCTCCCTATCAAAGTCCTCCTTGGAGCCCATAATAAGGAACTCACTGTTATCTCAGTTTACCTACCCCCAAAGGCCCAGGCCACTGGCTTCAACAACATGATGGAATACCTTAAGAGCCAGCACCTCAACTCTGAAACCATAATCCTAGGTGACTTTAATATTAATTGGCTCTCCCCGATGCCTCTGTCTATAAGGATGCAGTCACGGCACAGCACCTTAGACAACTTGTCCAGGCCCCCACCAGATGCAACTATAGGACCGGTACTCTCACACTACTGGATTGGACTCTGTCTAACTGCCCTGAACGAATCTCAAATGTTTCAGTTCTCCCTGATGCCATAAGTGACCACTCACCTAACATCTGCTCTTGGACAAATTCCATAAACCCCCTTCCAAACTAATCTACACAAGGGTAATTAAACAAGGGCACCTACCACTGCTAAAATCCCATCTAAACAGTCTTGACTGGGCTGTGATTGACGCGCTCAGTGACACTAACAAAGCTTTGGACCTGTTCATCAAACACTTTAATACTGCTTGTGATTTCTATGCACCACTGAAAAAGATGAAGGTCAAAGGATGGTCTAACCCCTGGATTACTACAGAACTTGTAACTCTACTTAAGCACAGGGACCATCTCTGGCACTGTGCACGTGATACTCCAACGCAAGGTAACATACAAAAATACAAAGCAGCCAGAAATGACTGCACTCGACAGATCCGGAATGCTAAAAGCAAATATTACAAGGAGGTGCTGACCAACACCTGGGGGGATAGAAATAACTTCTGAAACAATCTGAAAGAACTAACAGGCAAGGATCCTAAAGCACCTCCCACCATGCTCAATATTCTTGGCACTCCAACACTCGATCTTGGCACCATTACCAATCCCTTTAATAATGCATTCTCTAACCTAGATGGTGTCCTTCCTCCTGATTTCTTTGATGACTCTCCCTCCTTTACCCCCCCACGTCACCCCTCAACATGTTCATACAGTTCCACAATTCTCCTTCAAAGAGGTTTCTCCACAAGTGGCCTATAATTATATCCGCAAGGCTATCCGCAAGTCTGGGTACAGCGGAGACTCCCTTGACCTAAAACTGTTGTCGCAAGTTCTAGATGAAACTCTTGAACCCCTGACAAAAATCTTTAACCTCTCTCTAAGACCGGCCCAATTCCCCCCTCTCTCTGGAAACAGGCAACTGTCACACCGGTGCACAAAATTGGGGATAGGTCTCTTCACACCAACTACAGACCCATCTCACTCCTCCCTCCATCATCCAAGGCATTAGAACGAATAGCCTCAGACCAATTAATTGAATTCCTGGACAAGTATGAAGTCCAATGCCCAGAACAACATGGCTTCAGAAAAGGGCACAGCATCACCATGGCCCTACTGGAATTTACACGTTTCATCCACGACATGCTCGACAAAGGAAACTGTGGGGGAGCAGTATTCTTAGGCCTGACGAAGGCCTTCGACACTGTTAACCACCCTCTACTTCTCAGGCAACTATCCTCCATCAGGCTCTCCAATTATGCCATTCCATGGTTTGCTAGTTACCTCGGGAATTGGGTCCAGCATGTCAGGATCTCAGGTGTTACATCTGATCTAAAGCCAGTCCTCTCCGGAGTCCCAGGAATCCATTCTTGGCCCACTACTCTTCTTCCTATTCCTCAACAGTCTCTCTAGTGTCTGCCAGCAAAAAATACTACTTTATGCGGATGACGCTGTGCTGTTCTCTAGTCACCATGACTCCAAAATCCTCAAAACCCAACTGCAGCTAGACTTCCATCATGTTGAAAACTAGTCCAGAATGCATAAGCTCATCCTGAACTATAGTAAGACCAAAGTTATGACCTTCTGTAATCCATGGAGCAGGCACAAACCTCTTTCCTTCACTATCAAGAACAACACTGGGTACTCGCTTGAACATGTCCCGGAATTCAAGTACCTTGGTATCACTCTGGAGAGCACCCTCTCTTACACTAGGCATATTGACTCTTTTGCCAAGGCTGCCAACATTCAGATTGGTCTGTTGCACAAGCACAAGCACTGTATGTCTGAGAATGACCTTAGGCTGGCCATCTACAGTTCTGTCACCTCTATTATTGACTATGGTTTGGCCATCTACGACTCCGCTTCTACAACTGCCCTACGTAGGATCTCAATCTCACTCAACAAAGCCTGCAGGCTCTTAACAAGTGCTTCCTGGCTTACACATACCTGTGACCTCTACGCACAGACTGGCTGGCTTCCACTGCTCAATAGAATACAATACCAGACCTGCCTGCTAACCAAAAAGGTTCTCCTTGGACTCATGCCTCCTGGTGTTAATAAGCTCCTCGCTGCCTTCAGTGGTAAACAGCACACACCTAGTGCCCAACATCAAACCTTCCTGGTTCCCAGATGTCGTACATCCATAGGTCAGTGGTCCTTCACCCATAGGGCTCCGCAGTGGTTCAATTCCCTCAACAAAGAAGCACTTTCCTCTGCAGCACTTGGACCCTTTAAAACGGAATCTCCGACATTACCTCACCTCTACTTCCTGGTGTGATTGCTTCTCCTAAAGGCCTGCTCCAACCACCACCTAATTTGCTCAAAACTTGTAACCCGCCTCCGTCCTGAACACTACCCTCCATAACTCCTGCTTCTCGTTATCCCTTTCCCTTTCCATCCCTCCCCCTCCCCCACACCCCTACACCTCCCCACAAAACCTATTACCACATTCCCCTCCTAGTCCCCCTCCCTCTCTCCCTCCCTTTGACTACTGCCCTTATTCCCCTGCCGTTGACCGCCTCCACTGCCCCTTGACAACGGCCTCTCAGCTGGCCTACTTCTTTCTGTCCCCTTCTTCACTATCTCTCGCTGATAGTCCTTCTTCTTCTTAATTCCTTTCTCTGTCACCTCTTTTAGCTGCCAATATTAAGTTGCTCTCTAGTAACATTTTTTATTTTAATGTGTTACAACTGTTAAACAACTCAACATGCCTATGCTTTGATTGTATACCATTGTTTTAATGGTATACCATTTCCAACCTGTGTTTGTATGTTTCCCCCCTTCCTTTCCTGCTCAAAGGTACTTGTAATCCTAGAGTTTAATAAATAAATAAATAAAAATATCCCCAGGTTTGGTTGTTGCACGGGCACAGTGCCAGAGATGGTCCCTATGTTTGAGTAAAGTGATTAGATCGGGGGTTATCCAAGGGTTAGCTCTGCCCCGACCTTCAGCTTTTTGAGAGGTGCAAAGATATTGCAGGCCGCAGAGAAGTGGCTGAGGAAAAGGTCTAAGGCAATTGGTGTCCAGTCCAGGCGGCTTAGGTGTGTCTTCAGTAGCTCAAGGTACCCCTGCTTTAACACTCTGGTGTGGATTATTTTAGAAGGGGGCTTAATGAATTTGTTTGTCCAGGTACATGTGACATTGATCCCATCAGGGAGCACTGAGACTTTTGAGATTTGTTCAGGGTGATTAGTAAGGATCCAGTCCAGAAGTGTGTGCGACCCTGTCCTATAGTTGCATCTGGTGGGGGTGGTAACAAGCTGAATGAGGTTCTGTGCCGTGACAGCATCCTTGTAGTTTCTTTGATCTGTGATCCTTTAAGAAAGAAAAGGTTACCAGACGACGCCTAGCATTTTTAATGCTATTGGTATTTAGGGTAACTACCTTAAGTGCTGTTCCTAATACCTGAGACAGAATTCACTCTCATCCCGGGGTATCCAACCTCAAACTACTTCTTGTTCGAACACCTATTCGTCTTGTCCTACCCCTGGTGGGCCTCACAGTAGGGGGTTCCTGATCTGAATCAGAAGAAAGCCTAGTTTGAGATGAAATTTCTGAGTCACCACCTAATTCAGATTCTTGGATGTCTGCAGATAGCATTTCATATTTATTCTGTAACAAAATCAGGGAGGAAGCCTTTGCTAACTTTGGTTTGGGTTTGGTATGTGATTGTCGAAGACCTCTTTTTTTGGAAGGTAGCACCATCTCTGGTGGGGGCATATCTATTGATCCCTCCTGCCCTTGAGCCAGGGGAGTCCCTTGCTCTTCAGCCACATCTCCCCTAAGGATGGACTCTTCAGCCTCCGGCTGCATCACTTTAGCTGCTGCCATATTCTCGTCCTGGGACAGGGAAGGGGGGTGTCAGTTTGAACTTCAATTACCTCAGGTATCATCTGATTCCTTTCCTTAGTAGGAGTTTTGCCTGATGGTAAGTCTATCTGGGGTCCCTGTTGGCCAGCTACCTGTTTTCTCTGCGTACCTATGTCTTTTCTGTGCATTTGTTAATAGAGTAGCCTGGTCAGGTCTGTCTGACCTGTTATGAATCGCCCATGGACAAGCTCAATATGCATGACCCATCTCATTACATAGGTTACATTTCAAATCCCCCTGACACGTGTTGCTAGCATGACCATACTCCACACATAAAAAACATCTGAGTCTATCACATGCAGAACTAAAATGGGCAAAAGATCCACACTTAAAGCAGGTCCTTGGTTGACCTGGGTAATAACAATGACCCCTGTCCCTCCACAAAAATAAGCTGTTTGGCAGATGTACCGGGGTCTTGATGGTATTCCTCAACTGAACTTTAAATTTCCACCCCCCACCAAGTCCAAATATGAATGACATCAAAAATAGGCTGTGGTATATCCAAAACAACACAGCGTTGTTATAACCAGTATATAATGTCGTGAACAGAAACAGTTTCATTGCAAAACAGTATAGTTATTGTTTTGACTGTAGGCCTTATCAGGGCTATAGCTCTAAAAGGTATCCAGAGCTCTGAGTATCTTTTTTTCTCAAATGCAGTCCAAAATCAATCCAAGCCCTGAGGAGTCTTAAAGCTAACGTCATACAAACTGTCCCCAGACACACGAATAACTGCATACATTTCACTGGAGAAAAACCCCAGAGACTCCTTGATGAATTTCTTCCCCACATAAATTCTATCTGGCACTGTCTCCAAACCACCCACATACTGCAGTCGCATTGCATTTCTATCCTGAATTAGAGGTGGTTGGGACTGAAAAATGTCCCTTTTTCGAAATTCCTCCCATTTAGACTTTGCATTAGCCCTTGCTTCCTCATGATGGGGGGGGTTGTTCTGTATCCATGCATGTTCCCCCACGAAGGCCTCCATCCACTAGTTCCTTCAGCCCCTGAAGTGGATGTAGTACTAGAAAGACAGCACACTTTTTGTAGCCCTTCTACATTACTTTCCTCTGCCACCACGTCCTCAGAATGCAAATCCAACTCCAAATCAGGAATCATTATTTTGTCTATATCTGGGCCTTTATTTGGGTGGGGAGGGCTGAACAATGAATGTCCTCAGACCTTAGTTCAGAGTGTGAGCCCGGAATGGGGCTATGTGCTGAGTAGTGCACCCATTGCCCAGTTTGCAATTGCTTCCAGCCTGCATCCTGTAAAGTGCATTCCAGAAAACAAGCAGGTTGCTGAAGCATGGTCTCACTACCTTCACTCGTTTTCCCCCTTCCCTTTTTAAGACCCAAACTGTTCACATTTTGTCACCCTCTCTCCATATTTTCGTTCAGTGGCATGAATGTACTCACTGTGGGTGACTAAGAATTCTGCTCCGCTGATAAGAAATCCGCAGTGTCAAGTGCTGACTGCAACTCAGCTGTGTTACTGATTCCATAGACAGCGCCTGACCCACCCAGTCGCCCGGCCTTTGATGCTCCTGCGTCATTCCTCCGTGAGTCATGTTGAAACGATTCCTCCCGGTCTACCTCTTGCTGCTGTTCAAAATGAGCTGACGCTCCCTCAGGCAGTACTTTTAAAGCTGACTGCTCCAGTAAGCAGTCCACATTCTCCACTGCTACTAGTAAATCAGTTGGAACACTACCAGGATCCGCAGCACTCACGGAAGCTATTGCTGCAGGCTGCTGTAATAATGCTTGCAACACTTCGCGATTTTCCAACACATTCCTCAGCCATTCAGTGTCTTGTACCGATTCCTCATCTTGTGTAATTCAACCAAATGTGAGGGCCTAGACCCCTTCTCGGTCATTTCCACTACATTTTCGATCTCCAAGGCTGGGCCTGTAGGTGTGAAGATCATCTCACCTACAGGTTCTCCAGCTGAATGAGAAGTCACTGAGTCAGCGTCCATGTCTCCACAGCACCCCCTACTACAGAGTAGGGCAATTTCTCCGGTGTCCTGGCCAAATTTCTCCCATTCACTAAAAAAATACCACCAACAACTTAATCCGGTTCAGTTTCAGTTGCTTACCATCTGTATCCCCACTCCCCCTGGTCGCCCCTGAAAAAGGGACTTCTAGGCCTAGTGGGCTTACCGGGTCAACAAAATTCAATACAATAAAATAGAATTGTGGGTGCAGGTAAATGCAAATTTTACATCATGGGCCTGAATTACTAGCAGTGAACTCTTAATCATCAGCTTTACAAAAATCAAGTGGCTTACCAATTTTGTGGTATTTATACGCCACTTGGAGACAGACCCCATAAGGAGTGTCCACTGAGTGATTTACTGAAGGGTGAGGCTCTGGGTAGGGAGAACTCCTATATATATATATATATTTATAGCAACAGTGCTCCAGATAGCAACTTCTCTATATTCCTGCTCTAGTTAGTCTTAATATGAAAATCGTGTCCCTACTTATGGCAACTTTCTTTAGGGTAGCAAATAAGGAGCTTATATGTTATGAAAACAGATGAACACCAGATAAGTCAGCCTATGATAAAGCAACACCTTTGTGAGGATTACCCGGATTGAGTGTATCTCGGATTGGAGAATTCTGGTGACAACTAGCAGTAAAGTTGAATTAGGGTACAAGCATGATTAGCAGCTTTGGAAGCATACATATAACAACAAACATGTATAAGAACTCTTGTCTTAAATATTCTGGGGCATCATTGGTGTGGCTACTCTCACTTGAAGCAGTACTGTGGCCACTGCTCGATTTGTTGGGTACTTAGCACTAATGGATTCTTATGTATCTTACCAATAATGTGTCCATTGGCTTGAGCAGAGTAACTGGCTGCTGGCTGCCTCCCATTGGCTAGCTCCCTCCTGGCAGACTCCCTTGTTGTCCTATGCGCTGTGGTCCTTCGTGCAGAAGGCCGCAGTGCAAGGAGTAGCTTGCAATGAGTTAGTTAAGAAGGTAGTGAGTGGCCTGTCTCTGCCAGCATAGTTAAGCAGGGAGTGAATGCCCTGCCTCTTCCAGCAAAACAGTTTCCCAATTAGCTGAGGGAGCTGAGGTGGCCTGGAACGAGTTCTTAGTGTTGCTGAAAGCCCCACTCTTCTCTAGTGTTTGGTGATCATTGGGAGGGGAGGCTTAGCAGAAACAGGCACCCTCATGACCCCTGAATCCCCCGATAGGGCTATGATGCTGTGTGGCAATGAGACAATTTGGTGGGCCTCCATGAATGCCCCACCTCCGTCAGCAAAAACAGTCACCCAATTGACTGAGGGAGCTGAGGGGGCTTGGATCAAGTCCCTGGTGTTGCTGGAAGCCCTGCTCTGCTCTAGTGTCCAGCAATCATTGGGGAAGGGCTTGGCAAAAACAGGCACCCTCACGAGCCCTGAATCCCCTGATGCAGCTGTGCTGCTGTGTGGCAGGGAGATATCACTCCAACTTTTGAATTTGGTGGGCTTCCATGATTGCCCTGCCTCTGCCAGCAAAAAGAGTCTCCCAATTGGAAGGAGTTGAGGGGGGCTTAGATCAAGTTCCTGGTGTTGCTGAAAGCCCTGCTCTGTTCCAGTGTCCAGTGATCATTGGGGGGAGGACTTGGCAAAAATAGACACCCTCATGACCCTTGCATCTCATCTTATAAAGATAAGATTACCAGTTGTATAGTGTGTTGTGGAACATATAGACTGTACAATGTATGTATAACCTGCAGAAAACCTAATAAAAAAAACATTTAAAGAAAGAAACAAACACGTGTACATCACCTTCAGCTAGTGCATGATACCCTAGAACTGAGAGTCCTGGAATTCCTATGGTAGATCTTTGAGCTGAAGACAGTGGCCAGAGGACTTCAAACCTAATTTGAAAAAAAAAAATTATTCCAATTATAGCAAATTCTAAATTAAAAAGTCTGAATGAGATGAACAAACAAGAACAATAATGAAAACGCACATATTTTTATGGCATAACATGCTTTGGTCAATGCACATATTTGCCCGCTTATGTTTTTATTTATTTATTTAGTTAGTTTTTCTTGACCGGGTAAGTGCAGTAGACAAATCCTGCCTATTTTCAGGCACGACCTGGGGAAGGGGGATACAGAGGAATGCCAACTGACCTTGAACCAGATTAAGCTGTTGGTGGTATTTTTTCAGTGAACGAGGGAAATTTGGCAAGGACACCGGGGGAAACTTCCCTACTCTTTTCGATAAGTGCTATGGGATCTTTAACATCCACCTGAACTACCACCAATCCAGGCAGATGGGACCTCGGTTTAACATCTCATCCGAAAGATGGCACCTCAGAAGTGCAGCACCCCTCTCGTGCTGCACTACAGTGTCAGTATTGGGATATTAACCCAAGTGCCAGGTGTGGGAACTGAACTGACAGCCCTCTGATCTCCCGGCCTCAGAGGTGAGTGTGCTACCTACTGAGCCACTGACACTGTCATTTGCTGTGTAGTTGTTCGGCATGATAGCACAACAGTTAAAAATTAACAAATTAATAACACAAAGGGGTGGAGAGAATGAGCAGTGACCTGAGAAAACTTGAAGAGTGGCTGAGGGCCTGGCAGATGGGTTTTAATGCAAGAAAAGTGTGGAATCCTGCATCTAGGGTACAGAAACCCAGGGTTGATGTATAAAATGGGGGGGGGTGGTATTAATGGTCACAAAGTATGAAAGAGACCTTGGGGTTATCATATCTGAAGACTGCAAGGTGGTGGGGCAGTGCAACAAGGAATTATGCAGGACAAGTGGGATGCCAGGGTGCATGGCGGAGAATCACCAGCAGAAGGAGAGAGGTGGTGTTGCCACTGTATTAACTGTTGATGAGACTCCACCTGGAGTACTGTGTCCAGTTCTGGAGACCACATCTCAGGAAGGACAGACAGGGCAGAGGCTGTCCAGAGGAGGGCAACTAAAATGGTACAGAGGTTGCAACAAAAGCCCTAAGAGGAGAAACAGAGGGATCTCAATATGTACACCCTGGAAGAGAGGAAGACAGGGGACATGATAGAGAGCTATAAGCACCTCACGTGTGTTAACAAGGTACAGGAGGGGAGTATTTTTCAGAGAAGAAGGTTTACCAAGACAAGACAGCATGCAATGATGCTGGAAGGGAGGAAGTTTAGAAGAGATGCAAGGCAGTAATTCTTCACTGAAAGAGTGGTGAACACCTGGAACAGTCTACCAGCGGAGATGGTGGGAAGGAAAACAGAGATGGGCTCCAAGCATGCATGGGATAGGAACAAAGGAATCTCATTAGAAAAGCGGGGGGGGGCAGCCAGAGATCAGGTAGGGTCTGAAGTGTATAAGTAGGGACAAACTGGGCAGAACAGGTTGGCCAAGCAGTCCTTATCTGCAAAAAAAATTCTGTTTCTATTGCCCGTTTACTATTGTATAGCCATAACCCTAGTGTCCTACACTGAATAAAGCATGGACAACTTTTATGACTGATTTAAATAGCTAAAAAGTTTGTTCATTTTTCCTACTTGCTTGCACTTTTGTTCACTGTGAATTGCTTGACTGTTTTTCAGTTACCTTTTCAATTGTATTCATTCCCTCTTACCCTTCCCCGGGTACACCTGAAGTGAAACTGTGCTCAGTGTACCTTTCCTGGTCACTGATATGTAAATAAATATATCAATGCACCCAGTATTATCCTCTTTCAGTCTGTCTTATCCATTCACACAAAATGTCTAAAACTCATAATTTAAAAGCAGTACCCTGTCAGACTTCCTGGAGTCTCCCCAGGGACAGGTTGGGGCTCCCCAGGGTGGCTGGCCTCACCATTAGAGAAACTCTGCACTAGACTACCAGGGTTCTGTATATCAACAACAGTATAGGCGAATGGGGGTGGAGAGTCCAATAGACTACCAGGAAGACGTGTCAGAACAGTCAGACACCAGGAATGGATGAACGGGGGGTGGGGGGTAGACAGCCTTTGCACCACATTGAGGTCAGGATTTCAGCAGCCTTAAACAGCACTACAATGGCGCCTGTTTAATCCTGCCGAAACTGGAGCCAGTGCATCGGTACAGCAGTAGTGCTACCGCTGGTGTTGCTGGCAACTGGGGTTTGGTAGCGAGCTCTAGATCATCGGGGGCTTATCAGGGAAAGGAGGATTGAGCATCCCACTGGACACTCTCTTCCTCTGGGGAGGGAGGGTTGTCGTCCCCGCTGCTATACTGCCACCTGGGTGACACCAAGTGGTAGTGCGGATCAGGGGATGCCACGAGAGGGACAGACGCTGGCCTCTGTGTGAGGTGCCCACTTGTTCCCTTCATGTGCCAACGTTTGTGGGTGGGAGAAAACCCCAGAAAATGGTCCCTGCATGCCGGGATGACGGAGCACCTGGCACTGTTCCAGATCTCCCCTGCCTGTCCTGAAGCCCTGGCTCCCTGACAAACATTTCAGACATTCAAGGAAGGAAGCCTCCTCATCCCTGCCTAGTGGGTAAACTAGGGTTCTGTGGGGGAAGGCTAGAGGCACTGGATAGCAGGTAGGAGCAGCGACAGCAGACAGGATGCCTTAGTGACTCCCGAAGGAGTCGGCATGCAGGTGGTGAGGGGATTAGAGAGTGCAACACATAGGTGGGGGAATGGTGTTGATCCAAGGGCTACGGGTTAGTGGGTGGCTGGGGCAGAACCTGGGACAATAATGATCTACATGCAGGGACAGGCTACACTTGAATGGGGAGGGGAAGGGAGTATTAAAACAGGGGATAGAGGGGTACATAGCAGTAAAGGTTGGTTTAAACTAGATGGGGGTTGGTGAGTGGACAGCTGGTAGGCAGGGATCCCAGAGAGGGAAGCCAGATGAGCTTACCCCCTTTGTTAACAGGGTAGGGGTCAGGGAAGAGGCACGGGGGGGGGAGAGGGGAGAAAACCAGGGAAAAGCAAGGGAGGAAACAGGGTGGAGGGTGGTCACTCTGAATGTGAGGAACCTAGGTAATAAGTCAGCTGAGTTGCAAGCTCTCCTGGCAGTGGGGAAGGTGGACATCGCAGCCATCACGGAAACGTGGGCCATCCAGTACCAGGACTGGGATATGATGATCCCAGGGTATAGAATATTCAGGAAGGACAGGACTACAGGGAAAGGGGTGTCTGTGGCATTCTATATATGGTAAGGGATAAGTTATATAAGGGAGGAAGGGGAGAAAGGCAGAACAGAGGCACTATGGATGAAGTTTCAGGAATACAAAGGTAGGACACTGAGGATAGGCATAGTATACAGACCACCAGCACAAAGGGATGACCTGGGTAGACAGCTAGCTGAGCAAATCAGAAAGGTCTGTAGGAAGGGGAACACAGTGATGGTGGGGTACTTCAGCCTACCTGGGGTGGACTGGAGCATTCCAACCACCACGAGTGCAAGGGAGTAGGTCATACTAGATGCATTTCAGGACAGCTTCCTGGCACAGTTGGTACATGAGCCGACTAGATTGGAGAGAACGCTGGATCTGGTACTTTCAAATGTAAGAGAACTGGGGATGGAGGACTCTCTGGCTGTGAGTGACCACCAGTTAGTGTGGTTCATGCTCAATATGGATAGGGAAACAGGAGATACAGGGACCAAGGTGATTGACTTTAAAGGGGCGGACTTTAAAAGGATGGGGGAAATTTTAGGTCGGTATCTGAAGGGAATTCAACCAGACATGGATGCTAGTCAGAAATGAGATATTATTAAAAAAGGTCTGACAGAGGCCACTGGGACTTGTACAAAGACACAGCGTAAGGAGGGAAGGGCAAAGAAGCCCAGTTGGTTGACTCAAGAGGTAATGGGGGGGGTGAGAGCCAAGAGGAAGGCATTTTGGAAACTCGAAACATTGGGAAGAGGGGTTGACAAGGATGAGTATACAAAGAAGTCCAGGGAGGTTACCAGGCTAGTGAGATCGGCCAAGGCTTCAAGAGGTCTGAGACTGGCACAGGGTATTAAGGAAGGAGAAAAGGACTTCTTCAGAGTCATTAGAGAAAGAAGGGAGAATAAGGACGAGATTGTGAGGAATAGGAAGGATGGAGAGTGGGTGGAAAAGGGGGTGGATCAGGCAGAGGCATTAAATGAATACTTTTTCTCTGTGTTCACAAAGGAGAAATGACGGCAGATACCCCAAGGGAGGGGTGGAGTGGGTAGTTGGGGGGAGGGGGTGATTGAAGTAAGGATTACAGAGGACTGGGGTCTGGAAGGATTAGGGGCACTGAGGATGGACAAGGCACCGGGACCGGACGGCATTCACCCTAGGGTACTCAGGGAGCAGGCAGGGATCCTGGCAGGACCACTGGCTGACCTGTTCAATACCTCCCCTCCCTGGACACAGGATGCATACCACAAGACTAGAAGATGGCCCATGTGATGCCCATTCACAAAAGTGGCCCTAGGGATGAACCAAGCAACTACAGACCAGTGAGTCTCACATCAATTGTGGGGAAGCTCATGGAGACAATCCTAAAAGAGAAGCTAGTGACTTTTTTGGAGGACAATGGTCTCCAGGACGGCCAACAACATGGGTTTGTCTCAGGCAGATCCTGCCAGACAAATCTAATGGAGTATTACCACTGGGTGATCAGGGAGCTGAACAGGGGCCATGCGGTGGATGTCCTGTATTTGGACTTCAGCAAGGCCTTTGATTCTGTGCTGCATGGGAGGCTGGAGAGGGAGCTGGAATACACAGGGGTGGGAATGAAGATGGTCAGATGGATCAACTGGCTGAATGGAAGACAGCAGAGGGTGGTGGTGGGGGAAACTCTCATCACCGAGGGAAGTGATGAGTGAGGTGCCACAGGAATCAGTACTGGGACCAGTGCTGTTTGGGATATACATAGATGATATCTCACATGGGATCTGGAGTAGGAACAGTCTGTTGGTTGACAATACAAAGATGGGAGCTGTGGTAGATGACACTGAAGGGTGGAAGGAGCTGCAGGAGGACCTGTCCAAACTACAAGAGTGGTCAGAAACATAGCAGCTGGGGTTCAATGACAAGAAGTGCAAGGTACTGCATTCTGGAGCTAGGAACCAGGAGAGGAGTTATCAACTGGGAGGGGTGCAGCTGGGAACCACCGTGGAGGAAAAGGATCTGGGGTGCTTATAATGGGCAACATGAACAACTCAGCTCAGTGCAGGAAGGTGGCCTCAAAAGCCAGCAGGAAGCTGGGGTGTATAGCGAGGGGAATCTCTTCCAGAAATAGGGAGGTGATCCTTCCCTTGTACAGATCTCTGGTCAGGCTGCACCTGGAGTACTGGGTGTGGTACTGGCACCCATTCCTGAAGAAGGACATCAAATTGTTTGAGGGGGTACAACATAGGGCGACCAAGATGATCCAGGGATTGGAGAGAAAGTCCTATGGGGATAGATTGGGTGAGCTGAACATGTACTCCCTGAAGGAGAGAAGGGACGGGGGGGGGATATGATTGAAACCTTTAAACACCTTAAGGGGATAACAAAGGCTAATACAGAAGGGATTTTCCAGCTTAGAAGAGGGAGGGATATGAGAGGGCATCAGCTGAGATTGGAGGGGGAAGATTCAAGAGGGAAATCAGGAGACATTTTTTCACTGAACGGATGGTGAGCAGGTGGAATGCTCTGCCCGAGGAGGTAGTATCCTGTAGAATGGTGGGTGGCTTTAAGAGTGGTTGGTACAAGGTGAGGGGGGATTGTGATGAAGAGGGGTGGGGAGGGTGGAGCAGCTGCAAGTTGAGGGGCTAGCTGCACAATCGAGCAGACGCGATAGACCTTAAGGCCTGCTTCTGTTGACATTTTCATATGTTGGTATCAAAGTGTTGAATAGGCTGCTGTGCTCCTTATGCATGAAGGATTCCTCATTTGCATAGGCACAGCCACATATTCTGTGTGGTTGCACTGTCGGGTTAGCACGGCGCATCGGGGGTTCTGAATAGGGCAACCACCCTGACTGTCAATGTTATTCATGATTAGCATGGCGCTAACCCAGTTAGTGCCACACTAACCATTTGAATATGGGGCCAAAGTCCATAACGCAATAGACTTGAATGCAGAAATAGCAGACAAATGCCCCTTTAAATATGCTGGCATTAAAATGTAATAAAGACTTCAAAAATCAATACAGTCTGCTTTCTCAGATGGAAATGAATTGTTTCCACACAGAATCTTTTCCATTTTGTACTGTAAGTTTTTTCTGTGGGTTGCTTTCTAGACACCTTAAGCACAGTCATAACCTCCACCTCCTCTTCCCCTCAGGACAAATCTGGAAAGGAACTTTCAGCTCAGTATGTTCTTCCTGGTGAAACTCTTAAAAGCAATCAATAAATAAATAAATACCTAAGTGGATAGATTTACGCCAAAAAAATCTGCCAACTGCACCATGTTCACCCCTGTGAGGAACTTGTAGGTCTCAATTATGTCGCCTCTCACTCTACTGTCCTCTAGGTGTACATGTTGAGATCGTTCAGTCTCTCCTCACAGGGCTTCCCTTGCTACCCCTGCAATATTTTGGTTGCTCTGCTTAGCACCACCTCTGCCCTGTCTAAGCCCTTTCTGAGGTGCAGTCTTCAGAACTAGACATAGTTCTCCAGGTGGGAGCATTCCAGAGAGCAATATAGCGGTATCATCACCACCCTCCTCCAGCTGGTAATGCCTCACTCCATCCATCAGCCCTGCCTACTGCCCTGTCACACTGAGAGAGATACTCTTGCCTTTTGTAAACTTTTGATAGCATTGTTATGTTGCTTGCACGCATGTGCAAGAAACATAGTGCCATCATCGGAGATTTCGGAGGTTTATCACCTCCTCCTCCAGTTCAGTCAGTGAGCTGGCAGGTGCGGCCCCTGTAAGCCAATGCATTTTGGAGCTGTCTATGACACGCTCCAAAATGCAGTGGCATACAGTCGAAAGGGGGAGCTACACGTCAGTGAGCAGAGATAAGAAGCCCACTGAAGCGTAGCTCCCCCCCCAACACGCAGGCGAGCGCGCCCCCGCACCTACTGCATAGCCGACGGGTGCCCAATCCCCATTGGCTGAGCTGTGTCTCTCAGTTGTAGGTGCCACGCTGGGAGCCCACCCAGCGTGGCAATGAAATCACTGGCTGCGGGGTGCCCAATCCCCGTCGGCTGAGCGCCCCCCAACATCTTTGTGCCACGCTGGGAGCCCACCCCAGCATGGCAAACGTCCCACGACGCCTTTTTTTTTTTTTTAACCTGAAAATGAAAACGGTCCGCCGGCGCCTCCCGACCCTCCCACAACCCGCACCCACCCACCGCGCATCCAGCCTCCCCACGCCCCCCATACCCCATACTTACCTCCGACTCGCGCGGCGATCTTGGTGGACGGGAACACGTCTGCACTCCTCAAAGCCGACTACACGAACTGAGGAAATGCCGGTAAACTGTATAATGGCCTAGATAGGGGGTTTCAACTTTGTTGCATATCTCAGGCATTTTGGAATTTTTAAACCAAATTTTCAACATGGTTTTTGGACCCTTCATGAATGATGTCACTGTCATGGCGTTATTTGTCCAAGGGTGATTTCACGAGTGGACTGTGCAGTGACTGTGAAATCACCCTTTGGGCCTGAATACTGCCATGACAGTGACATCAGTCATGAGAAGGGGTCCCAAAACCCATGTTGAAAATTTGGTGCAAATTCAAAAAAAGGACTGTTTATTGCTGCGTGCTGCAGTTCCGCAGAGGCTCGTAAGTTCACGAAATTTCAATATTTTCACTCCAGATTTTCAACATTGCCATTTTACCACACCTTCTTATGAGTAGTACAGCTGTCATTTTTCACATCTCACCTAAAATGTGTTTCCACCCATGTAGCGCAGAATGGCGCAGTCGGTGTGCGAAATCAATGTACGGGACAAATTAAGAAAATCACAGTGACACTGTTCATGAGCAGAGGTCTTAAAATGGCTATGTTGAAAATTTGGTGAAAAAATTCCTAAAAATGACTGTTTTACGAGCGTGCGTTGTGCAGTTCCTACGCAGGCTCGTAAGTTCGCAAATTTTCAATATTTTCACTCCAGATTTTCAACATTGCCATTTTACCACACCTCCTTATGAGCAGTACAGCTGTCATTTTTCACATCCTGCCCAAAATGTGTTTCCGCCCATGTAGCGCACAATGGTGCAGTCGGTGTGCAAACTCAATGTATGGGACACATTAACAAAATCACAGTGACACTGTTCATGAGCCGAGGTCTTAAAATGGCTATGTTGAAAATTTGGTGAAAAATTCCCAAAATGACTGTTTTACGAGCGTGCGCTATGCAGTTCCTACGACGTCAGAAGTTGCAAATTTCCAATATTTGCACTCCAATGACTTCCAAATACCTAAACAGCACATAGAAGCAAGCAACATTCGGCATTGACAAATGCTTATCTATGGTAGCCATGCTCGGCAGAGTCATAGTTAGGCATCGGAACTCATGCACACTGCTCATTATGACGATTTTCACCACCTAACTGGGATCAAATATCTTTGCCCTCTGTAAGTGTGCATTAACTTCTGTCATTCAGAAGAGTTACTTTAGAGTCTCTTGTTGTTAGGGCAGGGTAATGCACTACACACTGCAGGGTCTTAGGATTTTCTCTCCACGTTTCCGCTTGACAGAAAAGTTTAGAGACATCCTCGAAGAGTCTGAAATAAAAAGAAATGTGTTAGTATATTATAGGGGCGCGACAGCGGCCCTATAGTTAGGGATGAGTAGCCCGTTTAATGTTAAACCTCAAATTTTGCACATTAATATTTTTGGCCCTCTTTGACAGGATGAGCTGAAATTTCGCATGTGATGTCTAGGAGGCAAAGATTTCATGTGTGAAATTTTTTTGTTACGGCAGCTTGTATGGTTTCTGAAATCTGCACGTGTCATTTTTTGAAAAAAAAAAATTTTTTCCTATCCTTATCATGTATTTTTTTTCTCTCGCTTGCAGCCTACATGGAAAGGAACTGTTGCCCCAGACTTGCAGGGGACAAGATTCATGTCCCAAGGCAGTACCTTTGACAGGTCTGGTAAAAAAATATCAGAGGGTTCCTGAGTTATAAAGCTTTACATTTTAGTGTTTTCCAACTTGCGCATGTGCAGTGGAGTTTTTGAGATAATGTTCTACAGCTAAAGCAAAAATCTGATGCTGTAAATGCGCGTTTTGCTTTCCCTGCCACTTGTTTGGCATGGCACCAAACATTTTTATTGTGTCGTGCCATGCCAGCTGCCATCTTGCTGATTTTTTCCATGAACTGATAAATGTGGAAAACACATTAATATGCTGGGATTTTTAAAAACAAACATTAGGACATTGCTTCACGGGACTCATTTAGTTAGGTTCTGACGACTGTTTTTAACTTCATGTCCACAAATATCTTTTCTAGGTACCCAGAATCCTGGGTGCCCAGCTTAGCGAGACGAGCGCTTCCCCTGCGTTCTCTGTATGAGCGCAGCAGGAATTTCTTGACTTTTGCAGCTGCAGCTGAACTTGAGCTGCTAGCAGCAGGGAGAGTAGAAGACCACCGTTTCCCCGGGCATTCTCCCTGTAAGGTATTTGCACCTTTGTAAAGAAACAGCATTTATGTCCAATCATTGTGTTCGGATGAGTAGCAGCACTTTCAGTCTGCTAACAACAGAATGACAGTTATACCAAATTCATAAATGTGAAAATGCAGTTTTCTTTCAATTAATTTATGCTTCATTAATGAATATTAATGGCACAAACTATCAAAGGGATAACTCACACCAGTCATCGTGAACCCACTCAACCAACCAAGAAAAATAAAAATGATTTTCACTCGCTGGAGTTGTCTTTCAGTCAGTGAGTTTAACGTATAAATTGAAAGATAAACTTTGATTTCACTTGTTGAAAATTCACAATTTATCATGCTGTACTTTATTTATTTTGATCTTTTGTTAACTGGGTAAACACAGTGAGCCAAGGGCCTTTTTTATGTGCGACCTGAAACAAGACAGACAGCGGTACAAACAATAACAAAGTAAAATAATCAGCAATGAATGAACAAATAAAATGTATACATTTAAGAGTAACATGTATATTCTAATTGATCAAACAAAGTAATCTCTGCATGTATCTAACCCCGGGTCGCCCCTGAAAAAGGGACGTCGTGTCTCAGTGGACTTACCTGGTTACCAAAATCTAAATAAATAAATAAATATTTTTGTGAGAGATTTTTGAAAAAATGATGGCTGCAGCCACTCTGGATTGTCACAGGAAGGTCATTCCAGGATTTTGCTGCCTTAATTGAAAAGGCAGAATCTCCCATCTTAGTTCTTGTTTTAGGAATGATAGAAACATTGGTTTCATTGGAGTGTAAGTTTCTACTTACATTTCTAAATTGAAACAGAGAAAATAATGGAGAATGGTTTTGTTGCCTCAAAACATTGTCCATCAAACAGTGTAAATTGTAAAAGGAGTTCTAACTGGGTGGAAGCCAACCAGTTGTCTGATAAAAAGACAGTAATGAATATGGAAAGGTAGTTTATAGGCAAATCTACAAATACTGTGACATGTGGTAGTCAGTGTAAGTAAGTCCTGACCCATTGTTCTGTGAATCAATGGATAGCTGGGGGGAGGGGTGGCAGATTGCCCCCCTCCCGACATCGTCCAAGAAGAAGACAGACATTTTTGCCAGTCCCTGCAACCACGTACTGACTTGGGAAGGTGGACTCTTTGAATCTAATCTAGATCCTCCAAGTTCTGAGTGACTGGTCTGGGATGCTGTACCTGTCACAACCTTATTCCAGTTCACCCCTGCTGCACAGCACCCTTACTCATCCTGCCCTCAGCACCTCCAGTGTCAGTGTTATGTTTATGGAAGGGTTGTGGGGTGGTGGGTGCTGAGAAGGAGGATTGGGTGAGTGGACAGTTACAGGGGGTCCATAGGGACTGGCATCAGCAAAGTAGAAGTTGCCAGAGAGCCGTGAGAGAGTATATTTTGTTTATTGGGAGGGCAGAATTCTCCCCACCCAAAAAAGGATTTTGACTTTCTCCATGGCAGCAGACTAATTTCATTTACAAGCTCAATTGCAACGAACATGGGGCGGGGGGTGGGGAGGAATCTGCAGTCAAGAAAATCAGAGGTGGCGAAGATATTGCACTGCTAAATGGGATATTTACCATAGATGTTCCTGTTCATCCGCCGCCCCAAAAAAATCTAGCAAATATGTAGATATTTAAAAGCACCATTTCATTGTGGCTAAGCATTAACTGAAATTGGCAAAAATAACGATCGGTCAGGAAATGTTCATTCTGAGTGACACAGCAGCAAATAAATGAAAAAAAAAAAAACCTGATTGTTTGTTAACTGTACCAAGAGGGAGACAGAGACAGTACCTATGAAATGCTAGCAGCTGTGGGATGGGATGCCGCACTGTAAGTAACACGCTGGGCTGCTTGCAATCACAGACCAAGGACACTGTGTGGTTGGTGCTGTGTCTCTAACTGTTTTAAAAAACAAAGTGCAAATAGAGCGTAAACCTCAGAAAGAAAGTTCAACAACACAAGACTGGTGGTTGAAAAAATGCAGAGTGCTGTTTAGTCAGACAAACCATGGAGCCAAGGACAGTGCTCAGAACAAAGTTACTCACAATACTGCTGTTGGCGCTGTGTCTCTTTCTATTTCTGCATTGCAAAGTGCAGGATGCAACACACAGCGCACTGGGTGCTGCAGCATGTGTCTCTCTCTCTCTCTCTCTCTCTCTCTCTCTCTCATTCTCCCCTACCCACATGGTGATGTCGTCTTCTCCGTCTCTCTCTGTTAAATGCAGACATAGCACCAGAGGAGAGGTGAACTATCACAATTCATGGCTCTGTACAGTACCTAGAGGGTCAGACCACTCTCGCACTGGCAGTCTGACCTGCTGTGCTCCCACACTGCACAGGACAAGTAGTGGACATGGGGGGGGCAGCTGTCATGACTTGGGTTGGGGAGAGGTTAAATCAGGGCAGCCTTCACAACACTGAGACTGCCAAGGAGGGAGTCCGGACATGGGGCAAGGGGGCCAAATGAACACTATAAGGGAGTGGCAATCAGGGGAGGTGTTCGAGCAAAATGAAAAAATTACTTACCATAGTAATCTTCTTTCTTCCCAGTGAAGCTCAGACATTCATAACTTTGTGCAGTCATCCTGATGGGTTGGACTGCCCGGAGAGATGGAACACTTGCAAATGATGGAATTCTTTGCACGTGAGCATCTTTCAAATACTGTCTCTACCAACTGTAGTGTTCTAAGCCCTTCAGATTCGTAAGAAGCCTGGAAGTCAGGCAACATGGAAAAATTTGACCATTAATTATCAACTAATTAATAAAACATTTTTAATAAAACATTTTTTTTTTTTTTAGGATTAGCCTAATAAACAACTTACTTGAAAAAATCTCAAAGGGAGGAGCTATATCTAAATATAATAATGGTGTTCACCATACATTGAGAAAAACTATTTTGAGAGACAGAAAACTCTGGTAAAACTCTGTCTAGCATAGAGAAATGTACCCAGAAGGATATGGCTATGTGGCACTAGCATGAGGAATGCAGAGGCTTATGTTCTGGAAGGGGAGGATGGGAGGGAGTTATGAATGTCTGAGCACCACTGGGAAGAAAGAAGATTACTATGGTAAGTAATTTTTTCTTCTAACCCCAGTAATGCTCAGACCATTCATAACTTTGTGCAGACTACCAAGCAGTACCCCCCAGGTGGTGGGCACAGAACTTATTTTGGAAACAGACTTTGCAGGACTGCTGTGCCAAACTTGGCGTCACTTCTGGACAAAATATCCAAATTATAATGCTTTGTAAAGGTGTGTACTGATTTCCAAGTAGCTGCTTTACAAATGTCCAACAATGGCACCTCCCTAGCAGCTGCAATAGTGGCAGCTGTTCCTCTTGCTGAATGAGCCCTCAGCCCAGCTGGGGACTCTTCACCTGCTTTATTGTAGCAGAATTGAATACACTGGACAATCCACTGAGAAATGGATCTTCTTGAGGCTGGTTTGCCCATTCCAACATCCCCATAAGTAAGGAAAAGTTGTTTTTTGTCTTGCCTATGGCCTTTAGTAGCTGTCATGTAGTAGCTGAGAGCTCTTTTCACATCCAGACTGTGAAAGCCTTCTTTCACCAGAGCTTGCATGGTCTGTGAAGAAGACAGGCAGAGTGATTGATTGGTTCAGATGGAAATCTGAAACCACCTTGGGATGGAATTGTTTGTTTGTTCTGAGGACTACTTTATCCCTGTGGAAGGAAATATAGTCCTGGTTGACACAGAGAGCCTGAAGCTCACTGATTCTTCTTGCTGAAGTAATTGCTACCAGGAAAACTGTTTTCCAGGTAACATACTTTAAATGGGCTGTAGCCATGGGCTCAAAGGGAGCCCGCATCAACCTTGCTATACATACATTAAGATCCCAAGCGGGCACTGGTGCCCTGTGAGGGGGGTGCAAATGCATTAGGCCTTTGAAAAATCTTTTGAAAATGGGATCTGATGCTACAGATACCTTTGTCCTAGCAGACAGGTATGCAGATATCACTGCAAGGTGGACCTTTAAGGAACTGGGTTGCAGACCTTGTGAATGCAAGTGAGTTAGATAATCCAACACCACTGAGACCCCTGCATCATTTGGGGTGAAGTTTCTAATAGAGCACCAGAAAAAGAATGTTTTCCACTTAGCAGAATAAGTTTTCTTAGCTGAAAGCTTCCTGTAACCTTTCAAAATGTTTAAAACAGCATCAGAAAGGTTCAAGCCTGCATACTCTAACTCCTCAAGAGCCATGCTTTGAGGTGAAGAGACTTGAGATTTGGGAACCGCGATGTTCCCTGATTGGAGGTTAGAAGATTGTGCCTGAGAGGCAAGCTTATTGGCCTGCTCACTGCTATGGAGAGCAGAAGAGAGTACCATGGCTGCCTGGGCCAATCTGGAGCTATCAATATCAGAGAAGCTGAGAGGGATCTGAGTTTCAGCAGTACCCTGAAAACCAGAGGTAAACGGGGGAATGCAGAGAGAAACTTGCCCAACCAATCCAGCACCAAGGCATCCAGAGGGATTGTGCCCTGGGCTGGTGGCCTGCAACAGTACTGAGGCAACTGGTGGTTCTGGTGGGATGCGAACAAGTCTATCTCTGGAACACCCCACCTGTTGAAAATTACCTGCACCACCTGCTTGTTCAATACCCATTCGTGATGGGACTGATTGATTCGACTCAGTGTGTCTGCCAAGATATTGTCCTTTCCTGGCAGATACATGGCTTGCAGGGACACCTTTAAAGAATATGCCAGAGCCCAAATTCTCATGGCTTCTGTGCATAAAGGACCTGACCTGGTGCCACCCTGCTTGTTTATGTAATACATAGTGGTGGTATTGTCTGTTCTGACTTGTACCACCTTGCCCATTACCAGTGTGAGAGAAAACCTTTAGTGCCAGCCGAGACTGCTTGAGTTCCAGCAGATTATGCTGGAGGACTCTGCTTCTGACCAGGTACTCTGAGTTGTGTGCTCCCTAGATGGGCACCCCAGTCCAGCAGGGATGCATCTGTTGTGAGGATTAGTGAAGGATCCTCCTCCTGGAAGGGGACTCCTTGTCTTAGGTTGGATTCTTTTTTCCACCACAAGAGGGCTTGTAACAGGGGCCTTGTCACTGGAATGAGCTTTGAGAAGGGGTCTTTTTTCTGATTCCAATGAGTCCTGAGGTGAAACTGGATGTGTCTCATGTGAAACCTGGAACCCTGCACTGTACCTGTGGAGGCAGCCATATGACCCAAGAGCTGCAGAAATTGCCTGGCTGTTTTTTGACCATGCAATTTGAAGGAGTTTGCTATGGTCTGAAGACTTTGCACCCTGTCTAGTGGTAAAAAGGCCCTGGCCTGCAGGGTGTTGAACTCTGCCCCTATGAACTGTAAAGTCTGTGTAGGGGCGAAGACAGATTTTTTCTGGTTTATTATGAAACCCAGAGATTCCAAAAGATCCTGTGTAAGCCTTAGAGAGGTTGTGACTGGCTCTGGTGATTTGCCTACTATCAGCAAGTCGTCCAGGTAACATAGAAACATAGAATTTGACGGCAGAGAAGGACCGCTTGGCCCACCCAGTCTGCCCATTTCCCTGCCTACTGGATAAGCTGCAGATCCTAGTTAACCAGCAGCCTACTTCTTCCTACCCCGGCCCCCTAGAATTGCCTTATGACTGTCCCATGCATGCTTGAATTCCAACACTGTTTTTGACTCCACGACCTCCTCTGGAAGGCCGCTCCATGCATCCACAACCCTTTCTGTGAAAAATACTTCCTAAATTACCTCTGAGCCGCCTCTATCTTCAAATTATGCCCCTTGTTCTTGCACACCTCTTTTTGAAAGATGCTACCCTCTTGGACTTTGTTGATTCCTTGAGGTACTTGGAAAGTTTCTATCATGTCCCCCTCTCCTCCTTTCCTCAAGGCTATACATATTAAGCTCCTTAAGTCTCTCTCTCTTCATATGTCTTCTCGTGCAGACCCTGCACCATTTTAGTTGCCTCCTCTGGACAGCTTCCATCCTGTCTATGTCTTTGGAAGAGTGGGTCTCCAGAACTGCACACAGTACTCCAGATGGGGTCTGACCAGCTGTCTGTACAGAGGGATAATAACTTCCTGCTTTCTACTGGTGATGCCCTCCCCGCATCCCAGTATCCCCCAGCCCTCCTTGCTGCCCTCTCACATTGCTTGCCCACCTTTAGGTCATCTGATATGACTACCCCCAGGTCCCTTTCCTTTTGTTGTTGTTAGTATCTCACCCCCCATTGTGTAATCTTCCCCTGGGTTTTTGTTTCCCAGGTGCATTACCTTGCACTTCTTAGCACTGAATCTAAGCTGCCATATATTTGACCATTCCTCTAACCTTCAAGTCCCTTTTCATCCTTTCCACCCCACCTTGTGCATCAACTGTGTTGCAGATCTTTGTGTCATCTGCAAAGAGACATACTTTTCCTTTCAGTCCCTCTGCAATGTCGCTTATAAAGACATTGAAGAGGACCGGTCCTAATACTGAACCCTGCGGTACCCCACTAGTAACCCCCCTTTCTTCAGAGTGGACTCCATTTACTATTACCTCTGTGTCCTATTCTCCAGCCAATTTTTACCCAGGCTGTCATCTTGGAACCCACTCCCAGGCTAGCTAACTTGTATATTAATCTTTGTGTGGGACTGTGTCAAATGCCTTGTTAAAGTCTAGGCAGGCCATGTCCACAGCCCCTCCCTGATCTACTACTTTGGTCACCCAGTCAAAGAAATCTATCAGATTTGTCTGGCATGACCTTCCTGCTGTGAATCCATGCTGCCTTGGGTCCTCTGCCCCTGGCCTCTAGATACTCGACAATTCTTTCCTTCAGAAGTGATTCCATCATTTACCCTACCACTGAGGTTAAACTAACAGGTCTGTAGTTTCCTGCTTCTGCCTTGCTCCCACTTTTGTGAAGGGGAATCACATCTGCCCTCCTCCAGTCCTCGGGCACCACCCCATCCTCCCATGATTTGTTAAACAGGGTAGTCAGTGGTGTCACTAATTCTATCCTTATGGTATGGAAAGGCAGTCACTCCTTGTCTTCGAAGAAATGCCACAACAACTGCTAGGCATTTTGTAAACACCCTTGGTGTCGAGGAAAGGCCAAAGAGTAGGGTTGCAAACTGATAATGACCTGATGGGAGTCTGAATCTGAGATATTTTCTGTAAGATTCCTTTATGGGGATGCGGAAATAAGCGTCCTGTAAATCCAGAGATGCCAGCCAGTCCCCTTTCTGGATTATTGGTAGAATCTGAGCCAAAGTGACCATTTTGAACTTTGGCTTTTTCAGGTGCTTGTTTAAAGCTCTGAGATCCAAAATTGGCCGCCACTCCCCATTTTTCTTTGTTGTTAGGAAGTAACTGGAGTAAAAACCTCTTCCTCTCAGGGTTGCAGGGACTAATTCCATTGCTTTGAGCTGAAGCAACTTCTGGACCTCTGCCTCTAGCAATGAGATTTGTGCTAGTGGTGGGGAGGTGGAAACCCTGGTTTTTTTTAGAGGAAGAAATTTGAACTGCAGAGACAGACCTTTGTCCACTACCCCCAGCACCCACTTGTCTGTGGTGATGGTTGACCAGAGGGGGAGGAAGTGGGACAGTCTGCCTCCAACAGGTAGGGAGGAGGCGGCTTGCATCTCAGGGGTTCTGCTTAGGCTGGGGCTGAGGTTGTGGTGGAGTCCCTCGCCTACAGCCCCTTCTACCCCTACCCCTTGAGTAGCCCTGAGGGGGGTACTGCTGGTATTGGGGCATGGCTACTGGCTGGAAGAAAGGTCGTGATAAAAAGGGACGACCCCTAGCCCCCCCTTCCATAGGGCCTAGTGGATGAAGAAGCTCTGTCTCTAGCAGAGTTACTTCTGTAAGTAACCTTATATTCATCCACTTTTTTCATATAGGCCACTGTGGACTCCCCAAACAGCTGATTTCCTTCCAATGGGAAATCCAGGGCCTTTAACTGGGTATCCTGAGTGAGGTTTGTGACCCTAAGCCAAGTAAACCTCCTCTGAGCCACTGTATCAGCCATCCATCTGGCTGCAGTGTCATTCAAATCAGCAGCCATTTGGAACTGGTACTTGGCCACCTCTAGCCCAAACCTGGCAGTTTCTGCCAGGTCATCTGACAAGGGTGGGGTGGCCTTCATGGACATTGACAGTACCGACTGCCACAGGGATTTCTGATACTGGGCAGCATAAGATTGAAAAGTGGTCTGTCTCATGGCCAATGAGGCTAACAAATTGCCCTTTTTGGCCATACTGTCCAGTTTTCTGGAGTCCTTGTCAGGAGGGTGTGAGAACAGAGGGACCTTAGCCTTATCACAGGCAGCTTGCTGTATAACCCCTTGATGATCAGGGTGGGAGAAAAGGAATTCAGCTCCCTCTCTGTTCAGCTGATATTTTTTATCTATTCTCTTGTCAATAGGAGGAATAGAGTTTGGGGTCTGGGGGAGCTTCATAGCATCCTTCTTAAAGAATGTATATACTGGAAGGAGGAGGGCTTTTGAGGGTGTTAAACCCATCATATTGAGGTACTCAGTCTCCTCCTCATCTTCCACTTGCTCTGTTGTGTTGATGTCCAGAGCATCTGCCATTTTTCTTACAAAAGAAAAATGGGAGGAAAAATCCTCAGACACTCTGGGAAGAGAGCCAAATTCCTGCTCAGGGGAAACCTCTGGGGGAATAGGTTCGTCCTCCTCATAAATGTCATCATCCCCTTCGAAATATTGTTGCTCCGGAGCAGGAGGCAACCCAGCAGCAGCAACCTGGAAACCCTGGGGAGGGGCAGGAGGCTGAGGGATGATGTTTTGCAGAGCCTGGATAATTTTGAATGCCTGGGCTATGTCTTGAGGCGAAGGCATGACAGGCTGCTGCGCAGAAGTCCCTGGTTTAGCAGGAGAGGGTTCTGCATGTTTGAGCTTCTTTAATTTCTTTGACGGAACCGGGGAGTCAGCTGGTTCTTTCCCTCTTTTTGCCCCTTTTTCGCCCGTATCAGGGGCAGGGGTAGAAGCACTTGTTAATTCAATTACAACAGACTGGGGTGTCAGCTGGTCAGAGCCTGAGGGACCCCTTGGAAACTTTTTGTTAAGCCTTTCAAGACGCTTTTCAACAGTTTTTTCTGGGAATGTTTTGCATATTTCACATTCCTGGTCCAAATGTTCCAAACCCAGACAAGCTATGCATAAGGTGTGCTTGTCTGCCTTGGCAAACACATCTCCACACTTCAAACAGTTTTTAAAACCAGGTTCACCAGTTCTCTTTTTAGTTTTCTCAGTCATGGTAAAATATAAAATGAAAAACCTCAACCGCTAATTACCAAAAGCTAGTGCGGTTATTTAAACAGCTTAAAAGGCTTTTACTTTTCCTTTTTTGCAGTCGGTTCCGGAAACGATAGCGAACCGATGGAACCGAGAAAGGAGATGAAATATGAACCGGTTCAGCGGTTCTGTAACCGATGAAAAGCGGTTACAAATAAAAAATTTAAGGACCAAAATTAAATAGAAATGAATAGGTTCTTTAGTTAGAGAACCGAAACAAAGTTACAACTAGCTTGAATCCCTCACGGTTATACCGAACCGCGAGGAACCGAGAAAACAACAATTTAAACAATAATAACCAAGATAAACTAACAATTAGTAGAGGCAGTAAAAGAAACTAAAAATACTTATGGTTTTTAAACTTTTTTCTTTCTTCTTCACGCGAAAGAGGGTGAAAGAGACTCCGAGCGACCAGACTTTCAGGCGGAGAGAAAAATCTGAAGGGCTTAGAACACTACAGTTGGTAGAGGCAGTATTTGAAAGATCCTCACGTGCAAAGAATTCCATCATTTGCATGTGTTCCATCTCTCCGGGCAGTCCAACCCATCAGGATGACTGCACAAAGTTATGAATGGTCTGAGCATTACTGGGGTTAGAAGGACAGAGTGCTCTCACTGGACCACTTCATTCATTTCAACTACACAAAGTTGCTGCCCATTCACTGTCATGCTTACCTTGCTCTCCTGGGGGGTTCAATGCCGTAAGGTATCGTAGGAGGTGCTCTGCCTCCCCCCCCAAACCACATCGCTGAAATCAGCTGTCCTGGGGGCTCAACACCGTAAGGGATCGTAGGAGGTGCCCTGCCCCCCCCCCGAAACTGCATCACTGAAATCAGCTGTCCTGGGGGCTCAATGCCATAAGGGATCGTAGGAGGTGCTCTGCCTTCCTCCACCAAAACCGCATCACTGAAATCTGCTGTCCTGGGGGCTCAACACCATAAGGGATCATAGGAGGTGCCCTGCTTCCCCCCCCCGCCCGAAACCGCATCACTGAAATCAGGTAGACGTGACTTCCTCGGCTCCTCTGATAAACCGGCCGCTGTGTGTTTTGGCACCATTTTCAACTTTGAATTCAAAAAGAAAAAGGGGCTCTCATACCTGCTTCGGGACTTTAACTTTAACTGCCTTTATTTTTGCACTGCCAGCATTTCGTTTTAAAGTCGCCACACAAGTGAAGATAGTTTATTTTCTTAAAAGTTACTCTGTGAAAACGGCTGTATGTCCTGATACACAGGGGTTACCTTAAGTAACCTTGCTTCTATTGGCTAGTATTCTGTGTTATTAGGCTGCCTTAGTTATTTTAAGAATTGTAAATCTGTGCCAAAACTGTGTGCTTTGTGTCTCTCTCTCTGCCCCTCTTGACCCCTGCCACCGTATTCACAGTCCTTCCCCCTTTAGGATGTATATTAACTCACCTCTCTCTCTCTCCTCTATCTTCCACAGCTGTCCTGGGGGCTCAACGCCGTAAGGGATCGTAGGAGGTGCCCTGCCTCCCCCCGCAAAACCGCATCGCTGAAATCGGGTAGACATGACTTCCTCTGATAAACCGGTCGCTGTGTGTTTTTTCCCCGCCGATGCAAGCGTCAGCTCCCCACCACCCCTGCCACCACCCTTTGGTTAACTCTTGCTTTTATAGCTTACTTACGAAAGTCCCGTGCCCCTGCGCAAGTCCCGCCACCTGCGCTCAGAACTTATCACTCAGAACCTATCAGCCTTCTTTCCCATCTGCTCCTTATATTCTGTCACCACCAGAGGTCTCACCATCTCCAGATCTCCCTCTCACGATATGCTCAAGCCATTTCTCTTACATCTCTAACTCACTACTCCTTAAGCTATATCCCTCATCCCCCTAAACTAACCTGCTACTATGTACTGAATGCTTCTGCTTACTCTTTAAAATTACCTAGAACTGTTAATTCGGGTGTTAGCCCGGCTAATAATAGCAATAAGTTAGTATTCTCCTGGTTTCATGTTAGAAATACCCTAGCAGCTCAGTATCTGCAAGGGATGTTGCTTTGAATGTTTGCTGGACTATCTAGGTATAAGTTAGGGTTCTCAGGTCTCCTACTTGCCCTTACCCTACTGTCAGTATCATTGGGGTGAGTGCTTTGCAATTAGTTCAGGTCATTGTTCGTCTGTCTACGCTGTAAGCCTACACTCTCGGACAGACTCTGTCCGCACTGGCTGAACTTGCACACTAAGAACTCTGGTCTCTCCCCTTTCAAGCTGACCCACCAGTCATGGCTGTCTCCTTGAGTTGGGTGTCGCTGGTCGCCGCTGTGGAAAAAGGGGAAATGGATACCCCAAGGCCTATCAGGAATGGTGTCCTGCCCTTCTTGCCTTGTACTGTCCTCTCCGTTGGTCTCCTTGCCAGCCTCTTTTTTTCCCCAACGGTCACAGACTCTTCTCGGTCACATGGGATCCACTGGGGAACTACTGTCCCACACGAGGGGTTTGATTTCACCTTCTCTAACCTTCTAACGCAAGACAGACTGCCTCCCTGGCCTGCCTGCTGTCTTGGCCTCAGATGCCTTCTGGGCACTACCTTGGTGAGAGACGTCTATCATGAAGGCCCTCGGCCAGTGGTACCCTTCCCCCCATAAGGTTTCTCCTCTGGGTATTCTTTGTGATACTGGCTCTTGCGGGTGACATAGAGCTGAACCCTGGTCCCACAGATCAGGCCTCCTCAATTCCTGAATGTTGGAAATTAGGAAAGGGGCTAAAAATTGCTCACCTTAACATTTATAGTCTACTACCCAACCATGGTGAACTATCTGCCTGGGTCATCCACTGTAAGCCTGACATACTAGGCATTACAGAGTCCTGGCTGAAACCCTCATTTCCAGACTCGGCCTGCGCACTTCCTGGCTATGAGTTTATTAGACAAGATCGGCCGGGAAAAAAGCGAGGGGTTGGTATCCTAATTTACTATAAGAGTTACCTTAGTGTATCTGCGGTAATCCATCAGCAGTCCTCTCTGTCTACCTGTGAGCTGCTGCACACTGTGCTGCTGTTTGGAAATACAAAGAAGTTGCATGTTATATGCACATATAATCCCCCCAAGGGTGGTCTGCCTGGACTTACCCACCTCCTGGATACCATTGGCCCTTCTGTTGGGTATAATGAACTTTTGATACTAGGTGTTGTGAACTTAAACTGGACAGGAAGTAACTCAAAGTAATTTGAACCTCTGTTGGCGAGTCTTGCCCTGACTCAGCTTATCCAGGAGCCCACTAAATGGGCTGCTAAAGGTGGCACTAGCTCCCTACTGGACTGGGTCCTATCTAACCGCCCAGATAGGATCAGCTCAGCTGGAACCCTACCTGACTCCATCTCAGATCACACCCCAGTGTTTTGTGTGTGGAAGGTCCCTTCCCCAAAAGTTCCCCACAAAATCATTCATGTTAGGATTTCTAAGTTTGATCTGGGGTCTTTCATGATGATCTGAGGACCACTGACTGGTCAGGAGTGCTCAGTGCCCATGACCCGTCCACAGCTGTCTCCCAGTTTCTCACTGTTTTGGCACCCTACAGGACAAACACGTCCCCCTTATTAGATGGAGAGTGAGGGGGACTGCCACAAAATGGCTGCATGGGAGCCTCCTAGCCCTTATGCATGCAAGGGACAAGTGTTGGGCTCACTTCAAACACACGTTGGATCAGTCCATCTTCCAACAGTATAGGAAGCTCAGAAACGAGTGCAAAAATGCCATCAGGGCGGCAAAAAGTGAATATTGTAAATCTGCCCTGCTTAGCTCTGCTAAGGACCCACAAAGGTTCTGGAGGAACATAAAAAACTTAGTCAGTGGCTTCTCCAACTTGGGAGTTTCTGACATGATCATTGGAAGGTCAAGTTGTAATAATCCACTCACGACTGCTAATGCCTTAAATTCCCACTTTTCGGACTTGTCCACGCTTACCTCCTCTTTCACTGCTGTAGGGGATATTAGAGGCCCCTCAGCCGCTGTCCCTCAGGAGGCTCATCCCTCTCACCCATTATTTTCTCTCAGGGCTGTGTCTGTCAAGGAGATGCAGAGACTTCTCTCTGGTCTCTCCCCACACTCCAGCGCTGGCCATGATAACATGGAACCCAAGCTTCTGAACCTGGGTGCTCCCTACATTGCCATCCCAGTGGCACATATCTTCAATCTGTCCCTTGCCACTGGTGTTATCCCTGGTATTTGGAAAGTAGCAAGGATCGTCCCTGTTCCAAAGCAAGGTAACCCCAAAGTCCTGGACAACTATCGCCCAATTGCCATCCTGTCGGCCATTAGTAAACTCCTAGAGAAAACTGTGGCTGAACAGCTTACAGAGTATATTCAGACTCATCAGTTGCTGTCCCCTGCACAGCATGGATATCAAAAAGGGTATGGCATGACCACTGCCCTTGTCTCTTTCTCTTCCAGCATCAGGTCGGCCATGGACCAGGGCGAACTCTCTGGGGCTATATTCATTGACTTATCCAAGGCCTTTGACCTTGAAGACCATGCATTACTCTGCTCACAGATGCAGTCCTTAGGCCTGTCCCCCCTTGCCTTGAGTTGACTGAGAAACTACCTCCAGGGAAGAACACAGCTGACTAAATTCAACAAGGTCCTCTCTGACCCCACTCCGGTGACCTCTGGTGTCCCACAGGGATCAGTTGTGGGGCCCCTTCTCTTTTCTGCATTTGTTAACAACCTCCCTGCTGCTGCTTCCAACTGTAGTGTCACCCTTTATGCAGATGATCTTGTCATCCTTGCACATTCCCGAGACGTTGGGGTTCTTAACCTTCAGCTGAGTGAGGCCTTTAAGAATACTCAAGCCTGGCTAACATCCCACAAGCTGGTCCTCAATATGAAAAAAACTCAGGCCATGCTCTTTGGGTCAGCAGCCAAGATCAAGGCCTCTCCTGTCCCTCTATGTGTCAGTGGTGTGGATGGCTCTCCCCTCCTAACCACAGTTTCAGTAAAATACCTTGGGGTTACACTTGACCCCCAACTCGACCTAGGGAGTCACATCCTAGATGTTTGTATAACCATAAACTGCAAACTGGATCTTGCCTACAGGGCAAAGAAAAACTTGACATCTGCAGCTCGCTTGGCACTGGCCAGAGGTGTGCTGCTCCCTTCACTAAGCTATGACCTTTTCCTGTTCGCTGGCACCTCCAAGGTCCATTTGCCAGGTGGAACACGACCTATAACCACATCTGTCGCTTTGCCCTGGCTGTCCCACATCTCACCCACCATTGTCAATTATACGACAAACTGAGCTGGCTTTCCCCAGCCAATCACTTGAAATACAGGTTGGGCTGCTTCATAGGAAAGGTGCTCATAACTGGCACCCCACCGGGGCTTGCGCAGCTTCTCCTGCCTGCTGTATCCTCCTTCTCCTACTTTCTCAGGACTCAGGGTCGGGTCTGGCGGTGCTCAAAGTTCCATATACTCAAACCCTAATGGGGGATAATGACTTTGCTACATATGCTCCGAGGCTATGGAACTCCCTTCCTGACCATGTACATTCCTCTCCCTCCCAACTGTGTCCCCGGAATTCCCTGTGGGAGCACTTGAAACTGTCCTCGGTATATGGGTGTCCCAAGCTGCCCTAACCAGGTCTCCAAATTGGTCCCTTTCTGATCCACTGCTTACTGTCCTTTAATCTCTGTGTAGCATGTGATTGATCGCCATCTGCTCATGTATTAAGTGGCCCTGGTAAATAGGGTCACTCATGCAATGTAATTACCATTGAATGTGTTAGTCTATTTATTCTGTATGTATATGTATATTTTACCTATTACTGCTCACTGTATACTATCTATGTTTATCTTGCTCTCTTGTAACTCTGTACATTGCCCCTCTTGTGAGGAGAGCTCCACACGGGCACTCAGTCCTCAACCCTCCCCAGCCAACCCCCAGCACCCGAGTCCGTTCCCGAACCCGGGTCACTGGTGTAGCACGAGGTTTGGCATCCAGTGCCTCAACCCTCAGTGCCACCGGGCCGGCCACAAACGAACATGTTGATATGAGAGTTGCTAAACAGGGGTGTGAGGGGTTCCAGCTCAATGACCAGCAGTGCTGCAGGGGCTGGTCTGTGGCAGGCAAATCAGCAGGCAGCATCCTGATGACACTGTTTTGCTGAGGGGGCTCGCCTCGGCAAACATTTCAAAGGACAGAGCCAATGCTGCGCGTGGCTCTGTCCTTTGAAATGCGAGCTCTTCAGCTGCGGCTTAGTGTGTCTTTCCTGGTTAAACAATTTCCCCATTCCCTGCAGCTCAGTGTGTCTTTCCTGGTTAAACAATTTTCCCATTCCCTGCAGCCCCTTAGTGTGTCTTTCCTAGTAAACAATTTCCATTTTCCAACACTGGGATACCCACTCCCAGTGTTGGATGCGGCCCCCAACACATCTGTACTCCTTGCCAACATCAGGGAGCCCAGTCCCCATGTCGGCATCCCCCCTCTTACTGTTTCTTTCCTGGTTAAACAATTTCCCCTTTCCAACATCAGGATGCCCACTCCCAATGTCGGATGAACCCCCCCCCACACCTGTCTATATTGTTAGTCGACAATGGGCTGCCCAATCCCCGTGTCGGCAGTGGCATGCCCCCCCCCACGCACACTATTGTGGCACACTGGAAGCCCACCCCAGTGTGCCTAAATATTTAAAAAAAAAATCCCTGTGCACAGAGGCATGGCTGCCGTCTGCGACGCTGACGACCCGGGTTCAGGAATGGACCCGGGAATCGGAGGGCCAGCCGGGGGGACTGTGACAGGAAGCTCCTGCCACCCTTGAGGACCGAACTTTTCTTAAATCTGTTGCAACAGTTCTTCTGTTTCTTAGCTTAATCTATCCTTTACAACTTCTAGTCCATAAGGTTGGCCACCTATGGGCATCCCCTTCCCTTTCTTGACTATGCTACAGTGTCCTCTTTAATTTTCCTTTTCCCTCTCAGGTTCTCATACTGGGAGGTTATTGTGGTGACCTCCAAATGTATGTAAAACAGGTTGTGTTTATCATTGTTGGATTTAGTATGTAAGAGCACTATGTCATAAAATACCTTGATGTATATACCTCATGTTTATGAAACCTGTAAATGTTGAAAATACCATGGCACTAGGTGTTTTTGATAATGGTAAAAAGTACTAGGTGACTATCATAGAAATTAAGTAAGTTGTGCTATTTAAAATGCATGTAAATTGCTGTAAACTGAACAAGTCTGAAATGTTATGGTGATTTGCATATATCCCATGATGCTTTGCTTTGAAACTTGATTTGTTGCTAGGGGTTTGGAGTATGATGTTGTATTTCTTCGAAACTTGATTTGTTGCCAATGCCCTTTGGTGTAACCTGTTTTTCAGCGATTCTGCATTGAGGTTCTTTGTCTATAGCATGTTTTGTTTTGTTTTCTTTTTGAGCCCCCACTACCCAAACAAACAATGCCCACATAGGGATGAAGGGTTTTCACTACAAATGTTTAGATCAGAGATCAGTGTCAGTAGGTGCTAGCTAAGCGCAGAGAAAGGACATTCATAGTCTATTGCTGCAAACTGATATACTGAAGAAGGAATATGCCATTGCTGAAGATTATTTCCTGTATGTTGAATAAACATCACACAGAGATTGTGTGTTGAATTTGAAGTTCAGTGTGTGGTCCATCTGTTATCTCACAACCCCTCCACAGGGAGTAGGAATGAGTATCTGCTGGACTGCTCTCCTACTCTGAGGGGAGGTGGGGTTGAGTGTCCAATGCAATGCAGACCCCAAGCGGAGGCCAGGGGATCCATAGCGATCGGCGCCAGCACGTATGGGGGGCAGGGCAGACGCAGATCATCATTGCACGTCCCTGCCCCCGAAGGAATCTCAGCACTAAAAAATGCCAGCCCCCACTAATGAGCGGGCTCCGGAACTGTCCCCTCTAGGCCACCTAAGTCCACACTTGGTGGCCCCACTCGGGAGGAGGCACAAGCCCAGAGTATGAGGGCAGCAGCCGAGCCTGGCAAGCCTGCTCACGGGCTTGGGGATGCCCGGCAGTAAGAAAATAAAATGAAAAAATCTCTGTAAAATAGAAAAACTAGCCACCAAGTTTTTTTTATTTTACCTGTAAAAAGAAAATCTTCCAGCATCATGTCCCCAGTCCCCTTCCCTACCCCAACCCTCCTCTGTGCACTTACCTCCTGCACCCCCTCACCCATACATAACCTCCAGAAGTCTAGAGCTGCAATCTTCACTGGACCGGGATACGTCTACACTCTTCAAAGCCAAACTAGGAACTGAGGAATTGGATAAGCCTGTATAATGGGACTCAATGGGGGTTTCAACTTAGGTTGATACTCAGCCATTTTAGGAATTTAGGCCCCAAATTTTCAACATGGTCTTAGATTCACTCATGAACATAAGTCAATGTAATTATTTCTTTCACAGCAGGTGATTTTGTGGTCACTACGCAAAATCAACTTTCAGGACTGATTAATGAAATGACAGTGCCACTGTTCATGAGGTGGGGTCCCAAAATGCCCATGTTGCAAATTTGGTGGAACAATTCCAAAAAATGCCTGCTAGTGTGTGCTGCTAGTTTTGTACGCATGCTCGTAACTTTGTTAATTTTTAATATTTTCACTCCAGATTTTCAACATTGCCATTTTTTCACATCTCCTCATAAACAGTACAGCTATCATTTGTCACATCCTGCCCAAAATGTGTTTTCGCACCTGTGGCCCAGAACGGCACAGTCAGTGTGCAAAATCAACTTTTGGGATGGATTAATAAAATCACAGGGCTATTGTTCATGAGGGGAGGTCCCAAAAAGGCCATGTTTAAAATCTGGTGAAAAAACTCCACCAAAGGCCTGTGTTATGAGCATGCATTGCGCAGTTTCTATGCACGCTAGTATCTTTGCCAGTTTTTAATATTTTCACTCCAGATTTTCAGCATTGCCATTTTTTCACACTTCCTTATGAACAGGACAGCTGTAATTGTTTTGCATCCTGCCTGAAATGTGTTTTTGCACCTGTGGCACAAAATTGCATGGTTGCTCTGCGAAACCACCTTTCAGCATGAGTGAACAAATGACAGTGGCACTCTTCACGAGGTAGGGTACCAAAAAGACCATGTTGAAAATGTGGCGACACAATTCCAAAAAATGGCCAGGTTACACCCAGTCATTCACAATTTTCTACGCATGCATGTAACTTTGGTCATTTTTAATATTTTTACTCCAAATTTTCAATGTAGTCTTTTTATCACACCACCTCATGAACAGTATAGCTGTCATTTTTTACATCCTGACCATAATGTGTTTTCACACCTGTGGTGTAGAATGCCATTTCCCCATGGATTTGAACATTTTCACCTACAGGGTTCATGAGGTGGCGTGATAAGAAGACAATGTTCAACATTTGCAATCAAAATATGAAAAAATGACACAGTTATGGCCAGTTGTTACAATTTCAGTACACATGCCAGTAACTGCAGAACTCTGACATATTTGCACTTTTTTTTAAAATTATTTTTACTCTTGCTTGACGGCCCTTTCTATCGGCAGGGAGCCCCAGCCCCATCCCCCAACATCCACCAGCCAATGCCAACCAGCTACCAACAAGACCAAATCCAGTAAAGGGGTCAGCACTGCAGTGCTCCCAGATCAGGCAAAGCATTTTCCTGTAGTGCACCCTAATTTTCCCTGTATTTTCCCTGTAAAACTAGGATGAAATTCCTGTAGATTTTCCTGTATGCACAAATCAATGTAAGTATGCAATTGGTGTCATTGTGCCAGTCAATAAAATCACTAGGACAAATGTTCAGGCTGTTTTATGTGTTCTTTTTATTTTAAATATAAAAAATCACCTACAACGTATCACATAACTCTACAACTATAATAACTTTATATGTAACAATATAATACCATCTTGAGGTTCTGGGGACATGTTGGAACGTATAAAGCTCAGTTCTCTAGGTTCACATGTATCCAGAACCTCCTGAAGGTATTATAACCTTGTAATAATACAGTCCCTTATACAGTATTCTATTTATAGTATGAAATGCCTTAACTTCAAATTTACCTCTTAATCACAGACTGATACATTTTGTATTCTGCTCACAATGCATGAAAGGGGCATAGGGATGCACAAAATGCACATACCCCACCCTTGCCCCTGCACCCCGCGGACAGGTGCACCCATACTGACATTCACCAATGCCAACCACCTATCCACGGCTCCTCCCCCAACGCACAGGACTCTGCAGGGTGGCCGGTGGAGGAGTTGTCCCAGGCAGCCCCCCTGGGACCCATAGTGGATCTCACACATAGGGTGGCATGGGTCTGGGGCTGTGCATGCCAATTGCATGCACCCCGACTAGCGCGGCACCCTCCAGTCCCAGTGCTGCCTCACATAAACTTTCTGGGTGCTCACCCATCCAGCTGCCCCTGCCACCTCCTGCTGCCCAGCAGTCAGGAGCAGCACAGTGTGCACTGTCCTGATGCCCCAGTGACCGAATATCTGTGTTCATGGGGGCATGCTGTGGGTAATGGCAGGGTCTCCCTGGTGTACCCTGCACCACCCTCTGCACCCATGCGGCCAGCACTACACGGGTTAGTGAATACACGTAGTGCTGGCACACCCCCGCCGGAACGTCCCCATCGCGGAGCTGTCTGCAGACATGGGGATCGAGTGTGGTGGGTCTGCATGTGCCCCCTTCGTGCATGCCATGCGTGGGGCACAGGTGGTGTGGAGGAGCTACTCGCCCCAGATATGCGTGCATAGCCACTACACACCAATCATGCATTGGGCCTACAGCTCTGTGTACCTGTACTGTTCCATTAATAAACATTGTTTCAGTATATTGTTGTGTTTTTCATTGGCATGCTTAAGCACCCCCCTACACACACACACACACACACACACACGCACACAGCTTTGTGCACTGAACTCTCAGAGGTTAAAATAAATATTCCCTTTTTTTTTTCATTTATTTTACTAACCTTAGGCCAGACCAGGGTCTATGGGTCTCTTCTGATCTCATACATATTATTCATAACTCCTGCTTATCTTGATGAAGACACCCCCATACCTTTCCCAGGCTCACAATTAAATAGAAACACTGTGTAATTTTTTTTCAAATAACCTCATCCTCTACGCTGGTCAGAAGAAGTGCTGCCTTAGTGATCTTTTTAAAACACAACTCTGCTCTGTGCACCAAACAAGCCAAGTAACACTTAAGTACTCTTTGTGTCCCCATCACCCTTTAAAGCCCACCATCATCGAGTCTCTTGTCTGGCTCGCTTTTTGCACTTCATGTGTTTAAAATAGACAAATTTGCAAAACAGAAGGTTTGTTTGCCTTGGTGGTTTGGGGCGCTGCTTCCCTCAAGCAACAGTTAAGCACTCTTTCTTGCACCCCCCCCCCGCCCAAAGCATATCATCATCAAGTGGTCAGTGTTTTGTCTGACTCATTTTGCACTTAAAATGAGTTTAAAATAGACTAACCTGAAGCTGCCCACAAGAAGGCTAGTTTACCTTCAGCGGCTTAGGCTCTCTGCCAGTCCAGAACAGTGGCATTTGAGATGCAGCTCAGCTGACTCAACGGTGTTGCTGTTTTGAGTGGGGCCACGTGGCAGGTGTTTGGATTACGCAGCAGCTCACTGGTTCTTGATCAGAAGATCTGAATTCATCCTCAGAAAGATTCACTGCCACCACATTACCTTACTACCCCAGAGAAACACAGGCTGCAAATGAACCAACAGAATTGCTTAGTGTAGCAAAGTCAGCAAACTTGAGCACCAGTTGGAGGGCTGTGTCTGGATCTTGGCAGCCATAAGATTCATGGTGGATATTTTCCCATAGTGTTTGTCCATTTCCCCAGATATTTTAAAAAATAAAACATTTCCTTCCCGTATCCCGTTTTTGTAGTAAAAGTCCCTTAAAATACAGGAATCCCTGTAGATCTGGGAACACTGGCACTGTGACTGTTCGGGGCGGGACCTGCAAGTTCCCTCCATCATCTGCTGGGATCTTTTTTTCCTCCTGGTTTCTCCCCTTCAGGGGCGGAGTGTGCAAGGATGCCAGCGACAGTGCCATGCACGCTCCCGTGTGTGCGCCTCATCAGACGTCTGCCCTGCCTATGACCTGATGTCTGTAGCATTGGTGTGCCAGCCCCCAGCTGCCGCTTGGGGCCAGGCATACATCAACAGCTGCCTTTTAAATACCTTAGCATTAGAATTTTGGCTACGATGCAAATAAACTTTTTCAATACCTTCTTACAACTTTCTATTACTCATTATCAATAAAACTCTTCCTGCACTACTACACTCACAACCACTTCCTTATCTCTACACACAACGAACTTTTCGGCATTGACAAATGCTTGTTTTATTTGACCAAACTATCAGTCTCAAAACCATGGGTTTAACTCCATTGGATTATTTTTCAGTGGTTAGGTTGGCAGTGATGATGACTTGCAATTGTGTTAGGGCCAAGGTCCAGTTCTGTGTCTGCCCCTGATATGGCATGACGATAGAGAACAAATATGGAGGATCGAGATTGCCACAACCGGAAAAATACTAACAAGATCAAGAGTGAAGAGCTGTAAGTATAGAAATCAGTCGCTCACTCACTTTATGGCAAGGAGAGCATGTTTTTTCATTTAGAGAGTACTCAGTGTCAAAAAGTTCTTAGAAGGTTATCGGTCTCGATCGCACTCACTGGCATAACTTTAAATAAATTAATATTAAAGTCGACCCACCCACACGCGTAAGAACAAATGAAAAAAAAATGGTAAATGAAAAATGTAATGTGAGAAGTTGGTTTTGAAACATGCTTCATGAGATACAGAACTGTCTGTATCACTGCTGAGCCATCCTGCTAGCAGATCTCTTAGCCATGAAGGAGCTTTGCTTTTTCAGTTACTGCATGCGTATATTACACTGTACAATAAGTAAGCAATTGTCTCTATAGTCGCCGGATAAGCATAAAGCAGGAAAATTACAGTGTGTATTTCATTACTTTAACAGCTTCTGTGCACAGTAGGAGGGAGCGGTCTACGTGAACATGAACACTGAATACCTTAAATTTGTTACAAATGTATTGCACAGTACAAAATTGCACAAAATGTCTTTTAAAGCACTTTGTTATAACTTTTCAAACATGTTTTCACGCACAGTATTAAGATTCCAGATGCTGCAGGCCGCATGGTACTGCTTCGTACTCTAGGTCACTGTTTTTCTGTCGACTCTGCTTGGAAGTTTTTCAAGGACAGGTTCACCGCTGCCTGGAACTCACATGCCCCTCTCAAACATGCACGGGTGACGGGTGCCCACCTGCCACAGATCTCTGCGGAAATCATGACCCTCCTCAAAGACAGGGATGGGGTCTGGAATGCGGTCAAGGTCTCTGGCTCCCAGGTGCACCAGCAAAAGTATTGTGCGCTATGAAATGCCTGCACTAGACAGATCCATAGGGCAAAGGCAAAATACTTCAGTGACACCTTCCACACCAATTTAAGCCACCTATCTAAATTTTGGAAGGTGATCAAATCTCTCTTCACCCCTCCCTCTCGGCCCCCAACCCCAGCCCTAAACATAGGTGGCTCCATGATTACAGAACCCTTCAAGGTGGCCTCTCATTTTAATTCCTTCTTTACTGAATACACCTCGTCACTTCTGGCATCCCTAAATCCAGACCCCCAATCCCCCTCTCCCCCCCCCCACAAAGTTCCCCCAGCTGGTACCCATTTCACCTTCCATCCAACTACACCTGCTGAGGTCCACAAAGCCCTGCTTGCCCTTAATTCCACCAAAGGCAGTTGCCCTAGTGGCCTGGACTCCAAGTTGTTGTACTTGTCCGCCCCAGCCATCGCTGTCCCCTTGGCATCACTCTATAACTTCCCGTTCTCTCTCTAGCAACCATACCAAATCAGTGGAAGCATGCCACTGTCTTCCCACTTCCTAAATATATGTCAGATGTTAACTGGAGCACATTTGCTGCAGCCACATCCAAGAGCAGGGCCATTCTTGATGCCCTACAGGTGGCAGGCATTAGACAGCTAGTTTTGGAACCCACTCGTGAGGGAGCAATCTTAGACCTCATACTCTCAAATGGCAGCAGTGAGAGGATCTCACATCTAGAAGTGAGTTGCCATCTGGGGACAAGTGACCATCAAACAGTGTGGTTCACGTTAAACTCAGCTACTGAGTCAAGCCATACAAAAGTGAGGGTACTGGACTTTAGGAGGGCTGACTTTGGCAAGATGGGAGAGTGCCTCAGAAAAGCACTAACAAACAGGCTAGAAGGAGGTGTGGAGCAACAATGGGGAATTATCAAAACTGCCATCACAGAGGCAACAAGCCTTTGTGTGAAGCAAATAAACAAATCAAAATGAAAGAAAAAGCCACTATGGTTCTCAAGAGAGGTGGCTGTGAAAGTCAGGAAGAAAAAGATAGCAGTCCGGAAGTATAAGGAAACACAGAAGGAGCAGGACAGAGAGCTGTACCAGTTAAGGCAGAAAGAAGCAGGGAGGGAAGTCAGAATAGCAAAGGCCCAAACTGAGGAAAAGATAGCCAACTCAGTTAAGAAGGGGGATAAAACCTTTTATAGGTACATCAGTGAGCGTAGAAAGACAAAGGGAGGGATAGTGAGGCTAAATAGAATGAACAGTGGGTGGGCAGAGGGGGACAGTGAAAAAGCAGGAATACTGAACGAATATTTCTGCTCAGTATTCACAAAAGAGGAGGGGGAAGTGCCTAATCCAATTAACAGAAGCACTCTTGATAGGGGGGTCGATCCCAATCCTTTCACAGAAGAAAGGGTTCTGCAAGAACTCCTAAAACTGAAGGTGGACAAAGCAATGGGTCCTGATGGAATTCACCCCAGAATTCTAAAAGAATTAAGGAAGGAACTAGTAAAACCACTGGCTACTCTTTTTAATAAATCATGGGAGGATGGTGTGGTACCCGAGGACTGGAGGAAGGCGGATGTGATTCCCCTTCACAAAACTGGGACCAAGACAGAGGCAGGAAACTACAGACCTGTCAGTCTGACCTCTGTGGTAGGGAAAGTGATGGAGTCACTTCTGAAGGAAAGAATAGTTGAGTACCTAGAGGTCAGTGGAGCACAGGATCCAAGGCAGCATGGGTTCACAGCGGGAAGGTCATGTCAGACGAATCTAATAGATTTCTTTGACTGGGTGACCAAAGTAGTAGACCAGGGAGGGGCTGTGGACATGGCCTACCTAGACTTTTAGCAAGGCATTTGACACAGTCCACACACAAGATTATTAGTCAAATTAACCAGCCTGGGAGTGGTCCCAGGGTGGTAGCCTGTAAAACATTGGCTGGACAACAGGACACAGAAGGTAATTGTAAATGGAGTCCACTCTGAAGAAAGGGCGGTTACCAGTGGGTACCGCAGGGTTCATTGGGTCCAGTCCTTTTAATGTCTTCATCAGTGACATTGCAGAGGGACTGGAAGGAAAAGTATGCCTTTTGCAGATGACACAAAGATCTGCAACAGGGTTGATATACAAGGAGGCGTGGAAAGGATGAAAAGGACTTGGCAAGGTTGGAGGAATGGTCAGACGTATGGCAGCTAGGATTCAATGCAAAAGTGCAAATAATGCACCTGGGAAACAAGAACCCAGGGAAGAATACACAATGGGTGGAGGTAGTAACAACAACAAAACAGGAAAGGGACCTGGGGTAATCATATCAGATGACCTTAAGGTTAGCAAGCAATGTGAGAAGGCAGTAGGGAGGGCCGGGGTATACTGGGATGTATAGGGAGAGGCATCAGCAGTAGAAAACAGGAAGTTGTTATCCCTCTGTACAGACAGTTGGTGAGACCCCATCTGGAGTACTGTGTCCAGTTCTGGAGACCCCATCTCCGCAAGGACATAGACAGGATAGAGGCAGTCCAGAGGAGGGCAACTAAAATGGTGCAGGGCCTGCAAGAGAAGCCGTATGAGGAGAGACTAAAGGAGCTTAATATGTATACCCTTGAGGAAAGAAGGGAGAGGGGGGACATGATAGAAACTTTCAAGTACCTCAAGGGAATCAACAAAGTCCAAGAGGGTAGCATCTTTCAGAAAAGAGACTTGCAAGAACAAGGGGACACAATTTAAAGATAGAAGGAGGGCAGTTCAGGGGCAATGTGAGGAAATATTATTTCACAGAGAGGGTAGTGGATGCATGGAACAGCCTTCCTGAGGAAGTTGTGGGGTCTAAAACTGTGGAAGAATTCAAGAATGCATGGGACAGACATAAGGCAATTCTTGTGGGGGGCAGGAAGATATAGGCTGTTGGTTAACTAGGATCTGTGGCCTATCCTGTAGGTAGGGAAATGGGCAGACTAGATGGGCCTAGCGGTCCTTATCTGCCGTCAAAGTCTATGTTTCTATGTTTCTATGTTAAAGGTGGAGATCCCTCTGCCCCCAATAATTACCGCCTGATTTCTCTACTACCTATCTTGGCTAAAATCCAGGAACACCTAGTCCTCTCGTAACTCACCTCTTATCTTGATTCTTCTTCTTTTTTCCACTCCCTACCAGTCTGGTTTTAGGAAGTCCCATTCCACCACCACCTCTCTCCTAAGACTCACTGATTCTATCCTCACTGGCATGGATAGAGGCCATATTACCTCAGCCATTTTTGTCGACTTGGCCAAAGCCTTCAACACTGTCTCCCATTCCCATCTGCTATCTAAGCTCTCTCTCACAGGGCTCTCAAGCATGGCCACCAGCTGTTTTCATTCCTACCTGATAGGCAGATCCCAATCCATCAGAACTGGCAATGCTACCTCTGCCTCCCTCCCTGTTACCTCTGGTGTTCCGCCAGGCTCAGTCCTTGGCTCACTTCTGTTCTCCATCTTCCTCAATGGCCTGCCCTCTCCTGGCCTCACGCATCCATTCACATGTATGTGGATGATACAGTACTGTACACATCTGGCCCCTCGACCCCTGATGTAGTGACCAGACTCCAGCTGGACTTCAATGCAGTTCAGCGCTGGTTTCACTCAAATCAACTCTTTCTACATGCCAAGAAAACCATCTCCATGACCTTCGGCACAAGGCAGACTTTCAGGGCTACCCTCCTCACTCTCCTTCCACACCCTAGCTGGGACTGCTCTGGAGTCTTGCAACTCCTACAGATATCTCGGGGTCTAGCTTGACCAGCACCTTGACTTCTCCGCACATATTGATGCTATCCACAAAAAGCTTCACCCCAAACTAGGCGCTTTGTACCATAACCAAGGATGTATCCCTCTGCCGGCTCACAGTGCAGTTGTGCAGAAGATGACTCTACCCATCTTTGACTATGGGGAGGTAGTCTAGAGTGCCGCACCCAAGTCCACCAAAGTCAGACTGGAGCCCCTCTTTCATTCCTTCTGTCGCTTTGCTCTCAACTATCCTCCAAACACTCATCACTGTGTCCTATACCACAATCTAGACCTCTCCTCATTGCAGGACCGGCGTCACTCCCACTGTGCCAGTCTCACAGCCAAATACTAGATGCAGTCCCTCCCTCCTTATCTCACCTCTGCCCTCTCTCCTAGCATCTTCCAGGGCTACACACTGAGGAGAAATGACTCACGTCCACTGTCCACTCCACTCATGTCAACCTCAGCGGACCAGTCAGCATTCGCGTATCACATGCCTAAACTCTGGAACTCGCTCCCCTCGGTTATGCAGCATGCCTGCCCCAGTCAGCTCCTAAACTCTCTTCTCAAAATACACTTCTCCCCAGTCTGCACATGCACCCATGCAAGTTCCTGACTAGGCAACCAGATCCAACTGAAAATGTGTTGAACCTGTATTACAGTCTGTCCATTATTTCATCCTGTCATATGCCTTGCCACCTTAATGTGTGCCTTGTATAACTGCCTGTAGAATTGCACTTTTTCTCTTGTGTATTTTGTATATTTACTCAGAATGTTTATTTGTTCCATGTCTGTACATGGAATATGTACTTATAATCCCTATCACCCTACCCCAGGACACATCTGGAATCGAGCAGTAGCCTGCTCAGCAAGCCTTCCTGATAAAACCTTTAAATAAATAAATAAATGTGTTTTTTACTGTACTAAACTTTATGAACCGGTGGGAAAACTTTCAAACAGCACTAATGGGCTTGCAGTGTGTACAAGCACCGATGGGCTTGCAGTGTGTACTGCAAGATGTCATTGACAACTTTCACAAAGTTGTGAATGACAGCTGACAGTACACACTGCAAGCCCGTTGGTTGACAGTGTCAACCAATAGGATTGTAGTAGGTATAATACGCTGTCATTCATGGCAGTTCAGTTGGTGGGCAGCCATGGGGGTGTGCAGGTAGGCTGTGCTGCCTGCAGACTCTGTGCCACCGCTGGGATGGGGGGTGTGGGTTGGTATGTGGGTCTTCAGTGGCTGGGGAGGGGTCTACTAGACTACAAGAGAATTTCCAACGTGGATGTTTTGTGTTACATCGGAGTCGGGGATGGGTGGGGGTTCCACTAGACTACCAGGGATGTCTGGGTATGGGTGATTTCATTTACAGTCAGGGCTGGGAAGTGTGCCACCAGACTACCAGGGATGTCTGGGATGGGTGATTTCATTTACGATCGGGGCTAAGAGAGGGGACACTAGACTACCAGGGAGGCCGAAGGGAATTTGTTTTCTATATTCGAGGATTCAGGGATGGAAGGGAGGGCCACTGGACTACTAGGGATGTCTGGAAATAGGTGATTTCATTTACGATCAGGGCTGGGAAGCAGGCCACTAGACTGCCAGGGATGAAGGGTTTGATTTACTTTATTATATGCTTGGGGATGGGAGGGTGAGCCACTAGACTACCAGGGACGTCTGTGATGGGTGATTTCATTTACGATCAGGGCTAGAAGAGGGTACACTAGACTACCAGGGAGACTGAAGGGAATTTATTTTCTATATTCGGGGATTCGGGGACAGATGGGAGGCCACTGGACTACCAAGGATAGGGGAGTTGTACTGTTTTCCTCACATTCGGGGATTGGGGGGACCTGCCACCCAAGGGCTGGCGACTCATGTGTTGTGCTGTGCAGTACAGCAGCCCGCCTGTGGGTGGCCTGGAGTTAGGCACGGTTCCTCCATGACTTACATTGTGCAACACATCTCCAAGATATGTGGGCAGCTGTGCCGCACATCTCAGCTGAATATCAAGATGCCACATATGCATGGGAACGTCCTCTCTAGATGCACCACATACATTATCTTTGCACTGCAGTGCATCCTGACTTGCTCAGCGCATCTCCTCCTTCTGAATATGGCCCTGGGGCACATCTCCTTTGAATATATGAAGAGAGACAGAGAGCTTAATATGTATACCCTTGATGAAAGGAGGGACGGGGGGGACATGATAGAAACTTTTAAGTACCTCAAGGGAATCAACAAAGTCCAGGAGGGTAGCATCTTTCAGAAAAAGAGATGTGTAAGAACAAGGGGGCACAATTTAAAGTTAGAGGGGGGATGACTCAGGGGTAATGTGAGGAAATTAATTTTCACGGAGAGAGAGTGGTGGACGCATGGAACCGCCTTCCTGGAGAGGTTGTGGTGTCTAAAACAGTGGGGGAATTCAAACATGCATGGGACAGACACAAGGCAATTGTAGTGGGGGGTTGCAGGAAGTAGGCTGTTGGTTAACTAGAATCTGAAGCTTATCCAATAGGTAGGGGAATGGGCAGACTAGGTGGGCCAAGTGGTCCTTATCTGCCATCAAAGTCTATGTTTCTATGTTTAATATCTGGGCCAAGATATTTATGCCTACATTTCTGTCTGCTAACAAAGATGGATCCAGTACACCTATCTCTTCCTGAATAACTTCAATAACACAAGATCTTCCCTTTGCTCCCTTCCCCCCATAACAAGTGATGAGCAAGCAATGATGACTTAAATGGTGTGTAACTGGTTTCTGTTTGCATTCTGCATACTATCTTTCCTGATAGCAGAGGTGGGACCTGGATAATGTACAGTACCTGTCAACAACAGGTGTCCTCTCTGTTAATAGGAGGGTGTTTGCAATAGCAGTTTTCTAATTAGGTTTACGTACAGGGGATACAACCTTTTTGTGTGTGATCTGTATCTCCTCCACCCCCCACCACCAACACACTTCGTACAACTCTCCAAGACTGTTGTGCAACTGGTTTTGTCTGCACCGCTTGTCTGTCAGATATGTACCTAGTTTATACTGCCAGCCCAGCACATACTGTATGCTGCCTGTTGACATCTTCTTTACAAAACATGAGGCATCATGCCTGAATTGCCATCTGCTTACAAGAATCTGTTAATCATTAATAATGCTCCAGCCACCATCCCCTCGATAGCGTGATAAGGGTGCAATCAACTCAGCACACATTTGACAAGCGTGCCTGTTCAGTCAAAGCAGCTTGCAGTCAGAGTATAGGGGGATGATGGCTGCAGTACTGTTTAACAGATCCATATAACCAGAGGGCAATTCAGCCATGATACCTCGTGTTTTGTGAAGATGTCAACAGGTATAGCGCATGTGTGTGTATGTGGGGGGGAGGGGTTACATAGATACATAGACAGTGTCGGCAGATAAGGGCCTATGGCCCACCCAGTCTGCCCATTTCAGCTAGTAAGTTCAGTTTATGTTTTCCTAGAAGTCTGTTGCCCCTTACCCCTGTTTATTTGCTTTAGACAAAAGCAAAAAAGATTGTATCCCCTGTACATAAATAGAATTAGAAAGCTTCCCACACAAACACCCTCCAGTTTACCAAGCCAGACACCTGTCTCTGAAAGCTACATTATCCAAGAGACCCATTTATGTTGTGTAGGTTTTGACGTACTGCATATATCATGGCAAATATGCATGTGCTTACTAGTGTCCTTCTTTCCATGCTTTCTGATATAATCTTGCACGTTGTATGACAATGGCTTTTGCACAATGGTGCATTGTACTGTATGTGTATAGTATGGTACTGCTTATCATCAGATATGGCCAAAAGTGGGTCTCTGACTCAGCCAGTTCCTAGTAAAGCTAACACAATAAATAACCATAAATGGGACACTGCATGCAAACGTACACGTCACATAAAGAGGGGCTTGCTGTCCCTCATATAAGGTGCTACCCAACACAGAGAAGGTATAGTTCAACTCAGGCTTTTGTGTTTGTAGTTTGTATTAATTTTATCAGGAGTAAGTTCCATTTATCAATGCTCACTTATCCCGGAGGTCCTGGGTATGAGGGGATTTCTCTCCCCCTATCATGTGGGGTTCCGAAGGGCTCCATTTTATCCCCCATGTTGTTTGCAGTGTATATGCTGCCATTGGAAAACATTATAAGGTGGTATGGGCCGAGTTTTCACTGCTATAAGGATGGCACTCAGCTCTACATGTCCTTTGTGCCCGAACAGGATGGGGCAGTCCCGGTCTTTAATAACTGCCTCTCTGAGATTCGGGGTTGGATGAGTGCCACCTGGTTGAAGTTGAACTCTGACAAGACAAAGGTGTTGGTAGTAGAGCCAGGTCGCCAAGGCATGGGGTTGCAAGCAGATCAGCCATCTGGGCTCTGGCTCATAGGTGACCAGCTGCTTACCTCAAATCAGGCACAAAATGTGGGCGTTGTGTTCGACAGCAGCCTGACATTAAAATCTCAGGTGTCAGCAGTTGTAAAGACCTAATTTTGTCATTTGAGGAACATCGCTCGGATCAAGCACCTGGTTCCACCTGGTGATATGCCAACGCTGGTTCATGCCGTTGTAACCTCACACCTTGATTACTGCAATGTCCTATATCTAGGGCTACCAGGGGTTGATATCTGCCACCTCCAGCTAGTGCAGAACGCAGTGGCCGGGCTGTTGACTGGTTATCAAGATCTTGCCATATCATGCCAGTGCACCGCAATCTGTACTGGCTGCCGGTATATTGGCAGATCACCTTCAAGATTGGGTTACTGACCTATAAAGCCCTACATGACAGGGACCTAGCTACTTGCAAGAGCTTCTGCATCCCTACTCCCACCCCCCACCCCCGCCCACTCCGTTCCGCCGCCGAAAGATTGCTAGAGGTTCCCACGGTTCAATTAAATACTTCTGGGTCATGTACTTTTGCAGCCCCAACTCTGAGAAACACTCTATGTTGTCGGGTTAGAGAGTGCCTGACCACTGACAGCTTTAAAACTGCATTAAAAACTTATTTGTTCAGCCAGGCATTTCCTGATGTAAGCTAAATCAAACTGTATTGCTATTGAGATTGTGTTTTATCCTGTTATTATTATTAATGTCTTTATTCATTTTATTGGTTTTAGGATGTAAAGTGCAATGATCACATGGAATTGCACTGATAAATAAAAGATTGATTGATTGAACCAAAGTTAAAGCTATAAACACAGAGCTTTCTGAAGCAGAAAGCCCTAAGGATCTATGCTGCAAAATCAAAACTAAACTTTGCCCAATAAAAACAGCCGTTTCCACAATGTTCTGAATTTTTATCTTCTCGTTTGTTAATGTGTAGGTTGAGGATCAGTTGTCCGCATTTTCCCATGTTCTGCGTATCAGTGCATCTTATTTCAGATACATATATGACATACAGTAGATCTGCCTGGGTCCTTTTTATGTTGCTTGCACACATGTGCAAGAAACATAGTGCCATCAACGGAGATTTCGGAGGTGTGTCACCTCCTCCTCCAATTCAGTCAGCCAGCTGGCAGGCGGGGCCCCTGTAAGCCAATGCATTTTCGAGCTGTCTATGACACGCTCCAAAATGCAGTGGCATACAGTTGAAAGGGGGAGCTACACTTCAGTGAGCAGAAATAAGCAGCCCACTGTGGCGTAGCTCCCCCCCTGGCGATGCTGCCCACACCTACTGCATAGCCCGACGGGGTGCCCAATCCCCATTGAGCTGAGCTGCGCCTGTTCGCCCCCAGTTGTAGGTGCCACGCTGAGGCCCACCCCAGTGTGGCAATGAGTCCATGGGCAGCAGGGGTGCCCAATCCCCGTCGGCTGAACGCCCCCATGTCATTGTGCCACGCTGAGCTCCACCCCAGCGTGAAACGATCCCACGAGTCTTTTTTTTTATTTTAAACCTAAAAACGAAACGTCCAGCGGAGCGCCTCCCACCCTCCCACAACCCGCACTCCACCCACTCGCGCACCCAGCCTCCCCACGCCCCTCACCCCATACTACCTCCAGACTCTGGCGCACGATCTTCGTGGACCGGAACACGTCTGCACTCTTCAAAGCCGACCTTGAACTGAGGAAATGCCGTAAGCTGTATAATGGCCTAGATAGGGGGGTTTCAACTTTATTGCATATCTCAGGCATTTTTGAATTTTTGCACCAAATTTTCAACATGGGGTTTTTGGGACCCCTTCTCATGAATGATGTCACTGTCATGGCGTTATTCTGGCCCGAAGGGTGATTTCGCGCAGTGATTGCGAAATCACCCTTCGGGCCTGAATACCACCATGACAGTGACATCATTCATGAGAAGGGGTCCCAAAAACCCCATGTTGAAAATTTGGTGCAAAAATTCCAAAAAATGACTGTTTTACGAGCGTGCGATGCGCAGTTCCTACGCAGGCTCGTAAGTTCGCAAATTTTCAATATTTTCACTCCAGATTTTCAACATTGCCATTTTACCACACCTCCTTATGAGCAGTACAGCTGTCATTTTTCACATCCTGCCCAAACGTGTTTCCCCATGTAGCGCAAATGGCGCAGTCTATGTGCAAACTCAATGTATGGGACACATTAACTAAATCACAGTGACACTGTTCATGAGCAGAGGTCTTAAAATGGCTATGTTGAAAATTTGGTGAAAAATTTCAAAATGACTGTTTGACGAGCGCGTTATGCAGTTCTCACACGCACGCCGTAGTTCGTAAATTTCAATATTTGCACTCCAATGACTTCCAAATACCTAAACAGCACATAGAAGCAAGCAACACTCGGCATTGACAAATGCTTGTTTATGTTGACTTGCTTGTGTGCAAGCAACATCTTGTGGTAGTTGCACATTTTAGAGGTGTGTCAGTGTTGTGGCCAATACAGGGGATGCTTTAGTTGGTGTGTCCCTCAGCCACTAATGAGTAAGCATGCTGGCGCTGACAGCAAACTTCAAAGAGAGCCAAACAGTTGACAGAAATCTGCTACTGCAATCAGGTGCAGTTTCATCATTGCAGCAGCAGATGACAAGACTCCATGCCATGCACATTACAGTGAACAGTGATGCGTATGGCCAGAGGTACGAGCAGTTGTCCGGAGTGCCGTTCCTGGTGAAACTTTCCACAATGGCGGCTCCTACCGCTGGCCACACACTCCCACAAAGCCGACATTGGGGGTGCCCTATCCTCATGTTGGCATGCATCCCCCCACAGCCACATTGTGGCACACTGTGAGCCCACCCCTGTGTGCCCAGACATTTTTTATTTTATTTTCTCGACACCGGGATGCCCACCTGGTGTCGGATGCCCCCCAAGCTCAACTTCTTTGCCGACGGGGGTGCCAAATCCCCATCGGCATCATTTTTCCCTTCCCCCCAAAGCTTGCTGATGGCATTGCCCAGTCCCCATCAGCATCATGTCCCACACACACACACATATATATACTCATGTGGCATACTGGGAGCCCACCCCAGTGTGCCCAAGAGTTGTTTTTTTTTTTAACCTATAAATAAAGAAAAGAGTCCCCCAGAGTCTTTTTTTTTGGTTCGCTAAACTGTAAAAAGAAAACCGCTCAGTGTTGTGTCCCTATCTCCCTTCCCCCACCCCAACCCTCCTCTGTGCACCCACCTCCCCGCACCCTCACCCATACTTACCCTCCTGATGTCGGGAGCAGTGATCTTCTGTGGACCAGAACGCGCCTGCACTTTTCAAAGCTGAACTCGGAACTGAGGAATCAGGTAAGCGCTGTATAATGGAACTCAATGGGGGGTTTCAACTTAGGTTGATATCTCAGCCATTTTTAGGAATTTTGTCCCCAAATTTTCAACATGGGGTTCTTGTGACCACATCTCATGAACATGTCACTGTTTCATTTCATGGTCCCAAAAGGTGATTTCACTGTCACTGCATGGGACTGATTAACAAAATGGCAGTACCACTGTTCTTGAACTGGGGTCTGAAAAAGCCCATGTTGAAAATTTGTTGAAAAAATTCCTAAAAATGACCGCGTTATGAATGTGCTTGGCGCATTTTCTATGCACCGCCAATTTTTAATATTTTCACTCCACATTTCCAACATTGCCATTTTTTAACACCTCCTTATGAACAGTACAGATGACATTTTTCATATCCTGCCCAAAATGTGTTTTCGCATCTGTGGCGCAAAATGGCACAGTCGCTATGCGAAATCAACTTTTGGGATGGATTAACAAAATCACAGTGCCACACTTCATTAGGGGACATCCTAAAAAGCCCATGTTAAACAGTTGTGATAAAAATTCAAAAAAATGACCACGTTATGGGCGTGCATTGTGCAGTTTCAACGCACGCTTGTAACTTCGTGAGTTTTTCATATTTTCACTCCAGATTTTCAACATTGCCATTTTTTAACACCTCCTTATAAACAGTACAGCTGTCATTTTTTCACAACCTGCCTGAAATAAGCTTCCGCACCTGTGGCGCCAAATGGTGTAGTTGCTCTGCGAAATCACCTTTTAGGATTGAGTAACGAAATGATAGTGCCACTGTTCATGAGGTGGGGTCCCAAAAAACCCATGCTGAAAATTTGGAGCAAAAATACCAACAAACACCCGGGGCATTAAGGTTTTCAACCATAACGCACACCCTGTAGAGACTGACAGGCGTCAGGGGATGTGACTTGGGTTTGTCAGCCATAATGCTCAAGGCATTCTACCCCCACCCTACAGCCACTGACAGACATCAAAGTGTGCCTTGGGGTCTTCTGCCCCAACGTTCACCCCATTGTCGTATACTGCATCCATCGCAGCTTATTTCCTCATGGAATGGGATGAGCGTAAGGGCAGAAGACCCCAAAGTGCACCGCGACACCTTTTGCTGTCTGCAGGGTGGGGTGAGGTGGAACGGCTTAAGTGCTATGGCAGATGACCCAAAGGCACACTCCCAATGTCATTCAATCTCTCAGGGGGTTAGCATTAGTTCAATACTTCACTGGATTCCTATTATGCATTTCTCTAACTCCTGCACTGCCAATGCCAAAGCCAGCAAGTCAACATTCGGCATTGACAAATGCTTCTCTCTTTCTGTGTTGATACACACAGATCATGAAGTATAGATAGAATGATGATCTGTATTTATAATGATTTATTATATTAAATATGTGTTTTCTTTTGTATGATTTTAATATTTGGACTGCTGTATTGTTTTTATTGTACAGCACTCAGAGTCCCGGGAACTGGGCACTTTATAAATAAAATATCTATCTGTCTGTCTGTCTATCTATCTACAATACATGGCATATGTACGTGCTCATTTATGTTCTCTTTCAAGTGAAGTTGCCATAGTAGGTACAATGGTATATATAATTACTGTGTCCCGGTGAGTATGACATACAATGGCACACTAAGTGCTCACACCTATGTTCTTTTCCCTGATGTTTAGTGGCACCCCCCACCCGCCGATTGCTGTCCCCAGTATTTTGATTTTATTCCATGGTGTCTAGTGGCACCCCCACCCTCTCTGATCGCAGCCCCTGTTATGTTGGTCTGTTGCCTGATATCTAGTAGAACCCCTACGCTCCCATTTCAGGCAATACCCTGAAATGAAGAAAGCAGTCCCTCAATGATTTTTATTTATTTTTTGCAAAAACATGTAAAAAAAGAAAACGATCCCTCGCCAATCAATCCCACCACCCCACCTCCCACTCAGCACCCACCACCCCACATCCCCCAGTACCCCCCCACACACACATACACACACTCATTCACCTGAACAGGTACCAGGTTCTAAATCCACTCTCCAATTAAAGACACCTCTTGCTGGAACCGATGACTGCAATATGAGAAGCTAAGATAAATGTGGTTCAATGTATTTCAGTGGGGGTTTCAACTTTGGTGCATAACGTTTTCATTTTTTAACATTTTGACCCCAAATTTTCAACATGGCCTTTTGGGGACCCCACCTCATGAACAACAGAACTGTCATTATGCTACTCCTGCCTGAAAGGTGATTTTGTGGTTATCTGAAGAATTCACCTTTCGAATGGGACTTGGGCATTTTTTTCTGCCCTTGTTCGTGAGGTGGGGTAATAAGAAGGCTATGTTGAAAATTTGGGGTCAAAATACTATATGCAACAATGGCAGAGTTATATACAGTACGCTCTCGATTATCCGATCTCCGTTGATCCGAACTCCCTATCTAACGGACGGTCGGATTGTCCCCCACACACTGTGAATTTTTGCAGACCTGTACCTTTCACTTCTGCAATGATGCAGCATAACTGGAAACATTAACTCCCATAGAGCCCCTCTGCCGTAATTGTCAAGTGGCCCACATTTGGAGGGGATGCCCTTGTGTCTCATTTTATCTCAGCTCTGAATCCTACTAGTCTATCCCACCCGGAGAAGGGCGTGCCTTATGTCATATCGGAATCTCTATGATCCTCTACCAGGAACAACATCCGACCCCTTAAGGAGCTGAAAGCTTGACTCTGCCGCATCCCCCCCCCCTTCTTTAACTGTAGGTGCTGAAAGGTGAGCGGTGCGGAGCAAAACAGAGCTACCTGCATTCCTCAAACATGTCACTGAATCTGAAGAAAAACGAATAATCAGCATTTAGCATGCAGTATTCATTAAAGTCCAAATCAGCGAACTCCGCCCAGAAATCTCTATGAAGGCTTTTATTTGAATTTAAAGGCATCCCTAAACACGACACTGAATCTGAAGAAAAACTAATAACCAGCATTTAGCATGCAGTATTTAATATACAGTAGTCTGAATCAGTGAACGCCGCCCAGGAATCGCTATGAAGGCTTTTACAGTATTTGAATTTAAAGGCATCGTTTCAGCCACCCACCTTTCCGAGTATCGTGCACAGCCGCTACTCCAGCATCAACATGCTCATTGTCCACTACAGAGACATTGCTCCCCGGCCCTACAAGTGACTTCTCGTTTATCCGACCTCTCGATTATCCAACCATTTCGGATGTCTCCGAAGGCGGTCGGATAAACGAGAGTGTACTGTACATAGATACATAGAAACTGTCGGCAGATAAGGACCGCCAGGCCCATCTAGTCTGCCCCTTTATACTACCTGCATGTGTAGCCTGTGACCCTATATGGTCACCTGCTATAGCTACTCCTTCCCATCTCCAAGATTCCCTTATTCCTGTCCCATGCAAGGTTTGAATCCTGTTACTGTCCTCGCTGCCACAACCTCCTGGGGCAGGCCATGCCATGCATCCACCACCCTCTCAGTGAAAAAGTACTTCCTTACATTCCCCCTTAACTGGCCATCCTCCAGTCTCATGTCATGACCTCTTGTCCTTGCACACTGTTTAAGCTGGAACATGCCCTCCCCTTTAAACTTTTTTATACCCTTGAGGTACTTGAATGTTTATTTCATATCCCCTCACTTTCTCCTCTGTCCGCAGTTTCAGCGTGTACATATTGAGGTTCTTCACCCTCACCTCATGTGGTTCATGCTGCAAACCCCCCACCATCTTAGTAGTTCTCCTCTGCACCGTCTCCGTCCTGTCAATATCTTTGCGAAGGTGTGGCCTCCAGAACTGCACAGAGTACTCCAGATGAGGTCTCACCAGACCATTATGTTATGACCATTTGTTGCAATTTCTCTACACACGCTCATAACTTTTGAAATTATAAATATTTTGACACCAGATTTTAAACATAGCCTTCATATTACCCCACCTGATGTATGTCACAGCTGTCAAATCCTGGTCAAAATGTAGGGTTACCACCTGTCCTGATTTTCGCAGGACAGTCCTGATTTGAGTAGCTGTGTCCTGCAAAAAAACATGAAAAATACTAAATGTCCTGATTTTATAGTAGAAAAATATTTTCTGAATTTCCACTAAATGTTGCAGAAAACTACAATACCTTAATTAAAACACCTTAAAATGATAAGAAACAATGGAAGCAACTAGGAAACTACTGCACTTAGCCTTAATCCTGATTATATAGAGAAAACAAGTCTGTTGTATCGGTCGAGGTTACGTACTGTCCTGCGAAAAATCATGTTTCAGTAAGAAATGTCCCACTTTGGGCTTCTTAAAAGGTGGTAACCTTACCAAAATGTGTTTTCACACCTGTGGCGCAGACTGGCATTGCAGTTGCGTGGAATTACATTTTGGTGGGGATTCTGAAATTTTCGGTACCAGGTACATGAGGTGGGGTAATAAGATGGCTGTGCAGACAATTTGGTCACTGTTTTCCTATAAATGGAAGCGCAGGTCCCTCATACATATATGTATCTATTGAAGGATGGGAGCGCAGGGCCCGGAGGGCTATGCACTTCCACAGGCAAACAAGTATGCGATTATGCTATCTCAAAAAGTAAGGAAATAAATTGCAGAAAACTTTGTTAATGTCTAGTAGTAAGGGTTAAGCCACAAAGTAGGAAATGTGGCATTCAGGTTTCCTTCTTGCCTCCACCTGCACACACCAGCAGAGTCAGAGGGTGCCTGAGAGATCATCAGCCTTAATGCTCACCCCATTCTCCTATAGTGTATGCATCTCAGCTTATTTATTTATGGAATGGGATGAGTGCCAGGGATGATGCAGGCTTCCCTGACTCTCCCGCTGGTGTGTGCAGGGTGGAGGGGTGTTATTGGAAACCTGAATGCCACATTTCTCACTTTTTGCTTTGACCCTAACTACAGCATTAATGATATTTTATATATATATATATATATATATATATATATATATATATATATATATATATACACATACATATACATATATTATGGTAGCTCGTAGTGCTACCATAGTTAGGGTTAAGTAGCACTTTTATGGTTAAAGGGTCAAATTTTGCACCTTAATAACTTTACCACCATTCAACAGATTTGCCTGAAGTTTGGTACGCACGATTGGGCATGGTAGGTCTTGGGATCTGCCAAGTTTCGTACCGGTTGGGTATACAGCTGTGGAGTTATTAAGTGACAACCAATTGCGCAATTACACTTTTTTGCGATTTCTTTGCTCTCGCCTACAGGTTGCAGTTTGTGCGATCAGTCCGAAAACTTCAGGGAGCGTGCGGCTGGAGACCCCAACGTGCCTTTTGAAGATTTCGTGAAAAAATATTGAACAGTTCAAAAGTTATTCAAAAAAACAAGTTCCCATTATAAATCAATGGGGAAAAGTTAAAAGTGCAACACTTTTACAAATGCACTTTTTAGTGTCGCAAATGGCCCTAGTAGTGTCGCAAATCCACCATTTTGTTTTCAGTTGGTGATCGTAAAAATGCTTGGCATTTAAAATTTGGACCCTCTAGGGACACAGTTCTTTTTGTTTTCACCTAGTCGGACCCTGAGGATGCTAGCCATGTCTTTATTTTGGGGTTAAACACCCCAGAAATATGTTTTTCAAATTTCTGGAAACAGTAGTGTCACAAAGTAGTGTTGTGCTCATGAAACTTTTGCAAATTTTTGCAAAAATTGCCGCAAATTGCGACACTACTTTTTCAGACTTGGCCAAAATGACAGGAATTCTTTGCCACCCTGCTGCGAAAGAACGGTTTGGTCTTTTGAGCTGAAATTTGAAGGGAAGGTAGCCAACATCTCACAGATGTGCCTTTTGCTGGTTTGGTAAAAAATTATTGCATGGCTCCAAAGTTACAGTACTCTGAAGTTGGCATTTTTCCCCATAGATTAACATGGTGGCGCCACTTAGCTTTGGGGCCTCGTGATCTCGAAACGGTGGATACAGATTTTTTTATTGCGAAGTTACATAGCTCAATAAGAGCAAAAACTCAGCCAGGAAAATCAAGATTTTGGGAAATTTAAATTTTCTTCAATGCGGTTGCTGAGATATTAGCAATTAAGTACTTCCAATGCTCGCTTTAAGCTTCGATCCCCATTACAATGCATACATTCTTTGTACACACCTGGGCGGATATTCAAACTGCACCCAAAAGTGCGCACAGCAGGACCAAGCGAAGTCAATTAGCACATACGCGCAATACACGCCGATATTCAACATGGAGCAAGAAAATTGCGCAACCAGCCAACGCCTGAATATCGCATAACCCGCGCCATAGTGCAACCAGGAAGGGGAAGCTGAGCAGAGATGATGCGCCATAGCACAACCAGGAAGGGGAAGCTGAGCAGAGATGATGCGCCACAGCGCAACCAGGAAGGGGAAGCTGAGCAGAGATGATGCGCCACAGCGCAACAAAGGCAGCCCAGCTGAGCAGTCCAGAGGCGCCATAGCACAAGCAAAGAGACCCCAGCAGCATAGCAATGGAACTGCACAACCAGGGAGGTAGGCAGGGGCCCACCACCCATGCCACAGATGGGCACAGGGACACACTGCAGAACCAACAATGTACCCCCTCACCCCAAGCACAGCATAACTGGGGGAGGGATGGAACAGCCACCGGACCATGGGGACAAGCAAAGAAAGCACATCCCAGCCGTGTTACTGCAGCACACCCACTGGCAAGCTGAGACTGCCACACAAAAGGGGCGGACCACCCCAGTGTCCAGCAGCCCCCCCCTGTGCACAGCACTCCCAGCACTGTGACCCCAAGACACCACCCATGTGCAGTGATCAGCACTGCAGGAATCCCCAGGCACCCCCCGGCACACTGCAACCTCGTGAACCACAGAACTATACAAGCCAAACCCACCATGAGCACCCAGCAGTGGGTGGCAGCACACGGCAATACTGACTGGAAGCCACACGCACACCAGAGACACCACCCCACACACACGCACACACATACCCATGACCATACCACCCCAGATGCCATGCACACCACTGCAACTGAGCACCTATAGCCAGCTGCAAATCAGAGACCACCACAGTATTCGTATCAAAATATAAATGTAATGAAGAAGAATAACAACAACAAAGCAATTATATACATATATACAAAGCAGGGGCGGGGGTATGGGTATAAGGTAGGGGTAGGTAAGGGGCAGGGGTGAACAACCGGGAGAGGGAAGGTGGGGTGTGGTGATGGGCAGCTACTGCCTGGCAGCCTGCCCTCCTTCCGCCTGGTGCTGTGCCCGGGGCCTCCGCTGGTGCCGCATCCCATGCCTCTGCATGTCAAGGAGGATGGCGTGGGTATCTATGGCCACCTGTGTGAGCCTCCGCAGTCCTCGCTCTATCTGTCGCAGGATCTGGATACCTAGGACAAGGGATCAGAGTCAATGGCTGTGACTGTCCACATCCCTGAATCCCACCCATCATGCATGGCAGACAGCCAAGTGCCCCGCTCCTGTGATGGATTGCACCCACCCACAGTGACCGTGCACAAGACATGCCCAACCAGGCAGCAACAGCCATGTGTACCACTGCACACACACACACTGCCCATGTCCATCACAGCACAACCAAGGCTGCCCAGTGACGTGGCTATGTGGTGGGATGCTAGTGCCACAGCCATGTGCCCAGTGCATGCATGGACCACCAGTGACTCACACACACATGCAGTGCCACTGGACAGTGATGACTGTCACATGTTGCGTGCATGGTAGTGTTGTCCATGGAAGGTGGCCGTGCCCCCCCACAGCATGCAATAGCATCCATGATGTAATGACACTCAGCTTCATCAAGCCGCTGCTGCTGGTGCTGCTGCGGCTGCGGCTGCTGCTGCTGTGGCTGTGGCACACCACCTCTGCCAGCCACCCCAGCACCGCCATCCTATGCCTCAGCCTGGGCCCGCCTCCGCTCCTCCACACCTGTGGGAGACAAATGAAGAGAAACACATCAGTGAGATCCCAAAGCAGACAGCCCTTTGCCCCATTGAGTGTGCCTGCCCACACAACCAGACCCAAACAGCACACACCTGCAAACACCTTCACAGCATACCATAGCCCAACCCACCCCCATGCGCAGGTCACATTACACAGTGTCACCCATGCGGACAATACCGGTGCATACACAGCACACCCACCTGGCCTAGGCACAATGCCCCTCCTGGCACGAGACCTGAGGCGCTCCAGCTGAGCACCCCTCCCTCCTCCGCAGGTCACTATAGCGGTGCCTGCACTGATCTGGAGTCCTCCTCCACCCAGTGGCCTGCTCTAGGGCAGTGGCCACCTGCTGCCACACATGGGTGCGTGCCATCTGCAGGGGCACTCCCCCAAACAGTGTCCCATGGTGAGGCTCCACCACAGCCACCAGGTTTGCCACCTCCAAGGCCCCCCACTGTGGAGCTCTCCTGCGTGCCATTCTCCAGTTGTACAGTGGCAATATGGTGCTCCGCAGCGCGGCAACCCCACGTGGAAATGTTGCGTAATACAACTCCATGAGTCCCTATCGCGCTGTTCGTAGAGCGCCGTCGGTCCACATCACGCTGTCACCGAACAGCGCGAGAGAGCCGTACACATGCCAGACATACAGTGCCAGGGGGCAAAGGTCGGGCACAAGGTTATGGGTCAGTGGCGCAAGGCCACGCACAGCGCCATCGGACGTCTACACGTCCTGCGCGATTGGTCACCTGCGTGCCAGTGCCACAGTGGACTATTGTGCAGTTGTGCCATAGTGCCATTTGGTGACCAGTGCTGTAGCGCCACTGGCACAATGGTGGCCGTGTCCTGAATTGCTGATCGCGCACAGCACGTCATCAGCGCGGCAGACACCTGCGTAAGCTACCTGGGCATGTGCAATGCGGTGTACTATGCAGTCACAGAAATGCGCCATTGGCTCAGCCGGCTCAACCATATTGCGCAAAGCGCAACGGCGCGATATTCAGCCGACACATGCAAATCATCTGATCAGCCATTCAAAGGCGCAGTGGCGCGATTTGCATGTCATTAAAGTTGCACCACTCCTAATTTGCATGCATTGCGCTATAAATACACAACAGTGGACTGCGCTGGCCAGATTCGGTTACTGCAGGTGAGAGGTGAGTTGCATGCTGTGTGATGTTCTGGGCAATGGTCATGGGATAACGCTGTAGACTGCACAGTGACAGGTGTCCACTTCCATCCATACAGACCGACATGACCGAGCAGAGACCAGGTGAGGATGAGGATGGTGGGCGAAGGAGGAGGCCCAACTTCACCAAGGCGGAGACAGAGGCACTCTTCCAGGCCTACCTGGAAGAGGAGCCACTACTGACTGACGGCGGGCACTCTCAGCCTGCAAGCTGCATGGGAGGGTAGCTGTGGTAAACCTGCACGAAGCCACCAGCGCCCATGCAGGAATGCAAAAAAAAGATGGGGACAGACCGCAGAAGGGTCAAAGAGAAGGTGGCAGCCCTCAGGGCGGCAAGCGCTGCCACAGGCGGGGGCCAGCCAGAGGTGGCGGAGCTGACCCCGGCTGAGGACCGACTGGCTGCATCAATGCAGCGAAGTGCTATAGAGGGCGTACCAGGAGGTGGATTCCAGACAGGTGGAAGCCCATCACTGCACGGTATGACATGGTGGTGGTGTTGGGGTGGGTTGATCACATGCACTAACATGTCCTCACTTTCTGTTACAGATCCTGTTCTGTCTGCAGGGGACAGTGGTGGTGGGACCATGCAGTGAGGAAGACCTGCCAGAGTTGGAGGAGGGTCCATCCACCTCTGTCGCCAGCCGGCATGCACTGCACCAGCATGCACACCTGGCTGCCACCTCTGTTGTCAGTGAGTCAGGTGTGGGGGGTGCACAGCCTGTGTCTCAGCAGTCTGGCATGCTGTGACTGTGGCTGTTGCATGAACCTGCACCATTGATGATGCAAGGACTGCAATGGGCAGTGACACGTGTGTGTCTCATAATGGACACACAGCAGGCCAGCACGTGCCCCTGTACCTAGCTGGTTCCAACGTGTGTGCCAGCACGTCAGCGCAGTCCCAGGCTGTGCCTGTCAGCACCGTTGGGGCAGCACTGGTGGCTGTGCAGGTCTCTGGCACTGTTGCGGCCACAGCAGTGGAACGAGTGGTCCCTGGGTCACAGCAGTTGGAGGGGCAGCAGCAGCAGTCACCCACCAGGTCTGGGGGTACAGGGTCCAGCGGTGGCACATGCACACCGCCTGTTGACATGCCCACACCTGGTCCTGGTGAACAGCGCACACCCTCAAGGGGTGTTGAGCATCAGGACCTTCCATACCCTGGGGGACAGAATGCCGATGTGGCAGAGGACCCATTTGACGAGCACACCCGCCTGCTGCGGGAATCAGTACAGCAGCAGATGCGGGTTGCAACGTCCGTGGAGGCACTGTGCGTGGCTGTGGAGCGGAACAGCAGGGACAATGCTTTGATCCTTGCAGAGATGGTCAGAATGCGGACAGATGTGACCGCCGCCATTGACAGGCTGACCCAGGCAGTGGTCTCTGTCGTGGCCATATTGGGCACACAGTCAGGTGCCCCTGTACCGCACACCCCACACAGCTCGCGCTCCACTCCCCATTCCCGGCATCGTGTGACACCCAGCCTGTCAACGCCAGGTTCTGCTGTGGGCATCCTGAGCACACCTGGTGCAGGTATGTTCGGCATGCTGCACACCCCTGTGCGGACAAGGTCGCGATCACGCAGTGGGACCCCTGGTGGTCCATCGGTGCCACCCCATGTGGCCCATGATCAGTCTGCCAGTGCTGCTGGGTCACGGTGGGGCCGCCCACGCATCCAAGGTGGCTGTGGCACAGTGCCACCTGAGTGACCTGTGTCCCAGTGCGGGCCCTGTCTGATGCTGCCCTGTGTGCAATGTGTGTCATGGTGGGCAGTGCACTGGTGGGTGCCCTGCCCAACACGCCGACACACGGACCACCTGCACACCCACCCGACTGCTGTCCACAGATGCATGCGCATGATGATGCCTGCATTGTACTGTACACCAAGGTGCAAGGGTGCCCAGCATCTGACACACATACTTGGACAGGACAGGTGGTGGGGGTGGTCCGTTGATCCGTGTGTTTGCCATGTCTGTTCCTGCTCTGCTGTGCACCTGCCCATGTACGCTTTGTGCCTGGTGTGTGTGTGTGTGTGTGTGTGTGTGTGTGTCCATATGACTATTCGCCCCTCCCTGATGGTGTGTTTGTGTGCCTGGACCCTTCCACTCCCCTTGCCATCATGCACCCCTGGTGTATTACCCTGTGTGCCTGTGGGTTGCGCCTAGACAGTGTTGGTTGCACATGGCCCTTGACTTACCTGTGTCATGCAAAATGCTCCTCCTGATGGTGTCCCGGTGCAGCTGGGCCTGCCGGATCAGTCGGGGATCCCGCCTCAGGGGGCTGCTCATCACCATCATCACCGGCGCCACCGCGTCCCTATCGCTGTCCTCCTCGACCTGATGGCTATCCCACAGTCTTTGGCCATGTTGTGCAGGATACAACAGGCCAGGAATATCCCACAGGCCTTTGAGGGGCTGTACTGTAGGGCACCACCGGAGATGTCTAGGCATTGGAAGAGTGCCTTGAGCATCCCAAACACCCGCTCGATGATGTTGCGTGTGGCGGCATGTGCCTCATTATAGCGTTGCTGCAATGGGGTCATGGGGCACCGGTAGGGTGTAAGCAGCCAGGGACAGAGTGGTTATCCGCTGTCACCTGTGTGGAGATAGTGGAGATAAGTATCATGTTCAGGTCCATATTGCCCATATCCCTGTGTGCCACTACCATGGCACCTGTGGCTTTCCCACCCTTGCCCCAACTTTGCAGTTCCTACATGTGTACTCACCCACTAGATGGCCTGTGGGGATGTCCCCACTCTCGAATCGATGGCACAGTGTGGACTGATACCATATGAAGGCATCATGTGCTCCGCCAGGGTGTGTGGCACAGACATTGATTATGCGCCCACTGGCATCACACACCAGCTGGCAGTTGACACTCGAGAAGCCCTTCCTGTTTCTGTATGCGGCCCCATCGGGGCCAGGTGGTGTGCGAATAGCCACATGGGTGCAGTCTATCGCCCCTAGCATTCCAGACATACGTGCTACCCTGTGGAACTCCTGCATGTTTGCTGTACACTCTGCCGCGGTGCTGGGGAAATGGATGTACTCCGGAGCATGTGGCAGCAGTGCACTGAGGAATTGGGTGAGGATGCGTGATGTGGCTGACTGTGTTATGCCTGTGGTGTCCCCTGTCGGCCTCTGAAGGTACCCGTGGCGAGCAGGCACATGCAGGCTGTTACCTTTGTCTCCACTGACAGAGCGTGACTCCGTCGTGAGGTGCCTGCATCACATCACTGCACAGCTCACAGAGCCGCCTCAGTATTGCCCTGTTCAGGCGGTACCGGCCCACAATCTCTACATCCGTGTACAGCTCAAAGCTGATGCGGGCACGGTACTGCCTGTTGGGGGCATACCGCCGACGGGCCCTTCCACGGCCACGTCCCCCTGCAGCATGCCTTCTCACCCCCCTCATTACAGCTTCCATGAGGAAGCTGGCACTGTCCATGTCCCTGGCTTGTGTTCCCCCCCTGGCTGTTCTTGCTCTGTTACCCCCGCTGTCCTGACTGCTACCTCCACTGCACCGGGTACACCTACTGGCCTCTGCAGTCTGTGGCCCCACACACCCTCCCTTGTCCCTCTTCTCTCCTGTGCACTCCCTGGCCTGCACTGTTTGCCACTGTCGCCTTCTCTGTCTCCCTGCCTCATGTGGCTTCCCTGTAGCGTTCTTGTGCCTCTTTCTTGAGCCTTTTATTTTGGCTCATTTCCCGTGGCGCGACCTTCCTGCTGATCCTCACGCGCATTAAAAGCCTTTAAATATCACATTGCGCTCTTTATGCATGGGTCCACCCCCTTCGGTTGCACATGCCTTCATTTGCATTGCGCTGTTGCTCAGCATGTTTTCGGTAGCACAACTGCTTCCCGCTGAATATGGCAGAATGGCGCATTTTTGGACTTACGCATGCGCAACCCTATTGCGCATGGTGCAACCCTTTTGAATATCCGGCCCACTGTGTTTCTATATGCACCTGTTTGGCAAAACAGGGTATGCACGCCTGTTACTGGTACAGTTACTTTATCTACTTCATGCTTATGTCCAGTTTTATGTTACCGTTCCCGTGTACGTCACCATGTGCATTACCCTTTGCGTTGTCATTTGCTTTTGCATTTTTGTTACTGTTACCATTTGCATTTCCACTGTTTCTGTTTGCATTTTTGTTTGCATCACCGTGTGCATTGCCATTTGCGTTTCCAGCAGCCCTTTTGTTTGCATTTCCGTTTCTCTTTTGTTTTGCGTCTTCTTTGCTGTTACTGTTACCATTTGGGTTTGCAATTGCGTTACTGTACGCATGCGCATTATGGTTTGCGTTTCCATATGTTCTTGCATTTCCTTTTGCGTTTCTGTTTCCTTTGCTGCTATTGCTGCTGTTACCGTTACCATTTGGGTTTACAATTGTGGTACTGTGCCCGTGCGCGTTTCGGTTTGTGTTTCCGTATGCGCTTCTGTTCCCGTTTCCATTTCTCTTTCCTTTGGCATTATTCTTCATCTTAACTTTACCATTTGCATTTACAATTGTGGTACCATGCCTGTGCGCATTACGATTTCCGTTTACATGTGCGCTTGCATTCACGTTCGCGTTTCCATTTCTGTTCCCTTTTGCATTCTTTTTGCTGTGACACTTAACATTTCCATTTAAAATACCACTGCCATCACTGTTCGTGTTACCAGTTGCATTTTCGTACGCGCTTCAGTGTTCGTTTGCGTCACTGTTTGCTTCGATGTCACTTTGCACTTGCGTTTCTATTAATGTTTCCTTTACGATTTACATTTGCATTACCATGTGCGCCATTGTTCGCTCTTCTGTTTGCATTGCTGTTCCTGTTACTATGTCACAAGACATCATGTGGCGGGAGCGGGGGGCCCAAAGGGCCCCATGCTCCCGCCGCAGCATTACATTCACTATTTTTCATCATCATTCTCAAAAGAAGGGCAATTAGAAGCAAAAACTGTGTTTAATGCATTAGTTAGGGTTGTTCCAGCACAAAAGTGAGAAATTTGATGTTGGGGTTGAAAGCCCCCTTGGCCTCCGCCCACCCCCAGCCGGCGCCGAGAGTGCGCATTGGGGTCAAGTGTTCGGTCCTCACCCATTCTCCTATACCTCTGCTTCTTCACACATATGATGGGGTGAGAGTTGGGGCGAAGATCCCAACGCACCCCGCCGGTTGGGGTGGGTGGGGCTATGGGGGCTTAAACTCCCAACACTAATTCCCCTGCTTTTGTCACTGTGGAACAACCCTAACTAATGCATTAAACAGATTTTTTGCTCTAATATATATATATATATATATATATATATATATATATATATACACACACATACATATATATACATACATACTTGCTAAAATTTTGTCCAGTAATGATGTCTCCCCTTTTGTCAATTTATCCTCTTATATTACCTTAAAACATCACAACCACATATGCATTTTAAAGCAGAATCCTAACCCTTTTATACAACATGAAATTATATTATAAAGTGCAATTAAATCCTGTCTGACAGATGAAATATAAGAATATTTTGAAATTTCTCAAAAAAAATTAAGGAGTGCTGGTTGGTATTTAACCCTATTTATTATAGATTGAGGGAGCACTCCCGACCAATCACAGTACTTCCTTCCCCTGTGTGTGAGACACTCTTATTCTGTGAAAAGTGTCTCACGTGCAAATGCCCCGGAAACAGGCACATTCCCAGACATTTTTTTTTAAATAACACTGGGTGCTCTCTCGATCTATAATATTTTAATGCGTCCCCTGTCGCCACTCATAGAGGGGTGAGTGGTTTCACTTGCATTCTGTTCCAGCCAGAACGGCTCAGCTTCAGCAGAATGGGCGTGAAACTATTCTTATCCCACAATGAGTGGCTCCAGGGGACATATCAATATATAACATTAATCTTTTGAGGTAACATATGGGTATGCATTTTAGAGCTCTAACACCTGCCTGTTCATTGAAACCACACTTGAATGTATATTTCACTTACTGCTGAAGTAATGGGCCCAGAATCTGCGTTAGGCACTGTATGTGAAGCTGAAAGTCACAAAATGCGTCAAGGTGTCAGTACAAAATTGATGCAGACTACCATTTTGCCCAAGTGTTCATGTGATCAAAAGAAAGAACTTGACTTTTAGGTATATCTGCTACATTAAACAACCATCAACATTTATTTAGCTCTCAGAAGTTACCCTGCCTCCATCTACACCTTTGTCTTACTCGGCAGAAATTTTGATTTCAGGGGTGACCAGGGAGCACTAGAGTGGTTAAGTGACTTGCTCAAAGTCACATAGTATGCAAGTAGAGGTTGTGGGAATCAAACCCAGTTCCGCTAAATGTACTACGCTCATTATTCTAACCTCTAGACTATACTGCCAGTCCAATGATTTTGGCTCATATCTTAGATTAGCCTGACTACCCTGGGGGGGGTAGTCTCCCTAAAATGTTGGTGAGCTACATTATTTTATCTGAACTAACAAAAATCATAAACAGCTAGATTGGGTGAGTGGCCTCCTTTCTCCTGTGCTCTTTGGCTGTTTGTATTTACTACCTGGGCACATCTTAGGCCTTGTCCGCACTGGCATCCGTTTTTGAAAACATTTTAACCCTTGCTGTGCCACGGACTGATATATCAATCCACAATTCCTATATGTTCTGATTCTGTCAGCAGCCCGAGGGTTAAAATACATTTTTATCACTGTGCCTGAGCATGGTTGTCGGAGAGTCTAGATTGTACTATGACACCATGCTTGCCTGAGCGAGTTTCTTTCCCAGGCATGATTACGGCAGTACCGCAATGGACTGCAGGTACCTCAAAGCATGCCAGGATGCTCACTACTGGGTGCAGTAACCAATTCAGAGGTAAAAAAACAGCATTTGAATCAAGAGCTCATTATAGCTCCAGAATGCAAGTATGTCTATTTCTTTTCATTTTAAAGCCACAATTACAGCCACAAAAAAAAAGACTGAAGTATTAACATAGTTGCCTTAAACAGACCCTGACACCATTAAAAAACTTGAAGTAGATGTGAGATTTAGATACAATCCAGTTGATATTCCATACATTTTCTATAATTATTTCCTTTCTTTATTACTGAGAACAGTTGTATGAAGGAGGATCACTGTCCCTTAGACTTGATCTGCTCATTCTGCTTGCCTACACCCGACATCATAGTTCCCCTGTTTATGGCATCATAATTATCTCCACAACAACGGACTGTAATGAAATCAGCAGAACAGTGAAGTCAGGTGTAGGCAGGCAGCCAGAACAGACAGGGCAGTGATCCTGTTTACATGCAAATGTCCTTAGTAATAAAGAAGTAAGGGTGAGAATTGCAGAAAAAACCATATTAAATAAAAGCTGAATTGTGTCTAAATATTACTTTTTAAGTTCGGCCATGCGTGCATGCGCAGAGAACTTCGTGAAATGAGTTGCTTTTTGAAGGGTGTGACACAGTCTGTCCAATGCAGAGTGCTCTGAAAGGGGCTCGACAGTGTCACACCAATCATCAGCCAGACTGATCAAGATGCTGTTTTGCCTGAAACGGTCTGTACTTGAAAAGAAGAAGGCACATCAATCATGTGGCTACTTTTTTCTTTCATCTGCAGGACACCGCCCAGCAAACAGCTGTTTAGTGACCTGATCAGCATGGCTGATGCCCCTCATCTGCCACCCTTCCATCACAGGGCTTTGATTTAAGCTGCAGTACCCACCACTCTCACTGCTGCCTCCTCCAGTTGCTGCAATTTTACCACCGCTCACACTCACGGGGCCAGGCCAGTCGCCAGTCTGACTTACTCGGGCAGAGTGTGAGAGTCAGCAGCTGCATGACTCGGAGTAATTTTGAATCATGCCAGTCATGTGAAGGAAAGGCTTCGCTGTGCTGCTTGAGAAGGCCTTCCGTTACCCCACCGGACCCGGCATCTATTTAAACCCTCCCCTGCTCCCTCCCTGTGTGCGCTGTCCACCCCACACCCTCCGTTACCCCACCAGACCCTCTTTCTTCCTTTTCCTCCTCTCTGAGATACTGTTATTATCTCTTATTTAGGGCAGGGATCTGCCTCCTTGGATGTTTCTGATTGACTCATAACCTCAGCCCTCAGTCCTCTCCTTATCAGATCCATAAATCATGAGAAGAGAGAAAAGGAATAAGCATGGGGAAAAAACTCTGCACCCTCCCCCCATCAATCGCCTCAATATCCCTGTTGTCAGGAAGGACAAACTGACCGCAGCCTGAGGAGACCTATGCCAGCTGAAGGCTCGCCGTAGCCAGGGTCCTGGACTGACTCCTGCTCCGAGTTTCGAAGCTCCCCACCCACTTTGCTGCCTGTCGGTCATGGGTCCCGTACTCCCCACTCTGGGCATCTTGCTGCTCCTTGTGTCAGTCCTGGAAGCTTCTCTGAGAGTCATCTCCGCCTGCCAGCCCTCCTTGATCTCGCCCAGCTCCCTCTCTCCAGCGATCCCTCGGTGCCTCACTACCTGAGCAGCAGTGCCATCATGGCCGGGGTGTCCCCAGGAGTCCATGCTCTGCAGCTCAAGCTGGTCTCTGTGCATGAAACCTTGAAAAAGGGCAGCAAATTCCATCAAATGGGACGAGGTCAGCTCCGATTTCTTATTCCCACGATTCTGCTCTACTGTGTTTGTACTTTGCTAGACTGTTACATTTATGTGGTCCCAGCCTGAGTCATGACTTAAACCCGATCGCCACCTCTTATCAGCTACCCTGGCTACTCACTCATGCATCTGGACAGGCCTGGCAAAAAAAGGGCTGGTGGGGTGGCACTGTATATGCAGGACCACATCACTGCCACCGTCATCTGCTTCTCAACTCCATCTCTATGAGTGAGTGGCACATCACTGAAATCACCCTGGCTAACTCCAAAATATTATATATTGGTTGGTGCTATAACTCTCCTCCAGGGAAAGTCTAAGGCCTAACCAAGTTCCTGGATGGGTTGGGGTGCATTGTGTGACCCAGGGTACCATATTAATTGGGGATTTTAACCTAAACTGGACCGGTGATTCAGTACCTACCTACACTAACCTACTGAAGTCTCACAACCTAGAACAAATTATCTCCTCCACTACCAGATGTAACCATCTCTCCCCTAAGCACCCCATTCTTGATTGCCTTGCTAGACCAGACCTGGTCCCCCAGGCTGGCACTGTGTCAGACTCAAATAGTCAACATACCCCCACATACATAATACTTACACATAAGTTTCAGGACCCTCCCACCAAACTCCTGTCTTTCAGGAATTTCAACTGTCAGGATCCCGATGCAATCATTAGGGATGCCAAGGCCACTAACTGGTCCATCCTCTGCCTGCAAAATGACATATCAGCGGCTGTCTCTTATCTTACTGATACCCTCCGAATGTTACAGGACAGGCATTTCCCCCTCACTACCAGAAGGGTTAGGGGCGGTTGTACTCATTGGGTCTCCAAGGAACTTTTGGCACTGATGAAGGACAGAGATAGCCAATGGAAAGCTTGCAAGGAATCTCCCACCTCACAACTCTGGAACGCCTACAGGCAGCTGTGAATTCATGCAAACAGGCAGCCAAACCATTAAAATGCAAATATTATCTTGAGCTATAAAGTAGCGCCCTTGGGAACCCACACAGTTTTTGGGCCCCGATTGGGTCCCTCCTAAACCCAAAGAACAACAAACAAATTACCCAGCTCAAAAACACCCTTGGGTCACCTCTCAAATCCTTCTGAAATCTAAGATGCTTTCAACGCCATGTTCACTGATTTACCCTTCTATCTTAATAAACTCCCGACACACCCACCCAATGGTTGGTGCACAAGCCAAACTCGCCATCCCTCCTCCACACATGCCACCTCCCCTCTATCCATTTATTTTAGGGCCATTAGCCAGAGAGTCACCACTAAATTTCTGAAGGCCCTTCCGACTAGAGTTAGCCCTTGCAGCAATGGCCTCTACCTGGATTTCCTAACACTTCTCTCCCCTGCCACTATTAAATCTCTTACTTTTATTTTCAACCTTGCCGTCTCATCATCAACTGTACCTGACCCCTGGAAACATGCACATGTCAACATGTTGTGCCTGTCTTTAAAGCTGGTGATCCCCTAGCCCCAGAAAACTATAGACCCATCTCCCTCCTCCCACACCTGAGCAAACTACTTCAAAAAATTGTCCACTTTCAGTTAGCTGAACATCTCAATAAGTACAACCTTCTATCTCCCCTCCAGCATAGCTTCTGCAAGCATCATAGTACCTCCTCTACTCTGACGCTGTTCTCCGACCACTTATTTAGGAACGTGGATAAGGGCAAGGCCACAGGTGCAGTATTTGTTGATCTAAGGTCTTTGACCTTGTAGACCGTCACTCTCTCCTCTCCACCCTGCTCTGTTTTGGTTGCTCAGTTGACACTACGTCCTGGTTCAAGAGTTACCTATCGGGCAGATGGCAGACTGTTAAAATAGGCAAAGACCACTCCTCCCCTCTATCAACTCTCACTGGAGTCCCCCAGTAGTCCATACTAGGGCCTTTGCTTTTTTCAATGTTTATCAATGCACTTCCAGCAGAAAGCCTCACTTGTAAGTCTCTCTTATATGTTGATGATTCAGTGCTATTCCATAGTGACAAGTCTCTAAATTTAGTCCTGGCCAACTTATCCACCAATTATTGTGCTGCTCATAACTGGTTCCTCACCAATAAGCTACTTGTTAATGAAAAGAAAATGAAAGCCATGCTCTTTGGCTCAAAACCCTTCCTGGCCAAGACTGCCAAAACAAATGCGAGCCTTCTGGTTCTCACTCCAGCTGACTCACCCCTTGAAAATGTGCCCTCCTTTAAATATCTTGATGTTACTATTTGATACCTCCCTTACTTTTTCGGAACACATAAATAACACTGTGCGAAAAATCCACCAAAAGCTCGGAGCTGCGTACCAACAAAAGCAAATGCTATCCACAGATGCACGTCTTGCCATTGCACAAGGTAACCTTCTGCCCAAGCTTGACTACTGCTCCCCTGTATACTCCATCATGTCTTCTTCATTGCGCTCCTGATTAAACATCACATACAATTCCATATGTCACTTTATGCTTCAAGCCCCATACTCCACCCACCACTGCGTACTCTACCGGTCCCTGGGATGGCTCCCCCTACAAGGTCACTTCAACTATACCATTGGCTGTTTAGTTGACAAATCTCTCAGGAACAAGCAGCTATCTTCCTATTCTGCTTTGCTTGCAGTCAGGATGGCTCCCAGGAGCCTCAGGGCAACCTCTGTTCCCCCTTTAGAAGTCCCATGTGTCTCTTCTGTCATGGGTAGTAGAGCCATCTCTGTCTCTGCCCCCTCTCTCTGGAACAAGCCGTCTCTATCCATTCACTCTTCTCCCTCCCATTGTCATTCACAGCTAACCTGCACACCTGGCTGCAAACTGAGTCAACTTGCACCTGTTCCTCTGCACCACACTCAGGAAGGTAACCCTCCCAGGCTCCAGAACCTCACACACAATTGTTACATGGAAGATATTCTTCCCAGTCTCACCGCTCTCATGCTTTTCATACGCTACCTTGTGTTATTGCTCCAGACTGTGTTTCTCTTCTCCCTCCTACTTTCCCTCCTCCTTCTATAGCAGTGGTAAATGTTTACAGCAGTTGGCTCAGATTATGCAGTGTTAACTGATTTTTCAAGAACCTCGTAGTTGGTTTTCAAGGTCTGTTTGACCTGCATGTGGGCATGTTTGTCCTGCATCAACTGCTACTGCTGATAGTATTTCCTCTGTTATTTTCGCTGTTGCTTGTATTATTGTTGATGGAACATTAAGTGATGCAAAACTGTTTTGAATTTTTTCACTATGTTGTGATCAACCTCATGTTTTAGAGGTGTGTATCCTTCCCTGTATCATATGTTTCACCATGTATTACTGCTCTAAATGGTTTTGTGTGCCACATATGTGGCCCAAGTCATGACTGAAAACAGTCCATTGGATCAGTGCACTTACCTGGCAAACAAAGACAAACAAAAAATTAAATAACTACTGAGTTTGGACTGCAGATCAACTTGTCGGGGGGGGGGGCAGAAGGGAAAGATACATTTTTTTTATGAAAAGTTGTTAACATTTACAGAAGTTCCTTAATTCTCTCTATTTTGCCAGAAAAGTAGTCTACTTAGATTTTCCTATCTTATGCTTTTTTTTTTCTGGTAGTGATCAGAGATGGATTGGTGCTTGGCTTTCATTGCTTGTTTTCAGGAAAAAAACATAAAACAAGTACAGCATGCAGTTCATTTATGGATGAGATTATTGTTGGTAAACAATTAATTTTGGTGCTGGTGTGGAGGAGAGTTGTCTGTGTGGGTGATAGTGAAGGACATGGGTAGGTTTATTATTATTATTATTATTTATGCTAAAGGGAAGTTACTATGCAATCTGTCCCTGCTGTTGGGGGTTTGCTCTTGTATTGCCAAACCTTCTGCACGTTAGCTTGTTCAGAAAGGGTGGTGCGTGAGAAACCAAAGAAGGAAGTTGGATCTCTGGAGGATGGCTCTAATCACCGAGTCCAAAAGGCAGAGGGACTAGGGAGAGGGAGTCTACAACTGTGCCTCTTAGACAAACACTAGCTCCATTTCCTTGGTACAGAAGGGAAGGAAGTAGGGTTTTTTTTTTGTACAATTGTAGCAATACGTTACAAGCATGCAATGTGTGTGTGTCAGGAAAAGATCTGGCAGCTGGTTACCCCCGAGCCAAAGCCCTAAGGAAGACCCTGCTACTGACCCCTCTATCCAGTGACCTGGATCCACCACCAACACCTCAGTCTTACCAGAATTCAACTTCAGCCATCTGGTCTTCATCCAATCCTGGATTTCTGCGTGGCAGCTATTAAAGACTGAGGTAGCACTATCCTGGTCGGGCACAAAAGACAGGTAGAGCTAGATATCATCTGCATAACAGTGAAACCTCAGTCCATACCATCTCACAGTGACTCCCAATGGCAGCATATACACCACGAACAACATTGGGGACAGCACAGAGCCCTGTGGGACCCCACATGGAAGAGAGAATGAGTCAGAGGAATACATCGCAGATACCACCCTCTGAGATCTGCCAGTGAGGAACAATTGAAACCATCTGAGGACTGTCCCTGACAGGCCACAGATAACCCTCAGGCACTCCAGCAACTCCCCATGGTCCACAGTGTCAAAGGCTGAAGAGATATCAAGAAGCACCAAGATGGAATGGCGCTTCTGATCTTGCCATCAGGAGATCATTGAGCATCCGAACCAGAGCAGTCTCAGTAACATGCCTCTTCCGAAAACCAGACTGGAGAGAATCATAGATATAATGGATGGTAAGATGGTTCTCCAGCTGAACGCTACTACTTTCTCAATCACCTTCCCTACAAAGGGAAGGTTAGACATTGGCCTGTAGTTAGCAGGACAGTTTGGGTCAAGAGAAGCTTTTTTAAGGAGCGGTGTCACCACCGCTTCCTTCAGGGAGTTTGGAAACTCACCCGACTCTAAAAAGCACCAAACAATCTCTGTCAGGACAGGGTTGATGGTATCCACACACCCCATTATGAGGCGTGTTGGGCCCAGGTCCAAACTACAGCAAGTCGGCCGCATGCTCTGGACAATTCATACGATATCCATGATCTCCTACTCGTCAAAAGATGCCCAAAAAAACCGAGGAGTAGTAACCAAGCACCGACCACCAACAACCCCCATAGAGTGAGCTGATCAGATCTCGGCCCAGATGTTGGCCACCTTATCAGCAAGGAATCAAGCAAACTCATCACACTTACCTTGTGAAAACGCACTTCAAACCTGCAGACAGGTTGGATTGCACAACCTGTCCACAGTCTGAAAGAGCTGAGCTGGTCAATTCTGAGCTGCAGCAATCTCCCCAAACAGGAACTCTGTCTTTTTATGAGTGATTGCTGATTGACAGTCCCGATAATGTTCCATCAAACTAAGGCGGTCAGCATCAAGGGCAGATTTCCGCCAGTGCCGCTGGTACAGAGTATTCTCAGTAAGCAATAACACAAGATGGGGTGTGGGTTATTCTGGATTATACAATGGGCTATGAAAATCCTGTAACCTCATTGGTCAAAACAGATCACATGACTGTGGTAAATCCTCCAGTATACCCACTGTAAAAGTTCTGTATCACTATAAAAACTAAAAAACAAGTTGAACATTGTATAATAGCAATATACCATGACAGGAAGTGGGTATATGGGTGGATTTACCACTTCTGGTGTGGTTAAGTCACTCGGCTGCACCTCGTGACCGAACCACACCAGGCATGGTAAATCCACCAATATTCTCACTTCCTATCATGGTATATTGCTTAATTAACCCACGCCTAGGGGCGTAGTGAGGCACAAGGTGCAGTTGAGTGCATTACTGCCCCTAAAAGTATGTTTATCCAGAATAACCCACACGCCAGAGTGTGTTATTGCATTTATAAAATGGGTATCTTTTGAGAAACTGTCATGTTATTTAAAAAAATTAGTAAAAAAAAAAAAAAATCTGTATTGATGTAAAATAGTCCTTCCGCTTTCTTTAAGTTGCTAGGGATGCTGTTATGTGAAGTGCTGTCACTAGGGGCACTGGAGGCAGTAAATGAGTCAGGCTCCAGGCAAGCCCACGATTTTGTTTTCAGTCTTGCCCACAGCAAGCTACCCTCTGCGGTAGCAACTTTCGTAAAAGTCCCTCTGGTCTGTCTGCTTAGGGCTTCGGAGGAACATTGGAGTGTTTAGACGAGGGGGACAAGGGAGCAGTTCAGCAGGGACAGTGATACAGTTTTTACATACAAACACTTTTTACGTTCGCTTATGCGCATGCACAAGGAACGTCTTGGGAGAATGGGACACTTTGGAGGTGTGCCCCTCCCCTGCAATCCCCTGCTCCATTGAGCAGGCGTAGCAGTCCTGCACCAATCCGACGCAGTGCTGTGTGTGACAGCGGTGGTCTTCTCTTCAAAGAAACCACCACTGTCATACAGCACCGCCATGTCACTGCCACCCTATCTTTGCTGCCACACTGGGAGCCCACCCCAGCGTGGCTAACGCCCCGCACGCCTCTGCCGACGGGGTGCCCAATCCCCGCCGGCTCCAGGCCCCCCAGCCATCCTTCTGCCATGCATGGGAGCCCACCCCAGCGTGGCAAACATCCTGCCCCACGTCATCTGCCAACAGGGTGCCCAATCCCTGCCGGCTCCAGGCCCCCCAGCCATCCTTCTGCCACGATGGGAGCCCACCCCAGCGTGGCAAACATCCCGCCCCACGTCTGCTGCCAACGGGGTGTCCAATCCCCGTCGGCTCCACGCCCCCAGCCATCTTCTGCACGCTGGGAGCCCACCCCAGCATGGCAAACGTCCCACGCCGCCTGTTTTTTTTTTTAAACCTGTAAATTGAAAACAGTCCCACGGCGCTTCTCCCAGGCCCCCTCCCACAACCGCACCCACCCACTGCGCACTTACTCCCCACACCCCCTCACCCCATACTTACCTTCTGAGCTTGGCGCGACGATCATCGTGGACCGGGAACACGCCTGCACTCTTCAAAGCCGACCGCGAACCGAGGAAATGCCGTAAGCTGTATAATGGCCAGATAGGGTTTTCAACTTTATTGCATTCAGGTTTTTTGATTTTCATAATACTCAACATGGTTTTTGGGACTTCATGAACGATGTCACCGTCATGGCGATGCGACGACCACGGGTGATTTCGCAGTCACCGCGCGAAATCACCCTTTGGGCCTGAATAATGCCATGACAGTGACATCATTCATGAGAAGGGTCCCAAAACCCCATGTTGGAAAATTTGTGCAAAAATTCCAAAAATGACTGTTTGATGAGGTGTGTTGCGAGTTCCTACGCAGGCTCATAAGTTCACGAATTTTCAATATTTTCACTCCAGATTTTCAACATTGCCATTTTACCACATCTCCTTATGAGCAGTACAGCTGTAATTTTTCACATCCTGCCCAAAATTTGTTTCTGCCCATGTAGCGCACAATGGCGCAGTCGGTGTGTTAAATCAATGTATGGGACACATTAAGAAAATCACTGTGACACTGTTCATTAGCAGAGGTCTTAAAATGGCTATGTTGAAAATTTGGTGAAAAAATTCCTAAAAATGACTGTTTTACGAGCGGGCGTTGCGCAGTTCCTACGCACGTCAGAGGTTTGCGAATTTTTAATATTTCCACTCCAGATTTTCAACATTGCCATTTTACCACACCTTCTTATGAGTAGTACAGCTGTCATTTTTCACATCTCACCCAAAACGTGTTTCCGCCCATGTAGCGCACAATGGCGCAGTCGGTGTGCGAAATCAATGTATGGGACACATTAAGAAAATCACAGTGACACTGTTCATGAGCAGAGGTCTTAAAATGGCTATGTTGAAAATTTGGTGAAAAATTCTAAAATGACTGTTTTACGAGTGTGCATTGCGCAGTTCCACGCATGCCTGTAAGTTCGCAATTTTCAATATTTTCACTCCAGATTTTCAACATTGCCATTTTACCACACCTCCTTATGAGCAGTACAGCTGTCATTTTTCACATCTTGCCCAAAACGTGTTTCCGCCCATGTAGCGCACAATGGTGCAGTCAGTGTGCGAAATCAATGTATGGGACACATTAAGAAAATCACAGTGACACTGTTCTTTGCTTGAAGGTCTTAAAATGGCTATGTTGAAAATTGGTGAAAAATTCCTAAAAATGACTGTTTTGATAAGCGCGCATATAGTTCCTACGCACACTGTAAGTTCGAAATTTTCAATATTTTCACCCAGATTTTCAAATTTGCCATTTTACCACACCTCCTTATGAGCAGTATAGCTGTCATTTTTCACATCCTGCCCAAAACTTGTTTCCGCCCATGTAGCGCTCAATGGCGCAGTTGGTGTTCGAAATCAATGTATGGGACACATTAAGAAAATCACAGTGACACTGTTCTTGAGCAGAGGTCTTGAAATGGCTATGTTGAAAATTTGGTGAAAAAATTCCTAAAAATGACTGTTTTACAAGCGTGCGTTGCGCAGTTCCTATGCACGCTCGTAAGTTCGCGAATTTTCAATGTTTGCACTCCCATGACTTCCAGATACCTAAACAGCACATAGAAGCAAGCAACATTCGGCATTGACAAATGCTTGTACTTCTTTGTCACTGATTTTTTTAAGCCATGTCCAAGTGCCAAATACCACTGCAAATACCTGCAAGCAAACGTTCAGCATTGACAAATGCTTGTTAAGTGTTGTTACAGCTTTTATTTTACTCTGTTTCACTGTGCCATTTACAGAGGAGTCAGCTGAGGGGTGCATGCGAGAGCCAGCTGCTGAGCTGGCTGAGGAGTGAAGGGAAGAAAAAGTAATGGTGTTTTTTTTATTGCTCTGAGTAGACAGAAAGATAGTGGTTAAATGAATGGCCCACGCTTTCTTCACTTTACGTCGGCACTTACTGCTCTGTGTTTTTACTGTTTGGGCCACTGCCAGTTGGGGACTTTGGATCGTGATTCGAGATCCACGAGATGGCAGGACGCAAGAATATCCTGGGCGATTGGGTGACTTGTGGTGGCACCTGTTTTTTGGCATGGTATATTCAAAATAAAAGACATATCCGGCAAGGGGCACCAGCCAATCAGATTTCTTTATTGTCTCTACCCATTTTATAAGGTTTAACATTCTGGCATTTCACACAGGAGTACTTTCTAATTCTATCATAGCCAGCAGGTGCCCTCTTTAGGCAATCAAACTCTGACAGTTAGTGTGTTTTGGTCCGACAAGTCCAGGTGGCACCTTATTGGTAGGAATATTTATATCCTCAAATTTGTAGTCACCTCATTCCCTAAAGTCCTGCTTCCTTCCTCTGTGTGCTGTCCACCCTGCACCCTACGTTACCCCACTGGACCTGGCATCCAATTAAACCCTACCACTCCCTCCCTCTGTGTGCTGTCTGCCCCACACCCTCCGTTCTCCCACCAGACCTGGCATCCAATTAAACCCTCCCACTCCCTCCCTCTGTGTGCTGTCTGCCCCGCACCCTCAATTACCTACAAACCTGCAAGTGAACGTTCTGCATTGAAAAATGCTTGTTTGAATTCAGTCTCTGTACAGGGAGGCTGTTGCTGCCTTGTATAAGTGGTAACATAAATGTTTAATAATTTGTGTGTAACTATTAGTAATATTATACTATTTGTAACATGTTGTTTGTATGTACCTTGATAGATGTTTTACGTAGCTTACCATTATATATGAGCTATGCTCAACAGTTATGACCTTTAAATAAATTAGATTAAATGAAATAAAATGTTCTTTTTAAGAGTTATATTCCTCTAAGTTCACCATGATAGCTGTTAATATATATTCTGTGATACACTGGTTATGAATTCTGGCTTTTGCCTGCATAATAAAATTTTGTGTCTTTTGATCTGTTAGCCAGATCTCCTCTGTAGGTAATCTACCCTTGGTATTGTAATAAGAGCCCCAACCTTTCCACCTCAAGCAAACAATGCAGTGGTAAAATAAATCAACAGGCAGAATTTCGAGTCCGACCACTGAGAAATGGACAATACTGTTGATGACTGACCAAAGTTGGCTCACTCCATGTTTCTTGACAAGAGATCTTTTACCGATGACTTTTTAATAGTTTTTTTTTTTTTTTTTGCAGTGATGTTTTATTTATATGGTTGGGGTTTCTGCCAGGTTTGATCTATGTTTGGGTCACATTAACTAACTGATGGGAAGGATCTGATGATGTTATCGTTCCTGGACCCACTTAAAGAGGACAGGACATTTTTGCTAATTGACAGCAGTCTATAATGTTCCTGTTTACAGCAATGAAATTCATACCTCCAGATGATCCTTATTTAACGTACCCGAATAAAAACTGATGTGAAAACGGTGTTTCCAATTGTTTTCTTTTTATGGATAACATTCTGCACAGTTCCTTTCCTGGAACTGGTAGCATGGAGTTTTTATTGTGTCATGGTTTGTGTGCAAAATGCTAATTATGAGCTGTCGACCTGTCAGAACCATGCTCAGACTTTTGTGCACAAACTGTGACATAGTTAAAACTGCATATCACTGGTTCCATGAAGAGAACTGTAACTGTAACAGAATGCTGCCCAGAAAAACAAAACAATGTGAAATTCAGTTTTTCATATCACTTTTCATTCAGGTACAGTTAAATATGGATAATTTAGAGGGAATTAATAGTATATCTCAAAACAAGAAATTGATAACTGTAACCCATAGGTGGCGCTATCCCAAGGGCTACTACCCCTGCCTGCTTAACTACTAACAGGGTGAGGGGCCTAGGTCCAATGGCGAGTGCCTCCACCCAGAGGTCAGGGTTTCTAGTAGTTAAACTAGCTTGGTCACAGCCCTCTGAGACACTGTAACCCCCCTTTCTTCCCACTAGTGGCCCACACAATGCATTAGGAATATCTTCACAATGTACACTTACCCCCAGGACTGGCTCCGTCGACTGGACCCCAGGGACCCCCTGTAAAACAAGATGACACAGTGCAAAAACCACAGTACAATACTTTAACATAAACGAATACCTCAGCCAGTGTAACTTTGCTGAAACCAACAGATCTGATTTATTTAAGGAGCTGTAGCAAGGACGGGGAAATCAGGTTAATTAGGTTAAACATATTTATAATCACAGTACTGTGTGCATATTCAGAGTCCCAAATTGTCACTTTCATTGGGTACCCAGGATGGGGGGGGGGGGGCTAGCCAGGATCAGTGCAGCTGGTTGGGGCCCTGTGATGGAAAAATACTGGCACAATACCCAAATTGTAATCCAGAGCCGGTTGGCTCAGTTCGTGAAGAAATGAAAAAAAAAAAACAACAATTAGATGACACACTTGCAATTCGATAAACAGATGGCAGGGAGCTGCCCATGCTTTGTACTCACAAACTCAGTGCTGGGAACTGGATGGAAGGCAGATTGTCCTGGATTGCCAAGAGGAGCAGTCCCTGTGGACAAGGTCCTTGTGACTGGACCCCACTGCAGTTTAGAGCAAATGGATGTAGTCTGGATTACGCTGGGGTTTACTTCCAGCTTCATGCACTCAATTCACTGTACAGGGGATTTGAAATGCGGTTCCCCACAAGCACTACACACATTTATATGTAAAAGGAAAGTACTATACCAGGCAGGCTGCTTCTCCATCCCGATCGCAATTACTGCACAATACCTGGGACAACACACAGCAGATTCAGTTCCTGACAGACCGAGCGCGATTCAGCAATTTCTCCAGTCTTCTACAGGGTGAGCCTGGTTTCTACTCTTCAGATCTCCTTGATTCTCTTCACAGGTCGGATTCAGTCCGAACAGGCGCTTGCACAAGCTGCAGACCGAAATTCAGGGCCTTACACATGCTTCCCGCATGAAACTATACACCGCAGAAGCACAGAGCCCTTGTCTCTTCACTGCCAAAACTCACCTGATCTTTCCAGTAGACAGAGCCGGGCATTTCCTTTGAGTTCCTCCCAGTTCAGTTGGCTGGTCTGGCTGTCACTCACAATAAACTCCCCCTGTTGGTGCAAAAAGGTGCCGAAGTCCAAACTACAATTCCCAGAGGCATCTGCCATACAGTCCCATTGTGACTGGCTCAACTTAAGAGCAAGTTCTGATTTGCCAGCAGCAGGCTCCATTTCAAAGGTCCTCCCACACTGATTGGTCCAGTTCAGCAGTTCAAAACCAGAATGGAGAGCTAGGCAAAACAGTTCGGACTGCAAAGGAAAGCAGGTTAGACAAACTTTATTTTCATTATTACTCTAAATGATTTCGGGCAAACAGTTACATCTTTGAAAAGTGCTTACTGCCCACTTAGCGATGGCAGAAATGGAGCGATTTGGCAGCAGCTCGAGCGGGACTCAAGCAGGGAAACACACAGTCCTCCCCCCCATACAAACTAATTATGTCTGCAAGCAGACAGCTCTTAAAGAGACAGTACCAGAGGCTCTAAAAGAACTCACAGATAAACGGCTTAAACGCCAAACACCATTCAGGCTTGGAGCATTCAAGCAAGCTCCTGGAAGACTTTTTGGGACCCCCCATTTGCAGGGGGGTTACATAAACGTCTACCAATTACAAATGGTTTCCAGTCCTCTTTAAGGAACACCTGCTACCTTCACTTTTCATCCTTAAAATGTGATAACATTGGAATCGTTAGGGTTAGAGACTTAATTTTTGTTTTAAACAAAAGCTTGGAGTCAGAGAAGTAAATATATAGAGAATACTGGATGGACAACTATGCACAACCAGTGTGTTCTGCCACAGACGGGTTCTGGTTCCCTTTGACTTTGAGAGTGAAGCTTGTGAGATCTGGGGGAATGCGATCTCAAGGTCAGAATGAATTAGAACACCGAGGTGGCAGAACACACTGGTTATGCATAAAGTTGCTCATCCTGTATTTTATAGTGTATAGTATTATGTGAACTGTGTGCACTGTTTTTTGTTTCTCTTTCACAATGAAACTGACTTGGGCAGTCTCTAGAGGTTCTAGAATGCTGTTCTACCACAGAAGGGTACAAGCACATTCATGCTAACATACTATGAAGCCAGCAGAATAGGCCCTAGTGGTCTATTGAGTCTGATCAATGGTCAGTGCCTACACAGGGCACCGATTTTAGCCCCCTCTCCCTCCCAACAGGGACCCCTATTTCCCAGTGGGGCTTTTGGATGTACCCTCCCTCTACACCTATCCCAGCCCTTCTTGAACTCCTCCACAGTAGTAGCAGCCACCAGTTCCCTGGGAAGCACATTCCAGGGCTCCACCACTCTCTCAGTGAAGTAGTGCCTCCGTGTTTCCCCCCTCAGCCTCCCCCCATCCAGCTTCACAGGGTGTCCCCTGGTGGCCCCCGGCTCCCTCAGTTGAAAGGCTCCCTCCATGACTTTTGAACTGTGGTACAACAGCATTTTGAAAAGGATGGATTTCTATATAGAACAGTGCTCTGCTATGCACTATATCACTAGTATATATCTACAATGACCGCATACTGATATAAAAATAAAATAGTGTAGCAACACAGGACAACTGCATTAACTGTTCAAAGGTTACAACTTTCAAAATGTAGCTTCAGGCATTATAAAAATATCATAATAGATTATTTTTGGAAATGGACGGAAGATAACTTGTGGGTGTTCTGTCTAAAAATAAAGACATTCTCTTCTAGTTCATTTTATTTACTTATTTGAAAATAGGCGACCGAAACTTGTGTCCAGGTGTGACCATGGATGAGGGGTTACTGAGTGCGTAGCAAACACAGGCAAGCCAGTCAAACAATAATATCAATAGATATACATAATAAATAAACTACAGTAAGGATGTCTACAATCTTAAAGCAGCAATGCAATGACAATGTGTAAAAAAATTTGACCTATGCTTTTTTAAGTTCACCACATGCACACGCACAGCAAACATCTTGAAATTAGTTGATTTTTGAAGGGTGTGACACTGTTTGTCCAATGCCGAGTGCTCTGCAAGGGGCTCAACAGTGACACACCAATCATCAGCCAGGCTGATCATGATGCTGTTTTGCCTGAAACTGTCTGTACTTTAAAAGAAAAAGCCGCACCAATCATGTGGCAGCTTTTTCTGTTCATCTGCAGGACACCGCCCAGCAAACAGCTGTTGACTGACCCGATCAGCCTAGCCGACATTCCCCCCCTCCCCACACGCTACCCTACCTGTCCCTTCCACCACCGGGCTTTGATTTAAACTGCAGAACCCATCACTCTCGCTGCTGCCTCCTCCAGTTGCTGCTTTTTTACTGCTGCTCACACTCGCAGGGCTGGGCCAGTCGCCAATCTGACTGATTTGGGCAGAGTGTGAGAGCCAACGGCTGTGTGGCCCTGAGGAGTTTGGAATTGGCCCAGTCATGTGAAGAAAAGGCTTAGCTGCGCCGCCTAAGAAGGCCCCTTCCCATCCAGCTCCAGTTTTTAATGCTGCCTGAGAGCCTGCAGTGGGGACGGCAGTCCACCGACTCCATTCTGGTCTGCCCGCCCATCACTCTGTGGTTCTGGCTGATACTCCCCTCCGGTTTTGCGCTGCCCACACAGCTCAGTGAGTCCCCTCGCTCGGCCCCGGCCGCACTGCTGACTGCGCAGGCCGAGCCGAGAACCAAGAAGATGCAGTCCACAAAGAAGAACCTCCAGAGGAGAAGAACGCACAGGAAGGCCCGTTGAGGAGTCGAGAGAGACTGAGAGAGGATTGGAAGGAGTCAAGTAGCTGACAACATCCTCGGTTTGGTTGTGGTCACCCAGTACTACAGCCGAGCCAGAGAGCCAGTCAGCCAGCCCCAATGAGCCCACCACAGAAGAAGAACCAGCACAGGCCCAGCGGGGTCGAGGTACTTCTCAGTGTAGCAGGCAAGCACCCCATCCTTTCCCAAGCTCAGAATCACTCATCTCTAAGGCAGTCCCGACTCCCTCCCTCTCCCAGTCTAGAATTCATTTTATGTTTTTTTATCTTTGTACCTCTTTTTTATCATGTTGCATCTCATACCCACAGATTTTGCTGCATCTCCCTTCAGCAGTGGTATCTTCCTCTCTCTGGGCAGCCTAACACAGCGAGTGACAGAGAGCAAGCATGAACTGCATCTGCTACATGCTTCTTTTCTGTCTCTCTTTCTCTCTGATCATAGCTTCAGCATGCACATGTATGTGTGAGACATTGGGAGGTGAGGAGCTGCAGCAGTCGTTTCTGTCTCAGATGACAGCTTTAAACAATCCATGAAGCGGGAGACATCCCACTCCTGTTTGTCTTGCAACCTTCACACTCTCTGTCTCTCTCTCGCTCATCACCTGGTGTCTTTTCTCTGTGTGAGTGTGTGTGGGGGTCAAGTAAACTGCAAGGATGCAGGTATATTCAATTTGGGTTCGGTCCCCCCCCAAAAAAATAAAAAAAACTCTCGTCCTGCTCCCTCCCACTGTGTCCTGTCTCACCTCAGACCTCCAGTCCCATCCCACCACAGCATCCCTCCGTTCCCATCCCGGTACATTTGAAACAGAAAACCCTCTCCCTCTCTCCATTTGTTGTCCTACCCCTCTTCCATTCCCATCTTCCAAAAAAGAGAAAAACCCTCCCTTTGTGTTCTGCCACACCCCCATCATCCGTTCTTGTCTGCAAAATACAACTCCCCCTCTTCGTGTGCTGTCCCACCCCATACCTCCATTCTTGTCTTGGTAGCTGGGTGTAACCCCTCTACAAATGGAGGCCCCTAAAATGTCTTCCTGGGCTTGCCTAATGCCCACTGCCAGGCTGGTGTTCTGTGTTAAACAGTTTACAGGTGCTTGCATGTGAGTGCCCTGTTAGCCTCTGTGCCTGTCTCTTTAAGAGGCATTTATTTCATAGGATAAAATTAATCTGGGTGGGGCCCGAGTAGTTTCAGGCTCGAGTCCCGCCAGGGCTGCGTTACAGCTGCTTCATTCTGCCATCGCTAAGTGCGCAGAGAAAGCCCTATTAGAATCTGTGATTGTTTGCTGATTAACTGTTTTACCAGTATAATATAATAGTTTGTCTAACCTGCTTTCCTTTGCAGCATAGACTATGTTGCTAAAAGCCACCATTTTAGTCCTGGACTGCCAGTTTGGGCCAATTAGAACCTATAGGGAACTTAAAATGGAAACTCCCCAGAAGTCTTGTGGGAGTGAATTTCTGTAGGAATTGTAATTTTTACTGTTTGGCACCTAAATGGACCTGGAGGGGAAGCCCTTTCTGTGACAGACAGATGGATCAACCAACCGAACCTTTTGGATCACTGGGCAAGCCCAGAGCTGCCTGCAGCAGTGAGTCAGTAGTGAGTTGGAGCTGGAGGAGTGAGCAGCTCGAGCCAGTCAAGTCGCTTCCCTGCGTGGCAGCACAGGGATTCGGCGGGAAGGCTGAGTCTGGCCTGCCCGCCTCCAGTTCCCCTCGTGGAGAGATTCTACAAACTTAAATTGGACTTTTCTCCGAATATCTCACTGTGACCTGAATATTGAGTATAGTGAGTCAGTGTGTAGTTGGAGTCGAGACAGTGAACAGTGCGAGTAATTCGAGCAGCTGCTCCTGTGTGGTAGCGCTGGGAAACGGCAGGAAGGCTGTGTCTGGCCTGCCTGCTACCATCTTCCTGTGTGAAGAAGTCTGCAGTCTAATGTCGGACTCTTTCCGAAATTGCTGTTACTGTGACTGGAATCCTGTACTGTGAGAGTGAATTTCGCCTGCTGTGGACCGAAGACTTGCTCCTGGAGCGATCAGCCTGTCAGGAATTGAAGAGAACCGCACAGCGTATGGTTTGCACAAAGACACTGCCTAATTGCAACAGGACTGTCATCCAAACTGTGGAATTTGGCTAGTCTTACTATAATTGTGCTGAATGTGTAGTGAGTCATGATATGGTTCCCTACATCCTTGAATGTGTCACACGATCCGGACGCTACATCCAGCAACTAACCGGACTGACATCCAAAACGTTCACCTGGTCTGGGCCTTTTCCATCTTGGCCTGGATTGCCACTCACACTGCAGAGATTCATCTGATGAAAGACCCACTCGGGGATTCGGCTCCTTGCTCAACACCATCGAACAGGATCGACCATCATGGTGCGTCATGTGGGCCCTGCTTTCCCTGGCAAACCAGTTTCCATTCTGAGGTCTTCATCTCGTCAGTCCTGCATCCTGGTCTGGCTACGTGAATAAATATCAGGGTAGCTCCGTGCAACAAAGCTCAAAAATTATTGGTGTGTCATCTGATTTAATTGTTGTGATTAATCATTTCGGACCGAGCTGTCCGGCTCCGGATAATGGGTTAAAGTGCATGTTGTTCTTTCCTTCCTAAGGGCCCCAACAACAGCTGCAATGTTGGCCTACCCCGGGCAACATGTCAGGCTAGCCTGCATAACAACTGGGTACCCAGAGTGTGTGTGTCTGTGCTATAGGGGCTCTTAGTGCATGCCTGTTAACCTAACTAAATCAGATCGGAAATCAAATACCAGATTGCTACCCCACCCCAGTTCACATCCCCTGAATAAATCAGATTCTGTTCTTTCTGCTTATAACCTGGCTGTTGTGTACCTTTGTGGAGGGGATATTGTAATGCCTTTGCATTGTTTTACTCCAGGTCTTGTTTTACAGGGGGTCTCCAGGGCCAGTGCAGCTGATCCCGCCCTAGTGGTAAGTGTGGGTTCAATATTGTGTCTTGATGTTAACTGTGATACTTATCTACAAAAACACAGTCAGCCTGAAGAGTCCACATATCAGGGGGCTGCAGGATTCACAGAGGGGGCTGTAAGAGGTAAAGCCTCTCTCCTTCCAGCTTGATTTCTGAAGGGGTGTTAACCCGTCCACGCTATGCACCGACTGCCTCGCTCTGCTCTACCTTACCTTTATTGCTGCATACTGGTCACAACACGTCACATGACCACATCTTCTGAACTCTGTGTCCACTTTTCCATTTGCAGCTTATATTGTCTGACTACTAGGTGTTGCTGCAGTTCCCTTCCTAGCCCGTTTTTGCCTTCCTCACACCACTCTGTTTACCCTCCTAATCTCCGCTTCTCCTCAATTTCTTACTACTATACCCCTACCCTTGCCCTTTTTATGTTGGCTTGCACTTGCGCAGCCAACATATTGCAATAGTGGCAGATTTGGAGGCACGGCCACTGTTGGGCGAATGCAGAGCACGCATCAGAAGGTGCATCCTGCATTCCACAATCAGACAGCAGGAGGCACTGACCTCATGCATGCCTAATGGGGCCATCACACCAATTAGAGCGAAGCTCTCATGCAGCGTGACCATTACACGCCTCCCGTGGTGCAGGCAACATTGCGGCAGTGACTGCCGCCGCCACTGCCTGTCACAATACTGACGGGGAAGCCCACTCCCAATTGGCATAATGTGTCTCCCCCCCCTTTTGTTGATTGCTGAGGGGGGTGCCCAATCTCCCTCGACATCATGCTCCCCTCCAACAGTTTTTCTTTGCCGACAGGAGAGCCCACTCCTGTCGGCATTATGCACCCCTCAATTTGTTATGTGCTGAGTGGAGGTGCCCAGTCCCCATCGGCTCAAAGCACCCCCCACCCACAAACACTGAGTGGTATGCTGGGAAATCCCACCTGAAAATTGGAAACCGTCCATAGCGTCTTTTTTTTAACCCTGAAAAACAAAGCAGTCTTCGCTGTCTCCCTACCCCTCCACAACCTGCACCCCACCCTCACGCCCTGCCTCCCCCACCCACCCCCTATCCCATACTACCCCGAGTCCGGCACAATGATCTTCGGTGGACTGGGAACACATCTCACCCTTCAAAGCCGACCGCAAACTGAGGAAATGCCGGTAAGCTGTACAATGGAATAAATAGGGTTTTTTCAACTTTGATGCACGTCTCAGGCATTTTTTTTTAATTTTGGCACCAAATTTTCAACATGGGGTTTTTGGGACCCCTCCTCATGAATTCTTTCACTGTCATGGCGTTAATCAGTCCCGAAAGGTGATTTTGCAGTCATTGTGAGGAATCACCTTTTGGGACTGATTAACGCAATGACAGTGCCAGAATTCATGAGGTGGGCTCTCAAAAAGCCTATGTTGCAAATTTGGTGGGGAAAATCCAAAACTGACTGTATTACGAGCATGCATTGCACAGTTTCCACACACGCTTGTAACTTCCCGAATTTGCAATATTTTGACACCAGATTTTCAACATTAGCATTTTTCCACACCTCCTTGTGAACAGTACAGCTGTCATTTTTCACATCCTGGACAAAATGTGTTTTCGCACTCTTGGCGCAGAATAGCGTGGTCACTGTGGAAATTCAATGTTCGGGACAGATTATGAAAATGACAGTGGCACTGTTCATGAGCAGAGGTCCCTAAAATGCCTATGTTGAAAATTTGGTGACAATACTCCATAAAATGACTGTGTTACGAGCGTGCATTGCGCAGTTTGCACGCATGCTTGTAAGTTCATGAATTTATATTTTCACTCCAGATTTCCAAGATTGCCATTGTTCTGGACCTCCTTATGAACAGTACAGCCGTCATTTTTCACCTCCTGGCCGAAATGTGTTTTCGCACTTCCGGCACAGAATAGCGTGGTCGCTGTGGGAAATCCATCTTCGAGAGACACATTATGAAAATCACAGTGACACTGTTCATTAGCAGAGGTCCTAAAATGCCTATGTTGAAAATTTGGTGATGAACATGGCATCACTTCAATGCCATTCCTATTATGCATCTCTACTTCTGGCACTACCAAAGCCAATGCCAGCGAGACAACAGTCAGCATTGACAATTGCTTGTTTCCTCATATTTTGCTACTGTCCACTTGTAGGTCTCAAACCCTGGACCCTTGACACCAAAGACAGCAGTTCTACCACTAAGCCAACAGGGGTGGTGGTATCAGGCTAATTTCTTTTAGTTTTTTTAAAACTCTTAAAACTTTCAGCTCCCCCTCACAACTACCTTGTGCTCATTATGACACTGCTTTCTACTACCAGCACTGCCATGTAGCTTGTATTGCTAACACTAGCCCCCCCCCTCATTTTGCTAGGGGATGCTCCACATGTCTCCCAACATGGTGAGCCAGAACCACCTCTTATCTGGCTTCTCACCTTAGCCCCCCCACCTCTACCAGTGTACAACCTCACTCACTCTAATGACAGACCTTGCTCCCCCCACCCACATCTCCCCCTATTGGCGCTGCCATGGTACGGCGGTGGACGCTACTCTGTCTTGCCTCTCCCCCTCTATGGGACCTACCCATCCCCATACACTGCTACTCCCCCTCCCAACTGGTGCCTAAGCTGATGAAGAAGTGACTAAAACTGGCATCCTTGCGCATCCTCCTGCTCCTCTTCTCGGGAGACATCCACCCCAACCCGGGACCCGTCTCCCCCAAGGTTACTGCTCCTAAGGATCTAATAGTTGCCTCCCTTAATATATGTAGCCTCCTTAAGAAATTTGATTCTTTTCAGGGCTGGGTTGCCCAGAATCGCCCTGATGTCATCTCGGTAGCTGAAACTTTGCTCAACAACCGCACCCCAGACTCCGCAGTCTCACTTTCCGGTTTTATGCTATACCGTGCCAACAGAACCTCTAAAGAAAGGGGGGGGGGGGGGATGTGCACTGCATGTTCAGGACTCATTACAGTGTCTCATCCTCCCATCCCCAACTCTCGAGCATGGGGCCCAGACTCTCACTCTGAAGATCACTCTTGTTCCAAACAGAGCCCCACTGTTCCTCTCCACCATATACATCCCTTCCCGAAATCAGAAGAGTGCTTTCCACTCTGTCCTCACCCATCTCCAGACACTCCCTGACAGTGCTGACATCATTGTCATTGGGGACTTTAATATAAACTGGCTAGCTGATGCATCGGCTCCCATTAGGGATGCTGCAGCCTCTCAAAACCTGTCCCAACTTGTGACCACTGCCACCAGAATCAACCAGAAGACTGGTACTGCCACCCTCCTTGATCTAGTGCTCACCAATGCACCCCACAAAGCAACCCAGGTCAGGGTACTACCCAATGCCCTGAGTGACCACTCCCTAGTGCTCTGTCACTGGTCGTATAGTGTTAGAAAGCCCCCCCAAAACTATCCTCCAATGCCGGCTCAAACTCGGCAAACTTTGGTACCTTAGACAGTGCCTCTTAGCTAGTGACCAGTCCCCCATCAAAACCACATTGAATATTGACTCTGCCCTCGACCACTTCATCGGGATCTTCAACTCTGCCTGTGACTGGTATGCACCCCTAAGCAAACAAAGAGTTAAAGGGGTTGACACATCTTGGATATCAAAAGCCCTGCTGGACCAGATGCGCGAACATGACAATCTGTGGCACACTGTGCTGGATACTGGTAAACCCACTGATAGGCAGCACTACCAAGAAGCGCACAATAAATGTACTTGGAGTATTCATAAGGCATAACAGTGGGGGAGCACCTGGTAAACAGTGACCACCACTCATTGTGGTTTGAAATCACAGAAAGAGCAGAACCAAACCACACAAAAACACATATCCTGGATTTTAGGGGGGCAGACTTTGGGAAAATGGGGAGATACTTGAAAGAGGCATTAAGGGGAATGGGACAGGAATCAGGGGTTGAGGAACAGTGGGCAGTATTTAAAATGGGGATTACAAGAACAACAGAATTATGCATTAAGCAGGTTAGCAAGAGGAAAAGGAAGAGGAGACCATTATGGTTTTCCAAAGAGGTAGCAAAGAAAGTGAAAGCCAAAAAGATTGCATTCAGGCAATACAAAAAGACACAGGCAGAAGGGATAGGGAGAAGTACCAGGAGAAGCAAAGGGAGGCAGGGAGGTCAGTAAGGGAAGCCAAAGCTCAGACAGAAGAACACATTGCAAAATCAGTGGGTAGAGGGGCAAACCTTTACAGGTACATAAGTGAAAAAGAAAGACAAGGGAGGGATAGTGAGACTGAAGAGGGAGGATGGGGGCTGTGTGGAGGATGACAACAGTAAAGCTGACATATTGAACAGGTATTTCTGCTCAGTCTTTACTGAGGAAGAGGAGGTAATGGGTCTGAAGGAGTACAAGGGGTGAGAATGGTGCAGAATGGACACAAGTCCCTTTACAGAAAGGGTCCTGAAGGAACTGGAAGTAATAAGAGTTGATAGAGCATGGGGCCAGATGGGGTGCACCCCAGGATCCTTAAAGAACTAAGAGAGGTGGTGGCTGAACCTCTGGCTATCCTGTTTAGCTGATCACTGGAAACAGGGAGGTACCCAAAGACTGGAGGACAGCAGATGTAGTCCCCTTAAAAAAAGTGGGAACAAAGAGGAAGCAGGGAACTACATCAGTCAGTCTCACCTTGGTAGTGGGAAAGATCATGGAAGCACTACTGAAGGAGAGATTGGTGGAACATCTGGTTGTCAATGGACTACAGGACCCAAGGCAGCATGGTTTCACCAGGGGAGGTCATGTCAGACCAACCTTGTTGAATTTTGACTGGGTGACTAGGAGGTGGATCAGGGAAGGCAGTGGACATGGCCTATCTGGACTTCAGCAAGGCCTTTGACACTGTGCCACATAGAAGACTATTACACAAACTGGGGAATATGGGTGTGGGCAGGACAGTAGTGTGGTGGGTAGGTAAATGGCTGGTGGCAGGACACAGAGGGTGGTGGTAAATGGCTGTCACTCCACAGAGGAAGAGTGACCAGTGGGGTACCACAGGGATCAGTGCTGGGACTGGTCCTATTCAACATCTTCATCAGTGACATTCATGGGACCTAGAAGGCAGAATTTCACTGTTAGCTGATGACACAAAGCTCAGTAACAGAGTAGACACACCAGAGGGTGTAGACAGAATGAGAAGTGACCTGCAGAAACTTGAAGAATGGTCAGGGGTTTGGAAGTTGAAATTCAATGCAAAGGGTGCAAGATAATGCATATGGGGCACAAAAACCCTGGCACAATATATCAGTTGGGGGTGAGGATATAGCATGCACCAAGCAGGAAGGGATCTTGGGGTTGTCATCTCTGATGACCTCAAGGTAGGGAAACAGTGTGACAAGGCAGCAGGTAAAGCAAATAGGATGCTGGGATGTATAGGCAGGGGCATCACCAGCAGGACAAGGCAGGTCATAATTCCGCTATACAAGACACTAGTGAGGCCCCACCTGGAGTACAATGTACAGTTCTGGAGACCATACCTACGTAAGGACAGACAGGGTAGAGAAGGTTCAGAGGAGAGCAACAAAGATGGTGCATGGATTGCATCACAAGTCCTATGAAGACAGGTTGAAGGAACTGAACATGTACTCCCTGGAGGAGAGGAGGGAGAGGGGATATGATAGAGACATACAAGTATCTTACAAGGGAGGAACAGGGTGCAGAAAACACTATTTTAAGCAAAAAGATGTTCCAGGACTAGAGGCATGGGATGAAGTTGGAGGGAGAATGATTCAGAGGAAACATGAGAAAGAATTTCTTCACAGAACGGGTGGTGGACAAGTGGAACACCCTGCCAGAGGAAGTGGTGGGGGCTGAAACAATCACGGGATTTAAGAATGCATGGGATAGACATAAAGGAATTCTGAAGGTCAGGGGTAAGGGGCAACAGACTTCTAGGAAAACAAACTGAACTTACAAGCTCAAATGGGCAGACTGGGTGGGCCACAGGCCCTTATCTGCCGACACTGTCTATGTATCTATGTAAGGCAAAGGCTGAGTACTACCAAACCTTGCTCACTGCCACATGGGGCTCAGGCCGCAAGTTCTAGGACTCCCTCAAAGAGCTCAGTGGCAAAGCCTTCACTGAACCTCCCTCCCTCCCAACTCAGGGCCAATGGGTCTATCACCACAGATCCTGCCCTGATTGCACATACGTTTAATGCCTCCTTCTCCGACCTTACTGGTGTCCCCCCCCAATTTCTTCTCCCCACCCACCCAGCACCACCTTGCTCCTCTCCACCCCCCCATTCCGCTTTAAAGCAATATCTCGTGCAAAGCTGCCCTCTTCTAATCAAGGTCCTCAGCAAATCACGTTTCAGCAGTGACACACTAGATCTTAAACTGCTTAGGCTCACCTTTAACAAAGTTCTCCCCCCTCTTACCATGCTTCTGAACCGCTCCCTATCGCTGAGCCAGTTTCCCTCTAAATGGAAATCTGCCCTCATCACATCCATCCTTAAAAATGGTGACCACACCCTGCCTGAGAACTACCACCCCATCTCAATCCTGCCTCCCCTCTCCAAAACCTTGGAGAAGATTGTGGCCACCAAGCTTATAGACTACCTCTCCAAATATAGCCTCCTGTGTCCTGAGCAACATGGCTTCCACCTTAACCACAGTACCACCACAGCCCTTTTGGAATTTACAAACACCCTCCACACATCTCTTGACACTGGCCACACTGCTGGTGCTGTTTTTATAGACCTTTCCAAGGCATTTGATACAGTGCACCACACACTACTCCTGGATTCCCTCACACAATGAGGCCAGTCCCCAGAGACCACTAGCTGGTTTGCCAGCTATCTGTCTGAGAGAACCCAGACAGTCAGGCTTGCCCATACCCTGTCCTCTCCCCCCGCCCTCCAAGTCAGGTCGGGGGTCCCACAGGGCTCTGTTCTCAGCCCCCTACTTTTCTTCCTGATTAACTCCTTGCCCAAGGATTGCTCCAGGAAACTATTCCTCTATGCGGACGATGCCGTCCTCTACAGCTCTCACACTGATCCCACAGCCCTCCGTTCTGCACTCCAAAAATCTTTCACAGAAGCTGAATCCTGGTTCATTCAACATAGGCTAATCTTAAATTACAAAAAAAACAAAATCCATGGTGTTTGAACCCCCCCAAAACAAGAACATAGGACAACCTCTGGTCATATTGTACTCCCTAAATTACCCCCTTGAGCTGGTTACCTCGTTCAAATACCTAGGTATCACCCTAGACTCTGGGCTCACCAACCATGACCATATCCAAATACTGAGCACTGCTGTCAATGTGCGTATTGGCCTACTTCACCGGTACAAACACTGCCTCTCACCAGAAGCTCTCCACCTAGCTGTCTCTGCACCAATACTATCACTCATAGACTACGGAATCATCGTCTATGGGGCAGCCAACAACATGTACCTAAACAAAATTAGGCTGGCTCTTAATAAGGCCTGTAGACTGGCTACTGGCTGCACCAGACTCACACATACCTGCACCCTTTACGCCTCAACAAACTGGCTAAACTTTGTCGGGAAGCTCAAATATCAGACCTGCCTCTTTGCTAAAAAAAAAAAAAGCGGGACTACTCCCACCTGCTCTGTCTCCCCACTACTCCAGGCACCATTATCCATCTGCCTCACTCGGCAATCGGTGAAAACCCATTTCAAGGTACCCTGCTGCAAGACCACTTCGGGTCAAAGAACCTTTAGGTACCCGGCCCCCAACTGGCTTAACTCACTCCCAAATTCCCTCCTCACAGAACCCAAACTTGGTCAGTTCAAGTCCCAAATAACAGACCTAATCACTCATGACTCAGCCTGTGACTGCCCTTGATTTCTAGCCCTACCCCACCACCACGACTATGGACTTAAATCTGGTCCAGCCACCCTGGGCGTGCCTATATTTGACAATGGACACCTCAGTTCAGCCTAGGCCTGCAAATAAGCACCAGGTCATGGCTAGCGCCACCACCCTGCAGTGTATGTTTTGTTACCTGCTACCGTCTACACTATGTACCTATGTTTGGCAGCACTCTGTAACTCTGTATTACCAGCTGCTTTACTGTGTTATCTGTAACCATTTTGTAACCATTTCTGTAACTATTGTATCTAATTGTTGCTATTGTCCCTGATGTCTCTGTTTTCAATGACGTGGAACCTTTGTAAAAGGAGTCTTTGACACAAAGATTTATCTTCAATAAATAAATAAAAAATAAATAAATAAGCCATTAGAGGGGTCAGAGAGGGGTATCAGTGTCCCGGAGGGCTGTGCCCAGAGCAGCTACGCTACCCTTAAACCTAACCTCCGGGTGGAGGCATCCATTCAACAAGCTCAGGCCCCTCAACCTGTGATTAGTCATGCAGGCAGGGGTAGTATCCCTTGGGATAGTGCCACCTAGGGGTTACACGAGTGTTCAGCTTTGCACTCGTAGGTGCGGAGGCTCGACTGCTCACACCAGCCTGGCAGTCAGTAGCAGGTTGTCCTGAGAGATCGCCCCATCTGTGTCACGATGAGTATGGATGTCAGCCAAATTAAAAAAAAAAATCTCCTGCTTCCTCCCTTTGGTCCTGCCATACCCCCCACCCTCCGTTCCTGTCCGAAAAGTGCAACCCCCCCCCCATCTGCTGTCTCACCCCTGCCCTGGTAGCTTACTGTTCAGCTTTCCTCTAGTAGGCACAGAGGCCTGGCTGTCAGTAGCAGGTCGTCCCATGAGCCCACCCCGTCAGTGCCCTGATGAGTACAGGTATCAAGGTGTCAGGCTGAAGTGTCTAACAAGTTCTGAAGTGTGTGCCCCCAGAAATACCAAGTGTCGGGCCACACTTTCTAGCTGCTTTGATTAAGTGTTTAAATTGGACAATTGTACTGTGCTTACATGACATTTTGTTTTCCTGCCTTCTATAGTGTAGCCTGTATGTAAATATTCCTGCTGGACTATGTTGATGCGTTCCTCCCAGGAACCCCCAAAACAACATGCTGCATATCATGGGGTTATTCCAGCTGGAGTAATTTAAACTACGTAATTTAATAGACAAAGAAACAGACAGATAGTTTGGTTAATTTGCAACTGTTTCTTAAAGTCCTGGTCACTGCAGCACCATCCTCGGCCTGGGTAGGGACCGGAACTGTAGTCCTAACAACTGCACCACCCAGTACAACAGCAATACCAACTGCAAACCTTTGCATTGACAAATACTTGTTTCCAAAGTTGTCACAACAGCGTCGGGGGCTCTTAAACCCTGTTACAGCAGGGATCACATCCATACTGTTTGTTAGCATGGTTTAAGGTAACCGTATTGGATTAAAATTATACCAAAACCTTGCTCTGAGCAGGGTCTTAGCACAGTTTTGTCACACGGATTGTAGCATGGTTTAACTGGTTTGATCCTGTGAGGAGGTGGGGAGGTACTATATCCTAGGGGTTGTACCATACGTGCACCAAACCCTCATAAACCTTTCTCTGGGTGGAGGCACCACACAATTTCCTCAAACCTTGGATATGAGCCCCCTAATCAGGAGTTTAGCAATCCAGGCCCCTCAGTCCTGTCTGAACCCTCAAGGCAGGGGTAGAAGTAACTGTACATATCAAGGGTGGCCCAGTTAAAGCTTTATGAAAGGAAGGGGTAATGGCATTAAACAGAAATACAGTCCACATAATACCGGGTAGGCAGAACAGAAAGAAACAAGTATTTGCCAATGCTGAAAGTTTGTCGTGTACACTGGTGTTGGGGGGGGGGGGGCAAGTGGGCACCCCCAGTATCTGAATACTGTTGGCCGGTTACACAGCGGACAACAACAGATGGACAGATGACACTGGGGGATTTGGCACCCCCCTCGTGTCTGCATACTGTTTGAGGGGGGTTACACAGCACACAACAATGGACAGACAGATGAGGACACTGGGGGACTGGGCACTCCCAGTGTCTGTATACTGTTTGAGGGGGTTACACAGCGGACAATGATGGATGGTTTTCTTTTTGGGGGGGATAAAAAAAAAAACATTTGCCAATGCCGAACATTTGATGTTTGAAAGATGTCCACCTCTGCACCTTGTTTATGCCCGTGAGGTACCTGAACACATCTATCATGTTCCCCCACTCCCTCTTTTCCTGCAATAAGTACATATTGAGGCCCGTGGGGCCTTTCTTTGCCACCACATTTCTATGTATCTGTGTGTAGGTCCTTTTAATCTCTCCTGATATGTTCTGTGTTGCAAGCCATGTACCATCTTGGTTGCCTTTCTGTGAACTGCCTCCACCCTGTCAATGGCCTTGCGCATTTGCTGTCTCCAGGATTGCACACAGTACTGCAGGTGAGGCCTCACTAGTGCATTATACAATGGCATCACCACCTCATGCCTTCTGCTAGTGATACCTCTGCCTATGCACCCCAGCATGCCACTGGCCGTCCATGCAATGTCTGTGCTCTGCTTTGACACCTTTAGGTCATCAGAACTGATAACTCCTAGGTCCCTTTCTTCCTTGGTGATCATCAGCACCTCCACCCCATCCTGTAACTCTCCCCAGGTTTCCCTCTTCTCAGGTGCATTATTTAGGCTTCTTTGCATTGAACCTCAGTTGCCATTCCTCAGACCATATTTTAAGCCTCTCCATTTCCCTGCTCATTTTCTCCACCCTTTCTGGAGTATTCACTCTGTTACAGATGTCAGTGTCATCTGCAAACAGGCAGACAGACCTTTGCTTCTAGCCCTTCTGCAATATCTGTAATGAAGACATTAAACAGGGCTGGTCCCAGGACTTATCCCTGGGGTACCCCACTGGCCACCCCCTCTCCCCGGATTGGATCCCATTACCACCACCACCCTCTGCCTCCTGTCAATCAGCCAGTTTCTAACCCAGTTTATCAGCTTGTGCACCATTGCCAGACTACTCCTCCTGTTAATCAGCCTTCTGTATTGGACGTTGTTGAAGACTTTGCTGAAATCAGCGTACTGTAGGTGACATCAAACATCCCTCCCTGATTTACTTTCTTAATGAGGCATTAAGGTTTCCAACCCTTGCGCCCCACCCCCACCCTACAGAGACTGACAGGCATTGCGGGTGTCCCTTTGGGTTGGCTGGCTGTACGCTCACATTTCACTTCCACCCTACAGACACTGACAGGCGCCGGGCGTGTGCCTTGAGACTGCCTCACGCCACCCCATTCCATAATGAAATAAGCTGAGATGGGTGCAGTATAGGAGAATGGGGTGAACGTTTGGGCCAAAGACTCCAAGGCACACCCTGATGCCTATCACAGGCTGTAGGGTGGGCATGGAATGGTGTGACATTATGGCCGACAACCCCAAGGCACACACCAATGCCTGTCAGTGTGTGGGGGGGGGGTGCTACAGTTGGAAACACTAATGCCCCAGATGTTTGTTGGTATTTTCACTCCAAATTTTCAACATGGCCATTTTGGGACACCACCTCCGGAACAGTGGCACTTTCATTTCGTTACCCGATCCCAAAAGGTGATTTTGAGCAGTGACTGCGTTATTCGGCGCCACAGGTACTACAACACATTTTGGGCAGGATGTGAAAAATGGCAGTTGTACTGTTCATGAGGAGGTGTGAAAAAATGGCAATGTTTAAAATCTCAAGTAAAAATATGAGAAACTGGCAAAGTTACGAGCGTGCATAGAAACTGTGCAATGCACGCCCGTAATGCAGTCATTTTTTATAATTTTTTTACCAAATTTTCAGCATGGTCTTTTTGGGACCTACCCTCATGAATTGTGGCCCTGTGATTTTGTTACTCCATCCTGAAAGTGGATTTCACACAGCGATCGCACCATTCTGCGCAATCTGATGTGAAAACATATTTCAGGCAGGATGTGAAAAATGACAGCTATACTGTTCATAAGGAGGTGTGAAAAAATGTCAGTGTTGAAAATCTGGAGTGAAAATATTTAAAATTGGTGAATTTATGAGCGTGGGTAGAAACTGCACAATGCATGCTTGTAACGCAGTCATTTTTTGGAATTTTTTCACCAAATTTGCAACATGGGCTTTCTGGGACCCCACCTCATGAACAGTGGCACTGTCATAGGCACTGGGTTGTATGGGCCCATAGGGCATTGGCCCCATCAATATTTATTTAGCTGGGCTGAGCCCCAGCAATATTTTCAGTGTTGCTGCTTGATTTTTTTCCCCTTAAGGTGCTCAGCACATGCCCTCTGCTGCTGTGTGACCTGTGCCAGCTGCCAGCATGATTCGCCGCCCCCCCCCCATTTAATTTGCTGGTGCAGGCACGGAGCTGACATTATTTAAAATACCCACCTTTAGGTTTGCTTGTCAAACCCGCCCCCCCCAATCACCGTGTGACATTGTCTTCTTCTGGTTGGTTGCTGGCCAGCATGCCACACTGTGATTGGCCAGGGGGAGGACTTACTAGGCGCCATACGCATGTGTCTTGGTGAGGCGCCGTGTGGCAAGGCAAACCGGGGAGAGAGAGATGATGGCGGCGGACGAGTCACGAGGAGCGGGTTGAGCAATGGTCGGATGCCAGTCAGCAAAGCACCAACCAACAGTACAGTCATCATTCAGCAACCTTTCAGTGGGCTTCCTTGCCAGATTTGGAGGAGTCGGGGAGTCGGGTCACATGGGCGGCTCACGGTGCATTGATGATAGTCGGGAGGTAGTCCGGGTCTCCAGGAGAGAAGAGCAGCAGCAGCCAGCAGAAGATGAGAGGTGAGGTGGTGGCACTGGTATGGCCAGAGTTCCAGGTAGGTAGGTCAGCAAACAGGATCTTGGGAGCTGGAGGATGGGTATAGGGGGAAAGGTTGGCTGAAGGAGGAGCAAGGAAGCTAAGGTCAGGAACTTCAGGGATGAAATTAAAAAAATAAATAAATACATTGAACAATTCACAGGTTGTCCCCAAGTGTAAAAAGTGTCAGACAAGCCACTGGTCCATCATGGCTGGCGTCTATTGTCATATCCCCACTTTGGGGACTAGTCGGTGTGTGGGGTCAGGGCCAGGCTGGATAGGGGTAGGTGGATGGAGAAAATGGAAGCCTAGTTTGCTAGTAAATGAGACACTGAACAGAAGCTTTCAGAAGAGAACTTAGAGGAGAATTCAGGTGCTGGACACTTGAGGTTTTTAATTTATCTCACTGAATTTGTGGGACTTCAAAATTGACCGATTTTCTTTTGGGAACAGAACCCTAGTCATCCTGCCTACTTGATCGTATGAAACAGTTTATGTTGGGGTTATTAATGTTTTTTGATGGGACATTTATGGAAACGTGGATGTATCTATGTATGGAGGATGGGTATACAGTATTTCTTTTTCTTACAATGGCACTGACCGCATGGCCAGGCACCATAATGGGGTTATACATGCCTTCTACCAAGGTTCCAGGGCGATAGTGGAGAACACCGGACCTACCCTGGACCTGTAACATAACTGTGGTTCAAGAATAACAGATTGCAATGAAAAATTCGTAACTAGACGTGCTTACGTCACATAAGATGTATTAGTTTATTTGAGCTGGGAGGTTTCGTCCCCCACCCCACCCCCCTTCTTTTCTTTTTTTTTTTTTTTTTTTAAGGGGGTGTGGGGGGTGAAGACCCCCAACTCAAATAAACTAATACAAAAAATAACTGAAATGTAGTTCTGAGAGAGTAGCGTAACTAGAACTCTATGCTTATAGCGTAGGTCCAGGGTAGGTCCGGTATTCTCCACTAATCGCCGGTTCCAGTTGCTAACTGGATATTTGCAGTCAACAGAAGATCCTAACAGTTGCAACCTCAGGGAAGGGAATGTTTTGAGTTAGGTTCTCTGTCCAGGGTATGAACATTAAAGTGTCTAACCATTTTCGAAGTGAAAAGGTTGTGTTGATATTTGCAGTGTAATGGGAGGGGGGAGAGGAGGGCTCATGGTAGGGTCAAAGATTCCCCTTTATGATTTCAGCTTTTTTTTTTTTTGTTTTGCTCCCCAAGGGTCCTGGCCAGGACATCAACCACCAGTGTTCTGTTGCTGTATCCTGAGATCCTGTAGCCTGCACTCCTGGCACTCCTAGGCCCAAATACAGCACACTGCTGTGCTGCCTCCCCCCAGCTTACCCACAGGCAGGGGTTGCCCTCAGCTCTTTTGCTACTTCCTCTTCCTATCTGGCTACCCACAGTGGAGGTGAAGGCCTGGAGTGCCCCCAGTAGCTATCTGCTAGGGACAGGGTAGGGACAGACATGAGGGACAGATGGAGGCTTCATCTGTATGTGCCATCCCTGTGTTAACTTTTCTGTCCTGCCCACTCAACAGGAGTGGGGTGACTTCATTGGATGTCAGTAGTACCTCTGATGCATTTAATGACAACTGCGCTTCAGCTTCCTCTACATGCTCCACTCCCTGCACCTCCACCTGTGGTCACCCAGGTGGGGGTTGAGCAGTGGGATACAGGTCCATCACCCGGGAGGAGGGGAGTGTCCAATGGGACACTTAATCCTTCTCCCCCTGGCTGGCATTCCAATGGTCCAGGCTCGTTTCCATGATTTCAGCTTTAAATGGTTAAACAGCAGTCCTCATTGATTGCTTTTCACTACCTACAGGTATATTTTCTCCTTAATTGATACAACCACAGCCGCTGAAGAGGCTGGCAATAATATCCTTCTACTGTCTGAAGTTTCTGGACATTTGAACTTGATTCCCCACATCCTATTGTACACGACTACATGGTATTGGTTTTGTGTATATCAACTGTTCTGGTAATTAGTAGACTTTCAAATGGTTAATGTATATTTCTATTTCCATGTATGAGAATATAAAGTATTTTCTGTATTATTTGAAAATAATTAAATATAATTAAATAAGAAAGTCGCTGTCACTCTGAGGCTGCCCAGAAGCCAGCATGATATTGAAGGTTAACAGCTGTGTGTTTGCAGTCTGCAGCTGGCTATTCTAAGGGTCACAAAGACCACATATGGTTTTACAGCCTTACTGTTGCTTCCCCTTTTACATTGGAAGAAGCAGCCTGACAGTTGATCCTTCTGAGGTGCTAGGGGCTGCATTACTAAGTGTGTGAGGTTACAGGTGCCATCTGTTACTAATATTTTTTGCGTTGCTCTGACAGAGTTTTTTAACTCCAGAGAATGTCTGTGAACAGGTTTCTGACAACCCAGGTCTGTGGCATGCTATGGGAACCATCTGAGATATGTGGCTATTTTTTATGTTTGCTTGCACGCATGTGCAAGAAACATAGTGCCATCATCCGAGTTTTCGGAGGTGTGGCAGCCCTCTTCCAATTCAGTCAGTGTGTTTGCAGGAGCGGCCGCAGTTCTCCAATGCCTGCTCGAGCTGTCTATGACAGCTCCAAAATGCAGTGGCGTACAGTTGAAAGGAGGAGCTACGCTTCAGTGCGCAGTGATAAGATATCACCTACTCATGGTGCTCCCCAAACACACACACAACACACTCTCGCACAAGCACGCATACTGCGTGCTCGCTACACACACTGTGTAGCCGGCGGGGTGTCCAATCCCCGTCGGCTGTGCTGGCAACCCCCAAACAGTGTTCCATATGCCACGCTGGGTTGCCCACTGGCGTGGCCACCATCGACGTAGCCAACGGGGTGCCCAATCCCCATTGGCTCCACTGGTTCCACACCTCCCCCAGAATACAGGGTGCCACGCTGAGGAGCCCATCCCAAGCGTGGCAGCCTCTCATCGTCGGCCAGGGGTGCCCAATCCCGCGGCTCCATGCCCGCCCCACCAGCCATCCTTGTGCCACGCTGGGAGCCCACCCCAGGGTGTCAAACGTCCTCGTCATCATTTTAAAAAACAAAACCTGAAACTGAAAAACGGTCCCTGCAGTCTCTGCCCCACCGCGCCCACCACTCGCACCCGCCTCCCACCCCCTCACCCCTTGCCTCCGGACTCCGGCGGCGATCTTTGGTGGACGGGAACCGTCTGCACTCTTCAAAAGCCGACCGCGAACTGAGGAAATGCCCGTAAGCCTTATAATGGGATAGACAGGGTTTTTTCAACTTTGCTGCATATCTCAAGCATTTTTGGAATTTTTGCACCAAATTTTCAACATGGGGTTTTTGGGACCCCTTCTCATGAATGCTCTCACTGTCATGGCGTTAATCGGGCCCGAAGGGTGATTTCGCAGTCACTGCGTGAAATCACCTTTCGGGACGGAGTAACGAAACGACACTACCACTGTTCATAAGGCGGGCTCTCAAAAAGCCTATGTTGAAAATGTGGTGGAAAAATTCCTAAAAATGACTGTTTAACGAGCGTGCGTTTCGCAGTTCCTACACACACTCGTAAGTTTGTGAATTTTCAATATTTTCACTCCAGATTTTCAACATTGACATTTTATTACAATTCCTTTTGAGCAGTACAGCTGTCATTTTTCACATCTTGCCCAAAATGTGTTTCTGCCCATGTAGCGCGCAATGGCGCAGTCGGTGTGCGAAATCAATGTGTGGGACACATTAAGAAAATCACAGTGGCACTGTTCATGAGCAGATGTTTTAAAATGGCTATGTTGAAAATTTGGTGAAAAAACTCCTAAAAATGACTGCTTTACGAGCATGTGTTGCGCAATTCCTACGCATGCTCGTAAGTTTGCGAATTTTCTATATTTTCACTCCAGATTTTCCACATTGCCATTTTATTACATTTCCTTATGAACAATACAGCTGCCATTTTCCACGTCGCCCCAAATGTGTTTCCGCACATGTAGCGCACAATGGTGCAGTCGGTGTGCGAAAGCAATGTTTGGGACAGATTAAGAAAATCACAGTTACACTGTTCATGAGCAGAGGTCTTAAAATGGCTATGTTGAAAATTTGGTAACAAAAGTCCATAAAATGACTGCGTTACGAGTGAGCATTGCGCAGTTTCCACGCACCCTTGTAAGTTAATGACTTTGTAATATTTTCAGTCCAGATTTTCACCAGTGGCATTTTTCCACACTTCCTTGTGAATAGTACAGCTGTCATTTTTCACAACATGGCCGAAATGTGTTTTCACACTTTCAGCGCAGAGATGCGTGGTCACTGTGGGAAATCATTGTTCGGGACAGATAAAGAAAATCACAGTGACACTGTTCATGATCGGAGGTCCCAAAATGCCTGTGTTGACAATCTGCTGTAAAAAATCCCCAAACCAATTACATTACGGGTGTGCATTGCACAGTTTCTATGCACGCTCGTGACTTTACCAGTTTTTTTAATATTTTTACTGCAGATTTGCAACATTGCCATTTTTTTACACCTCCCCATGAACAGTACAGCTGTCATTTTTCACATCCTGTTCGGAATAGTTGTCAGAACTAGTTCGGAAAAGATTCGAACCCATCATGAACCCTGGTGTTCGAGTTCTAATTCAGAACTCGAACACCAGTGGGTTCGCAAACGGGTTCAAATCTAGCCGCAACTGCAATGCAAGCTTGCCTAGCCCAGTGTCGGCTCCGAAGGGACGGGACGGAGAGAGGTTGAAGGAGCAGGATGGGATTGGGAGGCACAGTGCCACAGGAGGCAGAAAGGAGGTGGAATGAAGGGAAGGGTCACGGGTGCATGATGGCAGCATGCACAAACTTGTGGGGGCTGATGTGGACTGCACTGAGTCGGACTGCGCGCCTGCATACTTCATCCCCACAGTTGTGTTACCACCTGATCATCTGCTCTGCGGTCAGGTAGTGGAGAGACGTAAACCGGCGCGGCGTTGCTCCGTTCATTACCCAGCCAGTGCCATAAAGGAGTTGCAGGGCAGGCTGCAGCAGCTTGTGCTAATCGCTCGCTCCCTCTGTCTGGGCTAGCTCTGCTCTCTGGCTCCTGGCAAATGGCAATTGCTTGCTAATTAAATAAATCGTGTGTGTGTATTGGGCAAACTAAAAATAAATAAAAAGCTAAGGGTGGGTGGGGGTGAAAACTAAAGGTAAGGGCAGGGAGGACTCAGGGTTGGGATTGGGAGTGGGAACCGAGGAAAAGAAAGGGCCTGAACGTAGGAACAGTTGGTGAGAAAGCTCAGCCTCAGGATGTGACGGATAGAGCAAGGGAAGTTAAAGTTCCTGAGTATTTGAGTGAAACAGAGAATTTTATCGTGGTCTCAAACAACAGTTCAAAAACTTTATTTTCTGCATGGTGTAGTTGTTTCACACTGGGAAGAAGGAGCGAGCATCAGATGGCTGGGGGAGGGATGAAGAAATTAAAACAAGCAGATTGTGACTCGAGGAAAATTAAGTTTAACTTTAATGTGTGAGTCTCTGAGAAGTTGAAACATTTGAATTTGATGGCATTTTTTTTATTTTTTACTTACTACTTTATACCCTACTCCACAAAACAAAGTAAAATAATCAGGACAGGGAAGAGAGGGGAGGGGATTCTGTGGTACTGTGCTGCTGAGCGTTCTTCTATTCCACCCTATAAAATTCCTGATAGAACAACACCAGGCTGTTTTTAGGTTTTTTTTGTTTTTTTTTTTACACAGTACTCCCTACTTGTGTGTTGTGTGTTGTGTGTGTGACTCCATTACACTGTATCTCTCTACTCTCCTGTGGTGTTCCCATCACCCTGCTGTGGCTGCTGACTGTGTACCCTACCCATTGTGTGTTACTGTGAGAAGCCCATTGTTGGGCAGTCGTGTGGTGGCATTATCATTAAATACATGACAGAAGCCTAGAAATATATTTCCCTGTTGGGAGAAGAGACAGAAAAATCTCTTTCCTTGGGTTGTATATGTGTGTGAGTGTGACTCCGTCTCCTGTGGTCAGCCCATCTGCTGTGTGCCTTTTGACTGCACTGTACCCTACCCAGTGTGTGTTACCGAGAGAGGCCCAGTGGCCAGTTGTTGTGTGATGGCATTATCCTTAAATGCATGACAGAAGCCCAGAAATATATTTCCCTGTTGTGAGGAGAGACAGATAAATCTCTTTTCTTGGGTTGTATATGTGTGTGTGAGTGTGACTCCGTCTCTTGTGGTCAGCCCATCACCCTGCTGCTGTGCGCCCCTTCACTGCTATGCGTATGCCTGTGCCCAGCAGCCCAATCATTCTGTAAGCCTTGAACCTGGGATCCCTTAGTTGTAAACCGTCACATTCTTCAATTACTTTCAGTCCACTGCATCACAGTGTCACATAGCCAAAATAAAATTTTGGAGTTGTAGCCAGTGATCATAGATCACGTTGCTTTCTTACACAGGAATTGTGTGGGTGTATTCTCTGCAGTAACTGGTTCTGTTATGGCTGACACCAACATAGATGAAGCATCTAGTGCTGGTGTTGGAGCAGGTGTTGGTGGTAGTGGTAATCCTGGTGCTAGCAGAAATAAGCAAAATGTTTCACGTGATAAAAATTCAACAAACAGCAAAGAGCAACAGTGAAGTGTGGTAAGGGGGACCTTTAAGAAAACCTGTACAGCTGCTGGAGTCACACGGAGAGGCACCATAAGGTATGCCATTCATGCTGTTAAGATTCCTGTGACTAGCAGCAATATGCAAGTGACAGTGAGTCCCTCTCGACTCGGACAGTAGCTCTTTGTCTCAGTCCGACACTGTTGTGTCTCTGACGAATCATTACTTCCTCAACAAAGTGAAATGAGCAAGTCTGCTGACAATGAATCAGGTAGTGCACTTGCAAATACATCCAGCACTGTTGGCAATGAAAAGGACATATCCATTGAATCCACCACTTCTGTGCTGGCCAGCAATGAAAATCCATCAAAGTCTTCTGCCCACTCTTCTAGCTCCAAGGAGCATGTCCCAGGTTCTGTTAGGACAGGTGAAAAGACACAAACAGTCTTTAGCTATCTTCCTAGCACTCGAACAAAATCTGTCACATCTGAGGTGTGGAATTATTTCTCTGTCAGTAAAACTGACCCATATAGAGCAATTTGTTCCCTGTGTTAACAAAGTGTAAGCCGTGATAAAGTTGTGTCATGCCTTGGCACTACAGCTCTTAAACGCCATCTGAAAAAGCATTCAGTTTTGCTTGATCATCCAAAACACATGTCCTCCATCTTCCAGACCACACGTGAGAAGGGTCAGGAATCTGAAATGGATACTGAATTGTCTGAACTTGATGGGGGCAGAACCACTGCCAGCCCTAGGATCACTATTACCACCAATGCCAGCACCATTAGTACCAGTTGCACATCCAGTGATGGCACTGAATGTATAAGTCCTAGTCCACAATCTCCGCATCCATCTGCCCATCGAAGCACGATGTATAATAAACCAGCAGGGACATGTTGTAAACAGCTAACACTGTCTCAGGCATTTGAAAGGAAGAATACCTTTACTAGAAATCATCCAAAGACCCCTCATCTTAATCACCGAATTGGTGAACTGTTAGCCGGAGCCCTTCTCCCATACTCTTTGGTAGATCATGAGGATTTTAGGGAGCTCATGACATTAGCAGAGCCTCGTTACAATGTTCCTCATCGAAGGTACTTTTCATATGCTGAAATACCAAACATTTATCAGGCTTTAAAAGCGACAGTGATGCTTGCACTTAAAACTGCGAAGGGTGGGGTTATTCATGTCACAACAGATATGTGGACCAGCACTCAAAACATAGATTACATGTCCCTTACCACTCATTGGGTCACGTTTTCTTGTGCTTCTTCAAAAACAAAGACACCCCAAAAGATGGCGCTGCTGCATATAAAGAAGTCTGGGCAAAGTCACACTGCTGCAAACATCTTGCAGGAACTAAATGACCTCCTTGACGAATGGGTTTATTCTCACAGTCTAAAATGTGGCTTCATAGTAAGTGACAATGGAGCCAACATCTTGAAAGCAGTACAGGATGGAGGATTTCTGCATGCTTCTTGCTTTGCACGTTGCTTACACTTAATTGTCACAGGATTTCTCAGCAACGAAACACAAGTGGATGGTATGATTGCTGTTTGCAAAAAAATTGTGACTCACTTTTCACATTCAACCAAGGCTATACGGACATTGTCCGAACTGCAAAAAAAAACACAAGCTGCCCCAGCAAATGCTGATTCAAAATGTTTCCACTCGTTGGAACTCAACGCTTTATATGCTGCAGTGCCTCTTGGAGCAAAAGCAAGCTGTACATAAGTATTGCTCCAGTTACATTTTTGGAGATGGCATTATGCTGTCTGTGCTGCAGTAGAAATTAATGGAGACAGTGTGCTGCATCCTAGCTCCTTTTGAGACAGCTACAAGGGACATGTCTTCTGAAGGCGCATCTGTGAGTCAGGTTATCCCACTCATAATGCTCATTTCACATCATCTTAGTGTTCTAAATCTACAAATAGAAAAAGACAGATCTGAAGCGCAGACAACATGTCGCCTGTATCATGGGAATCTCGTAAAGAGAATGAGCGAGTGCTTCAAAACCAATGAAAAATTAGTTGCAATGACAAAATCAAAACACTACATTCTTGCAACTCTCTTAGATCCCAGGTTCAAGGCTATACATCTTCCAAAAACAGATGATATAGAGCAGTACAAATGTCTGTTGCTAGATGAGCTGCAGCACTCACAGGAGTCAAACACAGACACGCACAGTACCCTCAGGTTGTCATCACCACAACATGCAGGTTCATCTTCATAAAGGGATACAGAACTGGAAAAGTCACCAAACATTAACAGTAGTTGTTCCACAACTGCCACTTCTTCAACCCTTAGTAGCAAGCTAAATTTGTGGCAAAACCTTTCCCAAATTGCTGCCATACCAGCTTCTGCTGATTCCTCTTCTGAGCGGGTCTCTGTCCATCATGGTGAGACAGTTACCTGCAAGAACTGCCTATTACTATTGATGCATGCCCTTTTGAATACTGGAGATCAAAAAAGTCAATTTGGACAGAGCTGTATGATGAAGCCTGTAAGTATCTTGGTTGTCCTGCAACAAGTGTCTCTTCAGAATGCATGTTTAGTACAGCTGGCAATATTGTGACAGACACCAGAAAAGGTTGCTGCCAGAAAATGTACACACGTTAACTTTTATTAAAGTTAATAAGTCAAGATTTTCGTATCCCTACAAGAGTATACAAACTGATCCTGAAGTGATTGATGTTGTGGATGTTGATGGTGATGACAACTCAGATGGTGGTAGCTGGTAAATACTGTGTGGGACAGAGTCTCTCTACACCAAAAAGGAAACTTTTACAGACTGTGATGACTTTGGTTGTCTCTCTCCTTTCTCGATCTGCTACCTTGGACTATATACCCCCCAAAACTGTCACCATTTCATGGCAAACTGCTTTGTAGCTAGGGTCTAAACTAAAGTCAACAAGTTTTATATACAGGGCAATTTTAATTTCAGTGGGAACAGGTCCAAATTTGGCATAAAAGGGACACTGTCACGTCAATCCTTTCCGTAGCATATTATTTATAGTTAAAGTGCAAACATATATTTTTGGATTTACCTTCTGTGACTTTGTGGTGCATCAGTATGGGCTGGGACCGGGGAGGGTCTATTTTTCAATTTTAAAGAGGACAAAACAATGAGTTCTAATTGGTAGCTGTTTATTATTTTTTCAATTACAGAAATGTTAGCCATAAACCAAAAATGGATGCTAGTACATGGGTGAGGGTTGTGGGTTGGTTTTAACATGGGTGTAAGTGTGCTATGGGTGCTACTGCACAGATGAGCATGGTTGAAGAAAAGTGGAATGGGTGATGGGGTGAAAGGTGGGTGTTGTTTTAGTCCTTTCATTTACAGATTCGTGATTGGCTGGGGATGGTGAGGAAAACAATGATGACAGACCGAACCTACTGTACACATAATATATATTCTAATTAAATACATTGCAAACTGCTGCCACCTAGCAAAATTGTCCTGTCCCCTTTAAAAAAAGAATAAAGGAATCAGAAATAAAAGAAAATCTGCATCAGCAGTTTTCACAGAATGTGACCTATCATAAAGTGTTTTTGCTTTACAAGTAGTGATAATTTGATACATAATGGGGTTGACAGACGCTGTCCCTTAAACATCACATGCCAACTGCTGCAGCTACATTAAATGTTCCTTAAGTTAGTATATGGTGAGGAAACCACTTTTTTTTATTTATGTGACTGAAATACAGATTGTATTGAAATATCAGCTGCAAAAATGCATCATCTTAGAAAGTTGTATGTATTACTTCAATTTGCCAACAAAAATGTTGGTATATGTATGCATTATCTTAGAAAATTGCATGCATTTTTTGCCAGCAACAACGACTGGCATATTTTTTTTATTCAAATGTCTTGACTGACTACGTTATGACATAATATGTTTTGCAACAGTTCCACATGCTCCTGCTGTAGTACTTGGCTTGACTTTGTTATAAAAGCTTTCTTTTAAACATAGCAACTTTTGATTTACTCATTTAAAACAGAAAGCAGCAAATAGCTGAGATTAGGTAATATTCAATTATTTTTTTCTCATAATTCATGACGATGAGTATATATAACTGAGTACATAAATGGCTAATGTGCCTCTTTCTTTCACTAAGGAACTATGATGCAGCTGCAGCAGGAAAACTTTTAACATATGGGTGGGTGGGTGGGTGGGCCTGTTACGTATTAAGTTGCTGGCTTTAGCAAACAGAAGAAACCATAGATAAACCTAGTTGTGTTCCTACCAATGTCACACATGATAATTTCTCTCCCCCTTATATTGAACAGTTTTTCCTTTACATGTATTTTATTACTATCTTCATTACTGGCAGCACAATAAAAAAATAGGGTTCGAGTTCTAAAAAGTTCTGAAAAAGATTAGAACCCTAGAACTTTTTCAAAAGTTCTAGACTAGAACTAGAACCCAGAACTTCAGAGGGTTCTGACAACCCTAGTTCGGAATGTGTTTTTGCACCTGTGGTGCTAAATGCCATAGTCGCTGTGCATAAGCAGCTTTCGGCTAACAAACTCATATTGCCACTGTTCATGAGGTGGGGATCACAAAAAAAAACATGTTGAAAATTTGGAGTGAAAATACCAACGAATGCCTGAGGTGTTAGGGATTCCAACCATAACGCCCCACCCTGTAGAGAATGACAGGCATCAGGGGTGTGACTTGGGATTCTTGCCTGTAATGCTAATACCATTCCACACCCTGCAGCCAGTGAGAGGCATCGAGGTATGCCTTGGACTCTTCAGCCCCAAAGTTCACCCCATTCTCCTATACAGCACCCATCTCACCGTATTTCCTGATGGAATAGGGTGCACATAAGGGCCAAAGACCCCAAGGCACACCGTGACACTTGTCGGTGTCTGCAGGGTAGGGTGTGGTGAAATGGCGTGGCTGTTATGCCTGACTACCCAAAGGCACACCCCAATGCCTGTCACTCTCTGCAGGGTGGTGGTGGGGTTGGCTTCAGTTCAGTACTTCACTGCTATTTCTATTATGCAGCTCTGTAACTTCTACACTACCAATGCCAATGCCAGCAAGCAAACATTCGGCACTGACAAATGCTTGTTTGTGTGGTGTTTTGGTGTTGGTCTGCCACTAGGACCCATGTCTTCTCTTTCTGTCTGCCTTGCCCATCTCTTGCTGCTCTGGAAGATGTCATCTTGCTAGACCTGGGAAAATAACAAACTGATACAATGGAAAAATCAATGAAAAAAGTGTTCAGCTACGGGGACTTCTGAACATCATGAGGCATACTGCCTCCAACTGAGAGGTTTCCCTGAGCCCCTGACACAATATATGGCACCGTCTGGCAGTGCAACTGTTTGTTACAACAAAGTTCTCATTGCACTTGAAACAGTATAGCAGTGGGTAAAGGCTCTGAGCTGCAGAGCTAGAGACCTGGGTTTGAATCCCACAGCCACCTAGGTGCATACTGTGTGATCCTGAGCAAGTCACTTAACTTCCTTGTGCTCCCAAGTCGCATCTGCAAACAAGCTTCAGCTTAGTGTGCTACTCCTGGTTAAACGATGTTCTCTTTCCTTTTAAAGGGGTAGCAGCTGCAGTTAAGCCCCATGCTTGACTGTACTTTACATCTGGGTTCTGTGTTTGTAGGATTACAAAGGCATACAGTTCGTGATATTCTTCAAGTCCAGGGAATCCCTGATCCAGTGTGTCAGAGGGCTGATTGACTAAGCTCCCTGAGTTATGTGTCTCATGTCGATGTTTTTGTGTGTGGTATGTGTGCACATGAATATAAAGTCTCAAGTTGGCCCACCCAGTCTGCCCATTTGAGCTTCTTAGTTCCCCCTATGTTTTTCTAGAAGTGTGTTGCTGGTTGCCCCTGGTCTCCAAAATTCCCTTATGTCTATCCCATGCATAGACCCCTGATGGTGCTGGGTTGACCTCTGACCCCAGACCATGGGCTTGCTTTAACACTTAGAACACAGTGGTTCACCTATGACCCCTGGGCCAGTGGGTAGGGCCTTGACCCCTGGGCTGGGGGTGGGACTTGACCCCTGACCCCTAGGCCCCACCAAATGTTTTACAAACCCGGCTCCTATGGGCACTGTCATTTCATTATTCAGTTCCAAAAGGTGATTCCGCGCAGCGACCATGAAATCACCTGTAACCCTTGGGCGGCACCACCCCCCAGTGTTACACCCCTGCCTACTACCCTGAACATAGGCTAAGGGGGTTGGGTTCACTAACAACATTTTTAAAACCTTTGCACTGTGCCTCCACTCATGGTGCTTTACGTGGGTGAAATGGTACTGGGTGTAGCCTCCTGAGCTGCTACACCACCCATGGTGACCAGTTACCTTCCCTAGACATACCCCAATACACAGTTCCCCACATTTCCACCTTTTGAATTAAAGGATCTCTCTAATGATATGCTCACACAGGATTTTAAACAACAACAACAAGATATTTATTTTGAGGGGAATAGAGGAGCTAGGAAAGGGAAACAGGAGGAGTAGAGGTTATCTTACCGTATTTACACATGTACAGAGATCATTTTGGATTTTGCTGGTGAACCCTCCAGCTGGGTGGCTACATATTAACAGGCAGACATAAATCACATTTTACCATTCGACTTAAGACATCCAGAGCCCTGACTATCTAGCTGCTGATAAATCAGATGTTAAACACAATTATTAATAATGCCCACACTGGTACCAGTCCCAGATACAGCAGAAACCCTGCAATCTCATACCATACTGGTTAAACAGATACCACAGTCCAAGATGTTGCAGGCCTGATAGAGTTGCAGCTGGTTGAGGTGGCCGGCTATTAATTTGAGGGTGGGGGAAACTTGGAAACAGATTTGTGTAAAGCAGCAAATTACTATTTACAACCACAGCAGGGATTGCCCTGCACTTTAGCAGACAAAGCAGGGATTGCCCTGCACTCACAGACTTCTGAACATTCCTGAACAAACTATGTGGATCTTACATCCAGAACATTCAGCACAATATTTGAAAGTCCCATCCAAAGCAATACTGGTGATACTTTTGTCAAGCATCCTATATGTAATTCAAATACGGTCACATCCAGTACTTTATGTACCAAAAGGCATCCATCCAGAGTACATTGGCAACGACACTTTCATCAAGCATCTCATATACTTTAGTCACAGGGAGATGCAGTCCAAGAGATGCTGGTTGCGACTTCCAGCTCGCTGCACAATTTATATGTACACAAAACACTACCAGGCAAGCAGCTGGTCACCTCAGGAGATTAAGCCTGGCTACCGAGGCATTCTTCTCTGACTCAAACGTGGATTCAGATCGAACCCTGCTTGGGAATCACACTCCCAGCACAGCACACAGTTCACAACAAGGGGAGTTACTCAGCGCTCAGTCCCCACAAGCACTCACACACTTATATGTAAAGGGCACTTACTGTACCAGACCAGAGTCCTGACAGGCCGATCGCAAATCTGCACACTTTCTTCTTCAGATTAAGTCTGGTCCCAAAATGACTTCTGCTTCTTCTCTTCCTCTGAAAGCTCGGAATCGCTGTCCGAATAATTACTCACTAATGAATGCAGGCCAACTTTATGGCCTCACACGTGCTTCCCGCATGAATCTACTGTGCACAACGGCTGCACAAACACTCAGGGCAGTTTCCCCCTCAGCTTCCAACTTCAAACACAGTTTTCTTCTGCCCCAAACCTCAGGGCACTTCAGCATCAAGGTTCCTCTTCAGAATTTCTGTCTGAAAATCAAGGCTTCTCTTCAGAATCTCTGTCTGAAAACCAAGGCTTCTCTTCAGAATCTCTGTCTGAAAATCAAGGTTTCCACTTCAGAATCTCTGTCTGAACACTTGGTTGCCCAATATCTAGGCCACAACGACTGCTTTCCTTTTTCACCCATGTTCAGATACTTGATCCGAGAAAACACAGTCCTTTTCTCTCCCCTCAGGAGAGCCGACGAAGACACACGCCTTTTTCAGGCTCCCTCCCAGACGTTCCCTGCCAGCTGAAACCCCACAAGCTGCTCACTCTTCCAGCTCCATGCTCAGACTGACTCTCCCAGCAGACAGTCCGGGCATTTCTTTCAAATCCAAAAGGTTGCAGTTGGCTGATTCTCCTTGTCAGTCACAACAGGCTCCCTCTATTGGCAAAAAAAAGGCGCCACGGTCCAAACTACATTTCCCAGAGGCTCTCTCCATACAAGCCCCTTGTGGCTGGCTCCATTTGAGAGTCCAAGTGCAGATTTGCCAGCAGGCTCCATTTTAAGGAGTCCCTCCCCATTAATTGGACCTATTCAGCAGTTCAGATCCGAAATGGAGGGGCTAAACACACAGAGTCCCAGCTGCAAGAAAGGCAGGTTAGACAAACTGTACTGTCATTATCACTCTAACAAACCACCAGCAGATAGTTACATCTTTTGAAAGTGCTCCCCTTGCGCATATAGCGACTGCAGAATGGAGCGATCTGCTCAGTGGCCCAGGCTGGACTCGAGCAAGGAAACACAGTCCCCCCAGTTCAAATTAATTATACTGCAGATTGGCAGCTCTTAAAACAACAGTACATGGAGGCATTAGGCACTCTCACTAAATTATTTTAAATTGAACTGCTTTTTAGTGACCCCCATTTGTATGGGGGTTACACACCTTTTGGGACTGAGGAACAAAATGACATCAACATGTTCAGGAGGTGGGGTCCCAAGAACCCCATGTTGGAACTGTGGGCTCAAAATTGCTAAAAATGACTGAGAAAGCAAGGTAGGTTGAAACCCCCATTGATTACCATTATACGGCTTACCTTGAATTCTTTCAGTTTGCCGGTCGGCTTTGAAGAGTGCAGACGTGTCTCACTCCACAGAAGATCATGTCTGCTGACCTTGGAGGTAGAGCAGGGGTGCAGGAGGTGGTGCGCAGAGGAGGTCGGGATGGGGTAGGGGGACGGGGGAGACAATGAGGGACCGTTTTCGTATTTACAGGTAAAATTAAAAAAAAAAGACTGCAAGGGAAGGTTTTCTTCATTTACAGGTAAAACAAAAAAAAACTATAAATTCAGGCACACTAAGGTGGGCTCCCAGTGTGCCACAAATTACAATAGAATATGTGTGGTGGGAATGCCGACAAGGGGATTGGGCACCCCGATGTCAGCTATAGATATAGACAGGGAAAGGGAGGCAATCGGACACCGGGAGTGGGCATCCTGGTGCTGGAAAGGGAAAAGGGAAATTGTTTAACCAGGCAAAAACACACTATGGGGCTGCAGGGACCGAGGGATTGTTTAACCAGGAGAGACACGCTGAGCTGCAGAGACAGAAATTGTTTAACCAGGAGAGACACGCTGAGCTGCAGGGACAGGGAAATTGTTTAACCAGGAGAGACTGGGAGACATGCTGAGCTGCAGCTGAAGAGCTCGCATTTCAAAGGACAGAGCCGTGTGCACCGTTGGCTCTGTCCTTTGAAATGTTTGCTGAGACCAGCCCCCTCAGCAAAACAGTGTCATCAGGACACTGCCTGCTGATTTGCCGGCCACAGACCGGCCCCTGCAGCACTGCTGGTCATTGGGCTAGCACCCCTCACACCCCTGCTTAGCAACTGTCATATCAGGGGAGGCAGTACAGTGCAGTGGTTTAAGGCTCTGAACTGCAAATCTGGAGACTGAGACCTGGGTTTGAATCCCACAGCCCCCACTTGCATACTGTGTGACACTGAGCAAGTCACTTAACTTTCCTGTGCTCCCAGGTCACGCCTGTAAACGAGCTTTCGATTAGTGTGCTACTCCTGGTTAAACAATGGGGGGGGGGACAAGTCTGTCTGCACTTGCGTGCACTACGAACTTAAAAAAAAACTGGAAATGAGATGGCTGCATAGGCAATCAGTCTAACTTTACAAGTCTGAGTATTTACTAATACATAATTTTATAAGGAATAAAACCACTACACTATCTTTTTGCTTGTAACAAAAGAAAAGCCTCATGTTTCTGTGCTGTAGTTATTGGAGCCACAAGGTTCAACTTTCAAAGAGCAGTTAACCAATTAAATGTTAGGAGGGAGAGGAGTGAGACATGTATCCCAGAATGGTGAAAATTATGCTATCAGTGGCCAGACAGATAAATCTGGTAGCCAAACCAATATTTGTAGCGGCTATCCTTTTTAAGGGATCAGAAATCCTTTTGTAAGTAGGTAGTCAAGCTTGCCAACCTTAAGGTGAGCAAGCAATGTGAGAAGGCAGTAGGGAGGGCTTGGGGGGATACTGGGATGTATAGGGAGAGGCATCACCAGCAGAAAACAGTTAGTTGTTATCCCTCTGTACAGACAGCTGGTGAGACCCCATCTGGAGTACTGCGTCCAGTTCTGGAGACCCCACCTCCGCAGGACATAGACAGGATAGAGGCAGTCCAGAGGAGGGCAACTAAAATGGTGCAGAGTCTGCAAGAGAAGCCATGTGAAGAGATACTAAAGGAGCTTAATATGTATACACTTGAGGAAAGGAGGGAGAGGGGGGACATGATAGAAACTTTTAAGTACCTCAGTGGAATCAACAAAGTCTAAGAGGGTAACATATTTCAGAAATAGAGATGTACAATAACAAGAAGACACAATTTAAAGATGGGGGCGTGGTTCAGAGGCAATGTGAGGAAGAATTTTTTCACAGAGAGGGTGGTGGACGCATGGAACAGCCTTCCTGAGGAGGTTGTGGGGTCTAAAACTGTGGGAGACTTCAAGAATACATGGGACAGACATAAGGCAATTTTTGTGGGGGGTAAGAAGAAATAGGCTGTTGGTTAACTAGGATCTACAGCCTATCCTGTAGGTAGGGAAATGGGCAGACTAGGTGGGTCAAGCGGTCCTTATCTGCCGTCAAAATCTATGTTTCTATGGGTTTCTGGGACAATACCTAGCCCCCAGATGTGGAAGACCCTTTTACTATCCACGTTAGCCACAGACAGGCTCACATATGCCTTGAGAGGCAAGAAAGAGAAATTCTTTTGTGAATGGGCAGATTTGATGGCATCTCTTACACTGGATGAAACTCATGTGCTCCATGGGTCCTGTATTGGCTAAGTGGCAATAATGCTATAGTTGGGTAACACCCTAGAGACCGAGATTTAAAGTATTACTAGAGGGAAGCATGAACCCCACGCTTACAGCTGATACTATGTAGAATGAATAAGTACCCACAGAAAGAATATATGAAGGTTAGATTACTAATGGCAGAATCAAGTTATTTCTTTTTTCTTTTCCCTGTTACTTCTTTTTCTATTTTCTGTGGACATCACTACTTGGTTCACATCTTTACCTTCATTTCTATCCTGGCTTTTTGCCTTTTTCTAAGGTATACAATGACACAGAAACGTAATACATGACTAGTCAACATGATGCAAGTAGCACCAACTGTTTGGTTTTAGATCTTTGTAGGACAAAGTCCTGGACACTGTGGCGCAGGGATTGAATGCAGTGAGCCTATACATGGTAAATACGTCACACTAGAATGGTAACTTCAGTGAGAGAGAGGTCATTGCTTCCCTTTGTCTGCATGTATCTCTAAGCTTGGATGTATGCATACCTGTCTGCACTCTGTACACATCTGTTTGTGTGTGCATCTGATATGAAATAAAATAAAATAAAGAAATTATACAAAGAAAATGTTTGGAGGATGTTAACACATTTTATGGTTTAGAGTGCAAATTTTTTCGATATATACTGTAAGTGGAGATATTTTTTACACCTACAAAATGTGTGGCACCTAAATACAGTTTTATACATTTCTACACATCTGAAACATAGAAACATAGAATTTGACGGCAGATAAGGACCACTTGGCCCACCCAGTCTGCCCATTTCCCTACCTAATGGATAAGCTGCAGATCCTAGTTAACCAGCAACCTACTTCTTCCCTACCCCCACCCCCAGAATTGCCTTATGACTGTCCCATGTGTGCTTGAATTCCACCACCAGTTTTGACTCTACAACCTCCTCCGGAAGGCCGTTCCATGCATCCACAACCCTCTCTGTGAAAAAATACTTCCTTACATTACCTCTGAGCCGCCTCCCCATCTTTAAATTGTGCCCTCTTGTTCTTGCACACCTCTTTTTCTGAAAGATGCTACCCTCTTGGACTTTGCTGCCTTTTTCTAAGGTATACAATGACACAGAAACGTAATACATGACTAGTCAGCATGATGAAAGTAGCACCAACTGTTTGGTTTTAGATCTTCGTAGGACAAAGTCCTGGACACTCTGACGCAGGGATTGAATGCAGTGAGCCTATACATGGTATTGTCTGTGTTAGAATTAGTTTTGCTTCCCTTAAGCTTCCTTAAATCAAATCATCTTCTGGATTTCTCAGTCTTTATATGTTGTCTTATCCCTCTATATGGACTTTTTCCCAAAAAATTGTAAGTTATATATTATTTTTTGGGAGGGAAGCCCCCAAGAGCTTGAAAAGACTCATGTTAACTCAAAAGTTGTTAGCTGCTTCTGACATGTCTCCCTCTTGCAGAACTGATTTGACTCAGATATCGGAGCACAAGCAGAAAAAATCATCTCCAGTATGGGCTGTTCTCTGCTGTAGGCACAATATGCTACTTAGTACTTCTCCCACGCCCAGCCTCGCATTAACTGTACTTGCTGTTTTTGTGCTGTTTTAAGTATGTCTCCAAACCACATACATACACTTTAAACCAGTGCAAAGTACTGTGAGTAGCAGCATGCAAATCCTTGTGTGGGAGCAGGCTAACAAGACTTCACCATGCCCAGATAAAACCATACCCAACCCTGAAAGAAGCACATGTGACCACTCATTTTGATTTTGGCAGAAAAAGGCCGAAAATTTATTTCAACTTGATTGGCAGCGCTAACAACTTTTGCATTACATCACTCATAAATGGTTACACTGAATGCAGACAGAAAGTATCATAAACATTATCACAAACATTGTCACATGCAATCTATAATACAGTATTCCCCTGGGGCAGCAGGCGACATCAGCTACGAACAAACCATTCAGAAACCAAGCCAACTCTAACATAGAAACATAGACTTTGACGGCAGATAAGGACCACTTGACCCACCCAGTCTGCCCATTTCCCTACCTATTAGATAAGCTGCAGATTCTAGTTAAACAGCCTACTTCCTGCAACCCCCCACTATAATTGCCGTATGTCTGTCCCATGCATGTTTGAATTCCCCCACTGTTTTAGACCCCTCAACCTCTCCAGGAAGGCGGTTCCATGCATCCACCACTCTCTCCATGAAAAAAAATGTCCTCACATTACCCCTGAGCCGTCCCCCTTCTATCTTTAAATTGTGCCCCCTTGTTCTTACACATCTCTTTTTCTGAAAGATGCTACCCTCCTGGAATTTGTTGATTCCCTTGAGGTACTTAAAAGTTTCTATCATGTCCCCCGTCCCTCCTTTCATCAAGGGTATACATATTAAGCTCTCTCAGTCTCTTCATATGGTTTCTGATGTAGACCCTGCACCATTTTAGTTGCCCTCCTCTGGACTGCTTCCATTCTGTCTCTGTCCTTGTGTAGATGAGGTCTCCAAAACTGCACGCAGTACTCCAGATGAGGTCTCACCAACTGTCTGTACAGAGGGATAACCACTTCCCTTTTTCTACTTGTGATGCCCCTCCCTATGCATCCCAGTATCCCCCTGGCTCTCCTTACCGACTTCTCACATTGCTTACCCACCTTTAGGTCATCTGATATGACTACCCCCAGGTCCCTTTCCATTATTGCTGTTGTTAGTACCTTCCCTGCTATTGTGTACTCTTCTCCTGGATTTTTATTTCCCAGGTGCATTACTTTGCACTTCTTTGCATTGAATCTAAGTTGCCATATGTCTGACCATTTCTCCAACCTTGCCAATTCCCCTCTCATCCTTTCTACCCCCCCCTGTGTATCAACTGTGTTACAGATCTTTGTGTCATCTGCAAAGAGGCATACCTTTCCTTCCAGATCCTCTGCAATGTCACCTATAAAGACGTTAAAGAGGACTGGACCCAGTACTGAGCCCTGAGGTACTCCACTGGTAACCCCCCTTTCTTCAGAATGTGTTCCATTCACTATTACCTTCTGTGTCCTGTTGTGCAGCCAGTTTGCTACCCAGGCTACCACCCTGGGACCCACTCCCAGGCTAGTTAACTTGATTATTAATCTTTTGTGCAGGACTGTGTCAAATGCCTTGCTAAAGTCTAGGTAGGCCATATCCACAGCCCCTCTGGTCTATTACTTTGGTCACCCAGTCAAAGAAATTGATTAGATTCGTCTGACATGACCTTCCTGCTGTGAATCCATGCTGCTTTGGGTCCTGTGCCCCGCTGGCCTCTAGGTACTCAACAATTCTTTCTTTCAGAAGCGATTCCATCATTTTCCCCACCGAGGTCAAACTAACAGGTCTGTAGTTTCCTGCTTCTGCCTTGCTCCTACTTTTGTGAAGGGGAATCACATCTGCCCTCCTCCAGTCCTCAGGTACCACCCCATCCTCCCATGATTTGTTAAAAAGTGTGGTCAGTGGTGTCACTAGGTCCTCCCTTAGTTCTTTTAGGATTCTAGGGTGAATCCCATCAGGCCCCATTGCTTTGTCCGCCTTGAGTTTTAAGAGTTCTTTCAGGACTCTCTGTTCTGTAAATGGACTGGCGTCAACCCCACTACCATGAGTGCTTCTACTGTTTGGTTTAGGTAACTCCTCCTCTTCTTCTTTTGTGAATACTGAGCAAAAGTATTCATTCAGTATCTCTGCCTTTTCACTGTCTCCCTCGGCCCACCTCCCCTCTCTTATTAATCTTCACTATCCCTCCCTTAACCTTTCTATGTTCCCTAATGTACCTATAAAAGGTTTTATCCCCCTTCTTAACTGAGTTGGCTATCTTTTCCTCGGTTTGGGCCTTTGTTTTTCTGACTGCCGTCCCCACTTCTGTCTGCTTTAATTGATACAGTTCCCTGTCATGCTCCTTCTGTGATTCCTTATACTTTTTGAATGCAGCCTTTTTCTCCTTAACCTTCCCTGACACCTCTTTTGAGAGCCATAGTGTTTTTTTTATTCCGCTTTGTTTTCTTTATCTGTTTCACACAAAGGCTTGTTGCCTCCATGATGTCAGTTTTGATTTTTCTCCATTGTTCTTCCACCCCTCCTTTCTGGCCATTTGCTAATGCATTCCTCAGGTATTCACCCATTATGCCAAAGTCAGCCCTTCTAAACTCCAATATCCTTGTCTTTGTATGGCTTGTCTCCATGGTTGTGATTATTGTGAAGCACACTGCGCAGTGGTCGCTTGTTCCCAGATGTCTACTGACTTCTAAATTTGTGATCCTCTCTCCATTTGAGAGTACCAGGTCTAATATTGCTCCCTCCCGAGTGGGTTCCACCACTAGCTGTCTAAAACATGCCCCCTGTAGGGCATCGAGAATGACCCTGCTCTTGGATGTGGCTGCAGTCCATGTCATCCAGTTAACATCTGGCATAATCAGGTCCCCCATCAACAGTAACAGTATATCCCCTTTTTCAGCCATTTTGAGAACATCCTCTATCATTTTCTTGTCCATTTCCTCCCCTTGAGACAGGGGTCTGTATACAACCCCTGTGCGGATTGTGATGCCATTCCCTGTCTCCATGGTCACCCAGAGTGCCTCTTGTCCTCCCCCTTTACTTTTTAATTCTGTATGTAACCCCTAGATGGCGCTATCCCAGGGGCTACTACCCCTGCCTGATTTACCACTAACAGGTTGAGGGGCCTGGATCCAATGGCGGGTGCCTCCACCCAGAGGTCAGGGTTTGCAATAGTTAAACTTACTTGGTCACAGCCCTCTGGGACACTGCAACCCCCCTTTCTTCCCACTAGTGGCCCACACAATATATCAGAATTACCTTCACAGTATACACTTACCCCAGGGCTGGTTCAGGCACTGGGACCTCCTGTAAAATAAGATACAGTGCAACAATCACAGTACAATACTTTTAACATAGACAAATACCTCAGGCAGTATAACTTTGCTGAAACAAGCAGCTCTGATTTATTTAGGGGAATATAACAAGGACAGGGGAAATCAGGTTAATTAGCTTATCACTTTACTCATCTACTTTATGGCTCTGTGCATAGGCCTATCCCTACCAGTTACTGTCCCTGGGTACCCAAGCCCTAGTGGCTAGTCCAAACTGTGGCAGCTGGTAGGGCCCTTTCCCACAGAGAAAAGAAAAATTAGTTTAAACAGTCAGCAGTACAGTGATTCCATTTGGATTTAATGTGGCAATTCAACAGGGAGCGACCCTGAATTAGTACTCACGACCTCCAAACAAGATAGGGTCCTTCAATGTCAGCAGGGCTACGCTTGAGCTCCACGAGACTCCTCACACACTTATATAGCAAACAGGCAGGCTGCTTCTCTCTCCCGATCGCAATTACTGCACAATACCCGGGAGAACACACAGCAGATTCAGTTCCTGACAGACCGAGTGCAATTCAGCAATTTCTCCAGTCTTCTACAGGGTGAGCCTGGTTTCTACTCTTCAGATATCCTTGATTCTCTTCACAGGACGGATTCAGTCCTAACAAGCAGTTACACAAGCTGCAGACCGGAACTCTGGGCCTTACACACATTTCTCGACTAAAACTGCACACTGAAAAAAGCACAAGGCTCCTTTCTTCTTCATTGCCAGAGCTAAAACTGAAACTCCAACAGACAAAACCGGGCACTTCCTTTGAGTTCCTCCCAGTTCTTGACTGGATTGGCTGTCACTCACAATAGACTGCTCCTGTTGGTCCAAAAAGGCGCCGAAGTCTAAACTACATCTCCCAGAGTCACTGCCCATACAATCCTCTTGTGGCTGGCTCAGATTATGAGTCCAAGTTCTGATTCGTCCAAGGCACCATTTTAGAGCTAGCTTACCCCACACTGATTGGTCCAGTTCAGCAGTACAAAACCAGAATGGGGAACTAGGCAGACACAGTTCTGACTGCAAAGAAAGCAAGTTAGACAAACTGTAATTTCATTATTACTCTAAATGATTTCTGGCAAACAGTTACATCTTTCAGATAGGTTCCTTTGCACTCTAGTGACTGCAAAATGGAGTGAATTGGCAGCTCAAGTGATACTCAAACAGAGAAGCACACAGTCCCCCCATACAAACTAATTATGTCTGCAAGCAGACAGCTCTTAAAGAGACAGTACCAGAGGCTCTAAAAACACTCACTGATAAATGGCTTAAATGCCAAACACCATTCAGGCTTGGAGCATTCAAGCAAGCTCCTGGAAGTCTTTTGGGAACCCCCATTTGCAGGGAGGGTTACATGTAGCTTTGATCCCTTCCCTTATGTAAAGAGCTACTCCACCTCCTCTTTTACCCTTCCTGTCCCTTCTGTAGATTGTGTACCCTGGTATGTTGACATCCCAGTCATGGTTCTCCATGTACCATGTTTCTGTGACTGCCACAATATCCAAGTGTTCCTCTTCCATCAGGGCTACTAGCTCAGGAAGCTTGTTTCCCAGACTATGGGCATTGGTACTCATTGCCCTCAATTTAATGTTGGCTTTATCCTTTACCCCATCCCTGCTCTTATTGCCCTTGTCTATTTTTCCATTTATTCCTGTCCTGCCCTCTGTCAAGCTCTGTACCTCAGTGTTTACCCTACTACCAGTGTCAGTGGCTCAGTAGGTAGCACACTCGCCTCTGAGGCCGGGAGATCAGAGGGCTGTGGGTTCGGTTCCCACATCTGGCACTTGGGTTAATATCCCAGTACTGACACTGTAGTGCAGCATGAGAGGGGTGCTGCACTTCTGAGGTGCCGCCTTTCGGATGAGACGTTAAACCGAGGTCCCATCTGCCTGGATTGGTGGTAGTTCAGGTGGATGTTAAAGATCCCAAGGCACTTATCGAAAAGAGTAGGGGAAATTTTTATTCAAAAACCAAAAACAAATACAAACAAGTTCAATAAACAGCCATAATAATAGATCATAATGTAAAGAAAGTAAAAAAAAACAAGGAAAACAAAAAGGGTAGGAAATGTCAACCTACCCAGTCCACATTTTTCCAAAGAAAAGTACCTACAGCTGTCCCCATGGTGCTGAATTCATAAGTATATAGAGCATCCAGTTCTTCCTGTATATGAAAAAAAACTTCCTGCATTTGTAAATGCTTGTTTTGTAACACCCTTAAGCACCGAGCCTGCCAAATATGCCATTTAAGGCAGGCTAACAACACAAATATTGTACTTTTATGCCATTTATACCACCCTGCTGGAATCTGTCCTAACACCAAGACTTCATAAGTAACAGAACCAAAAAGCGGTTCTCCCACCAATGAGCCAGAGCATACCAAAAGGATTTAGTAAGAGAACATTCGAAAACAAATGTTGCATTGTCTCATACTGCCCTCTGACAGAGCTCCTGACAGAATCTTTCAGATAACTGCTTATGTTTATGATTTGCCCTCACATTCAATTTCTGATGCGCACACAACCAGACCACATCCCGCATTTTTTTCGGAATCCTAGGTTCTATCACACTTGTCAATAAAGAAAGTGTATTCACCCAAGTAGGGACTGAGAAAAGGGGTTCCTCATAATAGCAGGTAGAAACAATATTTTTATAAAAGGATTTCCTTTCATGTGACACAAACCAACTAAGCTCTATGTTCCATAATCTAATGTACTTCAGTGTGTGCTGAACATACAAAGGTAATTGTTTATCCATAGGATGCCATTTCCCCAGTCCCCAGGCAGACAAAAAAAGCGTCCCACAAAGACATACACATACAACCCATAACATTTTGTTCTAACAACATAGGCCTAATAGAACTATAGAAAAAGTTACCAAAAATTGAACAATGGGATGTACCATACCAATCACCTTCTTTTCAGGGTCTGTAGGTGTGTCTCTCTTCACTGGGTTCAAACGGCTACCCCACAGCAACTGGAAAAAAAGACTGAAAATTTTGGAATGCATAGCGAATGGTAACAGAAAAATATGAGAGATAAATAAAAAAAGAGGAGCAATATAGGATTTCAACAAAAACACACGTTTCTTCCGTGTCATTTTCCAAGATTGCCACTTTTTTACCTTAAACAGTGCTTTGTCATAAATCTCATCCCAATTAGCTTGGACCAAGTCAGGTGAGCCAAAATATACACCAAGAAGTTTTATTTTTTTATCAACCACCGGAATATCAAAAAAGTGAATACCAGGAGCCTGTCCTAACGGTAATAAAGAGCATTTAGAGGTGTTAATTTTAATGCCAGTACTAAGTTGTACTGATTGTAAAAAACCAAGAACACGTTTCCCAGAGTCAATATCAGCAATAGACAAATACAGTCATCTGCATAGCCAAAATTTTTGAGAAACGAAAACCCTCTGAAGAAACTATAGCAAGAACATCATTATCTGACTCAATAAACCGCAACAAAGGGTCTAAACCAAAAACAAACAATAGAGGACTCAGCGGACAGCCCTGCCTTACCCCAACCTGGTAAGGAACAGAGACACCCAAATGACCATTAACCATAGGGGTTACTTTGGCTGAAGGGTAAAGTGTTTGAACTAAATCTAAAAAATGAGTAGGGATACCATAATATCCTAAAATGTTCCAAAGATAATCATGTCGTATAGCATCAAATGCCTTTTCTTGATCTAACGCTAACAAATATCCAGAAAGTTTATTCTGAAGGCCTTGATCAATCAATTCCGAACAAAAATTAAATTCTGGGAGATATTCCTGCCAGGACCTGCACAAGTTTAGTAGAAATTAATAATTTATCAGCAACTAGAGAGACGGTGATTTAAAATGTTGGCCAAAATTTTATAATCTGATGTCAACAAACTCAAAGGTCTCCAGTTTTGCAAAAGAACAGGATTCCCTTTTATAAATAAAATCATTACCCCATTTTCCATGCTAGAAGTTAATATTTTTTCTTCCCAAACAGCCTGAAAAACAACTTGCATCCAGGGTGCAAGAATATCCGCATGTAGCTTGTAAAATTCATTTGGTAGGCCATCAATCCCTGGCGTGGAATGTGCAGATAAACGTTTTATAGCCTGATTAATTTCATCTAAAGAAATAGGGGAGTTTAGTACTTCAATGTCAAATGTCGATAAGGACGGGATGTCAATTTGGAGATAAAAAGGAGAAAAAGAAACAGAGTCAGGCTCATGAAAATTCTGCGTAACATGTGATTGAACTATGGTCCGAATACTTCTAGTATCGTGTACTAATAAACCATCTAAAGATTGTAAAGTTGTCATACACAAATGTGGCAATTCCTGGTCAGAAAGGTCAAAAGGATTAACTTGTTCCCGAGTGCCAGTAACAACATACTTTTGCTGATATCTATACCTTTTTTCCCTTGTGAGAAGAAAAGCAAGCATTTTTTTTTAATGTCTAAAAACTGCTGGCGCTTAGTACCTCATGAGGAGCATGTCTGTGATAATAAAGCCATATACCTAGCTCTGTAACCCAAATAAGTGAGATAAGAATTTCGGGCTTTAGTTCGAGAAACCTGAAGAAAAAAAAACTTAAGGTCCTGTTTTGTATCTTCCCACCAATCCAGGGGACTATCATATACAAAAACTATATCTGATCTTAGTAAAAAAAATAAATGAAGCTGCGAGGAAAAATCCATATCCTGTAAAAGAGACGTATTTAATTTCCAATAGGCACGACCAAGCAAAAGTTTTTGATAATGCCCAATAGTTAATTTTAAAATAAGATGATCAGATGTCTCCAACGGTAGTGTGGAAATAGAAGAACAGGAAAGTCTCTTGGACAAAAACCAGAAATCTATCCTAGAGGAAATAGATCCTTTATAAAAGGTATGCTCTGGCTGTTTTTGTAATAGATCATAAGAATCTATTAAGTTATTAATTCGTAGAACTTGCAACAAGGCATTGGTGTCACAAAACATTTTTTGGGTCTTACGCCCCCAATCCCGAGCAGTAAGCCCACAGTTAAAATCACCGCCCCATAACACTAACTTTGAAGTATGTAAATATGGAGAAATATGGTGAAACAGAGCTGATCTATCAGCCTTCGACTGTGGGGCATAAATGTTTATAAGGCGATACGCACAATTAGAAATAACAATATCCATTAGTATAGCTCTACCAGGTAGAATATCTAGGAATTGCAAGACCTGTATGGAGATGCTAGAAAAAAACAAAATACCCAAACCATCACACATAGCTTCCCCTGGTGACCAAAAGGAAACACCCCATCGCCAATCCCTTTCTGCTTCTCTTATACTTTCTAGAGAGCTTAGTCTGGTATCTTGTAAAAATATAATAGAACCAGAATATGCACTAAGACTGGCAAAAGTAAGATGTCTCCTCAATTGAGATTTAATACTGTTAACATTAACAGTAATAAAGGAAATGGCATCTACCAGAGAAAAAAAGGAAAAACCCAAGAGCTACACCACCATATCACTTCCTTTTTTTCCTCTTTTTTGGTTTAGGCTTATCTTTAACCTCTACATCCAGTGTGTGATCAGGAAGAGAAGAGGCAACCGAGGAGAAATCAGATTCTACCCCATCATCATCTCCTTCATGTTCCAATAAAGGGGCAAAAGAATTGGTGGAGAGAGTTAAATCAGGCTCAGGACAGATGGGAGAGATCCCAGAGCCAGTCCTGGTAGACCTAGATCGGGTAACTCTTTGGTAGGGAACATCAAATTGTACTCCTGGCAGAGGCATACAAGGAGTCTCCTGAGTACCTGAAGGTGCTTCAGTCTGAGCAACAACCATAGGAGGAGACCCCTGCACCACAGTTGTAAGAGAAGAAGGGGAAACCATATCAGGGCCTAGATCCTTACTAGCAGTAGAAAGGGGTAATGAAGTCGGGACACTAGTATCCATATCATCTAAACCTGAAGTCTGGCTCATCTCCCCCTCAGTTTGAACAGGAGAAGGGCAAGCAACAGGGACAGATGCAACAGGATTCGATAGCAAATCTTGCAATTTTTTTCGCTCTTTCTGTGCATTTGCAACATAGACGTCTTGTTCAGCCTGAAGAGCAGGGTCAGCCTGATTATGAGAGGCCCATGAACAAGAGCGGAAAGTATGGCCCTGTTCATCACACAAGTTACACTTCATAGGACGTCTACAATGGGCCCCTATGTGACTTAAATCCCCACAGAGTCCACACTTCTGCTGATCACATACATTGCTTAAGTGTCCCAATGCCCCACACTTATAACATGCCCTTGGCAGTCCCGGATAGAAGAGAACACCCCTATCCGGCCTAGAAAAAACAATTAGGCAAATGTTTAGTTAACCCATTCTCTAAACGTAAATCAATTGAATATCGCCAGCCCCTGTCCAGAGATGTTCTTCGTCAAGAATAGGTTCAGGGGACCTTTAATCAGTACAATGTTGCTGTAACCAGTAGGTTATATCAGCAACATTAACCCCTTCATTTCAAACAGGATCTAATTTTCTTAGAAACTGGTTTCGTCAAAGGAATAGCCAAAAAGGGTTTCCACATAGGTGCATTCTTTAAAGCCTGGTATTGTTTCCAAAATCTATCCAAACCCACAGGTTGCTTAAAGCTAATGTCAAAAATAGTGTCCCCAGGCATATGAATCAACGCATAAATTTCATATGCATAAAATCTCATACTATTTTTTAACAATTCTCGACCAATAAAAAGTCTATTAGGTACATCATCCAGAGACCCCCTAAATTTCAAACGGACAGCATTACGACGAGCAGCAGACTCATTAAAAAGACCAAATGTAGCAGGAAACAGATGTTCATTTATCTTATTATGCCACACTGAAGAGGCTTTCTCCTTCCCAAGTTCAGATGTAGAGTTAGATAATCGAGCTGCAGAGCCTTCAGATAAGGCCTCAGGGAAGGGGTCTGAAGGAGGTGCAGAAACCCCATCTTCCAAATGCCTAATATCATCCATGAGATCTGGACTAGATACAAGGGGCCAGGGATATATCATCATTTTGTACTTGTCCTGGGGAGACCCATGCTCATATCAGGAGGAAAGTTCAACATCTCCTGTAGACGCCACATTTGTGTCCCACGATTTCCCATCAGCAGATCTCACCCACCCCGCCTCAAGGCTGCAATCACCCATGCAGCAGGAGCCTCAGCGCTATAGTCGGAAGGGGCAAGCTCAAGGGGGTACATCTGTAGCCGCAGAGGGTTTTGCTGCACCAGAAAAGTAGGGTAGTATCCACTGTACCTCAATAAGTTCCATATGTCCTTTGAAGTAGTGCCAGGGTAGAACACCCCGTAGTTGGATCATGCAGTATTTCAGGAACAGCTGCCAAGTCAGAAGATGTAACAAACGCCTGCTGAGTCGTAAAACAGTAAAATTTGGAGACTCACCCAAATCCAAGGACGAAACAGAAGCAGAACAGGAAGGCATTGAAATGGAAGGTCCAGACTCCAAAACAGCCGCCAGGGTCGGCCTAACTGCAGAGGACTGCGCAACACTAATCCGTCCCTCTTCCTGTTCCTGTCCAACCGACAATACATCGCGATGCTGCTGCAACTCTTGCAGCAAGACGTTCCGGGTAGCAACAAACTGGAGTTCCGCAGCATGAAGCTGCCTATTGATTTCAGCCACTTCGCGAACTGGAAGCACCTCGCCCGCCTCCAAGGAGACATCACGGGAAACATCTCTAGCAGGTACATTCTCCGCTGCCATTACGGTGCTCAAAACCGGAATCGAATTCAAATCCATATTGATCACGCCGTCCGGTGGAAGCTGAGGAGGAGATCAGCTCCTCAGCCTCCCGTTCGTCTTGTCTCTTCACCGTCTGCTGGCACACTGACAAAAATCCACAATCAGGAAGCACCCTCTGTAGGAAGCAGAGTAGGGGAATTTCCCTCATTCACTGAATATACCACCAACAGTTAATCTGGTTCAAGGTCAGTTGGCACTCATCTGTATCCCCCCTCCCCCGGGTCGTGCCTGAAAATAGGCAGGATTTGTCTAGTGCACTTACCCGGTCAACAAAAACTAAATAAATAAATAAATAAATACCTGCCATGTTTTGTGGGGGGAGGCTTGAACTTTACTGCTTCCTATCAGTACCTCCCCCCTTGGCTAGTTTAAAAGCTTGCCAAGGAAGCATTTAAACCTGTCACCTAGGAGCTTGTTTCCCTTCCTGGACAGATGCAGACCTTCATGCCAGTATAGACCTTCATCTCTCCAGGTGGACCCCAAGTCCCCAATGAAGCCAAAGCCCTGTGCCCTGTACCAGTTTTGCAACCATTCATTAAACTGCATGGTGTGCAGTACTCTAGCTTCACCCCTGCCACAGACTGGCAGCACCTCTGAGAAGGTTACCGTGCTTGATACCTGTCTGAGGCCCCTCCCCAACTCCACAAATTCATCCTGCACTGCACTGATCTCATGCCTAGCTAGGTCATTTGTCCCAAGGTGGACAATGATATCTAGTTCCCTCTCCTGTGATGCTGCTGCTGCAATCCTGAGGATTTGCTTCCTGTCCCTCCAAGCCATGGCACCAGGCAGGCACCTTACTTCCTTCTCTCCCTTCCCCAGGTCTACACCCCTAAGAACTAAGTCCCCTATCAGAAGCTGTTTCCTTCCCCTGTGGTGTCCCTTGCCACCCTTTTGTGGGTCTCCCTTGTGGATGTCCCCAGCATTCTTCTTGGTCTCCACTGAGGGTGTCATCATAGAGGAACCTTCATTTGCCAGACTGACATATGATTTGTGTAGAGGTGCAACTAGGGGGCTATGCCTCTGTTCCACCACCCTCACCCTCCCAGAACCCACTGTGGTCCAACTGCTCTTCACACTTGGCAACCTCTGAGCAGTACCATAGAAAGGGCGGGACGGGTGGTGCTCCAGCACTGGGTGCAAGCCTCCAAGGGGCACAATTTTCAATGGAAGCTTTCGTATTTATTCACTTGCGGTACCACTTTAAATTTTTTTTGCTCACTTAGACTGTAATTATAACTGGCTGTCAGCAGGGGTGCATCTGCCAAAGATCAGCAAGTTTGGGGGGGGTACATGAGCTGCAGGCAAATAGCCATGTGGTGGTGGTGTGTAGTACAGTGAGTGAGAAAGAAAGAGAAACTGTAGGTGGGTCAGCAACACACATTATAAAAGGTACAAGGGACTGGTTGACACTAAGACTGAGAGTACAGCCAGACAGTCATATATTATTGTGATACTTGTGAGAGTAGAGAGAAAGAGGTGTGAGAGATGAGAGATTCATTAGTGAGGTCCTGTCCAGCCCATCTTGGATTTTTAATTGTAAGCATAAGCATATTAGTAATAAGTCTGTCATCCTGTCTTCCATGTGTGATCCCCCGAAAGCTGAATTCCATATTGTTTAAAAATCAAATTTGTGTCCTGTTTGCTGTTTAGTTTTGTGCGGACTGCGTAAGGGAGACTGAACTCTAGTCTGATTTCTGAAATGAGTGCATCTACAGCATGGTGGTGCCGGCCGCGGCTGGGGGGGGTAATTTTCTCGATTTGAAAAAATGGAATTGGAATTTAAATTGGATATCATGTACTGATCTGATCCAGATACTGCACTGATCTTATCATCAGGAGGAGGAATGGGAAAGAAATCTAGCCAGCTGCCGGCTCTCATCCACGCCAGCCGACTGCCAGGCCCGGGCTGCGGGCCCAATCTGATTGGGCCCACAGCCTGGCTTGGTGGGCGGGTGGTGTAGCGACTGGCTGCTGTAGTAGTAGTAGTTCACAGGACTCCGACTGGGACAGTGGGATGGGAGTGAAGAAGTTGCCAGTTGCCGCCGCCCGCCCCCTCTTTGGCTCTTCTGCCAAGTTTGGCAGACTGACTGCCATGGTGCAAGCAGGCTGCGTGGCACCATCCTTCCCACCCCGTCGTTTTCTCTCCTTCTCTTGCCTCGTGTCCCATGCACACCCAGTGATGCATTCCACATCATGCAGGCTCCCCCGCGCAGCTTTCCCCCATCCTAATACTCCAGGCGGGCTGCGCTGCTGACCTCGGGGAGTCAGCATATTTAATTTCCTCTGTCTCACAGAATCAGTGCACAACATAAACAACACTATTCAAAAAAAGTTCAAGCAACTCAAGTTATCAATTTAAAATAAATTCTGTTTTTTGTGTCGAGCCAAGAATATCAGAGTAGATTGGGACTCGAGAATGAGACGTTGCTTACTTGCTTTAATAATTAGTCAGTCAGGACCCTTCAGCTCTGAAGATGTTACATTCTTTCTCTGCTTTAAAATCATTTCAAAACAGAGAAAGAAAAAGAGTAAAAGACAAGACATGGAAAGTTTGGAAACTTCTGAATATTTAAATTGTTCCACTCCCGAGTCCACTCCTGAATAAAATGATTGATTAATTAGGCTTTTCCTGTACCACACAAGTATGAATTTTCTTCAGGGTAAGGGTAATTAGAAAAGCAGAAATCCATTCCAAAAAAGATGTGAGGCTACTTTGTTGGAGCCTGTGGCTCCTGTATGTAACCCAACTGTTGGAGCCTGTGGCTCCTGTATGTAATTGTGTTTCTATGGATACCCTGTAACTCTCCCGGGTCGCTCCTGAAAATAGGCACGTTGCTGTCTAGTGTGCTTACCTGGTTAACAAAAGCAAATAAATAAATAAATAAATAACTTTACACAGGTGTAGATTCCCTGTGGTACATAAGAGCTTTGTGGGTGGTTAGGTAGTTATCTGTATCTCCACTGATTGAAATGAACTACCTACCCACAGAAAGGTAAAATTAACTGCTGGGGTGGAGGTAACAGATTTACTTGTTTGTGCAATTTGCAACACACTCCTTCACTGTGAAGGAGTACAAATTGTCCAAACAAGTAAATCAACTTCACTCCTCATTATTCGGTGCATCACAGCAGTCTGTTTTTTTTGTTTTGTTTTTTTAACCTCAGGGTCTCAATTTTCAGTAACTATGGTGGGTAGGGTAGCAGCACTTCATGGGTGGAAACTGGCTGCACCATTGTGCTTCCATGATTGTGCCATACAGTACACAATGCTGGGTGAATTATTCCTCTGGTTGTTAGAGGGTATAAACACAGGCTGGATTGCACTTGGGACCAAGTCACAAACTGGAATTGCACTAATCTCAGTGAATGCCATTCTGTGAATCGGGTGTAATGGTCAGTGCAGGGGCATCCAGCCTGAAAAGCAGCCCCCCCTCCTAAACCTATAATCCTCGAATATAGGGCCCTTGTGGGTCACTGATTCCAGATCCTTCGTGGCCTAGTTACTTCACTCCCTGGTGACCCAATGTCAACCCCTAGGTACAAGAAACTGAGACCGATTGTGGAAGGCCTGCCACATTTATGTGAATGGTACTGTGGCCCGTTTGTGTGGTAGCCCAACCCACCCACACTATCCTGAAGTGTCACAGCCATTCAGGAAGGGGTCCAGATTCCAGTTGAATTTAACCAAGACTTGGACCAAGAGGGTTACATTTTTGCTGCTTGTGCTAAAGGGTCACACTAACTACTTGGCTGTATCAAGTAGTACTGAGACTGGGGCCTTGCCCCCCCCAATATATGCAGCCATTAGGGATTTTAATTCCTGTTCATGTGTTTGAGAGTAGGGGCAGTGATTTATTGCTTTGGTGATGCTGCCAGCCTGGATCCAGTCTCCTAGTACTAGTACTCAGTACCAGACTCACTGCTGTTTCATGAAGAGTCAGCTGCAGCACTCAGGACAGCCAGCCATGCACTGTGCAGAACCAGCACTGGCACTGGTTGTATTTAAGCATGTGTGTGCGTGTGTGTGTGTATATATATATACACACATACATACACACACACACACACACACACACACACACATAACACACATTACAACAGTGATTCCGAGTAGTAAAATACCCAAAATAATATGTTTCCTAGAACTGCTCTAGTCTTCCCAGCAATTGTGCAGTGTGAATTTACTGTTTCCTCCTGATTTACCTGCTTATTATGTTATATTTTAATGCATCTATTTTTAAATTAGTAGTCTGCAGTCTGTTGTGGGGTCTGTCTGGATTCTGGAAAAGGCAGAATCAAAGTGGTTCAAATAAACAGCACCATCTACAGTATCATGCTGTGATTTAATTTGAAAAATCTTGCTTCTGCCTTCTGGTCTATCCAGAGTCTGTCCACACCAGACTATTATAGTTGCATTACAACACAATAAACTGAAATCAGGAAAAAGGTACACACGTGATTCTTTTGAAAAGCACAATTACAGTTATGAGCACACCTAAGAAATATATAGATTGCATAATTTATGGTGATAATATTTATGAGATGCCATGGTACAAAAGGGAAGATTTAAGAGGGTTAGTGAGGGTTCAGAAAAAACAGGATCCGACTGTGCAGCTTCAGGGGGAGGGAACATGTAACAAAAGTGTTTTTTTTTCTTCAAGAAAAGCCCCAAAACTCACCACAGAGCATGTAATCCTCAGAGCTTCTGGGGCCTTGCGACCCCAGACCCCCGGCTCTTTTAGGAAACAAAGTAGTCTTTGCCTGGGGCACCAAAATGCCTTCCCTCACGGCTCTGCCTCTGAGGCAGTGGTTGTGGAACTGGTGCTCTTTGGGTGGGGGAGGCCTCCTTATGCCTTGCCAGTTCAGCCTGGAGGTGGGCAACCTCCTCCCTCAGAACTGACAGTTGCCTGCAAATAGGGCAGCAACGCAGGTTCCAGAATGTCTCCCGGAAAACTGTTGCCCCACAGCCAGTGCATTGCACCACTCCGCACATGTTCCTCTCCCTTATAATATACAATGAGTAATATGTAAAATCTCTCTTTTTTTTTTTTTTGGTGTGTACTTACCATTTATGCACTGTCCTGGGTTGTTAAAGTGATTTACCAACTTCCCCCGATGTCATGTTTGCAGATCACCTTCCCTTCATTAAGTGATGCAAAGCTCAGCTGCCCTGAGGTTAAGTATTATACATATTCAGATGCTTAGTTTTTTTAACATTTTTGTGCCACTGTTGTCTCTGCATGTTTTTTTCTTTGTTTGAAGTTCGCACATGAGCAGTGCATCCACAGGCATGAGTGACATCAGCACAGGGAAGGTGTTCCCACTGCACCTTTCTTACTGCTTGTTCATTCATCTTTCCTGGACCCAACCTCAGTGAGTGCAGATCCAAAACTGAACTGGCAAAAATGACAGCACTGATAACCGAAACTGTTTGTTATATTGGCAGCTGTTATACTTGCTTTTGTGATTGCAGAAGTGGTGATTTCTCCTGATTTTCAATTTTACTCATCGGACTAAGCTCTGTGTCCTAGGTCCATCGGTTCTAGGAACATCACAGTCTACATTGCTTGAGTACAGTGTTAACAGTTTTAATAAGTGCTGTAAGTACATAATTATAACAACAAGTCTGTATAAAAAATAAACTTTTTTAACTGAGTGGAGCTGTAATCTGGAGCGTATTCGGACACAAAAGGATGACTTTTGAACTGGGAAGATCTATAAATTGCAGTAAGCTTTTCAGTATTGGTACATAGAGGTCTGTGTTAAATGGATGACTTTTTCAACAGTTCAGAATTGTAATGTGCAGCAACAGTATAAACACTGAGCTGCACAGTCCAATCCCAGGAGAACAGTGCAATAAACTGTGTATTTTTGGCAAGTGCTGCTTCCAGTGTGATTGCTTCAGTAAGCTGCCTTTGCTATTGCATTTCTGATTGTCACCATCATTATAGACAGTTTATATTTTTTCTTGTGCTCCTGTGTTTTCTTGGGCTCATTTGGTGTTCTCATGCAAGCACCATAACACTGATCACCAAAGTATGCTTAGGTGTGCATGAATAAAGGGACATGGTGCACTGAATTGTTTCTCCAGCTTGCCAGCTCCTTGCTAAGTTTATAAGTGAATGCAATAAAATCAGTTATATACTGTACATAGTTATACTGTACATAGTTTACAGTGTATCTCAAAATTAAAAACACTTAGTTTTTAACATTTTAGCATACAGTCTTTATTTATAATTAGGATTATAGCATCATTGTATGTGCACCGGGAGCATCAGCAAAAGAAGAGACTGCAGTTGCCATCCTCTCCTGACACTGTGGTACCAATGTACGGCTTCTATGGTGTTATATTGCAAAGTGTGCTAGTCAGTTCAGCATACTTAAGGAATAATGTCTGAACCAAAATATGGGCTACATAGCAATGAATACAGAGAGTCTACACAATGCACCATGACATCGGAAAGGCATGGGAGACAGTATAGTGCAGTATCTGTTGTATCTGCTGTACACTTTACGCATATGCATCAGAGATCCACTGTAATGGAAAAAATGGGAAAACACAAACGACTTGACACAGACTGAAGTGGTAATGAAGTATGGTGACATAACTGAGGAAGGGTGGTTCAAATACAGTCTAACACTTGAGTACCTACCGCAATGATATGTCCCTTTTTGTAGTGGACCAATCAAATGGTACTTAGGCTATCTAAACATAAATGCCATCTCTTTCTCCATGAGAAGGGTATTGGCAGTGTCATTATTAACCTTGGGGGGGTGGGGGACGATCACCGACTGTACTGTGTGTTTTTTGCTCAATTCATAATGCACCTGGAGCACACATGTAGCAGCAATAAGCCACTGCCAGGATGGTATTACAGATGCTTATGCAGACACTAATGACAGCTGCACTCTGTATAGTTCCTGAGCGTTTAGAGGTAACACAAAGCTGGTGCAATAATTTGTAGTTTTAAATTTATAACATGCCGTAAACAGGAGAACCAGTGACTTCAACACGTTACTCAATCACTGATACCTCTAAAGTGGAAAGTACAAGCAGGCCCCCCACCCCCAAACACACACATATACAGAGAGAAGAAAGTTATAGCGTAGACCAGTTGGCACTAGGGCAAAGACAGACCCAAACAGTATAAATAATTTACAGATAATAAAAGTTCTATGCTGCAGCATTTTTCTAAGTGTATGTGTGCAGCTGGGAGGTTTGGAGTGGTTGGGGTACAAGGTGTCTGCTTGTAATTTCCACCCTGTGCTCCATCAGAGTGAGTGATTGATAAATCAATTGGCGGGAGGTCACTACTAACTAGTACCAGGTGAAAAATTTGGACAAATTGGATTTGGACAAATTGTGAGCCATTTATCTTGCTCAAGCAATGCCACCAGATCGAGCCGTGCTCTCAGTGCCAAGCTGCAGTGGCCAACAACTTGTTAGCATAGGGAAAGCAACCCCCCAAAAAAAAAAAGAAATATAAAAACCCAGGTACTATCACTAGCATTTGTGTGGGCACATCGATGCTGGGAGTAACATGACACACGCCATACCTTGATTTTGCACAGTAAAATGACAGCAATGACAGGAACCAAACCATAGCACTAAGTAGCAAAATATAATATCAGCAGTCCGTGTTGCTAAGTCTGCTCTCACTGCTGTACTGGAATGGATCGGGACTACTACTGTGACTGCCTGAGCTACTGCCCACATCATTCTCACTGCTGTCATACCATGCAGTGGCTGTCAAATGTGGCACTATGTCAGTGTCCAAAAGATCACTGTTAGTGCAGGACAACATAATGCTTTCATCATCGGACCCTGAAAATGAACTGTTTGACATTACCATTGCCGTGCTGCATGCTGCGACCAAGAGCTCTGCTATCAAGACAGAATTGCTGTGACTAAGAACTAATTTTAATTGCAGAGCACAGATCTCCCTGTGGTGACATTGCAAAGGTAATGAGTGTCAAAGGTCACCAAATACAGTCTCCAATACACAAAATGACACTTCCTGGTTTGTGAGGGTGAAAACCTGATTTAGTTTGCTTAAATAGGCTATGCATCTATCAAAATACATTGCGAATCAGTTCTATATGCAGTCACCATGCAGTGTATGCGTTCATATATCAAAACTTGGTAAATCGCTTTAAGAATATGACAGTTCTGCCCCAAGACCTGTTGAGAAAGTGTTGTCAGAACCTTGGCTATAAAGGAAATGCCACAACCACTGGTGACTGTTAGAAACAATCAAATACACCACTGCTCCACCACCCTAGTGAGTGCTGCCCTTTATAGTAATTCAAACAACACCACAATTTACTAGACCACTGCTCCTACACAAACCACTCTACTGAGTCCAGGGATAAAAATGAACTCACTCCTCAGCCAGCAGGACACTTCTAAAATATTGCACAAATATCCTTCCAAATCCTAGGTCTCAAGCACAGGAATCAAGCAACTTCAGTTGTAATTCACCCCCTCTAGTTATAAAATTACTACACTTTAATGGAATCCTGCAATTCTCTTCTTAATGCCAATAAGAAACAAGCATTTGTCAATGCCGAATGTTTGCTTACTGGCATTGGCAGTGGTAGTGTAGAAGTTACAGAGCTGCGTAATAGGAATGGCAGTGAAGTATTGAACTGAAGCCAACCCCACCACCACCCTGCAGAGAGTGACAGGCATTGGGGTGTGCATTTGGGTCGTCAGGCATAACGGCCACGCCATTTCACCACACCCCACTCTGCAGAGACTGACAAGTGTCACGTGTTCCTTGGGGTCTTTGGCCCTTATGCGCACCCCATTTCATTAGGAAATATGGTGAGATGGGTGCGATATAGGAGAATGGGGTGAAGTTTGGGACGAAGAGTCCAAGGCATACCTCGATGCCTCTCAGTGACTGCAGGGTGTGGAATGGTATGAGCATCACAGGCAAGAATCCCAAGTCACACCCCTGATTCCTGTCATTCTATATAGAGTTAGGCGATTTAGTTGAAAAGTCTAATACCTCAGGCATTCATTGGTATTTTAACTCCAAATCTTCAACATGTTTGTTTTGTGACCCCACCTCACAAACAGGGGGAATATCAGTGTGGTAGCCGAAAGCTGCTTATGCACAGTGACTATGGAATTTAGCACCACAGATGCAAACATATTCCGAACAGGCTGTAAAAAATGGCAGCTGTACTCTTTCATGGGGAGGTGTAAAAATGGCTATGTTGCAAATGTGTAGTAAAATATTTAAAAATGGTGAAGTCATGCGTACATAGAAACTGTGCAACGCACACCCGTTATATAAGTAGGTTGGGGATATTTTATAGCATATTGTCAGCTCAGGCATTTTGGTGCCTCCGATCATGAACAGTGTCACTGTGATTTTCTTTATCTGTGCCGAACAATGATTTCCCATAACGACCACGCATCTCTGCACTGAAAGTGTGAAAACACACTTTGGCCATGTTGTGAAAAATGGCAGCTGTACTGTTCATAAGGAAGTGCTGACAAATGCCACTAGTGAAAATCTGGACTGGAAATATTACAAAGTCATGAACTAATGAGGATGCATGGAAACTGCACAATGCTCACTCGTAACACAGTCATTTTATGGACTTTTGTCACCAAATTTTCAACATAGCCATTTTAAGACCTCTGCTCATGAACAGTGTAACTGTGATTTTCTTAATCTGTCCTAAACATTGCTTTACTTTTACCAACAGCACCATTGTGCGCTACATGTGCGATAACACATTTTGGGTGACATATGAAAAATTGCAGCTGTACTGTTCATAAGGAAGTTTAATAAAATGGACATGTTGAAAATCTAGAGTGAAAATATTAAATTTGCAAACTAACGAGCATGCATAGGAACTGTGCAACGCACGCTCGTAAAAGTCATTTTTAGGCATTTTTTCATCATGTTTTCAACAAAGCCATTTTAAGACCTCTGCTCATAAACAGTGTCACTGTGGTTTTGTTAATGTGTCCCATACATTGAGGTTGCACACCGACTGCGCCATTGTGCGCTACATGGTCGGAAACACGTTTTGGGCAGGATGTAAAAAATGACAGCTGTACTGCTCATAAGGAGGTGTGGAAAAATGGCAATGTTGAAAATCTGGAGTGAAATATTGAAAATTCACAAACCCTACGGCGTGCGTGAACGGCATAGCGCACTCAATAAAACAGTCATTTTAGAATTCTGTCACCAAATTTTCAACATTGCTCCATTTAAGATCTCTGCTCATGAACAGTGACACTGGATTTTCTTAATATGTCCCATACACTGAGTTCGCTGTCATCGACTGCGCCATTGTATGCTTCATGGAGGGAACTCGTTTTGGGTGAGATGTGAAAAATGACAGCTGTACTACTCATAAGAAGGTGTGGAAAAATGGCAGTGTTGAAAATCTGGGTGGAAATATTGAAAATTCGCAAACCTATGAGTGTGCGTGAGGAACTGCTCAACTTGCCTAAGTAAAACAGTCATTTTAGGAATTTTTCACCAAATTTTCAACATAGCCATTTCAAGACCTCTGCTCATGAACAGTGTTACTGCAAGTTCTTAATTTGTCCCATACATTGATTTAAGCTAATCGACTGCTTATCTCGCGCTACAAGGTGGAAACACATTTTGGGTGAGATGTGAAAAATGACAGCTATACTACTCATAAGATGGTGTGGTGAAATGGCAATGTTGAAAATCTGGAGTGAAAATATTGAAATTTCGCGAACCTACGAGCCTGCGTAGGAACTGCGCAACGCACGCTCGTTAAACAGTCATTTTTTGGAATTTTGGCACCAAATTTTCAACATGGGGGTTTTGGGCCCCCTTCTCATGAATGATGTCACTGTCATGGCGGTATTCTGTCCTGAAGGGTGATTTCGCAGTCACTGCGCAGTCACTGCGCGAAATCACCCTATGAGCCGAATAACACCATGACAGTGACATCATTCATGAAGAATCCCAAAAACCCACATGTTAATTGGTATAAAGGCTCCAAAATGCCGAGATATGCAATAAAGTTGAACCCTCTCTATCTAGCCCATTATACAGCTTACGGCATTTCCTCAGTTCGTGATCGGCTTTGAAGAGTGCAGAGCGTGTTCCCAGTCCACCGAAGATCGTCGGCGCGAGTCGGAGGTAAGTATGGGGTGAGGGTGTGTGGGGAGGCTGGGTGCGCAGTGGGTGGGTGCGGGTTGTGGGAGGGGGTTAGAGGCACGCGTGGACAGTTTGTTTTACAGGGAAAAAAAAAAAAAAGACGTGCTTGGGACCGCTTGCCATGCTGGGGTGGGCTCCCAGCGTGGCACAAGGACTTTGGGGGCTTTCAGCTGGCGAGGATTGGGCACCCCGTCGGCAAAACAAACAAAAACAAAAAAATGTGACCGTTTGCCACGCTGAGGTGGGCTCCCAGCGTGGCACAATGATTTTGGGGAGGGGCGCGTTCAGCCGACGAGGGTTGGGCATCCCAGTCGGCAACATAACGGATTGCCATGCTGGGGTGGGCTCCCAGCGTGGCAGCAACTATTGGGAGGAGGAGACAAATAGTTCAGCCCGGCGAGGATTGGGCACCCGTCGGCTGCTCGTGCGTGCCGGGCGCGCGCCTGCGACTGGGGGGCTGCGCGCGAGCAGCTTCTTATCGCTGCTCACTCAAGCATAGCTCCCCTTTCAGCTGCTTGTGCCACTGCATTTGGAGCGTGTCATGCAGCTCCAAAATGTCGACTAACAGAAACAAGCCAGGCCAGCCCAGTGCCTGGAATTGAGAGGAGGTGACACACCGGAATCTCCTGTTTCATGGCACTATGTTTCTTGCACATGCGTGCAAGCAAACATAAAAATGAAACTTTCTGTAGAAAGCATAGCTTACCTTCCTAACAAGTCCCCAACAATATTATGTCTTACTAGGTTCCCAGTTCCTCAAATGCGTTCTAGTTTGTTCTCTGCAGTATAGCAAGTTTCTCAGCCTCAAACAGAAGCAGGCAAGTCTTTTTCTGACTGGCTTCTCACTGTGTAGTTTGCCTAAGACAGCTCAGTGATAAAAGCCCCACCCAGAATCAATTGATTGACTAGTGACACCTGCGATGTAAGCAGGCCTTTCAATGTAGACACTTTGCAATGTCTGATTCTAATACACAAACCCTTCTTTGAAACCAGGGATAAAAACCCACTCCTCAGTCAGCAGGACACTTCTAAAATGTTGCACAAATATCCTTCCAAATCCTAGGTCTCAAGCACAGGAATCAAGCAACTTCAGTTGTAATTCACCACCTCTGGTTATAAAATTACTACACTTTAATGGAATCCTGCAATTCTCTTCTTAATGCCAGTAAGAAAAACTGAAACTTTCTGTAGAAAGCGTAGCTTACCTTCCTAACAAGTCCCCAACAATATTATGTCTTACCAGGTTCCCAGTTCCTCAAATGTGTTCTAGTTTGTTCTCTGCAGTAGGCCAAAGAAGGCCCGGCAAGCCCCACTGGGCCAACCAGCTCCTTGACAAGGCGGCTATATGGACCAGTACTGCTAGGCCACAGTCGTGCAGTTATGCCCTCACCATGCCTCAACTGCCCGACCATCACCCCCCACGGTCATAGGCTCCACCCAATGCTGTGCAACATCTCTTCTGGAGTGTGCTCTCACCGAGCCACCCCCATTCACATTTCAAATGCAGTGTTTCTTTAGCCAATAATTCCGAGTCGTCCACCCGCCACCCCTAACCATGGCCTGCTCTTGCCCACTGTCCACAGACATCCGTATCCCCCGTTTTCAAGGGAAGGAGGGAGGGTTTTTGTGTTTCTTCTGGTGTCTGGACAAAAAGAGGAAGATCCTCTACTGTTCAGACCCTATGTAGCCTGGCCTTTGCTAATAACATTTGCATTAAATCAATCATAAATAGTTACACAGAATACAGACAGAAAGTATCATAAACATTATCACAAACATTATCACCAGCAATCTATAATACAGTATTCCCCTGGGGCAGCAGATGACATTGGCTACGAATAAACCGTTCAGAAACCAAGCCAACCCTAGGCCAGAGAAGGCCCGGCAACCCCCCACTGGGCCAGCCAGCTTCTTGACAAGGTGGTTAAATGGACTAGTGTCCCTAGGCCACAGCCAAGCAGTTATGCCCTCTCCAGGCCTCAACTACCCGACCATCACCACCCACAGTCACAGACTCTACCCAATGCTGTGCAACGTCTCTTCTGGAGTGTGCCCTCACAGGGCCACCGCCATTCACATTTCAAATACAGTGTTACTTTAGCCAATAATTCCGAGTCGTCCACCACAAGATCTGTAAATTTAATTTATGAATCTCCCACCAATGCCCCAGGAGAATACTATACCCAGATTTTCAACAAATTTTGTATACTCAGGCTGAAAACTGCCTACCCTATGTCCGACAGGTGCACCCCATCTGAATCAAAATAACTCTCCTTCCCTGGTGCTATGTCCTGGTGGCAGATGACCTGTATATCCCTTGGAAGGCAGAAATGTGTCACCTCCCTATTTACTTCCCTGTGGACCTTCCAAAGAACCTAGCCAATTGTCCCTTTCTCCATTTCCTCCGAGGCACAATCCTTGACCAGGCTAACTTCATATCCGGTATATTCCTCCTTATCCAACCTAGATCCACCATGATCCCACACATCACATCTATGGTGACAGACTCCCCAAGTCATTCCCCCAAGTGAATTATCAAAATCCTGTGGTAGCACCCTGATTAACCCCAGCTTTTTAAATGCTGGTATGAGGTTCACCCACCTTATGCCAGCGATTCTGCACCAGTGTATATTTGCTTTTTCTGCTGGGATGGTCAGTTGATCTCCTTGGCCCTGCAGGGAGGCCCAAGTGCGCACTCTCCTAATAAAGGAATGGCCAACAATGTAAAAGTTTTTGATTTCGGGAGGTGCACCTGTAAGATAAATCAAAGCAGTTACGAATTAACACCTTTTAATGTGGCATGCCCCCCTTCTAACTCCCCCGGTCTGGGTCTGATGCAAGTCTGGTAGGCCTTTGACTGCCAGTGTCCAATCATTTTTATCTCAGCCTCCTGGCAGCCCAGTCTTGCTGCTTCAGTGGCAGCCCCAATCCTGAATGAATGTGTACTAAAGTATCTAGGATCCCCGGCCTGCCACCCTAATTCCCTTGGTATCTGGTCACTGGTTTTCTATCGGCATGGGTGACAAGGGTGCCATGCCCAACCCCTCTGTGCTCCATGTACTCTTTGATGAGGGCCCACAGGCATGAAACACGTCCCTAAGCATGATGGAAAATGATTAGTTTGCTGGGGCCACACTATGTAGTCTTGGACTGGCGCAGCGACGGATATAGCATATCACTTTTTAACCCGACATCCTCCCATTGCAGGTTGTGCCCTGCCCGCATGGTGGGATCCTCCACTAATTCTGACACCCTGAAAACGCCAAAGAAGGTGCAGGCAAATAGCCCCTTAAAGGGTCTCGCTTCGTCTTCTGACGAGCATATCCCTGACAGTTTGCCCAATATCTCAATTAACATCTGACTGTCCACAGGATGCCTCCTGTCCTTCCTGGTTGCCCTAATTCTATGCCAAGCTTCTATCATCTTCTGGATTGTGAAGGATCCTGTTATGTCCCAAAAACCATGCATCTTTGCCATGAAGGCGATGCCCAACAAATGACTGCGGATGAAAGATGGGGCCCTGTCCTCATCAATCATACGGTGCACAAACTGTTGCAACAACTGAGGCCATTGCAACAGCTTGTAATTTTGGTGCCTATCCCTACAGAATTCCTAGAAGGACTTTAGGTGTGCCCTATACTTACGCCATGTCCCAGGGGCCAGACCGTGTTGTACCAGGTTGGCCATTCTTGGATCGTGGCTTGCCACAAACAAGCCACCACTTGGACAGGTTGTTTCTCTGCTGCCAGAGCCATCTGCCGAAAGCGATCGAACTGCAATCTAGACAGTACATCTGCGATTACATACAAAACCCCTGGAATATGAATTGCCCTGAAGGACACATTGAGTTGCAGGCACCTCAGGACAAAGATCCTCGGTAGCCTCATCACATCCTTAGAACTGGATGATTGTGTGTTCAAGATGGCCGCCACTTCCATTTTGTCTAACCAAAAAATAACTTTTTTGTGCCTAAGCCTGTCAAATGAAATCTGCGACCAGAATGGAAAAAACTCTAACATGGTCACATTTTTTGTGAGACCTGCTTCCACCCAGATGTCATCCCAGGGGCCTGCAAACCAGGAGCCCTGGAAGTATGCCCCGTATCCAGTGCTCCCGGCCGCATCCGTAACCATTTGGCAATCTTGGCGGAGCTCTGAGCCTGCCTGCCAAATGGAAACCCCATTAAAGTGCTAGAGGAAGGTGTCCCACACTGCTAAGTCTGCTCTCATGTCAGCCAACATCCTGATGTGATGGTGCGGTTGTAAAGTGCCCCTTGTAGCCCAGGACAACCGTCTCAGGAATGGCCTCCCAGGTGACACAGCTTTGCACGCAAAGTTCAGATGCCCAATCAGTGACTGTTACGTCTTGAGTGTAACTTTTTTGGCAGCACGAACCTCCGCCAGTAACTGTCCCAGAAGGGAAACTCTCTTGCAGCAATCGAGACACCATGTGGACCGTGTCCAGCTCTATACCGAGGTAAGTGAGCCTGTTGACTGGCTCCTCGGTTTTCTCATGTGCCAGCAGCACACCAAACCAATCCATGAGCTCAGAAAAAGAAGCTAGCATGGTTTCACATGCTTTCGTGTTTGGGGCCCCTATGAGCAAGAAATCATCTAAATCATGCGTGATCAAGCCATTTCCACTGTGCTGCCTGGTGGGCCATTCCAGGAAATGACTGAATGCCTCAAAAGCTGTGCATTTTTCACAAGCTGAACATCCTCTCTAATGTTCTCCCTACCTCACTACCCCGCTAGTCCAACCACTTACATCCCACCTACCTCCTCACCCTCCTGCTTCTCCTTTCACATCCTTTCACATGTTACCCCATCCAAAGTGCTAAAAGCCCTGCAGGCACTCAATCCTTCCAAAGAAAAATGCCCCTCAGGACTGGACTCCAAAATGCTTCACCTGTCTGCCCTGGCCATCGCTGCCCATCTGGCCGCTCTCCTCAATCTCTCTTTCTCGCTTGCTGAAATCCCATCTGACTGGAAACGTGCCACATTCATCCCCCTCCATAAAGGAGGCGACCCCTCCTCCCCGGGCAACTACCATCCAATCTCCCTTCTCCCCATACTGGCCAAATTACAGGAGCACCTTGTTCTCTCCCAACTCTCCTCCTGGCTCGACTCCACTTCCTTCTTCAAACCCTACCAGTCTGGCTTTAGGAAGTCACATGCAACCATCATCTCACTTTTTTTTTTTTGCGCCTCCCATGCTTCACTGGCCCCCACTTCTTCAGGCTCTGCAAGTTTCCCCCTGCCCCACTGCCCTTACCCAGCCTTCCTCTGGTCCTCAGATCGCAGCCGATCCCCAGGATATCCCGGCGTATCCCTTCACCAGGCGGGTCTCCCTCCTCCGAGGGGGAAGGATACCGGGGAGAGGGGATGTCCCCAGCACACACTACTTAGGGCCCGGGGATGCTGCTGAGGAACAGGAGGCCTAGGGAAGGTACTGGAGGCACTCAGGGAACAGAGAGCCGTCATCCGGCAGCCAGTGAGCAATTTTTCCATTTTTCTGTTGGGGGCAGCATAGTGATGTCATGGCATATGCCAACGTCCGCTCCTCCCCCAGTTAACTTTGGGCCATGGGTCCTGTGATACTCCCAGCCTCTGCTAGGAGCCAGCAGGCACCGGACCAGTCCCCTACCCTCCCCCCGGAGAAGGACAGCTGTCTATAGAATGCTCGATCCTCCCCCCCCCCCAGCCAGCCCTCCAGTGACCAGGGCTTGTTCCCAAACCCGGGTCGCTGGCGTCGCAAGCGGAAATCCAACCACTGTGCTGGCGGGCCGGTCACCATCACCTCACTTCTGAGGCTCACCGACACCATCCACTCAGGCAAGGATAAGGGGCACACTACCTCAGCCATTTTTGTCGACCTAGCAAAGGCCTTTCGACACTGTCTCACACATCCTTCTATTAAGTAAACTCTCCCATGCCAGACTCTCTGGAGCCACCACCAGCTGGTCCCACTCGTACCTGTCAGGTATGTCACAATCGGTGAAAATTTGGCTAAGTCACTTCTGTACCCTTCCCCGTCACGTCAGGGGTCCCTCAAGGCTCAGTCCTTGGCCCGATACCGTTCTCTATTTTTTTAAATGACCTGCCATCAGTCTGCCCATATACATCCATTCACATGTACGCTGACGACACTGTGCTGTATGCATCAGGTCCCTCCCCCACAGAAGTGGCCTCCAGGCTCCAGCAGGATTTCAGTGCCATGCAGCTATGTTTCCGCTCAAACCGACTGTTTCTAAATCCCAAGAAAACAGTCTCCCTAACTTTCAGCACAAGGCAGAGACTCTCCTGACTCCCCCCCACCCCCACTTTCCACACCATTGATGGGACTCCCTTGGAAGCTTGCACCTCCTTCAGATACTTTGGGTGATGGATTAGCCTAAATTCACCCGGCGTCTTTTTGGGAACTACCCCCAATGGGGAAATTCGCAAGGGGCTCAGTGGAGGATTTACAAATGGTCCCACTACCCTACCAGCGACTACCTCTTTGCGTACTTTCTCCACCACCATGTGTCTGAGTGTCCTGGCCGACTTCAGATTGCGCGCCATTGTAGAGATACTGGGGGGCCTGATATGGAATGCTGAAAATGGAAGAGAAACCCTCTAACAAGTACTCTGCATCTTTTCTACAAGGGGAAGTGATCAAGCCAACCCACCACGCATTCAGTTCTTATTCGTGATCTCACCAGGCTGCTTGGCATACTTGTCTCCCTGCTTACTTCCAGCCAGTTGGCCCTCACCTTTTTTGTAGCCCCTTCCCCCTTGGTAGGTGCTAGCTTTGTGCTTACCGCCACAGCTGCTGCACTCATGTGGGAATTTGCAGTATTCTCAAAAACATTTTCCCGTGTTGTACTGTCTACAGGTACCCACTCCTTTTTACCCCCACCAGGCGGTCGTATTTACCATGTGCCCACAGACTGTGTATGCTATGTTCGCGGGCCTGGCCCGTGTCATGTGCCTGCACCACAAGTTGTGGTCGATCTTATCCCAGCACATCTATGGAGATCATGGTATTCTCATGCGGAAAAGCTCGCCATACCTCCACCACGTCTTACCCTCAAACGCTAGGTGTGCTGTCTTGATGTTGTCCCTGTACTTGAGCAGTTGCCCTATCTTTTGTGGGAACTTATTTATTTATTTATTACATTTTGGTGACCGGTTAGGCCTACCGAGCCCCGAAGGTCCCTTTTTCAGGGGAGACACGGGATAACAATACACGTTATAAGAATGAACAAGGACATAAGGAACATTTGAGGCATTGTGAGTTACATCATGAGGTGGTTGGCACAGTAGATGGAGACAAAGATCTCAAAGGCCGCCACCCAGTTTTCCGAATGTGCATGGAACCTTTGGCTGTCACAGCTTCTCCTGCTGACAGAGGCGCTGTGCTGGCTCCCTCGCCTGCACTGTCATCCTTGTCCATGCCTCTGTCCACCATATCAATGATCATGATGTCCTGGTCCTCAGCCATCACCTCCATCTACCCATCTTGACATTCTTCGGCAGCCACCATCTTCCGGCCCCCTCTAGTCGCTAGTGCATCTTGCATCTTCTTCTAGGGCTTCCTCTTCCATTTGGGAGCTCGTGTGGCATTGGGAGCCCCGTGTTGTTGGACTGGCACATTTTCCATGGCTATCTGGAGCCAGTTGGGACTGCCCAGTGCCTTCAGTCGCTGCAGGGTATCTCTGAACTCTTGAGTAGGTGGGTCAAGCGGGCTTGGGATCATAGAGGCCTATGCCTCACCGCCCCCCTGCCATGCTGTCTCCCCCTTGTTACTCATGTTCATATCTCCTGCTGAAACCAAAATATTTTGCAAACCTGTCAAAAAATAAAAAAAGCTGCCCCATTAGCAGTGTAGCAAAACTGCCTCCTGCTGCGGTCAGCCCTCTATTGCTACAAAAGCACTCTGCAAAACCACTTTGTGGGGGTGGGGGCACTATGCCTTCCACCTCCTGTGGCCTCTATTGTCTTATTTATTTATTTGTTGTTGTTTACCATGGTATATGCCCTCCCCACCTTGTCTTAAGCCACAACGCCACGTTCAGGGAGGTTTTGAGATGCACCCCACCGCATGCCCCAGGAGAGCCCCATTTCCCCAGATTTATTGTTACATCTGCTTAAAGACCCCTCCCTCCCCATGTCCCCTGTCACCCAGTGAGTAGTCTCCCGTGGTAGTTCCCCAAAACCGCAACCCGAGGGCTGGCTACTCTTTTTACATTAAGCTGCGGCGCATGCACAAAGAACGTCTTGGGAGAATGGGACACTTTGGAGGTGTGCCCTCTCCTGCAATCCCTGCTCCATTGAGCAGGCGTGGCAATCCTGCACCAATCGGACGCAGTGCTGTGTATGACAGCGGTGGTCTTCTCTTCAAAGAAACCACGGCTGTCATACCACTACAACTCTGCAACCCAAATCTTTGCTGCCAGCGCTGAGGCCCACCCCAGCGTGGCCAACATCCAGCGTCGTCTGCGGCGGGGTGCCCAATCCCCGTCAGCTCCAGGCCCCCCAGCCATCCTTCTGCCACGCTGGGAGCTCAACCCAGCGTGGCAAGCGTCCGTCCGCGTCGTGTGCGGCAGGGGTGCCCAATCCCAGTCGGCTCCACGCCCCCAGCCATCCTTCTCCCGCTGAGAGCCCATCCCAGCGTGGCAAACATCAAATCATCTGTTTTTTTTTAAACCTGTAAATTGAAGCGGTCCCATAGGCGCTTCTCCCAAGCCCCCTCCCACAACCTGCACCCACCACTGCACCCGCCTCCCCACCCCACTCACCCCATACTTATCTCCGGAGCTCAGCGCGACGATCTCTGATGGACAGGGAACCGTCTGCACTCTTTAAAGCTGACCGAACTGAGGAAATGCCGGTAAGCTGTATAATGGGCTAGATGAGGGGTTTCAACTTTATTGCATATCTCAGGCATTTTGGAATTTTGCACCAAATTTTCAATATGGGGTTTTGGGACCCCTTCTCATGAGTGATGTCACTGTCATGGCGTTATTCGGGCCCGAAGGGTGATTCCGCGATCATTCTTGGCGAAATCACCCCGAACCTGACTCTTACCATGACGGCCATTGAAGGTCCCAAAAACCATGGATGAAAGTATAATCAAATACTATTTACAAGCGTCGTTGCGCGGTTCCTCACGCAGGCTCGTGAGGATTCGCCAATTTTCAATATTTTCACTCCAGATTTCAACATTGCCATTTTACCACACCTCCTTATGAGCAGTACAGCTGTCATTTTTCACATCCTGCCCAAAACGTGTTTCCGCCCATGTAGCACACAATGGCGCAGTCGGTGTGTGAAATCAATGTATGGGACACATTAAGAAAATCACTGTGACACTGTTCATTAGCAGAGGTCTTAAAATGGCTATGTTGAAAATTTGGTGAAAAAATTCCTAAAAATGACTGTTTTTCGAGCGTGCGTTGCGCAGTTCCTACACACGCTTTCGTAGGTTTGCGAATTTTCAATATTTCCACTCCAGATTTTCAACATTGCCATTTTACCACCTTCTTATAGGTAGTACAGCTGTCATTTTCACATCTCACCCAAAATGTGTTTCGCCCTGTAGCCTGGTAAAGCGGTCGATTGTCTTGAAATCAATGTATGGGACACATTAAAGAAACTCACAGTGACACTGTTCATGAGCAGAGGTCTTAAAATGGCTATGTTGAAAATTTGGTGAAAAAATTCCTAAAAATGACTGTTTTACGATGCTGCGTTTTGCAGTTCCTACGCATGCTCGTACGTTTGTGAATTTTCAATATTTTCACTCCAGATTTTCAACATTGCCATTTTACCACACCTCCTCATGAGCAGTACAGCTGTCATTTTTCACATCCTGCCCAAAACGTGTTTCTGCCCATATAGCGCACAATGGCGCAGTCGGTGTGCGAACTCAATGTATGGGACACATTAAGAAAATTACAGTGACACTGTTCATGAGCAGAGATCTTAAAATGACTGTGTTGAAAATGTGATGAAAGAATCTAAAAATGACTGTTTCACAATTAGATTGCGCGATTCTGTACGCGGCTCGTAAGTTCGCGAATTCTCAATATTTGCACTCCAATGGCTTCCAAATACCTAAACAGCACATAGAAGCAAGCAACATTCGGCATTGACAAATGCTTGTACTTCTTTGTCACTGATTTTTTTTAAGCCATGTCCAAGTGCCAAATACCACTGCAAATACCTGCAAGCGAACGTTCGGCATTGACAAATGCTTATATTTATTTATTGCTATACATATATATATATATTTTTTGCAGACTTTCATAGAGCACATTATGTGTGTGCTCATGGCTGCACTGCCTTGTCCATTTAAATCTGTTTCCCCCATCCCTTTTTTTATCCTAAACTGAGGTGGTGGCCAAAGCATGGCGGGCAGCCATCCCCAATATGGCCACTATGCATAGATAGCTGTTGAGACTTGCCATGTGTGCGCAGCGCATAAGTGCGCTGTGATCTGTTCCCCCACCCCAAGGGAGGAGCACCATATCCACGAGGTATCACGCTCTGCCAGAGCTACTACCTGAGCCAACACAGGGCATGAGAGAGGATGCAGCAGAAAATCCCGTCACCCACCTGCAGCCCGACCCCCAACCTGAAGAGCAGGCAGGACCAGAGCCATGCGAATACTGGTGGCCCATGCCACACCACCACTCCAAAGATGCCCCCTTTGAAAATTGAATGGTGCACCGTGGACTACGACCTGGCCACCCCAGCCATCAACCAAGACAACTGAGGGGACAGATCATGCAGATAACCAGCGACCGCTATTAACGAGGGAGCATGCAGACTGAACAGGGGGTCACAGGTCGCGATCTCCCTCATAGATCTTTTCGTTCTATCTATATTGAAACAGGGGGTGGGGCCTCACAACATGCTGGGGGTCAGAAGGTAGTAGGAGATGACAAAAGGGTAGGAGGCAAACAGGAAGCGATTTCTTCCCTATTTATTTATTTATTTTAAAAGGGGTCCCAGCAGCCGACGTCCACACTGGATCGGACCCACGGAGGCCAGCTCCTGACCCAGTGCTGAAGCCTGAACCTGCAGGGCAGACAGAATGGGGGCGTCACGAATTGCCCTCTTAAAATGCCCATCCTGCCAGGGAGTCGCTCCGTCTGCCCCTCGCCTGAATTCTGGCGGGGACCCGCATTCAGACTACGGAACTCTAAAGCCCCCCTTCCCCCCAAATGCCCGGCACAGGGCCAAAGCTGTACCCTGACTGCTAGCTACAGCAGCCTGCAGCTTGCAATTCCCACTACCGAACAATTCAAGGAGCAGGCTGTATGTATAGTAAATATCCCTCTAATCTCCTCGTTTTTTTTTTTTTTTTTTCACTAGCATAACAATGCTTAAACATTTTATCTCATACTGCCCCAGCTCCTCCCCCCCTGCACTCCACGTAGCCCCGAGGTCTTGACAGCTGACCTGGCCCAAGGCCCAGTCCAGCCTACCTGAAGTTGCAGGGAGAGCCTTCTTTGTGTTCCTTCTGGTGTCTGGACAAAAAGAGGAAGATCCTCTACTGTCCAGACCCTATGTAGCCTGGTCTTTGCTCCTCCCTGCTCCAGGCTACTCCTAGCCCTTCACCCTCAGGGTAAAAGCCATTGGTCACCTCCTTCCTGCTCCTTGGATCTAGGAAGGTGATGACTCAGGATTGGCTATTGGTCACTGGGCAACTGCCCTCTCAGAAATTCCGGGATGGACCATTCTCTCCAAAGTGCATGTTTTACCTCCTAGTATACAATACATTGTACAATGCTCTCTCTCTTAAACTTTTCACAAGCACCAGCACACAGGCATGAAAACTGAACTCCAGCACCCGGCAAACAAAACACTGAATATGAATGACCCAAACAGCATTTTCATCAAGGGATTATTTATTTATAATGTATTGTGGTATGTTGTTATACTGTAAAATCCATCTTTCTATAACATTGTCATACCATTGATGTGACATCACTATGTTGTTAACCCATCGATGGTACGTTACATAAATGGTATAACAACATGGATCACTCTGCGCATGTACGCTACTTGAACAGACTGCCTTCTTGAAATGGCCGTGGCGGTGAGAGCATGACCCACAGCCGAGCAGCAGTGACTGAAATGACAGAGTAGCTGACAATAGTGAGGGTCCTGCTTCATTATTTTACTCTTTTTGAGGACCATACACTATAAAATATAATGTACAGTACATCGATCGGCAATCAGTTTGTTAAACCATCTCAAGGTTGCCATGGCGATGTAAACCTCTCTGGCTTCGCTCCTGAGGTTTACACGGTCGCCGTGGCAACCTCTCAATGGTTAACAAACTAGATATCAATCGATGACTATCCATTATCCTCTATGTTTCAGATTAATTTTACGAGGTACAGCGGCAGCCATAGATATGTTGAGTTCTTTCAAGATATTTTGTGATATATCTAAAGAGATCCTCTCTGGTGACACACAGTGGTATGGAAGGCAGGCAGGAATTTCTCACAAAATCCCCCAAAGGTGGCCTACTTGAAAAAAACCTCAAGGGTTAACAACTTTGGTGACCCAAAAAAGTTCTAGGCCTCAGTGAATGCCCTAATCAAACCAGGGACCAAATAAAACTCATTCAAATTGTGCACAGCAGCAGGGATGCTAACCGACTCCCACCATTTGGCACAGGCCTTCAACAACAAATTCACAAGCCTGGTCAAGTACCTGGACAAGCTCTCCGCCTATGGGAACTGCTCAGTCTTGAAACAACTGAAACTCAGATAGACTAAGGCCCCCTCACTTTCATTTCAAGGCTACCTCCCACAAAGAGATCCGCTGGCTCCTCGTGGCCCTACCCACCTACAATTGCAGTGGTAGCAACAGTCTCTGTCCTAGGTTCCTTAAGTTAATGGCCAACCGTAATGCCAAACCTCTGGCCACCCTTTTTAGTCTGTCGTTGTCCTCCTCAACCATCACATCGCTAAGGAAGCAGGCCAGAGTTACCCCCATATTTAAATCTGGGGACCCTAACTCTGGACAACTACTGGACAGTGTCCATCCTCTCCCACCTAAGCAAAAACATTGGAGAAAATTGTGTTTTAGCAAATCTCTGAACATGTGGCTAAGCATAACCTGCTCTCCCATCACCTGCTTGGCTTTAGTAAGGGCATGGACGATGGCAAACTAACAGAAGACATTTTTGCAGATTTATCAAAGGCCTTTCATCTTGTAAACCACAACATACTTCTTGACAAGCTGCAGCACTATGGTTTCCCAGCCACAACCACTGCCTGGTTTGGTTAACTACCTCTCAGGGAGATCCCAAGTGATCTGCATGTGGAGGGGGCACAACCAGCTAGCTGGAGGACAATAATGGTGTTTCTCAGAGGTCCATATTCGAACCAGTTCTGTTCTCCCTCTTTGTAAACCATCACCCCAGGGACAGCTGCAGCTGCAGCTGCCATATGCTCATGTATGCAGATGATTATCTATCAGAGTGCCACAAATCCAATCGAGCTGTCCATCTCTTCTCCAGGGAGTTCAAGGCCGCCCAGAGGTGGTTCGTTTCAAACAGACTACTTGTGAACACCAAAAAAAACTATACCAGTACTCTTCAGGTCCAAACCCAAGCTTGCTAACTGGACAGTGAGCCCAAATTCTCTTTATCCTCTGAATATTCATTCTCAAGATGGGACCTGCCTTGCGCAGGTTATGGCATTTAAATAGTAGCAGTAGATTTTATTTATATATAGAGCCCTTCCCCTGAGGCCCAGGGCACCATTAGAATAAAACAGAGCATAAGACATAAAATACAGATAACAGTGCAGTAACGATTGTCATACAGAAATAAAACACTGCAGTATAAAACAGATAACTTTATAATAATTCCCACTAAAACACACCCATAAATAACAGCAATACTATAACTCAATTGTAGGAACTGTAGGGACTGGATAGTTTGGATTAGGAAGGGCGAGGGGTGGGTGGAGAAGTGGAGAAGGAGGAGGAACAGGCAGAAGTACTGAATAAATACTTCTGCTTTGTGCTCATGATGGAGGAAGGAGGTCCACTACCTCCATGAACAGGAAAGGTGGGGACGAGGAGGTGACTGACACAATAATTCTAAAAAGGAGGGTATTGAAAGGTCTGAAGGCATTTAGAGTGGATAAGGCACCAGGTCCCGATGGCATTCACCCTAGGGTGTTGTGGGAGATGGCGAGGTGTTGGCTGGGCCACTGAGTGACCTGTTCAACACCTCCCTGGACACAAAGTGCATGCCACAGGACTGGAGGTTGGTCATGTGGTGCCTATCCACAAGAGCGGCCCTAAGGACAAGCCAGGTAACTACAGAAACATAGAAACATAGACTTTAACGGTAGATAAGGATCGCTTGGCCCACCTAGTCTGCCCATTTCCCTACCCACTGGATAAGCTGCAAATCCTAGTTAACCAACAGCCGATTTCTTCCTACCCCCCACAAGAATTGCCTTACGTCTGTCCCATGCATTCTTGAATTCTCCCACAGTTTTAGACCCCACAACCTCCTCAGGAAGGTGGTTCCATGCATCCACCACCCTCTCTGTGAAAAAATACTTCCTCATATTGCCCCTGAGCCGTTCCCCCCTCTATCTTCAAATTGTGACCCCCTGTTCTTGTACATCTCTTTTTCTGAAAGATGCTGCCCTCTTGGACTTTGTTGATTCCTCTGAGGTACTTAAAAGCTTCTATCATGTTCCCTCTCTCCCTCCTTTCCACTAGGGTATACATATTAACTTCCTTTAGTCTCTCCTCGTACAGTATGGCTTCTGTTGCAGACCCTGCACCATTTTAGTTTCCCTCCTCTGGACTGCCTCCATCCTATGTCCTTGCAAAGATGGGGTCTCCAGAACTGGACACAGTACTCCAGAGGGGGTCTCACTAACTGTCTGTACAGAGGGATAACAACTTCCTGTTTTCTACTGGTGATGCCTCTCCATATACATCCCAGTATCCCCCAGCCCTCCCTACTGCCTTCTCACATTGCTTGCTAACCTTAAGGTCATCTGATATGATTACTCCCAGGTCCCTTTCCATTTTTGTTGTTGTTATTACCTCCTTCCCCCTACCATTGTGTACTCTACAGACCTGTCAGTCTCACTTCCACAGTGGGTAAACTCATGGAAGCAATCTTGAAGGAGAGACTGGTAACCTTCTGGATATCAGTGATCTCCAGGATGGGCAGCAGCACGGGTTCATCTCAGGGAGATCATGCCAGACCAACTAATAGAATACTACGACTAGGTGACAATGGAGTTGGACAAGCGCCATGCAGTGGATGTCCTATATTTGGACTTCAGCAAGGCCTTTGATTCGGTCCCTCACAGGTGACTGGGGGCAAAGCTGGATCAAATGGGGTGGGGGCTAAGATGGCTAGCTGGATCAGGAATTGGCTTGGAGATAGACTGCAATGGGTGGTTGGTGGGGGTGATGCTCATCTCCCTAGCCTGTGACCAGTGGTGTGCAGCAGGGCTCTGTGCTGGGGCCGGTATTGTTTGGACTTGTCATATCAGACATTGCACAAGGTTGGGAGCAGGATCAGTCTGTTCATGGATGACACCAAGCTAGGAGCTGTTGTGGATGACATAGAGGGGTGGCAGAAGCTACAGAGTGACCTAACCAGACTTGAGGAGTGGTCAGTGAGGTGGCAACTGGGTTTTAATGCAAAGACGTTCAAAGTTATGCACTTCAGGCGAGGAACCCGAGGAGGGAATATTGGTTGGGTGGGGTATGGTTAGGGGTCACTGAGGAGAAGAAGGATCTATGGATCATAGTAAGGGGGAGCATGAACAACTCTGCTCAATGCAGGAGGGCTGCAGCTAAGGTCAATAGGATGCTGGGGTGCATTGCATGGGGATTCTCGTCCAGGCACAAGGAAGTGATCCTGCCCCTGTACAGGTCCTTGGTCAGGCCACAGTTAGAGTGCTGCATGCAGTATTGATGTCCATACCTGAGGAAGGATATCAAGCTGCTCAAGGTGGTGCAGCAAAGGGTGATGAAAACAATACCGAGGATGGAAGGTAGAACCTACGGAGAAAGCCTGAGTCACTTGAGTTTGTTCACCCTGGTGGAGTGATGGGATGGGGGACATGATCAAAACTTTCAAATACTTGAGGGGATCACCAAATCTGTCACGGGGGGGGAGGGTTGTTTAAGCTGAGGAAGGTGAGGAAAGGGAAGGGACATGAGGGGGCACGGGCTAAGATTGGAGGGAGGCGGGTTCAGGAGGGAGATGAGGCATTATTTTACTGAGAGGGTGGTGTCGAAATGGAATGCTCTGCCAGAGAAGGTGGTGGCATGTAGGACGGTGGGGAGTTTTAAAAGGGCATGGGACAGGGTAGGTGGTGCTGGTAAATGACACTGAGCAATTCCAGGAGGTGAATAGGGAGTTTGGGGGGTGGGGCAGCTGAAATATAAGGGTGCTAGCTGTGCATCCAAGCAGACTTGATAGACCGTGAGGCCTGTTTCTGCTGGCAAGTTTTGTATGTTCAACTGACAGGCTATGGATAGATGTGTTGAAGATGTTATAACGTTTGACTAAAAGTCTGCTGAAAAAGATATGTTTTTAGCCCATTCTTAAAAGTCTCCACCGAAGGGGCCTCCTTCAGGGACCTGGACAAAAAGTTCCAGAACACCAGGCCTGCTACTTCAAAGGCTCGGTAGCCTTTAGTCTTGACCTTGGGACCATCAGGAGGCACTCCTCAGAGGAATGGAGTGACTGAACTGGAGTGTACGGGCACAGTAGTTCTCTCAGGTAGGCTGGGCCCAGTCCTTGCAGGGCTTTATAGGTTAATAAACCTAATTTAAACAAGGTATACCACTTCAACAGCAACCAGTGCAGGTCACGCAGCACCAGAGAAATATAGCTAGATCTAGACAAGTCTATGAGTAGCCAGACAACTTCATTCTGCAGCAAGTGCAGGCGTCACATCATACCTCTATTAACCCCAAGGTATAGAGTGTTACAATAGTCCAGCCTCGAGGCCACAAAGGCATGGATCAATGAGGCCAGGTTGTGAGGGGAAATCAGGGATCTGATCTGGCAGATGCTCCGGAGATGAAAAAAGCCACTGCAGACAATGGCCGACACCTGTGCCTCCATTGTCAGGCCATCGCCCAGAATGACTCCCAGATTCTCCACCCTGGGGCAAGCTAGCAGATCTGAGTCACCAAGCTGGAGCCCAGCCACTCTTCCACCAGCCGCCAATTCCCACTTTCGTCCCGGCTCACTAACACCTCCGTCTTCTCCGAGCTCAGTCTCAGCCAGCTAGAAACCATCCATTTCTGGATCTCTGCCAAGCATTTATTAAGCACATCGACGCCAACCTGAGCCCTGAGCGCAAAAGACAGATAGAGCTGATTATCATCTGCATAGCAATGAAACACCAGCCCAAACCATCTGATGACCATGCCCAGTGGTAGCATGTACACCACAAACAACATCGGCAAGAGGACCGAGCCTTGGGGCATGCCACAGGACAGAACCATCGGGCTCGAGGAATAGTTCCTCAGAACTACCCTCTGGGTTCTATCTCAAAGAAAGGGCTCAAGCCAGTGGATCGCAATGCCAGTGAGTCCGGCGTACTTCCAGAACCGGTCCAAAAGGGTTCACCCATGTTGCAGCAGCAGGCATGTTACCAATACCGATTACAGTGTAAAGTTTAACAAGAACAAATTAATTTATTAATGGACATACAAAAATTGAATGGCTCCCAGGAGTTGGGGGCATGGCAAGAGTATAGGGAACATATTTATTTCTGTGGCACAGAGCCACGGCACCAATCTTATGGCCAAAGTGGCCATGATGCTGGATCCTCACAGAGCCAAGGGGTCAGAATCGTTTGGATGCAGCTCTAACACAGGCTGACCTCACTCCTGAGCCTACCAAAACCCATTGCTTGACACAAGGCCTACCACTCTTCACACTACATACTTGCAGTGGCAAATCCTAGGCTGCAGTACTTCCTCTTTTTATCCATTCCTTCTGCAACACAGGGCATGAGGTGCCCAGGCTTCCAGCACCCCCAGATCTAGCAAACCCAGGCAATCCAAGGGACACACCGGGCACCAACAAATTGCTCCTAGCAGGCTGTCCACACAGTGCAAAGTGCCACACGAGTACAGGAAGGCGGGCTGCCAACACCACCATCCCCATGATGCAGGCTGCGACAACTGTGCTGCCCCCACTTCACCATACTTCCACACTAGGCCAAAAATGCTCCAGTCAGGACCTACTCTCATGGTGCATGTAGGTGGGCTCCAAATAACTCTCCAGGCCACGGCTCCCACCGTATAGGCTCAAACCCGGATGCACTGCAGATTCTCTAGGTCACCCTCTTACCCCTCCGAGTGGACACACTCATGATGAGCCACAGAGCCCGAACCGGCAGGGGCCCATGCCCCAGCCCACACCGGATAGTCTGATGTCTCTCTGTCTCCCACCACCCTCCCTCCCACCAGGGCAACAGCCCTTTAAATACCAAGGCATGACTGTCTCTGCCCGACCAGCACGCAGGCCAGCCGCATTACCAAAAAATGGGAAAGGCTGGGAGGAGAGGCTAACTATAGTAAGCATCCCCACAAGGGGCGCCTATATATAATATTGTAGTTTGTGCTCTGTGTTATTTACCTGTTATTTGTATCATCTATTTCGTTTGCACCATTGTCACGTTGGACTGTGATTATTTACGTACCTGTATTTTTAAACAACATACTCTCCTTTTTTTACCACTATATCGCTTGTATTCTGCCTCCCTTGTACCTCCCCTTCCCCCCAAAGTCACACCTGGAAATGAGCCTTGGTGCAGTGTGCCTTTCCCAGTCACCAGTTTACAAATAAATAAAAACAAGCTCCTAGGGATTGTGCAAATCAAAAATGTCCATGGCTCCAGCTTTGGCAGCCATTTCAGTTTTCTGGAAGTTAAGATACATGGGACGCAGTACAGCACAGTGGTTTAAGGCTCTGAGCAGCAAATCTGGTGATATCGAGCAGACCAGACCTGCGTTTGAATCCCACAGCTTCCACTTGCATACTGTGTAACCCTAAGCAAGTCACTTAACTTCCCTGTGCTCCCAGGTTGCTCCAGTAAAAAAGCTTTCAGCTTAGTGTGCTACTCCTGGTTAAACAACTGAAAAAAAAAATGCTTTCTGGATCCCAAATTTTCAAAGTTGTCAGGAAATCAAGTTTTTAAAGACCATGCAAACTACTACTGGTAAATAAAGCTTTTGTTCAGAAAAATCAACAATTTTTGACTTTCAGGTCTCCAAAAGTGTAAGCCACTTGATTTCTTGTTTCCGCTTTTAAAGTCAAATACTTCTTCCGCCTTAATTTTGGAAGTTTTTACCTTTTTTGGAAGTTAAACAGTTCTAAAACAGAGTTAACTGAAGCCCTGCAAGCTCCAATAAAGGACCTTAAAAGAAGGAACTCATCCCTCAGAAAGCTGTACAATGGTGCATAAAAAGGCAGCACTACTTTTCAGGTAGTTGGGACAAGAAATGGAGGCAGTAAAGTACTGCTTGAGCACATGCATTGCCATTAGAAGCCTGGGGGATGTACCTGTAGTCACGTCAGATGTCAAGCTTTTCCACTGGAGTCTGTGCCTCTCCCAAACAGAGGCTCGAGCCAAGTTTTTCTTACACTAATGCAGGGGTTAAGTTGGACAGGAGCCCACAGGAACTCAGTTCATCACCCCTTGAACGAGTATTTGTCAATGCTGAAAGTTTGCCATTGATATTGTACTGGGGGGGCAGGAGTACAGTTCTCAGCAGCCTTGACTGTTGGTTTACTTACATGTGCTTTTTAGCAGTTTTAAAAAAAAAACTGTTGCGACCCCACAGGTCCCTCCCTTGTGTCCCCACACCCTGGGTAGGTGTGGCAAGCACAAAGCCCTGTGCGTCTTGGCAGCAGTGCACTGGCGACACTCCCTCCGGTCCATCCCTGTAACTGCCTTGAAGTGCCCCAGTGACTTCTGGTTTTAAAATGCATTAACCTAATGTAACCCCTAGATGGCGCTATCCCAAGGGCTACTACCGCTGCCTGCTTGGCTAGTCGCAGGTTAAGGGGTCTGGGTAATGAAACGGGTGCCTCCACCCGGAGGTCAGGGTTGTTTGTGGTCAAGCTAACCTCGGCACAGCCCTCCGGGACACTGTAACCCCCCCCTCTTTCCCTTCTAGTGGCCTGAACAATATACAATAATTACTTTCGCAATGACCTTTATTCACCAGGCAAATACCCACACTGTTTGCACTTACCACCAGGGATGGTTCCTCTAGCTTGACCCTGGGGACCCCCTGTAAAACAAGGGTAAGCACAGCAAATAGCAACAGTACAATACTTTTGGCAGAAACTGGAACCACTGTCAGGTTAATTGCAAACAAAGCTAAATCTGATTTATTCAGAGACTTGAACAAGGGAGGGGTGTAATCAGGTTGATTTGCTTAAAAGCTATATTAATCAGACAGTTATGCATGCAGTTCAGAGTCCCTACACAGTGACAGTCACACACTCTGGGTACCCAGGTAGGAAAACGGCGGGCTAGCCAGGAACGTTGCAGCTGCTTGGGGCCCTGTGATGGAAGAAAGCAACATGCACAACACACACTATTTGTAATCTGGAGCCAGAGGGGCTCAGTTCGTGAAAGAAAAGACAACAAGACAATCAGATGACAACACTTTTAGATTTAGCTGTTGTTACAGGGAGCTATCCTGATGTTTACTCACGATACCCAATACTGGACACAGGCAGGACGAAATCTAGTCTGCAGGCTGTTGAGCTGGAGTGCCCGGAGAAGCAGGGCCCACATGAATCACCGAGGCATCATTCCTGTTCAAGGCGTTGAGCAGGGGGCTGATCCCCAGGCCGGTCTCTCGTCGATGACTTTCTCTGCGTAGCAGGTATTCTGGCTGGGCCAGTGTAGCAGGGCCCAGGCAAATGGAAAAGAATACGGATTCAGTCCATGGAGCTGGATACAGCCTCCAGCAAGCAAAACACAGTTCATACACACAGTGGGGAACCAAATCACGACCCACAATAAGCACATAGCACATTCACATGTAAGGAAATTCCACTGTAGCAGGCAAATGGCTCTCCGGTCATAATTAAAGAGTCCCTGCACAATCCGGGAGTTCAGAGGTAGCTGGAAGTCCTGACAGGCCGATCGCATTCAGCAAATCTTGGGTCTTCTTCAGGTTAAAGCCTGGTCACAATTCAGTGGCTTAATTCGCTCTCTAAATACTGATTCAGTCCGAAAAAAGCATAAGTTCCCTCTCAGGAACAGCAGGCAGGCATGCAGGCCAAACTCAGGCCTTTCCACAGTTCTCCCACGCGAATCTACTATGGATTGCTGCTCGAACTATCTCGAGCTGTTACTTCTTCACTTCCCAACTCAGATCTAACTGAAACTGCAAGCAGTGTGGGACTTTCCCCAAGATCCAAAAGGTTGGGTTGGCTGATCTGTCTGTCAGTCACAACAAGGGCTCCCCTCCAGGTTATTTTCATAATAATAATAATAATAATACATTTTATTTGATATAGCGCCTTTCACGCTTCAAGGCGCTGCACAATAAGGTAAAAATAACAATCAATAAATACAGATAAAATCAAAGCAATTCAGATGCGCTCCCCTCCCCCACAGATAGGTCTTCAGTGCCTGCTTAAAGCACCCCACTGTCCTGCACTTTTAGGTGCCAAAAGCCCAAAACTACAATTCCTACAAGTTTTGGCCCCACCAAGCCCCTGTAGCAGGCTCCATTTTAGAGTCCCAAATGTACTGATTGGCCCATTCTGACAGTCCAGGACCAAGATGATGGAAACAAACAGAACTGTTCATGCTGCAAAGAAGGCAGGTTAGAACAAACTGCAATATTATTACTACTGTAACAAATGATCAGCAAACAAGTCCATCTTCTAACAGAGCTCCTTCTCAGATTATGACTGCAATCCAGGCAGCTCTTAAAGAGACAGTACACAGAGGCTATACAGGCACTCTCTGACAATACATTTAAACTGCTAAAACGTAGGACACCAGCCTGGCAGTGAGCATTTAAGCAAGCTCAAGGAAGACTTTTCGGGAACCCACATTTGTAGGGGGGGTTACACCATTCTCTGCCTGCAGAAAACTTGGCGTCCACATCAAGTCTGTACAATCATGCATCAGTTAACATAAACTTATTACTTTACTAAACATATTCACTACACTTCACAACACTATATCTATAATGACAATGCTTATGCACGTTTCATACATGTGATAGTGATTCCACTATGATTAACATACTTGTAACATCACAATACTGCTTCAGGTAATAACTTCCTGTACATTAAACAATGTAGGAGGGGGCCCTTCCCTATCAGCTAACTTGGGGCTGCATGGGGCAGGGGCACCATACTGAGAAGGGATCTTGGGGTTATCATCTCTGATGTCCTCAAGGTAGGGAAACAGTGTGACAAGGCAGCAGGTAAAGCAAATAGGATGCTGGGATGTATAGGCAGGGGCATCACCAGCAGGAAAAGGGAGGTCATAATTCCGCTATACAAGACACTAGTGAGGCCCCACCTGGAGTACAGTGTACAGTTCTGGAGACCATACCTACATAAGGACATAGACAGGGTAGAGAAGGTTCAGAGGAGGGCAACAAAGATGGTGCATGGATTGCATCACAAGTCCTATGAAGACAGGTTGAAGGAACTGAACATGTACTCCCTGGAGGAGAGGAGGGAGAGAGGAGATATGATAGAGACATATAAGTATCTTACAGGGAGGAACAGGGTGCAGGAAAACACCATTTTTTAAGCGAAAAAGATGTTCCAGGACTAGAGAACATGGGATGAAGTTGGAGGGAGGACGATCCAGAGCAAACATGAGAAAGAATTTCTTCACAGAACGGGTGGTGGACAAGTGGAACACCCTGCCAGAGGAAGTGTTGGGGGCTGAAACAATCACGGGATTTAAGAATGCATGGGATAGACATAAAGGAATTCTGGAGGTCAGGGGTAAGGGGGCAACAGACTTCTAGGAAAACAAACTGAACTTACAAGCTCAAATGGGCAGACTGGGTGGGCCATAGGCCCTTATCTGCCGACACTGTCTATGTATCTATGTATCTATGTAAGGAAGAACAGTCAACCAGGAATTGGCCATTAAGCTCAGTTTGGGTAGTGAGCTCTGAGAAACAGAAACACCTTTGTGAACCACATTGAGAGGCAAATCCACTGGCCTCCAGTGAGAATCATAACTGAAGCGTAATACTGGCTTGACAGCTCAGCCAATCTTTCTGGGGGGAACAACCACAGTCTCTGTACTTTCAGCACTAACTTTGGAGCTTTCATCAGTCGTGAGGGGTGCCTCTGCGTGGATGGGAATGTCCAAACTGGGAGCACTGTCAGCTCCTTGCTCTGTAGGCTCTGTCTCCACAACACTTGGCTCATTCAGAGAAGGTTCTGGCACAATTAGACTTTGCAGCATTGAAGGGGGGCTGTCAACACTCTCACATTTTTCTTCAGGTTCTGGTGTGTCACCAGGGAGACTCAGACCATTAGCCCCTTCTTCGGGCAATTCACACAGTTCCACAAAACACAGAGAGTTCACAACCTCAGATGTGATGCTTTGCACTAGGGTTGTCAGAACCCTCTGAAGTTCTGGGTTCTAGTTCTAGTCTAGAACTTTTGAAAAAGTTCTAGGGTTCTAATCTTTTTTAGAACTTTTTAGAACTCGAACCCTATATTTTCATTGTGCTGCCAGTAATGAAGATAGTAATAAAATACATGTAAAGGAAAAACCAATATAAGGGGGGGAGAGAAATTATCATGTGTGACATTGAAAGGAATACAACTAGGTTTATCTATGGTTTCTTCTGTTTGCTAAAGCCAGCAACTTAATACCTAACAGGCCCACCCACCCACCCATATGTTAAAAGTTTTCCTGCTGCAGCTGCATCATAGTTCCTTAGTGAAAGAAAGAGGCACATTAGCCATTTATGTACTCAGTTATATATACTCATCGTCATGCATTATGAGAAAAAATAACTGATATTACCTAATCTCAGCTATTTGCTGCTTTCTGTTTTAAATGAGTAAATCAAAAGTTGCTATGTTTAAAATAAAGCTTTTATAACAAAGTCAAGCCAAGGTACTACAGCAGTAGCATGTGGAACTGTTGCAAAACATATTGGCCCAGATATTCAAACTGCGCCAGTCTGAGGCGCAAGCCCCTGCGCTGCTCAAAATAGTTGCGCAGGGGTGTGGCCGGGGTGATATTCAAAGGAGTTGCGCTGTTGAGCAACTCCTTTGAATATCACCCCCGAGCCACAGCACTTGCGCATGGCGCAGTGGAACTTGCGCTACCGCAAGTTGCCAGAGTTGAGCATTCAACTTGCGGTGGCGCAAGTACCATTGCGCCATGCGCAAATTTCCGATATTCAAAAGGTGACATGCAAATGGGGCCATAATTTATGCAAGGCGCAGGGGTCCATTTGCATCTCTTTATGGCCCCATTTGCATGCCATTTGCATGTAGGTCGCGATCCCGGACTTGCTCCCTGGCTACCCTGCCAGGCAGCGCCCGTCGAGACCGACACCTACAATGCAGCCCGATCGCGGGCATCACAGTTACTAGCCCCCACATCACCCATAGCCCGATCGCGGGCGGGAATCCCATACATATCGCCCCAGTGCCCGATCGGGCAGAACCTCACATAAACCCCACAGTGCCCGGTCGCGGCAGAACCTGCATAACCCCCCCATAATCTCCAGAGCACAGTCCAGATTTGTGAATCATTCACAAATCTGGACTGTCATGTACGGTATGGCTGCACGCCCATTGGCTGTAGCTCTGCACAATGGGCATGCAGCCCTACCGGACAGTCAGTTGGGGCGGCGGGGCGGCAGGCGGTGGGATGCTGTCGCCCGCCGCTGCGGGGGAGCGGGTGGAGGCTTGCGGTGGGTGGGGACACTAGACACCAGGGAGATGTTTGGGGGTTCTGCTGTGACATTCTGCCCACGATCGGGCTTTACGTCCACTGGACCACCAGGGAGTTATTCGGGTTGGGGAGGGTTACATTCTGCCGCGATCGGGCACTGGGGGTTTATGCAGGTTCTGCCGCGATCGGGCACTGGGGGTTTATGCAGGTTCTGCCGCGATCGGGCTGTGGGAGGTGTGGGGGACATGTACCTGTACTGCCCGCGATCGGGCTGGTGGGGGGGCACAGGGAGTGAGTTGGGGGCCAGCCAGGGGTGGCAGCTGCTGTGTTGCGCCCTGCAATGCAGCAGCTCACCTGTGGGTGGCCCTCAACTTAAGCCTTTTTTTTTTGGCTCAAGCTTGTGCGGGCGCAGGAGTTGGGGGTTGCGCATGCACAACTCTGCGCAACCCGACTGAATATCGGGTTGCGCAGGTTATGCATGGATCCTCCCCCTCCTGTTGAGCATGCATTCATTTGCATTGCTCTCTAGCGCAACCTGGTGCCAGTGGCGTAACTGCCTCCTGCTGAATATCGCAGAATGGCGCATTTTGGACTTGCGCATGGCGCAACCCTGTTGCGCATGACGCAACCCTTTTGAATATCTGGGCCATTATGTCATAACGTAGTCAGTCAAGACATTTGAATAAAAAAAATATGCCAGTCATTGTTGCTGACAAAAAATGCATGCAATTTTCTAAGATAATGCATACATATATCAACATTTTTGTTGGCAAATTGAAGTAATACATACAACTTTCTAAGATGATACATTTGTGCAGCTGATACTTCAATAAAATCTGTATTTCAGTCACATAAATAAAAAGTGGTTTCCTCACCACATACTAACTTAAGGAACATTTAATGTAGCTGCAGCAGTTGGCATGTGATGTTTAAGGGACAGCGTCTGTCAACCCCATTATGTATCAAATTATCACTACTTGTAAAGCAAAAACACTTTATGATAGGTCACATTCTGTGAAAACTGCTGATGCAGATTTTCTTTTATTTCTGATTCCTTTATTCTTTTTTTAAAGGGGACAGGACAATTGTGCTAGGTGGCAGCAGTTTGCAATGTATTTAATAATAAAAAAAAAATATATATATATATATTATGTGTACACAGTAGGTTCGGTCTGTCATCATTTTTTTCCTCACCATCCCCAGCCGATCACGAATCTGTAAATGAAAGGACTAAATTAACACCCACCTTTCACCCCATCACCCATTCCACTTTTCTTCCACCACCCTCATCTGTGCAGTAGCACCCATACCACCCTTACACCCATGTTAAAACCAACCCACAACCCTCACCCATGTACTAGCATCCATTTTTGGTTTATGGCTAACATTTCTGTAATTGAAAAAAATAATAAACAGCTACCAATTAGAACTCATTGTTTTGTCCTCTTTAAAATTGAAAAATAGACCGCCCCCGGTCCCAGCCCATACTGATGCACCACAAAGTCACAGAAGGTAAATCCAAAAATATATGTTTGCACTTTAACTATAAATAATATGATACAGAAAGGATTGACGTGACAGTGTCCCTTTTATGCCAAATTTGGGCCTGTTCCCACTAATGTTAAAATTGCCCTGTATATAAAACTTGTTGACTTTAGTTTAGACCCTGGCTACAAAGCAGTTTGCCATGAAATGGTGAAAGTTTTGGGGGGTATATAGTCCAAGGTAGTAGATCGAGAAAGGAGAGAGACAACCAAAGTCATCACAGTCTGTAAAAGTTTCCTTTTTGGTGCAGAGAGACTCTGTCCCACACAATATTTACCAGCCACCACCATCTGAGTTGTCATCACCATCAACATCCACAACATCAATCACTTCAGGATCAGTTTGTATACTCTTGTAGGGATACAAAAATCTTGACTTATTAACTTTAATAAAAGTTAACGTGTGTACATTTTCTGGCAGCAACCTATTTCTGGTGTCTGTCACAATATTGCCAGCTGTACTAAACATGCATTCTGAAGAGACACTTGTTGCAGGACAACCAATATATTTACAGGTTTCATCATACAGCTCTGTCCAAATTGACTTTTTTGATCTCCAGTATTCAAAGGGCATGCATCAATAGGAATAGGCAGTTCTTGCAGGTAACTGTCTACCATGATGGACAGAGACCCAGAAGAGGAATCAGCAGAAGCTGGTATGGCAGCAATTTGGGAAAGGTTTTGCCACAGATTTAGCTTGCTACTAAGGGTTGAAGAAGTGGCAGTTGTGGAACAACTACTGTTAATGTTTGGTGACTTTTCCAGTTCTGTATCCTTTGTGAAGATGAACCTGCATGTTGTGGTGATGACAACCTGAGGGTACTGTGCGTGTCTGTGTTTGACTCTGTGAGTGCTGCAGCTCATCTAGCAACAGACATTTGTACTACTCTATATCATCTGTTTTTGGAAGATGTATAGCCTTGAACCTGGGATCTAAGAGAGTTGCAAGGATGTAGTGTTTTGATTTCGCCATTGCAACTAATTTGTCATTGGTTTTGAAGTTCCGCTCATTCTCTTTAATAGATTCCCATGATACAGGCGACATGTTGTTCGCGCTTCAGATCTGTCTTTTTCTATTTGTAGATTTAGAACACTAAGATGATGTGAAATGAGCATTATGAGTGGGATAACCTGACTCACAGATGCACCTTCAGAAGACATGTCCCTTGTAGCTGTCTCAAAAGGAGCTAGGATGCAGCACACTGTCTCCATTAATTTCCACTGCAGCACAGGTAGCATAATGCCATCTCCAATAATGTAACTGGAGCAATACTCATGTACAGCTTGCTTTTGCTCCAAGAGGCGCTGCAGCATATAAAGCATTGAGTTCCAACGAGTGGAAACATTTTGAATCAGCTTTTGCTGGAGCAGCTTGTGTTTTTTTTGCAGTTCGGACAATGTCCGTATAGCCTTGGTTGAATGTGAAAAGTGAGTCACAATTTTTTTGCAAACAGCAATCATACCATCCACTTGTGTTTCATTGCTGAGAAATCCCGTGACAATTAAATGTAAACAATGTGCAAAGCAAGAAGCATGCAGAAATCCTCCATCCTGTACTGCTTTCAAGATGTTGGCTCCATTGTCACTTACTATGAAGCCACATTTTAGACCGTGAAAATAAACCCATTCGTCAAGGAGGTCATTTAGTTCCTGCAAGATGTTTGCAGCAGTATGACTTGCCCAAACTTCTTTATATGCAGCAGCGCCATCTTTGGGGTGTCTTTGTTTTGAAGAAGCACAAGAAAACATGACCCAATGAGCGGTAAGGACATGTAATCTATGTTTTGAGTGCTGGTCCACATATCTGTTGTGACATGAATAACCCCACCTCCGTAGTTTTAAGTGCAAGCATCACTGTCGCTTTTAAAGCCTGATAAATGTTTGGTATTTCAACATAGGAAAAGTACCTGATGAGGAACATTGTAACGAGGTTCTGCTAATGTCCTGAGCTCCCTAAAATCCTCATGACATACCAAAGAGTATGGGAGAAGGGCTCCGGCTAACAGTTCACCAATTCTGTGATTAAGATGAAGGGTCTTTGGATGATTTCTAGTAAAGGTATTCTTCCTTTCAAATGCCTGAGACAGTGTTAGCTGTTTACAACATGTCCCTGCTAGTTTATTATACACCGTGCTTCGATGGGCAGATGGACGCAGAGATGGTGGACTAGGACTTATACATTCAGTGCCATCACTGGATGTGCAACTTGTACTAATGCTGCTGGCATTGGTGGTAACAGTGATCCTAGAGCTGGCAGTGGTTCTGCCCGCATCAAATTCAGACAATTCAGTATCCATTTCAGATTCCTGACCCTTCTCACGTGAGGTGTGGAAGATGGAGGACATGGGTTTTGGATGATCAAGCAAAATTGAATGCTTTTTCAGATGGTGTTTACGAGCTGTAGTGCCAAGGCATGACACAACTTTACCACGGCTTACACTCTGTTTACACACGGAACAAATTGCTCTGCATGGATCAGTTTTACTGACAGAGAAATAATTCCACACCTCAGATGTGACAGATTTTGTTCGAGTGCTAGGAAGACAGCTAAAGACTGTTTAAGTCTTTTCACCTGTCCTAATAGAACCCGGGACATGCTCCTTGGTGCTAGAAGAGTGGGCAGAAGACTCTGATGGATTTTCATTGCTGGCCAACACAGAAGTGGTGGATTCAATGGATATGTCCTTTTCATTGCCAGCAGTGCAGGATGTATTTGCAAGTGCACTGTCTGATTCATTGTCAGCAGACTTGCTCATTTCACTTTGTTGAGGAAGTAATATATGTCGCGAGACACAACAGTGTCGGACTGAGACAAAGAGCTACTGTCTGAGTCAGAGAGGGACTCACTGTCACTTGCATTATTGCTGCTAGTCACAGGGATCTTAACAGCATGAATGGCATACCTTATGGTGCCTCTCTGTGTGACCCCAGCAGCTGTACAGGTTTTCTTAAAAGGTCCCCCTTTACCACACTTCACTGTTGCTCTTTTGCTGTTTCTTGAATTTTTATCACATGAAACATTTTGGTTATTTCTGCTAGCACCAGGATTACCACTACCACCAACACCTACTCCAACACCATCACCAGATGCTTCATCTATGTTGGTGTCAGCCATAACAGTACCAGTATACTGCGGTGAACACACCCACACCCAAACAATTCCTGTGTAAGAAAGCAATGTGATCTGTGATCGCTGGCTACAACTCCAAAATTTTATTTTGGTTGTGTGACACTGTGATGCAGTAGATTGAAAGTAATTAAAGAATATGACGGTTTGCAACTAAAGGATCCCAGGTTCAAGGCTTACAGAATGATTGGGCTGCTGGGCATAGGCATACACATAGCAGTCAAGGGGCGCACAGCAGCAGGGTGATGGGCTGACCACAGGAGATGGAGTCTCATACGCAACTCATTAAATGAGAATTATATTTCTACGCTTCTGTCATGTAAGGTTAATGCCACCACACAACTGGCCACTGGGCTTCTCTCTGTAACACACACATGGTAGGGTACAGTGCAGTCAAGGGGCACACAGCAGCAGGGTGATGGGCTGACCACAGGAGACGGAGTCACATACACAACCCAGGGAATGAGAATTATATTTCTACGCTTCTGTCATGTAAGGTTAATGCCACCACACAACTGGCCACTGGGCTTCTCTCTGTAACACACACTGGGTAGGGTACAGTGCAGTCAAGGGGCACACAGCAGCAGGGTGATGGGCTGACCACAGGAGACGGAGTCACATACACAACCAGGGAATGAGAATTATATTTCTACGCTTCTGTCATGTAAGGTTAATGCCACCACACAACTGGCCACTGGGCTTTTCTCTGTAACACACACTGGGTAGGGTACAGTGCAGTCAAGAGGCACACAGCAGCAGGGTGATGGGCTGACCACAGGAGACGGAGTCACATACACAACCCAGGGAATGAGAATTACATTTCTACATTTCTGTCATGTAAGGTTAATGCCACCACACAACTGGCCACTGGGCTTCTCTCTGTAACACACACTGGGTAGGGTACAGTGCAGTCAAGGGGCACACAGCAGCAGGGTGATGGGCTGACCACAGGAGACGGAGTCACATACACAACCCAGGGAATGAGAATTATATTTCTACGCTTCTGTCATGTAAGGTTAATGCCAACACACAACTGGTCACTGGGCTTCTCTCTGTAACACACACTGGGTAGGGTACAGTGCAGTCAAGGGGCACACAGCAGAAGGGTGATGGGCTGACCACAGGACACGGAGTCACATACACAACCCAGGGAATGAGAATTATATTTCTACGCTTCTGTCATGTAAGGTTAATGCCACCACACAACTGGCCACTGGGCTTCTATCTGTGACACACACTGGGTAGGGTACAGTGCAGTCAAGGGGCACACAGCAGCAGGGTGATGGGCTGACCACAGGAGACGGAGTCACATACACAACCCAGGGAATGAGAATTATATTTCTACATTTCTGTCATGTAAGGTTAATGCCACCACACAACTGGCCACTGGGCTTCTCTCTGTAACACACACTGGGTAGGGTACAGTGCAGTCAAGGGGCACACAGCAGCAGGGTGATGGGCTGACCACAGGAGGAGTCACATACACAACCAGGGAATGAGAATTATATTTCTACGCTTCTGTCATGTAAGGTTAATGCCACCACACAACTGGCCACTGGGCTCCTCTCTGTGACACACACTGGGTAGGGTACAGATTTATTTGCCTTTTTGTTGCCCCCCTTGTTATATGCTTGTTGCTGGCAGCTGCTGAGTGTGCACCACTGTGCAGTGCTGCAGTTTCAATCACAATCACATTTCACAAAGGTTCTTTTTTTTATTCTCTCTCCTGAGTCCTGATATTGATTGATCTCGGTCTCGATCCCTATTCCTTCCCAATTCTTGATTAATCCCTCCACCTGAACCTCCCCTAGTCTCACACCGACCGTTAATTTATTGAGCCTTTTTTTCAGCCTTTCTCTCGTTCTCGGTCTCTCAGGCCTGCTTAGCCCTTTTTCACAGGAAAATGGATGATGGAATTTTTTAAATAATTCAATAGCACTGCAGCAACTAGCAAGTGCTGCAGTCCGATTGTGGTCACATCGACCTGGGCCCTGGCCTAGTAAGTAGTATCGGGCAAGAATGCTGGCTGTGGTAGTAGCGGTACGCTACAGTTAAGTAGGCTGCTGCTGCTGCCTCCTGAAATCCTCAGCAAATGGCGCTCTGTCTCGGCTTGCATCTGCCTAAATAAATAGTACCCCCACAGATCCCATGGCTCGCGCAGCTTGCTTGACCCCCACCTGACCACATAGTATTGGTCAGGTAGTGAGGAGGATGACTTCACTTGAACGTATGTACGTAAGTACGTTACGCAAGCACAAACTGAGACAACTCGCGGTGGATCTGGCAAGACTGGCAATGGCAACCCCAACAACACTGCTGCTGCTGCACCCCCCCACCACATCGGGGCTGCCACTTGCCTGCTGCTGCTGGGACATGCCTCCTCCAGTCCCCACACATACCCCTACCCCCCCCCCACATCGGGGCTGCCTGCTGGGACGTGCCTCCTCCGCCCTCCTCTCCACACACACAAGTCATCAGCTGGGACTCAGATTCGAACCCTTTTGCGAACCTTTTAGTGTTCGAGTTCTAAGTTAGAACTTGAACACCAGGGTTCGAGGAGGGTTTGAATCTTTGACGAACTAGTTCTGACAACACTAGTTTGCTCCATAGGCATTGAAACAGTTTGATGACCCACCCCTTTGTTAATATGGATCAGCTCTGGGTGCCTTCTGAGTAATGAGGAGGCCAGAGTCCCTAATCTCTTTGTCCCAGCTATGGGCTGCCCCGCCTGTCTCCTATATATGGATAAGGAACTAAGCTTTCCCCATTATTAGGGCTCAGGTTACCCTAGAACACTGAGAGAAGAATGCACTAAGGCTCTGCCAGGGCTCTAGTAAATAGCTTCTTACAACTAAACAACTGGAATTTTAGCATGAAAACTTCCCTCCTCACCAGTAATACTTTGAGCTGGCTTTACCTAGCATTTCTTTGATTACTGGATGAGAAAGAGTGCCCAAGTCTCTTTATTTGGAGCACAGACTGCTCAGAATAAGTTAGACCAGCAGAGATTCTTCCAAGAAAGGAGCTCACAGACACCTTTAATCTTGGTCCAACAATGATTTGGTTTGAACCCTCCTAGCTTCTACCTTCTTGATTTTCACTTCTCTTTCTCTCTCTCTTTCTCTCTCTCTCTCTCTCTCTCTATATATATATATATATATATATATATATATATATATATATATATACAATCGGACAAGGTAAGCAGCTTTCCTCCACCCTTGGGGGGAGGGTTACAATGGAAGCAATTTAACAATTATAGACAATAATTACATAGTACAACAATACAATTGCTAAACAAACAATCCTTCCCCTAGCTGGAGTAGATCTAGCTATGACTAATTAATAAAGGAATTGCTGGTCAACAAGCCTACTCACCCCTGGAGTTCAACAAGGATTTCTGTACCCTGGGGAATGCACAACCACAAAGGAGTGATAAGGCCTCTTCAGCTGGAGCCTGCTGCATAAAAGGTTCACTGGGTCTGTTTCCCGGCCAAACAGACTGACCCGCCGCACTGGGGGACCCGACTAGATGGTAAATTTCTGCAGAAAACCAACCGAGGCTGCTGCTGGAGATTTTCTGGAGGGGAACTAAGTTGAAGGGACCCAGGGGATTCGCTTCAACCTCCTGTAACCCCCCTACAAATGGGGGTTCCCGAAAAGTCTTCCTCAAGCTTACCTAAATGCTCACTGCCAGGCTGGTGTCCTGCATTTTAGCAGTTTAAATGTGATTGCCAGAGCGTGTCTGTATAGCATTAGTGTACTGTCTCTTTAAGAGCTGCCCGGATTGCAGTCATAAGTAATCTGAGAGGGAGCTCTGTTGAAAGATGTAACTTAAAGCTACCAACTTTCCGAGGCCTAAAACTGGGACAGTCCATCCTGACCATGACCCCCCCACTGTGTCACCCCCACGGGCAACGCCACACACAATCAGTTACATTTTGCTGCTTGCTCTGGCCATGCTGCCCCACAGTAACATCAGTAGCAAACAGCCAGATTAAAACAATACATCATTCTGCTGCATCAAGTTCCAAATCATGATGTATAGAAAGTTCTTTAGAAGCAAACCTGCGTTAAATTGTGATCAGACATTCGAGCTGCATGTATTGCTCCTCCTGACAGTCCCATCCAACCCATTTATACTCACCTCATTTGCTGAGCAAACTTCATTTCAGTGACTCCCACCACCACACCAGGTTGTTTTCACTCACTTCCCTGCAGCTGATCAGGTTCGGGTACCTTAGTTCACAGCTGCCGGTCTCCTCTCTGTCTGGAGTCCCTCTCAGCTACTGGCAGGCAGATGTCCACATGCGCTTGTTTGCACTACTACCCAGTCTAATCTAACAGGAAGGAACATGCTTTACTGTCTTCACACTGACATGCTTGCAGTGCAACACAGGCGCATGGGCTGAAGTTGCAAACTGCTGTCCAGCCCGAGTAGCACCACAGTGGTGCTGAAATAACTGTCACTCACGGATTAGCAGTCAGCAAGGAAAAAAGGGACAAAACTGGGACATATAAGCAAAAACCAGGACAAAAGTGACATTTTGCAAAACTTGTGGGGACACTAGGACATGCTGCCTAAAATAGGGACTGTCCTGGGAAAATAGGGACTGTTGGTAGCTTTAATGTAACTATTCGCTGAAAATCATTTTACAGTGATAATGATAATGATAATGTAGTTTGTCTAACCTGCCTTCTTTGCAGCAAGGACTGCTTTGTTTATCTCTACTATCTTGGTCCTGGACTGCCGAATTAGACCAATCAGTACTGGTGGGACCTAAAATGGAGCTGGACTACAGGAGCTGTCTGGAGTCAAAACCTGTAGGAATTGTAGTTTGGGGCTTTTGGCGCCTTTTTGCACCTGAAGGGGGAGCCTTTGTTGTGACTGACAGACAGATCAGCCAATCGAACCTTTTGGATTCTGGGGAAAGTCCCAGGCTTGCTGCAGTTGAGTCAGATCTAAGTTGGGAGCTGAAGAAGCAACAGCTTAAAACAGTCAAGCAGCCGTTTGAGTAGTTTCACATGGGAGAACTGTGGAAAGGCCTGAATTGTGGCCTGCATGTCTGCCTGTTGCCCCTGAGAGGGAGAGAAGAGAATTATTTCGGACTAAATCCAAGTTTGTGAGAATGAAGTAAAACACTGATTTTTTTACCAGGCTCATACCTGAAGAAGACCGAAGATTTTGCTAAATGTGATCGGCCTGTCAGGATTTCCAGCTGCTTTTGAATCCCCGGTTCATGCAGAGACTTTGCGATCATGATTGGAGAGTGGTTTGCCTGGTACAGTAGAATTTTCTTACATGTAAATTTGCTGTGTATTGAAAGTAGGTCATGATTTGGTTCCCCACTGTGTGAACTGTGTTCTGCTTGCTGGTACTGTAGAATCCTTTACATGTAAATGTGCTGTGTGTTGAAAGTGGGTCGTGATTTGGTTCCCCACTGTGTGAACTGCGTTCTGCTTGCTGGAAGCTGTATCCGGCCCACAATGGACTGTATCCGAATTTGTCTCCATTGTGCCTGGGCCATGCTACGCTGGCCCTACCAGACTACCCCACTGCACAGAGAAAGCCACCAATGAGAGACCTGCCTGGGGATCAGCGCCCTGCTCCACGCTTGAACAGGAACGACGCCTCAGTGAATCATGTGGGCCCTGATTCTCCTGGCACTCCAGATCAACCATGTGCTGTCTCTATTTTTGTCCTGCCTGTGTCCAGTCTTGGGTATCGTGGGTATATATCAGGGTAATTCCCTGCAACAACAGCCTAATCTAAAAGTGTGTCATCTGATTGTTTTGGCATTTTCTTTTCATGAAATGAGCCGTTCGGCTCCAGATTACAAATAGTGTGTGTTGTGCATGTTGTTTTCTTCCATCACAGGGCCCCAACCAGCTGCAACGTTCCTGGCTAGCCCACCATTCTCCATTTTGGTACCCAGGGTGTGTGACTGTGTAGGGACCCTGAAGTGCATGCATAACTGTTTGATTGATACAGCCTTTAAGCAAATTAACCTGATTACGCCCCTCCTTTATTCAAGTCCCTTAAATAAATCAGCTCTTACTCTTTTTTGCATTTACCCTGACTATGATTCCAGTTTGTGCAAGAGTACTGTACTGCTGTTATTTGCTGTGCATAACCTTGTTTTACAGGGGGGTCCCCATGGCCAAGCCAGAGGAAAGCCCTGGTGGTAAGTGAAAACAGTGTGCGTACTTGTGTGGTGTATCAGGGGTATTGTGAAAGTGATTACTGTGCATTGTTCCGGCCACTAGTAAGGAAAGAGAGGGTTACAGTGTCCCGGAGGGCAGTGCCCAGGTTAGCTTGACCACTACCAACCCTGACCTCTGGGTGGAGGCACCCATTTCAGAACTCAGGCCCCTTAACCTGCTACTAGCCAAGTCGGATGGGGTAGTAGCCCTTAGGATAGCGCCACCCAGGGGTTACATCTGGGAGGCTCACTGCTGGGATTTTGTGCCTTCTAGTGGCCAAAAATTATGAATTATTGTTAAAGATTAATGGCTACCCCAGTAGAAATGGCTGTACACCAGTTGGTGGGGTGGTGTACTGGGCAGGAAATCGACCCCCACAATGCCCTGCTTATATTGGATATTCCCCTGAGCATTGGTAAAGACACAGTAGAAGGAGTACTTTCCAAAGTTGAATGTTTAACAAACGCTGTGGTGGTGGGGCGACAGGCTGATTTGACCTCCCAAACTTTCATGGCCTTAGTAGAGTGCAGTGATCCAGTGGACAGTTCCAAAGTGCCACGGACTATTGCCTCAGAAGGGGCCCCAGCCACCTGGACAGTGATAACTAAAGACAGCAAAGCCCCTGCAGGGGATGAACCCCCACCGCTATGTGAGACTTTTGAGGGAAAGTTGGCTAAGTTATTGCTGGAGGAGGGAAAGACTGTAGAGTATTTTAAGAGACTATTCTTGTTGCCTGGGGGTGATCCTTCTCCCACACTTCCGCCCACCCCAGTACCAGGTCCTGCTCCAGCTCCTGTGTCGGCACACCCGCCCATGCCTGCAGTTAGTCACGACACAAGTTGAAGATGTTCTCAGGCACCCTCCTCACCCCACAGGGGGAGGATGACTGGGAGACCTGGATAGACTATGTTGCCCCTCTAGTACTTGAATGGCAGTGCTCATAAGCAGAGAAATGAAAGAGGCTGAGTGAGAGCCTCCAAGGTCCTGCCTTGGCTACCATCCGTGCCAAGCAGGCCAATAACCCCGGAGCAACTGCACAGGGCTATCTTGATGCATTAGAGAATGTGTATGGGAGCCCAGATTCAGATGAGGCTCTGTGGTGGAGAGTAAGAAATCCTCAGCAGTACCCAGGGGAGCCATTGTCTGTGTATGTACCTTGGCTTGAAAAGCTGCTGCAAGAGTGCCTCAGAAACAGTAGCTTGCCGTCAAATGAATTAGATCGAACTAGACTGGACTGGATCCTTAAGTCTGCTCCGTTTTCAGAATTGTTACTGCATCAGTTGCGCCTTGCCACCCGACTGGAATTGCCCCCCCTCCTATGATGAGCTAATGAAAGAAATTCGGGGGGTTGAACAAAGGCAACCCCGTGGGGGAATTGCACCCATATCTGCTGCTGCTGCGCAAGTGACCAAGAGTGATCAGCCAAGTAAGGCTCTGGGCAAAAGTCGGCACTTAACAAGCACTCTGAGAATGCAAAGGACTTCCCGCCCTGGGCCCAGCATTGGAAAGACGAGCTACTAAAGGAAGTCTGAGAGTTGAAGACAGGTGCCTCTGCAAGGATTTCCCCCATGGAACAAGATTCTGGTCCCTTTCAGGACATGACTGCCATAGGGGTGGGGGTGCACCCTGCACCCTCAGGCATCCACTACCGAGGGTGGCTCCAAAGCTGAGATCACCGGATGGACTGCCATTCTAAAGGAACTGTTAAGACACATTGCACCACTCTCACCACTGCCAGCAGATACTAGACCCCAACCTCTTACTACTGCTTCAGTTCATCATACGATGTTCTCTCCCAAGATGACCCAGGAGTCTATCATTTGTCACAACTGTGGAAAGGATGGCCATATGAAAAGAGAATGTCGGTCTCAGAAGGACTTAAAAAGAGTAGTAAACAGACTCCAAGGGGAGCTCCGAAAAACAAATCAGTGGACAAGGGGTGCACGAAATGATCGCAGTGAAGGCTTCGGACATCCTAACTCAAGCCTCTTTGTGGCTAAATCGTCAGTCCAGGCCCCTGCTGCTGTCCCTCCCAACTGGTCTGAAATAGTGGGCCCTTCAATGGAGACTACTGTGGCTGTGAATGGTATTCCTACTCGGGCTGTGCTTGACAGTGGGTCGCAAGTGACCATTGTATTTCAGGACTGGTATGACAAATACTTACCTGACATGCCATTACAATCCCTGGAAGGCCTACATGTGTGGGGGCTGAGCGACAAGTCTTATCCCTACTTAAGATATGTCTGCCTTCAGTTGTCTTTTCCTTCAGCTGTAACTGGTGTGGAGGAGCAATTAGAGACACTGGCCATGGTGTGTCCCCCCACCGGACTGTATGATGTGGTTCCCCTGTTAATTGGAACAAACACCCACATGTTTGGGAGGCTAGCACAACTCTGTCATGAGAAACAAGGGTGATGGACTGGAAGGGCTCTAAGAATTCCGGCTCTGATCAAGAGGGCCTATGACTTGCAACAGAAACCAGAAAAAGTAGACCAGGATGAACCGGTGGGGATCATGTGGAAGAAGAATCCTGATTCAGTGGTACTGGAACCTAATGCCCAGTGTACCATTCAAGGGGAGGGCAGCCTCTGGAAAGATGTCAAGAACAAAATACTGATGTTGGATGCGCCAGGCGATGGAAAATTTCCAGAAGGATTATTGGTCAAGACCAGCATCTTGACTGCTCATGCCCATCCCTCCACACGATGAGTGATGGTCTAGATTCACAATGTGTCAGATCGGGAGATCCAGGTGAACAGAGGGTGCACCCTAGCTATGGTACACTACCCCAACACTGCAGTGTTGCCCAGCAACAAGCACCCTGGCAAGAAGGAGAGAGTGGACCCCAGACTTGTTTGACTTTGGTGACTTCCTATTGCCAGCTAAATGGAAGGCTAGAATTAGCAAGGGACTTGCCCAGAGAGACCAAGTGTTTTTGTTGAAGGAATGGGATGTGGGATGTGTCCAGGGTGCGGAGCATCACATACGCCTACATGATGAACGACCATTTTGAGAGAGGTCCCAACGCCTAGCCCCAGCAGACACAGATGATGTGAGAAGACACCTGAAGGAAATGTTCGCTGCTGGCATGATACAAGAATCCAGGAGCCCATATGCCTCTCCCATTGTGGTTGTGCATAAGAAGAATGGGTCTGTGAGGATGTGTGTTGATTATCTAACCATGAATCGTCGGAACATCCCAGACATAATACACTATGCCTCGTATACAAGATGCCCTGGACTGCTTGAATGGGAGCAAATGATTCTCAATGTTGGATCTTTGCAGCAGATACTACCAGATCCCGATGGCCCCAGAAGACTGTGAGAAAACAGCCTTCATCTGTCCATTGGGGTTCTACGAATTTCTGAGGATGCCACAGGGGATATCGGGCGCCCCGGCCACCTTTCAGTGATTGATAGAACGTGCGAGGGAGATAAGAATTTTCTGGAATTCCTGGTGTACTTGGACAATGTCATTGTGTTTGGGAGCACCTTAGAGGAGAATGAGAACCGACTGTTTAAAGTCCAAGGGCGACTGCAAGACTTCAGACTCAAGCTGTCTATTGACAAGTGCCAGTTTTTCGAAATCTCCATGAAGTATGTGGGGCACATAGTATCTACAAAAAGGATAGAGACTGATCCCAGTAAGGTTGAAGCACTGACCACTTGGCCCCAGCCACATAATCTGAAAGAACTACAACGTTTCCTGGGGTTCTATGGCTACTACCGCAGGTTCATAAAAGACTATTCCAAGGTGATTTGCCCACTCTTGAACCTTACCCAGGGTTACCCTCCTACCAATCTTAAATACAAAAAAGGGGTGATAAAGAACCAGAAAAAGTATACTTCCACCCAAATGAACTTTTCAGGCCCTGCTGAATGCCCAATTGTGAAGCAGCCTTCCATGAGCTCATATACCAGCTCACCCACACCCCCATCCTCGCCTATGCTTACCCCACCAAACCCTATGTGCTGCATATGGACACTAGTCTGCAGGGTCTAGGAGCGGTGCTGTATCAAGACCATGAGGATGGCCTGAGACCAGTAGCTTTTGCCAGTAGGAGCTTGAGACCCCATCTGAACGAAACTACCCTATGCATAAGTTGGAGTTTCTTGCTCTAAAATGGGCCATCGTTGACCAGTTTCATGAATACCTCTATGGGGCAAAGACATTGGTAAAGACTGACAATAACCTGTTGACCTAACTACAGACTTCAGCTAAGTTAGACGCCACTGGGCACCGGTGGCTTCCTGCATTATCAACCTATGATTATGCTATCGAATATAGACCGGGCCAGAACCATATTGATGCTGACGCCGATCACGAAGGCCCACTTCCAAAAGTGATTGGGTCAGGCTGTCTGAACCTGACATTCGAGCATTGTACCAAAAGTTTGATAGAGATGAACAGATGTCTGTGGGCACAGTGGACTGTTTAGTAGATTGCTTGGGCCCTTCTGACACCTGCATACCAGCTGCTTATTGCCACTTCTCTGCTCTAGATATTGGTGCACTACCTCAGTTTGACAATGACAGCATTTAGTGGGCTCAATCCCAAGATCCTATGATTCAGCCAGCACTTGATGCCCTGTATGCGGGGAAAGACGTTTCTAAGTTACGCTCCACTGACCTGTGAACTGCTTTATTGTTTAAAGAAGGCCCCCGATTGAAGTTGCTCAATCAGTTGTTGTATAGAAAGACAGTAGATTGTAGTGGCAAAATAGATAAGCAACAATTGCTCCTGCCCATGGCCTTTAAAGATTTGGTACTGAGGTCCCTCCACAATCACGTGGGGCACCTCGGTATTGACAGAACCCTTGACCTGGTATGATCTCGCTTCTACTGGCCCAAAATGGGGGCAGATGTTGAACACCATGTAAAGACTTGTAGTCACTGCCTGCAAAGAAAAGCCCTGCCTCAGAGGGCTGCCCCCATTGTTAATATTACTACCAGCACCCCCATGGAACTAGTCTGCATAGACTTCTTGTGTTTAGAACCTGATCAGCGGAACATTGGCAATGTGTTGGTTACGGATCATTTCACAAGGTATGCACAAGTTTTCCCCACCAAAGATCAAAAGGCATCTACCGTGGCCAAGGTGCTAGTGGAAAATTTCTTTGTTCACTATGGTGCCCCAGCGGATTCATTCTGATCAAGGCAGAGACTTTGAGAGTCGGCTAATCAAAGAAATGCTCTATGGGGTGCAAAGTCAAGAACCACCCTTATCACCTGCAGGGGACCTCAACCAGAACGCTTTAACTGCACCTTGCTAGACATGCTAGGCACCCTCCACCCAAAAGACAAGCATAAATGGAGCCAGCAGATTAGCACCTAGGTACACATATACAATTGCACGAAAAATGATGCTAACGGGTTCTCTCCCTACCACCTCATGTTCGGAAGAGAGACCCGGCTATCTGTTGATGTCTGTTTTAGGGTCTCTCCAGATGGGGTCCAAGCTGAAAACTACTTGCAATATGTACAAAAACTGAAAGCTCAATTGAACCATGCCTATCAACGTACCCAGACAATGGCCGCCAAGAGAAATATAGCCAATAAAGAGAGGCATGATAAAAAAGTAAAGGCTCAAGAGCTTTGACCTGTAGACCGCGTGTTGTTACGCAATTTGGGACTGCATGGTAAACACAAAATTGCTGATTGGTGGCACCATCTTCCCCATGTAGTAGTTGGAAAGTTGGATGATTTACCTGTGTACAAGGTGCACCCAGAGAACAACTCCAAAGCTGTCAAGACCATGCACCGCAACCACTTACTACCTATTGGCCAAGTCATAATTGAGGCTGAACAATCAAAGACTGATTCCCCTGGGCCAGTGACTCGTGCCGCTCCAAGGAAAAGACAGAGTCAACCTACCCCAGTGGATACAGATTTAAGGTCCCCCCCACAGCAGGTCCAGACTGATAGTGATTGTCAGTCAGATTCTGATGATAGTGAGTGTGACAATGCCTATTACCCCTCCTATGAATTAAGTCAGTTGTTTCGAGGAAATCCTATGACTAATTGCGGGGATGAAGCTGGGCCTTCTGGACTGTCTAACCCCACAGCTTTGTCCTTGGAGCCAATGCTCCCAGAAAGTGAAGTGCAAAGTATCACGTCTGAAGATGCTGATTCCCTGTGTATTGTGGAACTGTATGATTTGCTTGAAGGAGGTGTTGATGGTTTGAATCTTTCTGGTGACATACCGGAACTTGAAAAACTCTATGAGAGTGCTGACAACCCCCCTTCCATGCCTCAAAGTTTGATTGTGCCTGAGCCTTTGTAAAATGAGTCAAGTGTTATAGAAACAGAGCCTGCAGAGCAAGGAGCCGACAGTGCCCCAAGTTTGGATGTTCCCCTCCAGGCAGAGGCAACCCTCACAAATGATGAAAGCCCCAAGACTGTTTCTGAAAGTACAGAGACTGTGGTTGTTACCCCCAGAAAGACTGGCTGAGCTGTCAAGCCAGTATTGCATTTCAGCTATGATTCTCCGGGGAGGCCTGTGGACTTGCCTCTCCATGTAGTTCACAAAGGTGTTTATGTTTCACCAAGCTCACTGCCCAAATTGAGCTTGATGGCCCATTCCAGGTTACTTGTTCTGCCCTCTCACCATGGTGCCCCTGCCCCATGTTAGCTGATAGGGAAGGGCCCCCTCTTGCACTGTTCAAGGTACAAGAAGTTATTACTTGATTTAGTATAGTAATGTTCAACTGACTTGTGTGAAATATGCCTAATGTTTATTTATTTATTTATTTATTGAGGATTCGGAATAATACCTTTGAGTCAAAGACTCTTTTTCAAAGGTTCCACGTCAGTATAGATTACATACAGTAGGAGGACAGAACAGTGCAAATACAGAAACAGTAGCACAAGCAAGTAAGACTACAGTTACAATAGTGCAATAAAGCGACTAGCATGTTCGATATAGGTTTTTAACTTGGAGCAAGCCATAAGTCCGGGGAACATATGGGAACTCCTGCATTGGGCTAACAAAGAGGGGTTCTGGAGTGATGTGGGGGACATCCGTCCAGAGGCCGTGGTCATTTGATATAGGGTGGAGGATAGGTACAGTTGCAGTCACAGAGACTCGTGGACAGTAGGTGGTTCCTAAGGTGGGTTTTGTAGGGGCCTAGACTATTCAAGTTTGTGAGGGTGTTTGGTAGTCTATTTACCCAGGCTGGGACTCGATAGCTGAAGGACCTTTGGAATTGGGAGGTGCAGCATCGGGGAACCACGAGGAGTTGCCTGCTAGAACTACGGGTGTGCTGCTGTGTCATGGTTCGTTGTATTAGGGGGGAGAGTCCAGCAGGGGCGAGGCCGAGTGAAATCTTTTTGGCCATGAGGCAAGTGTGAAACCTAATGCGGTTATCAAGGTTAAGCCAACTAGTGGCATTGTAAAGGGAACATGTGTGGGTTCGACGATCGCAGCCAAGGGTGAGGTGGCAGGCTTTATTGAGGGAGAGCCGTAGTCTGGATAAGGCTAAGGAGCTGGCAGTGCTATAGATAAGAATGCCATAATCAAGGAGGGAGAGGACCGAGGAGGATACTGCAAGGCAGAGAGCATCAGGAGCGAGACAGTGTTTAAACCTGTAAAGGATGCCCAGCCAGATGTTGAGGGCTGTAGATAGTAGGTAAGTGTGGAGATGGAAATTGAGGGCTGGGTCAAGAGTGACCCCCAGGTAGTTGAAGGAGTCCACTTGCTCAAGGGGGGCCTGGTTGGTTGTTAGAAGTGGAGGACAGCTGTCCTTCTTGGAGCTGAGTGGGTAAACATAGAAACATAGAAACATAGAATTTGACGGCAGATAAGGACCGCTTGGCCCACCCAGTCTGCCCATTTCCCTGCCTACTGGATAAGCTGTAGATCCTAGTTAACCAGCAGCCTACTTTACTACCCCATCCCTAGAATTGCCTTATGACTGTCCATGCATGCTTGAATTCCACCACTGTTTTTGACTCCACGACCTCCTCGGAAGGCTGCTCCATGCATCCACAACCCCTCTGTGAAAATACTTCTGTAACCCCCTGCAAATGGGGGTTCCCAAAAGACTTCCAGGAGCTTGCTTGAATGCTCCAAGCCTGAATGGTGTTTGGCGTTTAAGACATTTATCAGTGAGTGTTTTTAGAACCTCTGGTACTGTCTCTTTAAGAGCTGTCTGCTTGCAGACATAATTAGTTTGTATGAGGGGACTGTGTGCTTCTCTGTTCGAGTACCACTCGAGCTGCTGCCAATTCACTCCATTTTTGCAGTCACTAGGAGTGCAAAGGAACCTATCTGAAAGATGTAACTGTTTGCCAGAAATCATTTACAGTAATAATGAAATTACAGTTTGTCTAACTTTCTTTGTAGTCAGAACTGTGTCTGCCTAGTTCTCATCTGTTGGTCTTGAACTGGACCATCTGTGGGGTGTTAGCCTCTAAATTGAAAGCCTGGACTAACTAACTGACCATAATCTGCCATGAGATGTATGGGCAGTGACCGGAATGTAGCTTGACTGCCCAACCAAGGCAGTCTATTGTGAGTGACAGCCAACCAGTCAAGAACTGGGAGGAACTCAAAGGAAGTGCCCGGTTTTGTCTGTTGGAGTTCAGTTTAGCTCTGGCAGTGAAGGGAAAGAAACCTGTGCTCCTTCAGTGCACAGTTTCAGTCAAAAAACGTGTTAAGGCCCAGAGTTCCGGTCTGCAGCTTGTGTAACTGCTTGTTAGGACTGAATCTGCCCTGTGAAAAGAATCAAAGAATCTCTGAAGAGTAGAAACCAGGCTCACCCTGTAGAAGACTGGAGAAATTGTTGGGTTGCACTCGGTCTGTCGGAACTGAATCTGCTGTGTGTTCTCCGGTATTGTGCAGTGATTGCGATCGGGATGGAGAAGCAGCCTGCCTGATATAGTACTTTCTTTTTTACCATATAAATGTGTGAAGAGTCTCGTGGAGCTCAAGAGTAGCCCTGCTGACGTTGAAGGACCCTATCTTGTTTGGAGGTCGTGAGTACTAATTCAGGGTCGACCCTGTTGAATTGCCACATTAAATCCAAATGGAATCACTGTACTGCTGACTGTTTAAACTAATTTTTCTTTTCACTGTGTGAAAGGGCCCTACCAGCTGCCACGCTTTGGACTAGCCACTAGGGCTTGGGTACCCAGGACAGTAACTGGTAGGGATAGGCCTGTGCACAGAGCCATAGGTAGATAGTAAAGTGATAAGCTAATTAACCTGATTTCCCCTGTCCTTGTTATATCCCCTAAATAAATCAGAGCTGCTTGTTTCAGCAAAGTTATACTGCCTGAGGTATTTGTCTATGTTAAAGTACTGTACTGTGATTGTTGCACTGTATCTTATTTCACAGGAGGTCCCAGTGCCGGAACTAGTCCTGGGGAAAAGTGTATACGGTGAAGGTAATTCTGATATATGTGTGGGCCACTGTGGGAAGAAAGGGGTTGCAGTGTCCCAGAGGGCTGTGACCAAGTAAGTTTAACTATTGCAAACCCTGACCTCTGGGTGAGGCACCCGCCATTGGATCCAGGCCCTCAACCTGTTAGTGGCAAATCAGGCAGGGGTAGTAGCCCCTGGGATAGCGCCATCTAGGGGTTACACTTCCTTATATTACCTCTGAGCCCCCCCCCCATCTTCAAATTGTGCCTCTTGTTCTTGCACACCTCTTTTTGAAAGATGCTACCTCTTGGACTTTGTTGATTCCTTGAGGTACTTGAAAGTTTCTATCATGTCCCCCTCTCCTCCTTTCCTCGAGGCTATAATATTAAGCTCCTTTAGTCTCTCTTCATATGTCTTCCGTGCAGACCCTGCACCATTTTAGTTGCCCTCCTCTGGACAGCTTCCATCCTGTCTATGTCTTTGTAAGACTGGTCTCCAGAACTGCACGCAGTACTCAGATGGGGTCTGACCAGCTGTCTGTACAGAGGGATAATAACTTCCTGTTTTCTACTGGTGATGCCTCTCCTATGCATCCCAATATCCCCCAGCCCTCATTGCTGCCCTCTCACATTGCTTGCCCACCTTTAGGTCATCTGATATGACTACCCCAGGTCCCTTTCCATTTTGTTGTTGTTAGTATCTCACCCCCATTGTGTACTCTTCCCTGGGTTTTGTTTCCCAGGTGCATTACCTTGCACTTCTTAGCATTGAATCTAAGCTGCCATACATTTGACCATTCCTCTAACCTTGCCAAGTCCTTTTCATCCTTTCCACCCCACCTTGTGCATCAACTCTGTTGCAGATCTTTGTGTCATCTGCAAAGAGACATACTTTTCCTTCCAGTCCCTCTGCAATGTCGCTTATAAAGACATTGAAGAGGACTGGTCCTAATACTGAACCCTGCGGTACCCCACTAGTAACCCCCCTTGCATCAGAGTGGACTCCATTTACTATTACTCTCTGTGTCCTATTTTCCAGCCAATTTTTTACCCAGGCTGTCATCTTGGAACCCACTCCCAGGCTAGCTAACTTGTACATTAATCTTTTGTGTGGGACTGTGTCAAATGCCTTGCTAAAGTCTAGGTAGGCCATGTCCACAGCCCCTCCCTGATCTACTACTTTGGTCACCCAGTCAAAGAAATCTATCAGATTTGTCTGGCATGATCTTCCTGCTGTGAATCCATGCTGCCTTGGGTCCTGTGCCCCTCTGGCCTTTGTTTAGTATCTCTGCCTTTTCACAGTCTCCCTCTGCCCCCCCCCCTTTATTAAGCCTCACTATCCCTCTCTTGGTCTTCCTTCGCTCCCTGATGTACCTATAAAAGGTTTTATCCCCTTCTTAACTGAGTTGGCTATCTTTTCCTCGGTTTGGGCCTTTGCTGTTCTGACTGCCTCCCAGCTTCCTTTGCTTTAACTGATACAGTTCTCTGTCCTGCGTTCTTCTGTGATTCCTTGTACTTCCTGAAAGCTTTCTTTTCTTGAACCTTCACTGCCACTTCCTTTGAGAACCATAGTGGTTTCTTACATCGTTTAGTTTTGTTTATTTGCTTCACACAAAGGCTTGTTGCCTCTGTGATGGCAGTTTTTATTGTTCCCCATTGTTCTTCCACCCCTCCTTCCTGCCCATTTGCTAGTGCATTCCTTAGGCACTTACCCATTTTGGCAAAGTCAGCCCTCCTAAAGTCCAGTACCTTTGCCTTTGTATGGCTTGACTCTATTGCTGTGTTGATTGTGAACCATACTGTTCGATGGTCGCTAGTTCCCAGATGGCTACCCACTCTACATCTGTGATCCTCTTCATCTCCATTTGAGAGAACCAGGTCTAAGATTGTTCCCTCTCGAGTGGGCTCCAATACTAGTTGTCTAAGGCATGCCCCCCTGTAGGGCATCTAGAATAACTCCACTCTTCGAAGTGGCTGCGGCACCTGACTCCAGTTAACATCTGGCATATTCAGATCACCCATCAGCAATATCTCCCCTTTTTTGCTATACTAAGTATACTTTCTATCATTTCCTTGTCCATTTCCTCCCCCTGAGAAGGGGGTCTGTATACAACCCCTGTGCGGATTGTGGTGCCATTGCCGGTCTCCAAATTTACCCACAGTGCTTCTTCTCCTCTCTGTTTTCTCTTTTGTTCTGTTACTTTGATTCCTTCCCTTATGTAAAGAGCTACTCCTCCTCCTCTTTTACCCTCTCTGTCTCTCCTGTAGATAGTGTATTCTGGTATGTTTACGTCCCAGTCATGGTTTTGTGTAAACCATGTTTCTGTGACTGCCACGATATCCAGATGTCCTTCCTCCATCAAGGCCACTAATTCAGGAAGCTTGTTACTCAGACTACGTGCATTGGTACTCATTGCTTTCCATTTTTGATGGCTTTACTTTCTGTTGCAGCATCCCACTGACCTTTCTACCTCGGTCTTTTTCCCATTTAGTACCCTGTTTTGTAGGGAGAGCTGGGATTTTCCTGCTGCTTATCAGTGCCTCCCCTGACTAGTTTAAAGCTTGCCAATGAAGCATTTAAACCGATTGCTCAAAAGACTAGTTCCTTCCTGGACAGATGCAGACCATCCTGCCAGTATAGGCTGGTGTCCTCCAGGTGGAACCCCAGTTCCCAATGAAGCCAAACCCCTGTGCTCCACACCATTTTTTCAACCACTCATTAAACTGCATGGTGCAAAGTACCCTTGCCTCACTCATGCCATTTACAGGCAGCACCTCTGAGAAGGATACTGTGTGTGCTACTTGTCTTAGGCCCTTCCCCAGTTCTACAAAGTCCTTCTGCACTGCTCTAATCTCATGTTGAGCCAAGTCATTTGTCCCTAGGTGGACAATGACATCCAGCTCAGACTCCCGTAAGAGAAATACATAACCTTAGTCTTTTTATAATTTAGTATGAGGCATTGTGAGGTGAACCACTTTTCGGCATCACTGAAGGAGGACTGAAGAGAGAGGTGGTGCTGAGTTGGGTCATGGTTGGAGAAGTACAGGACAGCATCATCCACATAGAGAGGATGCTGCTGAGCAGGACTGGGGGAGGGAATTGAGAAGGAGGCTGAATAACAAAGTTCCGAGGATAGACCCCTGCGGGACACCTGAGCATACAGGTAGTTTGCCAGATAAGGTGGTTCCAGTTTTGACTTGCTGTGAACGGTCTGCCAGATAGTCAGCGAGCCAGCCAAGGGCATCATGTGACAGATCATGTTTGGCTAAGGTAGTTAGTAGGAGGGAGTGGTTAATGGTATCAAACGCTTTTGTGAGGTCGAGGAAGACAGCACCAGAGAGTTGACCTCTGTCGATGGCTGTATGGAGGTGGGTGGTGGACTCGAGAAGGGCGGTCATCGTGCTGTGTCCCTTGCGGAAACCATGTTGATGGTGGAAAAGTATGTTGTGTTTGTTTAGGTGGTCAGTGAGCTGATCAGAGACTATGCACTCTAGTGCTTTAGATGGGGGGGAGAATAGATATAGGACGGTAGTTGCTGGTGGAGATACGGTCTCCGTTCTTAAATACTGGGGTAATCGAGGCAGATTTCCAGCACAAGGGGAATTTCCCGAGGCATAGGAATTGGTTAATAATGTGAGTTAGGGGGATAAGCACCTCGGAAAGGGTGAGCCGTAGAAGTCTCGGGTCTAAGGAGTCACTACTGAGTAGTGAGTGGCTTAGGGCTTTTTTAAGGTATGGCTCTGCAGAATTAGGGGTGATGCAAATGCAACAGAGGTGAAATGGAGGGTGTGTAGAGGGGGAGGAGGTGCAAGAGTCAGGGGATGGGTCAAAGAAGTGGCTAGGGAGGACATGGCTGAGGTCAGTGAAGGCATGATTAAATGCAGTGGCAATCCGGGAGGGATCAGAGGTCAGGCCCTCTTCGGTCAGGATTTGTGTGGGGGCAGGGTTGTGGGCTTTGCCACAGATGTCCTTAATATTGTTCCAGAATTTGTGCTCCACACCCCAGGTAGAGGTTAGGGCAGATTTGTAGTATTCTGCCTTGGCTTTGCGCATAGCCCAAGTACATTGGTTACGGGCCTCACGATATTTCTGTCTGTCTGATGGCAGTCCAGTCTCATTGGAAAGGTGCCATAGGGAGTCCCTAGACCACATCAGAGCCAGGAGATGATCCGATCTCCAGGGCGCCGGGTTGCCTTTGATCATCCTTTTGGTCAGAGAGGTGAACATATCGCAGATAGTATTATATGAGTGAATGAAAAGGTCTAGGGCTGTGTTAGGGTCGAGGGCGTTAGTTATGAAGGACCAGTCCATTGTACTAAGGTGGGTTTTTAGGAGAGCAAGTTTACCAGGGCCAAGTTTGCATCGCAGAATAATTTTTGGTGGGGATTTGGGGGTCTTGCACATCCAGGAGCAGAGGACAGGGGAGTGGTCACTGAACACATCTGGGAGAATAGTAGTGCTGCAGATTCTATGTGGGCAGTTTGTGAAGACTAGGTCCAGCAGAGAGGAGGACCCAGAGTGCAGGTTTAGTCTGGTGGGTGAAGGGACTATTTGTGTGGGGTCTTGGGCTGTGGCTGCGTCGATGAAAGGGGCAGCTGCCTTGGCTAGCCAGTTGATATTGCAATCCCCCAGAATAATTTTTTCATTTTGAGGGGGTAGGGTGGAAAGATAGGAGAGGAGAGAATGGAAGGCCACCTTTTGGTCTCTTGGGGGAATGTATACAACAGTGCTGAGCAGGGGGGTAAGGGGAGTGTCCGATAGTGAGTTTGAGTGTTAGTGCCTGGGATCCGGGGAGAAGGTGGGGAGAGGGGAGCAGGTGAACATTCAGCGTGTCCTTGGTGTATAAGGAACATCCCCTCCCATGCTGACCCTGCCGGTCAGTACGGAAAACATTATACCCAGGGACGGAGACCGATGAGTCCAGGATGCGGGGGGAGAGCCAGGTTTTGCCCACGGCAACGATATCAAGTTGGTGCTGTAGGACCCATCCCTGGTAGGAGTCCCATTTTTTTAGTAGGCTGCAGATGTTTAGGGAGGCAATACATAGGCCACCTGTAGGAGTTGGTGTGGGCATGGAGTTTGCATGGGGCTCAGGGTTTGGGTGTATATTTCCGGATATTAGGAGTAGAAGGAAGAGTGACCTGAGGATAGGATTCCAGACAATTTTTTGGACCTATGAGACTTGAGCGCTAGGGGGTTTTTGGTGGCAGAACGTGTGGGAATGGGGAGGGTAAGTATAGGGGGATGCCTGGATAAGAAACTGCAGTGTAGGAGGGGATGTCAGAGTCAGGGGATGAGAGTGCTGCGGTAGAAGGGGGCCGGGATACTGGCACCCATTTCTAGTAGCAGCAGTGTATTGAAGGAAGAGGTTTCCAGGGCAGTATATTACTTGCTTAGTTGTTGGAAAGAAGGTAACTTTAGGTGTGGCGGGATATTTAGAAGGGGAATTCTGATAGGCGGGCATCGGTACGGTGTTGTCATAGTTTGGGAAATTTACAGGATAGATAGTGGGTGGAGGTATCAGAACAGGGAATAGCAGGGTGAGTATAGGGGCTGAGAGAAATATAGTAGCTAAGTGGTGGGAGGAGGATCAGTGAGAAGCCAGTAGGGGAGAGGAACAGTCGAGAATACCTACTCCTAGTGGCTAGTGTGTATAATCTGCAGGAGGAGAAGTGGGCTGATTGGTTCAGATCCACGTCCTCCTCCCTATCTAAGGGAGAGCCAAGCAAGGGTGGTGATGGGGGCGGTGGGGAGCCGATGCAGAGCGTCAGTGAGGAAAGATTTAGCAAGATCTGCTCCAGCTTAATGGAGCTCCAAAAAGGCCAATTTTTACTCGTTGGGGATGGGGAGGCAACAGCTCAGTAAGCCCTCACAACCTCCAACTCGATCGCTGGCAACTGTGAAAAAAGGGAGAACAGGTCAGAATATTTATAAGGGGGACAGAATTCGGTAGCAAGCTGGCAGGGGAAGACTCGTTAGCTAGAGATGCTGCATGTCCTGAACTTGTTTGGGCCTCCCTAGAAGTCCTCGAGCTATATCTAAAACAATCAATGTAACAGCACAGAACTTTACTTTAAGGGGTGCATACACAATTAGCACAGCAGCGATTGTCCTTAAATCTGTATCTAAACAGTCTATGTTACAGCACAGCAGTTTATTTTAAGAGGTGCAGGCACACTAACTCGGCAGTGTTTGCCCTAATCTTACACAGCAGATCTTGTTATAATTAATTTGTTTCCTAGTTACCTCAGTTTAGCACAGATTAAAGTTCCCTTCATTTAAAACAATCTATGGCTAGTAACTACGTTCAGTAGAATCAGCAGTAATGACTTAATAGCTTTAATTTACCTTAAGAGGTGCAGGTATAGTAGCTTAGCACAGTTTGACCTTATTTTTTTTTTTTTTAAACAGTGGAGACAAGATTAAAGTATTTATTTATTTATTAAATTTTGGTGACTGGGTAGGCCCACTGAGCCCTGAAGGTCCCTTTTTCAGGGCCGACCCGGGATAACAATACAAGTTATAAGAATAAACAAGGACATAAGGAACATTTGAGGCATTGTGAGTTACATCATGAGGTGGTTACAATAAAGAAAAATAGTGGATACAGGCGTGGCTTACAGGCACGGTAAAAGAAAAGCAGTGGATGCAGGCATGGGTGCAGGCATGGTTATCATCATGACATGTAAGCAATTGGTAGTACTTTGCATATACTTTATTCAGGGGTTACATGTGGCCTCTGGCGAGCAGTCTGTATAAGGCAGGTAGTAGGAAGGTTAAGCTAGGAGACGGGAGTTGGAGAGGAGGGGAAAGTTCTCATTTCTTATGAGTCTACAAAATCTATCTCCACATGTACACTGACGATAAAGTAGTTTGTAAGGGCGCTATGCATCTGGTCAGGATTTGAATTTCAAAAAAGGCGCCAAACAGATTTAGCAAGATCTGCTCCAGTGACACAGCTCCTGTGCACCGCACTGCCATACCTTTTTGCTCATTGGGGATAGGGGCGGGCAACAGCTCCATGAGCCCTCATGACCTCTGACTCGATCGCTGGCAACCTTTTGCTAGTTGGGGATGGGGGAGGGCAACAGCTCTGTAACAGCTCTGTGAGCCCTCATGACCTCTGACTCGATCGCTGGCAACTTTTTGCTCGTTGGGGATGGGGGAGAGTAACAGCTCTGTGAGCCCTCACGACCTCCGACTTGATCGCTGGCAACTTTTTGCTCGGGGATAGGGGCGGGCAACAGCTCCATGAGCCCTCACGACCTCCGACTCAATCGCTGGCAACTTTTTGCTCATTGGGGATGAGGGAGGGCAACAGTTCCGTGAGCCCTCACAACCTCCGGCTTGATCGCTGGCAACTGTATTGGGAAATGTAGTGAATATGTGAATATGTATAGTAAAGTAATAAGTTTATGTTAACTGATGCATGATGGTACAGACTTGACGCGGACGCCAAGTTTTCTCCAGGCAGGGAAGGGTGTAGCCCCCCTACAAATGGGGGTTCCCGAAAAGTCTTCCTCGACCTTGCCTAAATGCTAACTGCCAGGCTGGTGTCCTGCGTTTTAACAGTTTAAATGTGATTGCCAGAGAGTGCCTGTATAGCCACGGTGTACTGTCTCTTTAAAAGCTGCCTGGATTGCAGTCAAAAGTAATCTGGAAAGGAGCTCTGTTGAAAGATGTAACTATTTGCTGAAAATCATTTTAGAGTGATAATGATAATGTAGTTTGTCTAACCTGCCTTCTTTGCAGCAAGGACTGCTTTGTTTATCTCCACTATCTTGGTCCTGGACTGCCGAATTGGACCAATCAGTACTGGTGGGACCTAAAATGGAGCTGGACTACAGGAGCCGTCTGGAGTCAAAATCTATAGGAATTGTAGTTTGGGGCTTTTGGCGCCTTTTTGCACCTGAAGGGGGAGCCTTTGTTGTGACTGACAGATCAGCCAACTGAACCTTTTGGATTCTGGGGAAAGTCCCAGGCTTGCTGGCAGTTGAGTCAGATCTAAGTTGGGAGCTGAAGAAGCAACAGCTTAAGACAGTCAAGCAGCCATCTGAGTAGTTTTGCGTAGGAGAACTGTAGAAAGGCCTGAATTGTGGCCTGCATGTCTGCCTGCTGCCCCTGAGAGGGAGAGAAGAGAATTATTTCGGACTAAATCCAAGTTTGTGAGAACGAAGTAAGCCACTGATTTTTTACCAGGCTCATACCAGAAGAAGACCAAAGATTTTGCTGAATGTGATCAGCCTGTCAGGATTTCCAGCTGCTTTTGAATCCCCAGTTTGTGCAGAGACTTTGCGATCGTGACTGGAGAGCGGTTTGCCTGGTACAGTAGAATTTCCTTACATATAAATGTGCTGTGTATTGAAAGTGCGTCGTGATTTGGTTCCCCACTGTGTGAACTGTGTTCTGCTTGCTGGAAGCTGTGTCCAGCCCACAACGGACTGTATCCAAATTTTTCTCCATTCAGCCTGGGCCATGCCACACTGGCCCTGCCAGACTACCCCACTGTACAGAGAAAGCCACCAACAAGAGACCTGCCTGGGGATCAGCCCCCTGCTTCATGCTTGAACAGGAACAATGCCTCGGTGAATCGTGTGGGTCCTGCTTCTCCTGGCACTCCAGATCAACCACCTGCTGTCTCGATTTTTGTCCAGCCTGTGTCCAGTCTTGGGTATCGTGAGTAAATATCGGGGTAGCTCCCTGCAACAACAGCCTAATCTAAAAGTGTGTCATTTGATTGTCTTGTCATTTTCTTTTCACGAACTGAGCCCTCCGGCTCCGGATTTCAAATAGTGTGTGTTGTGCATGTTGTTTTCTTCCATCACAGGGCCCCAACCAGCTGCAACATTCCTGGCTAGCCCACCATTCTCCATCTGGGTACCCAGGGTGTGTGACTGTTTATGGACCCTGAAGTTCATGTGTAACCCCTAGATGGTGTTATCTCAGGGGCTACTACCCCTGCCTGATTTGCCACTAACAGGTTGAGGGGCCTGGATCCAATGGCGGGTGCCTCCACCCAGAGGTCAGGGTTTGCAATAGTTAAACTTACTTGGTCACAGCCCTCTGGGACACTGCAACCCCCCTTTCTTCCCACTAGTGGCCCACACAATATATCAGAATTACCTTCACAGTATACACTTACCCCAGGGCTGGTTCAGGCACTGGGACCTCCTGTAAAATAAGATACAGTGCAACAATCACAGTACAATACTTTAACATAGACAAATACCTCAGGCAGTATAACTTTGCTGAAACAAGCAGCTCTGATTTATTTAGGGGGAATATAACAAGGACAGGGGGAAATCAGGTTAATTAGCTTATCACTTTACTCATCTACCTATGGCTCTGTGCACAGGCCTATCCCTACCAGTTACTGTCCCTGGGTACCCAAGCCCTAGTGGCTAGTCCAAACTGTGGCAGCTGGTAGGGGCCCTTTCCCACAGAGAAAAGAACAATTAGTTTAAACAGTCAGCAGTACAGTGATTCCATTTGGATTCAATGTGGCAATTCAACAGGGAGCGACCCTGAATTAGTACTCACGACCTCCAAACAAGATAGGGTCCTTCAATGTCAGCAGGGCTACTCTTGAGCTCCACGAGACTCCTCACACATTTATATGGCAAACTGCAACAGGCAAAAGTCCTTTAATGGCAGCAGGATTCACTTGAGCTAACCAAGCCTCCTCACACATTTATATGGTGAACAGTAACAGGCAAAAGTCCTTTAATGGCAGCAGGATTCACTTGAGGTACACAAGCCTTTCACACATTTATATGGTAAAACAGAAAGTACTATACCAGGCAGGCTGCTTCTCTATCCCGATCGCAATTACTGCACAATACCCGGGAGAACACACAGCAGATTCAGTTCCTGACAGACCGAGTGCAATTCAGCAATTTCTCCAGTCTTCTACAGGGTGAGCCTGGTTTCTACTCTTCAGATATCCTTTGATTCTCTTCACAGGACGGATTCAGTCCTAACAAGCAGTTACACAAGCTGCAGACCGGAACTCTGGGCCTTACACACGTTTCCCAACTAAAACTGCACACTGAAAAGCACAGGGCTCCTTCCTTCTTCACTGCCAGAGCTCAACTGAAACTCCAACAGACAAAACCGGCACTTCCTTTGAGTTCCTCCCAGTTCTTGACTGGATTGGCTGTCACTCACAATAGACTGCCCTGTTGGTCCAAAAGGCCAAGTCTAAACTACATCTCCCAGAGTCACTGCCCATACAATCCTCTTGTGGCTGGCTCAGATTATGAGTCCAAGTTCTGATTCGTCCAAGGCACCATTTTAGAGCTAGCTACCCCACACTGATTGGTCCAGTTCAGCAGTTCAAAACCAGAATGGGGAACTAGGCAGACACAGTTCTGACTGCAAAGAAAGCAGGTTAGACAAACTGTAATTTCATTATTACTCTAAATGGTTTCTGGCAAACAGTTACATCTTTCAGATAGGTTCCTTTGCACTCCTAGTGACTGCAAAATGGAGTGAATTGGCAGCAGCTCGAGTGGTACTCAATCAAAGAAACACACAGTCCCCCATACAAACTAATTATGTCTGCAAGCAGACAGCTCTTAAAGAGACAGTACCAGAGATTCTAAAAACACTCACTGATAAATGGCTTAAACGCCAAACACCATTCAGGCTTGGAGCATTCAAGCAAGCTCCTGGAAGTCTTTTGGGAACCCCCATTTTCAGGGGGGTTACAAATGCATAACTGTTTGATTGATACAGCCTTTAAGCAAATGAACCTGATTACGCCCCCTCCCTTGTTCAAGTCCCTTAAATAAATCAGATCTAACTCTTTTTTTGCATTTACCCTGACTGTGGTTCCAGTTTGTGCAAGAGTACTGTACTGCTGTTATTTGCTGTGTATAACCTTGTTTTACAGGGGGTCCTCAGGGCCGAACCAGAGGAAAGCCCTTGTAGTAAGTGCAAACAGTGTGGGTACTTGTGTGGTGTATCAGGGGTATTGTGAAAGTGATTACTATGTATTGTTCCAGCCACTAGTAAGGAAAGAGGGGGGTTACAGTGTCCCGGAGGGCAGTGCCCAGGTTAGCTTGACCACTACCAACCCTGACCTCCCGATGGAGGCACCCATTTCAGAACTCAGGCCCCTTAACCTGCTACTAGCCAAGCCGGCAGGGGCAGTAGCCCTTGGGATAGCGCCACCCTGGGGTTACACTCCTAACAGTGAAGTCGAGTCGACATCCATTGCCTTACCGTCCTTCACCCTCCCTGGTCAAACTCTTTCTCTTGCCTCCAGCCTGTGCAGAGCCTCCTCGAGGCTGGGGCAGTCCTGTCTACCTGCCAGGGGATTGGCTCTTTCATCCAGAGGTCAGCCTCTTTAAGCTGGGTCAGTGGCTTAAAAAAAAGTCTTCAAATTTGAATCTACCCTGGCCACAGGATTGGCTGTGAGGGCTCAGCCTGGCTTCCTTCTCCCCTTCTGAGCAGGAATGTTGCCAAACTGGCTTGGCCTTAGCTGACTAAGTGTTGCTCTTGACCAGGGGGAAGGGAGGACAAAGGAAGGGAAAAAATGGTTTTCTTTTACAACCCTGAATAGGACTGTCTAAAGCTACCAACTTTCCGAGGCCTAAAACTGGGACAGTCCATCCTGACCATGACACCCCCACCATGTCACTCCCACGGGCAACGCCGCACACAATCATTTACATTTTGCTGCTTGCTCTGGCCATGCTGCCCCACAGTAACATCAGTAGCAAACATCCGGATTAAAACAATACATCATTCTGCTGCAGCAAGTTCCAAATCATGATGTATAGAAAGTTCTTTAGAAGCAAACCTGCACTAAATTGTGTTCAGACATTCGAGCTGCATGTATTGCCCCTCCTGACAGTCCCATCCAACCCGTTTACACTCACCTTATTGGCTGAGCAAACTTCATTTCAGTGACTCCCACCACCACACCAGATTGTTTTTATACACTTCCCTACAGCTGATCAGGTTCAGGTACCTTAGTTCACTGCTGCCGGTCTACTGTCTGTCTGGAGTCCCTCTCAGCTACTGGCAGGCAGATGTCCACGTGCACTACTACCCAGTCTAACCTAACGGGAAGGAACATGCTTTACTATGCTCCCACTGACATGCTTGCAGTGCAACACAGGCGCAAGGGCTGAAGTTGCAAACTGCTGTCCAGCTCGAGCAGCACCACAGTGGTGCTGAAATAACTGTCACTCACAGATTAGCAGTCAGCAAGAAAAAAAAGGGACAAAACTGGGACATGTAAGCAAAAACCAGGACAAAAGTGACATTTTGCAAAACTTGTGGGGACACTGGGACATGCTGCCTAAAATAGGGACTGTCCTGGGAAAACAGGGACTGTTGGTAGCTTTAGGATTGTCTGCTGGAGAGGGGCCTGTTCTATGTTTCAGAGGGTCCCCATAGCTTTTCAAGGGTTTCCCATTAAGCTGCCAGGGTCCCCACAACTGTCTGACCCCTCATGTCTCTGTGAATCCCCTATTTTCTTTGATGCTCCCAGTTCCATTATTTTCTGTGGTGCCCCCAATTTCTCTGGGGCACTACATTCATAATATGCTACATATGCTGTGGCTCTGAGAATGCCCATAGCACAATACATGTCACTACCTCAATTTGTTTTTATTAAATAGATAAACTTAAGGATTAAACAGATGAATTTAAGGAAATGTAAATTTGAATTAAAACCGAGTACTGATTTAAATTACATTTGGTTGGCCCCTGGTGGTGAGAGCACCTTAGGTCTATTGCTTCTTTTAAAACTCTTGGACCACTTTGCTTTTTAAAGGGAGCTGCTTTTCAATTTTGACTTTTAAGGGAGCTACATTTGAACCTGGGCTATAGTCAAAGGGGATGAGAGCCCTGGCGGCTTCCACTTTTGCTCCATTTTTCTCATTTTGAATCATCTGAATCTGCTCAAGTGGACTGTGTTCTTGGCAGGACATTTTTTACTGGCAGCGGATTCTCCAGTTTGTTGGGCTGGGAAGGGGAGTGTTTGTTTTGTTATCTTGTTTTAACCTTATTATTCTGGTGTGAGTGGTGTGTGTGTGTGTGTGTGTGTGTGTGTGTGTGTGTGTGTGTGTCTGGTTGTGTTTGTGAATCTGTTTTGCTTTGTTGTGTGGATGAGTGTGTTTACTGTTGTTTATGAGTATTTGAATTGAGATGTGTAGAGGCTTTCCCATTTCTAGGCTTACCTACTCAGCTGACCTCCTACTGTCGCACCGCCCCTTTCCAGGGCACCCGCTGGCTCTGCCAGCAGAGGTCCTCAGTTGATGGCGGGAGCTGGGGGTCGCAAGAGCGCAGTGCAACTGCCATAGTGAGGATCACCAGTATGGTAATGAGGGGGGCAGGATCGCTGTAGTATGGACCACGAGATGCCCAGGGAGGAGGAGGGGCCAGGATAGAGGACCTTCACACCTGGTTCCCCTCCCTTGGGCTCTGCCAGATGTCACCAGGCATCAGGTAGTGCATCCGGCCTGCTCAGTCCATCCTCTTCTCGCAGTTCTTTGTAAAGCTAGATCAATGAGGAATAAAACTGCAGTCATGGAATCTTTCATTGCCGATTCCTCAGCTGACCTTGTTTGCATTACTGAGACCTGGCTAGGCGATGACGCCGGCCCTTTGCTGGTGGCATCTGTCCCTCCTGGTTATTCGGTTCTGCATTGCCGGAAGAGGAACTGCTGAGGTGGTGGGGCAGCCATCTCTTTTAGATCCGCTCTGGGCCTCACTGCACTCCAAGTTCAAACACTAGGTTCTTATGAGTGTGTCACGGCGAGATGCATACCAGGAGTCTGTGGCAGAATAGTTCTCATCTACCGGCCTCTGGGTGGTGAGGGCCTATTTCTGCAGGAGCTGGTGGATTTCATCACCGAACAGGTGTCGGAGTCCCCTAGAATTCTTGTCCTGAGGGATTTCAATGCCTGAGTCAATGATTAATCCAGCATCTTTGGTCTCAGCTGGGATTGACTTAGGTAGTTACCTCTGGGATGCATATCTACGGTCACACTCGTACCTGGTCTTCTCGCTTGGACTTAACATATCGGCGGTCAAGGCTGATCCAGTTGTTTGGTCGGATCACCATGTGGTTGAGTCCCGGTGTGGGGCCCTCTATCAATTTACCACCTCTGGGGAAACAATCCGGTGGTGTCCGAGAGATAAATTGGAGCCTTGCCACTTCCAGGACTCACTGGTCATTTTGGACTTATTGCTAGCTTGTGCTCAATGTTCAGAAGCCAGAGTTGATGCCTATAATATGGCCTTGACCACTGGACTGGATTACACCTTACCATGTTTGCCCCTTCACCTCCCGGCGCCACCCACCTTTGTATTGTGCTGAGTTCTGCTGGTTGAAGACAAAGGGTCATAGGCTGGAGCATTCCTGGAGATGGTCTCGCTCTGAGGAGTGCAGCTTGGTGCTGCAACTCCATTATCTGGCATATCATTCCTGGAGATGGTCTCGCTCCGAGGAGTGCAGCTTGGTGCTGCAACTCCATTATCTGGCGTATCAGCAGGCAATTGATCATAGGAAATCTGAATTTTTGTCACGGTCAATTACTGCGGCAAGGAATCACCCTACTGTACTGTTCTGCACTGTAGACAGTTGGTTAAACCCCTCCTGTCACCAGTCTGGGACAACCATTTCCACAGAAAAATGTGAGCAGTTTGGGTGGTTCTTTGCTGAAAAAGTGTCCTCTATCAGGGCGCGTATTTTCTCCTCCAGCCCAATTTTTACTGGGGGTGGTTGGCCCTCTAGGAGACAACACTTGCCTTGTTGGTCTGAGTTTCAGCCAGTTTCAGCAGAGGAGGTCCTATAGGTTCTCACTAGTTTGCGTCCCACCTCCTGTGCCTTGGATCCAGGTCTGATGTGGCTTATCATCGGTAGTGTAGACTGGTTAGGTCCTGTATTTGTTGAGATCATCCAGGGGTCATTAAGGAGGGAGTTTTTCCCATGACTCTAAAAGAGGCTATGGTGAGATCCCTCCTTAAGAAACCTTCTCTTCATCCTGATGTTCTTGCAAATTATAGGCCTGTCTCTAATCCTCCCTTTTTGGGAAAGATTATTGAGAAAGTGGTGGTTGACCAACTTGTGGAACGCTTGGAGTCACTCTCAATCTTTGAACCTCTCCAGTCAGGTTTTCAGCCTCGGCACAGCACTGAGACAGCTCTGGTCTGCGTAGCACATGATCTCTTCATGGCAAGGGACCGGGGGCATTATACTATTCTTGTGCTCCTGGACCTTTCTTCTGCATTTGACACAGTTGATCACGATGTGCTGCTGGATCGCCTGCAGGAGTATGTGGGCGCCACTGGTACAGTGTTGCACTGGTTCCTTTCTTTCCTCACTCGTAGATCGCTGCATGTAGTTCTCGGAAATTATTCCTCAAGTTCTTTTGCACCGTCTTGTGAGGTCCCGTAGGGGTCCATTTTGGCACCTCTGTTGTTCTCCGTGTACATGCTTCTGCTTCAAGAGATCATCAGGTGGTACAATCTGTGGTTTCACTGCTATGCAGATGATACCCAGTTGTACCTGTCATGTGCTCCCGATTACCTTTCTGCCTCAGATACACTGAGTCGCTGTTTAGCTGAGATTAATGACTGGATATCTGCCAACTGGCTGTGTCTCAACCCAGGCAAGACTGAGGTCATGGTGATCGAGCCAGGTCGTGGGGGTGTTCTCACTGATGGAAGGTTGCCTCCTTTATGGTTGATGGCTGTCCTTTCTCGTGACCGGGATGGTAAAGGATCTGGATGTCCTTCTTGATGACCTGTTGGATCTGCAAAAGCAGGTTGCTTCAGTCATCAGGGTTGGCTTTTTTCATCTTTGAAACATCGCAGGATCTGTCCATTCCTATCCCCTTCAGACCTGGCTGTGGTTATCCATGCCTTTGTCACAAGTTAACTTGACTACTATAACATCCTATAACTAGGGTTATCTGGAGGTGCAATGCATCACCTGCAGCTAGTGCAGAATGCTGCAGCTAGGCTGTTTACTGGTACCTCTGTGAGGGACTATGTCACTCCTGTTCTGTGCTCTCTGCACTGGCTGCCCATGAGTGCATGTATCACCTTCAAGATTGGCTTGTTATCTTACAAGGCCCTATGTGGTTTGGGACCTGACCACCTCAAAGAGCTCCTGATTCCATATGCTCCGATCCGCCCCATGCTCTGCCGATGCTGACCTGCTGGTTGTTCCATCTTCACGGTTGAAAAGATCTGGCGATAGGGCTTTTGGAGTGGCCGCACCACTCCTTTGGAACTCTCTTCCTCCCCATATTAAGGCGGCCGGCTCAGAGGATGCCTTCAAAGCCTCTCTTAAAACTTATCTGTTTGAGAAGGTTTTTGATTTAATCTGATTTTATGCTGAGTTTGTTTTAGTTATTTATAGTTTCTTATTTATTGTTTTATGTAAAGCGCTCAGAGCCTTTGAATTGGGTGCTATATAAAATACAGTTGCCTTGCCTTGCCTTAAAATAAAATACAATAAACATACAACAATATATAATGTAATTTTGTCTCTGTCTAGTTCATTCTCCTTAATATTACTATTTGTATTCATTATTCGTCGAATACCATTTTGTACTATTCGCTATTTGGCCAAATAGTAAAAAATGGTATTTGTCCCATTCCTACATAGAATTGACTGTTATCTGGAAGTGATATTTATGTATGTATGTATGTTTATTTATTATTGTTTGATTTGAAAATCGGTGAGTGGGAAAGGCACACTGAGCCGAAGCTCACTTCCAGGTGTGCCCCGGGGAGGGGAGTGTTACAGGAGGTATATCAAACATAACGCAGTTCATACCATGACAGAGAAAAAAGTGCAGACACAATGCAGTGTATAATCCTTTGCAGGCACAAGACTTGGAACGGACTGAAGTACTCATTTTCAGACAGTATTGCAGCTTTACTGTATATATTAAACTGCAAATCAGAATTCTGCTGAACTGGCTGCTTGGGTTTCTGGAAGATATTGTATGTATTGTGAATTTATTTTATGCAGTTGTGATTTTTAATTTTGTAGTACTGGCTGCTCTCTGTTTAGCTTATTAATAAGAACAGTACACAGAGTGTAAGTATCTGGTAACTAAGGGCCCTATCTACAGAAGCCTTCAGGAACTGTGGAGGGCTTTACTTGCCTGCAGGAGGCCCCTCTGCATGAGAGGAACGCCCTGCAGCATCCATGACAGACATGTACATTCACTCCACAGCTAAGCCTGGCTTGGCCACACAATTTCTCAGTGGCCAACTGCATTGGGATGGCAGGGTGTATGTTGTGTGCAATGCTCAACATGTCTACCATGTTGCAGAGTGACGCTGGAAGGGGCAGACACTACACCAGGTAGGACCCTGACAGAGCTCTTACGTGCCCCATCCATCCGACTGCCTTAACTCCTCCGGTACCCAATCGAACCCTGCTTTACCTTGCCCTCAGCCCTGTAAACTTGCATTGAGGGCTGGGGGCAACTGCCTTTCATGCTGTTTTTGAAAATAAAGAATGCAGTAGCCCGTTATGGCAGTCCTTGGAGGAACACTGTATCCCACAGTCCCCAACTCGGTGTGGCACATGTGATCCACTATCATGCAGACATTTTGAACATCTGGTTTTCTGCTCTGATTTGCCCCTGATCCAGTGCTGACTTATCCACAGTTCCCTACATGCACATATCCTGGGTTGCCAGGGTTCGTGGGTGCCAGCATGTGCACTGGTATATGAAGTAGAGTACTACGCATGGCAAATACACACGATTCATATGTGTCTGGTGTGCCTTTGTGGATTAGGCCTTGTTGTGTCTGTGTCTGGACTGTGGCTAAAAGTAGACAGTGGTGTAACCGACAGACCAGCTACCTCTACTTACCCCTGTGGACAGCATTTCCCCACCAAGTCAAACACTACATGGCATGCAATAGTCCATTCCCTGTGCCACCTTCACCCCAGAGGGCTCATCTGCTCCTTGATATTCAGTGGGTCCCCATTACTGCCACACCCTAACCCAGAGTTAAGCACTCCCAGGTATGCAATGCAATGGCCTCCCCCTGCACTCAGTGCGCTGCCTTCACTCCAGAGTCAGGGAAGCACAGTCAGGTAGGAAATGTCCCTCCGTCCCTGTGCTGCACAGGCCCCAGAGTCATTCAGGTCACTCCCTGGTGGCACTGAATGTCTCCACCCCCACCCTATGCTGCCGTCATCACCATGTCCCAGCTGAAATGTGAACTAGCATAGTACGGTCCACCCCCACCCCCACCCCCAGTGAAGCACCCCTTAGAAACTATTTGTTTGTCATTTAGTTTTATTGATGTCAGAGAGCAGGACAATACAGCAGGTTGCATCAAGTCACAGCACACAGGCCTATATTCACGAACATTACCACCAGCGTTAGCAGCACTTTACTTAACTGTTCCTACTTCCAATTTCAAATTGTTTAACCAGGAGTGAAACACTAAACTGAAAGCTTTTTTACAGGTGCAACCTGGGAGCACAGGGAAGTTAAGTGACTTGCTCAGGGTCACACAGTATGCAAGTGGGGGGGCTGTGGGATTCAAACCCAGGTCTCCAGATTTGCAGCTCAGATCCTTAAACCTCTGCGCTATACTACCTCGATTCAACAATGTGTCATTGAACAACATGGAAGATTGTTGAAATGTGTTAGAAAAGGCAAAGTAAAGTGGTGCTAACACTGGAGATAATGTTCACGAGTGTAGGCCTGAATATCCACTGGCATACATACAGTACAGCAGGTGAGAAGAGAAAGAAACAGCTCAGAATTTCCAGTTTCAAACTTCAAATACAGATTAGACAATGATGTAAACATTGAATACCATCATGGCATTGGTACGCGGCAGGGTACTAGAATACAATACCAAAAAAAACTTACAGAAAGAACAACACTTTAGACAGTAATTGTTACCCACTGGGAAATGAATGAATCCTCGAGTGCCATAATATGCATGACCCAGCCTTGTCATTTAGTATGAATCTGAGGTAAGCAACCATGCAGAGAGCCAAGAAATTGTTTGTTTTCATTGTTTAAATCTGGGTCGGGCCAGGATTTATAGAAAAAAGATTGAAAAGTGTAAACCATGGAATTTTACAGGTAAATTATGAAATTAAGTTTCACAATTCCTGCATTGCGTATTATTGATGTGATTTTAGTGCACCGGAATAGTATTTGTGCTTTACTGGACAAACAGTACACTGCGTAAACGGCAAAATCCTTTACAAACCATGGTTTCCTATTCTGCCTTTTCATTATTAAATCGCGGATGATGTTTATAAGGAGGAGTCCAATGTGACCTGTGAAATCGTTGGTTAGTTGCCACCATTTCGCCAAATGGGAACTGCAGTTTGAAGCGAGGGTGTGTGGTTGGGCAAGACAGGTGACTTGAGAAGCGAGGACAGCTAGAGTACTGCTAGCAGAGATGAGAAAGAACTGAGGAGAATAAAATGTCACGGTCAGGGACTGGGTCTGGACGACAGCAGGAACAGGGAATACAACAGCCAAAGGGGGAGGGGCAGTCAAGCAGCAGCTCCAGGATGTTGGAGTCTCAACAATTCTGCATTACCAGGGACGACCCTTATTAAGTATACTGTTAGAGAGATATTACTATCTTATTATTATTATTATTATTATTGTTGTTACTGAGATGTTTAAATCCTCTTTAAAAACATATTTATTTACCCTAGCATTTGGGGAGGATTTTTAGTCATACTTATGCTGCCTCTTAATTCTTTGTGTTTTAATTGTTTATTTTAATTTTGTAAATGCGCTTTGATTTCAGAAAAGCGCTTTAGAAATAAAATATGATTTGATTTGATTTGATATAGCGGCGATGTATTTATGACACCAGCATTGGAGTGCCTGTGACCTTGGTGATTCAGATGCTGAAGCGCTGTATTTTCTGGTTTCAGTGTAAGTCTGAGTCTATGAGAGGTGTAGGAGCAACAGGTGTAGGAGCAACAGGTGCAGGCTGGAGTGACAGGTGCAGGCTGGAGTGACAGGTGTAGGCTGGAGTGGCAGGTGTAGAAGTGACAGGTGCAGGCTGTTCTGTGCAGTCAGGGTTCCTGCAGTGTGTGCAGGTGGTTGCTCTGGTGTTGTCTCGGGGTTTACTCTGCGCCGTTGGTTCAAGTATGGTGGAGATCTGCGTTCCGGGATGTGTGGTGGAGGTCTGTGTTCTGGGATGTCCGCAGAGTTCCTTGACAGTTCCACAGGGAATGTGCTGCTGGCCTTTCAGGACTTTGCCTACTGCAGGGAGCCAACGTTGTTGAGAGGAGCATGCTGACTGATGTACGGCAAGCAGAAACACACTGCCAAACATATTGTGTTGTTGTGCTGGGCACATTATGTGTGACTCAGAGTATGCTATAGTATTTGCAGGAGTTGTGGGGGGGGTGGAGCCCTCTGATTGAGGGTTGGGGGCAAAGGCTGTAAGAATATGCTCACCCACAAGCACATGATGTACGCAAGGTACATCATGACTATAAGCTTACCCACACACACATATCACTAGCTCAAGGCATGTCATAATTACCTGTATGCTTATGCCATGCAGATGACACACAAGTACCTAACCCACAGCCATAAGTGGGATAGTCTTACACACACACAAGCCCATTTCTGTAAGTGGGGATACTTACACGCACACCCACGTCTAATAAGTGGAGTACTAACATCCACACAATACCCACATCTATAAGTGGGGCATCTCACCCACAAACGGACATAAAATGGTGACGTCTCACACAGACGTATCAGTTACACCATGGAGCTAGGGACACATACACACAGGAAACACATTACATATAGAGCTAGGGATGCATACACGTAGCTAGGGAACATCTACATAGGTTTAGTATAGGTTTACATACACATATGTCTAGGTGACTATTTTTGCATAGAACCTAGACACAAGTTACGAAACTGCACTGCTTCTGAAGCACAACCTTTACCCTATATATGATCCTGTACAGGAGAGACAAAACACCATGAATTATATTCTAGGCTAGAGATGCACTGCTATTTTGCTGCGATAATGTCAGAAATACAATGATTGATGTAACCGGGGGCGCCCTGTACAGTGAAGGTGTCATATGCAACCACAGCAATAATTTATGAATGGGCCTTTCAGACAGCATGATGATTAGGGATGTAAGTTTGTCATGGATGAGGTTTTAATGACTCATTGTTTGTTCATGAAATCATTAGTAAACAGTAGTAAATGTTGTGGCACTGTCATCATTGCTACATTCTGATGACACTAGTGAAAGTCATGGAAGTCCTGAATAAAGATCAAACATCATGGAATCAATGACGTGTATGACTGCCATGACAAACTTACATCCCTAATGATGATACATTAAAAAAATGTTTCATCCACGAGAACATATCATTGACATAAGCATATTCTTATGAGTAGAATGCTACACATTGTAGCATTAAAAAGGGCAACCGAGATAATACTCTGCTGCCCCCCAAACTGACCAATATAAGAAATATTAAGTGCGATCATAACATGCACATGAGCTGGCTATCCATCACCAGACTAAGATCTTATCAGGATATAAAAACCCCTTTCCCCATGCCCTGTCTCCAAGGAAATCGCAGGCAGAACCTGCATGACACTGCAGTGTTCGAGAGAACCAGACTCCCACGTGCGTATGTTATATAATTAGTATGCAATGTATAATGACTGTCCTATAGGCAAGCTGGTAGGATGATAAAAGAACCGTATGTTGCTTTTATAACCACTTCTGTTTCTTTTTATTATTCTTTCTTTAGTCCTAGAATCTATAAGAGGGGTATTGTATGTTTTGTTATGGTGTAGTGATCTCCTGACATTCTCCAAAGGGTTACATTTCCCTGCAGGTAACTAAGGGTTTGTTAGATCATAATAATGAAGTCAGAAGGTGTCCAACAGAGCCCAGCAAAATACCCAACAAGACTTCACAAAAAAACTGTTCTCCCCTGCTGTCCCTTGTCGCCCTGCTTAGGTTGCAGCAGAATATACGGGTGCATTAGTTGCAGGTGATGTGAAGAAGAAATTGATAATCTAAGATTCAAAATCAGCATTAAAATCTGTATGCATAAAAATGCAAGTTTCCGTGGTGTTTTGAGCTTTTACAGTATTGCCATGGTTGATCATTTTGAAGGCTACCAGTGCCTCATATTTTGTGTGCCAGTCTCCCATATTTCAGGGACAAAAGGTTCTGAGACATGGTTCTATTTCAAGAGAGTATCTGTATTTGTATAGATTGCTACATGCCATCTGTGAAGCACTGAAGCACATCTTGCCTGGACTGTATGCATTGTTTTTCACAAAAACCCAGTACACAGCTGCTCGATGACCCAGTGGAGGTGCTATGCGCTCCCATGCAGACATTTGCGATCAGACCTGGGAAGTTGATCAGGCAGCCAGCTGGCTGGGGTAGCACTGTTGTGTACCAGTGCTCCCAGCCAGGGGAGGGAAGTGAAATGGTTCTGGGGCCGTCACAACCCCTGTGGTGAGCCAAAGGAGCTTGTCTCCCCCACAGGACATCGCTACGTGTGTCTGAGGTGATGTGTGTGAGGATGCACATTCTCTGCCAGGGCGGAAGGAGGAGGATGGGGAGAAAATCGAATGAAAAAAAAACAGTGTGCACTAGTGGCCTTTAATGATGGCACTGGCTCCCTCTGGTCCCTCTCCTTGTGGATCCCTGCTGGGGGAATAGCGGGGGGGGGCGTCTGGGACTGGGGGTGCTGCAATCAACTATAAACAACAGCGAGAAAAAAGTGCCTCAGCTGGGACTTGAACCCAGGCCATCGAGAATACCATTTTGGTTACACTACCAGCTGCGCCACCAAGGCAACTGGAAACGGGGCTGTCCCAGAGCACATTACTCTTTCTCCAGTGCACAACCTGGGGCTACAAAGATTATTATATTTTCAAATCAGGTGAGGCACGTACTTCTTTCTCTCTTCTGTTTGTATGTGCCCCATAAATATGCACACTGCACTCTTGTGTTTGACAAGGTGCTACGATCAGGCCTGAAGCAGGTGGAGGTGGGTCCCGTGGCCAAAAAAGCTCTGCAGATTTGCACTCAGCATGAAACCAGACTCTCATCGCTGTGACCAATACCTCCCCACCAACTGGCTTCCTTTCCACCTCTGAGTTACCCTCAATGATACCCTTGTATGCAAGAAAGCACTTCTTGGTCAAATGCCGCCAGGTGTCTGCAACCGCTTCTCCTTGATCATGAACAAATACAGAACTCGATCGATGGGGAATCGAAAACTCCTCTTGCAATTCAGAAAAACTACTACTGGCCAATGCCCCATTGTAACTAGAGATGTCAAAGCCTGGAACCCCCTGCCCACAGTCATCACCGCTCTCCCCATTTCTCCCACTTTAAAGCCCAAGTCTCTACCCACCTTTCCCAGAAACTGCACTGCATGTGTTCCTAAACTGTATCTGTTATTTGCATTAGCCTACACCCCTTGTTGATGCCTCTTGCAATCACAGAAGTCATTTTTTAAGTCACTGCTCCTTATAATATGATTATAGTTAAACCTGTATTGTATTGCACTGCACTGCATTGTATTGTGTTGTACTGCACTGCATTGTATTGTAGTGTACTGTATTGTGTTGTATTGTATTGTACTGTACTATACTGCGTTGTATTGTATTGTATTGTACTGTACTATACTGTGTTGCATTGTATTGTATTGTAGAAGGAACTGGAAGGGGACAGGATCAGTTGTGTTCCAGGACAGTAGCTGCATCTTGTTGTTTTTACAGGGTTTCTTGTGGATTTTTCTTGGTAGGAGGTTATTTCTTTTCTTTCTTACTTCTAAGGGGCTAGCAGGGTATTGTTTTGGGGGCTGTTGGAAGTATTAAAACTGGTTTGGTGGCTGTAAGTGGGCTCATTTGTTGGATGTTTCACTGTGTAACAGGCTGCACTGGTGGAAGCCTATTTCTTCTGATTTAAAACCTATTGGGTGGGATTTGCTTGGGGCTGGTTCTTTGGCTGCAGGGCTTGGAGGGGCAGACACAGGGCTGATACACTCTCTCGGGAGTCAGGTGGGCCAAGACCCACCCTCCCCACCCTCCCTCCCAGAGCTCTGCTAATTTATGGGAACACCTGCCCTGCAATTGGAGGAAAAGGCTGCAGGTGCAGCTCATGTAGTTCTAGCCACTGGGGTTGGATTTAAGGCTTGGGAGAGGAGCTTAGGGAGTTGTTCACTTCCTCATAAGTTTACTGTGTTGTACTGCACCTAGTAACAGGTTACCGTTTACTGTGGGACTGTATCTAGGATTAGTGGGTGATCTGATTAGGCAGTAGGGGGTATCCTGGACTAGTGGGGAACCTGGTGGCTCACCCAAGGAAACCTACTTGGAGGGGGATGGGACCACACGTCATTAGGGCCAGCATCTTTGGGAGGGTGGTGGGGTGCACAGGGTGTGGAGCAGCCAAGATACTGGACTGGGCTTGGAAGTTCGGTGGTTGCCCAGTGTGCTACCAGCTGGCACAGCTTAGGGAGGAGGTTGCGGGGATTAGGAGACAGCTGGGGAAAGGGGGAGGTATGGTTAGGGAAGGGGGCAGGGGATCTCCCATGGAGTTGCACCAAGCACTAGGGGTGGGGGTATAGGGAAAGGAGTGCAGGAGACTACTCGGGGGTCACATAGGGACCCTGGCAGAGGGGGCCCAAAAGGAGGACACTACCAAGGAAGCAGGCAGGCAACTGGTGACCCTCACAAAGAGGGGCCAGAGGGACAACATTCTCAGGGAAGTAGGCAGATGGCTGGGGCTGGACAGAAGGAAGCAAGGCGGGGAGGTGGATCAGACCTTACGCTCAGTAACCGCTTCCATTCTCTTCTTCTTCTGCTTGAGGATGAGGGGGGTGATGTAGCCATGACAGGCGTGGTTAGAGATGGAAAGGGAGTTGGGGGCAGGAGGCAGGGGCCGGATAGCAGGAGGAACAGGGGGGAACCTGGAATGCAGGAAAATGGGGGGAGCAGTGAATCAGAGCAGGAGGGGCAGGGGGAAGAGGGAGGAAAGCACAAGGAGAAGGACCAGAAATACAGGGAGGATACAGTAAAGGGAGCTGAGGGTTTAGACCAGGGGAGCACGACAAGCAACGAGGGACTAAACGGAGACAGGAAGGAAGGGAGGACGAGCCAGGCTAGTTTAGCGGATGGGGGAGAAGGACCAGTCGCAGCAGTGAGGGGGAGTAGCGAGGTTCAGAAGGATACTCAGGAGGAGGAGAGCATAGGATCGAGGAGGGGTGACCAGGGTAACAAGGAGGGAGGCATGTGGCACCCAGATAGGGGAGGAACAAGGAGCTGCTGGGTGGAGGGCCAGTAGAAAGGCTGAGGGACATGGAAGGGGGGAATGGAGGAAGAGGAGCAATCAGAGTGCTCCTGTTGGGGGATTCTATGATCAGGGGTATCAAATGGGATAGGGAGGGAGAAGCCTGGCCAGTTAGAACAAAATGCTTCCCTGGACTAATGGTGCACAGGGCCAAGCACGAGGTATATCAGCTGGCAAAGGATTGTGGGGATTCCCCGGACATACTGGTCCACCTAGGTACAAATGACATTGAGGGAAACGGCAAACTAGAGATACAGGCAAGATTCAGGGAGCTGCAAAGGGTCTGTCATGACATAGGATGCTAGTTCCTTCTCAGAAATCCTGCGGTGCCAAGGACTAGTGTGGAGCACAAAGGAAGATTAGGGAGATAAACCAGTGACTCAGGGGGTGGTGTGAGGCCAGAGGTATGGGTTGATGGGGGATTGGGGAGACCTGGGAGGATAAGGGCTGTATGCTAGAGATAGGCTCCATCTCAATTAGGAGGGAGGGAATCCTTAGTTGAAAATAGAGGGTTCATTGGTGAAAAGTGGGGTTTAAACTTGTGAAGGGGAGGATGGGAGAAAAGGCTGTCGAGGGGGCCGACAAAGGAGGACTCTGTTTCTACCTCTGGGGAGCTGGAGGAATTGGGAAAAGGCCAACTGGTAAAGTGCAGACCAGGGGAAAACAGAATCCTATGGGAACACGAGCAGAGGAAATGGAAGTATAGGGAAAGGATGGAAGGAGGTCTGTACAAAAATGCCAGGAGCTATAAAATGCCTGAGCTCCAGGCAATGCTAACTCAGGGAGGGGTGGATGGCAGCAGTCACTGAGACCTGGGCCACTGCAGGACACGACTGGGACCTGAACCTGGAGGGTTACACTATGTTCAGAAAGGACAGGGGAGGGAAGGGAGGAGGGTAGCAATGATAGTCAAAACTGCATTGGCATAGGGGAGTGGAGGAGGCGGAGGGAACCGTGGAGGCGATTTGGGTCACCTTGATAACAAGGGGGGCAAGAGAGTAAAATAGGGAGTGGTATGGACCCCTGCACTGGTGGAGGAGCTGGAGGAGAGTCTGGTGGCAGATGTTGGGAGACACTGCAGACTGGGCAGGGAAGGGGTGGTGGTGTTGGGGACTTAACATGTCAGGAACAGACTGGGAGACTATGACATCCTCGGTGGCCAGGGAACAGAGGTTGTTGGATGTCTTCAAGACGCTTCCTAAACTCAGCATGTGGGGAACCGACCAGGGGCGCTGGTACTGGATGTGGTCCTGGCAGACAGTGACCAGATTAGGGGCCTGAGGTAAGGGACCCATTGGCAGGAGTGACCATGCTACGGTCTGGTTCTGCCTGGACCTAGGAGGGGTAGAAGGCTGCACAAAGGCGGAGGTAACTGACTTCAGGGGTGGATTTTAAGGAAATGGGAAGGATCCTTAAGGAGCATTTGGATGGGATTGGGTCAGACATGGATGCTGATAGTAGGTGGAAATCATCAGGAGAGGGGCAGGATGCTACCAGCACCTGTGCAAGAATAAGACGAAATGCGGAGGGGTCCGAACCCTGCTGATGGACCGGAGGTCCAGGAGGTGGTGCAGGGAAAGAGCACTATAGGCAATCCAAGTGCTCATGAGTGACGGGATCGAGGGGCGTCGAGCTGATGGCTAGAAGGGCCACTAGGGTGGTGAGGGCAGTTAAGGCAAGGAAGGAGCAGAACCTGGCCAGGGAAATTAGAAGATGGAACAAGGGGTTCTTTAGATACATTGGGGAAAAACGAAGGGTGAAGGGGCAGATTAGCAGGATTAAAACAGGGGATAGATGGGCACAAGACCCGGGGGAGCAGCCTGAGGTACTAAATGAGTACTTCACCTCGGTTTTCACCAAGGAAAATGGGGTGCTGCATCATACATGGGAGGAGACAGTGATACTGGAGGACCCTTACCCGTCGGCGGGTCTGGGGAGAGGGAGGCATCACTGGCAGGAGGGGGAAGGCTAAGCAGGAGAAGAGGTAGGCGAGTAAATCACAGCAGAGAGAGTGAGGAAGCCTCAGGTCCCTTAAGACAGAGAAAGCACCGGGCCGGATAAATTACATCCCAGAGTGCTGAAGGAACTTAGGATGTCCCGTGAAACCCTGGCGGAGCTTTTCACCATCTCTCTGAGGACAAGGTGGGTGCCCCAGGACTGGAAGGTGGCGCATATAGTGCCTATCCACAAGGGGAGATCAAGGTAGGTGGCAGGGAACTACAGGCCTGTCAGCCTGACATCGGTGGTGGGCAAGGTGATGGAGGGCATTGTCAAGGAGAGGCTAGTGGTGGACCTGGAAAAGTCAGTGTGCCTGGACGATAGACAGCATGGATTCATCCCGGGGAAATCATGTCAGACAAACCTTGCGGAGTTCTATGACTAGGTGACGAGTGCCTTGGACCTGAGTAGACCAGTGGACATCCTCTTTCTAGACTTCAGCAAGGCATTTGACTCTATTCCTCACGTGAGCCTGTTGGATAAGCTGGGAGAAATGGAGGTGGGGAACCAGATGATCAGATGGATAGGCAGTTGGCTCCAGGACCGGACCCAGAGGGTCGTAGTTGGCAGGATAGTCTCATCCCCAAGAAAGGTCATTTCATTAGTGGGGTCCCACAGGGATCAGTCCTTGGGCCCCTCCTGTTCAATGCCTACATCTCTGACATAAGGATAGGTATCAGCAGTGAGATGAGTCTCTTTGCAGATGACTCAAAACTGGGGGTGGTGGTGGATGGGGAGGAGAGGAGGGGAGTGTGGCCCTACAGGGGGACCTGGAAGCTCTGAAAAGATGGTCTAGAAAGTGGAAGCTGAGGTTCAATGCAGGGAAATGCAAGGTATTGCACCTGGGGGCCAGAAACCCGGGCCAAGTGTACACCGTGGGGGGCGGGGGATGCTACAAGTCTCGATGGCTGAGAGAGACCTGGGGGTGGTGGTGGATGTCAAGATGAACAACTCTGAGACTTGTAGGAGGGCAGCAGCCAAGGCCAATAGGACGCTGGGATGCATCGCTAGGGGGATCACCTCTAGAAGGAGGGAAGTGATACTCCCTCTGTATAACTGCTTGGTGAGGCCACACCTCGAGTACTGCGTGCAGTTTTGGGGGTCACACTTAAAGAGGGACATTAAACTCCTGGAGAGGGTCCAGAGGAGAGTAACCAAAATGATTTGGGGCTTGGGGACAGGACCTAGGAGGAGAGGCTTGAAGAGCTAAATATGTACACATTGGAAGAGAGAAGGACTGGAGGACATAATAGAGGTCTCAGGCACATGAAGGGGTAAATAGGGAGGAACAGTCAGGGTGCTTTAAGGAAGGAGGAGGGAGCCACTAGAGGCATGGGTGGAAGCTGGAGGGGAAGATTCAGGGAGAAAGGAGGAGGTGCTACTTCACTGAGAGGGTGGTGGAGCCATGGAATGCGCTGCCTAGGGGGCTGGTGGAGGCAGAGATGGTGGAGGGATTCAAGAGGGGGTGGGACAGGTACAGGTGAAGGGTTCTGGAAGCAAAATTCAATGCAGCAAGAATATCTGGAACTGGGAAGGGAGAAGCCAGAGAAGGTGAGGGGGTCAACAAGGTCAGCTCCCAGGTTGGGGGCTGACCAAACGAGCAGACACGAAAGACCGTTAGGCCTATTCTGCTGGCATTTTAGTATGTTAGTATTGTAGTGTACTGTACTGTGTTGTATTGTATTGTATTGTACTGTATTGTACTGTGTTGTATTGTACTGTACTATACTGTGTTGTATTGTATTGTACTGTACTGTGTTGTTTTGTATTGTACTGTACTGTGTTGTATTGTATTGTACTGTACTGTACTGTGTTGTATTGTATTGTATTGTACTGCACTGCATTGTATTGTATTGTACTGTACAGTGTTGTATTGTATTGTACTGTACTGTGTTGTATTGTATTGTATTGTATTGTACTGAACTGCGTTGTATTGTATTGTACTCTACAGTACTGTGTTGTATTGCATTGTACTGTACTGTGTTGTATTGTATTGTACTATACTGTACTATGTTGTATTGTATTGTATTGTACTGTACTGTGTTGTATTGTATTGTATTGCACTGTACTTTGTTGTATTGTATTGTACTGTGCTGTACTGTATTGGTCTGCTTTCGAATGTAACTTGTTCTTTTGTTGTATGTAACTTGATAGACTTGGAAACCTTTGAAAAAGGGCTCTTCACCTCAGTTTGGCACAGTAAATAAATAAAAACATAAATACATAAATCCTTGTGGGAGAGAAAGAAAATGGAAAACATGACCCTGCTTCCTGTAGATCACAGACCATGGTATATCCATATCCCGTGTCTCCACAGCCTGATGGAGGATGCTGTCCAGGGCATATCCCCAACCCTGGCCCTGCCTGGAAAGCTATCCAGAGCAGGATGGAGGCACGTGAGTGCATGGCAAGGGCATGGGGAGTCATGGTGTGTCTTGGGACTCCTAAAGGAAATAAACAGTGGGATGTGAGGAGAGGGTGAAACTCTGGGTTAAAAAAAAACTATAAACAAAAATTTAACAAAATAACTGAGTGGAAAAAACTGAAGCTATTACTAATTAATAATTATGGTGTTGATACAATTAAGAATACCTGGGCCCAGTATACAAATTGCAGTCAGTGGCACTGCAAATGTGGTGTACAAAGAGGTCACCCCATTGTGCCAGCACCAAAAACTGTCATGCCCAAAACTCATCCTTAGCTGTCGGGCAAGGTGTCTTACTTGGTGGTGGGATCTGATCTCATACATTAGGACTCTTGTCCACATTTTGTGAAATGAAGATACTAGTAGGGCTGTGAGAGTAAGGTGCCAGCCATTTTAACAGTAGTTCAGTGGAATCATTACTTATAGCACTGAATATATCCTCCTCTGATAACCCCAAAAAAGTATTTGGCACAACTCAAAAAAAAAGACAGAGAAAGTGATGTGTGTGACATAGACAGCCAGTTCTGAGAGCTGTATCATTTTTTTTCAATATAAAATGTATTATTGACTGTCTCTGCTGAAAATCTGATGCTCTAGGAGTGACCTCACCTCCCCCCCAAGTTTTCAGCTGAAAGATGAAAGCCATGAAGAAATGCTGACAGCATGTGAGTTCACACACACTCAGTTTTTAGAGACAATGTGTTACATGTAAGGCTTTAATCAAGGATCCTGTTTGTCTGAGTTTATTACAGCTGTAGTTGCTATATCATATTCATTTTATGACGTTGGAGTAAAACACCAGGTTATGACACAGGAGTGCGAAAATCATAAAGATGCTTTCATGTCCTGGAAGGAGGAAGCTTTTTATGAGCTCAAAAGAAGTGTCATTTGAAGGACATGAATTATGTTTAAGTTGCAGAATGTAATACTTTAAAAAAGACATCCTGTTTTTGTATAAGATATATATTTTTTTATATATAATCTGACAGAGGAGGAGCTAGCTGACCTCACACGAAAAGGGGTTGGCCAATACAGTTGTTAAGGAATACTCTGTTTTACTTAGACACACTTTTAACTAGACTCTGACAAAGAAAACATCTTTGGAGCACTTGTAAACAGGTATTTAGAAAGAGAGTCAAATCTAAGTACTGTATGTAGAAATTTACACTGTTTAAACCTTGTTCTTTTAAAAGATTGTATGTCTTGTGATATAACAGTTCTGTATTTTGTGTTTAACATATTTTTTATCATTTTAGTAAAACTCTTTTTAGAGCATGCTTGGTCTGCCTTTGATTTCTTTTTAGTTGTAAGAAGAGTATATATGGTTATAGCAGGCACAAAGCATAAGCTTGAATGGTGGTACCAAACTGGAAAGAGAAGCGGTTTAAATCTGAGGTCTTTATTAAAGTTTTTAAGGGTTCATCTCTGTATACCTGGTTAGGTGCCCGAAGGCAAGGATATCTGGACCCCTGAAGACAGATATATCTGAGCCTGTGCATTGGGTACACTAGCAAGAGGTTCACAGTTTGAATCCCCCCAAGACTTGAAACCAAAGGTTGATCCGAACTCACAAAACAGACAAGAGGGTTACCTTGTTCTGTTAAACTGTTCACAAGACTGCTCAGAGGTTGGCACTTTGGGAGTAGAGGGCCTGACCTGCTGAGTGGGTTTGTGACAGATTGGTTGGTAGAGGTGGCATAATTTTGGTATCACAAGCTTTTATTGTTCTGTGTCAGCTGAGACCATAAGTTCCCTTGCAAAGAAAGAAAAAAGGCAGAGTTTTATTTTAAAAGGAAACAGAACTATATATCACTTGGCATACAGTCAAGTTCCTACCCGTTTTATTTTTTTTTTTCTAAAGTGCAGTCAGAGTAGCAGTAGTCAGGAAAGATGTCTTCCAACTACAGCAGGCACACTGTAGATTACTTAAGACAGTTGTGTGGGGACAGAGGAGTCCGGTTCGAGGTGAAAGCAAGCAAGCAGAGCCTCATAGATGCCCTGACGGTAGCAGATACCCAGAACAGCGAGTCACCAACCGTGACTGGAAAGGACCAAACCTCAAATGTGGAAGGGCTAGCGGCCAGTGAGGGGTCCACAGCCGATGAAGAGGACAGCAGGGCCACTGTCAGTGAAGGGCCACAGCAGCAGGGGAAGGTCACCAGTATCCTGAATCCAGGGGTACTCAGGCTGCAAATTGAGTTGTGCAGGATGGAAATGGAGGCAGAGCGAGAACAGAGGGAAGAAGACCATGAGGAGCGTGAGCGCCAGCGAGCTGCAGAAGAGAGGAGAGAACGAGAATGCCGAGACGCAGACAGTGAGAAGCGTGAGTGCCAGTGAGATGCAGAGGAGAAGAGAGAGGAGCGCCAGAGGCAACATGAACTGGAGAAGCTACGACTCCAACCAGCGGCACCAGAGCAGGTAAGTGGTTTGGGTTTAACTGGGACTGCAGGACTGGGTTACAAACTGAACTCCAAATTAATAGCTGAATTTAAGGAGGGGGAAGATATAGATGCTTTTTTAAATTCTTTTGAAAAGGTTTGTATTCAGGCTAAAATTCCTAGAGAGTCCTGGAGCTTCCAGCTATCCCCGCTACTTACTGGGAAAGCTCGGATGCATTGGGTCAAATGGACAATGAGGACAGCAATGATTACAGCAAGCTAAAAGCTGCACTGTTAAAGTTTGAATTAACTGCTGAATCATACAGAGCTAAATTCCGTAAGCTCAGGAGAAGCCCTGATATGAGCTATGAGGAGCTAGCCACGAAACAATGTCAGTTTTTAAAACGTTGGTGGGAAGGAATTGAGGCAAACTCTGTTGATAAAATTGAAAATGAGATTTTATTAGAACAGTTTTATTGGGCATGCCCAGCAGAGCTAAAAACCTGGCTAGAGGACCGAGATCCAAAAACAGTGCAAGAGGCTGCTGAACTCTCGGACCGCTATGCCAAGAGTAGACCTATTCTGAGAGTGAATGGGGCAGGCGTGGCAGCGCAGAAAGGGAAAAGCGTGCCTTCAGGGTAGCTAAAATCCTCACTCGCTTCACCAAACCAGTTAGCCCCAGGTTTCAAAGAAAGATTTCTCTGGAAGTAAGAAATGCCTGTTGGTTGTGTAAGGAAACTGGGCATATTGCCAGACAGTGTCCCAAAAAGGTGAGAATCAATACACAACAGGGTGCTAGAAAAGAAGTGGTTGTTTGTGTGTCCTGGGAGCATGCCAGTGAACATGAGGAACACATGCACCCAGTCATGGTAAATGGTGTGCAGACGCAAGGGTGAAGGGACACAGGGGCATCCCTGATGTTAGTAAAGGGGGATCTGGTACAGCCTGGTCAGCTTATACCCAATAAATACATCACTGTACAAGGGTTTACTGGGGAAGCGAAAACATTGCCCCTGGCTAGTGTTCTCCTAGACTGGGCTGAAACAGGGGGAACTGTGCAACCTGTGGCTGTAGCCAAAACATTAGCAGCGGATGTGATCCTGGGTAACAATCTCCAACAGGGGATGGTATGTGCAGTTACCCATAGCCAAGTGGCAAGGGAAAATTGTAGCTCCCTGAACCCCACAGAAGCCATTGTAAAAACCACTGGGAGGCTGGTTCCCCAGCCTGTGTCTCCAGATGGGGAGACTGATAAAAAGGGGGTAGAAATTTCCCCAGTAGAAAGTGACCACACAGCTACAGAAGGTTACTCTGAAGAGGGAGGGGTGACCAATTATCAGAGGGCTGGGATTGACAGTGATCCTGAGGGCCCCGACGCTAGTGCTAGGGACCCTAGTTTAGCAACTGAAGGGGACCTGTCCCATGCCTTGGGAATGAGTGAGGAGTTTGCAGCTGCTCAGAGGGGTGACCCTAGTTTAGAGAAGCCGAGGGCTTAGGCAGACTCAGACGGCACACAGGGAGGTGATGGCAGACATAAGGTTTATTGGGAAAATTGACTTATGTAGACTCAGGCAGTACAGACAGAGGGAGGGATGCTAGGCAGGCAGCTTATCGCTCCTCAGGGGTATCGTGAGCAGTTGCAAAAAACCGCACATGATATTCCCTTGTCTGGTCATCTGGGAATCACACGCACTACACAGTGGTTAGCCCAGAATTTCTACTGGCCTAACTTCACCCAGCAGGTGAAGAACTATTGCAGATCTTGTCACCGGTGCCAAGAAATAGGGAAGGCGGGCAAGAAAACCCAAGCCACCCAGATTCCATTGCCCATAGTGGACAAGCCATTCCAGAGGGTGGGAATGGATATTGTGGGGCCTTTAAATACCCCCAGCTCCTCAGGGAAGAGATTTATCCTGACTGTGGTGGATTATGCCACCCAGCACCCAGAGGCAGTCGTCCTATCCTCACTGAGGACAGACAAAGTGGCATATGCCTTACTTGGGATTTTCTCCCGTGCTGGGTTTCCACAGGAGGTAATCACTGATTGAGGGGGTTCCTTCATATTGGACCTGATGAAATGTTTATGGGAGAAGTGTGGGGTGGTGCAGAGATGCACGATACCGTATCACTCACAAGCCAATGGACTTGTGGAACGATGCAATGGTGCCCTAAAGTCAATGCTCCGGGTGTTTGCTGAATAGCATGGGAGGGACTCGGAGAAATACCTTCCCCACCTGTTGTTTGCATACAGGGAGGTGCCCCAAGAGTTGACAGGATTTTCCCCCTTCGAACTCTTATATGGATGCCGGCTACGTGGGTCCCTAGACTTGATCCAGGAGGACTGGGAAGGCAAGCACGCCACCCAGGGAACTCCCATTGTGGATTACGCCCTTAGGTTTAGGGAAAGGCTGAAGGAGCTTATGGGGACAGCCCAGAGCAACCTGGCAGCTGCCCAACAGAAACAAAAAGTGTGGTACGACCGCAGAGCCAGAGCTTGCTTGTACATGGTGGGTCAGGAAGTCATGGTCCTTATTCTGGTCCGGAAAGACAAGCTGCAAGTTGAGTGGGCAGAACCGTACAAAGTGGTTAGGAAGGTAAATGACGTGAACTACATTGTGGAGTTAACTGACAGAAGACAGACTGAAAGGATGTACCATGTCAACATGATGAAGCCTTGTGAAAATAGGGCTGACATGGTGTTTGCATTGTGTAGTCCTGGGAAGGGGACGGATGAAGGAGACCCCCTTCTGGACTTTCTGGAGGAAAGCAAGTGAGAGTCCTCTGTGGAGGCAGTAAAATTGTCTCCCCAGCTGGCCCCGGACCAGATCGAGAAAGTAAGGGTGGTTTTAGCAGACTTTGCCCCCTTGTTTAGCGCCAAGCCTGGACTAACCCCCTTAGTGACACACGATGTGGAGACAGGGACACAGACACCCATACAGCAGACAGCATATCGGGTGTCAGAGGCTGTCCAAAAGGACATTAGGAGGGAAGTGGAGGAGATGCTAGATTTAGGGGTAATCCTGAGATCCCACAGCCCCTGGGCCTCACCCATAGTCCTTGTGCCCAATCCAGATGGCTCTACTTGTTTCTGTGTGGACTATCGTGGACTGAATGCAGTCACAAAGTCCGACACCCACCCGAGGCCCCAGACAGACGAGCTCCTGGAGAAGTTGGGAGGGGTGACCTACCTTACGACCATTGGCCTGACAAAGGGATATTGGCAGGTAGAATTGACAGACAGAGCTAGGGAGAGGTTGTCCTTCATCACTTCAATAGGCTTATTTGAGTTTAAAGTAATGCCTTTCGGAATGAAGAATGCCCCAGCCACTTTCCAAAGGTTGGTAAACCAGGTGTTAAATGGTGCTGAGGAGTACGCCGTGGCATACCTGGATGACACTGCCATCTTTAGTACAAGCTGGGAGGAACACCTATCCCACCTTAGGGAAGTGCTGGACAGGATACAGAGGGCCAGGCTCACTGTCAAAGCCGAGAAGTGCCAGGTGGCCATGGGAGAAGTGGCATACCTCAGGCATGTGGTGGGCCGGGGACAGCTCTGTCTAACCAAATAAAGATAGAGGTGATCCAGGCGTGGCCCAGACCAGAAACCCAGAAGCAGGTCAGGAGTTTTAAGGGACAGCAGGGTACTACAGGAAATTTGTACCCAATTACAGTGCCCTGGCTGCTCCCTTATCTGACCTGACAAAGAAAAAGATGCCAAAGAAAATTACCTGGGGCCCAGCCTGTGAGGCAGCCTTTACCAGACTGAAGAAGGCACTGTGTAGCGTTCCTGTTTTGACAAGTCCTGACTATAGCAAAACCTTTATAGTTCAGACGGACGCCTCAGATGTGGATATTGGGGCAGTACTGAGCCAGACGTCCAGCCAAAGGAGGGATCACCCAGTAGTGTACCTGAGCAGGAAGCTACTTCCCAGGGAGCAAGTGTACTCCACGGTGGGAAAGGAGTGTCTTGCCATAGTATGGGCCCTAAAGAAGCTAGAACCATACTTGTATGGGCAGCATTTTGTGGTGCAGACTGACCACAACCCCCTGGTTTGGCTGACGCAGATGGGGAAAAACAATGGCAGATTGCACTTTGGGAGTAGAGGGTGTGCCCTGCTGAGTGGGTTTGTGGCAATGTATGCTATATCATACAGATTAGACATATATATGTCATAGATAATCCACTCTAGGGTGTGTGGTCGCACTCTAATATACACACACCTTGGTGTGTGTTGTTACGCATGAGGCCGCATGCCAAGTTTGTCAAACACCCAAGGCGTGTGCATATTGGAGATGAACGCACACCCTAGAGTGGGTTATCTATTTTATAAAAGGGCAAAAGTGTTTTGGAGGGGGGGTGAAAGTGCAGGAGTGCAGTCACGCTCTGATATACGCACAGTCATGTGATATGTTTTATACAATCAGAACATAGGATTTGAAGTGTAGTTTCATAACTTATAAATATATATATATATATATTGCAAAACACTTCATTAATGCTCCAGTTAGGGTCAACGTGACAAACAAAGGCTGGGATATGAGGCTTTAGAGTTTCCAACCCTAACACCCCACCCTCCCAAACCAGGCAGGAGAGCAGGTGTGGCGTGTGACTTGGGTTTCTCAAGCCTAACACTCACCCCATTCCATCTGTAAATAAGGTCAGATGTGTAGACTTGGAGAATGGGGTGAGCGTTAGGCTTGAGAAGCCCAAGGCACACCCCACACCTGCTCTCCTACCTGGTTTGGGAGGGTGGGGTGTTAGGGCTGGAGCATCAATGAAGTGTTTTACAACTTATTTCCTTACTTTTTGAGATAGTATAATAGTATCCTTCCTTTACTGTGTGAGCACAGGGTCCTTTGGACCCTGCGCTCCAATTCCTCTGTAGATGCGTGTATGTATGTAGCTTTGGAAGGGCACCAGATTGTCAGCATAGCCATCTTATTACCCCACCTCATGTATCCAGTACAAAATGTTTTCCAGTCCTTGCCAAAAAGTAATTCTGCACAACAGCTGCAACGCCATTCCGCGTCACAGGTGCAAAAACACATTTTGGCCAGGATTTGAAAAATGACTGCTGTGACATACATGAGGAGGGGTAATAAGAAGGCAATGTTGAAAATCTGGGGTCAAAATATTTAATATTTCTAAAGATACGAGCGTGCATAGTGAAATTGCAATGAGTGGTCATAACTTTGGCATTTTTTCATATTCTGACCCCAAATTTTCAACATAGCCCTTTTATGACCCCTCTTCATGAACAAGGACAGAAAAAAATTCCAAATCCAGCCCAAAAGTTTAATTTGCCAAGCGACCGCGAAATCACCTTTTTGCTGGGAATTGCATAATGACAGTCCTATTGTTCATGAGGTGGGGGTCCACAAAAGGCCATGTTGAACATTTGAGATCAAAATCTCAAAAGACAGTTAAGTTATGCATCAAAGTTGAAACCCCCATTGAAATACATTGAACCGCATTTACCTTAGTTTCTTATATTTCAGTCACCGGTTCCAGCAGCAAGATGTGTCTTCTACTGGAGAGTGGATCTTGAACCCTGGACCTGTTCAGGTGAGTGAGGGTGTGTGGGGGGTGTACTGGGGAGTGTGGGGTGGTGGGTGCTGAGTGGGAGGTGGGGGTGAAGGGAGTCAGATCAGTGAGGGACAATTTTCATTTTTACAGGGAATAAAAGGACAGTTTTCTTTTTTTATTTTAGGTCTGGATGGGTTTCAGGGGGTGCCACTACACATCAGAGATAAGACAAAATAATGGGGAGGATGATCAGAGGGTGGGGGGATGCCACTAGATACCGTGGATCATAAAGAAACAATGGGGAACGTGATTGGAGGGTGGGGTGTGCCTTTAGACACCAGGGATAAGACAAAAAACAACGGGGAGATCGACTGGAGGGTGAGGGGTGCCACTGGACACCAGGGATAAGACAACAAAAATTGGGGAGAACGATTGGAGGTTGAGGGTGCCACTAGACACCAGGGATCATAAAAAAATAACTAGTTTTTGGCTCTGTATGGGATAAAAAAAAGGAGAGACCATGGACTCAGTTAACTGTCAGCTCACAGTTCCCACTGCAGCTGGCAGCATGAGTTCCAGCTGCGGCTGCAGAAGTCAAGAAAGTCCTGCTGTTCCCATATAGAGAATGCAGGGAAAATTTTCTTCTCGCTAAGCTGGGCACTTGGGATTTTGGATGCCCAGACAAAGTATTTCTGGCCCTAACTGTGAAAAACAAACCATTTAGCTAGGTTCTGGTGTTTGATTTTTAAAATGACAACATTTGTATATATTTTCCACGCTTTTTAGTTCATGGAAAAAAAAAACAAGATGGCAGCTCATGAAAAAGGCATTTTTTTTCTGGTGAAAAAGGACTGGCCCTCACAAAAAAGAATCCTTTTCATGAGGCAAAATCTTTTGTCAAACTTTATACCTCCTGGAGAGTAATCATCCCATTGAAAACAATGAAAAACTTAACAATTGAATAACTTTGCAACAGATTAATATTTTTTTTCACCAAACAAACATATGGCAGTTCTGTTACGCAAGCTGTATCTACCATAAAAATATGCACCCCCAAATTCCACAGCATCTGGGTGCAAGGCGATGAGGAAAAAAACTGCAAAAAGTGGTGACTTTTAACATTTTCACACTATCCAGATCTCAGAATCCACACATCCAACCAAAATGAAACTTGTCACACAAAGAGATCTACCCCATGGGACAGTGCATGCCAAATTTTGTGCAAATCCATTGATCGGTTGCAGAGTTATTAAAGTTCAAAATCTGAGGGTTAACATTAAACAAGCTACTTAACCCTAACTATAGGGGCATGACTGTGCCCCTATAGTATATATAAAAACTAGATGGGATATCATGTGACTTTGGTGTTTTCCTGCCTTCCACTTCTCTAATGTTAGAGGTGCAAAACAACGCATACGGTGACTGAGTGCCCCAGAAAAAACATGTGATGTTCCATCTAGTTTTAGATATACAGATTCTCGAAGTACAGAAATCAGTAACCAGATGGAGTGCGCCATCTGGTGGAAAAAATGAAGATTGCAGCATACAACAACAAAACCACGACTAACACCTTGGCAAAAAGGTTTTCTTTTAGCTGAATAGGTGGGGCTGCTTCCAAGAGACCAGAGATGCAAGGATTGATCCCTGTGTCCAGCACTGAAACGTGCAAGCCTGAAATTCAGGTTATGGAAGATGTCCCCCATGGAGCTGGTAATAGAAATTATATGTGGCTAAATTGCAATGCAACTGTGGCTGCTGGATGTTAGTGGGGGCAATCACAGCTTTTGCCAGCTAACATGCTGGTGGTACCATCCACCTAGGTCAGGGGCATGTCATAGGGACAGTCACATGCTTCTATGCCATGGAAAGAGGCTGAGGGCCGAGGTGCACCACCCCAGCCATCCCACACCCACCTGGCCCTCACCTTGAGGTGTTGAAGCCTTTGCTTTGTCTTTAATCTCCTCTTTATTCTCTGGTGTTCCAGTGGCACCCCAACCCTTGTCTCACAGTCACGTATATTTCTGGCATACAGTGAGCCTCCTTCAGATGCAGCCACAGAACCAGGCTCACGTATCTCCAAAGGTAACAACAGACTGATGCTTGTCTTCAATGCACAACTATTTATTGTACAAAAACAGGTTAACAAAAAAAAAAAACAGCACCAGCAGCCGGCACACAACAACCAATGTTTCACCGAGAATCGTGAGCTTTCTCAAGGTAGTGTACCACTTAATGGAAGCTACATGTATACCAATGTGTTTAAGGACATGCAGTATAGCCTAGAAATTAGAGCAATGAGCTGGGAATGAGCTTCTTATATGCAGTAGACTGGGGTTTGATTCCCACAGCTTCCAGTTGCATACTGTGTGACCCTGAGCAAGTCACTTAACCTCTGTGTGCTCCCAAGTCACAGCTGCTGTGCAGATCCTTGGTGTGACCGCACCTGGAGTGCAGCATGCAAATACTGGAGCCCCTCCCTGAAAAGGGAAATCAGCCAGCTCGAGGCAGCTCAGAGGAGGGCAACAAAGATGGTTCAGGGACAGCAGGGCAGGGCATATGAAGACAGGCTGAGAGACCTCAACACATACATATTCGAAGGGAAGAGGGAGACGTGACTGAAATCTTCAGGTACTTGAAAAGTTTAAACAAAGTGGATAGCGGTGAACTCTTCTGTCTCAATGAAAACAAGACCACAAGGAGGCACTGTTATAAGCTGGCAGGGGGAAGGATCAGGAAGGGTGTCATGAAACACTTCTTTGCAGAAAGGGTGGTGTTGTGGTGGAATGAACTCCCATCTGAGGTCGTCACTCAAAAGATGGTGGGGGTTTCAAGAGAGGGTGGGAGAGGATAAAGGGGAGGGTCAGGGCTGTCGGGTGGTGGAACTCACTGTAATCACTGGATCAGGGGCAGCACAATCAAGCAGACCATCAGGCCTTCTACTGCTGTGTGCTGGCTGGGATTCAAACCTGACCCCCCAGCTTGCCTTCCTGGGTTTACTCCGTGTACATGGGATGGCCTTCTGACCTCGCCATGTTCTGCAGCTGGTATTTTGTTTGTTCATATGTTTGCATTTTCAAAACACAGTGTAACGAAAACAATATGTGACCCATGGGAGCCTGGGTGCTCAAGCACCCACAAAGTTGACATAAGCACCCTCAATTTTTCGAGGGCAGCCTGCAAAAAAAACATTACTAGGGAACCTGGTCACAGGATAATTACTACCTACTGGCAATGAGCACCCACAAAGATTCTTAAAAGCTGGCATTCCTGTGACCAGATCACAGTGGGCTTAAAAATTATTATAGTAAGTATATCACCATTTACCAAAATATTGGACAATATCCACCAAATGTAAAATCATGTAATCAAGCAACATGAAATCACACAAGCCAATGATTTAATATACCAGATACCATTCAATCTACCTATAGAATTTATAAGAAAAGGTTGAGAATAAAAATACCATCTATTGTAGAATAATCGCCCTAACAGTCAGTTCTCCAATGTTACACAAAATAGCATCCTAAAAGCTAAAAAACAAACAAAAAAAAAAACAACAGAACAATTGGGGTGGGTGGGGCTGAGGAGGAGATAAAAGAAAAAGTGAAGAAAAAAACGAATGTAAAAAAGCTAAGGGGCAAAAGGTGTAAATGGAGGGGAAGGGACCAAAAAAATAAACCCCCAGCCACATTCCCCTACACCAGTCTTATGACAACCTCATCTGTCCTTGAGGCTTCAGGAGGTGGTCACTGTTTTGCAACACCCATACCACCTCAGTATAGTTCTTCTACAGGTAGGGGAAGCTGTGAAACTCTGCTACTGCCTCTATTAGGACCACCATGCTTTATTTAGGACAGCCTCCTCCCCCTTCACTGCATGGTTGCAGAGTCACTGCCAACCAGGCATGCCAAGACTTGTGGCCAGTGGCCATAGGCGCCGGAACCGGGGGGGGCAGGAGGGGCGCGAGCCCCCCCAGTATTTTTGTGCACTAGGGAGATTGCCACTGCCCTGCTGCAATTCATTTTGAACTTTTTTTTTTTTTCTGTGACCGCATTGCGCGACAGTACCTGGCTGAATCTGCTCTGCTGCCGCACCTCCCCCACTGCCCCGCCACTAAACAAAACAAAAAACACTTCCTGCAGTGTTAAATGCTCAGTTAGCAGAGTTGTAAAGTAGAGTCGTTATTATAACAACTCTACTTTACAACTCCTGAACTTAACTGTTCAAATTCAAGCAGCTCGGCTAGGCAGCGTAACACATGATCACACTGACATCTCAGATTCTGTCTCATCTCCCCTTTGTTATGGGTCTTCAGGAGCTGGAGGGCTACTTAGCACCTAGTTACTAGCCATGTAACTAAGCCATTAGCCTAAGCCGTAAACCAGCTGCCAGATAATAAATAATTGGATTAGGCGAATAGGCGGTTCCGTTTTCAGTTTAACTGTCTATTCAAGACTTAAGTAATGTGTCCTGCTTTCATTGGAGTGGCGCCTCTAGGTCTAGAAAAATAAAATTAATGTAAATGTGTTATTCATTTAAAAGTCAAGTTTTTTTTTATTAGCCAACTGCCACGGAAGTTCAGAGGGAGCTGAGCGACCCTGCCTGAGAACGTGAAGAGAAGAGATGAGCTGTTCAGAGTCACACAACGAGTATAAAAGTCAAAGGTAGTCTCACACTCACACACTGCACATCCCCAAATCAAACATTTCTCTGAGCTGAAGATCCTTCTCCTGGCTTTTGATTTGCTTGGGGCTGCTGCTGGGTTGAGTGTAAGGTTGTTGACTCACTGACTTCCTTGCGGTGCGGTGCTCCGTGGCTTTTTTAGTTCCTTCTTGGAGAACTTTACTTTGTAACTCTTGCTTAATTTGCTTGCCAAGTTGCTAATGCTAAAGCTTGCGCCGCCGCTGGATGCTGAGCGCTGCCTGAATCTGATTGATTTAATTTCTTAGTTTTTCATTTGCAGCTCAGTTCAACTTCAGTAATTTTTAGACTAGTCCAGTAAAATAAATTTGGTCATTTAATTAATCAAAGACAAAATCACAAGGGTGTGACCGACGCATGACAGGACTGGCTGCTGCTGCTGGCTGCTGTGGAGTGAGTAGTGAGAAGAACTCACCAGAGGAGTGAAGGACAGGAGAGGACAGCTATTCCGTGTTGACCATCACTGACAGTCAGAGTGAGTCTGCTTTATTTTTTTGTATCGGTTTAAATTATTTTCCTTTTGTTTTTGTTGTTGACCCCCAAACTGCCTATTGCTTGGCATGGTGCTTGACCTCAGACTCATTTTAGGGTACAGAATGTAGGTAATCAAACCAGAGCCCAATCACCTCTGTTGTTGCTATTTACAAAGATGATTTCTGAGTTAGCTAAGCACTAACCTGTCCCTGCCAATCTAGGAAAAGATGGCCCTCTAGTATATGGAAATATTTTAAATATATTTCAAGTATGGTTTTTCCTATTTAGCAGAAACATTTAACAGAAGAACATGTAAAGAAAAATTATGCATAGCATTGTTCGCCAGTATAGTATGGTGTAAACTGATATTTCAGGGCTGGATAAATTAAATTTAGGTGGCAAGTACTTTAGACTTTGTTGGAAAATGAATATGAAACCTGTGTAACATTAAAAACGTTGTATTTTTAAACAGTTGTAAGGAATGCATGACCTGTTGTTGACATACCTCTCAACTGTCACACATTATGAGGTATGTCACTCATTTTGCCTCTCAGAAACCCTTTGTCCATCATGGGGAAGGTGATATTCTACATTCCCCACTGAGACTTTAAAGCAAAAATTCATAATCTATTCTGCTCAGTTACCAAAAAAATTATGAACATTAGTGCACTGATAACTATAGTGTTCTGAGCTTGCAGTGTCATGTTAGACGATACGACACACATTTTGCTCATTTGTCACACATCATGTCACACATTTTGGTGAAGAAAGGTTGAGAGGTATGGTTGTTGATCAATAGAAGTGTATGTGGTATGTGAGAAAATGCTAGTTCATTAAAATAGTGGCTCAGGCTCCTGTGTTATGGAATGCCTTACCAAAGATAGTTCAATTAGCCGCTTAGCTCGCAAGCCAGACGTCTTTAAGACCTTCTTGACATCGTTTCTTCATGGACTCATTCCCGGACCGCTTTAGATAATCTCCAACTATATATTGTGAATTGTGTCTTTAAAGCTGTTTACCCACACATTGCTGTAATGTTACATTGTGATTGTGAAGCGCCCAAAGCATCTGAGAACGGGCCCTCTAGAAATAAATTTGTTCTTGCCCTAGAGGCGAAACAGTTGGGGCTTCAAGGCAAGCAGGTATCGGATAGATATAGGGGGAATTAATAAAAGGGATTATTTGGTTTAGATTATTTAAAAATTCAGCTTTCCCAGTCGTTGTTTGGTGTTCTTGATATTAACAGCTGGGCCCGGATATTCAAACTGCGCCAGGCTGTGGCGCAAGACTGGCACAGCTCAACTTTGTTGTGCAGGGGAGTGGCCTGGGCAATATTCAATGGAGCTATGGCGCAACAGCTTTGAATATCGCACCCTGGCCACCCCCACTGTGCATGGCGCAAGTGGCCAGAGTGGAGCATGGAGATGCGCTAGCGCAAGTGCCTTTGTGCCATGCACAGCACCTGCGATATTCAAAAGGGGACATGCAAATGGGGCCATAATTTAGGCAAGGTGCACAGGGGGCCATTTGCATCTCATCATGGCCCCATTTGCATGCCATTAGCATGCAGGTGCACTGATCCCTGAGGACTTGCGCCTGGCGCCCTGCCAGGCAGCAGCCATCAGGGACCGATGCCCCCTGCAGCCCGATCATGGGCATTCATGTAAAAAAGAAAACCCCTCCTATATCCCTGGTGGTCCAGTGGACCTCTATGTGCCCGATCACGGGCATCTGTCCTGACGATTACGCCCCCCAAGTCCAATAACCCTGGTGGTCCAGTGGACTGCACTGAGCCCAATCGCGGGCATCAGTAATAGAACCCCCCCAGTCCAATATCCCTGGGGGTCCAGTGGACCGATTGCTGCCCGATCGCGGGCATCTGTTCCTCAGCAAATACCCCTAAGATCCTGGTGGTCTAGTGTACCCCCACCCCACCCACCCACTGAGCCCCACCGCCTCGCTTCCCCCGATCGCGGCATCAGTAATAGAACCCCCCCCAGTCCTTCTATCCTGAAGGTAGTGGAACCAAAAACTCCTAACTCGTTAGTGTGAAGACTGCATGCTTGGGACTGGTGATACACATTACTATGGCATCTCTCTGTTTCACCTGGTCAACCACTGTATCAGGTTAAGCAACGTATGGTTCAAACGTCATGTGGAGCTATTGGAGGGGAATGGGTCGACAGCTGCTTTCTTAATATAGCTGCACACTTGAGCAGACTTAGACTGGGTGGTCTATTTCTGCTGGCACATTCCTATGTCTGTAGTTGCATAAATGTTCCTATATGGGACTGCATTCTTAATGTTATGATGTGTGTACATGATTTATTGTATTTTTGTATGGCAAAAAATAGAGTCGAAAAATTGCCCTTTTTACTCTTGTAAGTGCCCCTCTGAGCCTCCGCCCCCTCAGTTTTTACTATCTTCCGGCACCTATGCCAGTGGCTACTGTGTACATGGCCCTATGGGGACAAAACGATGACTGGCGTTACGAGCCTGTTGCAACCACTTAGCACAGTCCCTGGTGACTGTGTATGGGCCCCTGACCACTAGTAAAAACAGGAATACTGTACGAAAGTAGCAAACAATCTTGGCTCCACTACAGAAAAACAAAAACCGGTACCAGTCCCGATAAGAAAGAAAAAAAAAATGTATTACCTGTTATGCGCAGAGATTACGAATAGAGGTGCTGACGGACCCTGCAGAGGGTGCAGTTATGATTGGTTTTGCAGAACTTGCAGCTACCTGACCGGCCGGAGACTCACGGACCTGCAAAACCGGTCGGGTAGCTGCACCCACTGCCATACCTAGGGACAAAGGACCAAAATCAGGGACACATTTTCAAAATTGATGTTATCCACTCAGGAAGCTGGTAGAATAAAAGGCTTAGTGTAAAATGTAGTTTCTAGGGAAGAACAAGTCTGTAACGTTAGTGTTTGACATTATTTGATGCTTACAACCCCCGCTGTTTGGTCACGGAAACACAATTTTAAGGGGGGACAGAGTATAATTCTGAGGCAGAATCAGGGACCTCCCTGAAAATCAGGTACAGTTGAGAGGTATACCCACTGCACAGTCCGGCGGTACCTGTATTCATGTTTGTAATTTCTGCGTGTAGCGGGTAATAAAGTGTCTCCTTTTTTTTTTTTTTATCTGGGACTGATGCTGGCTTTTGTTTCTTTCTATACTGTATGAAAGACCCACACTCACGCCTCACCTCCTGACGACTTCACTTTCTATTCACTTGTGTCAGCATTTCATATGGCAAATGTTCACGAGGTTCAGCTATTGGTTGACTATCCAGCGGTACGAACAGTCTTCAGACAGGCATTTCTGGAAATTGACAGTCCCCCAGTCGGTATGAATTCTGGCGTGAAAGCTGCAATTGTAACATATTTAGGATGGATTGTAAAATGGCTCTGCAAAATTCTACATCCTGACTGAATATGCTCGGAGACTCGTATGTCAGTTCCACAGAGCTTCATAGGAATTAGAATTTGGAACTTGGGGATAAGAATGCCATATCCGGGCAACTGCTGCAGCATTCTAGTAATAGTCAGTAGTACAGGGCAGACTGGGTGGACCAATGGTCTTTTTACTGCCAAAGTTTTTTATGTTTCTAATCTATGTTTTATTTAGAATACAGTCAGTTCAGGTTCGTATGAATGATGTCTCTCGTACAGTTACCGAGCAGTTGCCAGGGTTATACAATAACAGGATAAGTTAGGTAGCTACCAACAGAGAGGAAACAGGACATGCTATCTGGGATAAGGAGATTTAGTTAGTTTTTGTTGACTGGGTAAGTGCACTAGACAAATCCTGCCTATTTTCAGGCATGACCCGGGGGGAGGGGGATACAGATGAATGCCAACTGACCTTAAACCAGATTAAGCTGTTGGTGGTATTTTTAGTGAATGAGGGAAATTTGGCCAAGACACTGGGAAAATTCCCCTACTCTTTTCGATAAGTGCCATGGGATCTTTAACATCCACCTGAACTACCACCAATCCAGGCAGATGGGACCTCGGTTTAACGTCTCATCCGAAAGACGGCAGCTCAGAAGTACAGCACCCCTCTTATGCTGCACTACAGTGTCAGTACTGGGATATTAACCCAAGTGCCAGATGTGGGAACTGAACCCACAGCCCTCTGATCTCCCGGCCTCAGAGGTGAGTGTGCTACCTACTGAGCCACTGACACTGCTAGACAGTTCAGATAAGGAAGGGAAGTGAAAGAAGGTTAAAAGGCAGAGTAAGGAGACAGTGGGGTACTGGGAAGTGTTCAGCTGACAGAAATACTGAAAGAAGGGAAAGCAGATAACACCCTATCTAGGACGGGGTAATAAACCAAACAGAAACTGAGAAAGGAAGGGAAGAGAGGAAAAAGTATAGGAAACAGGCAGAAGGGGACAGACTAAGGTCAGTAGTAACATGCATTTGTCAATGCCGAATGTTGTCTTGCTAGTGTTGGCGTTGGTAGTGCAGGAGTTAGAGAGATGTACAGTATAATAGGAATGGCAGTGAAGTATGGAACTGACGTCAACCCCACCCCACCCTACAGAGACTGACAAGCACTGAGGTGTACCTTTGGGTCGTCGGCCATAACGCTCACACCATTTCACCTCACCCTCCCCTGCAGACTCTGACAAGTGTTGCGTTGTGCCTTGGGGTCATTGGGCCTTATGCTCACCCCATTCCATAAGGAAATATGTTGAGATGGGTACAGTATAGGAGAATGGGGTGAACTTTGGGGCCAAGGCACACCTTGATGTCTGTCACTGGCTGCAGGGTGCAGGTGAGGGTGGAATAGCATAAGCATTACAGCAGACAATCCAAAGGCACACCCCTGATGCCTATCAGTCTCTACAGGGTGGGACATTATGGTTAGAAACCCTAACGCCCTGGGCATTTGTTGGTATTTGCACTCCAAATTTTCGACATGGGCTTTTTATGACCCCCACCTCATTGAAAGCATTTGTAACTTCCGCTCATAAACAATAGCACTGTGATTTTGTTAATCTGTCCCAAACATTGATTTCCCACAGCGACCGCACCATTATGCATCAGATGTGCGAAAACACATTTCGGGCAGGATGTGAAAAATGACAGTTGTACTGTTCATAAGGAGGTGTGAAAAAATGGCAATGTTAAAAATCTGGAGTGAAAATATTAAAAATTCTTGAACTTACAAGCATGCATGGAATTTTTTCACCAAATTTGCAACATAGGCTTTTTGGGAGCCCACCTCATGAACACTGATACTGTCGTTTCATTAATCATCCCCGAAAGGTGATTCCATGCAGTGACCATTAAATCACCTTTCAGGACCAAAAAAACGACATGACAGTGACTGAGTTCATGAAGCAGGGGTCCCAAAAACCCATGTTGAAAATTTGGAGCCAAAAGTCACAAAAATGGCTGAGATATCTACCTAAGTTGACCCCATTGATACCATTATACAGCTTACCGGCATTTCTTCAGTTTGCGGTTGGCTTTGAAGAGTGCAGACTTGCTCCCACTCCACTGAAGACTGTTGCACCAGGCTCCGGAGGTAAGTATGGGGTGAGGGGGGTGCAGGGAGGGTGTGTGCACAAGGGTGGGTGCAGGTTGGGGGAGGGGCTACAACAGATAGCAAGGGACTGTTTTCTTGTTTACAGGTGATAAAAAAAAAAACACTTTGCGGGAAGGTTTTCTTTTTTTCCAGGTTTGCTTTGGGCACACTGGGGTGGGCTCTCAGTGTGCCACCTGGGTGTTTTAGGGGGACTGGAGCCGACGAGGATTGAGCACCCTGTTGGCAAAGAAACTGTGTCTGTTTTTGGGGGACATGATGCCATGGGGGATTGGGCACCCCCCTTGGCAGATAAATTAAAGTAGGGGGACATTATGCCAATGGGGGTTGGGCTCCCCCATTGGCAAACCAATTGAACTGGGGAGGGGCAATGCCAACAGGGGGATTGGGCACCCCTGAAGTTGGCTTGCTGGGGATTGTGAGAGGTGGACGGGGACAGCCACCACCATGTTTATTGAACTATTACACTAGGCAAGACATGCCCTGCAATGACAGAGCGCTCCCTCATTGTAGCAGCGAGATTGTTTCAAGTTGGTGGCATGCTTTAGCAGTGCTGTCATAGACAGCGTGCTGTTTCATTCATGCTGCAGAGACCAGCCCGAAAAAGCAGTGGAGCCATTGGCCACAACACGACTGCACCTCCAAAACCTGCTATTCCACATCAAGCTACCACAACATGTTGCTTGCGCTGAGCAAGACAACATAATAAAGATAAAGCAGGTAAACAACATGGGAGTGTTGCAGTGTAATGGGTGTGGAGCTGCAGTCTTTCAGCACTCATTCTGGAGCCTGGAGGCTGAGATGCTGTCCCATTTGCAAGCACCTCTCTGCATTGAGTGGAGGTTGAAGGACTCCATGCTAGGCTGGCATGGGTACAAAGTACCTTTGGCCCTACCTAATGGCCACTGCATCTGCCACCACTGCATTAGAGGATGTCTGGACAGAGGCAGAATGTCTGGACCTTGGTGGTCTCTGAGAGGGCGGGGTGGGGGTGGAAGGTAGGGTACACACTCCTCAACCCATGCCACTAAAAAAATTCCTTCGCCATGTTGGCAGGATGGGAGAGTTATGAGGTGGCACCCAACAGCATGGCATTGGATGATGTGGGGGGTCCTCGGAAGAGGATACCCCAAGACAGGAGAAAGAGGCCCCCATTGAGCAGGAAGCACCTGCAGGTGGAGGACTCTGTCATAAAGGGGATAGACTTGGAAACAGGGAGGGAAGAGGGAGGTAAAGTGCCTACCTGGTGTTTCAGCTCGTAGGGATGGAGAACGGATCCTGAGGATCGTTAGGGCAGCAGGTTATGGGAGGGAGGCGGATGTCATTCTCCACCTGGGCACTAATGACCTGATGAAGCATGGAGCAAAGGTGGTGCAGTGTAAGTTCAGGGCATTCACTGAGATACTACCTATATATGACTGAGGGAAGGATAGGGTGCTCTGCACCAAGAGCTTCAACAGTTGGTTGACGGTGTGGTGCAGGGGGATCGGCTTCACTGGGGACTGGAAGACAACTTGGAAAGATATGGGCCTCTACAGAGGTGATGGTCTGCATCCTTCTGGGAAGGGAACCAGTGTCCACAGTGGGAGGTTTAAATGTCACTTGTATGAGCATTTAAACTAGCCAAGGGGAGAGGCTGTATTACCAAGGGAGGCATAAACTGCACTCCCGCCCAGGTTAAAGCAAAAAGAAGGGAGGACCTGAAGGGAAAGAAAAAAAAGACAGGGGTACAAGATGAAGGGGGTGTAGTCAAGGTGGAGGACGGGGGGGAACAAAGGAGGCAGAAAGAGATGTAGATAAATAGACAAAATGTATTTTTTTCAATAGTATAAAACTAGTGGAAACAAGAAACAGAGAGAGTAACAAGTAAAGAGGGGAGTCAGGGGACGTTGTGGGGACCAGCATAGACAGAAAGTGGGGGAGGAAGGGGACGTTGAAGGGACCAGCACAGACAGAAAGTGGGGGAGGAAGGGGACGTTGTGGGGACCAGCACAGACAGAAAGTGGGGGAGGAAGGGGACGTTGTGGGGACCAGCACAGACAGAAAGTGGGGGAGGAAGGGGACGTTGTGGGGACCAGCACAGACAGAAAGTGGGGGAGGAAGGGGACGTTGTGGGGACCAGCACAGACAGAAAGTGGGGGAGGAAGGGGACGTTGTGGGGACCAGCACAGACAGAAAGTGGGGGAGGAAGGGGACGTTGTGGGGACCAGCGTAGACAGAAAGTGGGGGAGGAAGGGGCGTTGTGGGGACCAGCACAGACAGAAAGTGGGGGAGGAAGGGGACGTTAGGGGACCAGCGAGACAGAAAGTGGGGAGGAAGGACCGTAGGGGACCAGCGAGACAGAAAGTGGGGAGGAAGGGACGCTGGGGGACCAGCAGACAGAAAGTGGGGGAGGAAGGGGACGTTGGGGACCAGCACAGACAGAAAGTGGGGAGGAAGGGGACGCTGTGGGGATCAGCACAGACAGAAAGTGGGGAGGAAGGGACGTTGTGGGGACCAGCACAGACAGAAAGTGGGGAGGAAGGGGACTGTGGGGACCAGCACAGACAGAAAGTGGGGGAGGAAGGGCGTTGGGGGACCAGCGAGACAGAAAGTGGGGGAGGAAGGGGCGTTAGGGGACCAGCACAGACAGAAAGTGGGGAGGAAGGGACGTTGTGGGGACCAGCGTGAGACAGAAAGTGGGGAGGAAGGGGACGTTGGGGGACCAGCGAGACAGAAAGTGGGGAGGAAGGGACGTTGTGGGGACCAGCGTGAGACAGAAAGTGGGGAGGAAGGGGACATTGTGGGGACCAGCACAGACAGAAAGTGGGGGAGGAAGGGGACGTTGTGGGGACCAGCACAGACAGAAAGTGGGGGAGGAAGGGGACATTGTGGGGACCAGCGTAGACAGAAAGTGGGGGAGGAAGGGGGTGCAGGGAGGAAGAGAGAAAAGTTTCAAGAGCCACGTATTTCAATGCAAGGAGTCTTGGAAATAAAACTCCGGAGGTGGAGACCATCATGTTAGAGGTGGACCTGGATCTGGTGCCCATGAGTGAGTCATGATGCACTAAAAATCACGACTGGGACATGGCCACACCAAACTACTCTCAGTTCAGAGGAGACAGGGAGGGGAGGAGGGGTTGTTCTATATGTGAGGGCGGGTATCAGGGCTATGAAAGTGTAAGGGAACCTAGAAGTAAAGGAAGGGCTGAAGGTGCTGTGGGTCACCTGGGAGACAGAAGCTGGCAACAGCATTCATACTGGGGTGATACACAGACTTCCAGCACAAAGGGAGGAGTTGGCCAACAACCTAGGGAAAAGCATCAGCAGGATGGCAAAAAAAGAGGGTGATGCTGACAGTTGGAGACCTCAATCTGGCAGATGTGGATTGGAGCCTGCTAACTGCAGCTTTGACTAGAAGCAGGGCCATTCCCTGCAGGGGGGCATTTCTCAGGCAGCTAGTCAGTGGACCCACCAGGGATAGGCAAAACTGGCACTGTACCTTATTAACAGAGACAGTATTGCAGACATCACAGTGGGCTGTCCACTGGTACCAGTGACCACCATACAGTGTGGTTCAACGTTAAGATGGGTGCAGAGGCAACTCACACAAAAATGGAGTTCCTGCACTTTAGGAAAGTGAATTTCAAAGAAATGGGAGACTGCCTCAGAAGCAGCCTAGCAGGGGAGGATTGCCAGGGAAGGGTAGACAAAAACTGGAGAACATTAAGGGAAGGCATAGTGAAGGCAGTCAGCCTCTGTGTGAAGGAAGTGAGCAAAACTGGAGGAAAACAAGACCATTATGGCACTCTATGGAAGTGGCCATGAAGGTGAAGGAAAAAAAGGGTGGCTTTCTGAAGTACAAAGAAACACAAAGGAATGAGGATAGAGAGATGTACCAGGTGAAAGTGAGGGAAGCAGGCAAGGCAGTGAGGGGAGCAAAGGCACAGAGAAAACAGTAGTCAAAGGGGGCAGCAAAAAAGGCACAAGACTTTCTTCAAGTACAAAGGCAAGAAAAGAGAGGCAAGGGAAAGGATAGTGAGGATAAGGAGGATGGCAGAGGGAGACTGCCCAGAGGAGGATCAGGAAAAAACAGACATCCTGAACATGTTCTTCTGCTCAGTCTTCACAGTGCAGGGAGAGGGGGACAGACCACCAAGGAGCAGCAGGAGCACTGGGAGGGAAGGGGTGGTGAACACAAATCCATTTTCAGAAGAAAGAGTCTTGAAGGGACTTGCAAATCTGAACGTGGACAAGGCCATGGGACAGGATGAAATATATCCAAAGGTGTTAAGGTAAATCAGGGAGGTGCTTGCTGCACCACTGATGGCCTTATTAAATAACTCACTGGAAACAGGACTGGTTCTAGAGAAATGGAGTAGAATAGACTTAGTCCCGTTCCATAAGAGCGGCAAAAGGAAGGAGACTAACAACCATAGGCTGGTAGGTTACACATTAGTAGTGGGCAAATTAGTGAAAACCCGTTAAATGAAAGGCTAGAAGCTTCAAAGTTGGCAAGGCCTATTGCAAACTGTTTACGTGCTCATTGGATGAAAATAATGTATCAACTGACTGGAGGGAAGCTAATGTGACACAGTATACAAACAAGCATTTTTCAATGCCAAATGTTTGCTTGCTGGTATCGGCATTGGTACTGCAAGAGTTAGAGAGCTGCATAATAGGAATGGCAGTGAAGTATTGAAGTAACCCTAACCCCCACCCCCACCTTGCAAAAACTAACAGGCGTTGGGGTGTGGCTTTGGGTCATCGGACATGAAGCTCACGCCATTCCACCTAACCTCACCCCGCCCTGCAGACACAGGCAGGTGTCATGGTGTACCTTGGGGTCTGTGGCCCTTTTGCTCACCCAATTCCATAAGGAAATAAACTGAGATAGGTGCAGTATAGGAGAATGGAGTGAACGTTATGGCCGGAGACCCCAAGGCACACCTCGATGCCTGTCACTGGCTGCAGGGTGGGGGTGGGGTTGCAATGGCATAAGCATTACCAGACCCTCCAACATTTCACAGATCAAAATAGGTACACGTGTTGTTGCAGTGAGCGGGCCTCCCCACCCCCACTGCCCATCTGCTAAAAGAATGTAGCACAACAAATAGGGCAGGGAGGTCCATACAATACAATAGCCTGTGTAGTGCTCTCTGGTTGGAGCCAATGGGTTTGTGGCATGCTTAGAAGTTAGTTAACACACAGTTATTAAAACGTTTGGTACACAAATGAAGGCCCAGAATTTCAGGTTGTGAACTAGTCACTGTCCTGGAAAATTATTGTTAATAATAACCACACAGACAGAAGTTTTGCATTTTACACACATTGGGCATAAGATAACCTCCTTTACCCCAGTCAAACAGCAGTGTGCACGAAATCTTGTTGGGGTTTCCCAGCTGCAACAAATACTATAGTACAACACGCACCAGTGACCACCACCAAAGGATTACATTTTATAATTGTATACAGAGTGTTCAAGACTGTCTCCAACTTAAAGTGCCTTTCTTTATAAATCAAGCCATTAGACTGAGAGTACAGGCAGTAGGAGCCCACTCCAAAATCTGGGTTACCTGCACAGTACAGAAAAATGCATTGCCACTTCATCGTTTTATTTTCTTAATTATCTGTATAAATTTTACTCCCTTGTTCCTACTAAGTAGGCACCTTTTTGGAGAACCGTCTAACGCAGAAGCAAGACCTAAACTGTCTCAACAAGTACCAGGTAACCTGCTGTCACCTTGACCCGCTTCCTGGGGGGGGGGGGCATCCATCCCATCCTACCTTCTGCCTCTCTGAACCAACTGACTCAGTCTTGGATGACCTAGCAGCTGACAACCCCATGCTGTGTGACGTGGGGTGGGCGCTGTCTCAGTAGTCCACTCCTGCTGTCCCAACTCCCAACTCGTCCTGACCACTGCACTGCTCACTCCATCTTCCTGCCGTCATGTCTGGTAGCCTGCCGTGGCTTGCTGGACTTCACTTGTCACTCGGAGACTGGTTGGGACAGTTATCTCTCCAGACTGCTACCTGGTGTCCTGCCAAGACTTCAGGCCAGGGGAAAGGGCAAGCCAAGGCTGTGCAGCACTGAGCTGATTCCGAGGAGGTCCAGGGTCACACAGCGAGCATCGACTTGAGCCCTCTGCTGATGGCACCACAAAAGGGCAGGCAGTGAGGCGGTGACCATGTGGACCATTGTCAGTGAGTAAACAATTACCATACCTTGTTTGTAATTAATTGTGCCTTTAAGCAGTAAGAGTGCTACTAATCCCCTAAAAAGGCAGAAAAACCACCGGGGCTTGTAACTCAATTGTTCAGCGTCCTTGTTAAACCAGCTTAGCTGGGTTTTCCGAGCTCCAAGTCAGCTCTGGCTATGCTTATGTCCTTCTAAAAGAAATAATAAAACAAACCAAAAATTGCTATTGAAGGGCTCAGGTACTGAGAGTAACCCAAAAGGTTTCTATGATGGGGAGAGCAACGTGGAACTGAGCAACACCGCAGCCATGTTACTGCTCCACCCCCAACAAGTGCCTTAGTACAGACATATTTATATAATAAGGCACAGTCTTTGCACTGGCTACTAGACAATGCAAACAGGACATAGAAATGTAAGGGTTGGGAAGCAACAGTGTGTTGCTACCCCCCCCCCCCCACTGGTCTTCTGCACACCATGGCTACACCCTGCAATGACGGGGTGCTCCTTGATTGCGCGGCAAATTATTTTCAAGTTGGTACACACTTGAAAACTGTTGTCATAGACAGCATGCAATTTCATTGGTGCCAAACAGACGAGCCTAAAAAAGTAGTGGCGGCATTGGCCACAACACTGCCACACCTGTGAAACCTGCTACTACCACAAGATGCCACAAAATGCTTCTTGCACATGCACACAAGCAAACATAAAAATTAATTAGCTTGCTTTAGGCATGGAAGGGGTCATATTTTGACTCCATGGAGTTGAGAGCCCGATCCCTCCCACTTTCCTATTTGGAGACCCCCCCAGGCTCTCATGTTTTGTGATGCAATATTCAGGAAAATACGGGGACACGCTCCATTGATTTCAATGGAGCTCCTTTTTCAAGTCATGGTTTTCAATAGTCTAAATTCCTGATTTGTACAAATCAAGGTCACCACTCAACTAAGAAGGGCATATGATGTCAATTATATCATGAGAGGGAGCTGCTGAGCCACATACAATAGTAGAGCTTGGTGCTCTGTACAGGTATCGTAGTTGCATCCCGCTGGCTGTGAGGCGCGAAATTGTCCAGAAGATGATACTCCCCATCTTTGACTACTGTGACGTAGTCTATGGTGCTGCTCCCAAATCTTCCCTGATCAAATTGGACACTCTCTTTAACTCCTTCTGCCGCTTTGCTATTGACTCGACTTCCCGCTTCCACCACTGTGAACTGTATCGCTCTCTAACCCTCCTTCCACTATCTCACAGACGCATCTCTTACTGTGCCAAACTAACCTCCAAATTCTGGTTCGGGGGGTTCCACTCCTATCTCTCATCCTCTCTCTCCACTCCACCTCCCCCCATCCACTCTCTCAGATCAAATGACGCCTGCACCTTGATGGTCCCTCGCCACTTCACCCTCATCGGTCAGACTGGTTTCTCCTATTATTTCCCTAAAATCTGGAATTCCTTCCCCCCTCAAATATGACGCTTCTCGTCCAAATACTCCCTTACCTCTGCCCTACACAATTACCTCTCCCTCAGCTGTCCCTGCCTTAACCCTCCTTAATACCTATCCCCAGTTTCTGCTTTCCCACCATGACCCCCCTGGCAGGGTTCTCAACATCCTGAAGGGGGAAATCAGGAAATGGCTACCCCTTCTCCTCATATTCAATTCTTGCCTCTCCCCCTCTCTTCTCCACCTGCCCTTCTGGGTCACCAGTGTACACAATCTACCCCATCCTTTTTACTCCAACAGCACTTGCGTACTACCTCGAGCCTGCTCCTGGTACACTCATGCACTATAATGGTTCTATTGCATTATTACTATTTTGTACGTTCATATGTTCTTTTGTATGATTTTGGACACGTATTGTAATTTACCCAATATTCCACTACTGTTTATTGTACAATACCGTGTGTTCCAACTGTTGCACAATCTTACAATGTTGTACTGTTTGTACTACCCGCATGCTATTGTAACTGGTCATCCTTCACAACTCTATGTAACCCCCCCCCCCCAGGTCGCACTGTGAGACAGCAACTTGTTGTTCAGTGTTCCCTCCTGATGAAACATTTCAATAAATAAAATAAATAAATAAATAGAGCAAGCATTTTCTCAATGCTGAATGTTCACTGCTTTGCATTGCTGTAGTACCAGGTGTTGCATGTATGAATTTTTACTATATATTTACCCAGGGTAGACCAGAAGAGCTGCAGTATCTCATTTTCTGTGGTGTCCTGCTTTTATACATTTTCATACTGTATTTACCCAGGACAGGCCAGCTGAGAGGCAAAATCTAATGTTCAGTGGACCCCCACATTTTGACCTGAAATTTCCAAGTCTTTTTATGACCTGATGTTAAGATCAAGATGGGTGGCATTTTTTAAATCCCATCCAAAAGGTGATTTTGCAGTGTGACTTTGAAAATAAGTTTCAGAGGGGATTTGAGAAATGAAAGTCCAAAAGAAGGGTTTGTGCTCTCCGGTGCAAGGCTGGTGCACACCAAGGGGTTTGCTATCCCCTATTGTAGAACACAGAATCCAAAGTAGCCCCCATTACTAGGTTTTGTTGTGCAGAAAATATATCTAACTAACACTCAATGTTGTTGTCAAAGTTCTAAACAAGCATTTGTCAATGCCGAACGTTCACTTGCAGGTATTTGCAGTGGTGTTTGGCAAGTATGGTGCTTTACCCTAATGCCCTGTGCGATTGCTGGTATTTGCACAATAAATTTTCAGCATGACCTTTTTGTTACCCCCATTGTGCGCTACATAGGCGGAAACACGTTTTGGGCAGGATGTGAAAAATGACAGCTGTACTGCTCATAAGAAAGTGTGGTAAATGGCAATATTGAAAATCTGGAGGGAAATATTGAAAATTCTCAAACGTACGAAGGCATGGGAACTGTGCAACGACGCTCGTAAAACAGTTAATTTTAGGAATTTGTTCACCAAATTTTCAACATAGCCATTTTAAGATCTCTGCCCATGAACAGTGACTCTGTGATTTTCTTAATGTGTCCCATACACATAGTTCGCACAGCGACTGTGCCATTGTGTGCTACATGGGCGGAAACACGTTTTGGGCAAGATGTGAAAAATGACAGCTGCACTGCTCATAAGGAGGTGTGGTTAAAATGGCAATGTTGAAAATCTGGAGTGAAAATATTGAAAATTCTAAACTTACGAGCGTGCATAGGAACTGCGCAATGAACACTCGTAAAACAGTCATTTTTAGGAATTGTGTCATCAAATTTTCAACACAGCCATTTTAAGGCCTCCGCTCATGAACAGTGTCACTGTGATTTTCTTAATGTGTCCCATACACTGAGTTCGTGCACCGACTGCGCCATTGTGCACTACATGGGCGGAAACACGTTTTGGGCAGGATGTGAAAAATGACAGCTGTACTGCTCATGAGGAGGTGTGGTAAAATGGCAGTGTTGAAAATCTGGAGTGAAAATATTGAAAATTCGCAAACTTACGAGCGTGCGTAGGAACTGCGCAATGCACACTCGTAAAACAGTCAGTTTTAGAAATTCTTTCACCAAATTTTCAACACAGCCATTTTAAGACCTCTGCTCATGATCAGTGTCACTGTCATTTTCTTAATGTGTCCCATACATTGATTTCGCACATCGACTGCGCCATTGTGCGCTACATGGGCAGAAACACGTTTTGGGCAGGATGTGAAAAATGACAGCTGTATTGCTCATGAGGAGGTGTGGTAAAATGCCAATGATGAAAATCTGGAGTGGAAATATTGAAAATTCACAAACCTACGAGCATGTGTGGGAACTGTGCAACGCATGCTGGTAAAACAGTCATTTTTAGGAATATTTTCACCAAATTTTCAACATTGCCATTTTAAAACCTCTGCTAATGAACAGTGTCACTGTGATTTTCTTACTGTGTCCCATACATTGATTTCGCACACCGACTGCGCCATTGTGCACTACATGGGCGGAAACACGTTTTGGGCAGGATGTGAAAAATGACAGCTGTGCTGCTCATAAGGAGGTGTGGTAAAATGGCAATGTTGAAAATCTGGAGGAAAATATTGAAAATTTGCAACTTACGAAGCGCAAGTGAGGAACTGCACAATGCACGCATGTCAAAACAGTTATTTTAGGAATTTTTTCACCAAATTTTCAACATAGCCATTTTAAGATCTCTGCTCATGAACAGTGACACTGTGATTTTCATAATGTGTCCCACATACTGAGCTCGCACAATCGACTGTGCCATTGTGCACTACATGGGGAAACACGCTTGGGCAAGATGAAAATGACAGCTATACTGCTCATAAGGAGGTGTGGTAAATGGCAATGTGAAAATGTGGAGTGAAAATATTGAAAATTCGCAAACTTACGAGCGCGCATAGGAGCTGCGCAATAAACACTCGTAAAACAGTAATTTTTAGGAATTTTTTCACCAAATTTTCAACACAGCCATTTTAAGACCTCTGCTCATGAACAGTGTCACTGTGATTTTCTTAATGTGTCCCATACATTGAGTTTGCACACTGACTGCGCCATTGTGCACTACATGGGCGGAAGCATGTTTTGGGCAGGATGTGAAAAATGACAGCTGTACTGCTCATGAGGAGGTGTGGTAAAATGGCAATGTTGAAAATCTGGAGTGAAAATATTGAAAATTCGCAAACGTACGAGCGTGTGAAGGAACTGCGCAACGCAGACTTGTAAAACAGTCATTTTTAGGAATTTTTTCACCAAATTTTCAACATAGCCATTTTAAGACCTCTGCTCATGAACAATGTCACTGTGATTTTCTTACTGTGTCCCATACATTGATTTTGCACACCGACTGCGCCATTGTGCACTACATGGGCGGAAACACATTTTGGGTGAGATGTGAAAAATGACAGCTGTATTACTCACAAGAAGGTGTGGTAAAATGGCAATGTTGAAAATCTGGATTGGAAATATTGAAAATTGTTAGTCCCACGAGCGCGAGGAACCGCGCAACGACGCCAGAAACAGTCATTTTTGGAATATTTTCACCAAATTTTCAACACAGCCATTTTAAGACCTCTGTTCATGATCAGTGTTACTGTGATTTTCTTAATGTGTCCCATACATTGAGTTCGCGACACTGACTGCGCCCATTGTGCGCTACATGGAAGTGAAACACGTTTTGGGCAGGATGTGAAAATGACAGCTGCACTGCTCATAAGGAGTAATGGTAAAATGGCAATGTTGAAAATCTGGAGTGAAAATGTGAAAAGTCATAAACTTAAGGCGTGCATAGAGCTGTAATGAACACTAGTAAAACAGTAATTTTTAGGAATTTTTCACCAAATTTTCAACACAGCCATTTTAAGACCTCTGCTCATGAACAGTGTCACTGTGATTTTCTTAATGTGTCCCATACATTGATTCCGTCACCGACTGCTCCATTGTGCTCTACATAGAGGGAAACCATTTTGGGTGAGATGAAAAATGACAGCTGTACTGCTGTAAGAGGTGTAAGTAAAATGGCAATGTTGAAAATCTGGGTAAATAGTCGCAAAGTAAGAACTTCTGGCGTGCATACAGGAGCTGCGCCAATGCGCTTCGATAAAATAATCATTTTAGGAACTTTTTCGCAAATTTGCACAACATAGCCATCTTATGACCTCTGCTCATGAACAGTGTCACTGTGATTTTCTTAATGTGTCCCATACATTGATTTAGCACACTGACTGTGCCATTGAAATGGCTACATGAAGTGGAAACACATTTTGGGTGAGATGTGAAAATGACTGCTGTACTGCTCATAAGAAGGTGTGGTAAAATGGCAATGTTGAAAATCTGGAGTAGAAATATTTAAATTAGCAAACTTACGGTAGAATAGGAACTACTGCTTACGACTAGTAAAACAGTTAATTTTAGGAATTTGTTCACCAAATTTTCAACATAGCCATTTAAGATCTCTGTCATGAACAGTGACACTGTGATTTTCTTAATGTGTCCTATACATCGAGTTCAAGACAGCGACAAAAAGCACATGTGTGCTACATGGAAGGAACACGCTTTGGGCAAGATGTGAAAAATGACAGCTACACTGCTCATAAGGAGGTGTGGTAAAATGGCAATGTTGAAAATGTGGAGTGAAAATATTGAAAATTCGCAAACTTACGAGCATGCGTAGAAGCACTGCACTGCTTCGTGAAACAGTTATTTTTAGGAATTTTTTCACCAAATTTTCAACATAGCCATTTTAAGATCTCTCGATGAACAGTGACACTGTGATTTTCAATGTGTCCCATACACTGAGTTCGCTACCGACTGTGCCATTGTGCACTACATAGTGACACATTTTGATGAATGTGAAAAATGACAGCTACACTGCTCATAAAGAGGTGTGGTAAAATGGCAATGTTGAAAATGTGGATGAAAATATTGAAAATTCGCAAACTTCCTGGCGTGCATAGGAGCCACGCAATGAACACTAGTAAAACAGTAATTTTAGGAATTTTTCATCAAATTTTCAACACAGCCATTTTAAGACCTCTGCTCATGAACAGTGTCACTGTGATCCTCTGTAATGTGTCCCATACATTGATTTAATACACGACTCGCCCATTGTGCGCTACATGAGCGAGAAACACTTTTGGGTGAGATGTGAAAAATGACAGCTGTACTGCTCATAAAGAAGGTGTGGTAAAATGGCAATGTTAAAATCTGGAGTGAAATATTGAAAATTCCCAAAACTACAGCGTGCGTGGGAACTGCACACAGCTTCATTAAAACAGTTAATTTTAGGAATTTGTTGCAAATTTTCAACATAGCCATTTAAGATCTCTGCTCATGAACAGTGACACTGTGATTTTCTTAATGTGTCCCATACACTGAGTTCGCACAGCGACTGTGCCATTGTGTGCTACATGGCCGGAAACACACTTTGGGCAAGATGTGAAAAATGACAGCTACACTGCTCATAAGGGGGTGTGGTAAAATGGCAATGTTGAAAATGTGGAGTGAAAATATTGAAAATACGCAAACTTATGAGCGTGCATAGGAGCTGCGCAATGAACACTCATAAAAAAGAAATTTTTAGGAATTTTTTCACCAAATTTTCAACACAGCCATTTTAAGACCTCTGCTCATGAACAGTGTCACTGTGATTTTCTTAATGTGTCCCATACATTGAGTTCGCACACTAACTGCGCCATTGTGCACTACATGGGCGGAAACATGTTTTGGGCAGGATGTGAAAAATGACAGCTGTACTGCTCATGAGGAGGTGTGGTAAAATGGCAATGTTGAAAATCTGGAGGAAAATATTGAAAATTGCATAAGCATGCGAGCGTGCGTGGAACTGACATAACGCACACTAGTAAAACAATCATTTTAGGAATTTTTTCACCAAATTTTAAACATAGCCATTTTAAGACCTCTGCTCATGAACAGTGTCACTGTGATTTTCTTACTGTGTCCCATACATTGATTTACGCACATCGACTGCGCCATTGTGCTCTACATGGGCAGAAACACATTTTAGGTGAGAGCGTGAAAAATGACAGCTGTACTACTCATAAGAAGGTGTGGGAAATGACAATGTTGAAAATCTGGATTGGAAATATTGAAAATTCATGAAACCTCTGACGAATGCGTAGGAACTGTAATGCACTGCTAAATAATGATCATTTTAGAATTTTTCACCAAATTTTCCATACGCCATTTTAAGACCTCTGCTCATGATCAGTGTTACTGTGATTTTCTTAATGTGTCCCATACATTGAGTTCGCACACTGACTGTGCCAATAAGCTACATGGTGAGCTGCGTTTTGGGCAGGATGTGAAATATGACAGCTGTACTGCTCATGAGGAGGTGTGGTAAAATGGCAATGTTGAAAATCTGGGTGGAAATATTTAAAATTTACAAACGTCTGAGGCGTCGCGTAGGAACTGCATAACGCCTTCAGAAACGTCATCATTTTAGGAATTTTTCACCAAATTTTCAACATAGCCATTTAAGACCTCTGCTCATGAACAGTGTCACTGTGATTTTCTTAATGTGTCCCATACACTGAGTTCGCATAGCGACTGTGCCATTATGTGCTACATGGGCGAAACACGCTTTGGGCAAGATGTGAAAAATGAAAGCTGTACTACTCATAAGAAGGTGTGGTGAAATGACAATGTTGAAAATCTGGGTGGAAATATTGAAAAGTCAGAGAACCTACGGCGTGCGTAGGAACTGCGCAGCATGCGCTCATAAACAGTCATTTAGGAATTTTTCACCAAATTTTCAACACAGCCATTTTAAGACCTCTGCTCATGATCAGTGTTACTGTGATTTTCTTAATGTGTCCCATACATTGAGTTAAGCACACTGACTGCGCCATTATGCGCTACATGAAGCGGGAAACACGTTTTGGGCAGGATGTGAAATATGACAGCTGTATTGCTCATGAGGAGGTGTGGTAAAATGGCAATGCTGAAAATCTGGAGTGAAATATTTAAAATTCAAAAGCGTCTGGAGTCGCATAGGAACTGCATAGCGCTACGTCGTAAAACAGTCATTTTTAGGAATTTTTTCACCATATTTTCAACATAGCCATTTTAAGACCTCTACTCATGAACAGTGTCACTGTGATTTTCTTACTGTGTCCCATACATTGATTTCGCACACCGACTGCGCCATTGTGCTCTACATGGGTGGAAACACATTTTGGGTGAGATGTGAAAAATGACTGCTGTACTGCTCATAAGAAGATATGGTAGAATGGCAATGTTGAAAATCTGGAGTGGAAATATTGAAAATTCTCGACTACGATGCGTAGGAACTGCACAAGCATCGTTAAATAAAACAGTTAATTTTAGAATTTGTTCTACCAATTTTCAACATGGCCACTTTAAGATTTCTGCTCATGAACAGTGACACTGTGATTTTCTTAATGTCCTCATACATGAGCTCGCTTACATCGACTGTGCCATTGTGCACTACATGGGCAGAAACACGTTTTGGGCAAGATATGAAAATGACAGCTATACTGCTCATAAGGAAGTGTGGTAAAATGGCAATGTTGAAAATGTGGAGTGAAAATATTGAAAATTCGCAAACTTACGACGTGCATAGGGCTGGCAATGAACACTCGTAAAACAGTAATTTTGAATTTGTTCACCAAATTTTCAACATAGCCATTTAAGATCTCTGCTCATGAACAGTGACACTGTGATTTTCTTAATGTCCATACACTGAGTTCGCACAGGCTATTATGGCAATAACGCTTCATTGGCGGAAGCTGCGTTTGGGCAGGATGTGAAAAATGACAGCTGCACTGCTCATAAGGAGGTGTGGTAAAATGGCAATGTTGAAAATCTGGAGTGAAAATATTGAAAATACCAAACTAAGCGCGTGCATAGGACTGCGCAATGAACACTCATAAAACAGTCATTTTTAGGAATTTTTTCACCAAATTTTCAACACAGCCATTTTAAGACCTCTGCTCATGAACAGTGTCACTGTGATTTTCTTAATGTGTCCCATACATTGATTTCGTACACCGACTGCTCCACTGTGCTCTACATGGGCGGAAACACATTTTGGGTGAGATGTGAAAAATGACAGCTGTACTGCTCATAAGAAGGTGTGGTAAAATGGCAATGTTGAAAATCTGGAGTGGAAATATTGAAAATTCGCAAAACTACGAGCGTGCATAGGAACTGCGCAATGCACGCTCGTAAAACTGTCATTTTTAGGAATTTTTCACCAAATTTTCAACATAGCCATTTTAAGACCTCTGCTCATGAACAGTGTCACTGTGATTTCCTTACTGTGTCCCATACATTGATTTCGCACACCGACTGTGCCATTGTGCTCTACATGGGTGGAAACACATTTTGGGTGAGATGTGAAAAATGACTGCTGTACTGCTCATAAGAAGGTGTGGTAAAATAGCAATGTTGAAAATCTGGAGTGGAAATATTGAAAATTCGCAAACTTCCGAGCGTGCGTAGGAACTACTATGCAACTGACGTAAAACAGTTAATTTTAGAATTTGTTCACCAAATTTTTCAACATAGCCATTTTAAGATCTCTGCTCATGAACAGTGACACTGTGATTTTCTTAATGTGTCCCATACACTGAGTTCGACAGCGACTGTGCCATTAGTGTGCTACATAGGCAGGATACACGCTTTGGGCAAGATGTGAAAAATGACAGCTACACTGCTCATAAGGAGGGTGGTAAAATGGCAAATATGGAAAATGTGAGTGAAAATATTGAAAATTCCAAAACTTATGAGCGTGCGTGAGGAACTGCACAACGCACGCTCATAAAACAGTCATTTTTAGGAATTGTGTCACCAAATTTTCAACATAGCCATTTTGAGATCTCTGCTCATGAACAGTGACACTGTGATTTTCTTAATGTGTCCCATACACTGAGTTCGCACACCGACTGTGCCATTGTGCACTACATGGGCGGAAACACGTTTTGGGCAAGATGTGAAAAATGACAGCTACACTGCTCATAAAGAGGTGTGGTAAAATATGCAATGTTGAAAATGTGGAGTGAAAATATTGAAAATTCGCAAACTTACGAGCGTGCATAGGAGCTGCGCAATGAACACTCGTAAAACAGTAATTTTTAGGAATTTTTTCACCAAATTTTCAACACAGCCATTTTAAGACCTCTGCTCATGAACAGTGTCTCTGTGATTTTCTTAATGTGTCCCATACATTGATTTAGCACACCGACTGCGCCATTTAATGCTACATGGGCGAGATCACGTTTTGGGTGAGATGTGAAAAATGACAGCTGTACTGCTCATAAGAAGGTGTGGTAAAATAGCAATGTTGAAAATCTGGAGTGGAAATATTGAAAATTCGCAAAACTACGAGCGTGCGTAGGAACTGCACAACACACGCTCGTAAAACAGTTAATTTTAGGAATTTGTTCACCAAATTTTCAACATAGCCATTTTAAGATCTCTGCTCATGAACAGTGACACTGTGATTTTCTTAATGTGTCCCATACACTGAGTTCGCACAGCGACTGTGCCATTGTGTGCTACATGGGCGGAAACACACTTTGGGCAAGATGTGATAAATGACAGCTACACTGCTCATAAGGGGGTGTGGTAAAATGGCAATGTTGAAAATGTGGAGTGAAAATATTGAAAATTCGCAAACTTATGAGCGTGCATAGGAGCTGCGCAATGAACACTCATAAGAAAGAAATTTTTAGGAATTTTTTCACCAAATTTTCAATACAGCCATTTTAAGACCTCTGCTCATGATCAGTGTTACTGTGATTTTCTTAATGTGTCCCATACATTGAGTTCGCACACTGACTGCGCCATTGTGCGCTACATGGGCGGAAACACATTTTGGGCAGGATGTGAAATATGACAGCTGTACTGCTCATGAGGAGGTGTGGTAAAATGGCAATGTTGAAAATCTGGAGTGGAAATATTTAAAATTACAAAGCGTCGGCGTGCGTGGGAACTGCACAACATGCGCTAAAAACAGTCATTTTAGGAATTTTTTCACCATATTTTCAACATAGCCATTTTAAGACCTCTGCTCATGAACAGTGTCACTGTGATTTTCTTACTGTGTCCCATACATTGATTTCGCACACCGACTGCGCCATTGTGCTCTACATGGGTGGAAACACATTTTGGGTGAGATGTGAAAAATGACTGCTGTACTGCTCATAAGAAGATGTGGTAGAATGGCAATGTTGAAAATCTGGAGTGGAAATATTGAAAATTCGCAAACTTACGAGCGTGCGTAGGAACTGCACAACGCACGCTCGTAAAACAGTTAATTTTAGGAATTTGTTCACCAAATTTTCAACATAGCCATTTTAAGATTTCTGCTCATGAACAGTGACACTGTGATTTTCTTAATGTGTCCCATACACTGAGTTCGCACGCGACTGTGCCATTGTGTGCTACATGGGCGGAAACACGTTTTGGGCAAGATGTGAAAAATGACAGCTGCACTGCTCATAAGGAGGTGTGGTAAAATGGCAATGTTGAAAATCTGGAGTGAAAATATTGAAAATTTGCAAACTTACGAGCATGCATAGGAACTGCGCAATGAACACTCGTAAAACAGTCATTTTTAGGAATTGTGTCACCAAATTTTCAACACAGCCATTTTAAGACCTCTGCTCATGAACAGTGTCACTGTGATTTTCTTAATTTGTCCCATACATTGATTTCGCACACCGACTGCGCCATTGTGCACTACATGGGCAGAAACATGTTTTGGGTGAGGTGTGAAAAATGACTGCTGTACTGCTCATAAGAAGGTGTGGTAAAATGGTAATGTTGAAAATCTGGAGAGGAAATATTGAAAATTTGCAAACCTACGAGCATGTGTAGGAACTGCGCAACGCACGCTCGTAAAACAGTCATTTTTAGGAATTTTTTCGCCAAATTTTCAACATAGCCATTTTAAGATGTCTGCTAATGAATAGTGTCACTGTGATTTTCTTACTGCATCCCATACATTGATTTCGCACACCAACTGCGCCATTGTGCGCTACATTGGCGGAAACATGTTTTGGGCAGGATGTGAAAAATGACAGCTGTACTGCTCATAAGGAGGTTTGGTGAAATGGCAATTTTGAAAATCTGGAGTGAAAATATTGAAAATTCGCGAACTTACGAGCCTACGTAGGAACTGCGCAATGCACTCTCGTAAAACAGTCATTTTTTGGAATTTTTGCCCCAAATTTTTAACAAGGGGTTTTTGGGACCCCTTCTCATGAGTGATGTCACTGTCATGGCATTATTCAGGCCCAAAGGGTGATTTCGCGCAGTGACTGCAAAATCACCCTTCAGGCCTAATAACGCCGCTGACAGTGACATCGATCATGAAGAAGGTCCCAAAACCTATGATGGTGCAAAACTCCCAAATGCCTGAGATATGCATAAAGTTGAAACCCCCTATCTAGCCCATTATACAGCTTACGGCATTTCCTCAGTTCACGGTCGCTTTGAAGAGTGCAGACGTGTTCCCGGTCCACCAAGATTGTCGCACGAGCTGGAGGTAGTATTGAGTGAGGGGGTGTGAGGAGGCTGGGTGCACAGTGGGTGGGTGCGGGTTGTGGGAGGGGCGGGGAGACTGCATGGGGCGGGTTTTAATTTGCAGGTTTGTTTTTACTATTGAAGATGGGGCGTTTGCCACGCTGGGGTGGGCTCCCAGCATGGCAGAAGATGGCTGGGGGGGCGTCGTGGAGCCGACAGGGGATTGGGCACCTCCGTCGGCAGACCACCCAGGAACTTTGCCACGCTGGGTTGGGCTCCCAGAGTGGCAGAAAATAACTGGGGGCGTGGAGCCGGCGGGGATTGGGCACCCCCATCGCAGGCCTTGTGGGGACGTTCACCACGCTGGGGTGGGCTCCCAGCATGGCAGAAAAGATTTTGGGGCGGCGACGCGGGGAGGCGGTTGAGTAGTTTGCATGACAGCGTGGTTTTCTTTGAAGTCAAGACCACCGCTGTCATACAAAGCTCCCACACCCATTGGTGCAGGACCGCCATGCCTGCTCAATGGAGCAGTGGATTGCAAGGGAGAGGCACACCTCCAAAGTGTGCTACTCTCCCAAAACGTTCCTTGTGCATGCGCTCAAGCGAATGTTAAAATAACTTCTCTGAAGTTAGAGGTGGAGGTGTGGCAAGCACAGGACCTCACCTCTTGGACTCCCCCAGACTAATTCTCAGCTGCCCCATTGTGTCATGTGGGGAGAGCTCCTGAATCCACTTTATATCCAATAAAAACTCTGTATTTTCTCTTTTTGGACGGTACCACAAGTTTTATGAATAGGTTTTGTTTTTTTGTTAAAGTTTGTCTCATGCATTAAGTGAATGTTGAAGTACAAAATGTCAAAACTAATTTTATCATTTAGACTGTATTTTTTTCTTTTATTAAGCATTATTGAATTTATTATGAAGTAATGAGATACAATTTTTTGCAACTAAAGAAACATACATAATTGATGTAATTTTTTTCTCTAAATATCACGTTTTGGTGTTATTCCTGCACCCCTGCCTATAACAGTAGAAGTTAGCATGACATCACAGGTTTCATGTCACAAGCTTGGCAGTATTTATGGGCTGTCAATCCACACAGGTACCTGCCCCTTGGGGGAAGCTGCACTGAGTGAAGTTCCATGGCACCCGTTTGGCAGTGTTGGTTTTCATTTGCTCACTCGAGCTGAGATAAATGTTTTCTTGGAATCTTTTCAAATCAATATCTTTGGAACTTTGACAATAAAATAGGGTATTGGTTGGATGTATTTTCCACACAACGGAACCTATTGAGGTTGGGCTACTCTGGATTCTGTAATTTGAAAAATTACACCTGTTATGTTCAGGAAGTGGGGTAACACAAGGGATATGTTGAACATTAGGGTCTGAAATCTGCAAAAATAAAGCTAGGAGTAAATGCTTGAATGATTCAATTTTGCTTCATAAGTTAGTAGTTTTTTTTACATTTTAACCTGAAATTTTCAATGTAGTCTTTTTAAGACTACTTCTTCTGAAGATGACAGGCATCATATATACTGTACATGTATATATATTATTGGCCGAAATGTTATTTTGTTCCACAAGTGTGAAAACATATTTTGGTCAGAATTTGAAAAATGACAGTTGCCATGTATATTGAAAATTAGCAAAGTTTCAAGTGTGCATTGAAAATGTGTCAACGTATGCTCATTATTTTGTTGTTTTTAAATATTTTTACCCCAAGTTTTCAACATAGCCTTCTTATGACCACATCTGGTGAACAAGGGAGGAGAACATTTTCAGATCCTGCCCAAAAGGTGATTTTGTGCAGCAACCATGAAATCACCTTTTGGGCCAGATTTGCATAATGTCACCAGCCTTGTTAATGAGGTAGGGTCCCAAAAAGGCCATGTTGAAAATTTGAGAAAAAAATCTGCAAAATGACCAAGTGTATGAGGACAAGTTCAAAGCCCATAGAAATACATTGAACCACTGTACCTGATTTCCTCAGTTCCCGGTCCGGCATTGAAGAGTTTCAAGTCGCTAAGTACTAAGAAATGCCCATGCTGCCTTCTGCAGTCTTGTCTGTTCTGTTCTGCCTACATCATGAGCATGTACCAGCTGTGATACTAAGAACTTTATTAATTAAAAATAATGAAACTTGCGTGCACTCCTGTTGAGTATTGCTCCCTGCTCAATGCCAGTGGGGCAGAGAATCTGAGGTTTCTTGAGGTCCAATATTGAAATCATGTGGCCAGGAAATGATGATGTAACTACTATGCTCTGACAGGCCCAGTAGCTGAAGTCTCATTGTCCATTCAAAGCTTTGTGCTCTCTCATCACACGTTCCCACAAACACATGCACACACACACACACACACACACACACACATATACACCTGGGATAACACACAACCCTTAAAGAGCAACTGACACGTCTAAAAAGACATGCCAGTAGTGCCCTATCCTATCTATGGTACCTCCAGGTACAGAGGGTACTGCAAACGGAGGTGTACTGTAAGGCAGGATTCTATAGTAAAGTTGCGGCAGAGCACAATGCGAGCCCCCTGCCGCAGCCTCAGGTCTCTTTCCTGATCCAAGCCTGAAGGTGACATCAGGTTGGGATGGGGACCTGGCAAAATTCCATTTCGCCAGCAAAAGTGCTGTGGAAGTGGCATTTTGCTGCAATTTCACCAGTGAAATGTCACTTTCGATGGCGAAATGCCTATTCTGTGGCACTTTCACAGGTGAAAAGGAATGTCACCAGGTCCCCATCCCGACCTGACATCATCCACAGGGATAGGAATGGGAAGGTGACCTGAGGCTGCAGCAGGGGGCACACATTGCGCTCTGCCGCAACTTTACTGTAGAATCCTGTCTTACAGTACCTCTGTTTGTGGTACTCTCTGTACTGGGAGGTACTGAAGGCAGGATAGGACACTACTGGTATGACTCTGCCGAGACTCTCAAGCATGTGAACTTGGAGAAGAAAAGCAGATGCTTCAATCTGGTGCTCCATTAGTATCTACGTACTGTTTTTTGCATCCAGTGTGCAAACAAAGTACACAGAAAGCAGTACAGCGTTATGTGGGAGGCCTTCAGAAACAGAACAAAATGTATGACCCTTCCCCTCCTCTCAATTTTAAGCCATGCAACTTGAAATCGTCAACGTAGTGTAACAGGGCATTCGGAAGGGCAAACAAAATGCTAGGATGCATAGGGAATGGGATCAGCAGTAGGAGGAAGGAGGTGATCTCGCCCATGTACAGATCTCTTGTTCAATCTCACTTGGAGTAGTGTGTGTCATTCTGCAGCACACACTCAAGGAGGCACAGGGAGAGGGTGGAGGCAGTACAGAAGAGGGTAACCAAAATAATTCAGGGTCCAGGTAAATCCTGCATGCAGAAGTTGGAAGACCTCAATGTGTAAACCATGGAGGCAAGAAGGGAGAGGGGATATGACCGAGACATACAAGTACCTAAATAAAGTAGACTGCAAATAGTTGTGCACACTGAGTGGGAGCACAGACACAAGAGGGTGCTCAGTGAAGCTGACAGGGGTGGAGGGGATTCAGAAGGGACACCAGGAAATACTTTTCCATGGAGTTGTGGATGGGTGGAACAAGCTGCCAAGGGAGGTTGTTGGTGCTATATCAATAGACGGGTTCAAACATGGGTGAGACAAATATATGACATGTGTAAGTGCAGAAGGGATAGGGAAGGGTGTGGTGAAGGAGTGAGTGACCACTAGGCCCATCACATCCAACCGTAGGCAGGGCTGGACACATTGGATGGGTCGCTGCACCACTTTCTGCAATCAGTGTTTATGTTTCAGGGTAAGTTTGGAAACAGTAGTTCTCAAAACATAGCCAACCGAAGAAATGAGGCATACATACAATTAAAATGATGCCACATGCATGGCAATACTAGTAGGAAAATAATCTAGAGATACATTTCATATTCTATATTATAAAATAAATAAAATTAAAGTAAAACACAAAGCTAATAAGACAGCCTGCTATAGTGTTGCAGCGCAACTCCCACTCGTATCACAAGGAAAAGTTCGTTAAATCTGCCCAACTCTGCACCTTGAGGGTGCTGTTCCAGTTTTTACTGCACAAAATGCTTTGAAAAAAAAATGGCTTTGAAATAAAAGTTTTGTTTTTACAAGCAGGAAAACTGGTATATGTGTCATCACATTGTAGAATATTTAAAAATAAACTAACATAAGAAAGAATCGCGTTCTACACTACCCCTGCCCTAGGAGTAGAAGTGTTAATGGAGAGGCTGCATCCACCAATAAAGAGGCTTGCAACAGAAAATCGGATCAGTTTTGTGACGGGAATTGATCTGCTGCTCCTGCCACTGTAGTTTGGGATTCAGTTCTGTAGGGGAGTATAACGGAAGCATAGCTTCTTTTGTAACCAACAAAATACAGAGAAGCCTGCGAGGATGAAGCACAGTGTCACAGGTTTACTTCATGACAAAAGGGATTAACTCCCATGCAAATTGCATTGTTTGCTGCAGTAGCTCTACTGCAGAATTCTGCAGTGCTGCACTTCATCCTGGTGGGCTTCACTGTAAGTACTTTTTGTGCACATGCCAATAGCTAAGGGAAAGCCATTTAAACGTGCAAATAGTTTGTAAATATTAATGATGGCTAGCAGCAATGATTTAGGCACAAAGACACCAATGAGCCGCAAACAGCTGCAGCAGAGTATGAAATGTTAATAGTGGGGCTTCTGGGTAGACCTGGACACATGAAAAGGTATCTTAATCCTTAGAATCCCATGCCTTCCAGGAAACAGGGTGTGGGACTACTACAGCATTTGACTATCTCCCTCCCTGTATATCCCTCTCTCCCCCTCTCCCTGTCTCTCACTTCCTCTCATCCTCTTTCTGTCTCCCTCCCTCTACTCCTCGTTCTATCTCCCTACCTCTCCTCCCTCCTTCCTCTCTCCCTCTCCCTGCCTTCCTCTCTCCCTCTCCCTCCCTGTATCTCCCTCCTTCCCTTCCTTCGTCTCCTCCCTCCCTTTCTCCTGCCTCTCTCCCGCTCTCTGTCCCTTCTCTCCCCTTTCTTTTTACTCCTTCCTCTCCTCTCTGCCCCCTCTCCTCCCCTCCCTTCCATCTTCTTCTCTCTCTCACTCCCTTCCTTATCCCTTCCATCTTTTTCTGCCTCCATCTCTATCCCATCCTTCCTCCCTCCCTCTCCCTTCCTCCCTCCCTTCCTTCCTTCCTTCTCTCTTCCACAAACTGTTATCCTCTCTCGCCTCCTCTTCCCCTCCCCTCCATCTCTCTGTCTCTCCTCCTCTCCCTCTCTCTTTCCCACTGTCTCTCCCTCTTTCAGTCTAATTTTCTCTCCCATTTCCTTTCTCGACTCTCCCTCCTGCTATCAAATTTAAATTCAAAATAATTTTACTGCCATGACAAGATATACAGGTATTGCCACAGTTTATACATCAAACTATTCGTAGGACTGCACTTGCTATCTTTCTCTCTCTTGCCCTCTCTCCCTCTTCCCCTCCTCTCTATCTCGTTCTCTCCTTCTCTTTCCCTGCCTTCCTTCTTTTCTCTCTCCCCCACTGTTTCTGTCTTGCCCTTTCCCTCTTCCCCCACCCTCCCATCTCTTTCTCTTCCTTACATGCACTCTCTCAGCTGTATCACCACGTTGGAAGACCACCTAGGCTCTGGTCCCTGCAGCCTGCGCCACAACCGATAAACATAGAATTTGACAGCAATAAGGACCACTTGGCCCATCCAGTCTGCCCATACTGTCAGCGTGAAGTGATTTAAAATTATCATCTTTTCTGCTGCAATGTTTGATTAAGCCAGGGGCCCTGCAGCCAATCTGCCCAGGAAGGGAAAGAGAAAAAAAGCATTTGTCAATGCTGAATGTTTGCTTGCTGGTATTAGCATTGGACTTGCAGGAGTTAAACAGATGCCCACCTCCACCCTGGAGAGACAGAAAGGTACTGGGTCATTGCCCATAACGCTCACGCCATTTCACCTCACCCAATTCTGCAGACACTGACAAGTGTTGAGGTGTGCCTCGGTGTGTTCAGCTTTACAGTCACAACATTCCATAAGGACATACTCTGAAATGGGTGCAGTATAGGAGAATGGGGTGAAGTCCGGGGCAGAAGAGTCCAAGGCACACCTCAATGCCTGTCACTGGCTGCAGGGTGGGAGTGGAATGGCATGAGCATTACAGCTGGCAATCCAAAGGCACACCCCTGGTGCCTGTCAGTCTGTACAGGGTGGGACGTTATGGTTAGAAACCCCTAACTCCCTGGGCATTTGTTGGCATTTGTACCACAGATTTTCACCATGGCCTTTTTGCGACCCCCACCTGATGAAAGTATTGGGACCAGTGCTCATGAACAGTGGCACTGTGATTTTGTTAATCTGTCCTGAACGTTGATTTCCCACAACGACCGCGCCATTCTGCGCTACATGTGCGAAACCACAGTTCGGGCAGGATGTGAAAAATGACAGCTGCACCATTCATAAGGAGGTGTGAAGAGATGCAATGTTGGAAATCTGGAGTGAAAATCTTAAAAATTCTCAAAGTTACGTGTGTGCGTGAAAACTGAGCAACACATGATTGTAACACAGTCATTTTTTTGAATTCTTTCACCAGATTTTCAACATAGGCATTTTGGGACCTCTGGTCATGAACAGTGACACTATGATTTTCTTAATCTGTCCTGAACATTGATTTCCCACAGCAACTGCGCCATTGTGCGCTGGATGTGCAAAACCACATTTTGGGCAGGATGTGAAAAATGACAGCTGTACTGTTCATAAGGAGGTGTACAAAAATGGCAATGTTGAAAATCTGGAGTAAAAATATTAAAAATTCTCAAAATTACGAGTGTGCATGGAAACTGCGCAACACACACCCATAACATAGTTATTCTGTGGAATTTTGTCACCAAATTTTCAACATAGACATTTTGGGACATCTGCTCATGAACAGTGGCACTGTGATTTTGTTAATCTGTCCTGAACATTGATGTCCCTCAACGACTGCGCCATTCTGCACCAGATGTGCAAAACCACAGTTCGAGCAGGATGTAAAAAATGACAGCTGCACCATTGATACGAAGGTGTGAAGAGATGGCAATGTTGGAAAATCTGGAGTGAAAATATTAAAAATTCTCAAAGTTACGAGCATGCATGAAAACTGCGCAACGCATGATCATAACACAGTCATGTTTTTGAATTCTTTCACCAAATCTTCAATATAGGCATTTTGGGACCTCTGCTCATGAACAGTGACACTATGATTTTCTTGATCTATCCCAAACATTGATTTCCCACAGCAACCGCGGCATTGTGCGCCGGATGTGTGAAACCACATGTTGGGCATGATGCGAAAAATGACAGCAGTACTGTTCATAAGGAGGTGTGCAAAAATTGCAATGTTGAAAATCTGGAGTGAAAATATTAAAAATTCTCTAAGTTATGAGTGTACATGAAACTGCGCAATGCACGCTCATATCATAGTTATTCTGTGGAATTTTGTCACCAAATTTTCAGCATAAGCATTTTGGGACATCTGCTCATGAACAGTGTCACTGTGATTTTCTTAATCTGTCCCAAACGTTGATTTCCCACAGCAAACGCGCCATTGTGCGTCGGATATGCAAAAACACATTTTGGGCAGGATATGGAAAATGACTGTTGTACTGTTCATAAGGAGGTATGTAAAAATAGCAATGTGGAAAATCTGGAGTAAAAATCTCTAAAATTACAAGAGTGCATGTAAATTGCGCAATGCATGCTTGTAACAGTCATTTTTTGGAACTTTTTCACCAAATTTGCAACATAGGCCTTTTGGGAGCCCACCTCATGAACAGCGGCACTGTCATTTTGTTAATCAGTCCGGAAAGGTGATTCTGCAAACTGACTGCGAAATCACCTTTCGGGACCGAATAATGCCGTGACAGTGACTGAATTCATGAGGAGGGGTCCCAAGAACCCCATGGTGAAAATTTGGTGCCAAAAGTTGAAAAAATGGCCAAGATATCCACATAAGTTGAAAAAAAAACATTTATGCCATTATACAGCTTACCGACATTTCTTCAGTTCATGGTCAGTTTTGAAGAGTGCAGACGTGTTCCCGGTTCACCAAAGATTGTCGCTCCCAGCTCCAGAGGTAAGTATGGGGTGAGGGGTGTGGGGAGGTGAGTGCGCAGAGGGTGGGTGTGGGTTGGGAGAGGATCCAACAGCAAGGGCCATTTTCTTTCTTTCAGGAAAAGGAGAAAAAAAAAAGCGTATGGGAAGGGTTTCTTTTGCAGGTTTGCTTTTGCATATGGGTGGGCTCCCAGAGTGCAACCTGCATTCTTCGGGAGGGGACTTAAGCCGATGGGATTGGGACCCTCCATTGGCAAGAAAGCCTGTTTGGGGGAAATGATGCCGAGAGGTTGGGCACTCCTCGGCACACAACAAAGGGGGCATTATGCCGATGGGGATTGGGCTCCCCCGTTGGGAAATTAACTGGGCCGGGGGCATGCTGACAGGGGGATTGGGCACCCCCGTCGGCTTGTATGGGGACTGTGAGCAGATGGCAACAGCCACCGCCATGTTGTGTTGAAATGTTACACCAGGCAAGGCACGCCCTGCAAAGAGGGGTCGCTCCCTCATTGCAGCAGCCAATTTCTTTTAAGTTGGTGGCACACTTGCTGAACTAGTGTCATCAGCAGCATGCTACCACATTGGATAGAGAAGGCCAAGCCCACAAATGCAGTGGCTGCATTGGCCACCACAGTGCCGCACCTCCACTACCCACTTCTCTCCTAAGCTGCCAAAACATGTTTCTTGCACATACGCGCAAACAAATATAAAAAGGTTCCAAACAGGATTACAAAAACTACAGACCAATAAGTTTAACTTCTATCCTAAGCAAATTAATGGAGGACTATATTAAGGAGGAAATAGAAAAACACATACAGCTTAAAGGTTTGGTGGAAAGACAGCACAGTTGTAGATTGAATCAGGACAAGACTGAGGTGCTGGTGGTGGACCTGGGTCACCATGCAGAGAAGTTGACTCCTGGGTTCCCTTCTGGCCTTGTGTTAGGGGGTGCCCAGTTGAGACCTCCTGAACAGGTGCGGAATCTGGGCGTAATTCTTGACAGTGAACTGACGCTGAAGGCACAGGTGTCAGCCATTTTCAAGTCTTCCTTTTACCATCTGAGGAATATAGCCCAGATAAAACACCTTGTTCCACACGATGACCTTCCAGTACTGGTTCACACCTTTGTTTCTTCGCATCTTGATTACTGTAATGCTCTCTATCTAGGGTTGCCAGGAGTGGATCCTGTCGTCTGCAGCTGGTGCAGAATGCTGCAGCCAGGTTGTTGACTGGGTTGCCAAGAACTTGCCACATCACACCTGTGCTGCACGAACTGCATTGGCTGCCGGTGTGATAAAGAATCACCTTCAAGGTCGTGTTGCTGACCTATAAGACCCTACACAGCCAGGGACTGGGCTACTTTCAAGATCTCCTTCAACCCTACCACCCTCTCCACCCACTCCACTCCACCGACGAGGGATTGCTGGAGATTCCCAGGGTTCGTCTTCAGTCATCTGGGGCCAGATCTTTTCCTTTTGTAGCCCCATCCCTGTGGAATTCTCTACCTTGTCAGATTCGAGAGTGCCTATCCACAGAGTCATTCAAGGCATCTTTGAAGAGATATTTATTTGAACAAGCCTTTGAATAGGTCACCTTGTTGCCTTTTAACTGTTTTTATATTTATATTTACTGTGATGATTATTATTTTGTTATGTATTTGCGCTTTGATATTTGAAAAGCGCATTATAAATAAAATTTGATTTGATTTGATTTAGATCACAAAGATTATGCCAAACAAACTTATTTCAGTTCTTTGAACCAGTAAGTAGATCACTAGACAATGGGCTACCTGTGGATGTGATATACCTAGATTATTCTCTAAGGCTTTCAACCTAGCGTCCCATAAGGAATTAATTGGGAGTCTAATAGAGTTAGAATTCAACCCTAATGTTATCAAGTGGATAGAGGCAAGGCTGAATGATAGAAGATAATGAGTGTGCATTGGGGGTATTGCTTCTATTGGGGAAAAGTGACCAGTGGTGTTCCCTAGGGATCGGTATTGGGACCATCCTTGTTTAAAATTTTTATATCGTCTATGCAAACTTTTTCAAACTCATGGCTTTGTAAGTTTACAGATGATACAAAACTAGGCACAATTGTTGATAGCGAAGCAAGTATCAGCCAATTGCAAAATGACTCAAACAGTATAGGAAAATGGTCTACTGAATATACACTGTTGTTTAATACCGATAAGTGTAACGTTATGCACTTTGGCGCAAGAAATAAACTGGCAAAATACTTTCTAAATGGATTAGAACTCAAAGTTATGGATAAAGAAAGGGATTTGGGAATCATGATTACAAACAAGCTGTCTTTTGTTGAATGCAGTAAGGAGGTGGTGAAAAAGGGAAACAGAATGCTGGGATGCATATTCAGAAATATTAGAAGCTGAGACAGAAGTGTTCTAATGCCATTATATGGTGTGCTGGTTAGGCCATAGTTGGAGTACTGTGCTCAGTACTGGATGCCCCACTCTAACGGACATATTAAGCTTTTGGAAAAAGGGAGAAGAAGAGCAACAAAAATAATTAAATCACCTACTGTATAGGGAGAGATTAGAGGAGCTTAACTTATACTCTTTGGAGTATGGACATCTCAGAGGAGGTTTTGTGCTTAGTTTACAGGGCATTTAGGAATAAGGATTTATGGAAATATATAGGACTGGTAAGAAAGATAATTGCTAGAGACACAATGGCTCACAAATACCAGCTTAAGGCAGAATTGCATAAAACTAATAAAAGAGATGCCTGGATAAATCCAAGAGTGGTGACCTACTGGAACAGCCTTCCTGAGGCTGTTGTGAGTAGCATAACTATAGACATCTTCAACGTAAGAGTGGACAGGCATCTGGGTAATACACCAGTCCACTGAAAATGGCAAGTCATTCTGGCTAGCGATACAGACTCCTACACATCCTATGAATCCTATGAAAGTTGTTGGGGGGATGGGGGCAATTTGGCAAAGGTGTGTGAACCTGGAGCCAGAGCAGACGCCTGCAGTGTTATTATGAGGGCATGGTGGGCATTGGGGCAAAGCTGGGAACATGGAGCTGGAGTGGAGGCCTGCTGTGTTGTTATGAGGGTGGGTGCTGGATGCAAAGCTGTGAACCTAGAGCCATAGCAAAGGCCTGCTGTGATGGGATGGGGGCAAAGCTGTGAGCCTGGAGCCCTGAGGTGAGGGTTACCCTGAAAGGATGCTTTACATTTTTGGAGTATGTGTAGTTGTATTTTTCTTTGAAATTTGGCTGTATGGCTAATACCCTTCCAGAGTAATCATTGTCTTGGGGCATTTGCTCTGGGGTTCTTGTCTTTTGTGGTGCTTCTTTACTGTGAGTTCCCCATGACCCAAAAAAGTAAGACCCTCCTAAGACTGGCTACCTTCTTCTAGGCTGAGATACACATATGGCACACTGATGAGTCCTAATAAGGATGAAACACATGTCAGTGTCTGCTCTTCTCAGCCTCTGCTGGTTGCATTCTGAGGCCCATTAGCACCATGCAATCTTCAGTTGAGCCTTTGCAATTGTGTTTTTGTTCAGTACAATCTAATGTTGTCTTCTTCAGATTCCTGACTGGCAGTGCTACCACAGCATTCTGGGGGTACTACAGGAGTTTTGATTGGTAAGTAGGTGGCAGGTGCTGTAGTTCTGTGCCAGCCCCTAGTGTCTAATTATAAAAAAAAATAATTTACTGTTTCGTGACATTGTTCACATGATGTCATATATGACATTATATCAGTCAATTCAACCAGTACACAATTGAAATTGTAGTTATCATTAGCCAAGTGGGACAGATTGTGTTTGATGATCTTACATGTTACATAGAATTTTATGGCAGATAAGGACCACTTGGCCCACCTAGTCTGTCCATTTTCTCTACCTACATTATCACTGCAGACCCTACTTACCCTACCTAGTGGGGGATGCTGGACCTTTTAAATGCATGACCGTGCATGGTGGTCCAGGTGCGGACTGCAGAGTGTTCCTCGTGTACCAGCCTCCAGGTTGTGAGGGGGGGAGTTTCTGTAGGAAATCGTGTGCTTCGTCACTGACCTGGTCTTGGAATCACCTAGATGGCTTATCTTGGGTGATTTCAATGCCTGGGTAGATGACGAAGATTCAGTAGAGATTTCCTTCAGATTATGGAAGTTCTGGGCCTAACACAGGTTATTACCACTGCAACACACCAACACAACCACACTTTGGACCAGATATTCTCCCTGGGGTTGAGGTGAAAAGGCTCAAGATTGATCTGGTCAGTTGGATGGATTATTCATAGATTCATAGACATGTGCCGGCATTAAAGGACCGTCTTGGCCCACTGAGTCTGCCTATTCCCTGCCTTTACATGCCCTCATCCCCCTTAGAGTCCCCCTCCATTCCCTAGACAGTCCCTTGTGGTTGTCCCAAGCCCTCTTAAATCCCTTCAAGCATTCCTGCCTCTACCACCTGCACCTGCAGACTGTTCCAGGGTGCCACCACCCTCTCAGTAAAGTAATGTCCTCTCACATTCCCCATGAACCTACCCCCTGCACCCTCAGTCCATGCCCTCTAGTTTTTGTGCCTACCTTCCTTGTGAATAAGTTCCCTCCACACACACTTTATTGATCGTCTTCATGTACTTGAATGTTTCTATCATATCTCCCCTCTCCCTTCTGGTTGCCAGCAGATACAGATCCAACACCCTCAACCTCTCTTTGTATGGCTTCTCCCTTAGCCCATGCACCATCGTTGTAGCCCTTCTCTGTACTCTTTCTATGGCACCTATGTCTTTGCATAGGTGAGGTCTCCAGAACTGAACCCCATACTCCAGGTGGGGTCACACCCTGTGTGATCAGGTTCTGTTTCAGTGCCCCCTTTTGTAGTCCATCCCCATGGAAGTGGTTCAGTACCAACCTTTGAGAGGCCTTGGACCTGAAGGACTGATGTGAAGGAACTGGAAGGGGACAGGATCAGTTGTGTTCCAGGACAGTAGCTGCTTCTTCTTGTTTTTACAGGATTTCTTGTGGAGTTTACTTGGTAGAAGGTTATTTCTCTTCTTTCTTTCTTCTAAGGGGCTAGCAGGGTATTGTTTTGGGGGCTGCTGGAAGTTTGAAAACTGGTTTGGTGGCTGTAAGTGGGCTCATTTGTTGGATGTTTCACTGTGTAACAGGCTGCGCTGGTGGAGGCCTATTTCTTCTGATTTAAAACTTATTTGGTGGGATTTGCTTGGGGCTGGTTCTTTGGCTGCCAGGCTTGGAGGGGCAGACACAGGGCTGATACACTCGAGAGAGATACAGGTGTAGGCTCAAGACTCCACCCTCCCCACCCTCCCTCCCCAGAGCTCTGCTAATTTATAGGGAACACCTGCCCTGCAATTGAAGGAAAAGGCTGCAGGTGCTGCTCATGTAGTTCTAGCCACTGGGGGTTGGATTTAAAGGCTGGGAGGAGCTTAGGGAGTTGTTCACTTCCCTTATAAGTTTACTGTGTTGTACTGCACCTAGTAACAGGTTTACTGGTTTACTGTGGGACTGTATCTAGGATTAGTGGGCGACCTGATTAGGCAGTAGGGGAGTATCTTGGACTAGTGGGGAACCTGGTGGCTCACCCAAGGAAACCTACTTGGAGGGGGATGGGACCACACATCATTAGAGCTGGCATCTTTGGGAGGGTGGTGGGGTGCACAGGATGTGGAGCAGCCATGATACTGGACTAGGCTTGGAAGTTCGGTGGTTGCCCAGTGTGCTACCAGCTGGCACAGCTTAGGGAGGAGGTTGCGGGGATTAGGAGACAGCTGGGGAAAGGGGGGAGATATGGTTGGGGAAGGGGCAGGGGATCTCCCACAGGGTTCCACCAAGCACTAGGGGTGGGGGCATAGGAAAAGGAGTGCAGGAGAATACTCAGGGGTCACATAGGGACCCTGACAGAGGGGGCCCAAAAGGAGGACTCTACCAAGGAAGCAGGCAGGTAACTGGGGACCCTCACAAAGGGGCCAGAGGACACTATTCTCAGGAATTAGGCAGATGGCGGGGCTGGACAGAAGGAAGCAAGGCAGGGGTGGATCAGACCTTCACGGCTCAGTAACCGCTTCAATTCTCTTCTTCTGCTTGAGGATGGGGGTGATGTAGCCATGACAGGGGTGGTTAGAGATGGAAAGGTGGGGGCAGAGACGGGGGCCGGATAACAGGAGGAAAAGGGGGGAACCTGCAATGAAGGAAAATGTGCAGAGCAGTGAATCAGAGCAGGAGGGGCAGGGGGAAGAGGGAGGAAAGTGCAAGGAGAAGGACCAGTTGGGAGGAAAGAGCAAGGAGAAGGACCAGAAGTACAAGGAGGATACAGTAAAGGGAGCTGAGGGTTTAGGCCAGGGGAGCACGACAAGCAAGGAGGGACTAAATGGTGACAGGAAGGAAGGGAGGAGGAGCCAGGCAAGTTTAGCGGATGGGGAGAAAGACCAGTCGCGAGCAGTGAGGGGGGGGGAGTTAGCGAGGTACAGAAAGATACTCAGGAGGAGGAGGGGCATAGGATCGGAGGGAAGGGGGTGGCCAGGGTAAATAAGGAGGGGGTGGCATGTGACACCCAGATAGGGGGAGGAACAAGGAGCCAGCTGGGTGGAGGGGCCAGTAGAAAGGATGAGGGACATGGAATGGGGGGAAATGGAGGAAAAGGAGCTGTCAGAGTGCTCCTGTTGGGGGATTCTATGATCAGGGGTATCAAATGGGATAGGAAGGGAGAAGCCTGGCCAGTTAGAACAAAATGCTTCCCTGGATTAACGGTGCACAGGGCCAAGCACGACGTATATCAGCTGGCAAAGGATTGTGGGGGTTCCCCAGACATACTGATCCACCTGGGTACAAATGACATTGAGGGAAATAGCAAGCTAGAGATACAGGCAAGATTCAGGGAGCTGGCCAGGGTCTGTCATGACATAGGATGCACAGTTTCCTTCTCAGAAATCCTGCCGGTGCCAAGGACTAGTGTGGAGCACAAAAGGAAGATTAGGGAGATAAACCAGTGGCTCAGGGAGTGGTGTGAGGCCAGAGGGTATGGGTTGATGGGGGATTGGGGGGAGACCTGGGAGGATAAGGAGCTGTATGCTAGAGATAGACTCCATCTCAATTTGGAGGGGAGAGGAATCCTTAAGTTGAAAATAGAGGGGTTCATTGGTGAAAAGTGGGGTTTAAACTTGTGAAGGGGTAGGGATGGGAGAAAAGGCTGTCGAGGAGGTGTCAATAAAGGAGGGACTCTGTCTCCACCCCCCTGGGGAGCTGGAGGAATGCGGGAAAAGGTCGACTGGTAAAGTGCAGACCAGGGGAAAACAGAATCCCCATGGGAACATGAGCAGGGGAAATGGAAGTATAGGGAAAGGGTGGAAGGTAGTCCTGCTAAATGCCAGGAGCTTGGGAAATAAAATGCCTGAGCTCCAGGCGATGCTAACTGAGGGAGCAGTGCATGTGGCAGCGGTCACTGAGACCTGGGCCACTGCAGGACACGACTGGGACCTGAACCTGGAGGGTTACACTATGTTCAGGAAGGACAGGGGGGAGGAGGGAGGAGGGTAGCAATGATAGTCAAAAACTGCATTGGCATAGGGGGAGTAGAAGAGGCGGAGGGAACCGTGGAGCGATTTGGGTCACCTTGATAACAAGGGAGGGCAAGAGAGTAAAAATAGGAGTGGTGTATAGACCCCCTGCACTGGCAGGGGAGCTGGAGGAGAGTCTGGTGGCAGATGTTGGGAGACACTGCAGACTGGGCAGGGGAAGGGTGGTGGTGTTGGGGGACTTAAACATGCGAGGAACAGACTGGGAGACTATGGCATCCTCGGTGGCTAGGGAACAGAGGTTGTTGGATGTCTTTCAAGACGCGCTCCTAACTCAGCAGGTGGGGGAACCAACCAGGGAGGTGCGGGTACTGGATGTGGTCCTGGCAGACAGTGATCAGATTGGGGGCCTGGAGGTAAGGGACCCGTTGGCGGGGAGTGACCATGCCACGGTCTGGTTCTGCCTGGACCTAGGAAGGGTAGAAGGCTGCACAAAGGCGGAGGTAACTGACTTCAGGGGCGGATTTAAGAAATGGGAAAGATCCTTAAGGAGCATTTGGATGGAATTGGGTCAGACATGGACGCTGATAGTAGGTGGGAAATCATCAGGAGAGGTGCAGGATACTACCAGCACCTGTGCAAGAGTAAGACAAAAAGCGGTGGGGCCCAAAAACCCTGCTGGTGGACCAGGGAGGTCCAGGAGGTGGTCTTGAGGGAAAGAAGGCAGCCTATAGGCAATTCAAGTGCTCAAAAGTGAAAGGGATCGAGGGGAGTACGAGCTGATGGCTAGAAGGGCCACTAGGGTGGTGAGGGCGGCTAAGGCAAGGAAGGAGCAGAACCTGGCCAGGGAAATTAGGAGAGGGAACAAGGGGTTCTTTAGATACATTGGGGAAAAAGGAAGGGTGATGGGGCAGATTAGCAGGATTAAAACAGGGGAGAGATGGGCACAAGACCCGGGGAGCAGGCTGAGGTACTAAATGAGTACTTCACCTCAGTTTTCACCAAGAAAAATGGGGGTGCTGCATCATACATGGGAGGAGACAGTGATACTGAGGAAGGGGGGACCCTTACCGATCGGCGGGTCTGGGGAGAGGGGGAGGCATCACTGGCAGGAGGGGGGAAGGCTAAGCAAGGGAAGAGGTATGGAAGTGGAAATCACAGCAGAGAGAGTGAGGAAGCCCTCAGGTCCCTTAAGGCGGAGAAAGCACCGAGGCCAGATAAATTACATCCCAGAGTGCTGAAGGAACTTGCAGATGTCCTGGCGAAACCCTGGTGGAGCTTTCACCATCTCTTGAGGACAGGGTGGGTGCCCCAGGACTGGAAGGTGGCGCATATGGTGCCTATCCACAAGGGGGATCAAGGGAGGTGGAGAGAACTACAGGCCTGTCAGCCTGACATCGGTGGTGGGCAAGGTGATGGAGGGCATTGTCAAGGAGAGGCTAGGGGGGGACCTGGAAAAGTCAGGGTGCCTGGACGATAGACAGCATTGATTCATCCCAGGGAAATCGTGTCAGACAAACCTTGTGGAGTTCTATGACTGGGTGACGAGTGCCGTGGACCTGGGTAAACCAGTGGACGTCCTCTTTCTAGACCTCAGCAAGGCATTTGACTCTGTTCCTCATGTGGGCCTGTTGGATAAGCTGGGAGAAATGGGGGTGGGGAACCAGATGATCAGATGGATAGGCAATTGGCTCCAGGACCGGACCCAGAGGATCGTAGTTGGCGGGATAGTCTCATCCCCAAGGAAGGTCATTAGTGGGGTCCCACAGGGATCAGTCCTTGGGCCCCTCCTGTTCAACACCTACATGTCTGACATAAGGACAGGTATCAGGAGTGAGATAAGTCTCTTTGCAGATGACTCAAAACTGGGGGCGGTGGTGGATGGGGAGGAGGGGACGGTGGCCCTACAGGGGGACCTGGAGGCTCTGGAAAGATGGTCTAGAAAGTGGAAGCTGAGGTTCAATGCAGGGAAATGAAAGTTACTGCACCTGGGGGCCAGAAACCCGGGCCAAGTGTACACCCTCGGGGGGCAAATGCTACAAGTCTCGATGGCTGAGAGGGACCTGGGGGTGGTGGTGGATGTCAAGATGAACAACTCGGAGACTTGTAGGAGGGCATAGATACATAGATATAGATAGGTCGGCAGATAAGGGCCTATGGCCCACCCAGTCTGCCCATTTGAGCTTGTAAGTTCAGTTTATGTTTTCCTAGAAGTCTGTTGCCCTTACCCTGACCTCCAGAATTCTTTATGTCTATCCCATGCATTCTTAAATCCCGTGATTGTTTCAGCCCCCACCACTTCCTCTGGCAGGGTGTTCCACTTGTCCACCATCCATTCTGTGAAGAAATTCTTCCTCATGTTTCCTCTGAATTGTCCTCCCTCCAACTCCATCCCATGCCCTCTAGTCCTGGAACATCTTTTTCGCTTAAAAATAGTGTTTTCCTGCACCCTGTTCCTCCCTGTAAGATATTTGTATGTCTCTATCATATCCCCTCTCTCCCTCCTCTCCTCCAGGAGTACATGTTCAGTTTCTTCAACCTGTCTTCATAGGACTTGTGATGCAATCCATGCACCATCTTTGTTGCCCTCCTCTGAACCTTCTCTACCCTGTCTATGTCCTTATGTAGGTATGGTCTCCAGAACTATACACTGTACTCCAGGTGGGGCCTCACTAGTGTCTTGTATAGTGGAATTATGACCTCCCTTTTCCTGCTGGTGATGCCCCTGCCTATGCATCCCAGCATCCTATTTGCTTTACCTGCTGCCTTGTCACACTGTTTCCCTACCTTGAGGTCATCAGAGATGATAACCCCAAGATCTCTTTCCTGCTTGGTGCATGCTATAGCAGCCAAGGCCAACAGGATGCTGGGATGCATCGCTATGGGGATCACCTCCAGAAGGAGGGAAGTGATACTCCCTCTGTATAACTGCTTGGTGAGGCTGCACCTCAAGTACTGCGTGCAGTTTTGGAGGCCACACTTAAAGAGGAACATTAAACTCCTGGAGAGGGTCCAGAGGAGGGCAACCAAAATGATTTGGGGCTTGGGGGACAGGACCTATGAGGAGAGGCTCAAAGAGCTAAATATGTACACATTGGAAGACAGAAGGACGAGGGGGACATGATGAGGTCTTCAGGTACATGAAGGGGTAAATAGGGGAGGAACAGTCAGGGTGCTTCGAAGGAAGGAGGAGGGCCACTAGGGGCATGGGTGGAAGCTGGAGGGAGATTCAGGGAGAAAGGAGGAGGTGCTACTTCACTGAGAGGTGGTGGAGCCATGGAATGTGCTGCATGGGGGTGGTGGAGGCAGAGACGGTGGAGGGTTCAAGAGGGGTGGGACAGGTACAGGGAAGGGTTCTGGAAGCAAAATCCAATGCAGCGAGAATATCCGGAACTGGGAAGGGAGACGCCAGAGAAGGCGAGGTGGGCAGCAAGGTCAGCTCCCAGGGTGGGGGCTGACCAAACAAGCAGATGCGAAAGACCGTTAGGCCTATTCTGCTGGCATTTTAGTATGTTAGTATGTCGGTACTGGACACCTCATGAGCTGGACGTGTGGAGGCCGCAGTGTCTGCTTATAATAGGGTTTTTACTGGAGCCTTCAACCTCCTAGTGCTGGTCCGTGTATGTCCCCTGGTGTTGCGTCTTGGCTCACCATTGTTTGATGGCGAGCTGAGACTACTTAAAACCAAGGGTTGGAGTAGGAAGCATTGTTGGAGGAAGTCTAAGGCTTGGGAGGACAAACTAGTTCTGATTTCTGATTAAGAAGAATATCACAAGGCAATCACTCAGAAAAAGGCAGATTTTCTGTTGAGAGAGATTGCCGCTGGGAGAAGCCAACCAGCTCCGCTCTTTCGGACTGTAGACAGGCTTCTTCACCCTGCCTGCCAGGAGCCTGTAAGAGCAGTTACACTTGTGAAATGCGAGGAGTTTGCTCAGTTCTTCTCAGTTAAGGTGTCCTCCATCAGGGCCAGAATCACTCCAGTTGGGCCTCTTGAGGTCAGCAGTGGTCAGCTTGTGGGCTGAGAAAACATTAGGTGGTTTTGGGGTGAAGTTTCAGTCAGTGACAGTGGAAGAGGTCTGCTGGGTGGTCTTGGAGCTGTGGCGGATAACTTGTAATCTGGACCCGGGCCCAACACAACTTTTAGTGAGCTGTGTGGGTCATCTGAGCATAGTGTTCGCTGAGATCATTCAGTGTTCTCTGTCAGAGGGGTTGGTTCCAGTAGCCCTTAAATGTGCACTGGTAAACGCCCCTTCTGGTAAAAATATCTCTGGACCTGGATGTCTTGGTGAACTACCATCCAGTCTCTAACCTTCCCTTTCTGGGGAAGGTTACTGAGAAAGTTGTGCTGCAGCTTGTGGAACACCTGGCATCCTTTGACATCTATGAACCACTCCAGTCTGGTTTTAGAGCCAGGCATAGTGCGGAGATGGTACTAGTCAGGGTGCTTAATGATCCGCTCAGAGTAAGGGATAGAGGAGAGTGATCGATTCTCACCCTCCTTGATCTCTCTTCTGCGTTTGATACCGTGGACCATGGCCTACTTTTGGACCATCTCAGGGAGTATGCTGGACTCACTGGCACTGTTATTCACTGGTTTGAGTCATATCTATGGGACAGAACCCTGAGGGCAGTTTTAGGAAAATTTTCCTCGCACTCTGTGGTTCTATCCTGTGGCGTATCCAGGGTTCGATCCTGTCGCCAATGTTGTTCGCGCTCTATATGCTTCCCCTGGGCAAGGTCATTACACATTTTTGGGCTGGGGTTTCACTGCTGTGTGAATGATACTTAGCTATATAAGTCTTTTGCTCCCAGGACTCAGAATGCAGTCGAAGTGTTTAATAAGTGCCTGGTCGAGATCCAGAACTGGATGGTTTCAAGCTGGCTGAGACTTAACCCAGAGAAAACAGAGGTTTTGGTAGTTGAGTTGTGCTGAAGGGGAGACTGGCCGCTGGTGCAGGAGGGACAGGGATTCAGCTTGGTGACTCTGGGCTGTTAGCTTTATTTATTTATTTATTTAAAAGTTTAACAAGCAAAGGCATACTGAGCTGGAAGCTTGTTTCCAGATGCGTCCTGGGGAGAAGGGGAATGGTACAAAGTGGAGTTTGTTAGCTCGAGAGCTCAAGATATAGTTACAATTGCCAGCCTGGTGGCGCTGAAGGTTGAGGCGCTGGACGCCACACCTCGCGGCATGCCAGTGACCCAGATTCGAGAACGGACCCAGATCGGCGGGGATCGGCAGGGGAGAGGAAGGATTGAGTGTCCCATGACAGTTCTCCTTCCTCTGGGGTGGGTAGGGGCACTGCATCACTCTGCAGCAGCACCTGGTGGAAGTCAAGGGTAGTGAGAGAGTGTGCACAGCTGAGGGTTGGAGCACGGTGGACGTCAGCATGTTAGTGTGCCGACACCATTGCACAACTGGCTCTGTGGGGGTAAAAACATGGTGGAAAATTGTGGGGCGATCGTGGTGGCTGATGGCCATGCCTGCACCCCCGGACACAGGAATTGCGCCCCCCCAAGTCCCAGGTTTCCGGGTCCTGGGGGGGGGTCTCCATGCACCGGGCTTATGTGGGGAGAGCATGTCACGGGCCAGACCTGGTCCGGGGGTGCGGGTACCGGTGGCCGGAGGACTTGCTACCCACTCCGCAACAGAGGAGAAATAATGGAATGATAAAAAAAGATACAGTTACAACTGAGTGGTAATTCATTTAACAAAGCAGAATAGCACACAAGCACAAAATATACTGTGAGAATAGGTACGTACAACACATGAGAACAAGAGGAGTGAAAACAGTAGCTTTCCTTTCTAGCCGGCCCTGCCCTCGAGCACCCAGAGACCGTAGGGGCTCCGAGCCGCCAGCGGGCGGGAGGCCACCGCACAGCCGAAAAGGGAACCAGGAGGCCGGGAGACAGCCAGAAAGGTACGGAGAGCTGCATAGTAATCGAAGGCGACACCGACTTTGCCTGCCTCTGATTGGTGCGCCTTTCCTATTGACTTCTGCTGTATTTGCACCACCAAATCTGGTCGGGATTACTGCTCTTTTATTGCAAAGTTTAAATTCACTAAAAGGAGCTGTTTTACTGTTTTATTGTGTACTTTTGGGAAATGTCTTCTTGCTTGTTAAACCAGTAATTACAGTCTTTGGGAAGGTTTGTGTTGGGCTAGGCGGCTCAGGCGCTCAACCCCACCACCCACCCAGTCTGTTGTTGCAAATTTATATTTTAGCACCTCTTGCAAGCCACTGCTTGCTAGTGCTATTTCTGACTACCCTCTCCTCTGTCCCTCCTTTCTAGCGGCCTGCCTCGAGACCAGAGACCGTAGGGGCTCCGAGCCGCCAGCCAGTGACGGCCACGCACAGCCGAAGGGAACCAGGAGGCCGGGAGAGACAGCCAGAAAGGTATGGAAGCCATAAAATTTTGCCGCCCCACCCCTCTTCAGGGTGTTGTTTTATACACACCTTCCCTTGAATCTCTTATCCCTGCATAGCTAATCTCCCAGCCAATTCCCGAGCTTATTTCTTCACATCACCTAGTTTCTTTAACCCTTTCCTACCCTCACCATGCTACCGCGCCTACTACTGCTGCTTTGCCTCTCACCTTCCTTGGATACAGAAGAGATAACTGTTGGAACCCATGCCATGGTGTTTAAGCGACCACTCAACATTGTCCCCTCTACTGTCCCCAGTGGATGCCCCTAAACTCTACATGCATATATTACCTTCTGCATAACAATCCTTGGGGAATCCACAAAAGGCTCACAACCAGTTCGAACTCCTCAATCCCCTGCTACCTTACTGGTACTACAACTACTCCCTATGCCTGTCCATTAAGCTGGTACTCTATGATAAAATCTATAACCATGCAGCAGGATCAGCACCCACTATACATTGGATCCCAATGAAGAGGAAAAACAATCTGACTACTCATTACTCCTATCACTTGGTGCCCTCATCAAGCTAATCTTCTTTCTGCTTGATCTGTGTTGGCACTGTTGAAATCAACCCTGGCCCCACTGAAGCTCTATCTCTCCATCTGACCTAGCCTCCATAAGCGGCTTGAGTTTTCTTCACATCACGCTGCAGCCTCCTAAAAGTTCTCATTAATACAGGCCTGGGTTGCACACACCTACCTGACTTTCTGGTTATATCTGAAACATGGCTCAAATCGGCAACAAAAGACAGTGAAATACACCTTTCCAACTACCAGCTCTTCAGATCTGACCGTCTATCCAGGGGCGGTGGGGTAGCCATCTATGTCAAAGCAAACATCTCTGCATCCTGCCTCAATTCTACGTCACAACCAAAGGAATTCGAATGCTTATCAATTAAAATAACTCTTCCCAACACATCATCCTTTCAACTGATTGGTTGCTACAGGCCCCCCTCTGCAGGCCTCAAACTCCTATCCCACCTAGGATCTATACTTAATCTAGGCCCCGAAGACACCATCATCTTAGGAGACCTGAACTTAAATTGGCTAACTAATGCATCTGCACCCCTAGTAACCTTCTGTGATACTTATGGATTCACTTAATTAATCAAAGAACCAACAAGGATTAACCCAAAGAATAATCTTAACAGCACACTCCTGGATATTATGTTGGTAAATAAGCCTCATCATTATCCCCATGCTGGAGTACTATTCAGTGACATAAGTGACCACTGTCCCATAGCTGCCATTAGATCAACAATCAAGCCACCCAATCCTGCAAAATTCCTCCCACGAAGGTCAAAAAAGAACTTTAATATTTCAGGATATCTCCATGATCTGTGCTACACCACACATTGGCAAGAATTCTATCTCACAGCTTCAATAGAGACAGCTCTTCAAATCTTAAATGATATAATCATAAGTGCCCTCAATGTACATGCACCCCTCACCAGTGTCAGAACCAAACTCAAATCCTGTCGCTGGTTCTCTGCTGACCTTAAATCCATACTGCTTGCCAGAGACAAACTCTGGAAAAGGGCAAGAAAGACAAAGGATCCAAATGACTGGCTTCAATTCAGAAAAGCCAGAAACTCCTGCACAAAACAAGTAAGAAATGCCAAGGCTGCCTTCTACACAGCTGAATTGGATGCCTCCTATCACAACCCTTCCAAGTTCTGGGGTACCATAAAGGGGATCCTAGGTCAAACTTCTACCCTGTCTTACCACCCAAAATTCACGAAATAGTATTGAAATCACTGACAAGCAAAATATCTTGAATGCCTTTAACGATCATTTCACTACAGCTGGCCTGGCTTGACTCCTCACCTGCAAACCTATTAAGATCATCACTAAACTTACAATCTGCTGAGGGACAAAGGTTGCTTCCACATTCTCATTCAAATCAATACTCTTAAAAGTAGAAAGACCTTCTACTCCAGCTAGACACAACTAAAAGTGCAGGTGCAGACTCCTGGATCCCTACTTTCTAAAAGTAGCACTGCATGCCTTATAAGCCCCCTCACCCACCTCTTCAATCTGTCACTTGCCTGGTTCTATCCCTCAATATGGAAGACAGCTCAAGTGTTTCATTACTTAAGGCAGGTGATCCCATGGACCTCAACAATTATAGGCCCATTTCCATCTTACCAGTACTATCAAAGATGCTTGAGAAGCTGGTAAACTCTCAGTTAACTGCCTACCTTGATACCAACAATCTCCTTAATCCAGCTCAATCTGGGTTTAGATCAATGCACAGCACCATCTCTGCATTAGCAAAAGTCACAAATGATTGGCAGACTGCCTTAGACAAAAGAATAATACCTGTGCTGTGTTTCTGGATCTAAGCAAGGCCTTGACACTGTGGATCATGAACTTCTAATCTCCTCCTGAATTCCATAGGCCTTGACACACTCTCTTAAATGGTTCAGATGCTATCTCTCCAGAAGATTACAACTGGTAAAAAATGAAGGTGACCTATCTACCTCTAAACCACTCCTAAGAGGTGTACCGCAAGGCTCCATCCTGGGTCCCATCCTTTTTGCCATTTACATCAACAATATTGACTCCAATCTCTCACAATCTAATATTCACCTTTTTGCAGATGACACTGTACTTTATGTCAGCAATCCCTCACCATCAAAAGCCTGTGAGCTTCTACAGTCTGAATTCTCCCTCCTTCAGCACAACCTATTAGAAAAGAAATTACTACTAAATGCCAAGAAAACCAAAGCTATGTTCTTTGCCACCAAGAACTGCTCTTCCACTGTCCCATCATTCACCTCCCACAACTCTCTACCATCCTTGGTGAAAATCTGAATATGTAGACAAATTCAAATATCTTGCAGTATGGATAGACAATAAACTTGACTATACTACCCACATTGAAGAGCTCCTGAAAAGTTAAGGCAAAGACTTGGTCTATTCTATAGGATCAAACACTACCTGACCAGAGATTCCAAACAAAGATTAATCCTAGCATCATTCCTGTCCCTCATTGATTACGCTGACTTCCTCTATGGCCACTGCTCCCTCTCCCATTTAAACAAATTAGACACCTTGTATCATAGAGCAATTAGATTCATTACAGACCTTCCCTCCAGCACCCATCATTGCTCTCTCTACAATGCAGTCAGTTGGACATCATTGCAACAAAGAAGAAAAAAAAATGCTGCTATCTGGATCTACAAAGCTCTGACAAACAAACTCCCTTCCTACATTTCAGACTGTTTCAACGGATCACATCCAGGCCTTACACTCTGAGGATCAATAAACTGATCATGTTGAAGATTCCTATCACCTGCACCCGATATGGAAGAGCTGCAATCAGCTATTCCTGGCACTACCTGGAATTCTCTTCAAAGACATTGAAACTGGATACCCTGATTCCTTTAACATCCTTCAAAAAGCTGTACACCAGTCTATTCCCCAATTCATGCAACTGCTTCCACAAGGCCTAGTCCTCCCACCCCCCTCTCCTCCCACACCCCCTCTCTCCTTCACTACCTTTTTTTTAAAGCTCCCCCCTATTTTTCTATCATTCCTCTAGCTCGTTCCCCACCAAACTTCATACATATATACACCAAGTCCCATTACCCAAGCCTTATCCCGACTAAACTGTTTGTTTCTCTCCTTTAGTAGGTTTTAGGTTCATTGTCATTTTGCCTTGTATATATGTAAATATTTGTATATCTGTCTCTCTCTCATAAATGATTGTATTTGTGCTTATTCAGTATCATGTTTTTGTGTATAATTTGTAACCTTTTTTGTTATGACCACTCAGGTCCATCTTGTAAATGAGCTACGCTCAATGATGTTCGCCTGAATAAATAAAGATTTTGATTGATTGATTGATTGAGTAGGCAATCAGATTACAGAGAGAAATATTGCCCTAGTTAATTTACACGTGCGAAATGTACAGAACAATCATAAATAACAAATAGTAAAGGAGAAATTATTACAGTGGCCATTAAAATGTTGAGTAGTCAGAGCTTAAGTGTCTATGACCAGTGGTTTACCGAGAGATATAGAGATTCAGGAGTGAGAAAGCAGGAGGCGACAGCAGGAGTGGGCAGGGCAGGGGGTGAGGAATATTTAGGAGCAATTGCAGGAGGGGGAAATGAGGCCTCTGAGGTGGTTTGAGAGGGCCCAAGGGGAAGGCGCCTAGGATCAAGAATCTGGGAGTCATACTAGATGAAGGTTTCACAGTGGAGACCCAGGTGTCTGCCGTAGTCCAGAATGGCTTTTTCCATCTTTGGTATATCCGCCAGATCAGATCCCTTATCCCTCACCAGGCCCTGGCCACACTGATCATTTCATTTATGGCCTCTAGGTTAGACTACTATAACACTCTGTACCATGGGGTTAGTGAGGGTGTGCCATGACTCCTGTAGCTGCTGCAGAAGGCAGCTGCTTAGTTACTCATGGGCCTTCTTAGATCGTGCAACATCTCTCCAGCACTGCGTGATGTGCACTGGTTGCCAGTGAAGTGGCGTATCTCTTGTAAGATAGATTTATTAACCTACAAAGCCCTACACAGTCTAGGCCCAGCCTACCTGGCAGAGCTCCTGCACCCGCACACCCCAGTTTGCCCACTCCGATGGGCCGGAGAGGGCCTCCTGGTGGTCCCTAGGGTTAGGTTGAAAAGCTCGGGTGGTGAGGCCTTCAAGGCAATGTTTTTTGCCCAGGACCTTGAGGGAAGCCCCCTCAGTTGATGCTTTTAAAAGGGGCCTTAAAACGTATTTATTTCAACAGGCACTTGCAGAGATCTTGTAACACATTTTGCAGCACATTATAAAGTTTTATTGCATTTTATTGTGTTTTATGCTGTTTTGGTAGAGTGAGGTAGTTCTTTATTCTCATTTATTTGACAGTGGTATGGTTACTCTGCGTTTATTCTATTTTATTGTAGTCCCCCACGCTGGCTTGGGTGTATTTAATGTGCCCCAGTTAGGTCTGTGTGGCCTTATTAATTAATTAATATTTATGGCATCCACCCACCTGTGGGGTCTCCATGGGTTGGGGTACCATGTGATAACAGTGAGAGCATTGTAGCACATGCCATAAGAGCGAAGCAAAAATGCCAAACTGCAGTACAGTGAGCAGCGCTATGGCGACAGGCAAAATCTACTACTTTCGCCAAATTCTGGCCAAAAAAAATTTAAATCTCTTATTTCTGTGGGGGCTCAACCCCCAGCACCCCCAAACTTTAGATTACGAACTAAAGGGGAGGTGATACACTGAGACGGGAAAATTCCAAAGGGAGAGACAAATTGGGGAGGGGTAGAACGTTAGAGAGGACAGCGGTAAAGGAGGTAAACTCAGGTGATCAGAGAAAACAGCAGGATAACAAATTCCCCACATACAACACAAAACAAACAAAAGAAAGATACTCTCCTGAATTAAACAACTAAAACACTAGTACCATATCCAGTATCGAACCAAGGCCAGCCACGCTTGCAAGCAGTGACTCTCTCCTGTACACCAGGTGGCTAGCTTAAAAACAGCTGCTCACACAAACCCCTACATCCTTTCCAGATGATGCTACTCCCTACCAATTTGTTTGTATTTACAGTTGCTCTTCATGTACAGCAGCCCTTTTTTACCGTTGCTCCAAAATCACGATTGTCCTTTTCCTATTCGCTCATTTACCTTTGCCCAAATTAATTTGCTCATATTGACTCACTCAAATGACGGCTTACCATGGGTCAGAGGTCACTCTGGTGGCATGGCCATAAAAAGGAGGATTTAGTGTGAAAGGGGTCAGTCCCACACCATGGGAGTGAATGGCGATGGGGGTGCAGGAGCATGGGCAGATGCCTGCTCTCGCTTTAAGAGATTCAGCTAGCTGGGTGATCAGGGTATGAGCAGTAGCAGTCTGACATGATGGTAGCTGTAGTAAAGGTGGCACGACAGCTCCGTGGGTAGGGGGATTCTAACTTGTAGCCCCTGAAGCCAGTACATGGTCGGAGGATGTACAGTAGCAGATAAGACACTCAGTGAGTTGTGGTGGGGGCTTGACTTGGATCACATTCACCAATCCAGCTGCTGTAGCCCCAAGAAGATGAAGGAGATCCACCAGTGGCTACCAGCGAGGGGAAGCCACCATCCCAAGCAAATTTGCCAGCCCATTTGTGTCCATGAGTGGGGACGTCTGCCTCCTGTAGTACCGGGGGAAGTCACCTACCTTTGTTGAGAGAAGGGAGAAGTGTGAACAGTATACAGCGTGTCAGAGGAGCCATGCATGGTGACAGCTCCTCATGTCCTGCCACCTCAAACATTTACAGAGGAGTGCTGGAAACATAGAAACATAGATTTTGATGGCAAAAAAAGACCGCTTGGCCCACCTAGTCTGCCCATTTCCCTACCTACAGGATAAGCTGCAAATCGTAGTTAACCAACAGCCTATTTATTCCTACCCCCTACAAAAATTGCCTTATGTCTGTCCCATACATTCTTGAATTCTCCCACAGTTTTAGACCCCACAGCCTCCTCAGGAAGGCTGTTCCATGCGTCCACCACCTCTCTGTGAAAAATACTTCCTCACATTGCCTGATCCCCCCCCATCTTCAAATTGTGTCCTCTTGTTCTTACATCTCTTTTCTGAAAGATGCTACCCTCTTGGACTCTGTTGATTCCACTGAGGTGCTTAAAGTTTCCTCATGTCCCCCTCTCCTCCCTTTCCTAAAGGGTATACATATTAAGCTCCTTTAGTCTCTCCTTGTATGGCTTCTCTTGCAGACCCTGCACCATTTTAGTTGCCCTCCTCTGGACTGCCTCTATCCTGTCTATGTCCTTGCGGAGATGGGGTCTCCAGAACTGGACGCAGTACTCCAGATGGGGTCTCACCAGCTGTCTGTACAGAGGGATAACAACTTCCTGTTTTCTGCTGGTGATGCATCTCCCTATACATCCCACTATCCCCCAAGCCCTCCCTACTGCCTTCTCACATTGCTTGCTAACCTTAAGGTCATCTGATATGATTACCCCCAGGTGCCTTTTCATTTTTATGTTTGCTTGCACGCATGTGCAAGAAACATAGTGCCTTCATCGGAGATTTCGGAGGTGTGTCACCTCCTCCCTCCAATTCAGTCAGTGGGCTGGCGCGGCCTGTAAGCCAATGCATTTTGGAGCTGTCGCACGCTCCAAAATGCAGTATGCACATGTTGAAAGGGGAGCTACGCTGGAGTGAGCACCGATAAGATATCGGCTGCTCACGCGCATCCCCCCACGCAGACAGACAGACGGCTGACCTCATATTGTATAGCCGACGGGTGCCCAATCCTGGCCGGGCTGAGCTGTGTCCCCCAGTTGCTGAGCTGCCCCCAGTTGCAGTGGGTGCCACGCTGGGAGCCCACCCCAGTGGCAAGCACTGTAGTCCTTTGGCGGTAGGGGTGCCCAATCCCCGTCGGCTGAATGCCCCCAAGTCCTTGCCACGCTGGAGCCCACCCAGCGTGGCAAACATCCCACGACGCGTCTTTTTTTTAACCTGTAAATAAAAACTGTCCCCGACGCGTCTCCCAACCCCCTCACAACCCGCACCCACCACTGCACACCCAGCCTCCCACACCCCCTCACCCCATACTCTCCGGACTCCGGCATAGCGATCTTGGTGGACCGGGAACCGTCTGCACTCTTCAAAACCGACCGCGAACTGAGGAAATGCCCGGTAAGCTGTATAATGAGTTACATGGGGTTTCAACTTTATTGCATATCTCGGGCATTTGGGAATTTTGACCAAATTTTCAACATGGGGTTTTGGGACCCCTTCTCATGAATGATGTCACTGCCATGGCGTTATTCGGGCCGAAGGGTGATTTCCGCGAGTGACTGTGCAGTGACTGCGAAATCACCGCTGGGCCTGAATACCACCACAGTGACATCATTCATGAAGAATCCCAAAAACAATGTTGAAATTTGATATGCAAATCCACAAAACTGTTTTATGAGTGGCGTTGCGAGTTCCTACGCCAGGCTCGTGAGTTCACGAAATTTCAATATTTTCACTCCAGATTTTCAACATTGCCATTTTACCACACCTTCTTATGAGCAGTACAGCTGTCATTTTTCACATCTCACCCAAAATGTGTTTCCGCCCATGTAGTGCACAATGGCGCAGTCAGTGTGTGAGATCAATGTATGGGACAAATTAAGAAAATCACAGTGACACTGTTCATGAGCAGAGGTCTTAAAATGGCTATGTTGAAAATTTGGTGAAATAATTCCTAAAAATGACAGTTTTACGAGCGTGCGTTGCACAGCTCCTTTTGCCTTCGTAAGTTCGCGAATTTTCAATATTTTCACTCCAGATTTTCAACATTGCCATTTTACCACACCTTCTTTTTGAGTATAGCTGTCATTTTCACATCTCACCCAAAATGTGTTTCCGCCCATATGGCGCACAATGGCACAGTCGATTGTGCGAAATCAATGTAAGGGACAAATTAAGAAAGTCACAGTGACACTGTTCATGAGCAAAGGTCTTAAAATGGCTATGTTGAAAATTTAGTGAAAAATTCCTAAAATGACTGTTTCACGAGGGTGCATGCAGTTCCTACGCACACTCGTAAGTTCGCGAATTTTCAATATTTTCACTCCAGATTTTCAACATTGCCATTTTACCACACCTCCTTATGAGCAGTATAGCTGTCATTTTTCACATCTTGCCCAAAATGTGTTTCCGCCCATGTAGTGCACAATGGCGCAGTATGTGCAAAATCAATGTATGGGACACATTAAGAAAATCACAGTGACACTGTTCATGAGCAGAGGTCTTAAAATGGCTATGTTGAAAATTTGGTGAAAAAATTCCTAAAAATGACTGTTTTACGAGCGTGCGTTGCGCAGTTCCTATGCATGCTCGTAAGTTTGCAAATTTAATATTTTCACTCCAGATTTTCAACATTGCCATTTTATTACACTTCCTTATGAACAGTACAGCTGCCATTTTTCATATGTCGCCCAAAATGTGTTTTCGCACATGTAGCGCACAATGGTGCTGTTGGTGTGCGAAAGCAATGTTTAGGACAGATTAAGAAAATCACAGTTACACTGTTCATGAGCAGAGGTCTTAAAATGGCTATGTTGAAAATTTGGTGACAAAAGTCCATAAAATGACTGTGTTACGAGTGAGCAATGCGCAGTTTCCACGCACCCTCGTAAGTTCATGACTTTGTAATATTTTCAGTCCAGATTTTCACCAGTGGCATTTTTTCACACTTCCTTATGAACAGTACAGCTGTCATTTTTCACAACATGGCTGAAGTGTGTTTTCACACTTTCAGCGCTGAGATGCATGGTCGCTGTGGGAAATCATTGTTCGGCACAGATAAAGAAAATCACAGTGACACTGTTCATGATCGGAGGCACCAAAATGCCTGAGTTGACAATCTGCTGTAAAATATCCCCAACCTAATTATATTACGAGTGTGTGTTGCACAGTTCTATACTGCACGCTCATGACTTCACCATTTTTTAAATATTTTACTGCAGATTTGCAACATTGCCATTTTTACACCTCCCCATGAACAGTACAGCTGTCATTTTTACATCCTATTCGAATGTTTTGCACCTGTGGTGCTAAATGCCATAGTCGCTGTGCATAAGCAGCTTCGGCTAACAAACTGATATTCCCCTGTTCATGAGGTGGGGTCAAAAAAACATGTTGAAAATTTGGAGTGAAAACACCAACGAATGCCTGAGGTATTAGGGTTTCCAACCATACCCAACCCTGAGAGAATGACAGGCATCAGGGGTGTGACTTGGGATTCTTGCCTGTAATGCTCATACCATTCCACACCCTGCAGCCAGTGAGAGGCATGGAGGTATGCCTTGGACTCTTCAGCCCCAAAGTTCACCCCATTCTCCTATAGCACCCATCTCACACATTTCCTAATGAAATGGGGTGCATATAAGAGCCAAAGACCCCAAGGAACACCGTGACACTTGTCAGTGTCTGCAGGGTGGGGTGTGGTGAAATGGCGAGGCCGTTATGCCTGACGACCCAAATGCACACCCCAATGCCTGTCACTCTCTGCAGGGTGGTGATGGGGTTGGCTTCAGTTCAGTACTTCACTGCCATTCCTATTATGCAGCTCTGTAACTTCTACATTACCACTGCCAATGCCAGCAAGCAAACATTCGGCATTGACAAATGCTTGTTGTTGTTGTTGTTACTACCTCCACCCCACCATTGTGTAATCTTCCCCCTGGGTTTTTGTTTCCCAGGTGCATTATTTTGCACTTCTTTGCATTGAATCCAAGCTGCCATACTTCTGACCATTCCTCCAACCTTGCCAAGTCCCTTCTCATACTTTCCACACTTCCTTGTGTATCAACCCTGTTGCCGATCTTTGTGTCATCTGCAAAGAGGCATACTTTTCCTTCCAGTCCCTCTGCAATGTCACTTATAAAGACATTAAAAAGGACTGGCCCCAGTACTGAACCCTGCGGTACCCTACTAGTAACCTCTCTTTCTTCAGAGTGGACTCCATTTACAATTACCTTCTGTGTCCTGTTGTCCAGTCAATGTTTTACCCAGGCTACCACCCTGGGACCCACTCCCAGGCTGGTTAATTTGACTATTAATCTTTTGTGTGGGACTGAGAGGAGGGAGAGAGAGGTAGCTCTAACTGAGTAAGCTATTTCCCAATGCCTTGCTATCTAAGAGAGAGAATAGTGAAGGGACAGAATAATAATAATAATTTTATTTATAAAGCGTGTTTCAATTATCAAAGTGCTGTACAAGTTAAAAGAATACAGATCCAACATTAAACACAGATAAAAATCACAATATAATCATCAGCTTCAAAAACAGTCAGTTTTCCAGATGGGCCATTTGCCAAAAGTGGGTTTTCAACCCCCTCTTAAATTCTTCCATGGTGGTGCACTCCCGTAACCAACGGGGTAGAGAATTCCAGACAGTGGGCGCCGCATAGGAGAATGTTGTTCACCCGGATGATTTAAGATTCACTCTTGGAATCTCTAGCAACCCCTCATCGGCCAAGTGGAGTGATTGGCCAGAGCAGTAAGAAATCAGAAGTTCTTTCAGATAGGCCGGACTCTGACCATGAAGGGCTTTGAAAGTCAGTAAACTGACTTTAAAGGCGATCCACCACCATATAGGCAGCCAGTGCAGTTCATGCAGCACCAGGGTAATATGACAGGACCTACTTGACCCAGTCAAAACCTGGGCCGCTGCATTCTGTACTAGCTGCAGGTGGCGGGTTTCAACCCCTGACAGCCCAAAGTACAGGGAGTTGAAGTAGTCCAGGAGCAAGGACACAAAGGCGTGGACCAACATTGGCAATGCGTCAGACGGAACAAAGTGCCTAACTCTGGGGATATTCCTAAGATGGTAAAAGGAAGTCTTGATGACTGCTGACACTTGTGACTGCAGTGTCAGCCTGTCATCCGAGATAACCCCCAGGTTATGCATCCGTTCAGAAGTTGGGAGTGAAATGACACCAAGAAAAATTCCTGAGGGCGTACCAACAGATGACCCCTCTATCTGATGACCCGGGTCCACAACCAATACCTCTGTCTTTTCTGAGTTCAACTTCAACCAACTAGAATCCATCCACTCCTGGATTTCTTTCAGACAGTTGTTAAACACCGAGAGAGCTCCATCCTGATTGGGTGCAAAAGACAGGTATAGCTAGGTATCATCTGCGTAGCAGTATAACCTTAGCTCATACCGTCTTATAATGTCTCCGAGGGGCAGCATATACACCGCGAACAACACGGGAGACAGTACTGTACCCTGAGGCACCCCACATAACAATGACGTTGGGCTCAAGGAAGAAACCCTGGACACAACTCTTTGTGATCTCCCAGTGAGGAATGAGGTGAACCATCAGAGGACGGTTCCCGATATTCCACAAATATGCCTCAAGCATGCTATCAACACCATGTGATCCACGGTGTCAAAAACTGATGAGAGATCAAGGAGAACCAAGATAGAACGTCTCTTCTGATCTCTCGCCCTCAGAAGATCATTAAGCACCCAAGCCAGCGCAGTCTCGGTGCTATGTTTCTTATGAAAACCAGATTGGAAGGGTTCATAGATGTCATGGATGGTTAAATGGTCCTCCAATTCGGCCGCCACTACCTTCTCAATCACCTTCCCAATAAAGGGTAGGTTTGAGATGGGTCTGTAGTTTGTGAAACAGTCTGGGTCCAAGGTAGCTTTCTTCAAGAGAGGTGTCTCTACCGCCTCTTTCAGGGAGCTAAGGAACTCACCTGACTCCAAGGAGCACCAGACTATTCGCACAAGGACTGGACCGATGATATCACTACAACCCAAAATTAGGGAGGTCGGTCCAGGATCCAAACTACAGCTTATAGGGTGCACACTATGGATAATCCTCATGACATCCACAAAATCAGGTTGACTGAAGGAACTCTAAGAAAATTGAGGTACTGTGAGCTCACACTGTTCAACAGCATCCCCCCTAGAGAATGCTGGTTGCAGTTCTGCCCTGATGTCAGCCACCTTAGTTGCAAAGAATCGAGTGAGCTCCTCGCACTCTAATTGCAAAAAGGCTTTCCAAACTTGTAGACAAGCTGGGTTGCACAGTCTGTCTACAGTTCGAAAAAGCTGAGCCAGTCGATTCCGAGCAACTGCAATCTCCCTGGACAGGAATTCTGCCTTCTTACGGGTGATTGCAGATTGATAGACAGAATAATGGTCCATCAATCTAAGGTGGTCAGCTTCAAGGGCAGACCTGTGCCAGCACTGCTCTAACCTTCACCCCTGTCTCCATATCTCCCTCAATGTCCCATCAAACCAAGGGGACTTGGTATGAAGGGATAGGGGTGCACACAGACAGGAGCAATAGAATCCAGAGCCGCTGCAACAGCCATATTATAGGCTGATACAAGGGTCTCTGGACTATTGCTCACCAACGCAGGGAACGAGAGGCCAAGGACCACTGCAAGACTTTGGGGGGCAATATCCCATAAAGGGCAGTACCTAACCATCTCCAAAGGGGAAGGCCTTCTCGGGGGGGGGGTGCAGAAACTGAACCTCATGGTGTAGTGTTCTGACCAGGCGACTGGTTCCACCCCCAGATCGGATGTTTCAACCCCTAGGAGAAAGACTAAGTTTAGAGAGTGTCCAGATTTATGGGTAGCAGCAGAAACCACCTGTGTAAGGCCCAAAGAAGTCATTAATTGGAGGAAGTGATTACCAAATTGCGAGAGTTCATCATCAACCCAGGCACTGAAGTCGCCCAGAACCATTAGTCTGGGCGACTCAAATGACATGTCGACGATGAAGTCTGCTACTTCCTGTAGGAAATGATTCTCATCCACAGGTGGACGGTAGATGAGTACGATTCAAACGCCTACACCTGCTACCATCATGCACTCAAAGGACTCAGTCTCTCCCACTACCACATTCGTGAGGCCCAACTCAGTCTTAAAACTGACTGCAACCCTCTCCACCCCTGTGATCCAGTCTCGGGCGGTGTATCACCGAGTACCCAGCTGGAGTCATAGCCTCCAACATTGGGCCTGGATTTTCATCCAGCCAGGTCTTGGTGATGCAAGCCAAGTCCACTGAACCAACAAGATCGGCAATAATGCCGGTCTTATTCCTGATGGACCTGGCATAGCACAACACCGCCTGAGTTGGACGAACCTCAGAGGTTGTCGGGCCCATCTGCCTACTGAATTCATTAGTGCCCTTGGGTATGGGCACCAGACATGGCAAACCATGATCTGGATTCCATTTTGCCCTAGGGCACCTTCTGGATCCAACTACCCCAATACGGTGGCCCCCCTCGTTCATCCTCTCCTGTTCACAACCCCCCACCCTCTTCCCTCTCCTGCGAGCAATTCCCAAAGCTCTACATTGTTGATAGGTCTCATATTGGGGGGGAATAAAAAGGGCGGAGGGCTCAAAGAGAAGAGGATGAGTAGCGCACCACCGTGGGGACTAAAGGCCAACACATGCCACTACTAGGCAGTTAAAACCAAACAAAACCACCAATAAAAACACCGAAAATAATTACATTTAACAAACTAAATAAATAAAAATAAATACCCCACCCCAAAAAAATCAAATCAAACCAAAATAATTCCAAAACTTAGTCAAAATAAATAAATAAAGACTACCCCACCCCAAAATATCGAGTCAGGGCCAAGCTCGAGGACTACTTAAAAATAAATATAAAGCAAATTAAACCAAACAAAAATTAAATAAAGTAAACTTATTTACTGCCCCTAGCTCTCTCACAGCCAGGGAAGGAAAAAATTACTTTGGCACTCTCACTGCCAGAGTACAGATGTACCAATCATAAATAGCATTTCAAACTTAAAAAAAACAAAATAACACATCCCCTAGAACAGATGCTGCGACCTGTATTTAGGGGTCACCTGGCCCCCTCAGTGTTAGAGAAACTGCCCACAAATTCCAAGTGTGGACACCCAGCCCAGGGAAATATGTATTTTGGTGGGGGTCGGCTCAACACATTAGACCCACCATATTACTCCATTGTGGACTCACAGGTCCGGAGGATTCAGTTTGTACATAAACTGTGAACTGGCCAAGTTTATCAATCAAAATATGGGATCCCCTTTCTGTTATGCCTGGGTTATGCCCCTATCATCCCACATACACCTCACATACACCTCACACTGTATTCCTGGTCTATTGTACTGTGATACTGCTATTTTGCACTAATATATAGATATAGGCACTAATAATATAAGCATGAGTGCCAGGAATGTGATTTACTGCTTATATATGTTAATATTTATCATGCATGTTTCACTATACCTCACTATAATACATTTATCTAGTTTATGTTTGTCTTTCATAGATATTCCATATATAATCTACATAATCACTGATATGATGACTCTGAGGGATTATCAGTGATTATTGTATACTTGTATTCTCATATAATTATATGTAGTGTGTGTTTTACACTCAGGCAGATATGCTATGTAATAGAATCCTGTCAGCAGTTCTCTTTGTCTCAAAGCAAGCTGACGGAGAGAGAGAGAGAAAGCTTTTGTTATGTCTCTATGTTTTATACTGTATGTAAGCAAGAAATGCCTCATGTAGTTTGAACCAGTCAACATTTCTTTTGTCTAAGCTATAATGCTAATGGAAGCATATTCTGTCTCCTTTGATACTCATTAGTAATTCTGTCTTCTAAGTCATTATCCAATGGAGAATGACTTGGGACCAATACATATTGTTCCTCATATCTGTAACTATGAGGTAATCTCTGTTACTATGCTGTTATGTGTAGTATATAGTTGTCTCCAACCCCACTGTAGCCCTCTGGGCTCTGGACACTACTAATTCAGCTCTAGATGATTAGTACTCTCAGGCAGAGAGCTGGAGCATGGTGAGAGCAAACAAGATCTTAGACAACCTAAAATCTACAATCCTGGAGATTATGTACATTATTCAGGAGAAGTGGTGAGAAACCCATCTCCCTTGTGGTTTTCTTTGTCACCTGCTTGGCGTAAGTAGTATAATAAACTTTATTAGTACTTCTTGCTTGTTTATGAATGTTTCTTGGCAGACTCCGAGACACAAGAATCTGTATTATTATTATTTACCCTACACACCAAGAGTGTTTAGATTACATAAATGGCGACCGCGAGTGGAGTCTGGATGTTTGCCAAGTTTCACTTTAATTTCGTCTGTAAATTAAAACACTGGGTGAGAGATCCCCAGTAACAAACAAGCAGAAAGTGTCATGTTTAACTTTTCGGTCTGTTGTGTGTTCCACAGTGCAGACAAAACAATCTCTTGGCAGATATTCAGTCTCTGTGTAATGAGTTGTTTTATTTTTGTTTGTTTTTTTCCTATGCTTTTTCTGTGGGAACACAGCTGTAAAATGATCTGAATACAGACATAGACTGCTTTCTTGTGGATTCAAATCCTAATGGGTAAATACTTATCTAGGAGTCCACATACGCCAAAGGCTGTTTGTGTCCTGTCATGAACTTTGGTTGCAAACAAAGTTTTTGATCCACAGACAGCTAAGGGTTTCTTATCTTATATGACATGTTGAAATATATCAGTACTGAGTTGAGGCTGGATGCCTTAACACACCAAACTGCTTATAGTGGTAGGTGTGGTTTTGCTGAGGTAGCAGAATTCAATGGAAGCCCTTTAAGAGATAGCATATCCTATTATGGGGAATTGAAAAATGGTACCATTGATCCTGAAGGATTATTAATTGCAATGTTGTTTAATTGTTTTGATGCCATTCTAAATGAAATATCTGTTTTGGAATCTGAGTATGTTGCTTGCAAAATGGAGAATGCTGCTTTCAAGCAGGAAATTTGTTTGAAATAGGCTTCTCATACAGAGAAGATACCTGGACTACAGTCTGAGCTGCAATCTCAACATCTAGTAAATGAGTCTCTCTTTAATGAAAGAAGCTGCCACGACCTGCATGCCTTAAGAGATAACACTGAAAAGGCAAACCTTGTTATAAAAAAAGTTTTTCAAACAAGTGGTGGTCTGGTTAGTAACACTGACTCCTTACGTTTTGAAAACAAGGAACTTAGAGATGATAAGTCTGACACAATTACTGAAAGAGTTAACGTGCTGGTATTTCAATACCAGACCTTGACTGAACAGCGTGAGTCAGTATGTTTTCATTACAGCAGACTTGAAATGAAAGTTTTGAATATAAATCATGATGCAGCTTCTGTTGATAAAAAGCAAGTTTTACAAGATGTGATTGTCTTGCAATCTGAAAACAAGGCACTTTACAGAGTGCTAACTCTAGTATCTGAGTTAGAATGTAGGAGTAAAAAGTCAGATATGGTGAACTTGTGCCATCAGCCAGAGGTATTGGCAGGGCATACTAACTTAATGCCCAAAGACCTTGCCTCTTCTGGTGTTGAAGAGTTTGATTTTGAACACTCACAGTATACTGTGGGGTGGACTAGAGCAAAGGCTAGCCACTTGTTTTTCTGTGATTCACAAAATGGAGATTTGTTTGAGTCTCAAAGTGGTGGACACACATGTCATCAGGTTGCATCCCCATACCATCCCCAAGATGGCCGCTCATGGTCATGTGATGATGGTCATGACACAGTAACCCATGATGCCCATGAGGTAATTCAAAATGGCCGACCACCACATCACGGAGATTCAATCCTGCAGTCACAGGGACCTGTGATTGCTGCCATAACCAAACAAAATATACCGGAGTTTTTTGGCATGATTAATAATGTTATCAGTAACACTAGTGTTTCTGAGGGACAGACAATTCTCATTAAAAATGATGTTGACGTACTTTTGAATAAGGCTGATACGCAGTCTGTCATGAAGTCAGCGTCTGATGCTGCAGAAACAGCAGATGCTGTTAATGTTTGCTTTATTAGCATGGCCTTGGTTAAAGAACACATTGCAATTAATTACATGAATTGTTATGATTCTCCCCTATGCAATCTAACATCAGTGTTCACTGAGAAGACTGAACGTACTGCTTTTCCTATGCAGCTCATTAATACTTTAAGCTGTAACATTAAAAACAATGTTGCTACCATTCAGCAACATTCTAGTGGGGAAACCCACTTTACATTTGATGGGGAAGGGGACAACCCTGATTCTGAAAGCCCGATGGCTGTGATATTTTCAGCATCACATGCCACGTTCGGGGGGGAGGGTTACAGGTTTGATTTCTGCACCTGGGCTGACAGCTGTCTCAGCACTATTTTCTCCATCCCTGATGGCTACTGAACCACAATCCATAGCTGGAGAACTATGTGCAACTTGCACACCACTTTTCTCCACTGTGCAGGCACCCCTGATAGTGCCAGCACTGCCTGCACATGATGCAGAACCCCCTCCATCAGTGACACCTGGATCATCCCATACTGTAGCTGCAATAGCAGGCACAAGCCAGGAACAGTCTGGGTTATTCCCAGCACATTGAATGGCAGACACTACAGGTAAGAAGGTAGAAAGTAGCCTAATACTGATATTGCTGTCTTTTCTTTTAGGATCACTAACCATGGCCCTGGCATTGGTTAATCCTAACACAGCGCTAGGGCATTACTTTGAAACTGCCACATCAGATAAAGCAATCTCAGCAGTTTTAGCCCAAACATACAATGGACACATCAGACCCATTGCTTATGCATCCTAGATGCTTGCCCCAGTAGAGCTGAAATACAACCTTTGTGAAAGGAATCTTTTGGCTACATAGTGGGCAGTGAGATACTTTATGTACATCATTGGATATGCACCCATTGTACTGCATTCCAATCATTTGCCAACCAACTTTCTGTTGTCAGACAGAGTAAAAGATGACTCTGTATCCAATGCCAGACTTACATACTGGTCTCTCATTTTACAGGATTATGACATCACTGTCCTTCCTATCAAAACTCCATCCTTGTTGGCCCATGGCCTGCAATTTGCAGGAGAGGCCCATGATCGTTCACTCCAGCCCCCTGACCTACCTTTCCCAGTGCCCTTTCTGACTGAACCTCAAAAAGTGTTAAATAACACCACTGTGTGTCATGTTTTGACTGATGACTCAGCCACACATATCAACGAGGGTCAGACAGCAGGGTTTGGAATTCTTATTGTACATCCTAGTGATGACAGAGAGTGCATGGGTAGTAATTGCATCATTGTATGTGTACGATTCACAGGCAATGTTAAAACACGCCTGGCAAATAAAATGAAAATCAAGGAGACAAGGAGTCTCCTAATTACCACAAATATTTGTGGATGGTTTAGAAAGCTGGAACATCCTTGAGAAAGATACAGCTTGTGTTAAGAAAGGAATAAAAATATTTTCCTTGCATAAAATGATACCAGCACTCCATGAGAGGGTTAAGTGTTGCAGCCAGACAAAATGGCCTTGAACTAAAAGACTGCAGATACTGTGCTTTTATTATAGATTCTAATTGGGTCTATTTCTCTCTAAACTGAATTTCTTTGGCAGAAAACAAATTTCAGTTCCAGCACTCTGTAGTATCGCTGTGAAATACAGTGACTTGCTTGAGTACGTCACACTAACCAGTTTAAATACTGTACATTCATAAGGTTCGAGCATTTTGTAAGTATTTTTTTTATGCTTCAAAAGAAGGACCCTCATTTGAGGGCAGTGTATAGGTTCCTGAGTAAAGGAACTGAGGAATAACTTCCAGAAATAACTCTTATAAGAAAGTGAAAATGACATTCACCTATCTAGTGATGGCCTACTCATTTGGAACATCACTGCTGTAACACTCATGAAAAGTTACGAGTAATTCCTGAACACCTGAGAGTAGATTTTATCTACTGTACCAAATACATAGTACTCCAACTGGTGGATACCAGTGAGTCAGTAAAAACCCTAGACAGACTAAAATCCTCTGTCTTGTGACTACACATGAGAAATGATGTAGAACACTAAATTAGTAACTATTTGATCTGTGAACAGAACAATCCTATACCAGCTAGGACAAATGCATTGTTATCCCAGAGGCAAAAGGCCCCTGGAACAATATCCAGATTGACTACATTGGCCCTATGCCAACCACTAACAAGGACAACTAGTTTTCACTAGTGATCACCAACCAAAACAGAACAATACAGTCAAAGTGACTGCAAGTGTCTTGGTAAACCAGCTATTTACCAGGTAGTGTTTTACCCTTAAAGGTAAATTCTGATTACAGGGATCCAGCTTTATAGCCAAAGTAATGCAGAAAAGTCTGGATTTGTTATGGGTAAAACAAAAGTTTCATATCCCTTATAACCCACAGTCATCAGGACAGATGGAATGGGCTAACAAGCAGATCAAAGTTATGTTATAATAAACTTGTTCAGAAAACCCAAAAGGACTGGAATTCATTATTGCCTTTACTCCTTATGGCAATAAGAGGGACACCTTCTGCAGGTACACAGCGTACCCAATTTTTAAAATCAGGACCGGACGGCCCATGAGACTCCCAGAACATTTACTTCTGGACCTGGAGCATCAGTAGATAAATACCTCAAACAAGACATCCAAAAAGGTACACTTGTTTGCTGCACAATGTACGGGCAAGGCCCAACAACAGGCCCTATCCCATTGTAACCAAACTCAGTCCAGCAGTCTACCAAGTTAGACTGCCTCACAATAACAGTCATTGACAAATGGCTACATGCCAGTCAAATGAACCTGTTTAAAGGAGATTAAATTACTTTTCCGTACCCCAATGGGAGGAATAGTACTAAACTAACTATGTTTTTCTTTTCTCTTTCCTTTAGGTTCCAGAGAGAGAGATGTTTGCTTTTATGCTTATTATTCTTTTTAAAAGTATGGGTCTTCTTACAAGCCCAAACTTCACATTGTATTGCAGATAAGAACGAGTGATCTAAACCTAAACAGATTATTGAGGCAGAGTACCTCACAAGCCCACGTGATTTAATTGTATCCTGTGGAATTCACACTAAAGTCCTAAAAGACATATTCATTGTCCAGAAGGGGTAGTAAGGTCCTACTGAATGTTATGATCATTGCTTTGGATCAATTCTAGAAGTTAGACTTGATCTGGACTCCTGTTTATATTTTATTGATAATCAGGAATTTTGCATCCAAAATTTATATGGCGATAAAAGCCATTAGACCTTAAGGTTTTTACCCAGTGTTGCCCCATAATTTGTGACACTTAATACTGAGTGTAACCCCTACACCCCACCTTTTTGCAAATGACAAGTGGTATGCTGTTGAAGCTGACAGCAGTACCAGTCGGGGACTGGGTTCGGGGAGGACTAGGTTACTCAGCACAAGGGGCCTAGGTTTGGCTACTCTGCACAGGGGCACCCAAGTAAATCCAAACACAGGAAGCAATAATTGTAATGTCCAATACCAGGAATGGGATTCTAAAGTGTGGCTATTATTCACATCCAAACTGAACAAACAAAGCATAGATGGACCCCGACGGGGCTACATTCCTGGTAATGCAGATAAGAGTAACAGAACACTTCTTCAACATTTCAGCCTCAGGCTCTGAACCCACCAGGCACACAGCCCAGACGTGCACGCAGCTTTGGGTACACAGCCCGACTTGTACACTATTTGGGTTTTTCCTGGCCCGGCTCCCCTGCCGGCCACCCGATCCCGGTCCATATGGCAGTGGACCACATTTTCTGTTGGTGGCTCCCCAAACCACCTTAGAGCCTTCGACTCCTTAAGGGAAATTTCCTTTCAATCCCACGACTGGGTACTTCCCTCAGCACTGGCCAAGTGCCTGAGGCAAAGTAAAAGGGCCACAGAGCAAATCCGTAGAGGGTGAACCTGGTTACTAAAGATGGGGGGTCTCCCACCTCTAGCTTCCACAATCCATACACGGCCATTTCTCTGGACATTAAACAACTCTTTTTGAAAGCTTGGCAATGTAGATTAAAGGGTAAACGTATAGCACATCTCCTCTACATGTCTTGACTTTCCCCTTGTACTAGACTCGAACATACTTAAACATCTCTTTCTGAAAAGCTTGGCAGTGTAGATTAAAGGGTAAATGTATAGCACATTTCCTCTACATGTCTTGACTTTCCCCTTGCGCTGGACTTGAACATATTTTTACTTTGGCTAAGCCTATTCCTCTAGGCCTCCCACTAATTCAGAAGTCCAGTCCCCACTTTAACACAGTTCAGGTGAAACATAGGCCCTTTAACAAGAGCAGAACTCACCCTTTGGTTGCAGGTGCCCCACAGGTGAATCTTGACAGCTTCTGGTACCACAACACACTTTGAAAAAAAAGGCAGCTTCTTCTCTAGCAGAAATCAGGGGGTTGCCCCTGGAATAACAGGCAAGCCTTCCACCCCATCCCCTCAGGGATGGGGCACAGAGACCAGTATCAGCAGTCTCCACCACTTCAAGAACAGCTTACTGTGTTCCTCTTTAGGCAGAAACACACACCTTTCCCTAAAGTAGCTCTATATCAGAGCTTTAGGCTCCAAAAGCCTGTGCACAGACTGCTGTGTTCCTCTCTTCAAGACTGCTCACATACAACTGCTCTCATTGTTCAAAAACTCCCAACATTCTAACCTAACTCCCATCTGCAGATTCCAATGTGGCTCATGCAGCTGTGATAGTTCTATGGTGATGTCATCCCTCAGTCTCAGCTGAGACTGAGAACAGAGTGAGACAGTGTGAAATCCATTTAACTGGAGTTTCACAAGCTGCCTTCCCTGCCTACCACTAGGTCTTACTGGGATTCTAGTAACCCCGGGTAACAGGGGGGGTTACACTGAGTGCCCAAAACAGAACCCTGGCTCACCCAGTGGTCTAACAGCCACTTCTCAAGCAGGTACCCTAGTTAATAATGTGCAGTTCATGCACATACCCGTGATTTTAAAGCTCACCTTTAAAACTCGAAAGTGATTTGTTTTATGTTTCACAACAAACATTTCCCACATCTTTTTTTAAATAATGATGTAATTGGATACCCTGGCAGCATACCAGGTACTCATTAAAGACTTCCTATACAGGGACTGATAACCACACACACACACACACACACACACACACACACTTAGGATTTTCACACCCTGACTGCTAAGTGGTACATCTTATGACTGTAAACCTACCAAAACGCACTAGGCATTTTGGTTTTGTTTTGTTTTTGTTTAAAAAAACAACACAGGTTTAGATTCAGGCCTACTTGGCTCTGACATGTCTATTTGAAATAAGGTTGATATAGTCATTATTCATACATATGTTAAAGGTTCATGAGAGTATGAAATATATTAGTATATCTCCCCTCCCCCCCATTGCATGGTATACATGATTTTGCTCATTAGGAGTGATTTACATTTACAATATTAAGGATATTGTGAAGGGGTTTGACCTGACAAATGTTTATGTTAATGAATTAATTTCTGCTCACATTAAGGAAGCAGACGAGCATCACATAGCTAGGAAAGTCCTTTGCGCTGCCTACAGTTATTATGTTCTGACAACCCTTTGGTTATCTCTTCTGGGATCTGGAATTAGGACATATCCCTGATCTCATACATGACAGACGTATGGGTCAGTGGCATCGCCACATTTTGCACTTCTATTGCATGTGTTAACAACTATTTATTTGAATCTAGCACTATTCCCTTGTCATTGGCAAGGAACCTTGGATATGTCACCACACACACCAGTATTGCTACATGTTTCGAAACTTATTCCTGCACAATCCAGGAAGCCATGTTTGTGACTCTCACAATGTCATTGTCGCATTTTCATCTGGCACCATCCATCTCTGATCATCTGGCAACTGTCCATTCTATTGATCATCTTGATGAGAACTTTTATCGTGAAAAAGTTGAAACTATCTACTTTCCTTGTTTACCATGAGTTCTTGGAATCGTGACTGATGCTGAACATTGAGTGTCGTACCTGAAAGGAACATCACCTTTTATGCAGATGTGACATCTTCCAACTTGTATTACCAATTTGTGAATACTGGCCTAATTACTGAAATTAGGCTTTCACTTGTGAAATTTCAAATAAACTGTATTCAGTCCAGCCAATTACGATTCTACAATCAAGCTCATTGTTATGCATACTATGAAGCTAGTCTGGGGTAGGGGCAATCCCCTAACTCAGCAAGAAAATTCTTCTTCATTTGATCTACAATCAAGAAATCCATTTTCTTCACTGCTTGTTTTCCAAGCCTGGCTGGTGCCTCATACAGACTGAGAACTGAGTACTGTTATAAACTTTTACACTTTGTGCAGCCATGTGATCATCTTCCACTGAACACTGTTGCTATTCCATTGTAAAACTCAATGTGTAATCTAATGCACCCCCTGTTGAGGCTTCTGAAAATATTGCTGCCTCCTGAACATTTTGATCTACCTTTGGAAAATCTTAATGCATCGAATTTGAACTATGAATCTTCATCTAACACTTGAAGAAACCTTGGACTTATCCCTGGAACTGTTCGTAGTTTTTGCCTTGTGGACATTGACATTTCGTGTCCTGTCTGACTTATCAATTGAGAAATGCCATCCTTCAGGGTGGTGTATTCTACTGATGTGGAACATTGTGTGGTGACCAACTATACATTCTTCTGATATGGACTAAAAGTTATGCAAGGTGAACTTTTCTAACTTCTGTTTTTATTCCCTAAACAGGTAATAGGTTATATGGTAATCACACCTGTTCCCATCCAACCAGATATCATTAAGTCTAGTCCTAACTATCTTGATGCTCTGTTTCGATTTTTACTTATTTTTAGTATCCATACAGGCAACTTAAGTTTGTCTGGACCTCTTAGTAGAGAACCTTGACAAGGATAGTGGATTCTGAACCGATCTTACGCCGGTGGTGATGCTATGGTCACTAACATCAGAGAAGAAGATTAATGCATGGGAGAACAGGTACGGTTTACTTACTAAAATGACGTCAAGCAGTGTACTATTAGCAGGTTCTTCTTATTAGGGCACATTGGCTCACCAGTAAGTTGTGTCAGCCCGTGGGCATCACAGAACTCCTTAAGTGGTGTAGCGGCCTTGGACAACCAATCAAGGTTAAGATCCCCAAGGATAACTGTTTCAAGGGAGCCATGCCCCATAATAGCAGTCAGATGGGTGAGGATTTGAGAGCCAGCAGATGGGGGTCTATAGCAAGCTATGACACAAAGCACAGTGGAGGAGGATATCTCAACCTTTAGTGCTAGGCATTCGAACTGGTTTGCAACGGATAACGATTCTAGTCATGTCAACCAATCAATCAATATCTTTATTTATCCAGGCGGGCACCATTGAACAAGCTCATTTACAAGGTGGACCTGCGGTCCTACAGTAATAATACAGAAAGACGAGCTACAATAGTACAAACAGTAAAAATAGCTTCTATTATAGTAAAAATGCACATTTACAGGTAATATACATTGAACATAGAACTAGAAGGAGTCGTGGAACTTGTATGAACTTGTGCTGGATCCAAGCCCAAAAACCGTGCATTTTGTAGTGGGAAATGTTAGGGAGAGGGTAGGCATACAGATAGAAGATATCAAGCGCATAATGTAGGGAGAGGTGGGGAATAGGGGTGCAAGTGAAAAAGACCCCATTGTTAAAGCAGAGTGAGGGATTGGGAGGGCGGAGGACTGTACGAAAGGCGGCGAAGCGATTTTTACCCCAAAACGTGGCGACATATGGAGGAGAAAAGCTGCCATTAGTACTAAGTGCAAGAGGAGGAGTATAGTAGATGGGGCATAACTGGGAGGGTCCTGGAGGTTGGGGCAGAGGGAGGTGTTGGATGGACGAGGGACTGAATATTTTGGGGGGCGAAAGACGATAATTATCCCCAAGTGCGGTAGCATGTGCTAGAATCAGGCTGCAGCTGTTCAGAGCATCAAAGAATAAGATAGGGGAGTTCGGCAATAAATCCTTTGGATCTGGGCATGCTAGAGGCAGAGGCACACATTTCAGCTGGGGGGCCGCCATTTGCGGGCCACCGTTTAAGGGAGGGAGGTTAGTTAGTGTCTAGTAAAGCAGTTGCAAATTTCCGTAATGCCATCACGGTAAAGCCTTTTGAACAAAAGGTTACTTACTGGGGTTTTCAGCTTAAGTATTTTTGGGTTTTATTCCATATTCCATGTAACCATGTCTTTATCCTTGACGTAGATGGCCACTCCTCCACTCTTAGTGAGCCTGTCAGCTCTAAATAATGAATAGTCTGGGATATTAATTTCCCTGTCAGGCGTAGAGTGTCTGAGCCATGATTCGGAAATCACCAAAACATCCGGTGTGGTATGATTGACCCAGGCCTGGATCAAGGTAAGCTTTTTTAATAGGCTGCATGCGTTCATATGCATAAAGTGCATTCCTTTTAGTTTTGCTAAATCCGATGGGGAAGTAAGAGCTTTAGCTGGGCCAGGGTTAAGCTCAATGTCTCCTGAGCACAACAGAAGGAAAAGTAAGAGCTTCCTTAGCACAGCAATAGTCATTTTGTAATCCCTTGCTCGTGTACGTCAACAAGGGGTGTCGGGCCGAATAAATAGAACCCCAGAGTTAGATCTGGCCTGTTCTAAGACAGCAATTACCAAGACCCTGACTGTGAGATGTAAAGAGAGGTAAGTGCACAGTAGAATGATGGCTATGCCCTGTGGGATCAGTTCGGCCCCAGTCCCACTGAGCTTGTGTACTGTGCATGGCACAAGGAAAAGAAGGAACAGAAAGCGGAGACAGTGGGGCACCCACATGGTGATGCCTTGCATAAAGCAGATGCAGATGATCTGTCTGGTCCTTGCAGCCTTTCAATTGAATTAGCAATCTACGCCACTGCCTCAAAATTCGTAAATGTGTAGATGTAAAATACCATCAGCTACTGCCTATTCATAGCACCACAGATTTTCATCCTAAGAAGACTGGTGCTTGAAGCCTATACAATGAACTAGCAGCCTAAGCCACTGTCACAATGTACGAAGGTGCATGGAAGCAGTATACCATCAACTACTGCCTATTAACCGCTCCGCAGATCTTTTTTTTTTTTCTTTTTTTTTAAGTAAGCCGAACAGAGCTGGGATACCTTCTGAGCTAAAGAGTCAGGGATAAAAATTAGCACACTTGGGCTGTCCACGGCCTCAATGCAGGGGGGGGCTATGGAACCTGTTGTACTGAAAGAGAGGCGGAGTGGGCATGGGTATACAGTAGGGCAGGCGCAAGTGCATTTAATAAGTGGTGGGGTGGGGGATGGGAGGGCGAAAAAAAGTGGCTTTTGACGTACCTTTGCGAGGAGAGTGTCCGGGCTTGTAGTCTAGGGCGGCAGCTATGGAAGCGCCATCCGCCCGGTGGCCAAGTCTCCCTTGGAAGCTGAGCTGGGAGCCCTGGGGGGTTCTCGGCTTTGTGAGGAGAGTGCCCGGGCTTGTGGTCTCGGGCGGCAGCTATGGAAGCGCCGTCCACCCGGTGGCCGAGTCTCCCTTGGCAGCTGAGCTGGAGCCCTGGGGGTTCTCAGTTTCATGGGGAGTGTGCCCGGGCTTGTGGTCTCTGGTGGTGGCTATGGAAGCAATTGCCCCGCCTGGGTGGCCAAGTCTCCCTTGCAGCTGAGCTGGGAGCCCTGGGGGTCGCTGGTTTATGCAGGAGAGTGTCCAGACTTGTGGTCTCGGGCGGCGGCTATGGAATCGCCGTCCACCTGATGGCCAAGTCTCCCTTGGCAGCTGAGCTGGGAGCCCTGGGGGTTCTTGGCTGAAAAATTCACCTCATTCTCCTATACTACACCCATCTCAATGTACTTCCTTATGGAATGGGGCACGCGTAAGGCCCAATGACCCCAAGGCACAACATGACACTTGTCAGAGTCTGCAGGGTAGGGTGAGGTGAAATGGCATGAGTGTTATGGCCAATGACCCAAAGGCACAACTCTATGCCTGTCAGTCTCTGCAGGGTGGGGTGGGGTTGATGTCGGTTCCATACTTCACTGCCATTCCTATTATGCATCTCTCTAATTCCTGCACTACCAATGCCAATGCCAGCAAGACAACATTTGGCATTGACAAATGCTTGTTATTCTTGTAGCTCTTTACACAAACATACACACACCTTGAAGCTTCATGCAGGACTAACTTTCTTCCTTTTGCCTTTAGCTCCCTCTAGTGTCATAACCTTTGCACTACAATACCTTTGCATTTACAGAAGCTTTTCCTTTTGCTTTGAACATTATTTCTCTTCCCCTTTTAGTAAAAGAAATATAGACTAGTTGGTACAACATAGTTCTACAGATAACTGTACTAAACTGCTTCAAACTAGATGCAGTTACTTCAGGATTACACAGTTTTCAGAATTCACAGTCCCCTATTTTACCCAGTTACCCACCAGTACCAATTCCCAAAATGTTATCAATAGGTATATAGTCTTTGAAATGCTCTGGGGGTCTTCTATTCAGCCTTCGTGGGTAACGCGTGTAACCCCTAGGCAGCACTATTCTAAGGGCTACTACCTCTGCCCGTATGGCTGTACACAGGTTAAGAGGCCTGAGTTCGGTAACAAGGTGCCTCCACCCAGAGAAATGATATTGGTATTGCTTATCTGCTCTGGTATAGCCCTCTGGGAAGCTATCATCCCGGGCTATCATCACTCACCAACCTCCTAATGGCCTAGCATATAACACAGTGGTAAACTGACAATCAATGGGAAGCAGTAATAATGTGCTCACACCCTTCTCACTTACCACCAGAGCTAGATCTGCTGCAGTTTCCTTGGAGACCCCCTGTAAAATAAGGTTAGAAATACAGCAGCACAATCTTAACACTGTAACCCAACTAATAATATGCACACTAGCCAGGATACGCATAAAAATGACAATCACGTTTATTTAGGGACAGTGAACAAAGGAGGGGCATGAATCTAGTCAAATGATTGGCAATCTGATTTGATTCAGGTCTGGCATGCACTTTTAGTCCCAACTTGACAGTCACATAACACTGGGGGTACCCAGGATGGTAAGTCTGGCTAGCCAGAGGTGTTGCCCAGTGGAAGCCAGCGTTGCGGCTAATGTTGGGGGCCTTGATGGAAGGAAAAGCAGTTAACATGCAAAACATCCAAATTATTTGTAATCCGAGCCGATTGGCTCAGTCCTTAGCAAACCCAATAAATGAAGACAATTTGATGGTACCGCAATGATTTAAGCTTTTGTTGCAGCGAGCTACTCTTATTTGTACTCACATTACCAGGAATCTGCAGTAGAGCAGGCAATAATGGAGACCTCGTTGTGATGACAGGGAAGCTTGGGGGAAACAGGGCTGACACGACACACTCCTTCTTCATGGCCTTTCCTCCAGGTGGCTGCAACCTGCGTGTTGTTGCTGCACAGGGGCTGGATTCCAGAGCTGGTCTCTCGCTGTGACAGTCTCTGGTGATGGAGTAGCAGACTAGGCTGAAGTGGCAGGGTCCAGGCAGGATAAGCAGTTCAGCAAAGTTTGTGATCTTCTGCTGTTGAAGCCTCTAGCTGGCATAACAGGTTCGTTCATGGGGAACCAAATCTCGACCCACGAAACACATTCAGCACATTTAAATCAATAACTACTTCTGAAAACAGTTCAGATTCAGTCCGGTTGCAAATCAACAGCTTTACTGCGCAAACCTCTCGATCTGAATATATCTCACACACAAGCTGGGCTGATCACTTCAGGAGCAAGTCTTCTGTCCAAATTGCAATTTATACTGACAAACTTCTTCTTTTCTGCCGCAGTTCCAGGCTGGAATCAGATAGGTCCAACTTCTTCAATCAGGCAGTTCAAATGCAGGAGAAAAGTGGCAGGAAGGCAAGTTGAGCCTCTTTCCGCCGATTCCCCTACACTCCTTCTGGGAGCGACTGCTCAAAAGCTCGAGCTGTTCATACTTCGACCTCCAACTCTTAACTGATCAACTGTCTCATTACACACAGGCATTTCCCTTGATAATCCAGAAGTTTAGTTGGTTAAAGGAGCTGTCAGTCACAGTAAGGGCTCTCCTCCAAATCCATTTAGGCATCAATACTAAAACTACAAAAACAACAGAATTTCCTTCCCACAGAACACTGAGGTCAAGATCCATTTTAGGTCCCCAGTGGTTCTATTGGTTCAATTACTGGAAGTCCTGGACCTATCATGGTGGCTTCCATCCAGATAGTTGAGCTGTAATTAAAGTAGGTTAGACAAACTTCTCTATTTCAAATATAACATCAGCTAAACAGTAAATAAGCACAGTTCCTACAAAGGCTCCCTCTGAGCAAGTAGCGATTGCAGAATAGAGCAAAACAACACACTGTCTAGCCGGTCGCAAGCCCTAAATCACTTGGAGCCAGCACAGACCAATTTCTGAACACAGATTAGCTATTCTCTTAAACCTTAGGCTGCCGACAGAATTAGAATGTATATGGATTCTGGACTGATATATCAGTCTGCAGCACAGCAAGGGTTAAAGGGACAGGTGCGGAGGCTTAATATGGCACCCTCACACAGGTACACACAATCACACTAAGACAAGACACCAGCCTGACAGTGGGCATTAGGGGCCCAGGAAGACATTATAGTAAACCTCAATTTGTGGGGGGGGGGGTGTTACATGTGAAAGAGAGTTAGTCGAGGGTACCACTACTTTCTCCATATGGTCATTTAGAGGACAGTCCATAGGAGGTGCTTCACGGCTAGGGTCCCATGCTTCTTGTACTGCAGGTATATCTGCCTGGAATTCAACTTCTGTGTCTGACCCATGTTCCTCAAGATCCTCGCACTCCGACTTCTTGAAAAACAAGGAGTTCCTGGTGACAAAATATTGGCCTTGCTGAGCAGTCACCATGGACCTTTTCTTTTGCACTACCTTGTACATTTGCTCGCCGTACAGTACTGGCATTTTACCTAGAGATGTTGCGTGCTTGATGAGCACAGTATCACCTTCAGTTAGTGAGGACGGTTTCACATACAACTTGTTGTCAGCATAGGACTTCATCCTAAGTTTAGCTTGGGTGTCTTTCTCTCTGAAATCAGATTTGGAGACTTGCCGTGATGGCTGCACTTCTGGAAGCTTAATGTTCATAGGTCTGGACATCAAAACTGTACCAAGGGGCACTCCAGTCATACAGTGCGGTGTAGCTCTGTAATTTCTTAAGAACTGATGCATGACTTGTTTCCGGTTCTTCTGCTCTATGATTGCTGCCTTTTTTTTTAACTCTAATTATGCTGTGTACCTTGGGGAACTCTCTCGGGCATCCTATGCAGCCGTGAGCTCTACCTCCTTGCCTGAAGCCCCTCGCTACCCCTGCACCATCCCAATAGATCCCCTGGCTCTGCACTCTCTGAGGTAGGGCCACCCTATCCGCCCAAGGTGCTCTATCTGCAAATCCAATGTGTAGGTCTGGGCGGGTGGCCGTAGTGAGGAGAGAGCCCGGCATTTGGAGTGTGGCTCAGTGGGGCATGGTGCCATCACCTATTGCCAAGGATGGGGATTTTTCCTTTTTCTGTCTCCCCCTACTGGCCCGGCAGTGCAATGTACTCCAGCATGGCATGTACACACTCCCACGCAGACCCACAGGAATGCCACCGCGGCCAATCCCCTGTTGCCTGGATCCCGACTGCTGCTAAACCACCAGTCTCCACTGGGGTTGCCAGACATCAGGATCTTCATCCCCCCTCCCTTCTAGGAAAGGAGAGCAGTCCACTGGACGCTCGATCCTTTCCTCCCCGCCGACCCCCGACAGCCCGAGCTCATTCCCGAATCCAGGTCGCCGGTGCAGCGCGAGGTGTGGCGTCCAGCGCCTCAACCCTCAGCACCACCGAGACGATTATGATTGCTTCCTTGCTTGCCTTTTTTTATATTTACTTTATTTTGAAAAGACATTATTAAATTTCGACATTCAATCTGTCACAAAGTTATTCATTTCAACATACAGTTTCATTTTCAGTTTTGGTACATTTCTTAGTTTCCTTTTGCCTTCATGTACATTTCTTTTCATGTTTGTCATATTCTGTGATTATTTTCACAACACGATACAAAACTATAAACCTTTCTAATTATCTTACGCTATGCAGAGTCTGAGGCGGTGAATTTTACCTCTACTTCCCAATCTGTCCTTTTGTTCTCTATTATCATAGGGGCCCTAGGCGAGTCAGTAAGGATTTATTTCCTATTCTTTGTTCTCATCTCCTCTGGTTCCTATGTTACTCTTTAGAATGGCTCTGTCTACCCTCTTCTCTCTCTTCTCTTCATCCTCTCACTATGCCCCTGTAGGCGGGTTTACTATTTTGTTCTTATTCCATACCTATCATGTATCTCGTCATCAGAAGGGGTAGAATTTTTTTGGTTACTTCCCTCCACCGCATTGTGGCTAGGGGTGTCAGAGGTGGGTTGGACTGCAGGCCAGCTACCTTGTTGGATTTGCTGGAAGAGAGAGTACGGAGATAGACCTGATAGGCCCGTTCCGTCCTAGGGAGGATAACCTCAAACTTGTCAGTGTCCAGAAAAATATTAAGCTCAACCTTTTCCCTCAAGGCCAGATACATGTTCCGGATGTACAAATCCTTGTACTCAGTTTGGTCCATATAGAAGTCCTCATCCGCAAGGGCCTTCCCAGTTTTGTATGCCAGCCACAACCATTTGTGGTAGGTAGTTGGGCTTTCCTTTACACCTTGCTTGACTTTGTAGGCCAAGTGCATTCCCACGATTCCCTGGGAGTTCGCACATATGAGTGCAGCGGCGATCTCATCAAAGGTCAAGTTTTCAGCGTTTCGTGATGTCTCTGAAAGCTTAGCCCAGAGGGTTGGTTCGACTGTTGTCACAAGACATGAACCTGGTACTGGGGTTGGAGAGAGAGCTTCTCACAAAGGGATCACACCTTCTCCAAGTGGCAACTGAGATTGTCAGTTGGGCTCATGTGTCCGATGCTCTGTGCAATTTGCTGCACAGAATGAGTAACTTGTAGGGGACTGGAAGTATGTGTCATCGTTCCAAGCTCAGTCCATGCCAAGGCTCCATGAAGCGCAGCCTCTGCTGCCACATCGGCAATAGCCCTGTACATTTGATCCTGAGTGATCAATTCTTTGAGCATTTTGTCCATTTGGTCCAGGATGGCTTTCTTTTGATCCTCTGGGACATTGACCCTACTGATCTCATCATTAATCATGTCACGAATCTCCAACTCCTCGCTTCTGGTGATGGGAGCAAGCGGAGGTGCATTATGGATTACAGGCCCTCCGCCTGTGTCATAGGGGCTGCCATCTTGGCGTTGCACGTGGCATCCGCCATGCTTACGTAGAGGTGGCAATGCAGTGTGCATGCCAAAACTGGTGCCATCTTGTGAATGGCAAACAGAAGTTGCTGCACCATGGGGTTTGACTTACGTGTGACGTGGCAAGCCTCATCATCAAAAGCTGTGGCGTAATCTGGGTGGGCATGATGCTGAAACCCATTCGTAAGCCTTACCATGGCGGCAAGAACCTCCTGTTGGTGGCGCAACTTCGCCATCTTTTGTCTACACTTCTTGTGACAGACGTTTGCAGTGCCCTGCTCAATACCACTCTCAACCTCTCTCTGCAACACTCTATACGCGGCGCCCAATTCAATGTCTTCCCTAAGCTCGTTATCCAACTCACAACTCACACGCTTGTAATCCTCTTTCAACTCAGCATTCTCATCTCTCAAAGTCTCATTCGTATCACTCAAAATGTCATTTAAATGTGCTCAAGGGGTAGGAAATTGAGGTTTGGGATAGTATACAGGCCACTGTCCCAGTCTGAGGAGATTGACAGGGAGTTAGCGGGACAAATCAGAAAGGTATGTAGAAAAGGAAAGGTGGTCATCGTGGGGGATTTCAACTTGCCGGGGGTTGACTGGAGCATTCTGGTCACCTACAGTGCTAGGGAGCAAGTGCTCCTGGACGCAATCCAGGAGGGTCTCCTGACACAGTTGGTTACTGTACCTACTAGGCTAAAGAACACTTTAGATCTGGTATTGTCGAATGGGGAGGCAGTGAGGGAAATAAAGGTAGAGGACCCACTAGCTGACAGTGATCACCAAACGGTGTGGTTTAATATCACAATGTGTGGGGAGCCAGAGAAATCAGTTACTCGGGTGGTAAACTTCAGGGGGCGGACTTTGGGAGGATGCAGGAAGTACTGAAAGGGAAACTGGAGGGCATAAGGCAGGAGATGGACATGGAGCAGAAATGGGATATTATTAAATGGAGGGGTTACAGAAGCAACAGAAGCCTGCACCAAGGCACAGAGTAAGAGGAGCAGAGCAAGAAAACCATGCTGGTTGAACAGCGAGGTTGTGGAGACGGTGAGGGAAAAACGTGTGGTGCACCAGAGGTTTAGGAGGACAGGGAAGGAAGTGGACAGGGAGGAATATGGAAGATGGTCCAGGAAGGTGACCAGAAAAGTGAGAGAAGCCAAGGCCCAGAGGGAGCTGAGATTAACACAGGGAATTAATGGGGGAGAAAGACTTTTTCAGATACATCAGGGAGAAAAGGAAGTGCAAGGAGACAATAGTGAGGATAAAAAGGTGTGGGGAGTGGATGGAAAAGGGGGAGGAGCAGGCAGAAGCACTAAATGAATACTTTTGCTCAGTGTTCACAGAAGAAAAGGGGCCGCTACCAGCGTGGGCTGGGAGGGTGGGGACAGGGGGAGAGAAGGCGACAGATGAAAGAACTGAGGCAAATAGAGTCCTAGAGGGACTGAGGGCACTGAAGGTAGACAAGGCACCAGGGCCAGATGGTATCCACCCCAGGGTGCTGAGGGAGATGGCGGAGGTTTTGGCGGAGCTGCTGGCAGATCTGTACAGCACCTCACTGCAGTCGGGATGTGTGCCACTGGACTGGAGGATGGCACATGTAGTACCATTACACAAGAGCAGGTCATGGGATGACCCGGGTAATTATCGTCCGGTAAGTCTCACCTCCATAGTGTGTAAACTCATGGAAATGATACTAAAGGATAGACTGGTGTCATATCTGGAGGACATGGCCTCCAGGATGTGAGGCAGCATGGGTTTGTTTCAGGGAAGTCTTGTCAAACCAACCTCATACAATATTATGACTGGGTGACAGGTGAGCTGGATAAGGGTCATGCGGTGGATGCTCTTTACTTGGACTTCGGCAAGGCCTTCGATTCGGTGCCACATGGGCAGCCTGGGGGGAAGCTAACTGGTGTAGGGGTAGTGGCAAAAATGATAAACTGGATTACAAGCTGGCTGAGTGGCAGGCAGCAACGGGTGGTGGTGAGAGGGGAGCTTTCAACTCCAAGGCCGGTGATGACTGGGGTACCACAGGGCTCTGTGTTGGGGCCAGTATTGTTTGAGCTCTTCATATCAGACATTGTACACAGGGTGGTGAGCAAGGTAAGTCTGTTCACTGACAATACCAAAATCGGAGCAGTGGTGGATGAAGAGGAGGGATGGAAGCAGCTGCAGGGGGACCTATGCAAGGTAGAGGAGTGGTCAGAGAGGTGGCAGCTGGGGTTCAATGCAAAGAAGTGTAAGGTTATGCACTTTGGGGTGAAGAACCCAAGGAGAGAATTCTGGCTGGGGGGGGGTGAAGCTGGGGATCACTGAGGAGGAGAAGGACCTTGGGGTAATGATAACAGGGACCATGAACAATACTGCCCAGTGCAGCAGAGCAGCTGCAAAAGTGAACAAAATGCTGGGGTGCATAGCGAGGGGGTTTTCGTCCAGGCGAAGAGAGGTGATCTTGCTCCTCTACAGGTCGCTAGTATGGCCGCACTTAGAGTATTGTGTGCAGTTTTGGAGGCCATCCCTAAAGCATGATATCAGGCTACTGGAGGGGTTGCAGAGAAGGGCAACAAAGATGATATGTGGAATTGCTGGTACAGACTATGACAGCAGGCTGGGAGATCTGAATATGTACACCCTGGAGTATAGAAGGGACGGGGGGACATGATAGAGACATTCAAGTATCTGAGGGGAATCAATAAGGATGGGTCAGGTGGGGTCTTTAACTTAAGGAGGGGGAGGGTCACCAGGGTGCACAGACTAAGAATATAGGAAGGAATATTTAGGAAGGAAATGAGGAGACACTATTTCACAGAGAGGGTGGTAGCAAAATGGAAAGCCCTACCAGAATCGGTGGTATCTTGTAAATCTGTGAACAGCTTCAAAAGGGCATGGAACAGGGAACAGGGGAGAGTGAGGGTGGGAGAGGTTGGGGGTGCCAGTGGGATGACAAAGGGGAGGGGAGTGGGGCAGCTGTAAACTAGGGGTGTTGGCTGCACACTCGGGCAGACTTAGATAGACCAGGTGGTCTGTTTCTGCTGGCACATTCGTATGTTCGTACATATGTGCTGTTTCTTATCACATTTCAACCTTTCACAATCATCTCTTAACAAACAACTCTCACTCGGTATCTTGAGCAGTACAGTGCAGCAGCCTGAAATTAGCGTCACAGAGTGACTGTGTCTGGTCCGCTCGTTTCCTTTCCTTTTTCTGTAACTCCGATGCCTGCAAGCCCATCTCTTTTTTTAGAGATGCATTTTGCAGTTTAAGGGAGGCACACCACGCTGTGAGACTCTCAACAGTGGTAATTAGAGCCGTAATCAAAAGACCTTTGGGGTTATATTTTTTGATTGTTTGTTTGGACTCGGTAGTGATGGTCATAAATTGGCAGCAATGGTTTCCATAGCTTTTATTTATGCGCCTTGTACTAGCTTGCCTTCAGCCTGACCGACACCCCCAGCTCTGACATAGAGTACGTGGTTTACCTTATGGCTGGCCCTGAGCAGTGCCTACAGGAAGACGGGTGTCATCCTGCTACCGGAACTTTTTCTCCTCCATTTTTTACCCAGGGTCCCAGGAGTAGTCCCACGTGCGTGGAGGCATGCATGCATACTACAGCCCCAGTAACGACCCCTTCCGTCCTCCCGTCGGCCTAACGCCTATGCACTCTCTAGCCTGTACTGTCTCCTGACTTCCACCAGGAGGCAGACAATAGCCGAGGGGTGTCACCTTCCCTCCCCAGAGAGGACAGCTGCCAAAAGACAGCTCCATCCAGCCCTCCTCGCCGACCTCTGATAGCCCATGCTCGTTCCCGAACCCGGGTCGTCAGCATGGCACGAGGTAAGGTGTCCAGTGCCTTAGCCCTCAACACCATTGGGCCGGCCAGCAGCTATGGTTTGTCTGCAGATTTTGTGTCCAGCACGAAATCTGTCCATCTGCCGTGGGATGTGAGGTAATTTGAGACATCGAGTCTCAGTTTTGTGCACCGATCAGACATAACAAATAAGGGGTAGACAAACAAATAAGCAGTTTGGAAACCTGGTAAAATACCCTGGCACCGTCACCTACCACTTTCCAGTCCACAGAGGTTGATTGGTCATGTCAGGGGGGTATGCTGTCACTCGCAAAGGGAGTGTAAAGGGGTCTGTTGTGGGTCTGCCACGCCCGAGACCTAGACGATGTGGGTCTGCCACAACCACTACCACTGTAAGCATGAGTAGTTCCAAGTAGGTGAAAATTGCATTACACTACTCGATATTCAAAATGAATTGAATGTGAATCTCCCCTTGTACATTTCACCTGCATGCAGTCACCAAATGTAAGTGGGTAATAAATTCCACTGTCAGGTCTTGGTGGAATGGTACAAAAGGAAGAGACAACAGACAAGTGAGACTCATGTAATAAATGAAGTTTTTTTACAGAATGGATAATACAGACTTACTACCAGTACAGCGTAAACACTGGGAAAATACAGGTTTCTTACCTAGGCAATGCAGATGGTAGTACCCATGTAGAGCACTGATTATTAAGTGCTGCACTTTTGAGAGACTCAATAATAGTGCTCTACAAGAGAGCGAGGGGTACAATAGATCGCCATATCCTATATAGTGAGTATAGCAAGGAGCTGTACTCACTATTGCAGGATATAATATCCTTTGTGGCTGATTCCCACTGAGCTACTTACATAGCATAGTGGTTTACACCACTGCTTGCAATGCAGGCAGACCTGGGTTTGGGTCTGGCTACAGGCAGAATAATTTTTTTTTTTTTCACAATTCAATAACTTGCCCCATGGTTCACACCCCCCTCGGAGTTCATTATTTAAGTTTGGGGGTGCAAGGAGCTTGCCTCACGCAAGGGGGTGTGGGGGTCAGCCCACCACATAAAAAAATGATTTATGTATGCTTTTCTTAAGTATTGTAGCGACCGTCGCTATTTGCGACGGTTGGTACAATATCCGTTGCCCTTTTGACCATGGGCTCAGGTACAATGTGATAGGCGGTCTTTCAGACTTGCCTTTATCACATAGAACCATGCAGACAGTCTCTCTCTAAGAGCTACTTGTTACACAGGGTCTTATAACCTGATAATTACTATAGCAACGGCTAAGGAAGATACATATAATGCATATAACTGGACAAAAACAGGTGGTCTGAGTAACTGTCCTAACTACTGTAAAAAAGTTACATTACTAGGAGATAACAGCACAATGAAGGTACTGATCTCCAAGGTCAGTTGCAATAATGCACAAGTCCTAAAGATGGCACTGTTGCCTTACATATGAAAATACAGTAAACAGAGCGCAAAAAGCATTTCTCATGGCTAATATACATCAGTAAAACATAGTGGAGCATAATAGAACACAGATCCTGACACTTGCATTATATGATAAGTGTATTTGCCCTAAGGGTAGTACATATACATACGTAAGTTGCTGCCCACGAGGTGGGGGCACCATCAGGGGTGCTGGTCCATGGATAACACCCTTTTCTCATGTTTCTCCCTTTAACCGCCCCTTTTTCCCTGTCACCTCTTCCTTTCTTTATTTCCCTCCTAAAACCCCCAACACCCTCTTCTTTCCTCTCCTCTCTCCCACTCTTGTTTCCTTCTCTTCTTTCTCCCTAATATCCCCCACCCCACCCCCCCTTTTTCCTATCCCCCAACCTCACTTTCTGGTCACATCTTTTGCAAATGTTCCCTTTTCTGAGTATTACAAAACATATAATTAGTTTTTTGGGATGCTTTGCCACCTCTCTGTTTGATTTAAGTTTAATTTGTGTGTTTTTTAGGCAAAATTGACTAAGGACTGTGATATAGGTGCTATTATAAATGAAATCTGGTCAGAGCCGAAAGGGCTGTGGAGAGTTTTGGGGGTGCTTTTATCCATTATTTCTAATGAATTTGCACAACGCAGATCTGCTGAGAAGCAGTTTCAATGTGGTCTTCCTTTTACACATTTTTACAACGTGTTTTCCTAGAATATGCCTGCTGATTGCTATGTAGGCTCCCCCGAGGGTGCCCGAGGGTCGTGAGGACAGGAATAAAGCATCCCTCCCCCACATCTTCCACCATGACTTCAGACTGTAGGCTCCCCCAAGGGTGCCTGAGGGTCGCGAGGGCAGGAATAAAGCAGCCCTCCCCCACAGCTTCCACCGCTACTTCAGACTGTAGGCTCCCCCGAGGGTGCCTGAGGGTCGCGAGGGCAGGAATAAAGCAGACATCCTCCACAGCTTCCACCGCAACTTCAGACTGTAGGCTCCCCCGAGGGCCGAGGGTTGTGAGGGCAGGAATAAAGCAGCCTTCCCCCACAGCTTCCACCGCTACTTCAGGTACGAATTTCAGGAGCAAGAAGGAGCTCCATAGTGCTTGGCTACAACACGTAGGAGAGACTGTCTTGGCTCCTTTTTAAAAAAAAAAGAAAATGCTTCCATTTTGTGTCCCCATACAAATGCAGATAGTTTCTGTGCAGCAAGCCTCTAGCCACATTTATTTTGTTTAGGCTGTTCTTGTAGTGCACCTTAAGTGATACAATGGTAGCATTTTAAATTATTAGCCAAATTAATTGTTTAATCATGCTATTTTAGCAGAACACCTTAAGTGAAACTCTGTACAGCCAGCTATTGACTATATGTATTGTTTATAGGCTATTCTTGCAGTGCACCTTAAGAGTCATTATTGTACCATTTTAATTCTGAGCAGAATGAATGTTGAATCTAGCTGTTTTTAGCAGTACACCTTAAGAGAAACAATTGCTTGCACCCTATGCCTAAAGTAAATAGTTTTGTGCACTTTAAATTACTTCCCTTAAGTGATTGCAGACTGCTTTCTACTGTGGCTAAGTCCCTTTACTGGTTGTGTGCATTGTGTAAACGAGACAAGTCTGCGTTAGCCTAGAGTTTAGTCGCTTTTAAGCAGCTTACTGAATCACCTTAGATTTCAGAACTTGTTTAAATCCCAAAGCCTTTCCTGTAATCATGCTGCTTCCCCCTTGTTATGCCTAAATTTTTACATGCCTCACAATTCAATCCAGCACTCCCCAGTACTTGATTTGGTCTAAATAATCCCTCTACTCAAACAGCATTCCCCAAGCCACTCCATTTAATTTTGGTGCCATTCCTGTTCAGCAGGCTATCGCGCTCCGCTCCCCCGTTGTTCTGATTCAGTCACTCCTTTTCAACGTACCTACATTTAAGTGATATCTGTTCTCCTCTCTCTCCACAGACCGTAGGCTTCCCCGAGGGTCGCGAGAGCAGGAATAAAGCAGCCCTCCCCCACAGCTTACACTGCGACTTCAGGTATGAATTCCAGGAGCAAGAAGAAGCTCCATAGCGCTCGGCTGTAATGTGTAGGAGAGACCCCACCAACATTCCACGTCAGCTGCCCCACTACCCCACCACCGTCCTTGTTGGACTCAATCTTTTATAGCTGGTACCACAAATCGGCCAAAACCTAACAGGCGCTTTCCCCATTTGCAGATTATCTCCACTTGCCTCTAGTGGCCGCTAGACCTCTAAACCTGCATTGCCAGCCTAGATTCCCTTCTGCAGCTCCTGCTCTTGCCACTTGTGGCTGCTACTGCAACTACACTCAGCAGTATCCAAACAACACCTGAGACAAAATGAGGATGCTTCAATTAATATGCCTTCTCTTACCAGCAATCCTCATCTCAGCACCTGCCCCCTTTAGCAATCTTGTCGTCAACCTCTCCCCACATAACAATCTACTCTCCTCGTTCCTCAGAAGTAACCTTCTCCCTCCCTCCCCTGCATTTACCACCCCAAATCTGACTCTTCTTCTCACCCCGCTCCCATTTTTCCCCACCTTCTCTCCCCCTGTCCACCCCTTATTACCCTCACTATCCATTCACTCCTCTCTGCTCCACCCCCACCTCCTCCACCTGGAGACTCTCCTACAATGCTTGAATCTCCACGCCCCACCCTCCAAACATTGCTCAGGAGCATCTAAACCCTCCCCTCTCCTCACATACTCCATCCTCCTCTTGCTCCTGGCAGATGACATACACCCTAACCCTGCCCCCTCTGTGTCCAAGCTAAGCCTAAAGTCACCCCCACTCCTACAGGCCTGTCTCTTGTCTCTCCCCTGACTCACTCCCTAAGGGCCTCTGCATTTTCCATCTCAACACCAGGAGTCTCCTCCCCAAATTGGATGCCATTATTATTTGGGTCACCCAGTACCACCCTGACTTTCTCTGCATCGCGGAATCATGGCTATCTGCCAAAATACCCAACTTCTCTATTGCCATTCCTGACTACAACTTATTTTGCCTGTATCGCAGCAAGCAAGGAGGGGGCATAGCACTATATGTCAGGTAAGTCTTCCCGTGCTCAATCATCTTCAGTGAATCTTGCCACTCTTCCCACGAATCCATTGTTGCGCACATATCCTTTACCTCCTCCACACCCCTCTACATTGGGGCTCTTTACTCTCCACCAAAGACCTCACCTGACTCACTCTTTAATGCCATCTCGTCGATCTCCTCTAGAACATCAAATGGCGAACTTGTGCTTCTAGGTAACTTTAATCTGGAGTGGCTTTCCCCCTCCACCAAACACACCACCCTAAAAATCAAAGCCCTGAACCTCGCTCAGCTTATCTGGGAACTACCTGCCTAAATCATTGGCCCCATAACCACACCCCTCTGGATTGGATCTTATCAACCCATCCCCACCGTATATCTGCCTCAGGTATTTTCTCTGTTGCCCTAAGCACCACTGCGTTACTTACTGCATCCACAAATTCCACTCCCCACTCTCTCATCCCAAATTCATTTGGTCTCACCCACTACACCTCCTAAATGAATATGCCCTGCAGCGCGACCTCTCAAATGCAGATTGCCTTCTAGTCCTTTCCGTGTCTGATGTAGACATTGCTCTATCCAAGTTCTGCGGTATCTTACCTTCATGCACCCCTCAGGAAAGTCAGGGTCAAATGCTTCCACCACTCCTGAATTACACACAACCTTATCACCTTGTGTCGTTCCAGGGACAAGGCATGGAGACTGTACAAAGCCTCCCATGCCTCACTGGATCTACAATCTTACAGACATCTTAGAAATAAATGTACAAAGGCCATTTGGCTATCCAAAACTTCTAACTTTAAAGCGTAGTTCACGCAGAACCAAAACCCCCATGCATCTTTCTGGAAGATGATCAACTCCCTTCTTGACCCACCTACTAAACAGGCATGTCCAGCCCTTAATATTGACAGGTGTACTGTCTCAGATCCTGTTTCTGTGACTGAGCTCTTCAACAAATTTTTCATCTCCTGTGCCCTCTCAACTGCCCCCCCCCTTCCCAATCTGGTGAAACCATCTCCTCCATCCTCTGGGTTCTTCTTTCCGCCCTTCACACGGCTGAAAGTGTAAAAAGCACTTTCCTTCCTCAGCACGACCAAATCCAGCCCCAACAGTATTTACCCCAAACTTCTCTGAATCTCTGCCTCCACTATTGTGGCCCTCTTGACTCCTTGACCTCACATACTCAATCTCTCTTTATACACAGCCACTGTCCCAAAAGCCTGGAAACTGGCCAAAATCATCCTTCTGCACAAAGGCGGCGATCCCTCCCTCCCGGGAAACTACAGGCCTATTTCTCTCCTCCCCGCCCTTGCCAAAGTTCAGAAATCACTCATATTGTCCAAACTGTCAGTCTTTCTCTCCTCCAACAGCTCCCTCTCCCCTGTACAGTCAGATTTCAGTAAACACCATTCCACCATCACCTCCCTTCTATGCGTAACCGACTCCATCCTCTATGCCATGGACAACAGCCTAGCCACTGCCGCCATATTCATTGACCTGGCTAAAGTCTTCGACTCTGTCTCCCACTCACTGCATTTCTACAAACTTATTTCATTTTGCATCTCCCAACCTGCCATTGCCTGGTTCCACTCGTATCTTTGTAACAGACAACAATCTGTTCAAATAGGTCAAATAGGTGATGCTATCGCCACTACTCTCCCCATCATATCAGGTGTCCCCCAAGGCTCTATACTTGGTCCCATCCTCTTCTCTCTCTCTCTTCATTAACGACCTTCCCTCCATCTGCCTGTCCTCCAATGTGCATCTATACACAGATGACACTATCATCTTTGCCTCAGGCCCTTCCTACGACTGTGTCCTCCCTTACCTCCAAAATGACTTCAATAGAGTCCAATCATGGTTTCTCGACAACCTGCTTACACTCAATGCAAAAACTGTCACCATGGTCTTTGGATCCAATGAAAAGCTTGCAACCCTCCTGCCCCCAGTGATCACTACCCTGGATGGCTCTCCTCTGGAGCTAGTCCCAACTTTCAAGAACCTGGGTGTGTGGCTGGACAACCACCTTAACTTCTCCACCCATGTTGAGGCCATTTGCTCCAAACTACGGCCCAAACTCGCCATTCTCTATTGCCATAAATTCAGCCTGCCTATCCCCACCCGTTGTGAGCTTGGACACAAAACAATCTTACCTGTCATAGAATATGCTGACCTTGTCTACGGAATGGCCCCAGCATCCTCTCTCTCCAGATTAGATATCCTTCTTAACTCCTTCTGCCGCTTTGCCACTGCCTCCCCCACTCACTCACCAGTGCCTACTCCACACTGCACTCGCCCTTGTTCCGCTCTCCCACAGGAGAGTCATCCACAGCACCTCCTTCATAGCTAAATTTTGGTTTGATTCCCTACCCTCCTACCTCGCTTCTCTCCTCGAACTAGCCACCTCTGTAACCTACCCACTTCACCACAGGGACCCTCGCACTTTTCACCTGCCCCGACCACACACTCTCAATGGCCTAGCTGCCTTTTCTTACCATCTCCCACTTCTCTGGAACAACCTTCCTTCCAAACTCCGCCTGGACCCTTTTCGTTCCACCTTCTCTCAACTCCTCAGGCTCCTACCCTCCCCACACTGCCCTAAATGCACCAGTGGTCCCAGCTCACACCTGAGGCCACCTACAGTCACTATTCACTTACCCTAGCCACCGACTGTAACCCTGCCCCGTCTCACTCATCTACTCTCTGTGCTCACTAATTTGTTTACTATGGTAAATGTATTATATTTCTTTGTAAATATGTCTGTACAGACTGTTTGTATTCTTCACCATGTGTTTACTCTTTTGTTTTTACTGTACACTCTGTACCTGGGTCACACCTGGAAGCGAGTCTCGGCTCAGTGTGCCTTTCCCAGTCATCAAAATTTTAAATTAAAAAAAAATATGATATATATATATATATATATATATATATATTTAGCCTGGATAGTTCACAGAAGAAATGGCATCTCATTTTCAGTGGGGCTCTACATCTACACAATATTATGTTGCACTGTGTAAAATCAGAACACACTAAAAGCAATCTTTTACACCTGGACTAGGCTACCCAGAATAAATACATTATAAAAATGATAAAATCATGACCTCACTGAAAACAAGATATTTCATCTAATCTGACAGCCTGAGTAAATACAGTGCAAAAATGTGTAAATGAAGATCCCTATGACAATGAGATGTAGTATCTCCCCAGCGCTATCCTGGATACAAAATATAGGATAAAAAATATATATAGGAAATCTATTGTAAACTGAACTTCATTGTGTTCACTAACATAAACATTTTCTTTATTGTTTTATAACATATTAGATCGCAGTATTTATTCTGAATGCTGTGACCATGAGGATGGTGTGTACAGTGTGTGTGTGTGTTTGCTGTAGCTCAATATATTTTTTTCCCAGAAAGCATAGTAAATAATGGCTGCTGATTGCTATATATTTCACCTGGATACTTCACAGAAGACCTGGCATATGTCTGAGACAGTTCTTATCATATAGTGTCTTAAGAAGTTAAAAAACTGTAAATCTTTTTAGATTTGCTGGGAAAGGGTGACACTTATGAGGTATGAATCTTTCTTGAAAGACAATACCTGCCCAACTGAAGCTTGCAGCAAGAAAGTGTTTAAATGCTAAGTATTTAAATGTGCAAGTTGTTGTGTTTCGAAGGGGGTAAACAAATCTCCAGTTTAACAGGCAACCAATATTTAACAAGCTGTTTCAGTTTCTTAATGGCCATCTGATGAGCAGCTTAGAGGTATGTTTCCAGCATTCTAAATAGGAAGAAGGGAGTATTTTATTTAAATTGGCATAGTGATTTGTAGATGTAGAAGCATACATTGAAAACTCCAAAATACATGTTCCACGACACTCCATTTTTCCAGCTACAGACAGTAAGAAGGCTGTAGGCTCTGACCACAGCCATAAAAATGAGACTTAATTTTTGATAGAACTCAAACTAATGCATTATTTTGTGCTCTTCTGCCTCTAGGTACTTGTCCATTAGCCATTGTCAGAAGACTGACCACTGTATTCCATAAATTGAGTTGTTTTGAAGGGTGGATCTCCAACTCTGTCTTGGAAAAGGGAGATCACTGCCAAAAATTCAATTCGGCCACCCGCCAAAGGCAGCAGCAGTCCCTGGAAGCCCATATTCTGTAGAAAAAGATGGCCTCCATGGAGAAAGAACTGAAAAAAACATAGGCAGATGTCGACCTCTCCTGAAGGCCACCACAAGAAAAAACGGGACAAGGAGAAGCACCAGGCAGGGACTCTTCATCCACAGCCCCACCAACTCCAGCTGGAGTCGCGGCCTTGCAGGTATCTTCCCTTCCGGGGGACCGTTCTCCAATGGCCGCTTTGGTGGTGTCCAAGCATGTGTCGGCCCCCCCATCAGGCTCCTGCTCAGGCTCAACGGGAGCCACCAGGGGCAAAGGAGGCCTCCACTCCCACTACAGTCACTTCTGCTACCCAGCCTAGCAGTGCAAGTGGGTCCGATAAGTCAGGTTGTGGCTCTGCCGTTTCCCACCTGTACAAGGCTGATAAGTCACCCATCGGCCCATCTGACAAATGCCCAGCCTGCAATCCCCTCGTTAGGTCCTAACGTTACACCTGACATTCAGGGATAGCCACAGCTGATGTCCGATCAGCTGCCATCAGAGGTTCTTCCGTCTCCTCCTTCAGAGTTGGTTTCTCCTTCTCCTGCCAGGGATGAGGACCAAAGGACGCTTCTGCCATTGGGGGTGCCACCCTCCCAACTCCAGAGCCTCTGACACCAGATCCAATGATGGAACCCCCCATCGTCACCTTCTGGCTTGCAGCTGCCTAACCTACTGCTCTGCCATCTGGGCCGGCAGGACCTGTTTTTCCGGACCCTCAAATGGGGCCTTCGTCTCTGCCCACCAGGCCGACACCAGACCTGTCAGAGCTCCCCTGGTCGAACCTCCGTCAGGACCGTCAGACCCTTTGGGCCATCCAATGCCAGGCTACCCAATGCTGGGGTACTGGATACCACAGTACCCAATGCCAGGATTTTCTGGCCCAGGCTACCTGCCATCGGGCTTTGGGCACCAATGTTAGGGGTTCCTGAACTACCCTTTCCTGAGTCCTCCTCCACAACTACAAGTGGACTTGAAGGTGGTCCTGTCCTCATGGTGGACTGAGGCCAAATCCCAGCTCACTTTGGAACTGGATAAGCATCAGCCAACAACGGACCCAATGCAGGGCCCCAGACATCGGCCGGTGGAGACCTCTCTGCCTTTACTGGACACCAGACCAGAACATTCCACTGGCTCTTGCCCCAGGGAGTTTTCCCATCCTCTGGATGCATCCAGACTAGTCAAGTTCCCTCTTCCTCCGGTAACCTCTTCAAGTTCTCTGGAGTCCTCTGAGTCTGACAGTAACTTCGAGCCCTTGGACTCAGGAGATGAGCCTCACACTCCAGAGACTCCCAAACTGAAGGACTCTCCTAAATCCCCTCTGGAAGATCCTTCCTTTCTGGAGTTGTTGAAGAAGATCCAGGCAGCCTATGACTGAAAGACGGTGGTGCAAGATCCCCAATGGCAGAGGTTAGCTGAACACTTAGAGTTGGCTGAAACCTCACCCACCCTTGATTCCACCCTGGATTGAACCTCACGAAGATCTGGTCATGACTATATGGAAACAGCCTTCTTCCTTAGCTCCACTAGCTTGCAAGGTGGACAGACTCTATTAATCCCCTGAAGGCAAGGATTTTCTTAGCCTTCACCCTAAGGCAGATTCTGTTGTCATCAGTGCTGCCCACAACAGAACTGCTAATCCTAAGCACCTGAGCTCTTCTCCCCGACAGAGAATCTAAGCTTTTGGATCAGTACGGGAAGAAGGTCTTTGCCTCCCCTAACCTGGGCATTAGGGCCCTCAATTACGTGGCCCACGTGGGGGATTACCAGAAGTCCATTCTCAGCCAGGTGGAGTCTAAACTAGACTCTCTTCCAGACTCTTTGACTAACCAAGAGCTGGGGGACCTTGTTCGCTCAGCTAGATCTGCCTGTAGGCATATGCTCCATGCCACCTATGATGCGGTGGACATGGCTGGCAGGAGCTCAACATTTGCCATTGGATTACACCACCATGCCTGGCTCCATATTTACGGTCTGGTGCCTGAGGTGCAAACTGCCATCCAGGACGCCCCCTTTTGGGGGTCGATACTAGTCGGTGGTGACATCAAAGACATCATCACCAACCATCAAGATAAAGGTAAAGCCTTGAGATCAGTGTAATTTATGTACAAACCTCCCCAAGGACAGAAACATTCCTTTTGATGTCAAAATTGTCAACAGCAGGAGCAGAAGCAGTCACAATGCCCAAACAAACATAGAGCTGCATCAGCAACCAAAGCCCCTCCGACCAAGTCCCTTAAGGCTTCCGGAGTTGCAGCTGCCAGTCTGCCCTTGGCCTCCTGACTCATTGCCTCTCCCTCATCCTCTGGCCCTCAATCCAGGGAAACCAGTGGGGGGAAGGTTCTCCTTCCATCTGCTGGAATGGGAGAGGATAATGACTGACCATTGGGTGCTCCAGCTGGTGTCAGAGGGACACTCAATAGAGTTCACTCAAAAAAAAAAAACACAGACCTCCTCTCCATCCTCTTATTCTCCACTGCACATTCATCTGGTGCAGGATGAAATAAGCTCCCTTCTGCAGAAGGCGGCGATAGAACCCGTTCCTCACCATACTGGGGAACGGGTTACTATTTCCATTTCTTTCTAGTGCCCAAGAAGACAGGTGATCTGAGGCCTATCCTGGATCTCAGCACCCTCAGTCTGTATGTGGAATACAAGAGGTTCAGAATGCTCTCTCTGCAGAGCCTCCTCCCCCTGCTCAGGTCGGGACTACGGCTATGTGCTTTGGACATGCAGGATGTCTACCTGCATATCCCCATAGGTCCCTCCCATGGCAAGTTCCTCCATTTTTGTTTTCAGGGGGAGCACTACCAGTTCAGGGCCCTTCTTTTTGATCTGTCCTCAGCTCCTTGAGTGTTTACAAAATGTTTGGCGGTGGTGGCAGCTTTCCTGCGCACCAGGGGTGTCCAGGTATTTTCCTACCTGGATAATTGGCTGATAGCAGCCCCTTCCAGGGAGGACCTTCAGCATTCCCTCTCCCTCACTCTTGAGATTTTTTTTTCCAATCTTGGCATCACTATCAATCATGCCAAGTCTCATTTGGTCCCATGCCAATGGCTGCAGTTCATTGGGGCAGTGTTGGACACCACCCTGGGCAGGGCTTTCCTCCATCCAGACAGGATCGAGACTCTACAACTTCAGGCTCGTTTCCTGACCTCACACAAACAGGTCTCGGCTCGGAAGGTCCTTCGCCTTCTAGGCCTTATGGCAGCTGCCATTCCTACTGTCCCTCTGGCATGACTCCATATGCGGGTCTTACAATGGACCCTTAGAGCCCAATGGGATCAAACCCAGGACGATCTGGATCACAAGATCCTCATTTTGGATCCAATGATCAGGGATCTACAATGGTGGTTGGTTCAGAAGAACCTCAGTCTAGGGGTTCCCTTCTGCTCCACCCATCCCTCCCAGACTCTGAACATGGACACCTCCGGGGCCAACTGGGGAGCCCACCACGGGTCGTACAAGACCCAGGGGAGCTGCTCCTACATTGAGAAGCAGTTGCACATCAACGTACTCTAACTGAGGGTGATCCTGTATGCCCTTCAGGCTCTTCACTCCTTCATCCTTCCTGGTCACCCTCTGATACAGTCAGACAACATGTGTGTTGTCTGGTACCTCAACAAACAGAGGGGAACTCATTCCTATCCCCTGTATCGGGAGGCAATGAGGGTGTGATATTGGGCATCACAGCACAACCTACATCTGACAGCGGTCCACATGCCGGGCATGCAAACCACTCTGGCAGATGCTGTCAGTCGCTCCTCAGCCAGAGCCCACAAGTGGGAAATCAAGCAGGAAGTAGTAGATGGCGTCTTCGCTCAACGGGGGACACCACAGATAGACTTGTTTGCCTCCCCCGGCAACACCAAGCTTCCCACTTTTTTCGCGCTTGCTCCAGGGTGAAGCATTTTCTGGCAGGACACGCTGTCTCTGTGTTGGAGGGACAGATTAGTTTACACCTTCCCTCCAATATCTTTGATTCTGAGAGTTCTGAACAAACTCCGAAAGGAAGGGGGGCACATGATCCTCATCGCTCCCTTCTGGCTGAGGCAAGTTTGGTTCTCTCTACTGCAACAGTTCTTGGAAGAGCCTCCTATCCCTCTTCCGATGTCACAGGACCTGCTGACCCAGGATCAGGGGACCCTAGTCCATCCAGGTCTCAAATCCCTCCATCAACATGCCTGGCTCCTGCAAACATAGCCGCTCCTCGCTTTGGCGTTTCCCTTTAGGTTGCTGACATCCAAGTGGAGGCCCAAAAGCCTTCCACCAGATCTACTTATGCCATGAAGTGGAAGTGGTTTTCCATTTGGGCAGGTTCCAAGGATTTGGAACCCTTTTCCTGCCCGGTGGCCAGGATCCTGGATTATCTATGGTACCTCTATGACTTGGGTCTCAGCTACTTCTCACTGAAAGTACATTTGGTGGCCATTTCAGCCTACCATCTTCCGATGGGGGACAACTTGGTTGCTCAACTGGAGGTTTCCAAGACATTCCTCAGAGGGGTTCTTCATTTGAAGTCCCCTATCCATAGCCTGGCTCCCCCAGGACCTCAATTTCATCTTGGAGAAGCTCACGCTGCCCCCTTTGAGCTGGTAGCCAATGCTGATTTGCACTTCCTTTCTTGGAAGAAGCTTTTCCTTGTGGCCATTACCTCAGCTTGGAGAATATCCAAACTTCAGGCACTTATGTGTAAAATCCTGTATTTGATTTTTCACAAAGACCGTGTGGTCATGCCTACCAAACCTAAAATTTTGCCTATGGTGGTGGATGAATCCACCTTGAACCAGTCCATCAAGCCCCCGGTATTTTTCCCAGAGCATTCAAACCAGGGAGAGTATCTTTTACATACTCTCAACGTTCACAGGATCCTGAGATAATATACTCACAGAACCAAGAATCTTAGGAAAATGGACCAACTTTTCATTTCCTTTACACCCAAGAGGGAAGGCACCACTATTTCCAAGCAGTGCCTCTCTAAGTGGTTGGCTATTTGTATTACTTTCTGTTATGAAAAGTACAACAAACCCCTTCCAGGTCAAGTGAAAGGGCATTCCACCACAGGGGTGGCTGCCTCTGCTGCTTGTTTCAGGAACGTGTCAGCTGCAGAAATTTGTGCAGCCGCTACCTGGACATCTGTACATACTTTTACAAAGTATTACAGCTTGGACATTGCCTCTCAACGCAGGGCGGGATTCAGTTTGGCAGTCTTACAGGGGCTCCTTTCTTGAGATCCCTCTTCTGCCAATTCTTCTGTATGTGGATGTTGTTTCTCCTCCTCCCTGGATTCAGACTTGTTCCATACTCCTTGGGACTCAGTCCTACTGGTGAATACCTACTGCAAGAGCCCTATCGAAGTAAGATAGTACAGTTACGTAAGAACTTACCGTAACAGTAGATCTTCGAGAGAGGCTCTTGCAGTAGGTATCGCTTTCCCTCCCTCCATCCCCGAGTTTTTTTTCCTTTCTTAGGGGGTATTTCCTTTTCTGTCATGCCCTGTCGGCCTCCAGTGGGAGAGCTGGAAGGTGGGTGTGGGGACTGCCCCCTTTATACTGATGCGTGCTGACATCGGTCAGGTGACATCGGGCTCAGTTCCCGGCAGAGACTGCTGGCTAGAAGGTTTTTCTGGGGGTCCTGACACCTGGCGGCTTAGTCCTATTGGTGAATACGTACTGCAAGAGCCTCTCTTGAAGATCTACTGTTAAGGTAAATTCTTATGTAACCGTACTTTCCTTTTACCATATGTTTCATCTTTATTAATTCTATTGTTTTATACCATACTCCACAAAAGGAGCAATAGAAAACTAACAATAAACCAAAAAGGGAACATGAAAGGGGTGCTGGCTTCAAAGCTCTCTAAGCTGACTTACAACAATCACTTTATTTCTGTACACGTGGGCATGTTTTATACTGATTGCATGCCACCATGACTCAGAGGTCACTATCTATTAACCTCCCTATTCTGGACCTTGCGAAAAGGAAATAGGAAAAGTAGTGGGAGATAGAAGAGAGGAGAGGAAGGGGGAGGGGGATTTGCCCAAAGGTGGCCAACATAGAAACACAGACTTTGACGGCAGATAAGGACCACTTGGCCCATCCAGTCTGCCCATTTCCCTACCTATTGGATAAGCTGCACATTCTAGTTAACCAACAGCCTACTTCCTGCAACCCCCCACTATAATTACCTTATGTCTGTCCCATGCATGTTTGAATTCCCCCACTGTTTTAGACCCCACAACCTCTCCAGGAAGGCGGTTCCATGCGTCCACCACTCTCTCTCCGTGAAAAAGAATTTTCTCACATTACCGCTGAGCCATCCCCCCTCTAACTTTAAATTGTGCCCCCTTGTTCTTACACATCTCTTTTTCTGAAAGATGCTACCCTCCTGGACTTTGTTGATTCCCTTGAGTTACTTAAATGTTTCTATCATGTCCCCCCTGTCCCTCCTTTCATCAAAGGTATACATATTAAGCTTTCTCAGTCTCTCTTCATATGATTTCTGATGTAGACCCTGCACCATTTTAGTTGCCTTCCTCTGGACTGTTTCCATCCTGTCTATGTCCTTGCGTAGATGAGGTCTCCAAAACTGCACACAGTACTCCAGATGGGGTCTCACCAACTGTCTGTACAGAGAGATAACCACTTCCCTTTTTCTACTTGTGATGCTCTCCCTATGCATCCCAGTATCCCCTGGCTCTCCTTACTGACTTCTCACATTGCTTACCCACCTTTAGGTCATCTGATATGACTACACCCAGATCCTTTCCATTATTGTTGTTGTTAGTACCTCCTGCTATTGTGTACTCTTCTCCTGGGTTTTGTTTCCCAGGTGCATTACTTGTAATTCTTTGCATTGAATCTAAGTTGCCATATGTCTGACCATTTCTCCAACCTTGCCAAGTCCCTTCTCATCCTTTCTACCCCCTTGTGTATCAACTCTGTTACAGATCTTTGTGTCATCCACAAAGAGGCATACCTTTCCTTCCAGACCCTCCGCAATGTCACCTATAAAGACGTTAAAGAGGACTGAACCCAGTACTGAGCCCTGAGGTACTCCACTAGTAATCCCCCTTTCTTCAGAATGTGTTCCTTTCACTATTACCTTCTGTGTCCTGTTGTGCAGCCAGTTTGCTACCCAGGCTACCACCCTGGGACCCACTCCCAGGCTGGCTAACCTGATTATTACTCTTTTGTGCGGGACTGTGTCAAATGCCTTGCTAAAGTCTAGGTAGACCATGTCCACAGCCCCTCCCTGGTCTATTACTTCCAACCTTCCAGACTAGATATAAAGAAGAAACAGCACAAAGAAAAGAGAACTGCTGCAACAGAACTTTTTAAGAAGAAGGCGCAGCAGTCCAGTTCCATGGCAGGGACTTTCACTGTCACAGTAACCTTGGTTCAAGTCCAGTTTACTGAATGCCTTTGCACCATTGAACTCATTAATGACATCACTGATAGTTGGCGTGATGTGTGGTTCTCACATTATGGCCTTGCTAGCCTGTCTAATGTCCACACAAACACACACATTCCCAGGGCTTTTTGGCTTTGCAAATATGACCTCTGGGGACATCCATATGTAACCCCTAGATGGCGCTATCCCAGGGGCTACTACCCCTGCCTGATTTGCCACTAACAGGTTGAGGGGACTGGATCCAATGGCGGGTGCCTCCACCCAGAGGTCAGGGTTTGCAATAGTTAAACTAACTTGGTCACAGCCCTCTGGGACACTGCAACCCCCCTTTCTTCCCACTAGTGGCCCACACAATATATCAGAATTACCTTCACAGTATACACTTACCCCAGGACTGGTTCCGGCACTGGGACCTCCTGTGAAATGAGATACAGTGCAACAATCACAGTACAGTACTTTAACATAGACAAATACCTCAGGCATATAACTTTGTTGAAACAAGCAGCTCTGATTTATTTGGGGGATATAACAAGGACAGGGGAAATCAGGTTAATTAGCTTATCATCAATAATCTATCATGGCTCTGTGGCACAGGCCTATCCCTTATCAGTTACTGTCCCTGGGTACCCAAGCCCTAGTGGCTAGTCCAAACCGTGGCAGCTGGTAGGGGCCCTTTCACACAGAGAAAGGAGAATTAAACAGTCAGCAGTACAGTAATTCCATTTGGATTTAATGTGGCAATTCAACGAGGAGTGACCCTGAATTAGTACTCACGACCTCCAAATAAGATAAGGTCCTTCAATGTCAGCAGGGCTCATTGAGGTACACAAACCTCTTCACACATCCATATAAAAGAAAGCACTATACCAGGCAGGCTGCATCTGTATCCCGATCGCAATTACTGCACAATACCGGGAGAACACACAGCAGATTCAGTTCCTGACAGACCAGTGTAATTTTCAGCAATTCCTCCAGTCTTCTACAGGTGAGCCTGGTTTCTACTCTTCAGAGATCCTTTGATTCTTTTCACAGGACGGATTCAGTCTAACAAGCTGCAGACCGGAACTCTGGGCCTTACACACGTTTTTTGACTAAAACTGCACACTGAAAAAGCACAGGCTCCTTCCTTCTTCACTGCCAAAGCTCAACTCAAACTCCAACCGACAAACCGGCACTTCCTTTGAGTTCCTCCCAGTTCTTGACTGGATTGGCTGTCACTCACAATAGACTGCTGCTGTTGGTCCAAAAAGGCACTGAAGTCTAAACTACATCTCCCAGAGTCACTGCCCATACAATCCTCTTGTGGCTGGCTCAGATTATGAGTCCAAGTTCTGATTCGTCCAAGGCACCATTTTAGAGCTAGCTTACCCCACACTGATTGGTCCAGTTCAGCAGTTCAAAACTAGAATGGGGAACTAGCAGACACAGTTCTGACTGCAAAGAAAGCAGGTTAGACAAACTGTAATTTCATTATTACTCTAATTTCTGGCAAACAGTTACATCTTTCAGATAGGTTCCCTTTGCACTCCTAGTGACTGCAAAAATGAAGTGAATTGGCAGCAGCTCGAGTAGTACTCAGAGAAGCACACAGTCCCCCCATACAAACTAATTATGTCTGCAAGCAGACAGCTCTTAAAGAGACAGTACCAGAGGCTCCAAAACACTCACTGATAAATGGCTTAAATGCCAAACACCATTCAGGCTTGGAGCATTCAAGCAAGCTCCTGGAAGTCTTTTGGGAACCCCCATTTGCAGGGGGTTACACCCTTCCTAGCCTGGGAAAGCTTGCGTCCCGCGTCAAGCAAGTAACCATAAGTTTCAACTGCAACCATATACATTTGCATTAGGCTGCTATGTAATCATCAGTCAATATATCATTTACCAAGAACACATTTCTGAAACATTGCAATTCGTCCTCTTTACACAGTATTACATACACATTGTACCATAACTCAAGTTATTACCTCTTGTACATGAAACCTGAAGAGGGGCCCTTCCCTATCAGTTACCTTGGGGCTGGATGGGGCAAGGGCACCATACTTAGAGGGCAACACAAGTAACTTGGAGTTAGCACTGATGCTCAGTTTGGGCAATGAGCTCGGGACACATACACCCTTTATGGACAACATTGAGAGGCAAGTCCACAGGCCTCCCAAGTGAATCATAACTGAGGGGCACCACAGGCTTTACAGCTCGACCAGTCTTTCTAGGGGAACTGTTATAGTCTCTGCACCTGAGCCTCATTTTCAGCATTGTCCTCACTTGTCAGGGGAGTCTCCATGGGGGTAGAGAGGCTAGAACTTGGGGCACTTTCAGCTCCAGGAGTTACAGTTTCTGAGTCCACAACATTTGGCTCACCTGGAGAGCTTTCGGACACTGGCAGTGGACTGTCAGGGCACTCAAAATACTCTTCTTGTTCGGGTGTATCACCAGTCTGCCCCAATCTATCATTTTCCTCCCCTGAAAGCTCAAACAGTTCAACCATGCACAATGATTCCATTTCATCTGATCTGATGCTTTGCACTTCACTTTCTGGGAGCATTGGCTCCAGGGATGAAGCTGGGGCTTAGACAGTCCAGAAGGCCCAGCTTCATCTCCAGTATTGACTAGGGATTGCACGAAACAATTGACTCAGTTCGTAAGAAGGATAGTATTCAAAGTCACTCTCACTTTCTTCCGATATGGACGACAGTCATGCTCAACTGGGACTTGTGGAGGAACACTTTAACTTTGCTTCTGTAGGTGCAGACTTTCTTGATCTTTTCTTAGCAGCAGCTCTAGTCACTGGTCCAGAGGGCATCTTCTAGGGGCTCAGACTCAATTAAGATTTGTCCAATGGGCAGTAAATGATTTCTATGCATTGTTTTACATCTTTTGAATTATTCTCAGGCCTTACTTTGTACACTGGCAGATCATCTAGTTTGCCCACTACAATGTGAGGAGATGGTGCCATCTGTCAGCAATCTTGTGCTTGCCATGCAGTCCCAGATTTCTTAGCAATACCCGATCTCCCTCCTGGAGTTCCTGTGCTTTCACCTTTTATCATACCTTTCTTTGTTGGCCAGATTTCTTTTGGCAGCCATGGTTTGAGCCAGTTGGTACGCATGAGTTAGCTGGGCCTTTAACTTTTGCACATACTGTAAATAGTTGTCAGCTTGAACCCCATCAGGAGAGACCCCAAAACACACATCTACTGGTAGTCGAGCTTCTCTTCCAAACATCAGCCGGTAGGGGGAGAATCCAGTGGCATCACTTTTGGTGCAGTTATAAGCATGTACCAGGGTGCTAATTTGTTGGCTCCATCTAGGCTTGTCCTTTGGGTGCAGGGTGCCTAGCATATCTAGCAAAGTGCGGTTGAAACGTTCAGGCTATGGGTCCCCTGGGGTGGTAAGGAGTGGTTCTGGACTTTCGCACTCCCCACAGAGAAAGCATCTCTTTGATCAGACGACTCTCAAAGTCTCTCCTTGATCAGAATGGATTCTTTGTGGAGCCCATAGTGAACAAAAAGTTTTCTACAAGTACTTTGGCCACAGTGGATGCTTTCTGGTCTTTGGTGGGAAAGCTTGGCATATCTCGTGAAATGGTCAGTGACCACCAGCACATTACTGATATTTCTTTGATCTGACTCCAAACTCAGAAAATCAATACAGACCAGCTCCATGGGTGCACTGGTGGTGATGTTAACAAGGGGGGCAGCCCTCTGGGGCAAAGCTTTCCTCTGTAAGCAGCGACTACAAGTTCGAATGTGTTGCTCCACATCAGCCCCCATCTTAGGCCAATAGAATCTGGATCTCACCAAGTCAAGTGTTCTGTCTATACCAAGGTGCCCCATGTGGTTGTGCAAGGACCTCAGTACTGAGTCTCGAAAGGCAGGGCAGCACTAGTTGTTGTTTGTCTGCTTGTCCCCTCTGTCTACTGTTTCTCTGTATAACAGTTTATTGATCAGTTTCAACTTAGGACCTTCTTTGTATAACAGTGCAGTTCTCAAATCAGTGAGCGTAATTTGGACACATCTTTCCTGCATAGAGGGCTTCTAAAGCTGCTTTGATCATGGGATCGCGGGATTGAGCCCGCCAATACTGTCATTGTCCAGCTGAGGCAGTGCACCAATGTCTATTGCAGAAAAGTGGCAATAAGCAGCAGGTATGCAATTCTCAGAGGCTCCCAAGCAATCCACCATGCAGTCCACTGCGTCCGTGGACATTTGTTCCTCCTGTCAAACTTCGGCAGAGTGCCCGAATGTCAGGTTCTGCCAATCGGACCCAATCATTCTGGGAACAGGCCTCCGGGAGAGCATCAGCATCTATGTGGTTCAGACCTGCTTGGTATTCAGAGGCATAGTCATATGTAGATAATGCAGAAAGCCACCTATGGCCAGTGGCATCCAACTTAGCTGAGGTCTGCACATAGGTCAAAGGATTATTGTCAGTTTTTACTAGTATTTTAGCCCCATACAAGTACTCATGGAATTGGTCAACAATAGCCCACTTCAAAGCTAAGAACTCTAACTTATGTACAGGATAGTTCTTTTCGGATGGGGTCAGGCTTCTACTGGCAAAGGCCACTGGTCTCAGGCCATTCTCGTGCTCTTGGTACAACACAGCCCCCAACCCTTGCAAGCTAGCATCAGTGTGCAGGACGTAAGGTTTTCTTGGATCGGCATAGGCCAGCACTGGAGCATGGGTAAGTTGATATATGATCTCATGAAAAGCAGTCTCACAATCAGGAGTCCAGTGGGCCCCAAATACTTCACTCGGATGAAAATACACTCTTTCAGTCTTGAGGACCCATGACTTTTGGTATTTTTGTGGGTTGGGGATACCCTTGAGTAAGGTTAAGTAAAGGGCCGATCACTCTTGAATAGTCCTTGATGAAGGCCGATAATAACCACAGAATCCCAGGAATCTTTGCAGTTCTTTTAGATTTTTGGCTGTGGCCAGGTGGTCAAGGCCTCAACTTTACTTGGTCGGTCTCTATTCCTCGGTGGATACTATGTGTCCACATACTTTACTGATGTTTGAAAGAATTGACACTTATCAATGGACAGTTTAAGGCCAAAGTCCTCCAGTCGGTCCAATACCTTAAATAATCTGCTCTCATGTTCCTCCAGTGAGCTGCCAAACACAATAACATCATCTAAGTATACCAGGCACTCTAGTAAGTTCATGTCCCCCTGCACGCTCCATCAATCGTTGAAAAGTGGCTGGGGCACCTGAAATCCCTGAGGCATCCTCATGAATTCATAGAAATAGCGGACAGATAAAGGCCGTCTTCTCACGGTCCTCTGGGGCCATCGGATCTGGTAGTACCCACTGCGGAGATCCAGCACAGAGAACCACTTGCTCCTGTTTAGGCAGTCCAAAGCATCCTGAATCGGGCATTGTGTACTGATCAGGATAGTCCGCCGGTTTAAGGTGCGATAATCCACACACATCCTTACTGTTCCATTCTTTTCCTCACTACCACAATGGGGAAGCATAAGGGCTTCTGGATTCTTGTATTACACCAGCAGCTAACATCTCTTGCAGATGCCGTCTCACATCATCTATGTCAGCAGGTGCCAGGCGTCGAGACCTCTCACGAAATGGTCTTTCGTCATGCAGCCGGATATTGTGCTCAGCTCCTTGCACGCATCCCCATCCCATTCCTTTAAAGAAAACACCTGGTCTCTCTGGGCAAGCTTCTCACTGATCCTCACTTTCCATTCAGCTGGCAGCGGGAGTCGCGAAATCAAACAAGTCAGGCGTTACTCTGTCATTCTTCCTGAACTCTTGCTGCTGGGTAGCACTGCAGTGTCTGCACAATGCACATTAGCCAGGATGCAACCTCTGTTTACTCGAATGTCTCTTTCAGACACATTATGAACTTGGACCATTACCCTTCTGGCATAAGCATGGGCTCTAGCGGCAAAATACTAGGCTTGACCAGCAGTCCCTCTGGCAATTTTCCATCGCCTGGTGCATCCAACATTAATATTTTATTCTTAACATCCTTTCTGATACGGACCTCTCCTGTAAGGTACACTGGGCATTTGCGCCAGGATCAGAGACTCAGGATCCTTCTTCCATACAATTCGAATCTGTTCCTCTGGTTCTGTTTTTCAGCATCTCTCTGTGCCTCATAGGCCTTCTTAATTAAAGCCGGAACTCTTAAAGCTCTACTAGTCTTTGACCCTGTTTTTCATAACACAACTGAGCCAGCCTTCCCGAACATATGAGCATTTGTTCCAATCAACAAAGGGACACTCATACAGTCCAGTGGGGGACACACACTAAGGCTAGGGTCTCTACTTGTTCGGCCACTCCAGCCACGGAGGTGGGGAAAGACAGCCAAATTCGGATATACCGGAATAGGGGTAGGCCTTCTCACTTAACCCCATACATGCAGTCCTTCTAATGGTTGTAAGGGTACGCCTGACAAATGCTTCTGATACCAATCCTGGAACATAATTGTCACTGAGCCACTGTCTAATACAGCTCTTGTAGACACTCCATTCACCTTTACAGTGGTCTCCATGGAGGGACCCACTATTCTGGACCAGTCTGAGAGGCGGTAGTGGGGGCCTGGGCAACTGACCTTGCCACAAAAGGACGTGAATTAGCATTTTGGTGCCCTCACTGGGATCATGTCGCACCTCTTAACCACTGATTTCTTCTCCCAAGCTCTCCTTGTAGCCTATATGCAACTTTGTCAGTGTCTTTGGGGACTGGCATTCCTTTTCATGTGCCCATCTTTCCGCAATTATAGCAAAACATACTTTCTGGAGTTTGAGCTGGCCGAGGCGCCACGCTAGGAGCCAGGGCGGGGTATTACTAACTGAAACCTGGGTGCCATCTCTGTCTGCAGCGTGATAAGCATTTGGAGACATCTCGTCAGTTTCTCCACTTCCATGGTCAAGGATTTGAGTTTGGAGCTGTTATCAGCAGGAGATACATGGTGGGTACCCCACCCCCATAGCAGATGCAGTCGGATATAGGTCAGGGCCCGTACTTGCAGGCGTGGCTTTCATAAAGGGACTGTTTTTGAATTCCCGGATCTCTCTCAACAGTTCGCCCCATTGTGGCATATCTTTTTCCTTGTCACCACTCATTGACTGTCAACCTCTGCCCCTGAACTTCACTTGATGGGTCACCCTCAGTCACTCGGGTCGTAGCCACAGCTGTTGGTGCAGGTACCTCCCGAGGTCGCCTTTTCTCAACTCCTCGAATTTCTCTATTAACTCATCATAGCAGGGTGGGGATTCCAGTCGACTTTGCTAGGCGAACTGGAAGCAACAGCAGTTCTGAGAAGGGGGCAGACTTAAGGATTCTGTCCAGTCTGGTTCGGTCCAGTTCAATCGCTGGCAAACTACCCTTCTGAGGCATTCTTGCAACAATTTTTCCAGCCGAGACATACACAGACAACAACTCCCTTGGTACTGTTGTGCATTTCTTACTCTCCACCATAGGTCCTCATCAGAATCTGGGCTCCCATACACATTCTCCAAGGCCTCAAGATAGGCCTGTGCAGTCGCTTCAGGGTTACTGGCCCGTTTAGCACGGATGGTAGCCAGGGCAGGACCTCGGAGGCTCTCACTAACCTCTTTCGCTTTTTCGCCCGAGCATTGCCATTCTAGCACTTGGGGGCAACATAGTTCATCCAGGTCTCCCAGTCATCCTCCCCTTGGGGGTGGGAGGTGCCAGAGAAGATCCTCAACCTTGTAAGAGTCGTGACTAATGGCAGGTGCAGAAATAGGAGTCTGCATTGGTTCAGCCACCATTACGGGCACTGGAGCAGGAGGGGTGTTGGGGAGGAACACCCCAGGTGGCAAGAATAGTTTCTTCAAGTCCTCCACAGTTTTCCTCCCAGCAAACCATTCAGCAAATTTCTCCTCAAAGTTTCAGATAGTGGTGGGGCTGATTCCCCCAGGTCTTTACTGTCCTTAGTTATCACTCTCAAGCAGTGAGGGCCCTCTGGGGTAATGGTCTGTGGCACTTTGGAGCTATCTATGGGATCCTTAAACTCTACTAGGGCCAGGAAAGTGTGGGTGAGCAGATTAGCATGCCGACCCACCACCACAGGGTTTTGTAAACCTTCCACCTTGGAAAGTACTCCTGCACAGTGTCCGTATTGATGCCCAGGGGATGTCCAGGATAAGCATAGCATTTTGGGGTCGATCTCTCCCCAGTACACCACTCCACCAGCGGTGCACAGCCACTTCTGTCGGGTACCCATTTTTTCTTAACAGTGGTTCAGTAAATATGGCCACTAGAGGACACACAATCCCAGCGGTGAGCCTCCAAGATGTAACCCCTAGATGGCGCTATCCGGGGCTACTACCCCTGCCTGATTTGCCACTAACAGGTTGAGGACTGGATCCAATGGCGGGTGCCTCCACCCAGAGGTCAGGGTTTGCAATAGTTAAACTAACTTGGTCACAGCCCTCTGGGACACTGCAACTCTCTTCTTCCCACTAGTGGCCCACACAATATATCAGAATTACCTTCACAGTATACACTTACCCCAGGACTGGTTCCGCACTGGGACCTCCTGTGAAATGAGATACAGTGCAACAATCACAGTACAGTACTTTAACATAGACAAATACCTCAGGCAGTATAACTTTGCTGAAACAAGCAGCTCCTGATTTATTTAGGGGATATAACAAGGACAAGGGAAATCAGGTTAATTAGCTTATCACTCTAATAATCTACCTATGGCTCTGTGCACAGGCCTATCCTATCAGTTACTGTCCCTGGGTACCCAAGCCCTAGTGGCTAGTCCAAACCGGTGGTGGTGCTGGTAGGCCCTTTCACACAGAGAAAAGGAGAATTAAACAGTCAGCAGTACAGTAATTCCATTTGGATTTAATGTGGCAATTCAACAGGGAGTGACCCTGAATTAGTACTCACGACCTCCAAATAAGATAGGGTCCTTCAATGTCAGAGGGCTCACTTGAGGTACACAAACCTCTTCACACATCCATATAAAAGAAAGCACTATACCAGGCAGGCTGCATCTGTATCCCGATCGAATTACTGCACAATACCGGGAGAACACACAGCAGATTCAGTTCCTGACAGACCGAGTGTAATTTTCAGCAATTCCTCCAGTCTTCTACAGGGTGAGCCTGGTTTCTACTCTTCAGAGATCCTTGATTCTTTTCACAGGACGGTTCAGTCCTAACAAGCTGCAGACCGGAACTCTGGGCCTTACACACATTTTTGACTAAAACTGCACACTGAAAAGCACAGGGCTCCTTCCTTCTTCACTGCCAAAGCTCAACTCAAACTCCAACCGACAAAACGGGCACTTCCTTTGAGTTCCTCCCAGTTCTTGACTGGATTGCTGTCACTCACAATAGACTGCTGCTGTTGGTCAAAAAGGCACTGAAGTCTAAACTACATCTCCCAGAGTCACTGCCCATACAATCCTCTTGTGGCTGGCTCAGATTATGAGTCCAAGTTCTGATTCGTCCAAGGCACCATTTTAGAGCTAGCTTACCCCACACTGATTGGTCCAGTTCAGCAGTTCAAAACTAGAATGGGAACTAGCGACACAGTTCTGACTGCAAAGAAAGCAGGTTAGACAAACTGTAATTTCATTATTACTCTAAATAATTTCTGGCAAACAGTTACATCTTTCAGATAGGTTCCTTGCACTCTAGTGACTGCAAAATGAAGTGAATTGGCAGCAGCTCGAGTGGTACTCAGAGAAGCACACAGTCCCCCCATACAAACTAATTATGTCTGCAAGCAGACAGCTCTTAAAGAGACAGTACCAGAGGCTCTAAAAACACTCACTGATAAATGGCTTAAATGCCAAACACCATTCAGGCTTGGAGCATTCAAGCAAGCTCCTGGAAGTCTTTTGGGAACCCCCATTTGCAGGGGGGTTACACATAGGGTCAGTCCTTGGATCCATTCTATGACACCCATTTCCTCATCTCGCTTTAGTTGCTCCTCAAATTCCTTCCTGAGATGAAATGGGACTCTGTGGTGAGGATGGGCTCCTGGTTGGACCATGTTATGAATGTGCAGTTTTACCAGAAAGTCCTTTAACTTGCCAAGCCCTTGAAACAAATCTTCATAGTCATGCAGCAACTTGTTAATGCATTTTTCCTTGCTCTGCTCCTCTTGTACCTCCTCGGACATGCAGACTAGCTGCACCATTCTGATCAAATCCAAGTCTTGCGACGTGTTTCAACTCAGCAGCGAACCTCTAGTTCCTGCTGCTACATAAAATGTTTCATGACACACCCTTTTGTGGGGTTCAACCTCCACTTGAAACTTTCCCAACTCTTTGAGTAGAGTGGTTGAGCTGTATGGATATACTTTAATGTTAATCTTTGTCAACTCTGGTTTACATGTAAAACTATTGCAACCAAGCTCATCGATCGTGTTGACCATAGCTCATGAGTCTGCCGTGACTCTGATGTGCTGTCCACAAATGTTTACTTGAAAGTTAGGATACTCCTGTGTTTTGGTATTAGACCTCTCTTGTGCCTTGACAGTGTAAATATATGATTTGTGGTCTAACATATCCTTTCTGGGACTTGCATACACTTTGTTTACTGTTTGCTCTGGTCTTTCTTTCAGCTTCTCATTGCTCTGCATTTGCTGAGCCCTGCAACACACTGCAAAATGGTTGGCCTCATGACACCTGCAAGTTTTCCTAAATACTGGGCAAATATTCCTGCCTCCTGGATGTGGATACACCCCACCACAAGTTCTGTAGGTGCTAGAACTACTGACCGCTCTTTCCACAGTGTACAGCTGCTTAGCTCACTGCTTGCTGACCACTGGTTTGTTTGGTGCCTGTTTATGTACTGCATGTTGGTTATGCTCCATTCCTGCTGCCTGGGCCTTGGACGACTCCATGGCCTTGCCTACATCCAACTATTTAGTTAGCATCATCTCTGACTCTCCCAAGGCTCTTCTCCCTAGCTTGTGTGACAAACAATGCTGCACAAGTTGAGTTTTAATCTCACGGACGGCATCTGCAAAGTCACATGTAGTTGTCAACTGACGTAATCGAGTGTGGTATGCTGCCAAACTTTCTCCACTCTTGCTTGGCTTGTCTAAAGACATCTACTTCATATTCCAATGTAACCCCTAGATGGCGCTATCCCAGGGGGCTACTACCCCTGCCTGATTTGCCACTAACAGGTTGAGGGGCCTGGATCCAATGGCGGGTGCCTCCACCCAGAGGTCAGGGTTTGCAATAGTTAAACTAACTTGGTCACAGCCCTCTGGGACACTGCAACCCCCCTTCTTCCCACTAGTGGCCCACCAATATATCAGAATTACCTTCAGTATACACTTACCCCAGGTCTGGCTCCGCACTGGGACCTCCTGTGAAATGAGATACAGTGCAACAATCACAGTACAGTACTTTAACATAGACAAATACCTCAGGCAGTATAACTTTGCTGAAACAAGCAGCTCTGATTTATTTAGGGGATATAACAAGGACAGGGAAATCAGGTTAATTAGCTTATCACTCTAATAATCTACCTATGGCTCTGTGCAGGCCTATCCCTATCAGTTACTGTCCCTGGGTACCCAAGCCCTAGTGGCTGGTCCAAACCCGTGGCAGCTGGTAGGGCCCTTTCCACAGAGAAAAGGAGAATTAAACAGTCAGCAGTACAGTAATTCCATTTGGATTTAATGTGGCAATTCAACAGGGAGCGACCCTGAATTAGTACTCACGACCTCCAAATAAGATAGGGTCCTTCAATGTCAGCAGGGCTCACTTGAGGTACACAAACCTCTTCACACATCCATATAAAAAAGCACTATACCAGGCAGGCTGCATCTGTATCCCGATGCATACTGCACAATACCCAGGAGAACACACAGAGATTCAGTTCCTGACAGACCGAGTGTAATTTTCAGCAATTCCTCCAGTCTTCTACAGGGTGAGCCTGGTTTCTACTCTCAGAGATCCTTTGATTCTTTTTCAGGGACGGATTCAGTCCTAACAAGCAGTTACACAAGTTGTAGAGCGGAACTCTGGGCCTTGCACGTTTTTGACTGAAACTGTGCACTGAAGGAGCACAGGGTTTCTTTCCTTCACTTTCAGATCTCAAACTGAAACTCCCAACAGAAAAAAACCGGGCACTTCCTTTGAGTTCCTCCAGTTCTTGACTGGATTGGCTGTCACCACAATAGACTGCTGCTGTTGGTCCAAAAAGGCACCAAGTCTAAACTACATCTCCAGAGTCACTGCCCATACAATCCTCTTGTGGCTGGCTCAGATTATGAGTCCCAAGTTCTGATTCGTCAAGGCATCATTTTAGAGCTAGTTTACCCCACACCTGATTGGTCCAGTTCAGCAGTTCAAACCAGAATGGGAACTAGGCAGACAGTTCTGACTGCAAAGAAAGCAGGTTAGACAAACTGTAATTTTATTATTACTGTAAATGATTTCTGGCAATCAGTTACATCTTTCAGACAGGTTCCCTTTGCACTCTAGTGACTGCAAAATGGGGTGAATTGGCAGCAGCTTGAGTGGTACTCAATCAAAGAAACACAGTCCCCATACAAACTAATTATGTCTGCAAGCAGACAGCTCTTAAAGAGAGACAGTACCAGAGGTTCTAAAACACTCACTGATAAATGGCTTAAAGCGCCAAACACCATTCAGGCTTGGAGCATTCAAGCAAGCTCCTGAAGTCTTTGGGAACCCCATTTGCAGGGGGTTACACCCTTCCTGGTTTGGGAAAAGCTTGACGTCCGCGTCAAGCAAGTACCCCATAAGTTTCAACTGCAACCATATACATTTGCATTAGGCTCACACATGTAATCATCAGTCAATACATCATTTTACCAAGAACCATTTCTGAAACATTTGCAGTACGTCACTCTTTACACAGTATAACACACATTGTACCATAACTCAAGTTATTACCTCTTGTACATGAAACCTGAAGAGAGGGACCCTTCCTATCAGTTACCTTTGGGGCTGGATGGGGCAAGGGCACCATACTTAGAGGGCAACACAAGTAACTTGGAGTTAGCACTGATGCTCAGTTTGGGCAGTGAGCTAGGAGACACATACACTCCTTTATGGACAACATTGAGAGGCAAATCCACAGGCCTCCCAAGGGAATCATAACTGAGGTGCACCACAGGCTTTACAGCTCGACCAGTCTTTCTAGGGGAACTGTTACAGTCTCTGCACTCTGAGCCTCATTTTCAGCATTGTCCACACTTGTCAGGAGTCTCCATGGGGTAGAGAGGCTAGAACTTGGGGCACTTTCAGCTCCAGGAGTTACAGTTTCTGAGTCCACAACATTTGGCTCGCATGGAGGCTTTCGGACACTGGCAGTGGACTGTCAGAGCACTCAAAATACTCTTCTTGTTCGGGTGTATCACCAGTCTGCCCCAATCTATCATTTTCCTCCTGAAAGCTCAAACAGTTCAACCATGCACAATGATTCCATTTCATCTGATCTGATGCTTTGCACTTCACTTTCTGGGAGCATTGGCTCCAGGGATGAAGCTGGGGCTTAGACAGTCCAGAAGGCCCAGCTTTGTCTCCAGTATTGACTAGGGATTGCCTCGAAACAATTGACTCAGTTCGTAAGAAGGATAGTATTCAAAGTCACTCTCACTTTCTTCCGATATGGACTGACAGTCATGCTCAACTGGGACTTGTGGAGGGAACACTTTAACTTTGCTTCTGTAGGTGCAGACTTTCTTGATCTTTTCTTAGCAGCTCTACTCACTGGTCCAGAGGGGGCATCTTCTAGGGCTCAGACTCAATTAAGATTTGTCCAATGGGCAGTAAATGATTTCTATGTATTGTTTTTACATCTTTTGAATTATTCTCAGGCCTTACTTTGTACACTGGCAGATCATCTAGTTTGCCCACTACAATGTGAGGGAGATGGAGCCATCGGTCAGCAATCTTGTGCTTGCCATGCAGTCCCAGATTTCTTAGCAATACCCGATCTCCTCCTGGAGTTCCTGTGCTTTCACCTTTTTATCATGCCTTTCTTTGTTGGCCAGATTTCTTTTGGCAGCCATGGTTTGAGCCAGTTGGTACGCATGAGTTAGCTGGGCCTTTAACTTTTGCACATACTGTAAATAGTTGTCAGCTTGGACCCCATCAGGAGAGACCCCAAAACACAATCTACTGGTAGTCGAGCTTCTCTTCCAAACATCAGGCGGTGGGGAGAATCCAGTGGCATCACTTTGGTGCAGTTATAAGCATGTACCAGGGTGCTAATTTGTTGGCTCCATCTAGGCTTGTCCTTTGGAGTGCAGGGTGCCTAGCATATCTAACAAAGTGCGGTTAAACGTTCAGGCTGTGGGTCCCCTGAGGGAGTGGTAAGAGTGGTTCTGGACTTTCGCCTCCCCACAGAGCAAGCATCTCTTTGATCAGACGACTCTCAAAGTCTCTCCCTTGATCAGAATGGATTCTTTGTGGAGCCTCATAGTGAACAAAAGGTTTCTACAAGTACTTTGGCCCACAGTGGATGCTTTCTGGTCTTTCGTGGGGAAACTTTGGACATATCCGATGAAATGGTCAGTGACCACCAGCACATTACTGATATTTCTTTGATCTGACTCCAAACTCAGAAAATCAATACAGACCAAGCTCCATGGGTGCACTGGTGGTGATGTTAACAAGGGGCAGCCCTCTGGGGCAAAGCTTTCCTCTATGTAGCGACTACAAGTTAGAATGTTGCTCCACATCAGCCCCCATCTTAGGCCAATAGAATCTGGATCTCACCAAGTCAAGTGTTCTGTCTATACCAAGGTGCCCCATGTGGTTGTGCAAGGACCTCAGTACTGAGTCTCGAAGGCAGTGGCAGCACTAGTTGTTGTTTGTCTACTTGTCCCCTCTGTCTACTGTTTCTCTGTATAACAGTTTATTGATCAGTTTCAACTTAGGACCTTCTTTGTATAACAGTGCAGTTCTCAAATCAGTGGAGCCGTAATTTGGACACATCTTTTCCTGCATAGAGGCTTCTAAAGCTGCTTTGATCATGGGATCGGGGATTGAGCCCGCCGAATACTGTCATTGTCCAGCTGAGGCAGTGCACCAATGTCTATTGCAGAAAAGTGGCAATAAGCAGCAGGTATGCAATTCTCAGAGGGTCCCAAGCAATCCACCATGCAGTCCACTGCGTCCGTGGACATTTGTTCCTCCTGTCAAACTTCGGCAGAGTGCCCGAATGTCAGTTCTGCCAATCGGACCCAATCATTCTGGGAACAGGCCTCCGGGAGAGAGCATCAGCATCTATGTGGTTCAGACCTGCTCGGTATTCAGAGCATAGTCATATGTAGATAATGCAGAAAGCCACCTATGGCCAGTGGCATCCAACTTAGCTGAGGTCTGCACATAGGTCAAAGGATTATTGTCAGTTTTTACTAGTATTTTAGCCCCATACAAGTACTCATGGAATTGGTCAACAATAGCCCACTTCAAAGCTAGAACTCTAACTTATGTACAGGATAGTTCTTTTCGGATGGGGTCAGGCTTCTACTGGCAAAGGCCACTGGTCTCAGGCCATTCTCGTCTCTTGGTACAACACAGCCCCCAACCCTTGCAAGCTAGCATCAGTGTGCAGGACGTAAGGTTTTCTTGGATCGGCATAGCCAGCACTGGAGCATGGGTAAGTTGATATATGATCTCATGAAAGCAGTCTCACAATCAGGGTCCAGCGGGCCCCAAATACTTCACTCAGATGAAATACACTCTTTCAGTCTTGAGGACGCTGACTTTTAATTATTTTTGTGGGTTGGGGATACCTTGAGTAAGGTTAAGTAAGGGCGGATCACTCTTGAATGAATAGTCCTTGATGAGCGCCGATAATAACCACAGAATCCCAGGAATCTTTGCAGTTCTTTTAGATTTTTGGGCTGTGGCCAGGTGGTCAAGGCCTCAACTTACTTGGGTCGGTCTCTATTCCTCGGTGGATACTATGTGTCCCATATCTTACTGATGTTTGAAAAGAATTGACACTTATCAATGGACAGTTTAAGGCCAAAGTCCTCCAGTCGGTCCAATACCTTAAATAATCTGCTCTCATGTTCCTCCAGTGAGTGCCAAACACAATAACATCATCTAGGTATACCAGGCACTCTAGTAAGTTCATGTCCCCCACTGCACGCTCCATCAATCGTTGAAAAGTGGCTGGGGCACCTGAAATCCTTGAGGCATCCTCATGAATTCACAGACCAAGCGGACAGATAAGGCCGTCTTCTCACGGTCCTCTGGGGCCATCGGGATCCAGTAGTACCCACTGCGGAGATCCAGCACAGAGAACCACTTGCTCGCTTAGGCAGTCCAAGCATCCTGAATGCGGGGCATTGTGTACTGATCAGGGATAGTCCGCCCGGTTTGAGGTGCGATAATCCACACACATCCTTACTGTTCCATTCTTTTCCTCACTACCACAATGGGGGAAGCATAAGGGCTTCTGGTTCTTGTATTACACCAGCAGCTAACATCTCTTGCAGATGCCGTCTCACATCATCTATGTCAGCAGGTGCCAGGCGTCGAGACCTCTCCACGAAATGGTCTTTACGTCATGCAGCGGATATTGTGCTCAGCTCCTTGCACGCATCCTACATCCATTCCTTTAAAGAAAACACCTGGTCTCTCTGGGCAAGCTTCTCACTGATCCTCACTTTCCATTCAGCTGGCAGCGAGTCGCGAAATCAAACAAGTCAGGCGTTACTCTGTCATTCTTCCTTGAACTCTTGCTGCTGGGTAGCACTGCAGTGTCTGCACAATGCACATTAGCCAGGATGCAACCTCTGTTTACTCGAATGTCTCTTTCAGACACATTATGAACTTGGACCATTACCCTTCTGCATAAGCATGGGCTCTAGCGGGCAAAATACTAGGCTTGACCAGCAGTCCCTCTGGCAATTTTCCATCGCCTGGTGCATCCAACATTAATATTTTATTCTTAACATCCTTTCTGATACGGACCTCTCCCTGTAAGGTACACTGGGCATTTGCCGCCAGGATCAGAGACTCAGGATCCTTCTTCCATACAATTCCGACCGGTTCCTCTGGTTCTGTTTTTCAGCATCTCTCTGTGCCTCATAGGCCTTCTTAATTAAAGCGGAACTCTTAAAGCTCTACTAGTCTTTGACCCCTGTTTTCATAACACAACTGTGCCAGCCTTCCGAACATATGAGCATTTGTTCCAATCAACAAAGGACACCATCATACAGTCCAGTGGGGGACACACTAAGGCTAGGGTCTCTACTTGTTCGCCACCCAGCCACGGAGGTGGGGAAAGACAGCCAAATTCGGATATACCCGGAATAGGGGTAGGCCTTCCACTTAACCCCCATACATGCAGTCCTTCTAATGGTTGTAAGGGTACTTCTGACAAATGCTTCTGATACCAATCCTGGAACATAATTGTCACTTGGGAGCCACTGTCTAATACAGCTCTTGTAGACACTCCATTCACCTTTACAGTGGTCTCCATGGAGGGACCCACTATTCTGGACCAGTCTGGAGAGGCGGTAGTGGGGCCTGGGCAACTGACCTTGCCACAAAGGGCGTGAATTAGCATTTTGGTGCCTCACTGGGATCATGTCGTGCACCTCTTAACCACTGATTTCTTCTCCGAAGCTCTCCTTGTAGCCTATATGCAACTTTGTCAGTGTCTTTTGGGGACTGGCATTCCCTTTTCATGTGCCCATCTTTCCCACAATTATAGCAAAACATACTTTCTGGAGTTTGAGCTGGCCGAGGCGCCACACTGGGAGCCAGGGCGGGGTATTACTAACTGGAAACCTGCGCCATCTCTGTCTCTGGCGTGATAAGCATTTGGAGACATCTCGTCAGTTTCTGCACTTCCATGGTCAAGGAATTGAGTTTGGAGCTGTTATCAGCAGGAGATACATGGGTGGGTACCCCACCCCATAGCAGATGCAGTCGGATATAGGTCAGGGCCCGTACTTGCAGGCGTGGCCTTCATAAAGGGACTGTTTTGAATTCGGATCTCTCTCAACAGTTCCCCCATTGTGGCATATCTTTTTCCTTGTCAGAGCACTCATTGACTGTCAACCTCTGCCCCTGAACTTCACTTGATGGGTCACCCTCAGTCACTCGGTCGTAGCCACAGCTGTTGGTGCAGGTACCTCCGAGGTCGCCTTTTCTCAACTCCTCGAATTTCTCTCATTAACTCATCATAGGAGGGTGGGATTCAGTCGATTTGCAAGGCGTAACTGAAGCAACAGCAGTTCTGAGAAGGGGGCAGACTTAGGATTCTGTCCAGTCTGGTTCGGTCTAGTTCAATCGCTGGCAAACTACGCTTTCTGAGGCATTCTTGCAACAATTTTTCCAGCCGAGAGACATACACAGACAACAACTCCCTTGGTACTGTTGTGCATTTCTTACTCTCCACCATAGGTCCTCATCAGAATCTGGGCTCCCATACATTCTCCAAGGCCTCAAGATAGGCCTGTGCAGTCACTTCAGGGTTACTGGCCCGTTTAGCACGGATGGTAGCCAGGGGCAGGACCTCGGAGGCTCTCACTAACCCTCTTTCGCTTTGCCTTCCGAGCATTGCCATTTCTAGCACTTGGGGCAACATAGTCTATCCAGGTCTCCCAGTCATCCTCCCTTGGGGGTGGGGAGGGTGCCAGAGAAGATCCTCAACCTTCGGTAAGAGTCCGACTAATGGCAGGTGCAGAAATAGAGTCTGCATTGGTTCAGCCACCATTACGGGCACTGGAGCAGGAGAGGTGTTGGGAGGAACACCCCAGGTGGCAGAATAGTTTCTTCAAGTCCTCCACAGTTTTCCCTCTCCCAGCAACCATTCAGCAAATTTCTCCTCAAAAGTTTCAGATAGTGGTGGGGGCTGATTCCCCCCCGGGTCTTTACTGTCCTTAGTTATCACTCTCCAAGCAGTGAGGGCTCCCTCTGGGGTAATGGTCTGTGGCACTTTGGAGCTATCTATGGGATCCTTAAACTCTACTAGGGCCAGGAAAGTGTGGGTGAGCAGATTAGCATGCCGACCCACCACCACAGGGTTTTGTAAACCTTCCACCTTGGAAAGTACTCCCTGCACAGTGTCCGTATTGATACCCAGGGGGATGTCCAGGATAAGCATAGCATTTTGGGGGTCGATCTCCTCCCAGTACACCCTCCACCAGCCGGTGCACAGCCACTTCTGTCGGGTACCCATTTTTTTCTTAACAGTGGTTCGTAAATATGGCCACTAGAGACACACAATCCCAGCGGTGAGCCTCCAAGATGTAACCTAGATGGCCTATCCCAGGGCTACTACCCCTGCCTGATTTGCCACTAACAGGTTGGGGGCCTGGATCCAATGGCGGTGCCTCCACCCAGAGGTCAGGGTTTGCAATATAAACTAACTTGGTCACAGCCCTCTGGGACACTGCAACCCCTTTCTTCCCACTAGTTGGCCACACAATATATCAGAATTACCTTCACAGTATACACTTACCCCAGGTCTGGCTCCGGCACTGGGACCTCCTGTGAAATGAGATACAGTGCAACAATCACAGTACAGTACTTTAACATAGACAAATACCTCAGGCAGTATAGCTTTGCTGAAACAAGCAGCTCTGATTTATTTAGGGGATATAACAAGGACAGGAAATCAGGTTAATTAGCTTATCACTCTAATAATCTACCTATGGCTCTGTGCACAGGCCTATCCCTATCAGTTACTGTCCCTGGGTACCCAAGCCCTAGTGGCTAGTCCAAACCGTGGCAGCTGGTAGGGGCCCTTTCACACAGAGAAAAGGAGAATTAAACAGTCAGCAGTACAGTAATTCCATTTGGATTTAATGTGGCAATTCAACAGGGAGCGACCTGAATTAGTACTCACGACCTCCAAATAAGATAGGGTCCTTCAATGTCAGCAGGGCTCACTTGAGGTACACAAACCTCTTCACACATCCATATAAAAGAAAGCACTATACCAGGCAGGCTGCATCTGTATCCCGATCGCAATTACTGCCATTGCCAGGAGAACACACAGCAGATTCAGTTCCTGACAGACCCGAGTGTAATTTTCAGCAATTCCTCCAGTCTTCTACAGGGTGAGCCTGGTTTCTACTCTTCAGAGATCCTTTGATTCTTTTCACAGGACGGATTCAGTCCTAACAAGCAGTTACACAAGTTGTAGACCGGAACTCTGGGCCTTGCACACGTTTTTGACTGGAAACTGTGCAACTGAAGGAGCACAGGGTTTCTTTCCCTTCACTTTCAGATCTCAAACTGAAACTCCCAACAGACAAAAACCGGGCACTTCCTTTGAGTTCCTCCAGTTCTTGACTGGATTGGCTGTCACTCACAATAGACTGCTGCTGTTGGTCCAAAAGGCACCAAGTCTAAACTACATCTCCAGAGTCACTGCCCATACAATCCTCTTGTGGCTGGCTCAGATTATGAGTCCCAAGTTCTGATTCGTCCAAGGCATCATTTTAGAGCTAGTTTACCCCACACTGATTGGTCCAGTTCAGCAGTTCAAAACCAGAATGGGGAACTAGGCAGACAGTTCTGACTGCAAAGAAAGCAGGTTAGACAAACTGTAATTTTATTATTACTGTAAATGATTTCTGGCAATCAGTTACATCTTTCAGACAGGTTCCTTTGCACTCCTAGTGACTGCAAAAATGGGGTGAATTAGCGCAGCTTGGTGGTACTCAATCAAAGAAACACACAGTCCCCCATACAAACTAATTATGTCTGCAAGCAGACAGCTCTTAAAGAGACAGTACCAGAGGTTCTAAAAACACTCACTGATAAATGGCTTAAACGCCAAACACCATTCAGGCTTGGAGCATTCAAGCAAGCTCCTGGAAGTCTTTTGGGAACCCCCATTTGCAGGGGGGTTACACCAAGTTTTGCTTGGAGGAAAAGTACATGGCCAATGCATCGGCAGTTAAATCAAGCTCTGTCTTGCCGTCTGCAGGTGCAGACTGAGGCAGAGTATCGTAAATGTCATTTACTTGCTCTCTAGCATAGTGCAGCACGAGTCTTCTGTCTCTTTGGATCCTCCACATTGAGAACTAGCAGCAAATTTCTGAACTGGAAGATCCATTTCTTCCACTGGACTCCAACCACACCTGACTTGGTGGCCACATCAAACCGAGGGAAACTTGGGAGCGCCGTCGCTATTGTTCACAGGTACCTCTACACATTTCTCTTGAGCAGCAGTCTGCAAGCCAGGCCCGAAACACATAAAAGGTTTTATTTAATTATTTTTTTATTTATGTTCCTCTCTGTCCAGGGGCACTGCAACTTGTGATCCGGACACCTTGTATTCCAGTTTCAGTCCTCGTAGCCAATGTAAAGTCATTATTTACACAGACTTTATTGCTCACAGCTTTTTATTCTTGCAGTTCTTTACACAAACACACACACACCTTGAAGCTTTGTGCAAGACTAACTTCCTTCATTTTGCCCTTTACCTCCCTCTACTGTCATACCCTTTGGACTACAATACCTTTGCATTTAAAGGAGCTCTGCCTTTTGCTTTGAGCATTACAGCGCCATATATAAATAAAGACTATTACTACTGCCTGATCTACAGCTCTTTCTCCTGTCCCCCCCTTCCTTTCCACTATGATTCCTTTGTGCTTATCCCATGCATTCTTGAACCCCACCACTGTTTTTGCTCCACCTCCACTGGAAGGCTATTCCAGAAATCCACCACTCTTTCTGTGAAATACTTCTTCACATTTTTCCTGAATCTACCACCCTTCAGCTTCATAGTATGTCCCCTTGTTCACGAGCACCTTTTTCTTTGAAAAACACTTCCCTCCTTACCTTATTTACCCTCTGAGGTAGTTAAAGTCTCTGTCATATCTCCCGTCTCCCTCCTCTGTGCCATGGTGTACATATTGAGGTCCTTTAGTCTCCCCCATAGGGCTTTTGATGCAGACCCTGCACCATTTTAGTTGCCCTCCTCTGGACCACATCCAGTCTGTGTGTGTCCCTTCAGAGATGTGGTCTCCAGAGCTGGTCATTGTACTCCAGGTGTGGTCTTACCAGTGACCTAAACAGAGGTAACCACCTCCCCTCTTTATGCTGATGATACCCCTTCCGATGCAACCCAGCATCCCACTAGCCCTCCCGGCTGCCTTGTCGCACTTTGTTTGCTGCCTTATGTTCAGTACAAAAGCAGTGTTATTACTTCATGATTTCTGTTTTCAGTTGTAATACTTCAGTTTCTGCAATCAAATACTAATTAAATTATGCAGACCAACTACTGTGCTATTTAACAGTATGGTTCACAATAAACACAGCAATAGAGTCAAGCCATACAAAGACAAAGGTACTGGATTTTAGGAGGGCTGACTTTGTCAAAATGGGTGAGTGCCTAAGGAATGCACTAGCAAATGGGCAGGAAGGAGGGGTGGAAGAACAATGGGGAATAATAAAAACTGCCATCACAGAGGTAACAAGCCTTTGTGTAAAGCAAATAAACAAAATGAAACGAGGTAAGAAACCACTATGGTTCTCAAAGGAAGTGGCAGTGAAGGTTCAAGAGAAAAGAAAGCATTCAGGAAGTACAGGTATCACACAAGGAACAGGACAGAGAACGTATCAGTTAAAGCAAAAGAAGCTGGGAAGGCAGTCAGAACAGCAAAGGCCCAAACCGAGGAAAGATAGCCAACTCAGTTAAGAAGGGGATAAAACCTTTTATAGGTACATCAGGGAGTGAAGGAAGACCAAGGAGGGATATAGTGAGGCTTAATAAAGGGGAGTGAGGGTGAGCAGAGGGTGACTGTGAAAAGGCAGAGATACTAAACAAACATTTTGCTCAGTATTTACAAAGGAAGAGGGGAGATACCTAAAACAAACAGTATAAACACTCTGGATACAGAGTTGATACCAGCCCATTTACAGAAGAAAGGTTCTGAAAGAACTCTTAAAACTGAAGGTGGACAAAGCAATGGGGCCTGATGGGATTCATCCCAGAATTCTAAAAGAACTAAGGGTAGAACTAGTGACACCACTGACTACCCTCTTTAACAAATCATGGGAGGATGGGGTGGTACCTGAGGACTGGAGGAGGGCAGATGTGATTCCCCTTCACAAAAGTGGGAGCAAGGCAGAAGCAGGAAACTACAGACCTGTTAGTTTAACCTCAGTGGTAGGGAAAATGATGGAATCACTTCTGAAGGAAAGAATTGTTGAGTATCTAGAGGCCAGAGGGGCACAGGACCCAAGGCAGCATGGATTCACCGCGGGAAGGTCATGCCAGACAAATCTGATAGATTTCTTTGACTGGGTGACCAAAGTAGTTGATCAGGGAGGGGCTGTGACATGGCCTACCTAGGCTTTTAGGACAGTTTGACACAGTCCCACACAAAAGATTAATATACAAGTTAGCCAGTCTGGGAGTGGGTCCCAAGATGACAGCCTCGGTAAAGAATTGGCCCTACCTGATGGATAAGCTGCAGGTCCTAGTTAACCAGCAGCCTACTTCTTCCTACCCCCACCACCTAGAATTGCCTTATGACTGTCCCATGCATGCTTGAATTCCACCACTGTTTTTGACTCCACGACCTCCTCTGGAAGGCCGTTCCATACATCCACAACCCTCTCTGTGAAAAAATACTTCCTTAAATTACCTCTGAGCTGCCCCCCTTCTATCTTCAAATTGTGCCCCCTTGTTCTTGCACACCTCTTTTTTTGAAAGATGCTACCCTCTTGGACTTTGTTGATTCCCTTGAGGTACTTGAAAGTGCAGACCCTGCACCATTTTAGTTGCCCTCCTCTGGACAGCTTCCATCCTGTCTATGTCTTTGCGGAGACTGGGTCTCCAGAACTGCACGCAGTACTCCAGATGGGGTCTCACTAGCTGTCTGTACAGAGGGATAATAACTTCCTGTTTTCTACTGGTGATGCCTCTCCCTATGCATCCCAGTATCCCCCAGCCCTCCTTGCTGCCCTCCCATTGCTTGCCCACCTTTAGGTCATCTGATATGACTACCCCCAGGTCCCTTTCCATTTTGTTGTTGTTAGTATCTCACCCCCATTGTGTACTCTTCCTTGGGTTTTGTTTCCCAGGTGCATTACCTTGCACTTCTTAGCATTGAATCTAAGCTGCCATACATTTGACCATTCCTCTAACCTTGCCAAGTCCCTTCTCATCCTTTCCACCCCACCTTGTGCATCAACTCTGTTGCAGATCTTTGTGTCATCTGCAAAGAGACATACTTTTCCTTCCAGTCCCTCTGCAATGTCACTTATAAAGACATTGAAGAGGACCGGTCCTAATACTGAACCCTGCGGTACCCCACTAGTAACCCCCCTTTCTTCAGAGTGGACTCCATTTACTAGTACTCTCTGTGTCCTATTCTCCAGCCAATTTTTTACCCAGGCTGTCATCTTGGGACCCACTCCCAGGCTAGCTAACTTATATATTAACCTTTCGTGTGGGACTGTGTCAAATGCCTTGCTAAAGTCTAGGTAGGCCATGTCCACAGCCCTTCCCTGATCTACTACTTTGGTCACCCAGTCAAAGAAATCTATCAGATTTGTCTGGAATGACCTTCCTGCTGTGAATCCATGCTGCCTTGGGTCCTGTGCCCCTCTGGCCTCTAGATATTTGACAATTCTTTCCTTCAGAAGTGATTCCATCATTTTCCCTACCACTGAGGTTAAACTAACAGGTCTGTAGTTTCCTGCTTCTGCCTTGCTCCCACTTTTGTGAAGGGGAATCACATCTGCCCTCCTCCAGTCCTCGGGTACCACCCCATCCTCCCATGATTTGTTAAACAGGGTAGTCAGTGGTGTCACTAATTCCACCCTTAGTTCTTTTAGAATTCTGGGATGAATCCCATCAGGCCCCATTGCTTTGTCCACCTTCAGTTTTAAGAGTTCTTTCAGAACCCTTTCTTCTGTAAATGGGCTGGTATCAACTTCTGTATCCAGAATGTTTCTACTGTTTGTTTTAGGTACCTCCCCCTCTTCCTTTGTAAATACTGAGCAATAATATTTGTTTAGTATCTCTGCCTTTTCACAGTCACCCTCTGCCCCCCCCTTTATTAAGCCTCACTATCCCTCCCTTGGTCTTCCTGCGCTCCCTGATGTACTTATAAAAGGTTTTATCCCCCTTCTTAACTGAGTTGGCTATCTTTTCCTCAGTTTGGGCCTTTGTTGTTCTGACTGCCTTCCCAGCTTCCTTTTGCTTTAACTGATACAGTTCTCTGTCCTGCTCCATCTGTGATTCCTTGTACTTCCTGAAAGCTTTCTTTTTCTCTTGAACATTCACTGCCACTTCCTTTGAGAACCATAGTGGTTTCTTACATCGTTTAGTTTTGTTTATTTGCTTCACACAAAGGCTTGTTACCTCTGTGATGGCAGTTTTTATTATTCCCCATTGTTCTTCCACCCCTCCTTCCTGCCCATTTGCTAGTGCATTCCTTAGGCTGTCACCCATTTTGGCAAAGTCAGCCCTCCTAAAGTCCAGTACCTTTGCCTTTGTATGGCTTGACTCTATTGCTGTGTTTATTGTGAACCATACTGTTCGATGTTCACTAGTTCCCAGATGGCTACCCTCTTCTACATCTGTGATCCTCTCTTCATCTCCATTTGAGAGAACCAGGTCTAAGATTGATCCCTCTCGAGTGGGCTCCAATACTAGTTGTCTAAGGCATGCTCCCTGTAGGGCATCTAGAATAACCCCACTCTTCGAAGTGGCTGCTGCAACTGCACTCCAGTTAACATCTGGCATATTCAGATCGCCCATCAGCAATATCTCCCCTTTTTCTGCCTTACTAAGTATACTTTCTATCATTACCTTGTCCATTTCCTCCCCCTGAGAAGGGGGTCTGTATACAACCCCTGTGCAGATTGTGGTGCCATTGCTGGTCTCCAAATGTACCCACAGTGCTTCATCTCCTCCCTGTTTTCCCTTTTGTTCTGCTGCTTTGATTCCTTCCCTTATGTAAAGAGCTACTCCTCCTCCTCTATTACCCTCTCTGTCCCTCCTGTAGATAATGTATCCTGGTATGTTTACGTCCCAGTCATGGTTTTGTGTGAACCATGTTTCTGTGACTGCCATGATATCCAGATGTTCCTCCTCCATCAAGGCCACTAATTCAGGAAGCTTGTTACTCAGACTACGGGCATTGGTACTCATTGCTTTCCATTTTTTGATGGCTTTACCTTCAGTTGCAGCATCTCCCACTGACCTTTCTACCTTGGTCTTCTTCTCATTTAGTACCCTGTTTTGTAGGGAGAGGCTGGGATTTTTCTGCTGCTTATCAGTGCCTTCCCCCTTGACTAGTTTAAAAGCTTGCCAATGAAGCATTTAAACCGATTGCTCAAAAGACTTGTTCCCTTCCTGGACAGATGCACACCATCCTGTCAGTATAGGCTGGTGTCCCTCCAGGTGGAACCCAGCCACCAGTGAAGCCAAACCCTGTGCTCCACACCATTTTTCAACCATTCATTAAACCGCATGGTGCAAGTACCTCACCTCACTCATGCCATTGACAGGCAGCACCTCTGAGAAGGATACTGTGTGTGCTACTTGTCTTAGGCCCCTCCCCAGTTCTACAAAGTCCTTCTGCACTGCTCTAATCTCATGTTGAGCCAAGTCATTTGTCCCTAGGTGGACAATGACGTCCAGCTGAGACTCCCATGCAGCTGTTCTCGTGATCCTGAGGATGCGCTTCCTGTCCTTCCAAGCCATGGCACCAGGCAGGCACCTTACTTCAGTTTTCCCTGAACTTACTGGCAGGGAAGGAGAAAGGTGGGGAGGAACAATGTGGGGAATCTTAAGGGAACCATAGCAGAGGCAACAAGCCTCTGCATTAAGCAAGTAAGCAAAACAAAGAAAAAATGCTTTGGTTCTCTAAGGAAGTGATTGGGTGGCACTGAGGTTTGAGGCACTGGACACCACACTTTGTTCCCTGCCGGCGATCTGGGTTCAGGAGCGAGCCCAGGTTGCTGGGGGTCAGCAGGGGAGGGAGAGGATAGAGCATCCAGAGGACAGCTTTCCTCTCCCGGGGTGGGACAGAGGTGCCGGATCAGTGCTCTGCTTATCTCTGTTAGAGGCTGGAGATACCGCAGGCACTGTGGAGGAGAGAGATGAGTGGAGGAGTGGCAGACATTGGATATGCCTTGACATCAGGGCACCAGCTTCCTTCCTTCAAGTCACTTCCTTTGAGAACACAGCAGTAACATCAGTCGCGAGGATGCTAGGTGGTCGGCCACAAATCAGGGGCAAGCTCCTGGTGCTCCATCTCTGCCGGAGCTGAGAGGCATTTTCCTTGTTTTTCTCGGGGAGTAGCTGGTGCCCTGATGTCAAGGCATATCCAATGTCTGCCACTCCCCCACTCATCTCTCTCCTCCACAGTGCCTGCTGCATCTCCAGCCTCTACCAGAGATAAGCAGAGCACCGATCCAGGACCCCTGTCCCACCCCGGGAAAGGAGAGCTGTCCTCCAGATGCTCTATCCTCTCCCTCCCCTGCTGACCCCCAGCAACCTGGGCTCGCTCCTGAACCCAGATCGCCGGCGTGGAACGAAGTGTGGTGTCCAGCGCCTCAACCCTCAGAGCCACCCAGTCACTTTCTTCGAGAACCAAAGCATTTTTTTCCTTGTTTTGCTTACTTGCCTAATGCAGAGGCTTGTTGCCTTTGCTATGGTTCCCTTAAGATTCCTCACATTGTTCCTCCCCCCCATTTCTCCTTCCCTGCCAGTGATTTCCTAAGACATTCCACCATCTTGCATCAGAATTATTTCAACTTGTGCTTACATGAATATAGATCATTCCCTGGTAAGGCTGAGCCACTAATGTGACATTCACTTAAAAAAAAGTTCAATCTAATTTCAGTGTCAGACTACACATTTGTAGTACTTACCCTAGAGGTCCGTTATAGGAAGACTTTGCAGTTTTCTATTTTAATTTTTTTAGAAAATCGATGGAAAAAATGATTTTTATTTTTTGAAATCACCTTTGATTAATTACAATGTGTATTCAACCAGGCAAACAAATTGAATAAAACATGTTTTTTAATTCATCGAGTTCCGATTAAAATGCATAATGCAGCATAATGTGAAAATGACAAGGACATACACACAAACTGACAAGTACAGACAAACATGCAACATGTAACCTGAAGACAGTGACACACTTATTTATACACATATTCATGCAACACTATAAAAATGATGTGCAGTAATTTAGAGGCAGTGCAAGTTATTAATTAGATAGAATCATATATGTGCAAGCAGACAATTCACCCCGGCCCCCCTTATTTAGAGGCACAACATTCAGTCCTGGTAAATGCAGCAACATTTTCAGTGCTGTCCTTATTATGGTACAAGATGTTTAGTAGATCAAATCTCTCATCCGACAGTCGCGTTCTTCTTTTGTCCTGTAATTTTCTGAAGAGACTGAATGATCTCTCGACCGAAGTTGATGTCACTGGCACGGCAAGTGCACCCATCGCAGCACTGGACAATACTGGCAGTGTTTGCATCTCACTTTTCCAGCAGTAAACAAGAGCAGTTAAGCGCACCCGGGAAATCTTATGGGAATGCAGTACCTGTCAAGTAGGTGCAAACTGACGTTAATGGCTTTATTGTTTGTTTATTTATTTGCTTTTGGTAATTGGGTAAATGCACTAGACATGATCGCCTATTTTCAAGCACGACCCTGGAGATTACAGTTCAAACAAGTTACAAACAATAGTACAGGGAGGTGCTGATACAATGCAGCACATAAAGAGATCAAAAACCTCACATGACAATAGAATTACTTAGCACAAAAGTGATGGCATACATAGCATAAGCATACAGTACAAAACAGATAAAAACAGCTTGCAGAGATCAGTAACATATGCGCATAACAGTAGTGCTGGTGGCATAGGATGAGGGTATGGGACAGGGAAGGGGACAGTAGTGCAACGGCAAGTAAAGAGTGATGTTTCGTGAACTAGAGCAAGTAAAGAGGTGTAATGCATGAACTAAAGACATTTACATGCATCTAGGGAGGATGTAATTGAAAGTGCATGCTTGAAGGTAGGGTGAGAGCTGGAGCTTCTAAGGGAAAATGGAAGGGAGTTCCAGAATTTGGGAGCATAGACAGAGAAGGCAAATTCACCCATTTTGGTGGAGTAATTAGGGACAGTGACCAGAGCTGAAGTCGAGGACTGGTGGAGTCAGTGGCAGTCCACTGGGGTGAACATGGCTGTAAGGGAGGAGGGGAGAAAAGAATGGATTATATTGTCAGCCAGGCAGCCTATGGAATATAAATACTGGGAGGAGGGGGACAACCAGCAGAGGTCAGAGTAAAGTATGCAATGGTGTTTAAGACAATGGGCAGACAAGGCAAATCTGCAAACATTGTTATAAGCAACATCCCATGCTTGAAGGACATTTGCCTGCACTTGAGCAAAGACCGGCAGTGTACAGCAAAGACCAGGGAACAGAAGTCCTTGGGAGACAGAGATCCTAGTGGCAGGGGTCAGGGCATGGCGGACACAATAAGCCAACCCAATTGTTGCATTGACAGACTTGCATACTGCATTGACACGTAGAGAGAAACTGAGACATGGATCCAGAGTGATCCCTAAGTATCTGAAGGAGTCAATAACTCGTACCAGGGAGCCATCGAGACAAGAAATGAGGGGGTTAGGGCACTGAGCTTCCTGTGGGACCTGAAGAACATGGCCTGGGTCTTGGCAACATTTAATATGAGCTGGTGAGATGTGAGCCACGTTTGGATTCATTGCCGGTCGAAAGAGAGGTGGGAATTAATGTCAGACATGGAGCTAGAGGAAGTATAGAGGACCAAGTCATCAGCGTAGAGTAAGGTGTGACAGTGGGTGGGAATGATAGGTAGATGGTTTATAAATATAGAAAAGAGCAGAGGCCCAAGGATGGAACCTTGTGAAACACCAGTGGATAGAGGGGCATGGGAGGAGAGAACTCTATGGTAGGAGACAGACTGGGTGCGATTGTGTAGGTAGTGGAGAACCAGGCAATAGTGGACTGGGAGGCACCCAGTGAACTTAGCTGACACAAGAACAGTGAATGGTTGACCGAGTCAAAAGCCTTCGTTAAGTCAATAAAAACAGCCCCCGTAAATTGGCCTCTATCCATGGTGGTTGAGGTGTCGCTAGTGAATTGCACTAGGGCAGTCGAGGTGCTGTGGCCTGGTCTGAATCCATGCTGAGCATGAGATAGCAGGTCATAGTTGCTACAAAGTCTAACACCTGATGATTAATAAGTTTCTCCAGAAGTTTACTAAGGGTAGACAGGAGTGCTATAGGGCAGTAGTTCATATGGTTATTAGAGTCACCCTTTTTAAAGACAGGTATAACCCTGGCTTGTTTCCAGGAGCAGGGCATGGTGCCAGAGCTAATAGAGAGGTTGGAGAGGTACAAGATAGGGGTGGCAAGAATGGAGGCACCAAGTTTGAGAATTCTAGTTTCTAGACGGTCAGGACCAGCGCTGCCATGAGGAAACATAGTGTTGAGAATCCGTAGGACATCAGTTCTAGAGACAGGGCTGAGAATAAGGGGTAGATGGGACAGATGGAGGCCTGGGAAGGAAGGGGAGGGAGGAACAGAAGGAATGGCTGCATTGGAGGTCAAGGAAGGAGATGAGGTAAAGAATAAGTTAAAGGCGTTGGCTATGGTGTTGGAGTTATTACAAGAGACATTGTCAATTAGCATGTCTTGAGAGTCTTGAGAAGCATTTCAACCCAGAATGTGGTTGATATGTGCCCAGTACCTTTTTGGGTAATGGGCAGAGGCATGGAGAAGACCTCTATAGTAACTGCTTTTGGCAGCATGGATTGCTTTCTTGCCTGAGTTCCTAAGAGAGTGATAGGCAACAAAGTCAGAAAGAAGGGAGGAGGCTTTCTACCTGGCCCAGAGCTTGTCATGAGATTTAAGAAAGCGGAGAAGGGGGGCTGGTCAACCATTTGGTGGAAAGGCCCCTAACCCTGCACCTAATGTAAGGAACATGCTTGGACTGCAGTGAGTGCAATGTGTTGGAGAAATACTCCACCGCCAAGTCAGTGTTGTCTGTGGTGAAAAGCAGAGACCAGTCAACCTGCTGGAGATTGGATAGAAAAGCCAAGGAATCGAAGGCAGAGAAGTCAGCCATGGAGATAATTTTAGGCATGTATGAAAGACAGCAGACATCCCAGACATATGTTACAGAAGAATGATCGCTAATGGAGTCAGGTAACACAGTAACTAAGGAGATCCTGTTTGGCCTATTGGTGAGGACCCAGTTGAGCAGGGTGTGACTAGTGCCACTGTTGGAGTGCCTGGTAGGTTCAGTGACAAGCTGAGTTAGATTGGCTTTGGCTATGTTAATGTTGAGGATAGGGGGGCTTAGGCCAAGCCAATCCTGACTGAAGTCACCTAGACAAAGTACTTCATTGTTTTTGGTGGCATGGGGTAGAAATTCCAGAAATTCTTCAAGTCCCCGGTTACTGGATGCAGGAGGAGCGAAGGCACATACAACATGCAGCTTCTTGGTGCTAATATTACCTAATAGAAGCAGGGCATGAAGCACCTCACAGGATGCAACTGGGGGCCAAGAGTGAAGGGTCAGGTTTAGGTGGGACTTAGAAAAAAGTGACCGGCCACCACCCCTTTTGGATGAGGTCTGATCAACCCGAATCATACCGTAGCCAGGAAGGGCACATAGAGAGTCAGGGAGAGAAGGCCTAAACCAGGATTCTGTTATTCCTAGGAGGTCAGGCTTATGGGTGTCAGCCCAAGCCACCAGGTCAGCATAATTTGCCACAAGGCTTCTTATGTTTAGTTGGGCAATCTTGAGGCCACAGGGCTGGGGCCCCACAGAAAAACTAGCCTGAAGGGGTGGGAGCCTAAGTGCTGCTGGACCTGGGTTGGTCTCAATATCACCTGAAAGTGATAAAGAGAGGGTCAAAATCCATGTAGCCACAACCAGGAAGGCAAAGGTGTTCCTGTCTCGAATGGTACATTTAGTTCTGACAAGGTACCTGCAGAGTTAGAAGCACAGTTTAGGGTATGGATACAGAGTGGTGACAGGGAGACACTGCAGAAGAGGCAGCAAGTTGGTGAATGAAAAGTCTGTCAGGTTCGTTACAGAGCCAAGGAGAATGATAAATTGAGGGGTAAAGCAGTCCAGTGCGATAATACAGCAGATAGGGGTCAGGAGGGCTAGCAAAAAGGGGGAAAGTTGCATGATGAACTGAGAGAGCAGGTTAGATGGGAAGGAACAAAGGAGAGAGAGAGAGAGAGAGAGAGAGAGAGAAAGAGAGAGACTGCTGAAGGGCAGGGGACTGAGAATAGCAGCGGGGGTCAAATTTCACAGAGATTGATACCACCCCCTAACTCCAGGGATTAGTTAGTAATACCAGTGGGTGGGGCAACGTTGTATTTAATAAAGGTAGAAGGTGAGGGTGGGGAGGCAGGTGTGAGAGAGAGAGAGAGGGAGGGAGGGAGGGAGTGAGAGAGAGAGAGAGAGAGAGAGAGGGAGAATTAGATAGTTGGGCAGCAATTACGGACAGTCACAGAGCTCTACAATAATCTAATAATCTTTAATTCATTCTGGCAAGAATAAATTATTTAAACAGGCAGTAATACAGTGGCTAACTGGCAGTACATTAATTCATAAGATTATATATTAAACAGTGATGGCCCAGTGGCACTGAGGGTTGAGGCATTGGATGCCACACCTCGAGCCATGCCGGTGACCCGGGTTCGGGAATAGGCTCGGGCCGTCAGGGGTCGGTGGGTTAGGAAAAGATTGAGCATCCAGGGTACTGCTCTCTTTTCCTGGGAGAGAGGTGGGACATGATTCTACCATCTGGCGATTCTCAGTGGTGATTGGGGGTCACATCAGCAGTCGGGATCCAGAAACAAGGTATTGGCCACAGCGGCTGTCCTGCACGCATGTGTGGGAGCGTGCACACATCACACTGGAGTGCATTGCACTGCCAGGCTGGTAGGGGGAGGGAGAACAAGCTGGATAAACCCCCGCCCTGTGGACAGGCAGAGCACCCTCCGACTCCAGTTCCAGTGCCTTAGATTGTAGACAGAGCACCAGAGCAGGTGGCTCTACTCCGGGGGGCTCAGAGCCGGGGATTCACTGGGCTGGAGTCGCCTGGCTCTGGTGAGTTTCAGATAGGGAGGTAGAGTCAGGCATAGGTTGGCAGCTGGAGAGAGTTCCATGGGTATTGGGTGAATAAAGACAGTATACAAACAAAAAACATTATATATTAAACAGAATTAAAGATGCAGTAAATAAGGAAACCCCCAAGAGAGAACAGAGAGAGGCAGAATTAGATAATTGGGCAGCAATTAGGGACAGCCACAGAGTTCTACAATCATCTTGAATTCATTACAATAATCTTGAATTCATTCAGGCAAGAATAAATTATTTCAGCAGGTAGTAATACAGTGGCTAACTGGCAGCACATTAAACCATAAGATTATATATTAAACCGAATTAAAGATGCAGTAAGTAAGAAAAAACCTCAAGCAGCAGAGAGCCGGAGCACAGGAAAAGTAGCTAGTTTTTTAAACAAGCAGCTCATGAAAAAGGCGTCAAGAATCAAATGTGCTCCTCAGTGAGCAGAGCACTGCATCTTCACCGAGACTGGGACCCATACCTGATGTGGGCTTTTTCAGTGGTGACTGATGCAAGGACTGGGGAGAGCTGGAGAAGTCAGCCCTCAAACCTTGATGTGGGCTTTTTTGGTGGTGACTGATGCAAGGGCTGGGGGGAGCTGGAGAAGTCAGCCCTCAGACCCTGATGTGGGCTTTTTCAGCAGTGACTGATGCAAGGGCTGGGGAGAGCTGGAAAAGTCAGCCCTCAAACCCTGAAATGCTCAATGTTATTGCCTACCATTGATCTGCTGAGACTGCTAACATACTGCTAGTTTGAAAATACTGTGGCTGATCTAACTAATGATGCAATTTTAATTGACATCTATATTTTTCATTCGAAAGTCAAACTTTTGAAAAATTAGACGGAAATCAACGTAATTCAATTGTTATGGAAAACTGCCAAGTCTAATTGTTGGTTAGTTAGAAGATAACGCTGTTTTCTGTTTCTCAGATACTTACTGCTACCCCCAGCCTTTCTGTTAGGTGTCACATATGTGATATATGCAATGCCGGTCTCCAATGGCTTCTAGAATTCATTTTCCAGTGATTCTAAATGTTCTCTTTAAAACTGATTCCTAGTATATCAGTTACTTGCATGGAATTCTACAATAGTTATTTCCTTCTATTTTTTTTAACTTCATTCTGTGAACTGATAGTTACTGCCATTTAGACATCTAGGCCCAGATATTCAGACTGCGCCAAAGCCTGAGAGCAGCGCAACTTGGCTGCGCAAGGGTGTTGACAGGGTAATATTCAATGGAGCTGCGCCATGGCACAGCAGCATTGAATATTGCATCCTGGCAAGTGGCCAGAGTGGTGCAGTGGGATGCGCTAGCGCAAGTTCCGTTGTGCTAGGCGCAACAACCGTGATATTCAAAAGTGCACATGCAAAATGGGGCCATACGCATGCAAGGCTAAATGGGGCCATTTGCTATGTCATTATGTCACTGTCAGAGGCATCACCAGTAGAAAACAAGAAGTTATTATCCTCTGTACAGACAGCTGGTGAGACCCCATCTGGAGTACTGTGTGCAGTTCTGGAGACCCAATCTCCGAAAGACATAGACAGGATGGAAGCTGGCCAGAGGAGGGCAACTAAAATGGTGCAGGGTCTGCACCGGAAGACATATGAAGAGACTTAAGGAGCTTAATATGTATAGCCTCGAGGAAAGGAGGAGAGGGGGACATGATAGAAACTTTCCAAGTACCTCAAGGAATCAACAAAGTCCAAGAGGGTAGCATCTTTCAAAAAAGAGGTGTGCAAGAACAAGAGGGCAATTTGAAGATAGAGGGGGCAGCTCAGAGGTAATTTAAGAGTATTTTTCACAGAGAGGGTTGTGGATGCATGGAGCGGCCTTCCGGAGGAGGCTGTGGAGTCAAAATCAGTGGTGGAATTCAAGCATGCATGGGACAGTCATAAGACAATTCTGGGGTTGGGGGTAAGAAGAAGTAGGCTGCTGGTTAACTAGGATCTGCAGCTTATCCAGTAGGTAGGGAAATGGGCAGACTGGGTGGGCCAAGCGGTCCTTATCTGCCGTCAAATTCTATGTTTCTATGTTTCTATTATGGCCCCATTTGCATGCAGGTGCGCCGATCCCTGGCGACTTGCACCTGGCACCCTGCCAGGCTGCAGCCATTGGGGACCGACACCCCCTGCACAACGCGGCAATGTGCCCCAATGCCCAATCATGGGCATATGTAGAATTAAATAAACATCCAATATCCCTGGTGGTCCAGTGGACCGATCGCAGCCCGATCATGGGCATAAGTTAAAATAAAACCATCCTGTATCCCTGGTGGTCGAGTGGACTGCTTGCAGCCCGATCATGGGCATAGGTCAAAATAAAACCATCCTATATCCCTGGTAGTCCAGTGGACCGCTTCCGGCCCGATCGCGGGCATAAGTAGAATAATAATGTAAGTCCTATATCCCTGGTGATCCAGTGGACCGCTCGCAGCCTGATCGTGGGCATATCCTGCAAAATACTGGTCCCTGGTGGTCAGTGGTACCCCCTCCCACCCGCCCACTGAGCCCCACCACCTCCCCTCCAGTCAGTGGGCAGCAGCTCCCCACCCACTCGCCGCCTCGCACCTGCCGCACCGACTCACGGTTAGTGTCAGTGGTCCACAGCATGAGCCAATGAGCTGCAGTATCATGACAGACAACAGTCCAGATAGTGAATGGATCCATTCACATATCTGGACTGTGTAGCTGACGGCACAGGCTGCATGCCCATTGGCTCATGCTGTGGACCACTGGGCGACAGCCCTACTTTAGGAGTCGGTCATGGGGCGGCGAGTGGGTGGGAGCCGCTCCCACCAATGACTGGAGGGAGCTGGAGTGGTGGGCCCAGTGGCGGGTGGGGAGGGTACCGCTGGACCACCAGGGATATGGGACTAGTAATTTTACAGGATATGCCCACAATCTGGCGGCGAATGGTCCACTGGACCACCAGGGATATAGGACTTGCATTGTTATTCAACTTATGCCCGCGATCGGGCTGCGAGCGGTCCACTGGACCACCAGGGATATAGAACTTACATTGTTATTCTACTTATGCCCATGATTGGGCTGCAAGCGGTCCACTGGACCACCAGAGATATAGGACACTTTCATTATTCAACGCTATGCCCGCGATCGGGCTGCGAGCAGTCCACTGGAGCACCAGGGATATTGGACTTTTACATTTGAACATATGCCCGTGATCGGGCATGGGGGTTGCCACCATGAAGGTGCAGCCAGAGCTCAGGTGGCCACCCACAGGTGGCAGCTGCCATGTTGCGCCCAGGAATATGGCAGCTCACCTGTGGGTGGCCAAGCCATGTTTCTTTGGGGCTCACCTGTGTGCAGGCGCAAGTAGGGGTTGTGCATGCATGGACTCAGCACATCCGGGCTGAATATCGGGATGTGTGGGTATGCATGGGCACGCCCCCACCCGCGCTGTGCTACACTCATGCACTGCAGATTGTAGTCGTGCCAGGCACAATCTCCATTTGAATATTGTGCCAGGGCACATCAGTGGGTTGCGAATGGCACAACAGTGTTGCGCCATGCACAACCCTTCTAAATACCCGGGCCCTAATGTTAGTGTACTGCTCTATGGCAACAAAATAAATAAATAGAAAGTATGCAATTTGTTGAATAGTGGGTTGTACTTTATAGAAGCACAATTTGGTTTAAAAGACATGTTCAATACCCTAAATTAGTTTGAAAACTTTTAATGAGCGTGACATCAAAAGTCACATGTATGCCATAGATACTCATACATTCACAAAAGGAGATTCCCAAATCAGTTTGTCTCCACACCCAGAACAATACACTTTGAAAAAAAAATTGTTGTACAGTAACTTCTGCTGAAGGAAAGTATTTTGACATGTTCATGGTGCCATTGCAAGAAAAAATTAATCCGTGTACCAAAGGCACATACAGTGGTTTCCCCTCGATAGATTTGAAAATCTGCATCTTCTACAGAACTGAATAGCAATTAACCTTTGCATAGTTTTACACAGATATATACAGTACGTATATATATATATATATATGTTTCTATTCTTTGGAAAAACTTTGTTAATGCACTAGTTAGGGCTGAAGTGACAAAAGTAAGGAAATGTGGTGTTAGGGTTTCCAACCCTAATACCCCACCCCACCCACCAGACAGCAACAGGAAAAACCACTACTGTTTTATCTCTCCTGTGTCTTTGCTAATCAGGCATGGGGTGTGCCACAGGATTGTCAGCCCTAATGCTCACACCATTCAACCATGAAAGAAGCTGAGATGTGTAGAATAAGATAATGGGGTGAGCATTAGGGCTGACAACCCCAACATACACCCCATGCCTGATTAGTGAAGATGCAAGACAGGTGAAACAGTAAGGGCTTTTTCCTGTTGCTGTCTGCTGGATTGGGGTGGGGTGTTAGGGTTGGAAACTCTAATGCCACATTTCCCTACTTTTTTCACTGACTTCTCCAGCTCTCCCCAACCCTTGCATCTGGCATCTGACCACATTACATTGATGGGACATTATCAAGTCTATCAATCAGCAATCGCCCATAAGAAGGCAGAGTTCCTGTCCGGGGAGATTGCTGCTGCTCAGAATCAACCGGCTCAGCTCTTTCAAACCGTGGACAGGTTGTGCAACCCAGCCTGTCTTCAGGTTTGAAGAGCCTTTTCACAGACTAAGTGTGATGAACTTGCTCACTTCTTTGTGGATAAGGTGGCCAGCATCAGGGCAGAGATCCATCTGGCTTACTCTATGGGAGCCGATAGTGGTCGGTATTCGGTCACCTCTCCTCAGTTTACCTGGAGTTCCTTCGACCAGCTGGAAATTGTGGATGTTGTGCAGATTGCCCAGGGTATGTGCCCAATGTGCTGTAGTTTGGACCCTGGTCCAACTTCCCTGATAATGGGTTGTTGTGACATTGTAGGCCCTGTCCTAGCAAAGACAGTTTGGTGCTCTTTAGAGTCTAGTGAGTTTCCTAGTTCCCTGAAGGTGGTGGTGGTGACACCTCTCATGGAGAAAGCTGCTCTGGACCCAAGCTGCTTTGTAAACTACAGACCAATCTCAAACCTCCCCTTTGTTGGGAAGGTAATTGAGAAAGTTGTGGCGCTACAACTGGAGAATCACCTGACTATCTATGACATCTATGAACCTGTCCAGTCCAGTTTTCGTAAGAGGCATAGTATCAAAACCACTCTGGTTCGGGTGCTCAATGATCTCCTGAAGGCGAGAGATCAGAAGTGATGTTCTATCTTGGTACTTCTTGATCTCTCTTCAGCCTTTGACACCGTGGACCATGGGGTGCTTCTCTAGCACCTGAGCTTCATCTGTGGCCTGTCTGGGACAGTTCTCAGATGGTTTAGGTCCTTCCTCACTGGCAGAACTCAGAGGCTGGTGTCGGGGATTTTTTCCTCTGATCCATTTTCTCTGCCATGTGGGGTTCCTCAGGGCTCGGTGTTGTTTCGCATGTTGTTTGTGATGTATATGCTGCCCCTCAGAGACATTGTAAGATGGTATGGGCTGATGTTTTACTGCTATACTGATGATACCAAGCTCTACTACCAGTTTTTTGCACACCACCAGGATAGTACGTGCTTGTTATTTGACAACTGCCTCACAGAAATCCAGGACTGGATGAGCTCCAGCTGGTTGAAGTTGAACTCTGGAAAGACTGAGGTGATGGTAGTGGATCCCGGTCACCAGACAGAGAGATTGGGGGCTGGACAACTCACTGGACTTTGTCTCGGGGGTACCCAGCTTCCTTCCTCTGAATGGGTGTGAAACCTGGGGGTGATTTTTGATGACAGGATGACACTGCATTCACAGGTGTCAGCAGTCATCAAGTCCTCTTTTTACCATCTGAGGAACATCACCAGGGTTAAGCACCTTATTCCAACCGGCGACCTTCCAATATTGATCCACACCTTTGTTACCTCTCTCCTTGACTACTGCAACTCCCTGTACCTTGGGCTTTCAGGGGTTGATATCCGCCACTTGCAGCTGGTACAGAATGCTGCAGCGTGGTTGTTGATGGGGACTCCTCATTTGAGCAACATCACCCCGGTGCTGCATGAACTGCACTGGCTGCCCATTCAGTGGCAGATCACCTTCAAGGTCAGGCTTCTGACCTTTAAGACCCTGCACGGACTGGGCCAGGACTATCTGCAAGAGCTCTTGTGCCCCTACTGCGCAGGGTGACCACTCCGCTCTGCTGACAATGGGTTGTTAGAGATTCCCAGGGTGCGCCTTAAGACATCAGGGGGCCCGTGCATTTATGTATGTGGCCCCATCCCTGTGAAATTCTCTACCTCATCAGAAACATGAGTGCACAACTGTGGAGATCTTCAAGAAGCCATTGAAGACATATCTGTGGCATAGCACCTACCCAGAATGAATATTTTAGATATTTATTTACTCTGTTATTTGGCTATATTGCTCTGTATTTTATTGATTTCATATGTTTATTACTGTACAGTGCCTTGGTTCTTGAAAGGCACTTTAAAAATAAAGTTTATTATTATTATTTATTAATATAGTGCATTCATAAAGTTTTTGCAAAGAATTTCCTTACTTTTTGAGATAGTATAATGACATCCTCATTTGTCTGTGGGAGGGCAGGGTCTTCTGGGCCCTGCGCTCCCATATCTCCTTAGATGCATACATAAATGTTGCTATGGTCGTGCAGAGCCCTCTGGGCCCTGCACTTCCATTTGTAGTAAAACAGAGATGAAATTGTCAGCATAGCCTTCTTATTACCCCACCTCATGAACCCAGTAATGAAAATGTTGAAATCCCAGCGAAAACATGATTCTGCACCACCACACCATTACGTGCCACAGGTGTGAAAACACAGTTTGGCCAGGGTTTGAAAAATGACAGCTGTCACATTCATGAGGTGGTATAAAAATATTTTTATGTTGAAAGTTTCAAATCAAAATATTTAAAACTGCGAAAATTACGAAGGAGTGTAGTAGAATTTTAATGTATGCACATAACTTTGGCATTTTTACATATTTTGACCCCCAAAATTTCAACACAGTCTTCTTATGACACCACCCAATGAACAAGGGTGGTAAACATTTTTAAATCCTGCCTGAAAGGTGATTCTGCCAAGTGACTGTGAAATTGCCTTTCTGTACAGGTTTGCATAATTTCACTATGATTGTTCATGAGGTGGGGTCTCAAAAGGCCATTTTGAAAATCTGGTGTAAAAATATGAAAAAATGGCAAAGTTATATGCCAGAGTTGAAAACCCCACTGAAATACATTGATTCCCTATACAAAAAAAAATTATTTTTGTGTCCCGTCATACGAAACAATAATTTTTTTTCATATCATGCAATATGAAAAAAGACTTATAATATTTTAAAAAAGACATGTTTTAAGGACATTTTTGGAACAGATAAGTGAAGGGGGTGGTTATGAGGAGAGGAGAGGAAGGGAGGGTGGGGCAGCCACAAGTTGAGGGGCTAGCTGCACAATCGAGCAGACTCAATAGACCATGAGGCCTGTTTCTGCTGGCATTTCATATGTTCATATGACTCCAGCTAAGGGGATCCAGATAAGCAAGCTAAGTGTGTTGGTCCCTCTCAGGAATGTCACTTTTGTGGGTTTTCAAATTTGAGAAAACAGACAATAAGATGGCGGCAAATGAAACAATCATTTTCCCCTCATAAAAGGAAAAATGACATCAATACAAAACAAGAATTCTTTTTCATTTCATACAGCTATTTTAAATCCTTATGGAGAATGCTCGGAACCCATTTTAAAAATTTTCAAAATTAAATAACTTTGCAACAGATTCATATTTTTTCACCAAACTAGCAAAAAGTACATCTTTTACCCAGCCCCTTCAACCCGGAAAATTTCAGACCAAAATTCCAAACTGCTTGGGCTGTAGCCAAATTCAAAGGAATCCCGTTTAAACCAATGGGGGGAAACTATGAAAAATTCACTTTTTTCACTATCCAGATCTTAGAAACTGTACATCCAACCAAAACACAACTTGGAACACCCAGAGATCTACCACACAAGACCATGCTTGCAAAGTACTGAGCAACTCCATTAAATGGCTGCAAAGATATTAAAGTGCAAAAAATTTAGTTTAATACAGAAATCCCAGTTCAACCCTAACTACAAAGGTGCTACCACACAACTGTAATATATATATATATTACAAAGTGAAAAATTGTATGCACCCCGTGTTCATGTGGAGTCTGTCCCAGCCTCCGAGTGGGCCATGGAATGGACCCAAAAGCCATGAGGCACTGTGGGCACCACTGGGGTGTGTGGTCTTTGTGTTTTGAGTCCATTCCCTGGCCAGCCCTGGCTCTGTGCTGCTCATCCTACCTGCCTATAGATCACTGTACAATGCATTTACTCTCTCTATGTCTGTTTTGTTAAATATGAATGTCCTTGAAAAATATCTGTCTGGTGAGTCCAATATAGCTATGACAGAATATTTTTGGTGCCACCTGGAATCCTGCAACACTGGCCACTTAAAGTAAATTCCCTCCTGGTCTGTAGGAACCATAAAATTCACAAGATAGTTGTCCCTGTTTTCATCTTTGAGCGTGCATATAGAAAAATATAAATAAATAAATGTCACAAGTACCGGAGCAATTAAACAGTCCCTCTGTTGTGGAGAAAACACATGCTGTTTGTGGAGGGGTTGTGGGATAACAGATGGACCAGACACCGAACTTCAGTTTCAAAACACAATCTCTGTGTGATGCTTATTTAAAACAGAGGAGATGAACTTCAGCAATGGCATATTCCTTCTTCAATACATGAGTTTGCAGCAACAGACTATGTACGTCCTTCCTCTGCACTTGTCAGGACCTACTGGCTCACTGATCTACTGATCTCCCTTATCTGTTGAGATTTAGCCTCCCCTATGTGGCCTTGTTTGCTTGGATGGTGGGGGCTCAAATAAAAAACAAAACAAACTAAAGACAAAGAACCTCAGTGCAGAAGCACTGAAACAAGGGTCGCCCCAAAGGGCACTGACAGTAAGCCAAGTTTCAAAAAAACACAGCATCATACATACTTCCATAACTCAAAGCATCATGGGATAAATGCAAATCACCATGAAATCTCAGACATGTTCAGTTTACAGCAATTTACATGCATTTTAAATAGCACAACTAACTTATTTTTTATCATACAGTCCCCTAGTAACTTTTTACCTTTATCAAAAATACCCAGTGCCATGTTATTTTCAACATTTACAGCTTTTATACACATGGGCCCAGATATTCAAAAGGGTTGCGCCATGCGCAACAGGGTTGCGCGTGCGCAACTCCAAAAATGCACCATTCTGCGATATTCAGAAGGGGCCAGTTGCGTCACCGAAACATGCTGAGCAACAGCGAATGGAATGAATACATGTGCAAATCAAGGCGGGTCCATGCATAAAGTGTGCAATGCGTATATTCAACACTATGCAATGCACAAGAGTGCTCAGCTGGAAGTTAAGAGTAGCGAATTGAGCCAAAATAAAAGTTCTAAGGAAGCGGCGCAAGAACCCTAGCAGGCTGCAAACTGGGGAGAGAGACAGAGAGAGAGAGACAGAAGCTGGAAGGGCAGACAGGGACAGTGGGTCCAGGAGGACAGAGAGGCCAGCGGGGGTGCCTGGTGCAGTGGAAGCAGCAGTGGGGCAGCGGGGTAACACAGGAACAGCAGCTGGGGGCAGAAGCCAGGAGATGGACAGTGCCAGCTTCCACATGGAAGCTGTAATGGGGGTGAGACACCATGCTGCAGGGGACATGGCAGCGGAGGGGCCGTCGGTATGCCCCGATAGGGCGGTATCGTGCCCACCTCAGCTTCGAGCTGTACACAGACGCCGAGATCGTGGCCGCACCGCCTGAACAGGGCAATACTGAGACGGCTCTGTGAGCTGTGCAGTGATGTGATGCAGGCACCCTCACGACGGAGTCACGCTCTGTCTGTGGAGACCAAGGTGACAGCCTGCATGTGCCTGCTCGCCACGGGCATCTTCCAGAGGCCGACAGGGGACACCACAGGCATTACACAATTGGCCACGCCACGATCCTCACCCAATTTCACGCACTGCTGCCTCATGCTCGCGGAGTACATCCATTTCCCCAGCACTGTGGCAGAGCGTACAGACAAACATGCAGGAGTTCCACAGGGTGCACGTATGCCTGGCGTGCTAGGGCCATAGACTGCACCCATGTGGCCATTGCATGCCACCTGGCCCCGGCCGCCAGGCATATCGAACCGAAGGGTTTTCAGTGTCAACTGCCAGGTGGTGTGTGATGCCACTGGACGCATTATCAATGTTTGTGCCACACACCCTGGCGGAGCACATGATGCCTTCATATGGCACCAGTCTGCACTGTGCCATCGATTCGAGAGGACATCCCCACAGGTCATCTAGTGGGTGAGTACACATGTATGGAATGCAAACTCTGGGCAAGGTGGAATGACACAGGTGCCATGGTAGTGGCACACAAGGATATGGGCAATATGGACCTGACATGACACTGCTCTCCACTATCTCCACACAGGTGACTGCGGATACCCACTCCGTCCCTGGCTGCTCACACCGTACCGGCGCCCCACGACCCCAGCGCAGCTATGCTTCAGTGAGGCACATGCCGCAACACGTAACATCATAGAGCGGGTGTTTGGGATGCTCAAGGCACGCTTCCAATGCCTAGACACCTCCGGCGGTGCCCTACAGTACAGCCCCCAAAAGGCCTGTGGGATATTCCTGGCCTGTTGCATCCTGCACAACATGGCCAAAGACCATGGGATAGCCGTACAGGTTGAAGAGGGGGACAGCGATGGGGACGCCAGTGGCGCCGGTGATGTTGGTGATGAGCAGCCCCCCCTAGGACGGAGGGACCCCCGACTGACCCGGCAGGCCCAGCTGCACGGGACACCATTGCAGAAGAGCACTATGCCCAACACAGGTAAGTCAAGGGACATGTGCAGGCAACACTGTCCATGCGCAAACCACAGGCACACAGGGAACACACCGCGCATGAAGGTCAGGGAGTTGAAGGTTCCAGGCATACCAACACACCATCAGGAGGTGAGCACTCATATGGACACACACACACACACCAGGCAGCGTACATGGGCAGAAGCACAGCACTGCAGAAGCGACATTGCCAACACACGCACCACCGACCACCCCCACCACCTGTACTGTCCAAGTCGTGTGTCAGGACCTGGGCACCCTTGCACCTTGGTGTACAGTGCAATGCAGGCATCATCATGCACACGCACCTGTGGACAGCAGTTGGGAGGTGTGCAGGTGGACCGTGTGTCAGCGTGGTGACAGAGCACCCAGCAGTGCACTGCCCACCATGACACACATTGCGCACAGGGCAGCACCAGACAGGGCCCGCGACTGGGAGACAGCTCAGTCATGTAGCACTGTCCCACGGCCACCACGGATGCGTGGGCGGCCCCGCCGTGGCCCAGCAGCACTGGCAGGCTGAGCAGGGTCTACATGGGGTGGCGCTGTTGCACCACCAGGGGTCCCACTGCGCGAATGCAACCTTGCCCGCACAGGGGTCTGCATCATGCCAAACAAATATGCACCAGGGGTGCTCGGGATGCCCACAGCAGAACGCGGTGTCGACAGGCCTGGTGTCGCACGATGCCGGGAACGGGGAGTGGAGAGCGCAATGTGTGGGGTGTGCGGTACAGGGGCACCTGACAGTGTGCCCAATGAGTCAGCAACAGGACCACTGCCTGGGTCAGCTCTGTCAATGGCGGGCGGTCACATCCGTCCGCATAGGACCAGCCTGCCGTCCCGAAAGACACTCCCCGCTGTGCTGCCCACAGACACAGACAGTGCTCCACGGACCTTGCAACCCGCCCCGCAGCTGTACTCGATTCCTGCAGCAGGCGGTGTGCGCGTTCAATGGGTACCAGCCCCAATGGCATCGTGACCCCAGGGTGGGACGGTCCCGTGCACAGCACCCCTTGAGGGTGGGTGCTGTTCGCCAGGACCAGGTGTGGGCGGATAAAGGGTGGTGGACATGTGCCACTGCTGACACTGTACCCCAGACCTGGTGTTCACGCTGCTGCTGCCCCTCCAACTGCTGAGCCCCAGGTCCACCTGTTCCACCTCTGTGCTGGCAACAGTGCCGACACCTGCACAGCCACCAGTGCTCCCATCGGCTGACAGGCACAGCCTGGGACTGTGCCAGCATGCTGGTACACAGGTGTGAACCAGGAAGGTCCAGGGGCACGTGCTGGCCTGCCATGTGTCCGTCATGGGACACACACCTATCACTGCCCATTGCAGGCCTGCTATCATCAATGGTGCAGGTAACGTGCCACTGCCATAGGCACAGCATGCTGGCATACCTGCATGCCGGACTGCTGAGACACAGGCTGTGCACCCCCTGCACCTGTATCACTGACACCAGAGTTGTTGGCCCAGCGTGCATGCTGCTGCAGTGCCTGTTGGCTGGTGGCGGAGGTGGATGGTCCCTCCTCCACGTCCAGCAGGTCTGCATCACTGTCTGGACCCACCACCACCACCGTCTCCTGAAGACCAACAGGATCTGTAACAGAAAGAGAGTACATGTGAGTGCATGTGAACAACAGCCCCCCAACACCACCACCATGTCATACCGCAGTGATGGGCTTCCACCTGTCTGGAATCCTCCGCCTGGTACCCAGCAATGGCACTTGGCTGCATGGCGCGACCAGTGTCTCCTCCGTTGGGGTCAGCTGCAACACCACTGGCGGGCCCCACCAGTGCCAGCACATGCCGCCCTGAAGGCTGCCACCTTCTCCTTCAGCCTCCCGCGGTCAGTCCCCATCTTCTGCATTCCTGCACGGAGCGCTGGTGGCTCTGCAGGTTGACGTGCCCGAGCTACCCCTCCCATGCAGCTGCACGCCCTGAGGGGTGCCTCGCCCACTCAATAGTGGCTCATCCTCCAGGTAGGCCTGGAAGAGGGCCTCCGTCTCTGCCGCTGTGAAGTTCGGCCTCCTCCTACGCCCACCGTCCTCACCCTCAGCTTGGCTCTGGTCAGTCATGGTGATCTGTGATGGTGGAAGTGGACATCTGTCACTGTGCAGTCGACAGCATTTCCCCATGAGCATAGGTGCTTGGCCCGGGGGAAGCCCCCATGCTTCTTCTCCGTATGCAGATACTGATAGAAAGGGGCCTCTTGTCCCTTTCTATGCCCTTTTCATTCTCAGTCCCTCAGCCTTTATCATCCTCCGGCACCTTGCCCATGAGCACTGTCCTGAGCATCACACAGCATGTAACTCACCTCTCACCTGCAGTAACCGATCTGGCCAGCACAACCCACTGTCACGCTTTTTATAGCGCAACACATGCAAATGAGGAGTGGCGCAACTTTAATGACATGCTAATCGCGCCACCGCGCCTTTGAATGGCTGATCGAATGATTTGCATATGTCGGCTGAATATCGCGGATCGGCGCTGGCGCCACGGAAGGCCGGCTGAGCCAACGGCGCAGATTTGTGCCTGCATGCTACACGTAATTGCGCATGCCCAGACAGCTTACGATGCGCCTTCTCGCGCTGCAGACCTGCTGAGCGCGAGTAGGGAATCTCAGACCATGGCCACCATTGTGCCAGTGGCGCTACAGCACTGGGCACTATATGGCGCTGTGGCACTACTGCGCAATGGTCCACTGTGGCACTGGTACGCAGCTTGGCAGTCGCAGCAGGATGCCTCGTCACGCCCAATGGCGCCAGCGTAGCCCGCGCCATTGCCGCGACCTTGTGTATGCCCTTTGCCCCTGGCACGGTTTGCATGCCATGTGTATGCTCATTGCGCCTGTCTGGTGACAGCGCTATGTGAAGTGATGGCGCTTGTCTCTAACAGCGCAATTGGAGCCTGTGGTGGTCTATTGCGCAACATCTCCACGGGGTTACAGGTGCAGCGGAGCCATATTGCCTGCTGTAAACTGGCTGAGATGGCTAGGAGGAGGGCAGTGAGTTGGAGCCCACTGGAGGTGGCCAACCTGGTGGCCCTAGTGGAGCCCCACTGTGAGGCACTCTATGGTGAGGCCCCTCACCATGCCTAGGACCCACGTGTGGCAAGTGGCCACTGACCTGGTGGAGGTCACTGATGGGGCCGGTCTGTTGAGCAGTGCCGCACGGCACAGTGACCTCCGGGAGGGAGCCGGACATGTTGGCCAGACTGTGGACCGTGCCAGGCGGGGCGTGGTGCCTAGGCCAGGTGAGTGTACCATCTATGCACCTATATTCTCTGTAGGGTGTGTGTGTGTGCTGGGTGGCTGTGCATAGGTGCCGCTCGACACTGTTGGCTGTGTCAGTGTGTGCAGCTGTGGCGATGGATGGTTATGGCTGTGTGGGCAGGCACTCTCACTGGGGCAGGGGGCACTCTGCTTTGAGTCACACTGATGTTTGTCTCAACATATGTCTCCCACAGGCCGGGATGTGAGGATGCAGGGCCGGCTTGAGGAGGGCCGTGCCAGGGACCCGGTGCCAGCAGTTGTTCCACCCCAACAGCAGCAGCAGCGGCAGCAACAGCAACAGCGGCAGACAGAGCTGCTTGAGCAGTGTGAGTATCATGACTTCATGGATGCTATTGCATGCTGGGGGGGGAGACCAGTAGTCCTGCACAATACAACCATGCAGGAAAGGGGAGGTTATGATTCCACCATACAAGACACTAGTGAGGCCCCACCTGGAGTACAGTGTACATTTCTGAGACAATACCACGTAGGGACGAGAGGGGCAGAGAAGGTTCAGAGGAGGGCAACAAAGATGGTGCATGGCTTGCATCATGGGTCCTATGATGACAGGTTACAGGAACTGAACATGTACTCGCTGGAGGGGAGGGTGGAGAGAGGGGATATGATGGAGACATACAGGTATCTTACAGGGGGGATCAGGGTGCGGGCCACACTTTTTGAAGTGAAAACGATGTTCCAGGACTAGAGGGCATGGGATGACGATGGAGGGAGGATGATTCAGAGGACACATGGAGAAGGACTGTCTTCACAGAGTGGGTGGTGGACAGGTGGAACCCCTGCCAGAGGAAGTGGTGGGGGCTGACACAATCACAGGATTTCAGACTGCAGGAGACAGACGTGAAGGAGATCTGGAGATCAGAGTAAGGGCAACAGACCTCCAGGGAAACAAAGTGAACTGACAAGCTCATATGGACAGACTGGGTTTGCCATAGGCCCTTATTTGACGACACTGTCTATGTATCTATGTATGTAGGAATCCACACAGGTGACATGCATCACTGTGCAGTATCTCAGCACGCCTGTGTATGCGCCACTGGTGGTCCAGGTATGCACTGGGCACATAGCTGTGTAACTGGCATCGCATCACATTGCCACGCCACTTGCCAGCCTTGTTTGTACCTGTGATGGACGGGCAGTGTGTGGGCAGTGGTGTGCATAGCTGGTGCCTGTTTGTGATGGCCATGTGCATGTTCACTGTGGGTGGGTGTACGCCATCACAGGTGTGGGACATGGGCTATATGGCTTGCAGGTTGGGTGGTGTCTCAGGGTTTGGTCAGTCACAGCCATTGACTGTGTTCCTTTTCCTAGGCCCTCATTGTGCTCCGCAGAATGGAGCAGTCACTGCATCGGATGACCCAGGTGTCCCAGGAGAACCAGGAACATCCTCCAGGACATACAGCACATGGGCTAAGGAGGAGGCACAGCCAAGAAAGACGGCACCAGGCAGAGGACCAGTCTGTTAGGCCTTAGGCCAGATCCCCTCTCTCTCCACCATCCTCCCACTCTGCCTTCCTCTCCCAGTTGTTCATCCCTACCCTTGCCCACCCTACCTTGTACCCCTACCCCTCTTGTAAATAGTTGTTTGATGTTGATTTTAGAATTTACACATTTTATAATACATTTATATTTTGTTATGAATACTGTGTTGGTCTCTGATTTGCAGCTGGCTATGGTTGCTCAGTTGCAGTGGTGTATGCCATCTGGGGTGGTGGTCCTGGGTATATGTGTGTGTGTGTGTGTGTGTGTGCATGGGGAGGTATCACCAGCATGGCATTGACTTTCTGTTGGTCTTGTTGTCTGCTGCCACCCACTGCTGGGTGCACAGGGTGGGTCTAGCTTAGGCGCTTTCTGCAGCACGGGTTGACGTGTGCCAGGGGATGATGGTGTTTCCTGCAGTGCCAGTCACTGCACATGGGCGTGTCTTGGGGTCACGGTGCAGGGTGTGCTGGGCGACGGGGGCTGATGTGCACTGTGGTTGTCAACCCCTGTGTGTGGCACTCTCCGCCTGCCAGTGGTTGTGCTGGGTGTCATGGCTCTGCTATGCTTTGCTGGCTTGTCCCTATGGGCACGTGATCATCCGTCCCACCCCAGTGATGCTGTTCTTGGGTGCAGGTGTGGTGGGTTCTGCAGTGTGTTCTTGTGCTCATGTGTGGTATGGCTGGTGGTGGGCCCAGCCTGCCTCCCTGGATGCAGTTCCATTGCTCTGGGGGCTGTGCTTGCTCTATGGCAGCTCTGGAATGCTCAGCTGAGCTTCCCTGGTTGCTCCATAGCGCAACATTTTGGCTCAGCTTCTCCTTCCTGGTTGCACGATGACGCAGTATGTGCGATATTCAGACGTTGGTTGCTTGTGCAATTTGCTCTGCTCCATGTTTGAATATCGCACCTGTTGCGCATTTGCGCAACTGGTTTGTGCTTGCTCCTACTGTTGCGCTAGTTTTGAGCGCAGTTTGAATATCTGGGCCATAAGGTATATACTGTATAGACCGTGGTCTTGCCACGCCCCCTGGGTCTGTGTGGTGGCTGCTTGTGTTTGTCTGTGTCTGTAGCTTAGTTTTTGTGGATTTACATGTTTTTCTGCTTGTGGTAACTATACCATTCTTGCTCACTACATCCGTGAAAGTCTCCTGGACTGGATTTCTGCAAAAAAATCATCATCAGGTATCTTTATTTTCATTTTAAAATCAACTTTTGGAAGCTATCCCAAGCAAAACATAAGTGAAGCAACTACATCTGACAAACTTGTGACTTGGGTCCTGCTGCAATCCACATTTTCGTCTGACCTGCTCCATGATCCGTATGTGGCCTTTTCAGCAACCTGTTTGAATGACAAAGAAGCATACAGACAAAGGGATTTCACATCCTGCATATGTGCAGGCAAAGTTAATCACCTTCAGGAATTTTAACATTTCAGTGACTCTGGACCTTAGCTGTTAATTATTCTTTTGGCTTTTGACTTAACCACCAGGTACCTATCTGCAAGCGACTGGGTGCAACTGACAAGCTATAACAAGGATAAATGGGCATATCATCCTCTATTACTAACAATCTCCTGCTCTGGGTCCCTAGAGCCTGCACTGGTCTGTCACATAAGCCCCAGAATGTAATTCTATTGACTACAAAGCACAGCAACTGTCTCTAAACTCCTACTCCTCCTCTTGATATCAGGAAGTGTCCACTCAAACCTGGCCCTGTTTCCTACAGTACAACAAAGCCTCACAAAATGGAGGGGGCTCAAAATTGCTACCTTAAACATCTGCAGTCTCCTTCCAAAACTGGCTCCCTTCAAATCTTGCCAGCCAACACAACCCGGATATCTTTGCCATTGTTGAAACTTGGCTGACACCTAATACTCGGATCATGCCATCTCTATACAGGGCTACAAGATATTCAGGCTGGATAGGACCTCAAAAGGGTGGTGGGTGTGCAATCTACATAAAGGACTACCTCACCTGTCTCCCTGGTTTTACCCCACCACAGAAACTTAGTGCAACTCCTCCTATCAAGATACTACTTGGTGCCCAAAACAAAGTCCTCACGATTGCTGCTGTCTATATCCCACCAAAAGATCCTGATTCCGCCTACAGGCTGTCCTCGAGTTCGTAAGTACACAACCTTCTGACATCGAACTCTTCTCCTTGGGGACTTTAATATAAATTGGCTTGCTCCGATGCAGGGTCAAACAAAGATGCCATCCTAGCAGCAAATTTAACACAAGTGGTAAACTCCTACCAGGAAAACTACAAATCAGGGACCAGCATCCTCATTGACTGGATCCTTACCAGCCACCCCACCAGTAAACCAATGTAAGTGTTCTCCTGACTCCGCTCAGTGATCACTCTCCAATAATATGTACCTGGACAAATAAGTTTCGTAAGCCTCCAAAACCATCTATAGCAGAGTCCTACCTTATGGCAACCTTACTCATCTCAAGACCTGTCTTAGGCAGATAGACTGGTCCTTGATTTACAAAACTCAAGATGTTGACCTAGCCCTTGATTACTTTATTACTACTTTCAACACTGCCTGTGACACCTATGCACCAGTAAAAAGCGCAAAATCAAAGCACTCACAAATCCCTGGCTCACAGCAAAGCTATTGGCACAACTCAAAAGTAGGGATCACCTCTGCCACTGCAAGAGCTACTGGCACTCTGTCGGACATTCAAAAGTATAAACAGGCTCGGAACCACTGTACTAAACAGATCCGCTTGATGAAGAGCTCCTACTCAAGAATGCTCCTCCAACTCCTGGGGCTAAGGAAATCCTTCTGGGACAGCATAAAGAATATCATGGTCAGCAGTCCAAATCCTCTCCTACAATAATGAATGTGGATGGAACCACTACATTAGACCCAGAGATCATTGCAAACAACCTAAATGATACCTCCACAGACCTTAGTGGTGTCCTCTCATCTGATTTCTTCACTGATGCTGACCCTCCAATTTCTACTTCTTCTACTGCCTCTCCAACCAAACCATCTTCCATTTCAAACTAGTAAAGGCACATGAAGTCTATAAATATGTAAAGAAGGCCATTTCTAAGTCCCGAGCAAGCAGCTACACTATTGACCTTAAACTTGTCCCTCACTCTGGAGGAAGTACTGCCCTCACAAAAATTTTCAATCTCTCCTCTGCTATGGCCAGTTCCCTAGGAAATGGAAGGTTGCAGTTGTCACTCCGGTGCACAAAAGTGGTGATAAGTCACTGCCTGGTAACTACGCCCGCTATCAATACCACCTCTCTCTAAGGCCCTTGAACGCTTGGTGGACCAACTTTCAGACTACCTGAAAAGCACAACATCCTATGCACTCAGCAGCATGGATTTAGGAAAGGGCAAGCACATCGACTGCCCTACTTGAATTTCTCAGGAGCAATCCGCAATGCCATGGACAAAGGAAACCTAACTGGAGTAGTCTACATTGACTTAACCAAGTATTTGATACAGTTCACCATGACCTACTTATCAAACAACTTCTATCCCTAGGGCTCTCGCAGGGTCCTGGTGACTGGGTGAAAAATTACCTTGATCAGCGCTCTCAATCTGTAAAAGTAGCTGGAGTGCTCTCAGACTCAAAACCAGTTCGCTCAGGAGTTCCCCAGGGATCCATCCTGAGTCCCCTCCTTTTCAGCCTTTTCCTAAACTCCCTCCCCAAATCCTGCCCTGAACAAATAATCCTCTATGCCGATGATGCCGTGATTCTTGCCACTCATAAAGATCCGAACCTCTTATGCCTCAACCTTCAGCATGCTTTTTCCAAAGTTGAGATGTGGTTCCTTGAACATAAGCTGGTTCTAAACCACAAAAAACTAAATCCATGCTCTTCTCTAACTCGCAGAAACAAGAAACGGCAAGTCCCACTCACCATTAATACATACCTGGGAAATACGCTTGAACAAGTGCCAATTTTCAAATATCTTGAATCAACTTTGATCAAGGCCTAACCTTTGCAACTCACATTGATAGTACAGCAAAACTATTAATCAGCTAATTGGGATTCTGTATCGAAACCGACAGCTTCTACCCATTCTGCACTGAGGATTGCCATCCAATCTTCTATCATCTCAGTCATTGACTATGGCTTAGTTATATACGGATCTGCTACTACTACAGCACTAAGTCGCATTACAACATCCCTAAATAAGGCCAGTCGGCTGCTCACTGGTGCACATCGACGTACTCACACATGTGAACTCTATGCTGACTCAGGTTGGTTGCAACTCAAACCGGATAAAGTACCTTACCTTCCTGATGGTGAAAAATCCACTCTGGGCCTCACTCCACCCTGTATCCAAGACCTGTTATGCCCAAGCGCTAGCACCCGCTTTACTAGAAGATCAGAACACCAGCCTCCAAGTCCCTCGATGCCGGACTTCTCAGGGACAAAGATCATTTGCCTATCATGCCCCCAGCTGGCTAAATGCCCCCAGCACTCATATTACTGCCTCCACCTCTCTAGGTATTTTCAAATCAATGCTTTTCTCTCACCTTGCCAACTCCAGCTCCTGTGACTGCCCTGAGTAAACCTCCTATTTTCTCACTACCCACCCTGTTCCGTTATTTGACAAAGACATGTTTGGGAAACCTTTTCTCCTGCTCCCCACACCATTCACTTACCCTCTCTGTTCTGGACTTTTTCCCTATTTGTTTCTCCTAATCTGGCATGACCTCTTTCTTGTAATAATAATGTGATTATTGATATCTCATGTCCTTTTGCACAAGTAATTTGATATGTATTTGTATATGTTTTCTTGCTCTTGACACAACACAAATTGTTGTGTTATCTATGTAACCTTTTGTACTGTACCTAATTGACGTGGAACCTTTGTAAAAGAGCCTCTGGCTCAAAGGTAGTAATTCCTAGAACAATAAACAACAAACAAACAAACCTTAAAGTATTGTATGACATAGTGCCATTGCATACTAAATCCAACAACGAGGAATACAGCCTGTTATTTTATACCAGCTCGAAGGTCACAACAATAACCTCCTTATATGAGGGCCTGAGAGGGGAAAGGAAAATTTAAAGAGGACACTATAAAATGTGAAAGATATATTAGGCTAAGAAATAGAAGAACTGTTGCAACAGATTTAAGAAAAGGTTGGTCCTCAAAAGTGGTAGCCGCTCCCTGTCACATATCCTCCACCTTAAGAAGGAAGCAGTTATTGCAGACTGCTTACCACCTTCCTGTCCCAGGAAGGAATGGAGCTTCCACCCAGCCATCTTCAGAAGCTACATCTCAGGGTCCCTATTAGTGATAAACATTCCATCGTAAACATAGTGGATATCATCATTCTTTACCCTGAGGCATTAACACATTTCTCAACAGAGACTAACGGTACCTTCCAATCTCCTTTAAGGGAAAGTCCGTCATATTTCTTAACCAAAAATCTGGATGGCTGTAAAGTCCAGTACCATAGAAAGACTTTCAGTGGGGTGAATAATTACCTGCACCAACCCCACCAGACATGTCAGTTTTAAGCAGGGACCCAGTCCTAGGTTCAACTCCTCTACATAAACCCACTATGTCTCTTGATTCGTTCATTTCACTTGCTACTGATACAGACACCTAAGGGTAGACACTCTTTTGGTGTTACCCCAACACAAGTTCCAATTCATTTTCCACCCACCTCCTCCTTTGTAGGTTTTTCATTATAAAAAAAATAAAACATCATCTTTCAAAAAAAGAGATGTGCAAGAACAAGGGGGCACAGTTTGAAGATTGAGAGGGGAATGGCTCAGATATAATGTGAGAAAGTATTTTTTCAAGGAGAGGGTTGTGGATACATGGAACAGCCTTCCTAAGGAGGTTGTGGAGTCAAAATCAGTGGTGGGTTTCAAGAATACGTGGGACAGTCATAAGACAATTCTAGAGAATGGGGGTAGGAAGAAGTAGGCTGTTGGTTAACTAGTATCTACAGCTTATCCATTAGGTAGGGAAATGGGTAGACTGGGTGGGTCAAGCGGTCCTTATCTGCCATCAAATTCTGTGTTACTGTGTGTGTGTGACATGTACCACCTCCTTGATCTTAACATATTGTAACATTTCGGCAGTATTAGCATCTTCAGCCTGTAGTATGCCCCAGTCAATACTGTTAATAGATTTAGCTGCATCAATACAAGAAAACATCCCTTCAGCCTCATAGGCTTCTTCTTGCTTGGAGTCTTCAACCCCAGCACACTATCACTAGGCACAGTCTTACCTGGGGTCTCACATTCAAGTTCCATACTTGCATCTCTGACCTCCATCAGGAAACATCCTGGGAACACAGGCAGCAAAGGAATAGCCTGCTCTGTCAGGGGATCCTCCTCCAGTTGAATCCACAAAAAATCTTCTTCTGATTCTCTATCCAGACTCTCTGGCAGGGACCTCTCGAGCACCTGGCACCAGTGGTCCACCTCTGTCCATAGTCAGTCTGCCTTGACCCCATGGTAGTTCCTCATCCCTTTGCATCTCTCCATCACATTCAGGCTTGGCCTTCCTCCTAGCTCTCAGGTCCAGTCCAGGCAGCAGCTTCTCTTCATCTGTCAGCCATGGATCTGGTCAGAACTCTACAGATGTTCTTCTCTGGGTTCTCCTCTGGCAACTCCTGGTGCATCGGTCCACCTGGGATATCTGGGCGATAGCCACCGGAAAACATCCCTCTTCAGCCAGTCCAGGCACTTCCAGCAAGTTATCCCACTGCTAACACTAAGTCTGTGGATGGGTTGTGATATAACAGATTGACTAGATACCAAACTTCAGTTTCAACACACAATCTCTGTGTTTATTCAAAATACAGAGATAACCATCAGCAATGGCATATTCTTTCTTCAATACATCAGTTTGCAGCAACAGTTTATGTATGTCCTTCCTCTGCACTTGTCAACACCTACTGACTCAATGATCTACTGATCTCCCTTATCTGTTGAGATAGAGCCTTCCCTATGCGGGCCTTGTTGACTTAGGTGGTGGGGGCTCAAATAAAAAACAAGCTAAAGACAAAGAACCACAGTGCAGATGCACTGAAACAAGGGTTACCCCAAAATACACTAATAATAAGCCAAGTTTCAAAGAAACACAACATCACACATACTTCCATAATGCAAAGCATCATGGGATATATGCAAACCACCATGAAATGTCAGGCTTGTTCAGTTTATAGCAATTCACATTTTATTTTTTATTTATTTATTTTAGTCTTTGGTAACCAGTAAGGCCCACTAGGCACAAGTGCCTGTTTTCAGGGGTGACCTGGGAGCACTGGGCGGTTAAGTGACTTGCTTAGAGTCACACTGTATGCAAGTGGAGGTTATGGGAATGAAACCAAGGTCTGGTCTGCTGGATGTATCAACCTCATTCAAGCTTGTTACTCTAATCTCTAGGCTTTACTGCCAGCCCAATGCATTTTAAATAACACAGCTAACTTAATTTTTATCATACAGTCCCCTAGTAACTTTTTAAAAAACACCTAATGCCATGGTATTTTTAACATTTACAGGTTTTATACACATAAGGTATATATATTAAAGTATTTTATGACATAGTGCTATTGCATACTAAATCCAATAATGAGGAACACATCCTGTTGTTTTACATCAGCTCAGAGGTCATAACAATAACCTCCCCTGTACGAGGACCTGAGAGGGAAAAGGACAATTTAAAGAGGACACTATAGCATAGTCAACAAATGGGAGGGGTGCCCATAGGTGGCCAACCTTATGAACTAGAAATTGTAAAGGATAGATTAGGCTAAGAAATAGAAGAACTGTTGCAACACATTTAAGAAAAGGTTGGTCCTCAAGAGTGGCAGGAGCTCCCTGTCACACTGTTACATGAAAGTAATTACATTTAACACACCTGGATACCATTGATCTAAACACCAGGGCAGCCCCTGTCCCAGCACTGCAGTCATGATGATCTTGTTGGTCATATAGAACTTCATCAAGTTGGACATGTTGCTGGTCATCCTGATATTCCCCAACCAAGCCGTCATGCAGATCATCTGTAATGTCTGGGTTATTATGCATACCATCTGGCTGGTAATCCAGTTGCATATCTGAGAGGTCACCTGTTTGGAATCCTTGGATGTGTGTCTGGGTATCACCTGGCTGGTGAGGTTGAATATGTGGCTGGGTATCATCTGGCTGGGCTTCATCAAGTGGTTCCAATATGATTTCAAAGGTTTCATCCTCCGGTATCATTACAGGAATTCACCATATATTCCATGCAGTAATGTAGTCCTCACTGTCACAAGTGCCATGGTTATCAAGTTGTCCCTGACACAAGCAGCTAAGTTCATGAGACTCAGTGACACCAGGCTGACCAGCTCTGATGGTATGAATTTTGCATGTACCAGCAATGCATTCCAGACGAAACAATTTTGCTGATCTCTGACAATATCTCTGCTCTTTATTAAGAGGAAATGTCTTTGGAAGTGCTCACATTGAGACTCTCTGCTGCTGCACTGGGAGCGGTAATGTTGTGCATGCAGTACTCGTAAATTCTTCAGTGGATCTGATCAGTAATTGTCCACCCAGTACCGCACATATAACCACACTTTTGGTGATTGCTGTCTCCATCAGAAGGTCCTTTTCAGTGTCATGGTCCGAAGTAATGCTTCTCGATGCAAAATCCAAAATCACATATTGAAAAGCTTCCCTCAGTGAAAGGGGGTTGGGATTTGTACTGTGCAGCACTTCCATCGTTGAACTGTATAATTTTCTTAATGATCAGTTTTCTGGTATTCTGGAGAAAACTAACAGCCTGGTTTATGAAATGTAGTAGAGCATGACTATCATGTAGGAGATAATTGGTCACAAACAGAAGCATTTCTTTACAGTTGAGTCCACAGTGATACTCTCTCAGATCAGGTGACACAAGGTCCCTTGCAGTCCCTCGCTGTAATACTAAAGCGGGACAAAATGGCTTCTCCCACCACCTCCCTAAGCTGTGGAACTCACCCCCCCCACCCCCGGATTCATCACTCATCCTCCACATCATCCCTAACTTCCGCCCTACACAACTGCCTATTTTTCAACTGCTCTTGCTAGTGCCACCCTGGATACGGCTCTCTAGCTGCCTTACCCCCTCCTTCTGCCCTTTCTTCTTTTCTTGACTCAGTTGTTGTGGTTTTATCCTTCAATCACTTAGGCTCTTATGTTACTATAATACATGTAGCATAGACTACTTGCATCCAACCTGCACTTGTACTGTTAAATCGCACTTGCTGTAAATAACCCATGTATATCTTTATATGGCTGTCCTAGTTTCACTGCTGTAATTGTCAATGTTTGCTATGCTGTACTGTACTATGTTCCCCTGTAATATAGAAACATAGAAGTCGACGGCAGATAAGGACCGCAAGGCCCATCCAGTCTGCCCATTTCTTTTTCTACCTTATAAATGTGCCATCGGCCTTTGCTCTGTCAGTGGCCTATCTATTCATACTCATTTGTATTGCTCCTTATGCCTATCCCATGCCTGTTTGAGCCCTGCACTGTATTCATAGCTACTACTTGTGGTAAGCCATTCCATGCATCCACCACCTCTTCTGTGAAAAATAATTTCTCACATTCCTCTCTTAATCGGCCCCTCAATCTCATGCTGTGTCCTCTTGTCCTGCTATTTTTCTTAGATTTAAACATGTTAGACTCTTTTACCTTGTTAATGCCCTTAAGGTGTTTGAATGCCTCGATCATATCACCTCTCTCCCTCCTTTGCTCAAGGGTATACATATTGAGCTCTGTTAACCTGTCCTCATATGTCTTCTGATGCAGTCCCTGCACCATTTTGGTTGCCCTTCTCTGGACTGCCTCAATTTGGTTAATGTCCTTGTGAAGGTGTGGCCTCCAATACTGCACGCAGTACTCCAGGTGAGGCCTAACCAGTGTCTTGTAAAGAGGATTATTACCTCCTCTTACGACTTGTGATACCCTACTAATACACCCTAACACCCCCCCAGCCTTACCTACTGCTTTAGAGGTCTGCTTGGATGATTTCAGGTCATCAGTGATGATGATGCCCAAGTCTTCTTCCTTTGTGACTGCTAGCAACTCCACTTCTAGCCTATAGGTGGCTTCAGGGTTTGTCTTCCCTATGTGCATGATTTTGTACTTCTTTGCATTAAATCCCAGTTGCCACTCTTCTGACCATTTTGCTAGTTTATCCAGATCTCTTCTCATTCTGCCCACCCTTCTGGATCATCTACTCTGTTGCAGATCTTGTGTCATCTGCAAACAGACAAGCCTCACCTCCAGTCCATCTGCAAGGTCACTAATGAAGATCTTGAAGAGGACTGGCCCCAGGACTGATCCCTGAGGTACCCCACTTGTGACTTGCATCTCTTCTGACTGTATACCATTTACCACCACTCTCTGTTTTCTGCCCATCAACCAGTTTGCCACCCAGTTGGCCAACTTCTGACCCACCCCGAGCCTACCCAGCTTATTTATCAATCTTCTATGTGGAACAGTGTCAAAAGCTTTGCTGAAGGTACTAGCCTTTGGATACCTGTAATTGTCTGTTTAAATGTCACTGCTGTAACTGTCCCTGATTGTATGCTTACATGTCTATATTCCCTATCTGTACCCCTCCCCCAGAACGTTCTGTGAGATAAGCAACTTGTTGTTCAGTGTACTTTTCCTGGTGAAACATTTCAATAAATAAATAAAAATGTACAAACAATAGGGAGCAGAGTGACATGTGCTTGGTACTAGTGTGCAGATTGCACTTCCCTCTGGAAACGGACATGGCAATTTTCACCAAAATCAGGAATCATAACAACTGCATCTTCTGGAGGATATCGTGAAATTAATGAATACTCCTGGTGCCACCAGCTGGCGACAAATAAATGAATTTGTCGTTCTTACTAACTGCATTTGTAATTTTTCAATTACTTCGTTCAGGGAGTATTTCTTTGTCACAAGGACTTTTCTTTGAACTACTTTGCCATTAAAGTTGCTTTTAATGGTCTCACAAATCTGCCAAGTAACACTGGTCAACGGTGCTTCACTCTGCAATAAAGAAGACAGTCTTTCTTGAAGAAGATGAATTACGCATGATGTGCCATCTTCATCTACACAGGCCATCTTGTGTTTGGCACTTTCAACCCTTGGGCATAGCATCACGTTGACAGCATTATACCGATCTCTGATCTCAGTGCTGATTGATTTCAAGAAAGACTGTATACATTTTAGCTAGAGCTCAATATTTTCACAGCATTAGCACAGGCAGTTATCAAATTTTCCATGTTTGGCAGTCTTTATATTCTTTGGACACAATTTGCAAAATGTACAGTAATAAATGCAGTCTTGCTGTTATTTTGTAAAGTATAACTGAACATGTACTCTTCAAGGTGCGTTCCAGCATGTGTTTGGGGTTTTGCCATGTTCCTGCTGACCAAACGAGCACTTTCTTCACCTTCATAGAATTTGTTCACTTGTTCTGTTTCAGCTTGAGAGATGGCATTAGAGTGTTGTTTCCTAGAAGGCTTGCACTTTTGTAAAGATTTTTATGTTTGCTTGCACACATGTGCAAGAAACCTAGTGCCATCATTCGAGTTTTTGTAGATGTGGCACCCTGTCTTCCAATTCAGTCAGTGTGTTTGCAGGCACGACCACAGTTCACCAATGAATGCTGCAGCTGTCTATGACAGCAGTTGAAAATGCAGTGCCATACAGTTGAAAGGGAGAGCTCCGCTTCAGTGAGCAGCGATAAGATAGTGTTGATTAGCATATTGTCAGCAATCCTGCTTGTCTGTCAGCTCAATTAACCCCCCCAAAAGAAACAGACTACCAGTTGCCACGCTGGGAGCCCACCCCAGCATGGCACACGTCTGTATGGCCGACGGGGTGCCCAATCCCCCATCGGCTCCACTGCTCCCCCCCAAAAAAAAATCTTCCTGCTGCTACACTGGGAGCCCACCCCAGCGTGGCACAAGTCCTGCGTTGTCGTCCTCTACTCCACTGCCTCCCCCAAAAAAATCTTCCAGCTACCACACTGGGAGCCCACCCCAGCGTGGCACAAGTCCTGTGTTGTCCTCCTAAAAAGAAAACAAACACCTGAAAAGAAAAAACGATCACTCGTTGATTGTCTTGTCCCCCAACCCACGCCCACCTTCTGCGCATCCACCTCCACACACCCCAACCTCAACCCCATACTTATCTCTGGAGGCTGGTGAGATTATCTTAGGTGGACCGGGAACACGTCTGCACTCTTCAAAGCCAACCGCGAACTGAAGAAATGCCGGTAAGCTGTATAATTAAATGAATAGGGTTTTTTCAACTTTGATGCATATCTCAGACATTTTTCAGAATTTTGGCACCCAATTTTTCACATGGGGTTTTTGGGAACCCTCCCCATGAATTCTGGCACTGTCATGACGTTAATCAGCCCCGAAGGGTGATTTTGCAGTCACTGCACGGAACCACCTTTCGGGTCTGATTTATGAAATGACAGTGTTGCAGTTCATGAGGTATGCCCCCAAAAACCCTATGTTGAAAATTTGGAAAAAAGATTCCCTAAAATGACTTTACGAAGGTGCGAAGTTCCTACGATGCTCGTAGTTCACAAATTTTTAATATTTTCACTAGATTTTCAATATTGCCATTTTACCACACCTCCTTATGAGCAGTACAGCTGTCATTTTTCATCTTGCCCAAAATGTGTTTCCACGCATGTAGCGCACAATGGCGCAGTCGGTGTGCAAAATCAATGTTTAGGACAGATTAAGAAAATCACAGTGACACTGTTCATGAGCAGAGGTCTTAAAATGGCTATGTTAAAAATTGGTGACAAAAGTCCATAAAATGACTGTGTTACGAGTAAGCATTGCGCAGTTTCCACGCACCCTCATAAGTTCATGAATTTGTAATATTTTCAGTCCAAATTTTCACCACTGGCATTTTTCCACACTTCCTTATGAACAGTAGAGCTGTCATTTTTCACACCATGGCCAAAATGTGTTTTCGCACTTCTGGCACAGAAATGTGTGGTCGCTGTGGGAATCACTGTTCGGAACAGATTAAGAAAATCACAATGACACTGTTCATGAGCGGAGGTCCCAAAATGCCTGTGTTGACAATCTGCTGTAAAAAATCCCCAAACTAATTACATTGCAGGTGTGCATTGCACAGTTTCTATGCACACTCGTGACCACCAGTTTTTTTAATATTTTCACTGCAGATTTTCAACATTGCCATTTTTTACACCTCCCCATGAACAGTACAGCTGTCATTATTCACAACTTTTGGTGCCAAATTGCATAGTCACTGTGCAAAAGCAGCTTTATGGCTAACAAACTGATATTGCCACTGTTCATGAAGTGGGGGTCACAAAAAAACCATGTTGAAAATTTGGAGTGAAAATACCAATGAACGCCCAAGGCGTTAGGGTTTCTGACCATAATGCCCCACCCTGTAAGAGAATGACAGGCATCAGGAGTGACGTTGGATTATCGCCTGTAATGCTCATACTATTCCACCCCACCCACACCCTGCAGCCAGTGAGAGGTATCAGGTGCGCTCTTGGACCTTCGGCCTGAAAGTTCACCCCATTCTCCTATACAGCACCCATCTCATCGTATTTCCTGATGGAATGGGGTGAACATAAGGGCCAAAGACCCCAAGACACACTGTGACACTTGTCGGTGTCTGCAGGGTAGGGTGTGGTGAAATGGCATGGCCGTTATGCCAGACGACCCAAAGGCACACCCCCAATGCCTGTCAGTATCTGCAGGATGGTGGTGGGGTTGGCTTCAGTTCAATACTTCACTGCCATTCCTATTATGCAGCTCTCTAACTCCTACACTGCCAATGCCAATGCCAGCAAGCAAACATTCGGCATTGACAGATGCTTGTTGTAGATAAGCCTGATTCATCTTCAGTAAAACAGAGCCACATCTCAGTAAATTGTATTTCTTTAATACTGTGCCAACACAGTGTGTGATTACTTTCCTTTCTTTAGATTTTGTTTCTGAATTAAGTTTTGAACTTACACCATCAACAAAGGCATCATAAAATATCCATTTTCTTTTTATATTACGGCTTATAATGCTAAGTTGCTGCATGGTAGCTTGTTTGTGAGGTGAGGCCTGAAATACCAGTTTCAGTAATAACAGCTCACATTTACTTGGACTTGACGGCAGTCTATGATTCAAATATAATCTTCTTGTACATACTGCTCATCTGCTGTTCTATTACTTTGTGTTAGCAAATCATCAGTGTTGGTCCGTATATTTTTCCCATCCTCTTTTTGGCTCTTTCTTTTCTTTTCGATGAGTCTTTTTCCCTCTGTCTGTGGCGCTGGTGGTCCACCACCTTTTCATGTTGCTCCCCTTTTCTGAGTTTCTAATATTCACACATTTTTTTCTTACTGGTGTCTTGTTTTAGGAGTGGGTTTCATTGTTTTTGCCGCTCTAGATTCATTTCCTTTTCACCTTTTTGAAGTATTCTCTGCCTTTCCTGGCATAACATTCTAGCTCCGTCTTTCTGTTCTTCAGTCATAGTCTGTTGGGCTTGTCTGGAATGATTTATACTGTATTCTTAATAGGCCTGGTATCTTTCAGGAAATTCCTTATCCACTGCTAGCATAGCTTCATCCATTCGAAGTGCCTTGTTGCAGGTAGTTTGGAGTACGTGGATGTAATTTAAATCGCAAACCTACATAGTAAGGAACCAATTAAAATATTCAGTTAATATGAGATAAAAACAAATCCCTACTGTATTTAATAGTAATTATAAAACGGGTCTCAAAAGTGCTGCGATCATGTTGGCTGTCAGCATTCTAAGACCTTTACATTACAGCAGCTCACCATGGCGTGTGAATTCTTACTGTCAGCATTCCATCCTGTAACACTGATGAATAACTAAAATGATGCATTCTGAGTCTGAACCTGCATTCTTTTTTTCTTTTATTTGGCCATCAGCTGGCCACCATCAGTCCATCACTACCACCCAGCCCCCATCTCTTAGGACTTACCTGCCCCACCAGAGTGCACTCTGGCTTACCCCCCAGGGTGGGGCCATTGGGGATGGACTTCTCTGAGCAGAGACTGGTTCATGATCTTGGGGGCCTTGGCTGACTGCATGGGGTATGGTGGAGGGCAGACATCCTAGCACTCAGCTGATGATTTTTCAGTATTTTGTCCCCATGGGAGTGTGGTGTGCAATGACATGGTGGCGTGCTAAGAGCCTAATGTCTGGTATCCCTCCTGAAGTAATCGAGCACTGGTTGTCAGACACCCAGTCTCCACCAGGGGTCAATGCTGGATGCTTCCCCATCCTCCCCCCTGGAGGAGCATTCCTAGGGATGCTCGATCCTTCTTCCCCCAGCTGGCCCTCCAACAGCCCCGGCTCACTTCTGAACCCGAGTCTTCAGCGTCACCAGAGGAAGTTCCACCGCTGCGCCAGTGGGCCAGCCTTCAACCTGCATTCTTAAACAGTTGGCAAATGAACTATTTTATAAAAAAATCTCCCTCTTAATGAGAAAAACATTCAAAAGGTATATTTCTAACACTTTTCTTTTGGAATCATTTTTATGATAGCAATAAGGCACTCATAGGAGATAAAGTAACAGTCAATCCCCCCACACCCAGAGCAATATGGCACTCTGCTGCACCTCGTGCCACACCATGTCCCCAAGGGGTGATTAACAGACTATTTAACCCTAAATTCCTCATTGACTAAAACATGAACAGTTTGCATTTCTGCTGTTTCCAAATAGAATCTGCACAAATTGATTTCACTCCTCGGTCAGGGTGAGATAGATACAGTGGTGAGAATAAGGGGAACCCAGGGGAACTCAGTACCGGGAATAAAATGAATGTATCCTGTGACAGGGTTGAATAAAGCCCTGTCCCATTTGGTTATGCAGAAAAAGGTAAGTGCAAGGATCTGTTCTGTCTTCTCCTTTTCTGTCTCTTGTCTGCCTGACTGTACAATCAAATTTTATTGTGTATATCCCCCCCCAATCGTGGCAAGCTTACTATAGTACCATCTCCCGCCTGTGGCCAGTTTTCCTTTTGAGCAGCATGGGTCTTTCCCCTGGGAGTGTTTTGTTTGCCCCTGCCCTCTAAAATTGGAGCAGCTGGGAGGGTTTTAAGAGTTGGCAGGTTGGAGCTAGGGCCAGTGGGCCAAGGTTTCAAACCCCCAGTCCAGGAGATTTCAGGCATCTTTATGGCGGTGATGCTACTCGTATAGGCCATGTAGACCAAGGGGGATGTGTATAAGAGAGTGCGACCATGGGAATCAGGGTTCCATATATATTTGATGGCATTGGTGGTCAGAAGATCAGAGGTTAGCCTATTGTTCACCAGGGCTGAGAGTGGGAATTCCTGGAGCCCAGTTTGAAAGGTATGGCAGTGGGGCTGTCGCAGCAGTGGTAGGGCTGTGGCAGGGCATCTCAGTGGTGGCAGTGATGAGAAGATTTTCTCAGTGGTGGGTGCACCGACAAATCCATATTTAATACACCACGGTGGAGTATCCATATATCCCCGAACGACTCTGGGATATTGTGGAGGAGAAGCATCAAGATCGGGTGTTTTGTGGAATGGTGGGCAAGCTTCCACGCCATGCTGTATCCTTTGGCCCACCAATGGAAGAAATTACCAGAAAGGCTTGGGCCCTGCATTTTTCATCACCTTGGGCAGGCCTTACACTCTTTAAACACTATGCTCTAGTCCAAGATGTGGCTGGTTGCCGGATTAAATATTATATCATCTCTGTGGACTCCTTTTCAGGTGAAACCACCAAACCAGACCCTGCAGCCGGTTGCACAAAAGAGTTAAGTACACGTTTAAGACATGTTTTTGGTCTTACAAAAGCAAGGTGGGCTTAAAACAATTAAGCCTGTTGCACAAAAATTGTTTTACATTTCATTGGTCTTATTTAGAGACTTTAATTTAAGTCTCCTATGTACCAGGCTTATTTGTTGTTAGTAGGTTTACCTTGCCATAGTTATTTATAAGAAAATGTACTTCAATGCATGTAACCATTCTTAATATTGTATATTAAAAAATATATACTGTATACACATGAGTGCACTGATTACCTGTTTAAGGGACTGCTATTTCCTATATCTCATCTGATGTTACCAAGAAGAACATAATATAAATATATATATAAAGATTATGGTAGAGGAGCCATTTCTATGTTAAACCCCAAAATTTTGCACCTTAATAACTTTGCAATCGTTTGACAGATTTACCTGAAATTAGGAATACATGATCAAGAAACATAGGCCTTGGGATCTGCCAAATTTTGCACTGGTCGGATAGACGGCTGCGGAGTTATTAAGCGTGATCTGAGCGCGCGTTTATGCTTTTTCTGGAATTCTACGGTCGCATGTACAGGTTGCACGGTTTGCGCGACCGGCCCGAAATCTTCAGGGAACGTACAGCCGGGGTCCCCGATGTGCCTTTCAAAGATTTGGTGAAAAAATATTAAACAGTTCAAAAGTTATTAAAAAAAACAATTTCCCATTATAAGTCAATGGGAAAAGTTAACAAAAAGTTTGACAGTGTCACAAATGCATTTTTACTTTCGCTAATGGCCATGTTACTTTTGCAAATCTGCCATTTTGTTTTCAGTTGGTGATCATAAAAATGGTTGCCATTTAAATTTGGGATCCTCTAGCACCTAATTCTTTTTGTATTCACCTAGTCGGACCCTGAGGATGCTAGCCATGTCTTTATTTTGGGGTAAAACAACCCAGAAATATGTTTTTCAAATTTCTGGAAAAAGTACTTTTGCAAAGTACTTTCGTTCTCATGAAAGTGTAGCAAATTTTTGCGAAAGCTGTCGCAAATTGCGACAGTAGTTTTCTAGTCTGTGGGAAAATGACAGCAATTCTTTGGCACTGCGCTGCAAAAGAACGGTTGGGAGTCTTGGGCTGAAATTTGGAGGGAACACAGCTGACATCTCACAGATGTGCCTTTCAGTGTTGTATTGAAAAAATATTACATGGTGGCAAAGTTACGGCACTCCAAATTTGACAGTTTTCCCCATAGGATAACATTACGGCACACGATGCATTACAGGAATCCTTTGGCACCCTGCTGCAAAATAACGGTTTGGTCTTTTTTCCTGAAATTTGGAGGGATAACAGCCCACAGATGTGCCTTTTAGTGGTTTGGTGAAAAAATATTACAGGGAGACAAAGTTATGGCACTCCGAACTTCTCTTTTTTTCCCATAGGATAACATTACGGCGTTTGCCGCGCCTTTCAGGGCCCGTATCTCGGAAACGGTGTGAGATGCGGACTTTTCATCGGAAAAGTGCTTAGCTCCCTGATGGGGCTAAGCACAAAACTAGCCAGGAAAGTCATAAATCATATGACATTTAAAATTTTTTTCTATGTCATACGAATCCTGAGATATACGCTATTTAGTATTCCAACTCCTCATTTTCTGCTCCGAGACCCATTATTATGCACACATTCTTTATATTCACTGTCTTTCTCTATGCAGCTTTTGGGGAAAACTAGCTTGTGCGCTTACATTACTGTTACGCTGTCTTTCCGCTAGGTTCCATACCCGCTTTCACTTCTATCAGGACATCTACGCCACCATGATAGTATCCTTTGCATTTTCATTTGTGCTTGTGTTTCTGTTATTGTTTGCCATTTGTGTCTACAGTACTGTACTGTTTCTCTTCTGTTTCACTTTACATCACCATGCCCATTGACATTTCTGTTTGCAGGCACCATGTTACTATGTGACAACACATCACGTGGCAGACCATTCCGGTCTACGCCACCGTATGCGTTACCCTTTCTGTTCTCATTCACGCTTGCATTACCATGTGCACCACTGTTAATGCTTCTGGCCCTGCGCTCCCGCCGCTGCATTACATTCACTATTTCTCATTATCATTCTCAGAAAGAAGTGAAATTAGAGGCAAAAAACTCCGTTTAATGCATTAGTTAGGGTTGTTCCACAGCGATAAAAGTGAGGAAATTCAGTGTTAGGGTTGAAAACCCCCCTTGGACCCCCCAGCCGACCCCCAACTGGCATTGGGGTGCGATTGAGTCCGCTCCTAACTCTCACCCCATTCTCCTATACTTCTGCTTTACATGTGATGGGGTGAGAGTTAGGCTGATGACCAATGCGCACTTCCCAATGCCGGTTGGGGGGCCGGCTGGGGGTCTAAGGGGTTTTCAACCCTAACACAGAATTTCTCACTTTGTCGCTGTGGAACAACCCTAACTAATGCATTAAACAGAGTTTTTTGCCTCTACTATATATATATAGATATATATATATATATATATATATAATATCTATATATAAAATGGGTATACAATTTTGTGCATTTTGATTAGCCCCTTGCACTGCCCCTTCCTTCTGCAACCCCTTCCCCTTGCCTTCACTATTTTCCTGGGGGGAACAGCTCGTTTGGCTCCCCATTCTGGTGACCCGGCATGATGGCGGCACACTCACCTCCCCCCAATCTAGTTTAAATACCCCTTTGAAATGATATATTCCTCCAACTTTCTCTTTAACATCCCCTTACCCGCCCCACTCAGGTGTAGCCCATCCTTAGCATACAGTTCTCTATTATTCCATGTTTCCCCCATCCTCCAACCGGCCTATATGTTTGTCATTACACTGCTCCCTCAGCCAGGAGTTGAACTCCACTATCCTTACCCTTTTTGCACTGCTAGCCCTTGGAACTGGTAGCACCTCTGAGAAGGCCACAGAGCTCCCCATTTCTGAGCATAACTTCCCCAGTTCTTCAAATCTCCTCTTTACCTCCTCCACCATGCAGCCCCCCATGTCATTTGTGCCTACATGTACTACCACTTGAGTCTTCTTTCTTCCCCACTGACATGCTTAGTCAGAGCCTGCTCTGTCTTGTCTGCTATCAAGCCTGGTACAGGCTCCACCCATATTTGATTGAGTCTTTCCCCCACTCCCCCACCTGATCCCCTTCAGTATAGAATCACTTGTCACTGTGACCCCCCCCAGTTTGCTCCTTTCTTCTATCCCCATCCATGCCATGGACAGTGACCCTTCTCTGCCCAGCAGCTATTGCACCAGAGTCCCCCAGCATTAAGATTCCCTCATGTTCTCCCTCTGCTCCCTTCATTACCTCCTGACCCCTCTATCTCCTTACAACTTCTGCACTTTATTCCTTCTGTCTGCCCTTGTTTTTCCTCTCACATCAGCACTCACCCCTCTATACATATTTTCCTCATGCCCCCCTTTTTCTTCTCCATGCTCCCCCCTCCCTCTGTCTTTTTCCCCTTTAATATTGTTGGAAGATCCTCCTCCTCATCCCCACCATCCATATTGTCTCAGCTGATGGCCAATACCTGTTTACGCCTGGTGCGTATCCAAGATCATTTGTGCTGGCACCCATATTGCCCCTGTCCCCAGCACTAGAACCAGCCCCCCGGACCGCCATGTGGTCTGCACTCTCCATCACCTGCCCCTTCCTTCATCTTGCCTCCTATCCCCTATCCGGCTGCTATCCAAGTTTCTCCTTTCAGTACCTCTTCCTGGTCATGGTATATCACCCATTAGGCAAGTCATTTCTCCCTTTAATCATGATAACTCCTGCCCAGTCCCCCTAGCCTTTGGCATATTGGGCACTCCCACAGCCTCCACAGTGTGCTCATGAATATGGCCACTCTACAGTTGTTACACCCCACTGCCATCTCCCCTTCGTATCCCCATCAACCTTCCGCCACGTATCTCCCAACACTTATGCTTCCACTGTCCCCGCTCCTGTCACACTCCCTTACTCTGTCCCTTCCCCAAATTTCCACAATCCTGCCCCCGATCCGTTCCTTCTTCCAACCTCTTTGCCCCACAGGTTCCATTCTCTGAAGTATGTCTCAATGTTATCACTACTGAAACTTCAACTACTCCCAGTATCCCACTGTCGCACAGTTAATTCTGGAGAGACTTCCACATTTCCAAGGCTAACCCTAATGTTGAGTCAAAAGCTAAACAGTGCCAGCACAATACTACTGTAGCATCAATTGCAACAGCCTTCAAGGAGCAGCAATTACAGTAACATTTAACTAGCTAGAGCAGAGCATGCCCACTCCCTATAGAAATAATCGGAGCAATCCAAGCCCACTCCTATAGACTTTATCAGAGCAATCCTTCCCCATAGTATTTGCAGGTAACTCAAAACATTCACCCCCATTGGCTGCTGTACCCTTTATCAATACATTCAAATAACACAATTAGTCTTGGTCATAGCCTACTACTGCATAGGAACCCCCTTTTCTCCTGGAGCAGCCTCCTGATGGCACTCCTCTTGCACTATCTCCACCTCCAGCAAAGGAGGAGCCCAAGCAGAGTATTTAAAAAGTCATGGAGGTGGGTGGTTTGGGCCAAAAGTTTAAGTTCTCCCACTGTGCAGACCTTCCGGCCTACTCCCAATGAGTTGTTTGGGGGAAGCGTGGTCCCGACGGGGACCAATCTTGCCTACCTCCCCCAGCCGCAATCAGTGTCCCTCTGGAGCGGTAAGCTGAGGTGCGTCAACCACAGCTCTTTTTAAAATATATGCTGTATACATTTGCCATAAAGATTTGTATCCTCTGATCAGTCGAGCAGCTTCTCAGCACTGTCCCTCCTTCCCCTGGCCCCTGGGCCTTGAATCTACCCTGAATTCCCCCCCACCCCCATGGTGGGGCCAGAGGATGGAGGGCATCACTGGAGCACAGTCCTCCAGGCCCAAGTTGTGGTTTGGACCAGGGGAAAGCAGGTGGGTTCATAAAGCTTGCCTGACTGCCATTTTTCTGTTTTTTCTCCTCAGTCTCCCTGGCCACTGTGGTACACCAGTGCATGAGTGTTGGGTCACGTCAAGCTGCAAAACTGCAGTTTCTATCCTTTTTTAGCTTCTCGGAGCTTGCACTAGCAATGGGCCTCCACCACAGGGCAGTCAAATGCTGAGACGTGGAAGTAATACAGCTAAACACTACATGTTTTACATTTTATAGTGGTTGTTAAACCTCAGTGTTTGGACATTAGAAGAACCAAATGGTTTTAACAGGAAACTTACAAGCAAGCAATGATTGCATTCATCCCATTGTTTGTAATGCATGCATAATAAAAATGATTTCATTTTGTCTTTGTGTGTCTGGCGCATTTCTTCATTTGGCAGCAATATAGCTCTTTCAGCACCTCCTACATATCAGCATGGCCTCCTAAAAGGCAGGGAATATGTATAGGGACCCCACTGTATTTCAACGTTTTTGCCTGTCCCTTTTTTCTCAAAGGTAAGTCTCTTCCTCGGTAAGACTTTTAAAACCTGGTTGTTCCACACTTCAAACGTTGGCTGCTGCAGAGAGACCCATTTATTTTGTATGCATTTCCTTGTAAGGGGGGAGTAGAATATGCACTACTGGTTTAGAAGGGTCCCACTCATCTATAGCCATGTACTCTATAAATACAGAAACATAGAATTTGATGACAGAAAAAGGACAGGTAGACCCATCTAGTCTGCCTTATTTCCTTGCCTAACACTACTCCCTGGACCCTAATCAGTTTCAGGTGTCCCTCCCTCCTCTAATGCTGTGTGGAATGCAGAATTCTGCTGACAAAATTAGGGCAGAATGACCATTCCGCTGGTGGAATTTCCACTGGGATTCCGCTGTTTCTTCTTCGGAATTCTGCCTGCTGTGATCCATGGAATAGCATTTTTCCTAGCAGAAAATCATTCCGTAGGTTGTCCCGGTGGCATGGAGATCTAAGATGCTGGATGCCATGCCTTGCACTGCGCCAGCAACCTGGGTTTGGGAATAACCTCGGGCCACCGAGGAGTTGCATGGGGGGATGCAATTTTGTGGAATTTTGAAAATTCCACAAAATTTTATTCTATCCGAATTTGACATTTCCACACAGCCCTGTCTCTTTCCCTTTTCTCAACTTCTTATGCCCATGTGCTTACCCCATGCATGCTTAAAGGCCCCTACTGTCTTCACCCCACCACCTTCTATGGTAGGCTGTTCCAGACATCCACACATCCTTTCTGTGAAGTATTAGTTCCTCACATCATTTTTAAACTTCCCCCTCTCAAGCTTCTTTGCATGCCTTAATGTTTTGGTGCTCCTGCTTCTCTGAAAGAGACTTCCCTCCTGCACACTGTTTACCCCCATGAGGTACTTACAGGTCTCAATCATGTCCTTTCAAGTTTTCCTCTTCTCTTCTCCAGGGACTTTATGCTGAGTTCCCATAGCCTGTCCTCATATGGTTTCTCGTGCAACCCATGCACCATTGTGGCAGCCCTCCTTTGCATCGCTTCTACCCAGTCAATATCCTTGCAGAGCTGTGGCCTCCAGCACTTCTGTGCACATAATTCTAGGTGAGATCTCACTACTGAGCGATACATGGGCAACATCATCTACCTTTTCCTGCTTGAAAACCCAATCCCTATGCAGCCTTGCGTCACAGTAACCAACTGCCCTGTTGCACTATCCCACCACCATTAGATCATCAGATCTGACTACTCCAATGTCCGTCTCTTGTATGGTTACTGTAAGTACTCCCCACCTTATACACAACTACTGGGTTTCCCTGCACCAAGTGCATAGCTTTACTGCTTTTAGCACTGAAACCCAGCTCCACCACCTAGACCACACCCATAGTTTCGCCAAGATCCCTTGGCATTCTCTCCACCACCTCCTGTGTGTCCATCCTGTTGCAGATTTTTGCATCATCCACAAAGTGATATACCTTCCCTTCCAGTTCCTCAGCCGTGTCCCTTAAAGAATCCCATCTGGTCACATTGCCATGCTTTCCTTTATGGCTTCCCATACCCTTCAAACTCACTCCTGAGAATGGACTTCTGTCCACTCTCCCCTCACCCCACAGCCTGCTGATACATGTTGGTCTATCTCCTTCCCCAAATATGGATACCGAGCAGAAGTGCTCATTTAAAATGTTAGCTTTTTTGCCCATTTTCTGCACTGTTTTCTTCCCCAGATCCTTGTTATCTGCTTTACTCTTTTCACTTGCATAAATGAAGGTCTTCCCCCTCTTTTTAACCTCCTTTACAAATATCGCCCATGTTTGTGCCTTAGCAGCTCTCACCTTCCTTCCTGCCTGTCTTTGTTTATCTCGATATACCTCCCTGTCCACCTCTCTGTGGGTCTTCTTGTACATCCTAAAAGATGTTTTGTTCTCCCTTACAGCTTTAGCAACATTCTTTGAGAACCATATTTGCCTCTTTCTCCTCCTACCCTTGCCTACTTTCTTCAAACTATGTTGCGTTGCCTTAGTCATTCCCTACTTGAATCTTTCTGTTGTGACACCATTCTCCCCCCATCCTGGCCATCACCACTTCAAGGCAAATGCAAGACAATCACCTATTTCCTTAAAATGTGCCCTCCTGAAATCCAAGAAACTCGTCCTAGTGTGTTTTTTTTCTTCTGCCCAATTCATATGCCAAACCATACCATGCAATGATCACTTGTGGCCAGGTGGATACCGAATGTGATGTCTGCAGTTCTGTCCCTGTTTATAAGTACCTGGTCCAGCACTGCTCCATTTCCAGTGGGTTCTGTAACCATCTACCTGAGAAACACCCACTGAAGGGATTAGTTAACCCTGCTTCATGTCGTTACTACAGCCAGAATCTTACAGTCTATATCTGGCAGATTAAATCCTCCCATAACCAATACCTCACCTTTGCTTGCCACTCTGCCAATAGTCTCACCAAACCAACCTCCCCTTTCTTTCTATTACATGGTGTATCCTGAAATGGCCAAATCTGAGTTGTGATTATCAGTGTACCATGATTTTGTTATGGCCACCTGATCCAGGTTTATCTCTGCAATGGTTGCTCCAAGATCAGACCTTTTATTTCCTAGGTTCCTTGCATTGCCACACGTGGCTCTTCATTCCTTTTGTTCTTCCCACCCCCTACACTGCTCTCCCTTCTGGACTACACCCTTTGCCCTTCTCTTGCCACCCTTTTCTGTCCTCCTCCTGCTGACCTTGCTTCTTTCAACTCTCAGCCTTAACATCCACCTCCCAATCTGTGGGTCCTTTCCCCGCCCTTGTCCCTACTTTTCCCTTGGGTTTCCTCTTTATGTTGCTCCATTTTCTGGGGGAGTGGCATTCACTGCCTCCCTCATTTTACTGACTCCCCCATTGGCTAGTTTAAATACCCATCGAAGTATTATTGAAACCTTCCACCCAGGACTGCCATTCCACTTACAAATAGATGGAGGCCATCTCTCTTGTACAGGTCTCTATCCCACCAGGTAGGACCCCAGTCTCAGATGTATCCAGAACACTACGTCTTCAAGCACTCATTGAAAGTGGTTCGATGTTCCTAACCTCCAACCAGCCATATATAAGAACTGCCTCAGTTAATGCCACTGAATGATCCACCTGCTTCAGTCCCCCACCCCGGCCCCTCCAGGCCACCTTGACCTTTCTTATACCAACCGTGTTACTTCCCTTGCCAAGTCATTTGTCACCAGATGGACAGTGACATTGGACCCCCTCTTCTGCCCCAACCAGGATTCACTTATCTCTGACCTTCCATGATAAAGCTCCAGGCAGGCACCTCATCAACCTCTTCCCCTCCTGCCCTGCTGCCAAATCTACACAATCTACTGGATCTAACAAGTATCACACACATTGTGACATAGGAATCCATATATTGACTGTAGCACTGCAGATCCCCCCCCACTAGTAGCATTCAAATAATTAGATATCAACAAAGTGATACAGACTTTGCCACCCATATACACACACTCACACAGCCAAATGCTGACAATATCACGTGCACCACTCTTGGCCCCCATCCATCCACAACTCTTGGCTGGCAACAAAATGCTGAGGACACGCACACACACAACACAACACACACCTGTGGCAAGTAATGAGCATAGAATACAGGACATCTCACCAAACAGGTAGCAAACTTTCATGCAGTTAAAAATAGCTGTAACATAAGGCTGGCCCAGTGGCTCAAGAGGGCTGAGGCGCAGTGCGCCTTACCTCCCACCAAGTTGGTGACCCACATTTGAGAACATGATCAGGTTGCTGGGGGCTTGCTGTGGAGCAGGACAAGAGGACTGAGCAACTGTCAGAAGTTTAATGAAAGGTTGAAAAAATGGTGTGGAGCACAGGGGTTTGGCTTCATTTGGGGACTGGGGTTCCACCTGGAGGGACACCAGCCTATACTGGCAGGATGGTCTGCATCTGTCTAGGAAGGGAACAAGTCTTTTGAGCAATTGGTTTAAATGCTTCATTGGCAAGCTTTTAAACTAGTCAAGGGGGGGAGGCACTGACAAGCAGCAGACAACCCCCAGCCTCTCCATACAAAACAGGGTACTAAATGAGAAAAAGACAGAGGTAGAAGGGTCAGTGGGGGATGCTGCAAAAGAAGGTAAAGCCATCAAAAAATGGAGAGCAATGAGTACCGATGTCCGTAGTCTGAGTAACAAGCTTCCTGAATTAGTGGCCTTGATGGAGGAGGAACATCTGGATATCGTGGCAGTCACAGAAACGTGGTACACACAAAACCATGACTGGGACTTAAACATACCAGGATACACTATCTACAGGAGGGACAGGGAGGGTAAAAGAGGAGGAGGAGTAGCCCTTTACATAAGGGAAGGAATCAAAGCAACAGAACAAAAGGGAAAACAGGGGGGAGAAGAAGCACTGTGGGTAAATTTGGAGACCAGCAATGGCATCACAATCCGCACAGGGGTTGTATACAGATCCCTTCTCAGGGGGAGGAAATGGACAAGGAAATGATAGAAAGAATACTTAGAATGGCAGACAAAGGGGAGATATTGCTGATGGGTGATCTGAATATGCCAGATGTTAACTGAAGTGCAGTTGCAGCAGCCACTTCAAAGAGTGGGGTTATTCTAGATGCCCTACAGGGGGCATGCCTTAGACAACTAGTATTGGAGCCCACTCAAGAGGGAGCAGTCTTAGACCTGGTTCTCTCAAATGGAGATGAAGAGAGGATCACAAATGTTGAAGTGGGTAGCCATCTGAGAACTAGCGACCATCGAATAGTTTGGTTCACAATAAACACAGCAATAGAGTCAAGCCATACAAAGGCAAAAGTATTGGACTTTAGGAGGGCTGACTTTGCCAAAATGGGTGAATGCCTAAGGAATGCACTAGCAAATGGGCAGGAAGGAGGGGTGGAAGAACAATGGGGAAAAATAAAAACTGCCATCACAGAGGTAACGAGCCTTTGTGTGAAGCAAATAAACAAAACAAAACGATGCAAGAAACCACTATAGTTCTCAAAGGAAGTGGCAGTGAAGGTTCAAGAGAAAAAGAAAGCATTCAGGATGTACAAGGAATCACAGAAGGAGCAGGACAGAGAACTGTATCAGTTAAAGCAAAAGGAAGCTGGGAAGGCAGTCAGAACGGCAAAGGCCCTAACAGAGGAAAAGAAAGCCAACTCAGTTAAGAAGGGGGATAAAAGCTTTTATAAATACATCAGGGAGTGAAGGAAGACCAAGGAGGGTTAGGGAGGCTTAATAAAGAGGAGGGAGGGAGGAGGGTGGGCAGAGGGTGACTGTGAAAGGCAGAGATACTAAACAAATATTATTGCTCAGTATTTACAAAGGAAGTGGGGAGGTACCCAAAACAAACAGTAGAAATACTCTGATACAGAAGTTGATACCAGCCCATTGACAGAAGTAAGGGTTCTGAAAGAACTCTAAAACTGAAGGTGGACAAAGCAATGGGGCCTGATGGGATTCATCCCAGAATTCTAAAAGAACTAAGGGTAGAACTAGTGACACCACTGACTACCCTCTTTAACAAATCATGGGAGGATGAGTGGTACCTGAGGACTGGAGAAGGGCAGATGGTCCCCTCACAAAAGTGGGAGCAAGGCAGAAGCAGGAAACTACAGACCTGTTAGTTTAACCTCAGTGGTAGAGAAAATGATGGAATCACTTCTGAAGGAAAGAATTGTTGAGTATCTAGAGGCCAGAGGGCTCAGGACCCAAGGTAGCATGGATTCACAGCGGAAGGTCATGCCAGACAAATCTGATAGATTTCTTTGACTGGGTGATCAAAGTAGTAGATCAGGGAGGGCTGTGACATAGCCTGCCTAGACTTTAGCAAGGCATTTGACACAGTCCCACACAAAAGATTAATATACAAGTTAGCCAGCCTGGGAGGGGTCCCAAGATGACAGCCTGGAAAGAATTGGCTGGAGAATAGGACACAGAGAGTTACAGTAAATGAGTCCACTCTGAAGAAAGGGGTTACTAGTGGGCAACCGCAGGGTTCAGTATTAGGACCGTCCTCTTCAATGTCTTTATAGTTACATTGCAGAGGGACTGGAAGGAAAATGTCTCTGCAGATGACACAAAGATCTGCAACAGAGCTGATGCACAGGGTGGGTGGAAAGGATGAGAAGGACTTGGCAAGGTTAGAGGAATGGTCAAATGTATGGCAGCTTAGATTCAATGCTAAGAAGTGCAGGTAATGCACCTGGGAAACAAAACCCAGGGAAGAGTACACAATGGGGGTGAGATACTAACAACTACAAAATGGAAGGGACCTGGGGGTAGTCATATCAGATGACCTAAAGGTGGGCAAGCAATGTGAGAGGGCAGCAAGGAGGGCTGGGGGGATACTGGGATGCATAGGGAGAGGCATCACCAGTAGAAAACAGGAAGTTATTATCCCTCTGTACAGACAGTTGGTGAGACCACATCTGGAGTACTGAGTGCAGTTCTGGAGACCCAATCTCCGCAAAGACATATACAGGATGGAAGCTGTCCAGAGGAGGGCAACTAAAATGGTGCAGGGTCTGCACCGGAAGACATATGAAGAGAGACTTAAGGAACTGAATATGTATAGCCTCGAGGAAATGAGGGAGAGAGGGGACATGATAGAAACTTTCAAGTACCTCAAGGGAATCAACAAAGTCCAAGAGGGTAGCATCTTTCAAAAAAGAGTGTGCAAGAACAAGGGGCACAATTTGAAAATAGAAGGGGTGGCTCAGAGGTAATTTAAGGAAGTATTTTTCACAGAGAGGTTGTGGGATGCATGTAACGGCCTTCCGGAGGAGGTTGTGGAGTCAAAAACAGTGGTGGTATTCAAGCATGCATGGGACAGTCATAAGGCAATTCTAGGGGTTGGGGGTAGAAAGAAGTAGGCTGCTGGTTAACTAGGATCTGCAGCTTATCCATTAGGTAGGGAAATGGGCAGACTGGGTGGGCCAAACGGTCCTTATCTGCCGTCAAAATCTATGTTTCTATGTTTCTCTCTCTTCTCCTGGGGTGGGGAGGTATGCTGAATCAGCAGCCGGCTGCCACAGGTGAAGGCCTGGGGGTAGTGCTAGAAGCATGAGTGACATCATCGAAGGGACAGAGCATAGTTCCATAGCATGTATGTGTTACCATAAATACATGCTTATGTGCCACCATGGCAGGGGGTCTTTGTGTTAATTTAGAGCAGGACCAGCTCCACTCTGCGGTTGTTGGGTAGGCCCTTGGGTCACTTTTTCTGGCATACCGTGGGAGGCCTGGCTGGATGGAGAGTACACATACCTGTTCGGCCAGTGTCCTTATAGAAAGCCAATTGCCCCCTTTCCAAGAGGAAATGGATTTAAGGGGAGAGGGAGTATAAGCCCCCCCTCTCAGGGCAGGCTTACTATAGTACCCTTTCCTGCCTGTGGCCAGTTTTCCTTTTGGCAGCTTGGGTCCTTCCCTTGGGGGGGTGTTTCTTTTGCCACTGCCCTCTTAAACTGGGGTAGCTGGGAGGGTTTGAAGAGTCAGTGGGCTGGAGCTACGGCCAGTGGACCAGGGTTCCAAACCCCCAGTCTGGGATATTTCAGGCAACTTTATGGCGGCGATGCTATGTGTATAGGCCGTGGGGGAAGTATATAGGAGAATGTGACCATGGAGATCAGGGTTGCATATATATTTGATCGCATTGGTAGTCAGAAGATTGGAAGTAAGCCCATCGTTCACTGGGGCACAGAGTGGAAATTCCTGGAGCCCTATTTGAAAGGTATGGCATTGGGGCTGTCACAGCATTGGCAGGGCTGTGACAGGGCCACTCTGTGGTGGCAGGGCTGAGAAGGTTTTCCTGGTGTGGCACACTGCCAGGGTTAGTCTGAGGGGACTGCGTGGGACCTCATTTTATTGCATCTGCTGTGCCCATGTCTGGGGCAAGTTCCATGTTAGGCCCGTTAAAATGCAGTGGCAAGAGTAACTGTAAGGAGGAAGCTAAGTTTGCCTCTCCTCTTCTTGCATCTCCCTGCATTCTATTCCTGGAGAAGAGGTCACGAAAAAGGAGTTGGTGGTTAGGCAAGGTTTCAGGGAAGCCGCAGTATGGACAATAGGCCACACAATCACTGTGTTTGGGCTATGTCGGGAAGGGGGGTAAGTCACTCCCTCAGTCTGTTTTTTAGGTCCTGGGTTATTCTTTCCAGTTCTGAGCTTGTTTCTGACTCATGGAGATATCAGCATGGAGCTCGCACCTGGCTAGCACTTGGCTGTCTACCTGTAACTAGCCCAATGCTCTTTACATCTCCTGTGTGTATCTTCCAGCCTTTTAGAATCCTCCACTCCATGGAGCTGTGCACTATAAAATTATTTTTAATGATTATTTCAGTACAAAACGAAAAGCAAGTGATCAAATGTTTTTATTGTTCTTTTAAGCTGAGTGTGTGCTGGCATTATTTCCTATGAATGAATCATATTTGCTCGTCTTAAAAAATAGCTTCCGTCCACCCAGGCCTGGCCAGAATTGTAGCTGCTTGAGTTTAGTTGCCCATTTTGGTAAGAAAATCTGTGAGGCCATGCAGTTTGGAGACTGGCAAGCAAGTTAAGGCCTTTAATATTTAAGCTAAAGACGGAGACTCCTGGAGGTTCTGATTTGTACCCCTCTCCCCATATTTTCAATCAGAACCCCTAGACAGTGGGAAGAGGGGCTTGCACTTGTGAGACCTAAGAACTGATTACTCTGAAGGTCTTGCAATTCTCTGCGTCCTGCCATCTCTCTTGGCTTTTTCTGTTGTTTCTTCCTTCTTGCTTATATGTGGTTGTAAAAATATATGTGAGTCTGCATGTGAAACTGGGATCCCTTTGTTTGCCAATGTATATTATTGTATTGTTGAAATGATTGCAAAAAACTATTTAGAACTCAGAGTGTTAACCCTGAGATTCAGCACAAGCTCATTTGCAGAGCTGTCAACAGGAGATTAGTTTTAGGACACCATGTTTTATTTTGTTCACCTGCAGGAAAGAAGGTGACAAGAACTCTGATACATTTTGTGTGAAAACAGAATAACTCTTACTGAGCTTAGGGTGTAGAAATGACTTGCCAAGCAAAGACTTCATATAAAAAGAGCAGCAATGTCTGTTAGTGAGCGAGAGACTATAATTTAGAATGAGAGATACCCTCAGAGGAACGAATTTCTTCTGTTTGAACTGCCTGTGTTAAAAAAGCATTCTGCAAATTTTTTAAAATTGTTATTCTGTTGTTAATGAGAATAACAAAACACTACTTACAAATTTTGTAACTGCTCCTGGTTTTCATATGCTTCCTGACCTGTGCCTGGATGACGTCACGAGAACTCTATCTGATATGTTCAATCCTATATGAAAGGTGGTGTGTTCCCCCAGTGAATTCTGTCCATTTACAGCACTGGATAGATATCAACAGAGTCGCCACAGAAATGTGGAACAGTCTAGATCACAATCTCAAATCCATCCAAGCTCAGTAGTGGTAGTGGCCAACACTCCACAACAAAACTTGCCCAGTCTCTCACACATAAAAATGGTGACATGTGCTATTTGAGACTGGTATAAATGATAGTCTAGTCAGTAGTACTCCCTGCCACAGTGCTTCCTGTTAAAATACTGAAATGAAAGCTATGACTCTGGTAGCCCACCCCTTAAAAAATGAAATGCACCCTGGTAGTCCATGACCACATAGTCCCTGTCATGCAGCCATCAAGTTGGCAAGAGGAAGGCCAGTGCTGACCTGCACATAATGCGCATACAGTGGGGGATGTACAGTGGCTGCAGAGTGACATGCAAAGAAGGAAGCATGGGCTTCATATCCCTGGTGCCTAATAGCTAAGGTGTCCTCCTTCCATCTGTGGGGCTGTCGGTTCTGAACCGGCACTCCAAATCAGTGGCTGCGGGAGCTGAAGCTCTGCCTCAGGGCTGCTCCTTCAGCTCTAGGGAGGGATCCCAAGAACAGGTGCCCTTAGTGGCCCAGGTTGGGGGCCATTCCACAAGTTTAGTCATGCCCCATCTCTGATGTTGGGTTCATCTAGGGGACCCTGTTGGGAGGGCATGGAGGCACTGACTCCCAGGCCCACCCTTGACACCAGGTGCACTCACAGCAATCAAAAGCAAATGTCACGCTAGCAGCTTCTCGCCATTGACCAGCAGGAAGGATCATCTCTTTCCTTCCTCGATCCATTGCCACTCAACAAGCCCCCCCCCCCAGCAATGACACCAACAGAGGAGGGACTGGCCTGTTCAGTGGCACGGTGACACTGCGTTTTGGTCTGAGAGCCAGTCCTGTGCAATACCAGAGTCACAGAGACACACTCAAAGATGGACAGCTTAACATAGCAGGAGCTCAGTGTGGCTGGTAAGGTTGGGCATGGATGTATAAGACTCAGGGTGGAACAGTTGAAAATACAGAAAATGAATGATTAAAAAAAATTGCATTACACAAGACACCTATGGATAAAAGTGCTCATCTATACATCTGTATTTTATGTTCACCTGGTTCAGCACCCATTGGCACCTACCTGTGCAGACTCCCAGTCGTGTAATTAACCCTGCTCCTGAGGCTCCTACCTGGATCCCCTGTGGCTTTACCCTTATGGCTGAGCCTTTGGAGGAGACACCCTCTGCTGTCCAAGTCTGTTGTGTAGAAGCCTTTGTGCTTGGCATGCGGGTGCTCTAGGGGTCAAAAATCCCAGAGATTATCTTCCTGCAAGAGTGCGGTATATGTTTTCCCTCATTTCCACCTAACCTGGAGACATCAGCATTAACAGGCTGCTGCAAGAATGCAAAGGACAGGCATGGCACTCTCTCTCTCCCCCCTCCCCACTGCTGCCCCTCCCACTGCTGCCCCCATCTGACTTGCTCCATGCCGTGGGCCCCCAAGTGATGCTGCTGTAGTGGGGAGTGGTCCATCCCTCACTCAAGAGATAACGACCCTCTGCAATGCTCGACCCTCCTTCCCAGCTGGCTCTTCAACCACCCCGGCTCATTCCCAAAGCTAGGCTGCAGCCATCACAAGCACCAGCGCTGCCACTAACAGGAAGGAGAGCAGTCCTTTGGATGCTGAATCCACATTCCTTCCTCCCAGCACTCATTCCTAAATATGGATCCCCAGTGTATTCAGTCCAGGCACCCAGCAGTGACCCCCTCAACTCACAGTACTCCCAACTGTGCCACCAACTGCTCTTCACTAGTTATCAGTCACACAGTGCCCCCCCCCCAGAAGGAGAGCAGTCCTTTGGGAGCTCAATCCTTCCTCCCCTGGCCAGCCACCAGTGACCAGCACTCATTCCTGAATGTGAGTCACCGGCATATGCAGCAGTAGTACTGTCACTGTGCTTCTGAGGTGGACTTTATACTTCTTATGTTCTTGTGCGCTTCCCATAGTCATGGACTGACTTATCCGCAACCTCAAACTGGAGGGGGGAGGTTCAGGAGAGAGAATTCAGGAGACATTTGTTCATGGAGAGAGTGGTTGCAGGGTGGAATAAGCTCCCTGAAGAAGTGGTCTCATTGAAGACAGTGGAGGGCTTCAAAAGGGGGTGGGAAAGGGTTAAGGGGATGATCAGAGTCAAGGAGGAGGGGCGGGTAAGGAGGGTAGCATTTAGGGGGGTGGAACCCTTAGTTGCCACTTTGGGCTCTGTAACATGAGCAGATCTAAAAGACTACTAGTCCTTCTTCTATTGGCAACTTTCATATGTTTGTATCTTCCATCAGTGATGGACAGTGGGTGCTGAGTGAAAAGGGGCTGGGTGTCCTAATACTGTCTGGCACCAGTGACAGCATACATCACTGCACCCATTAGGGAATGCACTTGCAAGGTGTTCATATTTTCCATCAGTGATGGACAGTGGGTGCTGAGTAGAAGGGGGCTGAGTGTCCTAATATTATCTGGCATCAGCAACAGCGTACATCATTGTACCCATGAGGGAACTCACTTGCAAGGTGTGCATATTTTCCACCAGTGATGGACAGTGGGTGCTGAGTAGAAGGGGACTGAGTGTCCTACTAGTGTCTGACACCAGTGACAGCATACATTACTGCACCCGTGAGGGAGCCCCCTTGCAAGGTGTCCATATCTTCCATCAGTGATGGACAGTGGGTGCTAAATATAAGGGGGCTGTGTCCTAATAGTGCCTGGCACTAGTGACAGCACACATAACTGCACCCATGAGGGAGCCCCCTTGCAAGGTGTCCATATCGTCCATCAGTGATGGACAGTGGGTGCTAAATATAAGGGGGCTGTGTCCTAATAGTGCCTGGCACCAGTGACAGCACACATCACTGCACCCCTGAGGGAGCCCCCTTGCAAAGTATTTGTATCTCCCATCAGTGATGGACAGTGGGTGCTCAGTAGGAGGTGGCCGAGTGTCCTAATATTGCCTGGCACCAGTGACAGCATACATCACTGCACCCATGAGGGAGCCCTCTTGCAAGGTGTTCATATCGTCCATCAGTGATGGACAGTGGGTGCTGAATATAAGGGGGCTGTGTCCTAATAGTGCCTGGCACCAGTGACAGCATACCTTACTGCACCCATGAGGGCACCCCCTTGCAAGGTGTTCATATCATCCATCAGTGATGGACAGAGGGTGCTGAAAATAAGGGGGCTGTGTCCTAATACTGCCTGGCACCAGTGATAGTATACATCACTGCACCCATGAGGGAGCCCACTTGCAAGGTGTTCATATCGTTCATCAGTGATGGACAGTGGGTGCTGAATATAAGGGGGTTGTGTCCTAATAGTGCCTGGTACCAGTGACAGCATACCTTACTGCGCCCATGAGGAAGCCCCCTTGCAAGGTGTTCATATCATCCATCAGTGACGGACAGTGTGTGCTGAGTGGGAATATGCTGGGTGTCCTAATACAGCCTGGCATCAGCGACTGGGAACATCACTGCACCCATGAGGGAACCCCTTGCAAGGTGTACTGGTATTTGAAGGAATTTGGTATGCCTGTTGAGGCAGTGCCATGTACCACTCCAAATCCCTACTCTTATCAATGCACATAGTGGTGCATGCCCCATCACTCGTGGTAGGCAATATTGGGATATACAGCCCTCTCCCATTTCGATCCTCATTAAAATGCTGAAATGTACCCTGTTAGTCTAGTGGTACTGCCCCTGTTTCAGTCGCCACTAGTCGTTGCCGCGCTCCCCACCCACTCAGCACTCACCATCCATCACCAAGGGAAAATAAAGCCAGTTGCTATTGGGAGACTCAGATAAAATACAGTGTCCAAAACAATAGCCCCTCCCTCAATAAACTACCATAAACATGGTCATACACTTACAAAAATAAGAATACTTCAATTTATCGTGTTTATTTATTGTTTAGATATTTTTGGACTAACTGAAGGGGATCAGAATAAATCACTTACTACAAACCGAAGAACAAAAATGTTGTATCTTTCAAATTAACATAGATATGGTAGCTTATTATTTACTAGTTTTCCTACAGTAGTCAAACTCAACATGAAACGATCGGTTGGCAAAACAAGGTAAAAAACAGAAACTAAATGCGTGCCATTCACAAGAGTACTTCAGAATGACAGACACCATTAAAACCTTAACACTCAGACACTAACTTTATTTTAAACTATGTTGACCTGTCATTTAGAGGGTGCCAGCGTGTTGGACAGCCTGCCGTGTTTTGCATTCTGCAGTCCTGGGAGAATATGTGAGCTTGAAAACAGATCCCCCCCCCACCAAAAAAAAACAAAAAAAAGCAGCACAGTTACAAATTGACAGGTTTATCATTGGATTAAATGCTGGTTCTTGAGCACAGCACACTGTTTAATTATGATGCAGCTGAGTTGGATTTGAAACAGACAATAGTGCTACTGAATGCTTGGAAAGACAGTAAAACAAAACACTCATCAAGTCATAAGGCAGTTATTTTTTTTTTAAATATCTCTCAAAATAAAGTGCTCGGTAGGATTTAATTTGGTAAATAATTGCAACAGGGGTTGATTACTTGGTTTTCTGGTCACTTGTAGGATGTTTTAATGTGCTTTACATTGGTCCCTATGCATTAAGGGTCGGGTTGCCTGTGCACTACGGATCCACAGCATGTAAATAAACCTAAGACAGAACGCTGCACACCGGGGTCAGTGGCATTCAGGGAAGGGGCACGCATCCTTTTCATAGAGGCTCCCCTGGACAGTCACGCACATACACGCATGGCCAGTCTGGGGGCATGCCTGGGGGCGTGCCAGCACGCTGCGCCATTCACAAAGGCACAGAGTGATGGGTAAGGGGGGGCACAGGATACAGCAGCAGGGATCTTGCCCTATCTTTTATACACACCCCTGATAACACTCACAGGCTGTAGTGGGGTGACGAATTCCCCCATGGTGCAGCCCCAGCCCTCTTGGCTAACAGGCAGGGCTGGGGGCAGCCATTCTGGCACTCACCTGTCTTTTTAAAACTTCTAAACTGTGCCTTCCCAGAATCCCCTCCTCTGCGTGGAGTAGGGGATCCACTAGGGGACCACGTCAGGCATCTGGTTGAATGCTCACTTATGTCCCTCATTCCACTCCCCCCCCATGAAACAGCATGCTAGGGGGCTGGGGCCGTGTACATGCACGTGGCAGTGGTGAACATTCATACATACCGCCACCACATGCCTGTCTGGGGATGTGATGCTACGCAGACCGAGTACATGCAAACTGCATGTATCCAGAGCAGTCTTAATGCATAGTCCACATGTACACATTATGAGGGACATACTTTTGGATGGGAACAACAGTCACCCACAAAACTGCACAAAAGTATACAACAGAACTGGGCATTAGAAAAAAACAAATTGCAAAGCTCAGCACACTGCTAAAAACATTCAGTGGTTATAAATTACATTAAAAAAACAAATGCTGAAGCTATATTGAAGATCACACTGTGACATTTAGAGATTGTGCGGCACTAGGTGCTGGATGCTAAAGCTAAAATAAACTTGAAAATGCTTAGCAGGATCAAACATCATTCAGCACTTTACTGAAAAATGTAAAATAAAATTGAGCCTGGGGAATACTGGCTAATACTGGCACTAAGCATGGTCAGGGCATGCCAACCTTTTTTATATTATTTTCAGTGTCTGAACCCATGGAACACGAGTGTGATTTGGGACAGCAAGGTAAGCTTCACGATATAAAGTCCAGGGCAAATGTGTATGTGCCAAAACCTATTGCAGCTGGTATAGAAGAGATTTGAAAAAAAAAAAGGAAAATGTAATGATGATTAGCAAATTTTGCCAAAACAAAAGCTATTTAATTTCATCCAGACTAAAACTGCCCCCCCCAAAAATGTGTACTACTACAAACAGTAATGAACACTGCGTAATACCAATCTCGCATAAGAAATAACATGAAATCAAGTCATAAGCCAATTTTTTTTTAATTAGCTCTCAAAATAAAGTGCTTGGTAGGATTTAATTCATGTTTTGTGATCACTTGGATGTATGTTTTACTGTGCTTACGATGTGTACATTATGTGAGGCATACTTTAAGATGGAAGCAATAGCCATCCACCAAAGCACAGGAAACTACAAACTTGAACTGGGCATGAGAAGTTACAGTTTGCAAAGCAATTTGGAAGCATTAACAATAGTGGAAGGAGGGTATATTTGCATTAAGAGATCTTGGTCTAGGTGAGCATAAGAGGGTGAGAATAAGTATGGGTTTTGAAATGAAATTGGGGCATTCTCTAGCATTTGTTATGGTGTTTTTTGCTTTGCAAATTTTGCAACCATGCTGTTTTATACAGTATAATAATAAAGATAGTGTATTACTTCAGCAAAGTAATCAGACAAAGGGTCGTGGTACGTCCCTAAACTTAGATTATTTAAATGTCAGGATTTTAAATGTGATGAGTTTGATCAGGATATGACTTTCAGTTCTTGTAAAATAATTTTACAATTGCTTCATCTGCATTGTAGTTATGAATTTGTCTCATCTGTGTACCCCAGTAATATTGTACATAGGACAGGAATGTGTTTTAAAAAAGGCTTGTTATATTCCCATAGATTTCGGCGACTTGTATTGTTATTATTGATGTTGTCAGGAACAGTTCACCCTAATCCTAGTCCAACTGATAGGGCCACCTGGAATATTAAGGAGGTTTCCACTTCAACCCCATGTATGGTTCATTTAAATATTGGTAGTTTAACAGCAAAAAAAAAACACTGCTAGAATTCTGGGTTTTCAAAAATAAATTTGATGTAGTGGCCTTAACGAAAACCTGGTTAGGTTAACAGAGAACATCTCTAATAAAGAAATTCAGCTGCAAGGAAGGACAGGGTGAGTTGGAGGGGGCTGTTTGTTCTTTTAGCTGATTATTTGTCAGCACAATAATTGACTATCATTCCAGACAGTAAATTGTATAAATCACTTGCTATTTCGATTACATTAGATGATAAAAAACTTCTTACTATTATAAACGCATATGTTCCCCCTGATAGATCTAAGGATGGTGTTCCTGCTTTTTTTTAATTGTTTTCCTATATTACCAACAAATATGGAACTCATATTGGTGGGTGATTTTAGTTTAAATTGGATGTCCCCTGCTGCTTTTGAGGTTAAGACTGATGTTACAGATCTTGGGTTTCAACAATTAATCACTGACCCCACCAGGGTTAATTACAATACAGGGTATGTTTCTACCCTTGATTGGGTTATAACCAATTGCCCATCACATATTGTTAAGTTTGGGGTCTCCCCAGATGGAATCAGTGACCACAGTCCTGTGTTTTTGATAGGTCAGCTAAATTGAAAAAAAGAGAACCTAAGATTTTAAAATATAGAAGGCTTAAAGAACTAGATGAACAAAAGTTTTTAGAGGAGTCACAGTTACTTGATTGGTCCTTTCTGGACAATATAACTGATATTGATAAAGCCTATTGAAAATGTTGTTATTATACAACAGGCAAGTTAAATTCTGGCTTGGTGGTGATGAGCGAAGGGGTTCGCTCGGCACGCTGGTGACCCGGGTTCACACCCCGAGCCCGGGTACCAGGAGGCGGGGAACTGGCAAGGAGGGGTTCCATAAGCATCCATTGGATGCTTCCCTCCCAGAGGGTGATTTGCCTGGGGACCTGCGGGCAGATTGGTAGCAAGCTTGGGGACGTGCTATAAAGCGCATACGGCTCGCCCTTAGGAATACTTTCCTGCGTTTTATGCAAGGCTGAGAACTGCAGTAGCCAAAGTGCTAGAAAATGAAATTACGCCCAATTTTTGTCTAAAAATCTTCGGTGGATGGAGCTATTCTGATCTCCTTTGGCAACTCATTTCATTTTTTCACTGCATTATAAGAAAAAGGTTTTTGACCTTTTGTTCTTTGTCCAGGCAACCCAGGAGAGGGCTCTGCCAACAAACCTATGGTCTGTTTACAAATCCTCTCTTAAGTCCTCATGGCCTTCCATAAGCTCCTCACTGTAACACCAGTGTAGTTGTGCAACTAAAAGTCCTTGTTTGGCCAGGTGACCCTTCTCACTCGGGTCTTTGGATAGCCTTATCTACATCAGAATCTGGACTCCAAAGTGACTAGATCTCTTGCATACATTTAATGTACCACAGTGTCAAATGCTGTATAAAAGTTTATCATATTAGTGGTCAGCCAGGTAGTCTTTTTTACTGTATAGTACTCAAGAGTAACAACTATAGGTGCATAAGCCAAGGTGCACTTTTTAGAGGTATAGGCAGAGTGACCACTCATTTATTTGCCTAGATAGCCATTCTCTCACATATACCTTGTTGTGTTGTTAGTGCTTGCCTCTGTGACTATGTCATCTTCGCTGCTTAATAAAATTCTTACTTTAACAAACCTTTGAGTACAACTCTTGCCTCTCCTTATCGGGTGCCTCTATCCACCCACTTAGGAACCTGTAGTGTCTCCTCACCACAACATCTGCTTGAGATGACACTCATGTCTGTGAGGAAGATTTAGTTCTCCCTTCACCACCTGACTCACTGTGACATGACATACAGAAGTAATATTAACACAGAATAAAATGCATTTTTTTATTTACCATGCAATACTCAGTAGTGTGGAAGGAGTGACTACTATTTATTAACAATGAGTATATTTTAACCTGCATTGGCAAAAACAGAGGTTCGTGTGGGATGGAGGAGCTGTGCTCAAAATGTTGGTATCCCCAATAACTAGCGACCCCAGGATCAAAATTATGACAGCTTTTCACACTTCACTGGGAGGTGTGAATACATTTTTGTATTTAGTTTTAAGTTCATTTTAACAATGCTAATTAGTGCATGGCATGAAATGGGACTGTTTTTGGTTTGGGTACACAGTTTGTCTGGACACCAGCTTTTAGGGGCCGGATCTCACTTTGGGAAGCAGAGTTAAACTTTAGGAGGTAAGCATACATCCATCTGCAAAGGTTTACATGGCAGAATTTGAGATAGAATTGAAAGAAAAAAACTAGTACCAGTATGTTTTTTTTTCAACTTGGTATACATCAGATGGCAACGTGTGTGTTAGGGACAGCTGTTTGGTTCAGGGTGTGATTGGTGAGCTGCAATGCAGAGAAAACTATGAGCCTAATTTGGGGTAACCATTGTAACTGCAACCCTTGATTCCACACTTAGCAATTATGTTGTAGCCTATAATTGATTCTATTCAGATGTCATGTATTATATGGAAAGTACAAATTTAATTAACCCTAGATGGCTCATAGTATTGTAACTGTAATTCTGAGTTGTATTGTATTCTGAGTTTATGTTTTCTGAGCACTTACATCATGTATGCATACTGTTATATTTCACTGCAGTATGTGAATTAACTCTGTGTAGCCCCTGAAAATGGAACACTAGTCTCAGTGGGCCTACCCGGTCAACAAATTTCAATAAATAAATAAAACCCCCTACATGCCACAAATGATTTTCTCAAAAAATTAGAATCAAACCAGGTTGTTGTTCAGGTAAAAGATTTAAAAAAAAACATAATAATGGACTAGTTGGACTGCAGGCTACTGGCGTCTTCATCACCATACCTCCCAACCACTCAGCATTAAAACTCATCATAGCACTGGCCTTTCAAATTCAGAGCAAATGGCCAGAATGTGTAGCACTTTTTTATTTTAAAGAATAATATGTCTACAAACAGTGGGCCCCATAAATATTTAGTGTTAAGGAATGTTTTTGTCAAGTTAGTTCAGTGATTTAATACTTTGTGTGTCCAGAAATAATCTAACATTTTTAAGAAAATCAGTAAATCTTTGTGGAGCAAGAATAAATTTCACTTTAAAAAGTCAGAGCGCTATGCAAAATTCAAAGCAGTTGAAAGGTATGTTCATTACGTCAAAGATATGCTGCTGTTCCTGGGCCACTGTTATAACTTTTTTTAGTTTTTTTTTTTTTTAATACTTTTGCTGTATTCTGTTTAAACTCAGGGATTTAACAGATTAATGTCTACTTGTTAAAATATCAGTGCTGTATCTTTATATGAAGGGGATTTTAATGTACTTTTTAAACAAACAAACTTTACTTGCTTAATTTTCTCTTGTGCGTTTGGCTCCTATTTTGTGTTGGACATCTCTTGACTGATACTAAGTAAGTAAACCTTCATTTTTAGAGTGCCTGTATAAGGAGGTGCAGGGCACTGTACAAAGTTAAAAGCGATTCACAAATAATTCAAATCAAAATAAGGCTTATAATAAATATCACCCACCTAACAATACCAATGACAATGATAGATTAAAATCAAATAAATATTAATAAACTACATTCCAAGTAACAGCTAGCTAGTTAGGAGATGTTGCCTATAATCCAAACGCTTCCTTGAATAGGTATGTTTTCAGACCCCTCCTAAGGGCTTCCAATGAGGGGGGCCTCCCTCAAGGATCTTGGAAGGGAGTTCCAAAGGGCTGGGACAGCTACCTCAAAGGCCCTGTCCCCCGATGATTTTAACCATGCCCTGGGAACGGCTACAAAGTCCACCCCAGAGGTGAGGACTGCCCTCAACCTCACAGCTCGTTTAACCTGCAATCAAATTTATAGTACACCTATGTCACCACATGCAATTTCCATGAAATGAACCAGTTACTAGAATGTTCAGAAATTAAGCAAATGGGACACATGAACGAACATTGTTCTTGGACTGAAAAAAAAAACAGCCTCAAGTTAAGCTGTTTTTGGAAAGCAATTTGTTGAAACACATTATTTTTTAAACTGCAGTTATTAAATAAGACAGTTATCAAAGTAAAGACATGTTAAACTTTAATGTAAGAACATTTTTTACAAGGGAAATATTACTTTTATTGAACGTTACATAGAGGACATAAACTGTAACCTGTGATATATACTTTTAAAATGTAAGATAAAAAAGGATTGCATTTTATTGGTAGAAATTAAATTTTATTATACATGTATATGCTCTTTTTAAAACTGTGTACAAAAATGTTTGCTACCCTCTACATATTATGGGTATACTCTGGAAACAAAGCCTGTGTCTGGATGTCACACACCAATGAAAGACACAATTTTTCAAACATTTTTTTTAAATGAGAAAACACAGAAAAACACAATTTAAAAAAAAGTGTACAAATTATTTATTCACATAGAAATTACATAGTTCAAGCAGAAAGAAACACAATACACATTCACTTCTTGAAAGCATAACTTACAAAACAGTTGGACATCACGTGGCACAACCTTAGCCGAGAAAGACCCATATACATTTCTGGTATATGACGGAGACTACTGTGGAGTTGGACATCATATATTCTTTCTGATATTTGTATCTTAATGTTGCTTTCATTGAACAAACACACCAAAACAAATAAGAAACCTGAAACAGGCTGTGTTGTCTTGTAACTAATTTAATCTGCAAAATTCGGTATTACAAATTTATCTTTTTTATTTTAAATGCAGCTTTACTGTGAGAAGATATGGCATTACAAGTCTTGGCATTTTTATGTACAACAAAATGGCATCCAACATGGCTCAACAAGAAAAAGAAAGGAACACTTATGTACTTACCATAACATAGCACTTCAAGAGAGTCTCCTCCATTAGGCCACACCTTTGGAACTACAGCCTATAGGCACTAGGACCACACAGAAATCTTCACTAGCCAGAGGCCACCCATGATGATGTCATGTATCAGCATCTGTATAAACCTGGGCAGACCCATCACTCTTCAGTTCCCTGCCAGAGATTAGACTTGGAAGACCTCCAACTGTGAGGAACCAGGAGATAAGACCAGCACCAGGCATACAAGGAGAGACAACGAGCTGGATATGTGACTCATAGATTAGGTTCAGGCACAATTTCTGATGCAACCATCACTGAAGTAGAAGGGGGATGGAGGGAGGGGCTGCACTGCCTAATGGAAGAGATTCTCTTGAAGAACTACTGTTACAGTAAGTATGTAGCTGTTCTATCTTCACAAGGATATCTCCTCCATTAAGCCACATCTTTGGAACAATTCCCAAGCAGACCCATGTGACAACTGGGAGGCAGTTACAGTCTGATATAAGTTCAGGCCAGCAGGCCTTGCAGTACAGTAAGCCCAAAACCCATACATCTGCGAGAGACTATGCCCAGACTGTGATGTTTAATGAAGGTGTAGGCAGTGCTCCATGTGGCTGAAGCACAAATGTCAGCAGTAGAAACATTTCTGAAACAAGCAAAAGAAGTGGCCATGCTCCTGGAGGAGTGACTACAAACCAAACCAGGAAGTTCCTTACCATACGTCCTACAACAGAACGTAATACAATGTGCCAGCCATTTGGACAGGTACTGTTTAGACATAGGAGTACCCACTTTCCCAGGGGAAAAAGACACAAAGTGCTGATAGGACTTTCTGCAGTCCTTGGTGTGATTTACACAGTATCTGAATATTCTATTTGTATCTAAAGTATGGAGCAGTGCCTCACCCTGACTGGCATGCTTGGGATAGTAAATAGGAAGGTGTATCATTTGATTCAGTGTAAATTCAGATACCACCTTTGTTAAAAACTTAGGATTCATACACAAAGAAATTCTGTTTTGTCAAAAATAAAATAAGGAGGCTCACACGTTACAGCCTGAAGCTCTACAATCCTTTGAGAAGAAGTGACTGCAAACTGCTGTAATTAGCACTAATATAGAAACTTTTAAGACCTCAATAGACAGTTATCTGGGAGTCAAAACTATTTCATAGATCCATTGAAAAATGGTGAGTCAATTATGAGTACTGCTTACTGACTAGGAACCCTTCTATGAAATCTATAAACATAACGCTTTCCATGATAGGACACATAAGCCACAACTCACAGTCAGCTCAAAAGGAGCCAACATCAGTTTCTCAAGCACAAAATTTAAGTCCCAAGGCAAGACTGGATTGCAGATAGGAGGTTTCATATGCAGAATACCTCTCAGAAAAGTATGGGACACCTGTAATTGGGCCACCATGCTACCCTCAATAGGGGCATAGAAAGCTGATATAGTGGTCAAATGCACCTTAAGTGAGCAATACCATAGACCAGAGTCTGAAAGGGACAGCAAGTATTCCAACACAGCATTTACAGGACATGTAAATGGGTTCAGATTTCTGGAAGCAACCCAGATAGTGAACCACTTCCACTTCAAGGAATAAGTATGCCTGTTAGAAGACTTTCTAGCTGCAATTAGTACATCAGTAACCTTAGAGGATACCGCAAAACATGCAATGGCTATGTCTTCAGGAGCCATGCATACAGATGTAGGGACTTCAGGTCCAGATGGACCAGGGATCCCTTGTCCCAATTTAACAGACCCCAGAACAGAGGTAGGGAGACAGGCAGTTTCACTGCCATCTGTTGTAGAACTGGAAACCATTCTGGTGAAGCAATAATGGAGCTATGAGGAAGAGAGTGGCACTCTCCATCAGTAGTTTGAGCAGCACTCTCCATATTAGTGGAATTGGGGGAATGGATACAGGAATTTCCATTTCCAAGAGAAGGATAACACATCTCCCCAGAAAACTCCAGCCCCTGGCAAGTGAGCAGAAATGCAACAGTTTTGTGTCATGTGAAGACACAAAAAGGTCTGACTTTGGATGACCCCATCCTGCGAAGAGGTCATCTACAATGGAGGTCAGCAGTTCCCATTAGTGAATTTTGGACTGTGACCCACTTAGCCGATCTGCTAAGATGTTTTGGAGACCTGAGAGATGCACAACTAACAATTGTAGACCATGGGACAGAGCCCAGTACCATACTTTCACTGCTTCCCTGCATAGGGGACTGGAATGAGTGCCCCCTTGTTAGTTGAAGTATAGCATCACACTGGCACTGTCTATCTGTATTAACAGAGGATCGAGGCAAAGATGCTTCTGAAATACTTGGAGGATGTAAAGGACAGCTCTCATTTCCAGGACATTTATGTGTAACCTGGCCTCCACCTTGGTCCATGACCCCTGCCTCTGGTAAGGATCAACATGAGAACCATAGCTGAAGCCCAAGGCATCCATGGTGAAGATCTGTACAGGGGCTGGTATGAGGAATGGAATAGGTTTTTACGATCCAATCCACAATGGCAATGTTCTGTTACATGAGGACGTGATGACAGCCATGTGGTCCAGCTCGTCTGTCAGCTGCCCCACAGGACCTTGAGTGTCCCCTGAGAGATTCTCATATGTAGACAGTTCAATGGCACTGTCACAATGGCTGTGGCCATGAGACCCAGGAGACATAACATTGTTTTTGCAGAGATATAGTGACTCCTATATACCAACTGTGCTTGGGCAGTCAGATTTTCTGGTCTGTCCTATGGCAGAAAAGCACAACCCTTCTCTGTGTCCAAGACTGCCCTATGTACTGTCATCTTTTGGCAGGGAATCAGCATAGATTTTGGCTCACTTTGACCCCCAAGTCCTTGAACAACTGCCTTACCCGAGACAAGGTATATGTAAGGGAGTTTCCCTGGAGCTGGCCTTCAACAGTCACTCATCTAGATATAGGGGAACAAATACAGGCCTTCCCTATGAAGGGCTGCAGCCACTACTGCCAAGCATTTGGTGAAGACCCATGGCACAGAAGACAAGCTACAGACCAATTAAAGACCAATGCTCTGAACTGGTAACGTTCTCCACCAAGCACAAAGCTGAGGTATTGTCCGAGTGATTTTCTGATCTCGACATGAAGGTATGCTTCCTTCATGTTCCAGAGAACAATCCAGTCCCCTGTTTGCAGAAGAGGAACCACAGCTTGCAGGGATACCATTCGGAACTTCTTGTATTTGATACAGACATTGAGATCCCTGAGATTCAACACTGGATGCAGATCCCCTGTCCATTTTGGAACCAGGAAGTATCTGGAATAGAACCCTTTGTTTCTCTAACAAGGAGGAACTGGTTCTATAGCACGTTTTTGGAGTAATGACTGAACTTCTTCTGTCAGAAGGGACAAGTGGCCCAGAGGATGACAAGAAGAATGCGGAGGATGATCTGGAGGGGTTTCTAGCAGCTCCAGAGCACTCCCTCTTGCAATTTACTCGAGGACCCACTCATCCATTGTAATCTACCATCATCATTTGCGATGTAGGAAGAGTCTTCCCCTCCCCCCCCCCGTCACCATAGGAGGTAATGGTGGAGGTGGGGGTGTCTCCAGAAGACAGTTATGCAGAACAGGTGGGGGCAGTACCACTGGTACTAACTGCATTGGGTGCCTTTGTAAGAGCACCTGGGGGGAGGGGTCCCAGCAAGGTGCTACCTCCTCTGCTACAGCCTTGCTGACTGCAGGCATGGCCACTTCTGGCAACAGGCTGATGAAAGGATCCCCCCCCCCACCACCCCAGGCAGGAGTGGGATATAGGGATTTGATAGACCTTAGAGACATTTTTGAAGTCTGAAGTCCTCCAAAGGCCTCTTCAACATCATAGCCAAACAGTTTTGCCCCTCTAAAAGGGGCATTCAAAACTGCTTGTTCCACATCACTGGCAGAGCAAGGGGGTTGGGGGGACAGCATCAGTAGTCAACACTGAGAGTTGCACACTCGAGCAGATTTGATCGACTGTAAGGCCTGCATCTGCTGGCTTCATCATTTACTCGTATGTTCGTATGTAAAGCCAGCAACTCTAAGTCAAGAATATCTTTTCATACAAATGCCAGAAGCAGCAGCCCTGGCAGAAGCATCACAGACATCATATGATGACTGCAGCAAATGCTTGCCAACCTGAGCCTGAGAAGTTAAGATTTTAAGTAACTCGTTCTTGGCAGAACCATCCGGCAAAGCCTAGGCTGCAGTTGGCAGAATCATCGGGCAAAGCTTAGGCTGTAGTTGGCAGAATCATCTGGCAAAGCTTAGGCTGCAGTTGCAGAATCATTGGGCAAAGCTTAGGCTGCAGTTGGCAGAATCATCAGGCAAAGCTTAGGCTGTAGTTGGCAGAATCATCTGGCAAAACTTAGGCTGCAGTTGGCAGAATCATCTGGCAAAGCTTAGGCTGCAGTTGGCAGAATCATCAGGCAAAGCCTAGGCTGCAGTTGCAGAATCATCGGGCAAAGCTTAGGCTGCAGTTGCAGAACCATCTGGCAAAGCTTAAGCTGCAGTTGGCAGAATCATCTGGCAAAGCTTAGGCTGCAGTTGGCAGAATCATCGGGCAAAGCTTAGGCTGCAGTTGCAGAACCATCCGGCAAAGCTTAGGCTGCAGTTGGCAGAATCATCGGGCAAAGCTTAGGCTGCAGTTGGCAGAACCATCTGGCAAAGCTTAGGCTGTAGTTGGCAGAACCATCTGGCAAAGCTTAGGCTGCAGTTGGCAGAATCATCGGGCAAAGCTTAGGCTGCAGTTGCAGAATCATCTGGCAAAGCTTAGGCTGCAGTTGCAGAATCATCGGGCAAAGCCTGGGCTGCAGTTTTTGTAGTTTTTCACATGCTGTTGTGATATTTTATCATGTGAGCCCCGTAGTTTGCAGTCCTAAGGCCCAGTGAGGCAGAGACATACATACACTTGCCTATAACTTCCAGCCTCCTAGATTCTTTAACAGAAAGCAAAGTACTTATATGTTTAGGAGCTCTAGACCTACCATAAGCAGGCATGATAACTACAGAGTCTGTTTCTGTTTTTTTGCTGATTAGCACAATAAGGCATAGCAGATGGAGCAGGATACTGCTTATCAGCTTTTCTGGGAACTGCAGGTAGTGAGTTAGGTCTGTATCATGCAGCAAAGGTAGCATCCTCTAATACAGCCTATATAGGTGTAATTATTATGGAGGGTGTGCAAAAGACCTCAAAAAATTCCATCAAATTTCTTTTTGTGGAATCTTCCTCTTTCACAGCAAAGTCCATGGTAGTTTGTATTTGCTGCATCAAGGCTTGAAAAGTAGAATCCTCAGGAGGAGACCTCATGGTGTAAACCACCGATTGCTCACTGCAGGATGAGATGGCAGAACTACAGTGTGGTGCCACATATTGTTCTCCCTCATATTCCTCCTCTAAATCCTCCCCTAACACCCTGAGGTCAGGATTACATTCAACCTCATCGTCGACATCTCTATCAATGATGGGCACTGCAGAATGCACTGGTGATGCAGTGACAGCTGAGAGGCAAGATGCTGCAGCATCCTAGTAGATGCCATCAACGAGGGCTGCATAACAGGAGGCATGTCGGTGGAATAACTGCCTGTAATGGTAGTCCAGGCAGAATGCGTCTGATCATTTCTAAGACCAACACCAGCACAGCCTGACAGGCAGTGATGCCCTGTAAAGGGGCTGGGACTACTTGTGAAGATAGGCCTTGGCCTGATGATGATGATGACGTTGTACCATCAATAGTAAGAAATGCACCACCTGAGCCAAGCCCCGACCTTGGTGTCTCATCAACAGTTGGGGGGTGTCATCAACGCCACTAGAGTGAGCAATGACACAGTAGACTTACCTTATCTCAAACATGACCAGGACCTAGCAGGCAAAGCAGAGCTCTCTTTTTCCTTATGTTTGCACTTGTGGCTCAACGATGAGGAGTGCTGTGATGCTGACTATTCCCTGTCCAGGTCCTTCAACTTCAGCAGCTGTCTCTCAGCTGATGGTGAGTGAGACACAGATTTCGACACCTGTTCCTTCTCCATGGCTTTTAAAGTTTTAAGGAGAAGGACATTTTCTAGAGCTTACTTGCAGTGTTGCCATGTAGCCTGGTTAAAACTCTAGCAAATCTTACAAGTCCTCATGTTATGAGAAAGGCCCAAACAGCACATGTCTTCTTTGTAAATTTTCTCTCCACACTTACAGTACTGGAATAAAGGATCTTCCAAATTGGGGGCATGCAGAGATGACAAAATACACTGTTAATTAAAGTAGTCTGTAATGGGGGGGACTGCGAGACAGCCTTAAGAGGTAAAGCCTCCCTCTTTCCTTCTAGCCTACTTGTGGAGAGCTCTTACCCAGTCACTGCGCACTGACTGCCCCACCTGCCTCAGGGTCAGCTCTACATTTATTGCTGCTTATAGGTCACAACATCACATGACCACTCCTTATTTGTTTTTGTGTTCACTTTTCTATTTGCAGCTTATACTCTCTGACCACTAGGGGTTGCTGCTCTGCCCCTCCACCCGCCACTCTGTTCACTTTCCTCATCTCCACTCCCTATTTGTTACTACGGTTTATGGCCACTAGGTCTCACTATAGCACCCTCCTAATCTCTACTCTTCCCCTTATCTGCCACTGTCTCCTCTGTGTGTCAAACCCTGTACCACTGACCCCAAAGTCAACAACGCTACCATCAAGCCAATAAGTCAGGCCACCCCCCCCCCCACTCGGTTCCACAGCTCTTAAAGCTTCTTACTCCATAGTCAGCTAAAAAACTGTTTTCTACTGTCTCTTTGCAGGTCTCAAACCATGTACACCTGCCATCAAGGTCAACAGCTCTACTTCCAGGCCATCAATCCAAGATATATGGCTCTTGGTTTCTAAAGCTCTTAAAGCCTTTTGGTCCCATAATAGACTAAAAATACTTTCTGCTGTTCCACCGGAGGTATTAAACTCTGTGCCCTTGACATCAGCGTCAGCAGCTCTACATCTAGGCCAGCAAGCCAAGATAAAGTTCCCTAGGTTTTTAAAGCTCTTAAAACTTTTTGGTTACATAATCAACATAAAATTCACACTGCTGTTCCTCCACTGGTCTCAAACCCAGTACCCTTAAGACCAAACTGAGTAACCTTACCACCAGGCCAGCAAGCCACAATAATCTCCTTGTGGTTCTTAAAGCTCTGGAAGCTTGGCTCCCCCCCACCTTGCTCTGCCTCCAAGGCTACTTGGCACCATGAATGCTCACCTTCACCTTATGTGTCTCATCTTCATAAACATTATGAGGCTCACCTCCTACCAGCCAGCCAGACCTTACCCCCTGCCCTCTGTCAACTGCACCCACATACCTCACCACTGTAACTCACTCACCCTCCACCATGTCAATGCACCCTGGACCCCTGCATCCACCCCCTAGCTGCCCCCCAACTCCGCTACCCACCTTGGCTTCTCTTGGCTCCACCACCTTTGTGTCTTTCTGACCCTCCAAGCCCTGCCTACCCCTTGGTCCCCTACTGCCTGCCCTGCCTCTTAAAAACTCCCAAAAAGTTAACAAACTGCCACCCCAGGACTAGAACCTTGATCATTCTATTACTTCTCTCTGATAATAACCACCCCAACCCAGGCCCAGCCACCACCAGCCCACCAACCAGGTCCAATGGACTCCGTATTGCCTCTATGAACATTTGCAGCCTGCTGAAAAAATTTGCTGCCATTCAGTGCTGGGTCATACTACACCAACCAGACATCATAGCCCTAGTAGAAACCTGGCTAACTAAGTCCACCTCAGACTACTTTGTCTTCTTTCCAGGCTACACCGTATACCATGAGGACTGAACAGGTAAACATGGTGGTGGCTGTGCATTTTATGCTCGTGACACCATCATCAGCCACGCCCTCCCTGCCCCCAAGCTAGTAGATGGTGCCCAGGCCCTTACCCTCAAACTTACCCCAGACCCATCCAAGATCCCGTTCTATCTCACAGTCTCCTACATACCCCCAAGGAACTAGACCCCAGTTATATTATCTCTCACTGAATATCTCTCCTCCCTCCCCAGCAAAGCACAACAAGTCCTAGTCGGAGACCTCAACGTAAACTTGCACAGTCCCTCTGCCTCACTAATAAAAGACACCTTCACTACATTAGACCTGACCCAACTCGTCTCCCAACTCACTAGACGTAACCAAGCTACTGGGACCTGCACCCTCCTAGACGTCATTATCTCCAACCGCCCCCAAAAGATTCAGGATATTCAAGTTCTCCCGGACTCCTTAAGTGACCACTCCCTTCTCCTATTCCTCTGGTCTGCCCCCACCCCCAAGCTTGTAGCCCAAGCCACACGCTGCAGGCATCTCTGCCCAGGCGGACTGAGAAAAATCGAACAATTCCTCGCTGACATTGATTGGTTCCCCCATCTGCCATGCAACCAACATTGATGCTGCCCTTGACCTCTTCTCACAAGCCTTTAACATGGCCTGTGATCTGTTTGCTCCCTTCACCATAATCCGGTCCAAAAGACAAAACACACCTTGGGTCACCCCAGCCCTACTTCAACTGCTTAGGGACAGGGATAACCTCTGGCATATAGCCACTGAGACTGGCCAGATGGCTGACAGACAGGCATATAATGCCGCACGTAATAGGTGCAAGTGGGCCATCCAAAAAGCCAAGGCAGAACACTACCAGGCCACCCTCACCTCCTCATGGGGGTGTGCCTGGAACTTCTGGGACAATATAAAAGAAATAAATGGGAAATCATGCTCACCCCCAGCCCAACTTACGGTCAATGGCTCACCTTTGCTGACCCTCGATGTGCCAACCTTAACTCTCCTCCTTTACAGATCTTAGCCCGGTCCTCCCGAGTAACATTTTGGACCCAACCCCCAACCCACCACCCACAGATCCACAATGCCCCTGGTTCTACCTATGCAAGATATCCATCCGGGAAGCCAGACCACTCCTGCTTAAAGTGCTAAAAAGCAACAGTCCTAGCAGCGACTCCCTGGATTCAAAAATACTCCGGCTGGTCCTGGATGAGGTCCTGGTCCCACTCACTGACCTACTAAACCAGTCCCTCTGCCTGGGGCAATTCCCCACAGCATGGAAAACAGCTATAGTCACACCTATTCACAAAGGAGGTGACAGGTCCACCCCCAGCAACTATCGTCCAATCTCCATCCTTCCCCCCTCTCCAAAGCCTTAGAAAAAGTGGTGGCCACCCAACTCACCGAATATCTAGCAAAATATGACATTCTTTGTCTGGAACAGCATGGCTTCTGTGCTGATCACAGCATAAGTACAGCATTAATGGAGTTCTCCAACTTTCTGCACTCCTCCCTGGACTCCAGTTCCATAGCTGCAGCAGTATTCATTGACCTCTCTAAGGCCTTTTATACTGTCTCCCACCCCCTCCTACTAAATTCCCCCGACCATACAGGGCTCTCTGCTGGCACCCTTGCCTGGTGCGTGAGTTACCTATCCCCGCTCCCAGCGTGTCAAAAATAATGGGATACTTTCAGAAACCCATCCCATTCACTCAGGGGTCCCCCAGGGCTCTATCTTGGGCCCACTACTCTTTAGCCAAGGGTTTATCAAATGGTGAGGCAAGCCTCCCAGGGGAGGCCCCAACCTGTTCCAGTGGAGGCTCAAGCAAGCCTTAAAATGTACTATATTTAAATATCAAGTTTTGGATGCTTTGTGTGAAAGGATGCAGCAAACCGAAAGCGAATAATGGCATGCAAATTTATGTACAAAATGGTTACCAGGAAAACACACTCAACAAACACTTGTTTCCTGGTATGACATGGTGGAAAGCTGAATGGAGGAAATACAATTCTTGGAAACTGTGCAAAACAAAATGCAAAATAATACAAATGAATAGGAACAAGATAACAGTTGGCCCATTATACTGGCTGCAGAAAAGCACAAATACAAAGGCTAAGCAGAGAGATACTAGGAGCAAGAGCAGGAGGGAGCAAAATGGTCCCGAGAAGGTGTTTAAGAGCAGGGTAAAACTGACAAAGAAAACAGTCTGACTCATGGAGGTATTGCAACGAGGGGTAAATAGGGCCAAAACTCAGAAATGTGGAGTGAGTAGGCTGACCTGGAGAGGGGGGTTACAGATAGGGAGAATAATCGCGTCAATAAAATGAGAATAAACTCAATTACTCACCTTCAGTTAATTGTATTCTTCCTGTAATGTGCAAAGTATGAAAGTTGTTCTAACTATGGGGAGGCCCAAAATCATTTCTATATTAGGGGGAGGCTCAAGATCTTTTCCATGGCTTGGGGAGGCTCATTATGATAAAGTGTGAGAACTCCTGCTTTAACCTATACCTAAACACCCAGCCCAGTGCCTGCACTGGCAATATTCTCCTGTACGCCGATGACGCCGTTATTTATGCCACCAACAGTAATCAAACCACCCTCCAAGTCTCCTTCCAACGCTCCTTCAGTGATGCTGAAAACTGGTTTAAGGAGAGCAGACTAGTCATTAACCACAAAAAAATGAAGGTAATGCTCTTTGCCCACCACCAGAACAAAGCCAGCAACAACCCCCTCCAAATCCTCCCCAGCACTCATCAACTACTTGAACAAGTTTACACCTACAAATACCTTGGGATCACCTGTGACTCTGCCCTCACCTCTCATACCCACATTACAGCCCTAGCTTCCGTCGCTAATGCTTGCCTTGGCATACTCTACCGTCACAAGGACTGCCTCACACCTGATGCTCTAAGACTTGCTGTAACATCCTCAGTAGTGTCCCTTGTCGATTACGGCCTTCCAGACTATGGTGCTGCAGACTCCACAACCCTCAACAAAATTCGACTCACCCTAAACAAGGCTTGCAGACTAGTGACCAGTGCCCCTAGGCTCACCCACACATGTCCGCTCTATGACATGGCCAAACTCCTTAACCTTGATGAACGCCCCCGCTACCAAACTTGCCTATTAACTAAGAAGATCTTACTCGGGCTTTTGCCCCTGGGGGTTTCTGCCTCCATCCAACTCAAACCCTCCAGAGTTACTACCCGAACCACTGATAAGGTCACACTACTGGTACCCAGAACTAGGACCACCCAGACACAGAGGTCTTTCAGCTACAGAGCCTCATCCTGGTTCAACTTGCTCCCTGCAGCCATTTCCAACACCACCAAAATTGCCCTCTTTAAAACTACCCTATGGAACCAATTGTTCAACACCCGCTGCTGCACCTGTCGCTAAGAGATGCTCTACTGCTCTCTATCACTATTGACATAGCCCTCTGGACTGAACTACCCCTCACTCCCCAACCTTCCCCATGGGGCCCCGTCTCCTCTGCCAGTATCTGCTGGTACCAACCTGTCATGTCCAAAATGTTTTTGAATTACTCATTATGCTGAAGCAACTATGTAAAACTTGTATTCTGTACGTATGTTGACTCTGTATGTCCTCTCTGTGACGCGGTACCTTTGTAAACAAGCCTCTGGCTCAAAGGTTGCAAATCCAATTTATACAATAAATAAAACAATAAATAAATAAATAAAACAATAGACGGCAACAGCTAGTTGATGGCGTTTCCTTCAGCAGGTGTGAAGAGGATGACTGACAGTGGGAAAAGAACTCGCATGATCAGACAGAAGAAACTGATAGACTGTAAGCAGGGCCCCTAGCCCTCTGCGGCACTTTGTTCTAATTTCAGCGGCAGAGCTTGTAGACTTCTGTGGCAACACTTTCTGATTTCTACAGCATGATGTATTCATTTCTATGGCAGAATACAGTCCTGCTATTAATTAAAATATTATGTGATGTCAGAGATGACATTACATGCTGAGCATAGAGGAGTGGGTTCAGGATAAGCGAGATATGGATGGGAGCCGGCACTATGGAAAAACTGTATATCTGAATGAAAATTCCCCAAGAACAATGAATTCTGCAGCACTACATATATTCTGCGGCATGATGCAAATTCTGCAGCCATGTAATCGCAGAATTCCAGGGGCCTTGACTGTAATGGAGAAGGCTCTTGTGAAAGACACTGTAGTTAGCACAATAACCAGAATGGAAATACTGGAAAAATAAATCTGTTTTGATTGAGTACGGTATTACACTTTACAAACTGTGCCCCCATTACACAAGTCCCTCTTTGTGTAGAAAAAATGCCCATGCAGAAGAAGTCTGCCACTCACTTTCCCTTTTCACATGGGGTTTCCATGCTACATTATATAAGCAGCAATGCTTGTACTGGGATATAAAATGTCTCAATTGCATTGCAAGTTCAGCAACCCAAGAAGTCTATAGTCCTACTCTAAACATACACCCTGGAAAGTGTTATTTGCGCTTATGTGAAGAACAAAAAGGTATTCTGGTTAAAAAAAATGCCCCAAAACTTTTGGGTTCTTCAAGTCCACTTAAAGTTTATTTCGCTTGTCCCGATGTTTCTCGTAGGTAAGGCTTTCTCAAAGGATCATTCTGTTATATTTATCCTTTTACATACTTTTCCAAGACTGCCTAGACATGCTCGCTGCTTAGGAATCTCATGGCTAAAAAGCTCTGGAGTAGTCCTCTAATAATGAAGCAGCACACTCTGCTAAATGACACTTCTTAAGCAGCCTATAAAATGTCTCTTAGAAGAAACAGATTTGATAAAAGCAAGTGACAAGACCATTGCGAGACGAGGTGTGTAACTGTACAAGGATAATTACGTACCTTTCAAGTCCCACTGACCAATCAGATTCCTTCAATTTCCTAAACCATTTTATAACAAACAACTAAAACTAATGTGTTGCTGTATGGAGGGATGGGGGGATGCTTTTGAATCTTTCTGTTACAGACCTGCTGGAATACATTTGGAGAGCACTGCATGGACCAAGGTGACTCCACCAAAGAAACTCAATAAGGTGAGAGAAAAAAAACTACAGAAATGGCGAGCTAAGAGGACTTGTTGGATCAAAATGGGGTTAAAAAAAGTTGCATACAGCTGTTGAGAGAATGCAGATACTTGGAGATTTCCAAACCATGTGCTATATATATAAAAAATAGGAAGAATGGAAACAGATTTTTAGAAACATTTTTTTTTCCAGAAAATACAAAACAGATGGCACTAAAAAGTCTCCATAACATGTCAGTTGTTATGTATGTAACTTAGGAGTCGGTTCTGAGTCACAGATTTGCTAAAATCAAAAGAATTGCAACATTTCAAGTGCATGGCTCTTCTCAATGTATTTCACCGCTTACCAGTACCAAAAATATCATACCAGCAGTAAATTGTAACGCAAAGATGCCTTGTAGCATACTTTCCATTATGAGGGATCTTAAACGTTAACCCTCAGAGGCGTCGATTTCAGTGAGATTCTGACATACTTCCTGTGTTTGTTACCTTTGGGGAAACTTTAAAAATAGAGGGCATTTTATTTTAAAGGTGGACTCAGCACTTGCATCCATATTTTGGACTCATGCTGCAACCATGCAGACATGACTAGATGTACGCATCCTATTCACATACATTTGGATGCATCTGTGACAATTCCCGCAGTTTACAACTTCTGCCACAACTGCGGGACTCGTGTCCATCGTTCGGATGCAATTGCAAAATTCCATCCCGGGAGTCAGACCAACTTCTTGTGGTCTAACTATTTTTTTTTTTTTTTTTATATTTTCTTTTTATTGACTGTTGGTTATTTCATTTTGTACAGTTAGTTACATGCTATCAGAAATGATCATATTACAAGCATAGATCTTACTTCATTGTATCATTTTACATTACTGTACCATAATTTAATATTTAATTAGGGTAAAGAGACTTCCATTCTATCTGTCTAGTAACCTTCCCTGAGGGTACAGCCGACCACCCCTGCTCCTCTCCTTTCAATGCTCTGGCTTTCCTCTTATATTTGAATCATCTGTCAAGGTACGTAGATAGCCTCAAGATACGTTGTCTATTTCATTTTGTATACAATAGAATATCCATGGCCTCCATAGTGGTTCTATTAACAGTTGCTTATTGTGAATTTTAGCTGTTAAAGTTTCCATCTGGTAAATATCCATTACCAGCCTCCTCCATTCATGTACCGATGGGATAGTTGGAAAGTACCATCTTTTTGTTATAGCTTTTTTAGCTGCTAATATTAAAATTGGAAACAAAGTCCGATGCCATGAAGGGTTGTGATAAGGGTAAATTGAAAGTAGCACTATCTCTGCTGTAAGTTCCACTGTCTCCCCTAAACAGTCTGAGATTTCTTTTTGTAACGTATACCAGTATGGCATTAGTAAGGGACATGACCAAAAGATATGACCTTGATCGGCCAATTTACAATGACACTTTCTCCAACACTCCCCTGCCAGTTGAGAATGGTATTTGGCTTGTACTGCTGGAGTACGAAAGAAATGGCTTCTGCATTTCAATGCAAATTCATGTCATCTAGTAGCATGAGTAATCTTGTAAGCCTGGATAGATGCATGATGCCATTCCTGTTCCTGTACATCCATCTCCAGATCTCTATTCCAACTATTTAATATTGAAATAGTAGAGTCTCCCATTCCCTTCCTCGAGATTTTATATAAAAACCCTATCTGGTGAGGCCATAACTTGCCTTTGATATGGTCTTTAAAATACCGCCAAGCCAAAGGGAGGGGGGCAGGTAGCATGGCCTCTGCCTCTCTTTGTCATAGCAAATAGTTCTTGACTTGGTTGTATCTGAAAACGTCTCTTTCCGGTAAACTTGAAATTAGTCTGAAGTGTTTCGAACGGAATAATCCCTGTTTGAGACAAAAACTGTCTATAAAATTGCAGCCCTACTTGTCTCCAACTGGAGAATGTATGATCTAAAAGTGCTGGTAAGAACAGGGAATCCTCAGAAATTGAGGTATAGTGAAAAAAGAGTTCTCTGAAGGCCTTGTGTTTTTTTGTTTTATACCATATTTTTAATATATGAGCTGTATATCCAGTAAAGTCTTGGAATTGGGGCGGATTTGCGATCGAGGCCATAGTAATCTTTATAATATCATACAGGTCATTTATTGCAAACTCCAAGTCTTTCCAAGAGGAATGGTAAGTAGTTATGAGCCACAAAGAGAGAGTTCTCAAAAGTGATGCCTGAGCATACAATCTTAAATTCGGTAGGTTTACTCCACCTGAAGAGCTTGGGAGTTGAAGAAGTGAAAGTCTTATTCTTGGTCTTTGGCTGATCCAAATAAAGTTTGATATTAGCTTATCCCATGACTTAAAGTAAAAATTTGATGGTAGGGTGGGTAAATTCTGGAAAAGATATAGTAGTTTAGGAAGGACTATCATTTGGATCATCTCAATTCTTTGAAAAAAGGAAAACGGTAATAATGACCAAGTGGACAAATCTTTTTGCATCTGACTAGACAAGGGCTCATAATTTAGTAATTCTAGCATCTCCAAATTTTTAGGGATTGTTATACCTAGGTATTTGAATTTCATTTTATGCCATTTAATAGAATATTTATCCTTTAAGTCTTGAGTTGGGGCAAAAAATTAGGGCATCAGGTCTGTTTTAGTTATATTTAGTTGAAATCCCGCTATTTCTCTGAAATTCTCTAATGTTTGCCAAAGGGCTAGTAAGGACTTCTCCGAGGGAAACGGCAGTTATCAGGATGTCATCTGTGAATAAAGCTATCTTGTATTCTCTTTGACCTACAGAGACCCCCTCTATCGCCTTATTTTTTCTAATCGTTTCAGCTAGTGGTTCTAGATAAATGGCAAATAGTAATGGAGACAGTGGACATCCCTATCTTGTTCCCCTCTGAATTTGGATTGGTTGGGTTAATGCTCCATTCACCTGGATATAAGCTTTAGCATGCTCATATAAATTTTTTATACAATAGATGACAGCTTCGGGGAAAGAGAAATTTGATAGGGTTATCCACAAATATTCCCAGCTCACCCTATCGAACGCTTTATCAGCGTCTAAACTAAGAATAGTGGATGGGATTTTTCTGGTATTGATGTATTCTAGGAGGAGTGTAAGACGGCGTAGATTATCAGAAGTATTTCTTTGTTTTATGAAGCCCGATTGATCTTGATGTATTAATGCAATAAGAACTATTTCAAGTCTTTTGGCCCAAATGCCCATGAATATTTTATAATCTACATTTAAAATTGAAATGGGATGGTGTGATGAGGGAAGAGAGGGATCTTTATCTGGTTTTAAGACTGCATAGTTCCAAGGGGAGGAGGTTCCCCTCTCTTTACTTCTCTGAATGCTGATAGTAGACTTGGGAGAAGCTGGGCATAGAAAGTCTTATACCACTCTGAACCAAATCCTTCTGGGCCTGGACATTTTAAGGGTTTTAATTGTTTTATTTGGTAATGGATTTCCTCCTGACTTATAGGTTGTTCCAGTTTTCTCTTCATAGAGTCTGTCAACTTGGGTAGCTCAAGGATTTTAAAAAAGTCTGCTGTTTGTTCTCTCTGAATCTGGGTGGGGAGGGGGCAGTATAAAGAGTTTCATAGAATTGTTGAAATGCCTGTTTTATATGTTCTTCTTTATAAGAGAGGAGATTTGCAGTTAGGGATTTTATTTTTAGAATTGTGGATGTCCTCTTTCTAGCCCTTAATTTTCTTGCCAGTAGCTTAGCTCCCCTCGCCCCACCTTTATATGACAATTGTTGGAAATAGGTCAGACTCTTTTAGAGTCTTATAGTCCATTACTTCTTGGATATCTTGCTTCAGGGCCTTTATCTTAGTTGCAAGAACTGTATCTCCCTCTCTATATAATAGTTGGTATGATGATAGTAATTCTGTTAGAGACTTCAATTTTGTTTGTGTTTTTTTTTGTTTTTAGGATGCATATGACAAGATTTCACCACGAAGAACCACCTTCAGGGTGTCCCATTGAATTGCAAAGGATATATCAGGGGTTTTGTTATCCTGAATTATTTGGGGGATACATTTTGTAAAATGTTCCAAGAATTTTTGGTCTTGTAATAAAGAATTATTCATTCTCCACAGTTTTTTTTTCTGTTTTCCCAAATTAACCTTAAGAATTAAAGGGTTGTGATCTGAAAGAACTCTGGGGTCAATTTGTATATCCTGTACCAGGGTGAGATGCTCTCCCGTTATGAGAAAGTAATCAAGTCTACAGTAGGTTTTATGTCTCCCCGAAAAAAAGGTAAATCCTGGATTAGAAGGGAATATCTTTCTCCATACATCTTCTATTCCCATAAAAGATAAATTATCTTTTAAATATTTTGCTGCCTTAGATAGCCTCAGTGGGTTTGGGTTTGATGAATCTAAATGAGGGTGGAAAGTTATATTAAAGTCGCCCCCCATTATAAGGATTCCTTTGAGCTTTTCTATTACCCTTTGCAAAAACATCTTCACAACAGCCAGTGGGGTTTGGGGTGGAAGGTATGTGTTTACCAAGGTAACTGTTTGTGAAAAAAGAATACCTGTTATAATCACATACCACCCATGCGGATCTATATAGGTGTCTTGTATTTCAATTGGGGTTGAGGTGGGAATTAAAATGACAGTACCCCTTTTATGGCCATGCGAATGGGACGATGCATAAACTTGGTAACGTCCCCCCCAATGTAATTTTGAATGTTCCATAGTGGAAAGATGGGATTCCTGAAGAAAATAGATATCCGCCCCTTGTCTACCCAGATGCCGCATTACTTTATATCTCTTGATAGGGGAATGTAGGCCATTTACATTCTGTGAATAGATTTTTGCTGGTATGTCAGCCATTATCCCAGGAAGAATAACATTTTTCTGTATTTTTAGTGCACCTTCGGAGGATGAGGCGCGGAGGAAGTATATTGATTTCTATGGGAAATTCTTTTTTCTCATCAGATGCCGAAACGATCTTGATTCCTTATTTTTGGATATTATTATAAATGTGCTTCCTCTTTTTTCTGCCTCTCCAAAGCTCGTCACCAAAGCTGGGAGTCTCCTTCATTTTGTCAATTTAACACCAACATTTTTTCAGTAATAAAACAAGTAAATATGTTAACCATAATATTTCTAAACCTAAAACCTCAAAACTCCTAATGGAGGTAACTATATACAAATGGTCTTCCACAAGTGGGGAGATATTTTCATCTTCATCCAGGTCCGGGAAGAAACAGGGTGAAAATGGGGAGAGGTAGATATACCTTTCCCTCTCTTATCTCCTGGGTAAGTGGGGGGTAATCCACAGATCGTGGATCTATACCCACTTGAGAGGGAACTCCCTCTCTAGAGACTAGCTTCTATCTATCACTAGTCCTAATATAGTGGGACTGAGTATTTATCCATTCATAGCATTTTCTATCTATCTAGTGCCAAAGGGAAGGGCTCCCCTTTGCCCCAGTTGTGCTTAACCAGTACTGAAAGAGGAAGGAAGAAGAAAAAACATGTGTTTTTCCCTTTTTTTCCCCGTTTTCCTTTCCCTTCCCTTCCCTTCCCTTCCCTCCTTCCCCCCTCCCTATTTGAGTATGTTTTCCTCTTTCCCCTTGAGTAGTCATTTGAGTATTGATATTTTCTGGTCTCCTCCTTTGAAAATCGTTTTGTCCTCCCTTCATCTCCTATTCTAGGGAGATTTCCAAGTTAAGATTTCCTGAGGATGAACTCAAAGCTTTATAACCAGAAGTTTGAGTTAAGGATATGTCTGTTTCTCTGTACTCGATCTTCATATGTAAGTGCTGAATTTTAGTTTGTTAATTCTTCAGGTAATGTTCTTCTCTGCTTCCAATCGAGTGGGGGGACTCCTCACCATGGTAGAGGAGGAGAGGCCTAAAGGTAAAGAATAACAAATAACTCCACAGTCTAATAGTGGACCAGTGAAGGACAGTCCTTCTCATACCTCCTGATTTGGAATCTCCTTATTTCACTGGTTCTTTTACTGGTCCATCAAGTATATCCCCTGAAAAAAGTCTCACTTCTGTCATTCTTTCCATTTTAGTACTGACGTTCCTTCCTTCCTTATTCAAGCCTCCCCAACCCCCAAGGACTTCTCTGTTTAGCAATACGTTAGCTGAACTTCTCATGGAGGTTGTAGAGTGGGGTTTCTCAATACTCTTATCTTGTCCAGTAAAGCCTGCAATCCTCATTCTCCACTCTCTTCCCGAATTGCGTCTCGAGTGGGAGAACCCAACTGTAATTGCCAGTTCTTTATTTGTAGCTTGGGATCAGCTTTTGAAATTATGCCCTTTTGAATTAAATCACGTTTTGCCTCTAGTGCTGTATTATATGTAATAGGGCTGTTTGGTAGTAGTACTGTTCCTTTCGCAGGGTATGGAGTCTGGAATCTTATGTTTGAAGCTTGCAGTAGAGAGAACAAGGATGAGTATTCTCATCTTAAGCGTTGTGTGGCTGGTGCATAATCGTTGTCAAAAATAATTCGGTGTTTCCCCAACATAACTTTTTGCTTACTCCACGCCTTTGATAGGATTTGGTCTTTCTGGTAGTAGCTATTAAATCTGATTACAAAGGACCTGGGTCTGGCATCAGGTTTTGATGGACGAACTCCCAATGCACAGTGTGCCCTTTCTATATCTATCTGCATTTCTGGGCCCAGATCCATGGTCAAGCGTAGAAAGTAGTCCGCGAAAGCCACAGCATCATTTCTCTCTTCTCCCTCAGGTAAGCCATATAGCTGTATATTTTTCCTTCTCCCTCTGTTTTCCATATCTTCTTGTCTCATTGATTGATATAACTGTTCCTCTACGATCGTATGTATCACTTTCTCTATTTCACATATTTTGCTCGTATTTTCTGCTGTCTGTGTTTCTGTCTTGCTTACTCTATTTTGGAGCGCTCCCAAATCAGTACAAATCTCTTTTAAAGCATCCCTCATTTCCGTTCGGAATTCCACAATAGCTTGCAATATTGTCTCGGTAGAAACATTCTCCGGTGTTGATTTTTTTTTTATTATTATTATTATCTCCTGTTTTTCCATGTTTTGGCTCTGGTGGTTGGGAAGCTGGAGTGGTTGATTCAGCATCTAACAGGCCGCTTTCGTCGGCATCTTGGAGCTCTTGCAGTGGGTGGAAGTGGTTCTTTTCTAAGCGTGCCATTTCCTCGTTTGGTGTTTTTGTTAAGTCTAAGAGGTTTCCACATTGATCGAGTCCTCTTGAGTGCTGATTTTCAATTTACTTTATCTTTTTAAATGAGGAAAAACTGCTGTTCTGGATAAAGGCTTTAGAGGAGCCCGAGCCCTTGCGTGTTCATGCCGCCATGTCCCAACCGGAAATCCGTGGTCTAAGTATTTGGAGAAATTCCAAACTCACACCTGAAAAACGTATGCAAGTGTATGAAAATCTCACCCAAAATATTTCAAACAATTCTCATTATATTATGTGGGTTTTATGTAATTATATTTTTTGCATTGTTGCTTGGTTCGTTGTCATGGCAACATTACCATTTCCGCACCAACAAAATGTGAAGTCACAAACAGAGGTTTATGACATTGGCAAACAATTCAGCAGCAGAATCAGAGAAACACTGGGGCAAAAAAATGCTGTCTCCGTGCAAAGCAACCTAAAGGGTTAATGAAGTATAACTGCAGTATAATGTGGGGAGTAGTGCAATGCAGAGGCTGTGGGGCAGCCATATTCAGGCAGACCTTCTGGACACTGAGGGGCTGCTCTATCTGCATGCATCTCTCTGGACTGCAGGATGAGGTAGCCAGACTCAGAGCAGAAGTAAACTGGGTCAGGAGTACCATCACCTCTATCCAGAGACCACCCAGTCCAATGCAACTGCCTCAAAGGATGCCGAGAATGAGGAGCACTTGAATGACAGTGAGCTCAGGAAGGGTTAGAGAGATCAGGCAGAGGCACATCCCAGATCCTATTCCACTCAAGAACTCATATGCCACACTGGCAAATGGGGACGACCAAATAAAGGTACCCAGAGAAGTGGAAGGAAAGGATGTGGAGGTTAGCTAAGGAGGTAACCTCAGCGGGGAAAGCAGTGGACCCCAGAGGAGGAGAAAGCGAATCCTGGTGGGGGACTCCATCATAAGAGGGATCCAGCTAGGAACAGAGGAGGAGGAGGACAAAGAGGTGAGGTGCCTACCAGTTGCCACGGCATGGAGGGATGGAAGTAAGATCCTGGGGATCACTGGGAAGGCAAGATGGGAGGGTGATCTGGATGACATTATCCACCTAGGTACTAATGACCTGGCAAATGGGGAGCCAAAGGAAGTTCAGGAAGAGTTTAGGAAATTGGGAAGGGGTCTCAAGCAAGTAGCTACTTTTGTCACTTTCTCAGAAGTTCTACCTGCAAGAGGCAAGGGAAAGCATAGGGGTGCATGTACCAGAAACTTTAACTCATAGTTGAAGAACTGGTGCTGTGAGGAAGGGTTTGGATTCATTGGTGACTGGGGACCCACCTGGAGGGATGAAGGTTTGTTCAAGCCTGACGGCCTGCATCCATCCTGGAGGGGAATCCAAGTACTCAATGATAAGTTTAAATGCTACATTGACAAGCATTTAAACTATCAAACGGGGGTGGCAGGCCAGCAAGGAGGGTACCTACTTGCTCACCCCCCACAACTAGCAGTGGAACCAGTGAACCAGAGGAGTGGCTATCTCTACAAGGCAGTGTGCAAAAGATGGAGATTAGCACCCAAGAGGTGGATAGGCAGAAAGAAAAAATTACTCACCTTAGTAATGTTGTTTCTTCTAATGGAGTCTTGCTATATTATGACATATGCAGTGAGTCCCAACCTTCGAACTGCTCCGGAGGTGAAAGAGTTAACTTTCCATGCCAAGCATGGAACTTTGAGCTCGAGCTCGGTTGAAAACTCTGTTGTTCTTCAAACTCAAACTGTCAGATCTTTACGAGCTGAACTCACTAAGGTCCTGTGTGGAAGCTGTAAACCTACACTAGCCAACTGGCTACTAAATATAAGAACACATTCTTTGGTCCCAAAACAAAGACTCAAGTCAGGAGACCCAAAAAATGAAAAACACAACACCCAGTCACCCAAAAGGAGGGTGAAAAAACAAAGTAGGCATCTACTAAGTGCCAACACTGCACTGCCACCCACATCCCAAAAACAGAGTTCTGAGAGGGGCAGGCAGAGGGCAGTCATAATAGCAAGACTCCATTAGAAGAAACAACATTACTAAGGTGAGTAATTTTTTCTTCAAACAACATGAAGTCTTGCTATATTATGACTATATCTGAGACTACACAGCAGTACCTCCATGGAGGAGGGACAGAACCTACTTAGGAAATAGGCTCTGAAGCACAGCTGTGCCAAACCGAGCATCACTCCTAGCCTGGATGTCCAGAGTGTAATGCTTGGTAAAAGTGTGAACTGTTTTCCAGGTAACTGCTTGACAAATCTCTAGAATAAGGGTGTTCCTGGCAGCAGCCAGGGAAGCAGCCGTACCTCTGGTAGAGTGAGCCCTCAGGCCTGAGGGAGGAACCTTACCCAGCTTTTCATAACAGAACTGGATACAAGAGACAATCCACCTGGCAATGGATCTTTTAGTGGCAGGTTTCCCTTTACCAACCTCACCATAAGTGAGGAACAGTTGGAGGAAGTCAAACCTGTGACCCTTGGTACACTCAACGTAGTAACTAAGGGCTCTCTTCACATCTAAGCTGTGCAGCCTCCTCTCGCCAGAGGAGGAATGGTCAGTGAAGTACACTGGAAGAGAAATAGATTGATTAAGGTAGAAATATGAAACCACCTTAGGCAAGAACTTCCTGTTAGTCCTGAGGACCACCTTATCTCTATGAAAGGAGATAAAATCAGTCTCCACTGACAAAGCTTGTAATTCACTTATGTGTCTGGCAGAAGTGATGGCTACCAGAAACACAGTCTTCCAAGTCAAATACTTAAGCTCTGCTGAAGACAAGGGCTTGAAGGGAGGTTGCATAAGCCGAGCAATGCAAACATTAAGATCCCAGGCAGGGGCAGGGTCCCTGAATGGAGGGTTGGTGTGAAGCAATCCCTTAAAAAACTTGGAGAATACAGGATGAGATGAAAGAGAAGAGGGCTTACTTGCTGAAGTAAAAGCAGACACAGCTGCCAAATGCACCTTTAGGGTAGCTGGTCTCAGCCCCAAAGTGTTTTAATGGACCATATAATCCAGAACTGTGGGTAAATCAGTAGATTCTGGGGAAATATGCTACCCAGAACACCACATGGAAAACCTCTTCCATTTGGAATTGTAAATAGCCCTGGTGGAAGGCTTCTTAGAAGCCTTCAATATATCCATTACACCTTGGGAGAGGTGTAGACCAGCAAACTCTAACTCTTCAAGAGCCAGGCCTTGAGATTGAGAGATCTGATGTTCAGATACCAAACCCGTCCCTGAGCACAGGTTAACAGATTGTGATTCCTGGGAAGACACAGGGGAAGATGGACTGCTAAGGACAGTAGGAGTGGATACCAGGGTTGTCTGGCCCAATCTGGAGCAATCAGAATCACTTTGCAGGATTGATATCTGATTTTGACTAACACTTTGAACAGGAGAGGGAAGGGGGAAAGCATAAAGAAACTTCCCTTCCCAACTGAGAACTAAGGTATCCAGAGGGACTGAGCCCAACACTGGGGGCCTGCAGCAAAAAAGGGGAAGTTGGTGATTGTCTGGGGCTGCAAAAAGATCTATCTGCGGGGTGCCCCATCTGGCAAATATTATCCCCAGGACCAGGGGGTCCAGTGACCATTCGTGATGGCCCTGGGAAATCCTGCTGAGAGCATCTGCCAGGACATTGTCCTTGCCTGGGAGGTGAACTGCCATAAGGGAGGTGTTCAGGGAGTAGGCCAGAGACCACAATTTCATTGCCTCGGTGCACAAGGCCGTAGACCGAGTGCCTCCTTGTTTGTTGATGTACCACATTGTAGTGGTGTTGTCTGTTCTGACCTGTACAACTTTGTTCTGAACAGATTTGGAAAAAGCTTGAAGTGCTAGAAAACTGCTCTGAGCTCCAACAGGTTGATGTGGAGCAGAGATTCCTAGGGGACCACAATCCCTGGGTAGTGAGGTCAACGCATGTGCCACCCCAAGAGGATGCATCTGTAGTAAGGATTAAAGAGTGAGACTGAGTGACAAAGGGAACCCCTTGTCTCAGGTTGTTCTGATCCTGCCACCACTGTGGGCTTGGATCAGGGTTGGGATACTGGGATCAACTTGGTTGAGGGTCCTTTCTTTGAGACCAAAAGGCTCTCAAATGGAACTGAATGTCTCTCATCTGAAATCTGACTCCTTGCACTACTGCTGTAGAAGCAGCCATGTGTCCCAGGAGTTGCAGAAAATGCCTTACTGACCGAGAGACCTGCAGGGTGAATGAGGAGGCCAGAGAGACCAGGGTCCTTGCCCTGTCCCAAGGAAGGAAGGCTCTGGCTTCCTCTGTGTTCAGTTCTGTGCCTATGAAGGTGAGAAGCTGGACAGGCTCTAGAACTGACTTTGGAAGACTGAGAAGGAAACCTAGAGAGGTAAGCAGTTGCTGAGTTATCTGAAGATGTAACTTGACTTGGTCTGGAGACTGGCCTACTATGAGCCAGTCGTCCAGGTAAGGGAAAATGGCAATCTTTTGCCTTCTTAGGTAGGCAACTGCTACTGCCAGGCATTTTGTGAATACCCTTGGAGCAGCGGTGAGGCCAAAGGGCATTGCTCTGAACTGGTAATGGCCTGAGGGCAGCTCAAAACTGAGGTACTTTCGATGGGAGCTTCTGATGAGAATATGGAAGTAGGCATCCTTGCGGTCCAGGGACGCTAGCCAGTCCCCTGGCCTTAGAGAGGGTAAAATAATTCCCAGAGTCACCATTTTGAAATTTGGTTTTGAAAGGTGCTTGTTTAGGTATCTGAGATCCAGGATGGGCCGCCATTCTCCTGTCTTTTTTGGGGTAAGGAAGTACCTGGAGTACAATCCTTTGCCCTGGTGTAGGGGTGGAACCCTTTCCATGGCTCTGAGAGCCAGTAGGGTAGAGACTTCTGCCTCTAGTGCAAGTGCCTCTGATGGATTTGCAGGTGGAAAAGATCTGGTTCTCATCCTTGGAACTTTTTTGAAGCTGAGAACCAGTCCCTGGTTACTACTTTCAGTACCCACTTGTCTGATGTTAGGGACTTCCAGTCCTGGACAAAGTAAGCCAGCCTGCCCCCTACAGGTAGTGGAGAATTGGCCCTGGCCACCTCATCAGGGTGCCTGTTTGGCAGGGACTTTAGGCTGAGGGGTGGAAGCAGGTCTGCTCGTACCCCATGTGCCTCTCCCTCTAAAGAACCCCCTCTGGGCATAAGCTTAAGAGGAGGCCTGGGCTTGGTAAAAAGGCCTATGAAAAGGCCTGCCCCTGCCCCTGGAAGGCTGCCTTTGAGGAGTGGCCTGCCTTTCCTTGGCCTGTGCACTCCTATAGGTGGTCCTATACTCATCCATTTTCTTCATGTAATTCTCTGTCTGCTCCCCAAATAGAGAATTACCCACAACAGGAAAATCCATGGCCTTAGTCTGGGTATCCTGTGACAGGCTAGTACATCTGAGCCAAGCCATTCAGCGAAGAGCCACAGATGTAGCCATGACTCTTGATGACACATCATTAGAGTCCACTGCAGCATGGAATTGCACCTTGGATGCCTCAATACCATCAGCAGCCACCTGCTCCAGCTCCTTGGCAAGCTGGCCAGGGACCTGCTTTGCTAGAGCCATAAAAGTATCCCATCTGGATTTCTGGTATCTAGCAACATAAGCCATATAGTTTGCCTGTCTGAGTCCCAAAGATGCTGCCATGTACTGTTTCTTTGCCATGGCATCAATCCTCCTGGAGTCCTTATCTGGGGGGTGTGAAGCCAAGGGAATATTAGCCTTGTCACAGGCTGCAGCCTGCACTACCAAACATGGCTGCATTGTTGTGTAAGAACTCCGTATCAGAGCCTGACAATGTTGTACCTCTTGTCCATTCTCTTATCCACAGGAGGTATAGTGTGAGGAGTTTTAGAATTTTTACTGTCTGTTTCCCAAAAGATTTATGCAAAGGAATAGACAGTCTCCTAGACTCTGGGATATCCATCATTTCTACATAGTCAGGCTCCTCTTGATCATCCACAGCTTCCTCCATAGGGAGCTGGAGGGTTCAGCCACTTTTTATAAAACATAAAATGAAAGAGGACTCAGAAAGCCTAGGAGAGACACTCCTGAAGGTCTGTCTGGGGAGATGTCCAGTTCAGTGGGCACATCCAGACTTTCAAATCCCATTCACTCTCCTCATACTCCTCTTCCCCTCCTCCGGTTCATAAAATTCTATAAATCATACTCTTGAACAGAATTGGAACCGACAGACCGTCACTTACCTGATGGTGCGGTTCGGTCAGAACAAGGGAAAGCGACTGGACAATTTTAATCGCTTTGGCTATTTCTTCAGCGGTTGGAGAGGAAAGTTTTGGCTCCACACCAGCTGATTTCCTAGTCCTTTTTGCTGGAACCGACCCCTCCGAGTCGGCTCTCCTTTTGCCCGAGGAGGTCTCGCCCTGGTCAGAGGGCACCCCCTCCGGTTCGGTTTCAACCGAACCGGGCTGGCCATCCGGGTCAGCTGACTTTTTAGCCTCCCTTTCCCTGAGCCTACCAACTCTCTTTTCCAGGGTAGCTGCAGGAAGAATTTGCATATCTGGCAGTCTGCATTGAGGTGGTCAAACCCCAGACAATAAACACAGGTGATGTGGGGTCCAGCCTTAGCAAAGACTTCCCACAGACACTGCAGTGTTGAAACCCAGTGGGCCCGTTTTTCTTTTGGGTTTCTCAGACATAGTGCCAGCCTAACCAAAACTTGCCTGTTTATGGCAATCCACCAAACAAGACTCTCTTATCGGTTCCCAACCGTGTCACGGGTTGTGGAAAAAAAATGTAATTAAATCGGTTTTTTTTAGAACTGATAAGAACCGGGAACTGCACTCTAAAAGACAGATTAATATATTTTGAACAACCTGATCGGTTCAAACTGAACCGATAAACCGTTTACAAGTTCCACACAGAAAGTAAATGTAAAAAACAGGGACAGTGTGATGGGAGTAACAGTGGGGAAGCACCTGGGGAACAGTGATCACAATCATTGTGGTTTGAAATCACAGGAGGAGCAGAACCAAACCACACAAAAACACGTATCCTGGATTTTAGGGAGGCAGACTTTGGGAAAATGGGGATATACTTGAAAGAGGCATTAAGGGGAATGGGGAAGGAATCAGGGGTTGAGGAACAGTGGGCAGTATTTAAAATGGGGATTACAAGAGCAACAGAATTATGCATTAAGCAGGTTAGCAAAAGGAAAATGAAGGGGAGACCATTATGGTTTTCCAAAGAGGTAGCAAAGAAAGTGAAAGCCAAAAATATTGCATTCAGGCAGCACAAAAAGACACAGGCAGAAGGGACAGAGAGAAGTACAGGAGAAGCAAGGGAGGCAGGGAGGTCAGGAAGGGAAGCCAAAGCTCAGACAGAAGAGCACATCGCAAAATCAGTGGGTAGAGGGGACAAAACCTTTTACAGGTACATAAGTGAAAAAAGAAAGGAAAAGGGAGAGATAGTGAGACTGAAGGGGGAGGATGGAGGCCACGTGGAGGATGACAACAGTAAAGCTGACATATTGAACAGGTATTTCTGCTCAGTCTTTACTGAGGAAGAGGAGTGTAATGGGTCTGAAGGGAGTACAAGGGGTGAGAATGGTGCAGAAATGGACACAAGTCCCTTTACACAAGAAAGGGTCCTGAAGGAACTGGAAGTAATAAGAGCTGATAAAGCAATGGGGCCAGATGGGGTGCACCCCAGGATCCTTAAAGGACTAAGAGAGGTGGTGGCTGAACCTCTGGCTATCCTGTTTAGCCAATCACTGGAAACAGGGGATGTACCCAAAGACTGGAGCAGATGAAGTCCCCTTATACAAAAGTTGGAACAAAGAGGAAGCAGAGAACTACAGACTAGTCAGCCTCACCTCAGTAGTGGGGAAGATCATGGAAGCACTACTGAAGGAGAGATTGGTGGAACATCTGGTTGTCAGTGGACTACAGGACCCAAGGCAGCATGGTTTCACCAGGGGGAGGTCATGTCAGACCAACCTCGTTGAATTTTTTGACTGGGTGACTAGGGAGGTGGATCAGGGGAGGGCAGTGGACATGGCCTATCTGGACTTCAGCAAGGCCTTTGACACTGTGCCACATAGAAGACTATTACACAAACTGGGGAATATGGGTGTGGGCAGGACAGTAGTGTGGTGGGTAGGTAACTGGCTGGGTGACAGGACACAGAGGGTGGTGGTAAATGGCTGTCACTCCACAGAGGGAAGAGTGACCAGTGGGGTACCACAGGGATCAGTGCTGGGACTGGTCCTATTCAACATCTTCATCAGTGACATTACAGGACCTAGAAGGCAGAATTTCACTGTTAGCTGATGACACAAGCTCTGTAACAAAGTAGACACACCAGAGGTGTAGACAGAATGAGAAGAGGCCTGCAGAAACTTGAAGAATGGTCAGGGGTTTGGCAGGTGAAATTCAATGCAAAGAAGTGCAAGATAATGCATATGGGGCACAAAAACCCTGGCACAATATATCAGTTTGGGGGGGTGAGAATATAGCATGCACCAAGCAAGAAAGGGATCTTGGGGTTATCATCTCTGATGACCTCAAGGTAGGGAAACAGTGTGACAAGGCAGCAGGTAAAGCAACTAGGATGCTAGGATGCATAGGCAAGGGCATCACCAGCAGGAAAAGGGAGGTCATAATTCCACTATACAAGTCACTAGTGAGGCCCCACCTGGAGTACAGTGTACAGTTCTGGAGACCTTACCTACGTAAGGACATAGACAGGGTAGAGAAGGTTCAGAGGAGGGAAACAAAGATGGTGCATGGATTGCATCACAAGCCCTATGAGGACAGGTTGAAGGAACTGAACATGTACTCCCTGGAGGAGAGGAGAGGAGGGAGAGAGGAGATATGATAGAGACATACAAGTATCTTACAGGGAGGAACAGGGTGCACAAATACACTATTTTTAAGAGAAAGAGATGTTCCAGGACTAGAGGGCATGGGATGAAGTTGGAGGGAGGATGATTCAGAGGAAACGTGAGGAAGAATTTCTTCACAGAACGGGTGGTGGACAAGTGGAACACCCTGCCAGAGGAAGTGGTGGGGGCTGAAACAATCACGGGATTTAAGAATGCATGGGATAGACATAAAGGAATTCTGGAGGTCAGAGGTAAGGGGCAACAGACTTCTAGGAAAACATAAAGTGAACTTACAAGCTCAAATGGGCAGACTGGGTGGGCCATAGGCCCTTATCTACCAACAATGTCTATGTATCTACTGTATGTATGTATCTATGAAGAAAAAGGGGGCAGACATGCAGACAATATATAAAATCTAAGTTGAATTGTATCTAAACAGATTTTTCAAAGTTTTTCTCAGAAATGACAAATTCACTTTAAACATATAAAACAAAACAAAGGTTTGCCAAATTTCTGCTCACAGATGTTTATATAGACCCGTGGTGATGTATTATATAATTCAGTATAACCCTAGTTAACATCCTTGCTCGTAATTGCAAATACTGCTAGTGCCAGCCTTAGCCAGGTGCAAACTGTGCATTCACACAGGGCCCCAACAGTAGAGGGGCTCCCCCAAAAGCCTCAGTTGTCCAGTTGGCCTCCTTTCTTCCTGAGACCCTGTGACTCTGTCTGAATATCTCCAGAATGTATCACTTATATGTGCATCTCCTCATTGCTTAGAGATTACATTCTAAATCAAGGAAAGTGCAAAAATGACACAAACTAGCTGAAAATGAAAATACCGGGGGGCCACGGTAGGGATGAGGAGGAGGATGTTCTGTGGGAGCTCCTCAACTCCTGATATAGAGCCCCAGCAAGGAGGTTTGCATAGGACAGCTAGTGCTGGTGTTGTATACCGCAGACAAGAATACAATGACAGTTAACAGTGCACTGGCTTTCCTTGCATTAGAAATCTTGCATTTGAAAGGGTGCTACAATTTCCTTTCAAGTTGATAATGGGGTAAGTGTCAGTTTAACAGAAGCCTTCCTCTCAAATTAGCACAAGCTTGCTTGATCAACGGGACTCCTAGACATTCTGATAGGATTAAAACAGAGCACTCCTCTGATGTCATTCCAGACTTCAAAGTGCATTGCAGAATTTATGGATCCCTACTGTATCTCTTTTTATTTATTTATTTATTGTAGGTTCAGAAATACCTTTGAGTCAGAGACTCCTTTACAAAGGTTCCACGTCACACAGTTTTCACACAGAGACATACAGGATACACAGCAGTAGATCAAATAGCTTATATTAGAGAAGAGTGTGAGATTTGAGAACTATAACGCTGATGTCAATAGTGAAACTCATCATATGACTATGGGCAAAGTGAGCCCATGTACCGCACAGTTTATAGGATTAAAGGAGAACTGTGCTGGACCTGTAAGACATTTTCTCCAATAGAAGCTGTTTTTAAGTACTGGTTCAAATGCTGTTATTGTTCCATCTACATTGGCCTTTCAGTAGCCTCAGTGGATGCTTCTGCTTTGCCATCTGGTGGTAAGTACCATTTTTGAGCTGTATGATGTAGTTTATGTCTCAGACAACCACATGGTTCTGTAGTAGAACATGGCTGCATTGTGCCAACAACAGAATAGCAGAACAGAGACATAACCTACATCATATAATTCTAAAATGGTTCTTGCTAGTAGCATATAAATCTGAAAACACATACTATGATAACTAAAAAGACTGTGTAGCTAGAGCAACAGCAGAATTGATTTATTACTGATTTATTTATCTATTTGAAAATTGGTAACCGGGAGAGGCACATCGAGCCAAGGCTTGTTTTCAGGTGTGTCCCGGAGGAAAGGGAAAGAGAAAACACAGTTACAACAGTTACAAAGAAATACAAACTAGGCTGATAATTATAAAACAATAACACAAAGTGCATATGCTGTAGCCTAATAGGGCTGGCAGTATAGCCTAGAGGTTAGAGGAACAAGGTGTGAACGAGCTTGGTACATCCAGCAACCAGGACCTGAGTTTGAGTCTCACAACCTCCACTTGCATACAGTGTGGCTCTGAGCAAGTCATTTAACCACCCAGTGCTCCCAGGTCGCCCCTGAAAACAGGCACTTGTGCCTAGTGGGCCTTACCCGGTTACCAAAGACTAAAATAAATAAAAATAAAATAATACAGACAGTAATGCCAAAAATTGCAAAGAGGATGTCCAGTAAATAGTGTGCTGAGTCCAAAAAGTTTTCAAATAAGGTAAATTCAAAAGTGGGGAGGAACCCAGACGATGGGATGCTGAGGCAGTACTCACGGGTGCAGCCGGGAGAGGTGAGGAAATGTTTAGGAAGAGAGTGGACAGGAACATGGGGAGGAGTCAGAAGTTTTAGTTGGTGCCTGACGGAGGGAGCGAGACGGATGGAGGGTGGTAGATGATTACAGAGTGAGGGGAGACTATGTGAAAATACAGATTTTCCTGCTGAGGAGTGTGGGTGGGGAACGAAGAAAGTACGTGGGCCCAGGAGCTGAATCTGAACCGGTGTTTGAAAACAACTTCTACCGGGAAAAATGTCTTCTAGACTCAGAGTGGTTCTCCTTTAGCATTCAAATTAGCAATGATGATGCACTTCCTGCTGTCAGTCCTTCCTTGAGATTCCAATAAATGCCAAGAGGACTTTGCCAGGACTTCATTTCAATCAGTTGTATTTGTTAGTTGACTGAATGTACAAAGGCTGTAGTTGTTTTTTAACAAACATGTATTTCTGGCAATATTACATTCAACATCAGTGTGTTTTTAATTCCCTCAGACATTTTCAAAACAGATTTTATTTACTAGTTTTCTGATAAATGACTGATGTCAAGAAATATGTCTGCCACCAGCAGTTTTAACAAACCTCTTCCTTTGCGGTTACTGTACAGTGTGTACCAGATTTATTATATGGTTTATTACCTGGATGTATGTGGGTTATGGAGTTTATTAACTGGATGTATATGGATGATGCCAGTCCACTTTTCTGACAGTAAACAGCACCATACCAATGTGTTTGCTTTTTCATACAGGGCACAGCAAAAGAGTACAAACATTAATTTAAACACTACAAGATCACAGATCTCAGTTCAAGAATTACATATGTAACCCCCCTGCAGTCCTTATATTTCCCACATGTAGCCCACATAGTGTTTTCACTACTCCTGCCCTCTGAGGGACTTGTTTGCAGTCTGAATGTACATGACAGGCAGCAGATCCACTCCCAATCTCTGAGGTGACACAGCCAACAGGTGGCCCCCCTCCCCTCCCGGTCTAGGGGTTTGATGGCATAAAGTCTCAGAGAAAAGGGAGGATACCCACAGATAGATTAGGCAGTAACTTTTTAAAGTAGCAGGGTCATTTGCACAGTACCTCAGTCCTTAGATTTTGCTTGCCTGATTTGGGATTCTCTGTAGGCAGCTTGAGCTCTGCTGAGGCACATCTGATGACTCTCCACACACCCAGCACAGCCGAGGAGCCCTTGGGCTAATGGCAGTCCTGAAACAACACTTAGTTGAAGAACAAAGCATGGAAATCACTTGACTTTAAAGATTTAGTCCAAACCAGAACTGGGTGCAAACAGCAACAGTTTATTTTCAACGCAAAGGCTCAAGCCACAGTTTCTCCTCTCGTGAGAGCGCAGGTATTTTCTACAGTTCATTTGTAATCCATTCGACTACGGCCATAGCAGTGGCACCACACATGCACAGAGGACCCAGGGATTGGACTCCAGACCAGAGAAAAGCAAACTCTCCTGTCAGAGCCATACTGGGCTCTTTTCTTCCCCCTCTAACTCTTAGGAGTCATTTCTTGCAGTCCACACTCTCAATAATCTTTGCCAGTGGGAACAGGGACTATATTCCATTTCTTTTACAGTCTGGGGGGTTAGATGGTTCAGAACTCTAGGGCACTGTTCTTCTTCCTCATGCCGTCCACTCCTGCCGATCCTCGGGCAGAGTTTGCACATGGCGGCGGCCAACTCCCTCACAGTACCAACGGTCCCCAAAACAACTAGCAGTACCAACCTTTAGTGGATACAGACAGGCGAAAGGGGTCTGATTTTCCACCACAGACCCCTCCAGTGCTCCGCTGCCACTTCGGTGCATCGGGCACTCCATGGTAGCCACCAACTTCTCCTCAAGATATGGAGATGGACAGTCCCCAAACTATGTCCCTCTGTTACTGCTCTTTGTCTGCTTCCCACCAGTGGGATGGTGGGGTACCCATTCTGTGACTGTGGGGCCAGGGGGCAATCTCCCCACCTTGGCCTCGGGCCTCTCCAGCCCCAACTGGCTGCTCTTCCTCCCCCGGAGGCCTCTCCCACTCCTCCTCGATAGATGACCGACTACAAAATCCCCAAACCAATGGTCTCCCTCGTGCCAGTAAGCATTCCTCCTCGCAATGCCCAGGCTCCACCCTCCAGCCAGCCTGGCATCATGCGCACCTCCCAATGCCAACAGAGCATCAACTTAGTAACCCCTCAGAATGGCATGGGAGTTACAATTCCCCCCACAGAGATACTTCACCTCCCAGTGAAGCTCCCTGATCTGGCTACCCAGGCCTACTGTGCTCCATGGAATAATGTACACTCTCCCACAGGCCACCACATCCAGGCCCCACCAGCTTGGCTGCATAACAGCAGCTGAATGCGAACTAGGTGGGGTACACCCACCTACTTGAAGTTCCCTGGCTCCACTAAGGGGCATGGCAACCCGACCTGACTCCTGAGATGGATTCCTGGTACACCAGGCTGGTGTCCCACCCAAAGTCACCCCCAAGGGGACTCCCTCTACGCCTTTCTCATTCAGGACCCAAAACTACCCACCAGGGCCGATTTTAGTCATCCCAAAACCTTTCCAAAAGACATTTTCCAAACTTTTTCCTAAAAACAACATTCCTAACTCTCTACTGCTAAACACTACTATTCTTCTTCTACCACTGGGGGTGTTCTAAACTGCTTTTACTGCTAAGCTTGGCACTGTTCCCTCCACAGAAATCCCTGACAACTACCTGCATAAACATTTAATAAATGAGTACATTAGAAACTACACTATAGCTATCTTATGCCTAATACTCTACCTTCTAAACTACCTAGCAATGGAAATAGGGGCACGCTTTAAACCACTAGTTTTCAGAATGCATTGGTAACATATCACAGTCCATTAGATAGCAGTCTCTGTAAATTGTAAGCATCTAGCATCACACCAGTGTGTAGTCGAGCACAGTTCAAAGGGGTTCCTACTTAACAATCCAAAGCACTACAGCAAGGCCTTTGATTCAGTCCCTCATGGGTGACTGGGGGCAAAGCTGGAGCACGTAGGAGTGGGGGATAAGATGGCTGGTTGGATCAGGAATTGGCTTGGGGATAGACTGCAAAGAGTGGTGGTGGGGGGAGAACGCTCATCTTCAAGCCAGTGACCAATGGTGTGCCACAGGGCTCTGTACTGGGGCCGGTGTTGTTTGGTCAGTTCGTTTCAGACTTTGCACATGGGGTTGGGAGCAGGATTAGTCTGCTTGCAGATGACACCAAGATGGGTGCTGTAGTGGATGACACAGAAGGTCAGCAGAGGCCACAGGATGACCTAACCAGACTTGAGGAGTCGTCAGCGAGGTGGCAACTGGGTTTCAATGCAAAGAAGTTCAAGGGTGGGGGCTCCAGAGAGCCATCTTCCACGTTGGACTTACTCCTGCAGTCTCCACCACTTGAGGAGGCAATTTCACTAAAAAAAATTTATCTTTAATGGTTCTATACTCAAAAAAGAACGACAGCCTTGGGTGCAGCATTTCTTCTGGATCCCGATGATACCAAACTTGTTGAGGTTCGAGATACAGATAATCTGCAAAGCTCGTAGAAAGATTCAATGGCACACATCAGTAGGAATGCAGGTCCCACAGGTAACAATGGTCCCCGGCATCTAATGGCCCGGCTAGAGGCACCATGGCAGATTATCCTTGAGTTCATGCAGGCCATGGACTTCAAGCTACAGGCAACGCTGAAAAGACTGGGGTGCCAAGTGGATTACATGGAAGCATCAACTAGCTCATCAGGAGGATGCATGGAGGCCAAGGGGATTGAACTTGCTCTGGAGACATGCTTTGTGGAGCCTTTCCTATCATCTGATGCCGTACCTGGGATTGAGGGTCACCGGAACCATGCGGCAACTACCACGGAGGTATACAGTCCCCCAAGTGGATGCATAGCAGCCTTTACTGCAGCAACAGACTGGATGGTTCATCACACAACCACACATCAACTGAGCCCTGCGATGGTACAGCCCAAGGATTTGGGGGCCTGCAAAGACACTGTTGCGGTCAATGGAGCATTTTGTCACTTGGAGCTCGGCGGGGTTAATGTCATTTGGAGTTCGGAGCTCTCCAATGGGAACTACGCAATTTCTTTCTACATTCTGTATTTCACTAAGCGCCAAAAACCAGGTGGTGAATCTGCTGCTCTGTGGGGCACATGAACAGTGAGTTTTCAACTGAGTTGGGACACTGAAAATTAAACGTTTAATTTGCTTCTTGGACTCTTAATGTTTATAATGTTCTGTTGGGATTCTTAGGGAGGTGATCAGTTTGTATTGCCTTCCAATGAGCTTACTTATTACTCTGGGTAGCACGATGAAGGGGAATCTGTATTTAAAATTATATTTTTTGGGACGTGGCAATTTTGCCACAAGGTGGTCGTAGGGCCACCAATTGGTATTCCTCTATCTAGTGCTTTACACCAGAATATTTCTGAGTTTAGCAAGTATCTACTGCTGTTATCCAAGAGCTGTACAAGTTCTAATTACAAGTTTATTGTACTAGTACCATGCTATGTAAGAACTGTTTGCTATCTATGTGGGGGATGACTGCTTAAGGGGTCACTAGTTCTACTACTTTGTGTATACTCCCTAGTCATGCAACAGGTTTTAACAGCAATCTCAGGATTGTGTTAATATTTTATGTTAATTATCCCTATTGGATACACCTTACACTGCTGAAGAGGCTGGCAATATCTGAGAGATTTTTTGGAACTTACAGGACTTTTTGTCCAGGACTACCCCCTACTCCTATTGTATCAGATTACATGGGTAACGTCATGAGTATATCAACAATCTGTAATTGTGAAATATGTTTTCTAAACCCTGTATGAGAATGTGGATGTTGTCTACTTACACAGAAAATTAATAAACATAAATTAAAAAAAAAAAATAGAGAAATTCAAGGGAATGCACTTTGGGGAGAGGAACCAGAAGAGGGAATATTGGTTAGGTGGACTGCGGTTCGGGGTCACTGAGGAGGAGAAGGACCTGGGGGTCATAATAATGGGGAGCATAAAGAACTCTGCTCAGTGCAGGAGGGCAGCGGCTTGGGCCAATAGGGTGCTGGGATGCATTGTGCGGGGTTTCTCATCGAGGCACAAGGATGTGATCCTGCCCCAGTACAGGTCCTTGGTTAGGCTGCAGTTGGAGTACTGCATGCAGCACTGGGAGCCGTACCTGAGGAAGGATATCAAGCTGCTCGAAACGGTACAATGCAGGGTAATGAAAATGATACTGGGGATGGAAGGCAGTACCTAGGAAGAACAGGTGAGGCATTTGAGCTTGTACACCTTGGAGGAGAGAAGGGATAAGGGGGATATGACTGAAACTTTTAAATACTTGAGGGGGGTCAACGAATCATCACAGAGGGGCTGTTTAAGATGAGGAAAGGAAGGGACATGAGGGGACACAAGCTAAGACTGGAGTGGGGCAGGTTCAGGAGGGAGATAAGGAGGCATTACTTCACTGAAAAGGGTGGTGTCAAAATGGAAAGCTCTGCCTGAGAAGTGGTGGCCTGAAGGACGGTGGGGAGCTTCAAAAGGGTATGGGGACAGGGCAAGGAGTGGGGCTGGGTGAAGGACACTGAACAGTTCTAGGAAGTGAGTGGAGGGTTGGGGGGGGGAGGGCAGCTGCAGTATAGGGTGTTAGCTGTGCACACAAGCAGATTTGATAGACCATGAGGCCTGTTTCTTCTGGCAAGTTTTGTATGTTTATATGTATATTTAAGCTATGGTATAATACAATCCTATTGTACTAACCTTAGTGGCTGTCTAACATAACATAATTCACACCTTGTTGCAATGAAAGTTACAATTTTGTTAAACATAGGCATGCAGAGAAATATACTGTAACTTTTTTTTTTCAAACCTTAAACAAAGCTCTGTAAAATGGCTATTATCCATGCTAAAGGTACTGAGTCCCCCTTTTTTTTTTCAGAAACTACAACAAAAAAATTGAAACAATCTTACCAGGTAGTTGCCAAGTCCCTCAGTGCCAGGGGTCACTGGTCTCTTAGGTGGTCTTCGGCTTGGCCTTGTACCTTGAAGAGGAGTCATTCAGTGCATAATAAAAACAGGGATTTGGTTTGGTACACTCCATGCCTCAGCAGTCATGACTGATCACATAGTACTTTATTCCATGTCCAACCCTGTCCTGCACCATGGCGAAACTCTTGAAGAACGTTATACCTTCCCACGCCAACGAAGTGCAAATGGCTCTTGCCAAAATGTAACTTTATTTCTGTCATAGGCCGAGTCCTGGGGGTCCACCCGATGCCTCAAATGCACCTTTTCTACTGCTCCATGGAAAACCCAGTTGGATGTACGGCATTCAATGATGTCCCAGATGCGCTCACTCACATAAGGGTAGTTCTAACCCTGGCACTCCGGCTTCAGGTACCTCCTTACCGACCTTTCAGCTTGGCTCCAATTTGGCAGTGCATGGATACTGGACTGGGGGGGCCACTCCTTTTGGTAACCATATACCATCTGTACAGTTAATAACTGTTCAGTCCAGATGATGCTTGGCATCCATGTCTACCAGGTGACATCTGATACTGTGGGGGAGCATGGAGGTAGTTTCAAGAACCCCCAAGATGGGCATAACATTGGCTTAGGAACGTCTTTCTCAATTACTAAGTCCTCAAATATTTGAGTAATGCCCTCTTTTGGCTGGGAATACACAGAAATGGCTTCAGTGGGGTCCACCATACCCTCCTCTTCAGAACCAGTGTCTTCTTTGACGGATTCAATTACAGTATTACCTCTGGGTCTTTTGGGGCCTGTTCCGCTCTGTGGGGAGCAAGGTGTTCCTTTTGAGTGGCTTTGCTTCCTCCAACTTCTTAGGCAGCCATTTGAGTTTAACTGCAGGCTCCTGGGTCAGCTTTGTCTGAGTAGATGGTATCTCTTTGACCTCTGAACCAAGCACCACAGCCTGTGGGGACCCCTCCTGCCCAGTTCTGTCCCTCACAAATCACGCAGCAGTACACTTGAAGTCTGACGTCCACCTCGGCCCCTCCCTCTGTTTGGGGAGGTTCTGGGGAACTTGGCGGCAGCACAGGGCTGGGCAGATGGCTGAGCCCTGCAACCACCTCTGGCTTTGCTTCAGGTATAACAGCTGAGACCTCCCCCCCCCCGCTCCAACAGCTCCTGCATGGAGACCTCACTAACAGCAGGAGATGCCTTTCTTTCTTGATGGGCCCACAGCCAAGGCACTGTAGGCAGTGGCACAGGGGCCACACAGCTTCCTTTCTTAATGGGCCCATAGCCAAGGCACTGTAGGCAGTGGCACAAGGGCCACACAGCTTCCTTTCAGTCCAGGCATAGTAGGAGGTGCAATCATTCTTGGCATATTTCCACAAGAACATGAAATGCACACTGGCTGCCTTAGAACCTCACCCCCACCGTGTCCACAGAAAATACAGGACTCATCTGAGCCACTTCTCTCCACCATGCTCCATAGCCAATTCACTAGTCCCTCAGGCACATTAATTGTACCATCCCCAAATCCTGGCACAAATACCATCCTGAAATCCTTTATGGTCCTGGGTGCACTTTAATCGTCTCTCTTGTTTTTTGTTCTTTTTCTAGTAGTAGAACTTTAGACCTCTACACCACGGAGTGTGGATGTTTCATCAAGTGGTTGTTTTCTCTATCAGCCTCTCTCTCTTTCCTCCATGTGTGACTCTAGGGTCTGGCCAGAGATGACATGGTCTCCTTTTTCAAGTACTTGCATTTAATTACTTCATCCACGAATCGGATCACATGGGTCTCTCATTAATTATTCATGCATCACATTTTCATATGTGTTTCAGCAGCACCACCTTGTCTCCTCATGAAGCACTGCATCCATCACTGTCTTCATACTACTGCTGAGCCCCTGGGCCCACCACATTTCATCACCTCTGAGCTGTGTTATGTCATGCCTGGTATGTGCTTTTTATGCCTCCTCAAATCCCGGACAGCCCCAATTTTGTAACCCCCGCAGTCCTTATATTTTCCACATGTAGCCCCACAGCTTTTCACTACTCCTGCCCTCTGGGGACTTGTTTTCAGTCTGAATGTACATGGCAGGCAGCAGATCCACTCCCAATCTCCGAAGTGACACAGCCAGCAGGCGGCCCCCCTCCCCTCCTGGTCCAGGGGTTTGATGGCATAAAGTCTCAGAGAAAAGGGGGGGCCACAGACAGATTAGGCAGTGACTTTTTTAAGTAGCAGGGTCATTTGCACAGTACCTTAGTCCTTAGATTTTGTTTGCCAGATTTGGGATTCTCTGTTGGCGGCTTGAGCTCTGCTGAGGCACATCCGATGACTCTCCACACACCCAGCACAGCCGAGGAGCCCTTGAGCTAACGGCAGTCCTGAAACAACACTTAGTGGAAAAACAAATCAGAAATCACTTGACTTTAAAGATTTAGTCCAAACCAGAACTGGGTGCAAACAGTAATAGTTTATTTTCAATACAAAGGCTCAAGCCACAGTTTCTAATCTCATGAGAGCACAGGTATTTTCTACAGTGTTGGCAGCACCAACCTTTGGTGGACACAGACAAGCAAAAGGGGTCTGATCTACCACCACAGACCCCTCTGGTGCTCCGCTGCCTTCTCAGCGCATCAGGTCCTGCATGGCAGCCACCAACTTCTCCTCAGGATATGGAGACGGACAGTCCGCAAACTACTTTCCTCTGCTGCTGCTGCTTGTCCGCTTCCCACTGGTGGGATTGTGGGGTACCCATTCTGCGACTGTGGGGCCAGGGGGCAATCTCTCCACCCTGGCCCCAGGCCTCTCCAGCCCTGACTGGTGGCCCAGCCCCCTGCGGCCTATACAGAGGCCTCTCCTGTTCCTCCTTGAATGATGACCAGCTGCCAACTCCCCAAACCAACGGTCTCCCTCACACCAGTTGGTACTCCTCCTTGCAATGCCCAGGCTCCACCATTCGGGCAGCCTGGCATCGCACGCACCTCCCGGTGCCAACAGGACATCAACTTAGTAACCCCTTATAACGGCACAGGGTTACACAAAAATTAAAAATTTCTCTATCCTTGTTTTTTGAGTATGCTTATTTCTGACTAAGCCATCTAAAAAAATATTTCTCCAATACTGCTGCTGTTTTAACTCCATTTGGGAATCACGGGACTTCCCAAAATATGATAACACTTTTCAAAAGAAAGAGGAAAGAAATCTCCAAGGGGGAAAGAACATCAAGTGAGATCAGGTTCTATAGGCATTGAAATCAAAAACAATTTTTTTCGTCTTTCTCCAAACATCAAGGTGTTAGTCAAGAATATTTCATATTAATTTTTGAAAATAGGTCATTCTAAGCAATGTTGAATTCCAACAGGAACCAGGGGTTAGATTCACAAAAAGTCACAAAGCACAGCGCAAAAGTTTGCATTGCGCTTTGTGACTGCTGATGCATCAAATGTTGCTATTCACAGTCCGATAGCGCACCACGCTATGCAACTGTGAATAGGGCAAGGTCGAGACAGTGGTAACCCCATTACCAGTAGCGCTACCCCACTAGCACCTCCCAAACCAGCAGCCAGGAGAATGGCCCCACAATGAATAGCGCTGGGGCACTATTTCAAATTCATAGAAGCAGCCATGTAAAAGAGCCCACTGGGCATGCAAGGAGCTATGTGGCTGTTTGCATGCCCATCAAAGGCCCATTCACATAGGCTGCACTGGAGTTTAGCATGGTCTTCCAAGCCCCTGCCACATAGGCAGCCCTGTGCCCATTGTGCTAGCCCCCCCCCCCCACTGCTGGTCAGATATGTAATAGTTTTCCTTGGAGTCTAGTGTCCCCCCCTCCAACTGATCACCAGTCCAATAAGCATATCACACTTGTCACCCCCAGAGGTAGAATGCGTTTTGGTAGTTCAGCCATAAGTCATGCCCGTCCTGCCTTCTGGAATAACCTCCAAAAAACTCGGAAAATAGCGAACCCTGTCAAACTGCCTACATTTAAAGCATTGTTCACGCGCTCTTTCAGTGAGTCACATACTTGATTCCCCTGATGCTCGGCTGACCTAATGGAAGTATGCTTAACTTCTTCTACCTTTTGGTTGACCTGTCTCTACCACTCCAATTCCACTATACTTTTGCCTTCTAACACCTCATTCTCCTATCCAGAATCCTATTGTTAATATTGTATAGATATTGTGCATATTATGTATATATGTAAAAAGGTGTTGCATTTTCTATGTGTATACATGTTGTTTGTTTTTCTCTGCCAACTATGTTGTACATATGCTCTGTACTGTTTGCCAAAACCAACTTTTGTATCACTTTTGTTTTATGTGTACCTAACCATGGTCCACTTTGTAAATGAGTCTTTCTCAATGGTGTTTCACTTGATAAAGTAAAGACTGATTAATTGATATGTAATAAATAGTTTCCCCTGGTGTCTAATGGTCCCACCCCCCCACCTGATGCCTGCCCGATATAAAATAAAGGTTTCCCCTGGTGTCTAGTGGTCCCTCCCTCCATCCGATGCCTGCACGGTGTAAAATGAAAGTGTTCCCTGGTGTCTAGTGGATCCTCCCCCCACCCCGATGCCTGCCCGATATAAAATAAAGGTTTCCCCTGGTGGCTAGTGGTCCCCACCCCGATGCCTGCCCATTATGAATTTAAGGTTTTCCCTGGTGTCTAGTGGTCCCTCCCACCACCCAATATAACATACACGCTTTTTCTGGAGTCAAGTGTTCCCTTACTCCACCCGCACCCATGCCCGATCTACACATCATATGCCCCGGTGTCCAGTAGTCCTCCCCGTACTGGTCTCCAGTAATGTCATAGAACACCATTTCCTGGTGCCCAGTGCCCCTCCATTCTGATTTCTTTTCAATAAATTGATACAATTCCCTGGTGTCTAATGGACCCCCCCCACCATGCTACCACACCAAGTGTTGTCCCACCATCCTGCTGCCTTCCATCCCAACCCTAAGCCGGTGACCAGCACAGCCCTCTGCTCTCCGCCACGGCTGGCCATCGATTGGCAGTCAACGAGTGCGTACTCTATACAGTACATGCTGACTGACAGCTCAGTGAGCTTTTTATTTATTTTTTGTCTATATTAATAGGGGGTCTGAAAATTGGGCAGAGGTTATGGTTTTATTTCCTGTATACATTTCATGCTCTACAGAGCGCAAATTGTGGCGCTAAAGGTGAAAACACAACTTTTAATTGGTCTGAGTTTGCAACGTTACTTGGTCGGAGTTTTATCAATGAGTGTCCGAGGTTCCTTTTATAACATTTTGTTCAGTGGTTGCAGGGCCCGAGACTGTATGTTTGATGGGTACCAATTCTTTTTATTTTATTGGAGTCAGCCACAATTTGAAGGTTTGACAGAAATCACTTTTTACTTTACACAGTCGCTGCATCTGAAAGTGTGGGTCTAAGGGATACCATGTATTTAATTTTTGCATAGTCTGCCTGAATTTAAAGCTATGAGAGCTACTGCTTTTTTATTTTATACAGTTAGTGATTCTGAAATTTGGGGTCCAAGGACATACCACTCTTTTAAGTTTTATTGGGGCTCGCTATGCCTGAAATTGTGGCGGGTTTGAGGGATGGACTGCTAGGCCCTATAATGCACAACTGAATGCTGCATTATAACGTTATTAGGAATCACTGAGTCTGAAGCGGTGGGAGCAGTGTTCCTGTATTTGTCAAAGACCTTTGACACTGTGAACTACAGGCTTTTGGGGGAACACCTGCTTCAGACTGGACTGTCAAAAAGAGTCCTGTGGATGGTCTGAATCCTATCTAAACAAGCAAACCCAACAGGTCCAAGTTGATGGTTATCTCTCAAAAAAATGCCTTGGTCCAAAGGGGTGTGCCACAAGGCACTATGTTGGGTCCAACATTGTACCTAATTTATATAAGCCATTTGGCTGAGATTGCAAAGTATTCCAATGTTAGACTTCATGCAGACAACATTGTGTTGGTGTTTGGCGAATAAAACCTAGAAACACTGGAAGTAAGCTCCGCTGGTTAAATCAGGCCCATGTGCCCACTCCAGCTACCATTCTTGGCTCCAGAGCAGTCCGCGGAGCTGGCATCAAGGGTAGCAGAACCACTGGGCATATTGAAAACAAATTTTCTGGCCCAGGACAGGTATCAGGTCAGGAAGTAGAAAGAGAACACAAGAACACTGTGCATGCACAACATCGGGAGAGCAGCACGGACTGCAGCCTCCCACACACACACAAAAGCTCCCAACCAGCAACAGGCTCAGTGCCTGAGGTAATAAGCACATCCCTGGCCCCAGGACAGTAAATGGGGCTATGGTAAAAATACAGCAGTATTTTGTGGCTGGAATTAAAGCTGCCAGAACCTGCCAAGTAGGGCTGTGCAAGAGACTGATTTTTGATACTGCACAGTGACAGTATTTTGACTGCTTAGACTTCCTGGTACCCCCATTGATCCCATTTTACCCTTACTGACACCTTGTTCTTTCTGTACCGTTCCTTTCTAAATTTATTATTTGGTTGAACTGCATTTCATTTCATGGCTCGGTAATTGTCATTGATTACTGTGTCACTTGTTTTGAGGCAGGACTGTCTTGGCAGTTTATGCACTTTACTGGGGGCCAGTGACAGCTTTGGGTTTCAGTATCCAGTTACACCCCATATTGCCACCCCAGGTGGAGGTACTGCACCACTTTGGGCTAGTGTACATAGTCTGGCACATCCTCAGGTAACCTAGGCTGGCCCCCTGGAGAGGTGTACAGAGGTGAACCCCAAAATCCCAGCTATGCATTTTTACAGTGAACAGTTCAGTAGGAGGACTCTTTCTGCACTGCAATTAAACTCTAGACAATCAAATTTCCACTGATGCTACCACTACAAGATCAATGACAAAGTAGTGCTGTTTTTTTGTAAATTGCTATGTCTTCGCTGATTACTTCCCATTTCTGTCTCTGCTTCACTGTTATATTTATTTATTTAATGAATTGTTTCACCAGGAAAGATACACTGAGCGACTTAATGCTCGTCTCACGGTACGTCCTGGGGGAAGGGGGAGAGGGATGTACAGAGTGAGAGTTCAGATACATACATAACAGATGGTTAATACATACATACGGTTACAAGACAGGTTCATGGCATCGGAGTACAATAATAGGCTGATGCAACAGTTACTGTACTGGCAGTTCATAGGAGCAGCATACATATAGAATCAGTACAGGCACCAAGCATAGGATGCAAGGTTGACAATGCATACATTACAGGCAGTACACTAGTGATGCAGATGCAGTAGGGTGAACACATAGGATCCAGTTACCCTTTTTAAGAGCTAGTCTATAAGGGGTAGTATAAGTGCAGGTGGGGTGGGGTGATGAGAAAGAGGAGAGTGAGAGGGAGAGAAAAAGTGAGAGGGAGACAGGTATGCAAGGAGGGGGTCAGAAGCAGGTGCAGGTAGGTGTAAGGTAGTTGTGCAGAGCTGAGGTAAGGGAATATAGGGAGGAGGAGTGGCAGATTTGTGGAGGGAGTGCATTCCACATTTTAGGCAAGTGGTAAGAGAAGGCTTTTTGGCCAGAGGATGTGGAATCTTTGTAAAAGAGCTTCGGCTCAAAGATTTTTTTCTCCAACTATTGAAATAAATAAAATAAAGGAGATAAAGAAAAAAATGGTGGTTACATTGTTCCTGAAGGTCTGGCATTGGGTGGCACATGGATTTATAGTGTAATGTGGGCACAAGTACTTTTCATTTATTGTGGGTATAGTAAACCTGCATTATATAAAGTCTGAATTTGTTACATTGTGCTGCGGTCTTGGTTTGAAACAACCAACGCCTCTTGTGTCTCCTTCATACCTCTCAGCATTAAAAATCATAGCGCTGGCTTTCAAAATTCATAGCAAATGGACAGAAAGTGTAGCACTTTCTTAAAGGATAATAGGTCTGGGGGTAGTCATATCAGATGACCTAAAGGTGGGCAAGCAATGTGAGAGGGCAGCAAGGAGGGCTGGGGGGATACTGGGATGCATAGGGAGAGGCATCACCAGTAGAAAACAGGAAGTTAATATCCCTCTGTACAGACAGCTGGTGAGACCCAATCTGGAGCACTGCATCCAGTTCTGGAGACCCAATCTCCGCAAAGACATAGACAGGATGGAAGCTGTCCAGAGGAGGGCAACTAAAATGGTGCAGGGTCTGCACCGGAAGACATATGAAGAGAGACTTAAGGAGCTTAATATGTAGCCTCGAGGAAAGGAGGAGAGGGGACATGATAGAAACTTTCAAGTACCTCAAAGGAATCAACAAAGTCCAAGAGAGTAGCATCTTTCAAAAAAAGAGAAGTGCAAGAACACAAGAACATGGGGGCACAATTTGAAGATGGGGGGCGGCTCAGAGGTAATTTAAAGAAGTATTTTTTCCACAGAGAGGGTTGTGGATGCATGGAACAGCCTTCCTTCCGGAGGTTGTGGAGTCAAAAACAGTGGTGGAATTCAAGCATGTATGGGACAGTCATAAGGCAATTCTAGGGGGTGGGGTAGGAAGAAGTAGGCTGCTGGTTAACTAGGATCTGTAGCTTATCCATCAGGTAGGAAAATGGGCAGACTGGGTGGGCCAAGCGGTCCTTAGCTGCTGTCAAAGTCTATAAAGTTTATATGTCTTCAGATAGCGAGCCTCATACATTTTTTTTTTACAAAACAGTTTGGGTCCACAAATAGTTCTAATGTTTTAAGAATATCGGAAAACCTTAACAGAGGAAAGGTAAATTTGAGTGTAACATTCATAGCACTTGAGAGGTATGGCGCCTTACACAAGGGTGCTGAATGACGACGGAAACTACAGCCGACAATGACCGAAACTTGTCACTGGGTGTCGCTTTTGCTCCTCCGTGCTGCAGAAACTCGCTGCGCACGCGCAGTACAGTCAGTTCCGGTAATCATAGAGGGCCCGTCTGCTGGCTAGATAGTCAATGCCGCGGACCAATGACGTGAAGTGCAGACGTCGCCCGTCCATCTCGCGGTGTCTGAGAATTACCCCGCCCCGCCTGAGTCGTGAGGAAACGAACGACGAGCTAACGACCGAAGGCGGCTGATTCTTGCGGGCGGTGAGACCGCGTCGCCTCACTATGGACAAGCTAAAGAAAGTGCTGAGCGGGCAGGACGGCGAAGAGGATAGGAATGGCATCACTGAGGTAACGACAAGGGAGATAACATATAGTGCTGCGGGGGAAAGGCGCTTAGGGACCAGATATGCTGTATACGAGCAACAGGTACTCTAAGTGCCAGGTACGGCAGGTGACAAGTACAGGTGCGCTGGTTGGAAGGTTTGACGGCTTCACTGGGTGACGGGTAGCAACGGTGCGCTGGGTGTGAAGTACAACAGTTGCTCTTGGCAGCAGGTAGGACAGCCTGCCTGCAGGTGTTTGAGTGGTAAACAGAACAGGTGCACTCGTATCTCTCAGCTGCTACAGATACCGCATAGCGGTATGATTTTTTCACACTCCGCATACCTCTCAACTGTCCCTGATTTTCAGGGACGTCCCTGATTTTGCCTCAAAATTTTAGTCTGCCCCTCCTAAAAATTGTGTTTCTGTGACCAAACAGTGGGAGTTGGAAGCACAAAATAATGTCAAACATTAAAGTTAAAGAGTTGTTCTTCCTTAGAAAATGCATTTTGCACTAAGCTCCACGTTCTACCAGCTTCCTGAGTGGATATCATCAAGTTTGAAGATGTGTCCCTGATTTTGGTCATTTGTCCCTGATTTTTTTTAAGCCTTGTCCCTGATTTATGAGGCAGGAGGTTGAGAAGTATGACACTCAGATTTACCCGTGATCCCCACAGGTTTACTGTTAGAACTATTTCTGGACACACAAACTATTAAATCATTGAACTAAGTTGATGGAAACATTCCTTCACTAACTATATGGGGCCCACTATCTGTAGACATAATATTGTTTAAAATAAGAAAGTGCTACATATTCTGGCCCTTTGCTATGATTTTTGAAGGCCAGTGCTATGATTTTTAATGCTAAGAGGTATGGGTGCACTGGGTGAGAAGTAGGACTGTATTCTGGGCGATATGTACAGTACAACAGGTGGTGTGGGTCACAAGTACAACAGGCGCATGTGCGACAGGTGCACTGGGGGACAAGTGAGAGATCTGCTGGATGACAAGTGCAACAGCAACTCTGAGTGAACAGGTACATTGGGTGAGAAACATGACTGGTTTACTGGGGAACAAGATCAACAGATGCTCTGGTTGATATGCGTGATAGATGATAGGTGCACTGGGTGGCAAAGATGACAAGTATGCTAGGTGGCAAATACGGCACGTGCACGGGGTGAAAAATATGACATGTGCAGGGCAACGAATCTGTGCACTGGATCAAAGTTATGACAGGTGTGGTCAGTGCTATGGTAAGTGTGTGTGTGTGTGTCTATATATATATATATATGTGTGTGTGTGTATATGTATATGTGTGTGTGTGTGTGTGTGTATATATATATATATGTGTGTGTGTGTGTGTATATATATGTGTATATATGTATGTATATATATATATAAAGGTAGCACGGTAGTGCTACAATAGTTAGGGTTGAGTAGCATTTTTAAGGTTAAAGGGTCAAATTTTGCACCTTAATAACTTTGCCACTATTCAACTGATTTGCCTGAAATTTGGTATGCATGATTGGGCATGGCAGATCTTGGGATCTGCCAAGTTTAATCTCACCGATCCGAATTGTCTGACTCGGAGTTACTAAGCAACAACCAGTGCGCAAATTCGCTTTTGGCATTTCTTTGCTCTCACCTACAGGTCCACGGTTTGTCCGACCAGTCCGAAAACTTCAGGGAGCGTGCGGCCGGGTTCCCAATGTGCCTTTTGAAGATTTTGTGAAAAGATATTGAACGGTTCAAAAGTTATTCAGAAAACAAGTTCCCATTATAAGTCAATGGGAAAAGTTAACAAAATATTCAACACTTTCGCAAATGCACTTTTCAGTGTCGCAAATCCACCATTTGGTTTCAGTTGGTGATCAGAAAAATGCTTGGCATTTAAATTTGGGACCCTCTAGGGATACAATTCTTTTTGTGTTCACCTAGTCGGACCCTGATGTTTAACCTCAGTGTTAAGGAAAATGATGAAATCACTTCTGAAGGAAAGAATTGTCTAGCATCTAGAGGCCAGAGGGGCACAGGACCCAAGGCAGCATGGATTCACAGCGGGAAGGTCATGCCAGACAAATCTGATAGATTTCTTTGACTGGGTGACCAAAGTAGTAGATCAGGGAGGGGCTGTGGACATGGCCTACCTAGACTTTAGCAAGGCATTTGACACAGTCCCACACAAAAGATTAATATACAAGTTAGCCAGCCTGGGAGTGGGTCCCAAGATGACAGCCTGGGTAAAGAATTGGCTGGAGAATAGGACACAGAGAGTAATAGTAAATGGAGTCCACTCTGAAGAAAGGGGGTTACTAGTGGGGTACATAGAGGTTCAGTATTAGTACGGTCCTCTTCAATGTCTTTATAAAGCGACATTGCAGAGGGACTGGAAGAGAAAAGTATGTCTCTTTGCAGATGACACAAAGATCTTCAACAGAGTTGATGCACAAGGTGGGGTGGAAAGGATGAAAAGGGACTTGGCAAGGTTAGAGGAATGGTCAGATGTATGGCAGCTTAGATTCAGTGCTAAAGTGCAAGGTAATACACCTGGAAACAAAAACCCAGGGAAGAGTACACAATGGGGGTGAGATACTAACAACAACAAAATGGAAAGGGACCTGGGGGTAGTCATATCAGATGACCTAAAGGTGGGCAAGCAATGTGAGAGGGCAGCAAGGAGGTCTTGGGGGGTACTGGGATGCATAGGGAGAGGCATCACCAGTAGAAAACTGGAAGTTATTATCCCTCTGCACAGACAGCTGGTGAGACCCCATCTGGAGTACTGCGTGCAGTTCTGGACCCAATCTCCATAAAAGACATAGACAGGATGGAAGCTGTCCAGAGGAGGCAACTAAAATGGTGCAGGGTCTGCACGAGAAGACATATGAAGAGAGACTTAGGAGCTTGACATATATAGCCTCGAGGAAAGGAGGGAGAGGGGGACATGATAGAAACTTTCAAGTACCTCAAGGGAATCAACAAAGTCAAGAAGGTAGCATCTTTCAAAAGAGTGTGCAAGAACAAGGGCTGAAATTTGAAGATGGGGGCGGCTCAGAGGTAATTTAAGGAAGTATTTTTTCACAGAGGGTTGTGGATGCATGGAATGGCCTTCCGGAGGAGGTTGTGGAGTCAAAAACAGTGGTGGAATTCAAGCATGCATGGGACAGTCATAGGGCAATTCTTGGGGGGGGGGGGGTAGGAAGAAGTAGGCTGCTGGTTAACTAGGATCTGCAGCTTATCCATCAGGTAGGGAAATGGGCACACTGGGTGGGCCAAGCGGTCCTTATCTGCCGTCAAATTCTGTGTTTCTAGCCATGTCTTTATTTTGGGGTTAAACAGCCCAGAAATATGTTTTTCAGTTTTCTGGAAACAGTAGTGTCGCAATGTAGTGTACTAAGCCACGACACTTTCGCAAATTTTTGCGAAAAGTGTCGTAAATTGCGACACTAGTTTTCAGGCTATGGCCAAAATGACAGGAATTCTTTAACACCTTGCTGCAAACAAACAGTTTGGTCTTTTGGGCTGAAATTTGGAGGGAAGGCAGCCAACATCTCACAGATGTGCCTTTTGATGGTTTGGTGAAAAATTATTGCACGGCTGCAAAGTTACAATACTCTGAAGTTGGCGTTTTTTCCCATAGACTAACATGGTGGCGTACGCCGCGCCTTTCGGGGCTCATATCTCGAAAACGATGCGAGATACAGATTTTTTTTTTGTTGTTGCAGAAACCTAGCCAGGAAAATCAAGATTTTTGTGAAATGTAAATTTTTTTCTACGTCATGCGGTTGCTGAGATATTAGCAATTAAGTACTTCCAATGCTCGTTTTAAGCTTCGATCCCCATTACAATGCATACATTCTTCGTACACAGTGTGTTTCTGTATGCACCTGTTTGGCAAAAACAGGGTATGCACTTCCGTTACTGTTACAGTTACTGTTTCCACTTGCGTTTATGTCCCCGTTTGCGTTCCCGTGTATGCCACCGTGTCCGTTACCCTTTGCGTTGTCATTTGCACGTGCGTTTTCGTTACTGTTACCATTTGCGTTTCCACTACTGTTTTTGTTTGCGTCACCATATGCACTGCCATTTGCGTTTCCGGCAGCCGTTACGTTTGTGTTTTCGTTACTGTTTTGTTTTGCGTCTTCCTTGCTGTTACCATTTGCGTTTGCAATTGCCTTACTGTGCCCGTGCGCATTACGGTTTGCGTTTCCATATGCGCTTGTGTTTCCTTTTGCGCTTTTGTTTCCTTTGCTGTTATTGTTGCTGTTACCATTACCATTTGTGTTTACAGTTACGGTACTGTGCTTGTGCGCGTTTTGGTTTGCATTTCCGTATGCGCTTCTGTTCCGGTTTCCGTTTCTCTTTCCTTTGGTGTTGCTTCTTAGTTAACTTTACCATTTGCATTTACAGTTCGCGGTGCAGGTACGTGTGTACATTACAGTTTGCGTTTACTTGTCGCTTCCAGTCGCGTTTCCGTTTTTGTTCCCTTTCGCGTTCTTTTTGCTGTGACACTTAACATTTCCATTTAAAATATGGCTGCCATCACTGTTCACATTACTAGTTGTGTTTTCATACCCGCTTCAATGTCCGTTTGCGTCACTGTTCGCTTCGGTGTCACTTTGTGCTTGCATTTGTATTAACGTTTCCTTTACTATTCACGTTTGCATTACCATGTGCGTCACTGTTCGCGCTTCCGTTCCTGTTACTGTGTCACAAGACATCACATGGCGGGGCCCCGTGCTCCCTCCGCCACATTACATTCGCTGTTTCTTGTCATCATTCTCAAAAAGAAGTGAAATTAGAGGCAAAAAACTCCGTTTAATGCATTAGTTAGGGTTGTTCCAGAGCGTCAAAAGTGAGGAAATTCTGTGTTAGGGTTGAGAGTCCCCCTTGGACCCCCCCTCAACCGGCATTGGGGTGCGCGTTGGGGTCATCAGTCCTAACTCTCACCCCATTCTCCTAATCCTCAGCTTCTTCACACATGTGATGGGGTGAGAGTTAGGGCCGACAACCACAACGCGCACCCTGATGCTGGGGGGGGTCCAAGGGGGGCTTTCAACCCTAATACTGAATTTCCTCGCTTTTGTCACTGTGGAACAACCCTAACTAATGCACAAAACAGAGTTTTTTGCTTTTTTATTTACATGTGTATGTATATGTGTGTGTGTGTGTGAGTGTGTGTGTGTGTATATATATATATGTGTATGTATATATATGTGTATATGTGTGTATATATATGTGTATGTGTGTGTGTGTGTGTGTGTGTGTGTCTGTTTAATATAAAATACACACACACACACATTGTCGGCTGATAAGGACCTCTTGGCCCACCCAGTCTGCCCTGTCAAACCATTGCCTACTGTGAGACCCTATGCCCATCCCAAACACCTTTTTTTTTTTTTTTTTGTTTCCATGATACTCTTGTGCCTGTCCCATGCATTCTTGAATCCCGTGACTGTATCAGTCTCTACCAGCTCCTCTGGGAGTCTATCACAAGCATCCACCACCCTCTCCGTGGAAAAGTACTTTCTCATGTTACCCCTGAGCCACCCTCCCCTCCAATTTCATACAGTGAACCTTGTTCTTGAGCAGCTATTTCATTGAAATACACTCTCCTTCTGTTCCCTGTTTATACCATTGAGGTATTTGAATATCTGTCATATTTCACCCCACCCCCTCTTCTTACTGCCAGGGCATACATATTCAGTTTTTTAAGTTTCTCCTCATAGGCCTTCCCCTGCAGTCCCTGCGCCATTTTAGTAGCCCTCCTCTGACCTGCCTTTACCCTGTCTATGCCGTCTTCAGATGGGGCCTCCAGAACTGAACTCCATACTCAAGGTGAGGCCTTACTAATGTCCCATACAGGGGCAAAATCACTTCCCCCCTTCTGCTGGTGATAGCACTCCCTATGCATCCAAACATTCGGCTAGCCTTTCTATGTTGTCTAGCCACCTTTAGGTGCTCTGAGATGATGACTTCCAGGTCTGTTTCCTGCTTTGTGACCATCAGGTCCTCCCCATCTAGTTCCTGTGTTGCCCCTGGGTTCCTGTACTCTTATGTGCGTAATCTTGAACTTTTTTTTATTGAAACCTAGTTGCCATGTTCGAGACCATTCCTCCAGTTTGTTAAGGTCGCTTCTCATCTTTTCAACACCCCCTCCCCTGGCTCATTCATCTTATTGCATATATTTGTATTATCTGCAAATAAGCATGCCTTCCTCTCCAGCCTTTCTGCAATATCTTCTATAAAGACATTGAAGAGGATTGGTCCCAGCACCAACTCTTGTGTTACCCCACTCGTCACCTTTCCCTTGCTAGAGTGTACCCCATATACCACCACTCTTTGGCTCCTGCCAGATAGCCAGTTCTCCACCCATTTAACTATTTTAGTACCCACCCCTAGGCTGCTCAGTTTGTTTATCAGCCTATTGTGAGGGACAGTGTTGAAAGCCTTTCTGAAGTCCAGATAGGCCACATCCACCACCCGCCCTGGTATATCACCTTAGTTACCCAGTCGAAAAACCCCTATTAGGTTTGTATGGCAGGACCTCCCTCTGGTGAAGTCCATCTTCTTCCAAGTTGTGTTAACAGGGTGTGCTTAGAAACAACTGAGAAGCTGCATGGGATATACTATATTGGACTAGATATCAGCAACAAATCTCTCTTGCTTACATCTGAGGGAAGTTTTCCTTACTTTACAGTCTTACACTGGTATTGCTTTGTGTTTAATTATTTTAGTTTTTAATTCAGGAAGGGGGTTTTCAAAACTGCTGATCTTGTGAGCATCTTCAGAAGGGTTGAAATAACTGCATATTTGATTTTCCTTTGTGGCTAAAAAACCACCAGGCTGTTTTGGGGCTGGGGAGGTTTACCTGTGTCTGACTTGGATGTCTGGATTTTTCTCTGTTTGATTAACAGGGTATTTTCTCAGTCACGTTGTGTAGGGCATCTTGGTGACAGGAAGGCACTCATCGCAGCGGTGGGTCAGAGCTTTTAGCTGATTGTTTCGTGAGGGCACAAAGGCAGAAGTACTGGGCTTTAGGAGGGCTGACTTTGCCAAAATGGGTGAGTGCCTAAGGAATGCACTAGCAAATGGGCAGAAAGGAGGGGTGGAAGAACAATGGGGAATAATAAAAACTGCCATCACAGAGGTAACGAGCCTTTGTGTGAAGCAAATAAACAAAACAAAACGATGTAAGAAACCACTATGGTTCTCAAAGGAAGTGGCAGTGAAGGTTCAAGAGAAAAAGAAAGCATTCAGGAAGTACAAGGAATCACAGATGGAGCAGGACAGAGAAGTGTATCAGTTAAAGCAAAAGGAAGCTGGGAAGACGGTCAGAACAGCAAAGGCCCAAACCTAGGAAAAGATAGCCAACTCAGTTAAGAAGGGGGATAACACCTTTTATAGGTACATTAGGGAGCGAAGGAAGACCAAGGGAGGGATAGTGAGGCTTAATAAAGGGAGGGAGGGTGGGCAGAGGGAGATTGTGAAAAGGCAGAGATACTAAACAAATATTTTGCTCAGTATTTACAAATGAGAGAGGAGGTACCTAAAACAAACAGTAGAAACACTCTGGATACAGAAGTTGATACCAGCCCATTTACAGAAGAAAAGGTTATGAAGAACTCTTAAAACTGAAGGTGGACAAAGCAATGGGGCCTGATGGGATTCATCCCAGAATTCTAAAAGAACTAAGGGTAGAACTAGTGACACCACTGACTACCTTTTTAACAAATCATGGGAGGATGGGGTGGTACCAGAGGACTGGAGGAGGGCAGATGTGATTCCCTTCACAAAGTGGGAGCAAGGCAGAAGCAGGAAACTACAGACCTGTTAGTTTAACCTCAGTGATAGGGAAAATGATGGAATCACTTCTGAAGGAAAGAATTGTCGAGTATCTAGAGGCCAGAGGGCACAGGACCCTAGGCAGCATGGATTCACAGCGGGAAGGTCATGCCAGATGAATCTGATAGATTTCTTTAACTGGGTGACCAAAGTAGTAGATCAGGGAGGGCTGTGGACAAGGCCTACCTAGACTTTAGCAAGGCATTTGACACAGTCCCACACAAAGATTAATATACAAGTTAGCCAGCCTGGGAGTGGGTCCCAAGATGACAGCCTGGGTAAAGAATTGGCTGGAGAATAGGACACAAGAGTAATAGTAAATGGAGTCCACTCTGAAGAAGGGGGGTTACTAGTGGGGTACCGCAGGAGTTCAGTATTAGGACGGTCCTCTTCAATGTCTTTATAAGCGATATTGCAGAGGGACTGGAAGGAAAAGTATGTCTCTTTGCAGATGACAAGATCTGCAACAGAGTTGATGCACAGGTGGGGTGGAAAGGATGAGAAGGGGCTTGAGCAAGGTTAGAGGAATGGTCAAATGTATGGCAGCTTAGATTCAATGCTAGGAAGTGCAAGGTAATGCACCTGGGAAACAAAACCCAGGGAAGAGTACACAATGGGGTGAGATACTAACAACAACAAAATGGAAAGGGACCTGGGGTAGTCATATCAGATGACCAAGGTGGGCAAGCAATGTGAGGGCAGCAAGGAGGGCTGGGGGATACTGGGATGCATAGGGAGAGGCATCACCAGTAGAAAACAGGAAGTTATTATCCCTCTGTACAGACAGCTGGTGAGACCCCATCTGGAGTACTGCATGGAGTTCTGGAGACCCAGTCTCCACAAAGACATAGACAGGATGGAAGCTGTCCAGAGGAGGGCAACTAAAATGGTGCAGGTTCTGCACTGGAAGACACATGAAGAGAGACTTAAGGAGCTTAGTATGTATAGCCTCGAGGAAAGGAGGGAGAGGGGGGACATGATAGAAACTTTCTAGTACCTCAAGGGAATCAACAAAGTCCAAGAAGGTAGCATCTTTCAAAAAAAAGGTATGCAAGAACAAGGGGCCAATTTGAAGATGGGGGGGGCTCAGAGGTAATTTAAGAGTAATTTTTTACAGAGAGGTTGTGGATGCATGGAGCAGCCTTCGGAGAGTTGTGGAGTCAAAAACAGTGGTGGAATTCAAGCATGCATGGGACAGTCATAAGGCCATTCTAGGGGTTGGGGGTAGGAAGAAGTAGGCTGCTGGTTAACTAGGATCTGCAGCTTATCCAGTAGGTAGAGAAATGGACAGACTGGGTGGGCCAAGCGGTCCTTATCTGCCGTCAAATTCTATGTTTCTATAATCCATGCTGCCCCGGGTCTATTGGCTATTTTTATCAAGGTATTCACCTATCCTTTCCTTCAGTAGTGATTCCATTGTCTTGCCCACTACATTAGGTGGGAAGTGCAACATTTACGCTGGCTGACAGGTGTGCTGGGGTATCCAGTATGGCTGGTGCATTTAGCTGTAGGTGTGTTCCATGAAAAATGCCACAGAGGTGCTGGGTGACAAGCATGACATGTGTGCTGGATGACAGGTACTCTGACTTGACAAGTGTAATAGCGTTGGATACGATAGGTGACAATGCTAGTTGACAGGTGCTCTGGGAGATCAAGGTTAGATGACCAGTACGAAAGGTACTCTGGGTGACAAGAGTCACTAGGTGAATTGTGCAACAGGCACACGGGTACACTCGGTGACAAGTATGGTAGGTGTACTGGGTGAAAGGATCAATGGATGAACTGGGTGACATGTATGACAGGTATGCTGGGGGATGAATATGGCAGTTGTGCTGGGTGATGAGTGCAGGAGGTATGCTCACAGGTGACAAGTGCACTTTGTGACAGGTCTGTTTTGTGAAAAGTACTACCTACACACTGGTTAATGGCCACTAAAGACCACCATACCCCTTTTAGGAAAACCAGAGTCCCTGGTACCCACCTGCCATGGATCTCTGCAGAGCTTACCTTCCGGGTCAGAAATCTAGCCTGGCGGTTCTACAAGATCACTGGTTCCCCTGCTGCCCTGACCGATTATCCTTTTGCAATACCTGTACCAAAGCCACTAGGCTTGCAAAATCTGAATATTTTGCGTCCACTCTTCAGAACAACCTTAATCACTCCTCCCTCTCTCCTCTGACCCACTACCCTCATCCTCAAGGTTGGCAACTCCCACATCTCAGACCCTGCAGGTGTTGCCTCTTCCTTCAGCTCCTTCTTTGTCACCTGTGCCCAATCCTTCCTTTCCTTGTTCTCTCCATTGCCTCCTCCCACACACTCTTTTTTTCCTTCTCTCTCATTTTAACCCCCCACAAGGGTATGAGCCCTGATGGTATTGACCCCAGGGATCTTCCTTTTTCTGACCCTGCTATCACCATCCCTATAACCCACCTCCTCAGCCTCTCCTTTTCAGCTACTGTCCCTGCCACCTGGAAACCAGCTGCTGTCATCTCCTCCCCCAAGTATACAGTCCTTCCTATCCTGGTAACTGCTGGCCCATCTCTCTCCCAAACCTGGCTAAGCCCTAGGAACACCTTGTTCTTTCACAGCTTCCCCCTTCCTTGACTACTCCTCCGTCTTCACTCGTTTTCTTTCTGTTTTCAGGACATCCCGCTTCACATCCACTTCCAACCCCTGGCTCACTGACTCCATCCTTACCGGTATGGACCAGGGCCAGATCACTTCCTCCATATTTGTTAACTTGGCCAAAGCCTTCAGCACTGATTGTTGCCCACCCCTTCCTCCTGGACATGTGTAAGGCAGTGGGGCTGTCTGCCTCCTCAGTCAGTTGGTTCCACTCCTACCTTCAGGGCAGGTTGCAAGCTGTCCGTATTGGTGGCACCCTATTCTCCCCACTCCCTACCTGTCGAAACATTTCCAAAGGTCCATCTTTGGCTCCATTCTGTTTTCTGTCTTCCTAAATTACCTCCCTGCGGCCGGTTTCTCCGCATCCATCCACATATGCGCAGATTATGTGGTGCTCTTTGACTCCAGTGACTCTGCTCCTGACCTCACTACCTAGCTCCAGCTGGACTTTGACAGCATCCAGTGCTGGTTCCCGAGAAACCATCTGTCCATCAATGCCAAGAACACTGTTTCCATGAACTATGGCACCCAGCAGAGGATCACAAGGCTCACCTGTCTCCCTCTGATACTGCAGTTGAGGATGTTTTCTCCTTGAACCTCGAGGTTTGACTGAAATGCCAACCCGATTTTTCGGCTCACGTAGATGCCATCCACCTCAAGCTTCACCCCAAACTGGGTGCACTGTACAGAATCAAAACGAGTATCCTGCTTCTTCCTCGCTGAGAGACTGTCTCAAAGATGAGCCTTCTTATCTTCAACTATGGCAAGATCACCTACAGCGCTGCTCCCAAGTCCACCCTTGCCAGACTGGATCCCCTCTTTTGACTCCTGCTGTTTGACCTTGGGCTGTCCTCCCTGTACCCATCACTGCTCTGTTTACTCCTCCCTCTCCCTCCCCTCCATTGATGCCAGGCACCTCGCTCACTGTGCCTACTTCAAATCCGAATTCTGGCTTGGCTCCCTCGCTACCCTTTATCTCTTTATCTTTTCCCCATTACTTTCTTCTACCCACTCAATAACACTGTTGCTCATCCCGCTTCCTCGGAAATCTACTACTGGCTACTATGTGACTAGCCTATCGACTGCACAGCCTGTAATTGTACCATAATGGGATGGAAATGAATACACATAGCTTCTTGCCTGTGCTGTGGGGTCTATTGCATGGGGAGATTCGATTATAGCAGACAGCTTCATGGGAGCAAAGTGCTCATTTGCTCCTGGCATCCCATCAGCTCCTAACTGGACACATGCCTCATGTGGCCAGTAGAGAGTCATGGTTTGCGAGGAGTAACTGGGTTGGTGCTTGCATCCATTTGCTGGTATACTGGAGCATGCTTTTAGTACTCGCAAGGTACTTTGAGCATGTTCCAATATACCTGTCATTTGTTCCAGGCAGTGATCGGCTCTTGCAGCAAAGTGTTACCGAGTGCTGTTTGCAGACTTCAGATATCCTGGGCAGATTATACAAACACTAGAGTTAGGCCTGCGATCCAGACATGCACAGTGACTGTCATTACCTCCCCTCCATCCTGTACTTGGCTCCTGAGTGCATGCTTTTGCAGTTTTTGGCATCAAATCCTGACTGCAGTGCTTTAGACTACATCTCGAGTTTACTCAAGTCCCTGCCCATACTCTCCACCCCCTACTGAGTGTTCACTCTATTGAGATCATCTGCAAAAAGGCATACCTTTCTTTCCAGTTCGTCAGCAGTGTCCCTTATGAAGACATTGAAGAGGACCGGTCCCAGTACTGAGCCCTGTGGCACTCCGGTGGTCACTCCTCCATCATTCGAGTGGGTGCCTATTATCACACCCTCTGTCTCCTGTTCATCAACCAGTTTTTAACTCGGTTCACCACTGTGGATCCCACCCCCATTGAAACATAGAATTTGACGGCAGATAAGGACCGCTTGGCCCACCCAGTCTGCCCATTTCCCTACCTAATGGATAAGCTGCAGATCCTAGTTAACCAGCAGCCTACTTCTTTCTACCCCAACCCCCTAGAATTGCCTTATCGCTGTCCCATGCATGCTTGAATTCAACCACTGTTTTTGACTCCACAACCTCCTCCGGAAGGCCGTTCCATGCATCCACAACCCTCTCTGTAGCTGCCTTACATTACCTCTGAGCACTTCCGTCTATCTTCAAATTGTGCCCCCTTGTTCTTGCACACCTCTTTTTTTGAAAGATGCTACCCTCTTGGACTTTGTTGATTCCCTTGAGGTACTTGAGCGTTTGTCATGTCCCCCCTCTCCCTCCTTTCCTCGGGGCTATATATATTAAGCTCCTTTAGTCTCTCTTCATATGTCTTCCGGTGCAGACCCTGTACCATTTTAGTTGCCCTCCGCTGGACAGCTTCCATCTTGTCTATGTCCTTGTGGAGATTGGGTCTCCAGAACTGCACACAGTACTCCAGATGGGGTCTCGCCAGCTGTCTGTACAGAGGGATAACAACTTCCTGTTTTCTACTGGTGATGCCTCTCCCTATGCATCCCAGTATCCCCCCAGCCCTCCTTACTGCCCTCTCACATTGCTTGCCCACTTTTAAGTCATCTGATATGACTACCCCCAGGTCCCTTTCCATTTTTGTTGTTGTTAGTATCTCACCCCCCTTGTGTACTCTTCCCCTGGGTTTTTGTTTCCCAGGTGCATTACCTTGCACTTCTTAGCATTAAATCTAAGCTGCCATACATTTGACCATTCCTCTAACCTTGCCAAGTCCCTTCTCATCCTTTCCACCCCACCTTGTGCATCAACTCTGTTGCAGATCTTTGTGTCATCTGCAAAGAGACATACTTTTTCCTTCAGTCCTCTACAATGTAAACTTCAAAAGACATTGAAGAGGACCAGTTCTAATACTGAACCTGCGGCACCCACTAGTAACCCCTTTCTTCAGAGTGGACTCCATTTACTATTACCCTCTGTGTCCTATTCTCCAGCCAATTCTTTACCCAGGCTATCCTCTTGGGACCCACTCCCAGGCTGGTTAACTTGTATATTAATCTTTTTGTGTGGGACTGGTCAAATGCCTTGCTAAAGTCTGGTAAGCCATGTCCACAGCCCTCCCTGATCTACTACTTTGGTCACCCAGTCAAAGAAATCTATTAGATTTGTCTGGCATGACCTTCCTGCTGTGAATCCATGCTGCCTTGGGTCCTGTGCCCCTCTGGCCTGTAGGTACTCGACAATTCTTTCCTTCAGAAGTGATTCCATCATTTTCCCTATCACTGAGGTTAAACTAACTGGTCTGTAGTTTCCCGCTTCTGCCCTGCTCCCACTTTTGTGAAGGGGAATCACATCTGCCATCCTCCAGTCCTCAGGTACCACCCCATCCTCACATGATTTGTTAAAGAGGGTAGTCAGTGGTGTCACTAGTTCTACCCTTAGTTCTTTTAGAATTCTGGGATGAATCCCATCAGGCCCCATTGCTTTGTCCACCTTCAGTTTTAAGAGTTCTTTCAGAACCCTTTCTTCTGTAAATGGGCTGGTATCAACTTCCATATCCAGAGTGTTTCTATTGTTTGTTTTAGGTACCTCCCCCTCTTTATTTACCCCCAGCCTGCTCCGTTTCTTTATCAGTCTCCTGTGCAGCACATATTGAAGTCCAGTTAGACCACATCCACTGCCCTCCCGATCCAGTTCCTGGTCACTGAGCCAGAGAAATCCATCAGATTTCATTTGGTCTGACCCCCATGAATCTGTGCTGCTTGTGATACTCTACCAGTCTTTCCTTCAGTAGCTTTTCCATTAAAGGGGAACCATCAGCATTTTCCCAGCAAAAACATGGGACCTGTAGGTCTTGATTAGGTAAAACACACTGGCAGTAATTTATTTTAAGTAACTTGCAAAGCCGTTATTTGCAATTTACCTGGTTGATCCTGCGACCCTCCATCCGCCATTACTATTCCAGAGTTTCCTGCAGCAGGTCCTTTGATATTGCGACTGGCGGGCTAAGCCACGGGAGACTCCTGTTTGAGCAGAATACCTGTTTAGGATGTCTACTTTTTCTTGGTCCTCTTCTGCACAGTCTCACCCCTCCACCCTTCTAATCCTCACTATCCCTCCCATTTCTTTTCTCACTTATTTATTCAAATAAATTTGTGTCCCCCTTAGTGACCCCTTTGGGAGCTGTTTCCTTTGTTTACATTTTGCTCCTCTAACTACCATGCCTGCTTTACTAGATATACCTCTTTCCTCCTTTCTTTCTGTTTCCTTATACCTGCAGAATGCCACTTCTGCCACTTCTTTAATGAACCATGACCGTCTGTTTTTCCTTCTGCTGTTACTTCCCTGATGCAGAGATTGGTTGCTTTAGTTACACCCTCCCTTATTTTTTCCCCAACTGTGCTTCTGTCCCCCCCCCCCCTTCAAAGCAGTTTCTGAGGTAGTTCCACCACTTCTTTAAAATCTGCACCCCAAAGTCAGGATCCTTGTCCTCGTGTGGTTAGCCTCAGTTTCTGCCTTAATATTTATGCAATAAGGCACGACAAGGTGTGTGTTATCATGTAATAACGTCACTCCTGGGGTGGGTTGAAGCACGAGGTGAAGCAGAGTGCTTCCACCACCCCTGGAGTGACGTTATTACACGATAACACACATCTTGGAGTGCCTTATTGCAATTATACAATGGCTCGATGTTATACAAATTAAAAAAAAAATATTTAAAAAAGGTTTTAGTAGATTTTTAGTGTGGCAATATATCTTTGTTCCTGAAAAAAGTAATCAGCATGCTGGAAGATATCCATACAGTGATGTTATTGTGTAATAACATCACTGTCTCAGGGACACACTGACCAATCAGAGTCCTGGAAATTTCCTTGCCATTGTATAATAAACCGCACTGTATGGTGATCACTGGTGCCCAGGGAACTGCCCACTGTGATGTTTTGCTGCTCTTATTTGTATGCACCAGGTCTAGCACTGCCCTGTCCCTTGTGGGTTGTTTCACTAGCTGCCTGAGTGAGTGTACCGTTGTGCTGGGTCCGTAGTATGACTGCAGGGTTTTATTTAACTCTAAAAATTGATTAGCGTTTTGCTCATAAAAGTTCTAAAACATTGTGAAAATGCAAAGCACTTGCCTCACTGTGTTTAACAAACATAACACTTCTAGAACACCTATATAAAAGCTTTCTGTACAGTTAGTATTGTTCCAAGAAAAAAAGTGCTAATCAATTATTTAAAACCCTGGACTGGTAATATTTCTTATTTACAGAGTGTAAAATATGTAGACAACAAATGAGGAAATGCAGTGCACACTTAAGAAATAAAAACACAGTATGTGACCAGTGCGCTGGGTCCCGAATGTGGCCTATGTGCCCGGTCCCAAGTGCGGCTGGTGCACTGGGCCAAGTGTACAATAGTTGCACCAGGCCCTGAGTGTGACTGGTGTGCTGGGACCCATGAACAACCATTGTACATTGACCAAAGTACAACCATTGCGTTGGGACCTAAGTACAACTGTTGTGCTGGGTCCCAAGTTCGACCAGTAATATTTCCTGTTTATAGAGCGTACAATATATAAACAAATGAGGAAATGCAGTACACACTAGAGAAACCAAAACAGATGTTTTAAACTAAAAGATTATGCAGAACAGAACAGAAGAATGCTAAATTAAACTGAAGCTGAAATTCTTGCCACAAAGGTTACCCTTCCTAGCAGGAACACATAGCAAGTTGGGAACAGGCCTTTCTCTTGCGAGCAGGATAAGACAAAGATCACTAAGCACTGTTATTCACTCTTGAAGGTCCTTTTCCCTCTGCCTGCCCAGACCTACATGTGTTCTCTCTCTCTCCCCCCCCAACACGGATTGAGACAGGCGGCTGCAGGATCGAGCAGAGTTCACAGAGCATGGTCTGGATTGCAGCCCTACCTCTAGTGTTTGTATTATCCAGGGAAAAACATCTCTCCCAGGATATTCAGTCTGCAAATATCACTTGTTAAACCTTTGCTCCAGGAGCAGATTAGTGCCTGAAACAAACTACAGGTATATAGGAACATGCTTGAAGCACCTTGCAAGTACTAAACTCCTACTCCTGTATACTAGCAGAAGGTTGCAAGCAGCAACCCAGTTACTCCTTGCAAACTGCAACACCCTATTGGCCACATGACGCCCCCATTTAGGAGCTGTAGGGATGCCAGGAGCAAACAAGTTGTTGGCACTTTCGCATGAAGTGATTTGCTGCTGTGGAGCAGTCTGCTGTATTCTAATCTCCCGTGCAGCAGCCCCCAAAGCACATGCAAGGAGCTATGGGGTCATTTCCATCCCATCATGGCCTCATTACAGGCAGTGTAATTAAAAGTCTCTGGATAGTGTCCGCACCCCCCATGGCAGCACCAGTGCCACGACAGTTACTCTGTGGGTCGAGTGTAACTTTCCTATCCCTGGCATTTATCCTGTGCTGTTTTGTTTATATCATATCCCTGTCAGTGTAATTGCCCCCACTTTTCATGCCCTTTCATGTCCACGTACCACCACACATCCCGGCGTGGCACCGAGACGGGGACTGGCACTTACCACCACCACTGCTGCCCACACACTTTCTGAAAGCAACTAAGTTTGAATGCAGACCTTCCACACATGCACGCAGATGTGGAAATTATGCCAGTCTACTAGTGTACTAGCCTACAGTCACCGACTCGGATATCGGACCCCATCCATTCCCGTTGTCACAGATGGATACCCAAGTGTGACAGTTATCCAAGTGTGGATTCTGTGACAAACCTAGCAAAGGTAGCTCAGCCACAGACCACAGGGACAGAAAAGGAGTGCGATTGATAAGTGAGGGGTGGATAAATGAGTGCTGACTGTAGCTATGGCATAATGGCACTAAACCTGAAAGGTATCCTAGATACCCCCCTCGACATATAAGTAGGCCCTAACACCTAATATGTCACTGGCAGTTGTGTTTCTTGGCTTTGTACACTACTTTAGCATGCGGCTCTTTGTCATGTTTTACTGAAGTCCAAAGCAACGGAATGGACTGGCTTGCCAGAGTCCAAATTCCTAGTTGCACCTTCAGAAGTCTTAACCAGCTCTGTCCGGCATGACCTTGCCCTGTTCACGTGACAGAAATAAAGAGCTAATGTACTTCCTGTGGAGTGGAATTAATAGTAACTTTCTGAAGTAGTCAGCCGGCAAGTCTTGTATCTGCAGTATTTTTTCTTTTCTGTTTTGCTAATTGGAAGATTTTCTCCTGACAGTAATGGATGCACTATGTGGAACAGTGCTTTACCTGGAGGCTAACATGATTGGTTCTGTTCCTCCCTATACATCATCGGCATTGTGGACTCACTAGCTGTTGCATCACTTGTAACTAAGAAGAATCGGTCTCCTGTGGCTTGATTGGTAACTTGTGACACATAGTATCAACCAGGCAGCAGGGCTTGAGATGTCACGGTGGCTGTGGTCGCATGCTGGTGATGTAGGAGAAACTGAGTTGGATGCGTCTGCTTCCAGGTGGGATGCTGCTTTTCACATTGTACCCCTACTGCTAGGAGGAAACGATCTAATGAGCACATAGATAACAAAAAACGCTAGAGTAAAACCTAATAAGGGACATAGAAACACAGAATTTGTGGATAGAAGTGGACTGCATGTCCCATCCAGTCTGCCCAGGTGGTCCCTGCCTAGTTGGTCTCTGCAGACCCTAACCTGTCACCGGCGACCCTCACTTCTCCCTGCCTATTGACTAATACTTCCATACATTTCTTCCACACATGTTTGAAGCCCCATACTGTTTTGGGCTCCAAAACATCCACCAACAGTCTGTTCCAGGCATCCACCACACTTTTAGTGAAGTAGTACTTCTTCACATCCCTGTTCACCACCCCCCCCAGTCCAGCTTCATTGTATGCCCTGTGCTCCTGGTGTTCTTTCTCATTTGAAAAAGACTCCCCTCGTGCACTGTGTTCACCCCCGTGAGGTGCTTGTAGGTCTTTGTCATTTCCCCTGTCCCTCTCCTCTTTTCCAGGGTGTACACGTTAAGATCCCTCAGTCTCCAGAACTGGACACACAGTACTCCAGCTGGGGGTCTCACAAGAGAGAGATACAGAGGCAACACCACTTCTGTTCTCCTGCTGGAGATACCTCTTCCTATGCATCCCACAGGCCCTACCCACTGCTTTGTCACACTGCCTGCCACTTTGAGGTCATCAGATATGATAACCCCAAGGTCCCTTTCCTGCTTCGTGACTGTTATTACTTCCCCATCCTATACCTAGCACTTGGGTTCCCGTGTCCTAGGCACATGACTTTGCACTGTTTCGCATTGAGTCGAGTGTTCTTGATCACGCCTTGAGCTTCCCAAGGGGACTGTTTCTAACAATCACTAACATTTTCTGCCTACAAATTTTTTGGGGCACTACTAGTTCTTTTAAGTTGAACCTCTCAAGGTGCTTGATTATTTAATTTAGCAATAAGGCATAACACTGCATACATTATTGTGGGGTAACTGCTCACCTTGGAAAATGAGGCATGAGATGGAGTTGAGTGCCCTACACCAGCCAAGTGTCATTATCCCACAGTTATGCAAACCCTTGTATGCCTTACTGTGATTATAAAACTATTCGCTTGATTTTTAAACTGAAAGGAAAGTTCAAGTTCAAGTTTATTGTAGGAAAGCTCCACTCAGCAACTCATTCACAAGGAGATCCTATTACACAAAGCAGTGAAATAACAGTAATAATAATTATACATGGTGTAGAGTACAAACAATGGCAGGCAAGCAAAAAAAAAAAAAATAGCAAACAGGCATAGATAAAATAGTGTACATACAATGCAAAGAAATTTATGTATCGCAATAATTGATAATTAATGTTTTGACGTAGCCTAAAAGCAGGATGAGGCACTGTATGACAGGATGATTGGAGAAAGGGGTACAGTAAGGAGCTGAGCAGGAGTGCATAAAAGTTATGTGAGAGAGAGATGGAGAGAAGGGAGAGCTACAGGAAGGAGTGGAGGACTGGGGTAGCTAGCAGGTCGACTGTTTGGGTGGGGAGAGGAAGGATAGGAAGGGAGCAGAGTGGAGAGGAGGGGGTAAGGGAGGGGTGAGGGCTAGGCCCGCTGGCAGTTGCAGACAGCTGTGAGAAGCCTTGCAGTAAGTGACTTGAAGACACTAATGTTGACCAGGCCAGTGAGTTTGAGAACTGCTTGAATACAGATCCAGGCCACAGGGAGGGAGTACAAAATAGCACCTTTACCAAGGGAGGTTCAAGTTCTAGGGACATCCAGGAGGAGATAGTCTGATTTCCTTAGGGAGTATGTGCAATGCAAAATGCTGAATAGGGAGGATATATAAGCTGGGAGTTTGTTGTGTAGCGCTTTGATTGTCCAGGTGCCAAGGTGGAGCAGTCTTCTGGTGGCAAGGGATGTAATTCCAGCAAAAGAGTAGAAGTCTCAGTGGTATGTCCTGTAAGGAGCATTTGTAACAATGTGAAGGGCTTGATGGAAGAGGACATCAAACCTGTGCAGGGTGGACACTGATGTAGTATTATATATGATGTCGCCATAGTCTAAGAGTGGGAAGAAAGTTGTCTGGATGAGTCTGACTTCTGTAGGGAAGAGCGCCCTTTGTCTGAAAAAGAAACCTAGCCTGGCTTTTAGTTTGGCAGAGAGGCAGTCGATGTGGGCGTTGAAGGAAAGTTTGCTATCGATCCAAACTCCTAAATATTTGAATTTGTCGACAGCTTCTAGAGGTTCACCTAGGGACATTGTGATCATAGTAGAGTCAGTATTGGTACTGAGTGTGGGGGGTGGGGTGGTGGTTGTGGTTGTTGTGGCAGAAGAACATTGTTTTAGTTTTTTTCGCATTTAATATTAGTTTGGCACTGATGAGGTTACGTTCGAGTTGCAGGAATTCTGATTGGAGTTCCTTGCGGACTTCAGTGAGGGAAGGCTTGGATGAATAAAGTACCATGTCGTTTGCAAAGAAGTGGAGTTTGGAGTTATTGAAGTCTGTGTTTAGTTATTGATACAGTATAACCAGAGAAGAGGATAGGGCCAAGAATGGACCCTTGGGGGAACGCCTCTAGTTATGGGAAGGGGGTTGGATAGGAGACCGTCCACTTTAAATTGCCCTACGTGCTCGGTAAGGTAGCTGGAGAACCAACGGAGTGTAGAGATGGCAGCACCAAGGTTGGAGAGGCTGAGTAGGGCTAGATTATGGCCAACAGTATCAGATGCTTTGCTCAAGTCGAGGAAAACTGCACCAGTAACTTGCTTAGTATCCCAGGCAGAGAACCAGTCATTGGTGACTTTACCAAGGACATATATACTGCTGTGGTTGTGTCTGAATCGTGATTGAGCTGGATTGAGGAGAGAGAGTGTGCTTCAGTGTGTTCCTTCAGCTGGCGATAAACAAGTTTTTCAAGAATTTGAGAGTGCGGGGAGGATGGAAAGAGGTCTATAGTTGTTAAGATCAGAGGGGTCTCCGGACTTAAAGCAGCAGAACGTGGGCTGATTTCCAGCAGGATGGGACAGTGGCTGAAGAGATAAGTTTAAAGTTGTGGAGGATGGGTACAGTAAGGTAGTAGTGGCCAATTTTAAGAAAGAAGGTGTCAGTCCCATCAGAACCACAGCCCATCTTGGTGTTGAGACTACAGAGGTGATCTTCGACTTCTTTATATGTGATGGGGAGTAGCTGGAGGTGGTGCAGCGGGGAGGGTGCAGAAGTGCCGGTGGTATCTGGCGGGGGGCAGGGTTGTGCTGCGTAGGGGAGGAGTCTAAGGCAATGCCTGGCAGTGGCAAAATGAGTTTATTCTCTCGAGAATGGTGTTACTGTCTTCGAGAGCAGCTCTATTGTCCATGATCTTGGGGGGTACCAAGGGGGCTGCTTTCCTCCCTCCTATGGTTTTTATGGTGCACCAGGTTTTTACTGAACTCCCTTTGGCCTGTTTGAGAGTGTCGATGTAATAATTGTATTTTGCTGTATGGATAAGTTTGACACAGGTATTTCTGGCAGCTCTGAAAGCCTGCCAGTCAGACTGGGATTTAGTCCACCTGGCTTGTGCCCACAGTTTATCTTGTGCCATAAGTGCTGCTCTCGGGGCAGGGGTGAACCAGGGGTGGGAATGCTTACAAACTTTGATTTTTTAATAAGGGGTATGCTTTTCGGCAAAGGCGGAGGAAACGGGAATTGAGGGTCGATATGGCCTCGGTCCACAGATTTGGCGAGGTAAAGGCTTTCCCAGGGAAGGTTCCTTCAGGCTTTTATTCTGTTTCCCTGTGTAGTTTGTAGGCGTGAACAATGATGGTCTCTATTGCACCCTCCTAATTTCATCAGGATTTAAATGTAAACGAATGTACTTAAGTCTGATGTGAAAACCTGCTTGACTCCATAGCAAAGGTCATGACCTGACTCATGTAAGGCATCCTAGAATTTTATGTTTTAGTGCTAAAGCCTGCAGTAGTTATACTGTATTAGTCAGTACTGTTGCTGTCTTCAGCAGTCCCTATGTTCTTGTCTTACACTGGTCATGAAACTTTTCAAGGCATAGTAAGTGCCCTGCCATTGTCTGTAGTTTAACATGTATCTGAGTTAGAAAAAAAAATGCTTTTAGGGAGTACAGGGACTTCTCAAGACATGTGACAGAACTGGCTTATACATGTATGCGTCAACTCCCATGATGCCTTGTGTGAGTAGGGTCATGAGCTTTGGAATGGAGACAAAACGGTTTTCACACCAGGGCCAAACAGAGTGGAGCAACCTCATTTGTATGTAAATTAGGATGAAATTAGGGGATGTCAGAGAGGGAGTCATTGTTCATGTCTACAAGCTAGACAGGTATACAGAAAATAGACCAAGAGAATTTTTTTCCCTTGAATAACAAGGTTCAGCAAGTTCAAGTATTTCTGACCGAGCTGTGCTGGAATAACACATGGCCATGTACAGTAATAACACTGGAGCAATCGCATGCTCTTGTTCAGTTCTGGAGACCACATCTCCGGAAGGACATAGAATGGAAATGGTACAGAGAAGGGCAACAAAAATACACTTGAACATACGAAGAAGCCAGCAGAAGAAGGCCATTTGGTCCATCAAGTCCACTCGTATTGCAGGGTCCACAACATGAGCTAATGTCCCTGCCCTCCCTCCACTCCTCCCATTCTCCCTACCCGATCCTATCCTTCCCCCCCAATGCCTGTCCCATGCCCTCTTAAAGCTGCCCACTGTCTTCAGCGAGAGGACCTCTTCCGGCAGCGCATTTCAAGTTTCCACCACCCTCTGTGAAGACGTGCTTCCTGACTTCCCTCCTAAACCTCCCACCCTCCAGCTTAAGACTGTGCCCCTCGTGTTATGGTTGCCACTCAGCTTAAAGCAGCAGTGCAACATAATCCAGAAATGATTATCAAAATTCTTTTTCTTGGTTTTAAGCATGCGGCCATAGATGAGGTTTACATATCTGTAAATGTTTTTTTCCTACTGATCTTTAGTTGTTTAGATCAGGGTTTCTCAAATGGTGAGGCTAGCCTCCTTGGGGAGGCCCCAACCTGTGCCAGGGGAGGCTCATGCAAGACTGAAAAAGTAGTGTGTTTGAATTTTGAGTTTAAGATATTTCGTGTGAAGGGATGAGGCAAACTGAAAGAGGATAACAGGGGAATTTATGTATTCATTTACATATTGCTGACCAGGAAAGGTACACTGAGCTAAGGCCTATTACAGGTGAACCTGGGGAAGGGTAGCGAGTGAATACAATGCCAAAGGTAACTGCAACACACTCAAGCAATACAAAATGAACAATATTGCAAACAAATAGGAACCATGAACAAATAGTGAGAGGTAATAATTGACTAAACAGGCTTGTGGCAGAACAGACCAGTATAACAGCCCATATACAAGGCTTTAGCAGAAAGGTACTAGGAGCAAAATCAGGAGAAAGCAAAAGGATCACTGAGGAGTTGCTTAAGAGCAGAGTAAAAGGGGAGAGGCAGAGGTGGGTTGGAAGGTTATTCCAGAAGAAGGTAAACAGAATGAGAAAGCAGTCTGACCATGAAGGTGTTACAACAAGGGGTAACAATGGTTCAGAGTCAAAACAGAGCAGTAGGTTGACCGGGGTCAATAAGCTGAATAAAGTAAGAACCAGCTACTCGAAGTAGTTTCATGTTATTCCTGATGAACTGTGCAAAGTATGCTATTTTTCTGTTTGGAGACTCAAGATTATTTCAATATTTGGGTGGGGGGGCTCAAGATCTTTTCCATGGCTTGGGGGAGGCTCACTATGACAAAAGTCTGAGAACTATTGGCTTAGATATTTAAAATGTATTTGAATTGTTGTAGTGCCACAATAAATATGGCGGCTGCCTGATTTTTAGCTACGCTCCCCCTTCACATCGCGTTGCGTCTTTTGATTACAGCAGTGGGACCCTGTGCTGAACACTCCCGATGTCCCTGTGTAGTACTGCCAGTCATACACATGTGCAGTTGGCAGCAGAGGGGGTTCCTGTTCAACGTGGCCAGTGGTAGAAATGTAAACAAAGGCAAAGGAAAACTGAGCATATTATGGGGTTACAGTACAATGCCGGCGGGAAAAGAGTACCCGGGAAATGCTCAACAGAGCACAGGGAATAAACTGTCAAAAAAAGCGCAGGTTTTTTTTTATTTACTGCTGCTTTAAAGAGACTCTCCTTATCAACCTTCTTTATCCCTTTCAAGTACTTGAACATCCCAGTCATGTTCCATCTCTCTCTCTCTCCCTCTCCTGTCTTCCGGTGAGTACATGTTCATTGCCCTCAACCTCTTATATACGTGTGTGTGTGTGTGTATGTAATGTATGTATGTGTCTTATAAAAACATGGTGAAAGCAATGCACCAGAAAACATAGGAAGGACTGAAAAACTTCAATATGTATTCCCTGAGGAAAGGAGGGAGAGGGGGGATATGAGGATGGAGATATTCAAATGCCTGAAGGGAATAAATAGGGTCCAGGAGAAAAGCATCTTTCAAAAAAAGAGACATATAAGAATGAGGGGTCACAGCATGAGGCTGGAGGGGGGAAGACTCAGGGGAAACTTGAGGAGGTATTTTTTTCACAGAAAGGGTCGTGGATGCATGGAACAGTCTCCCTGCAGCGGTTGTAGGGGCAAAAACAATAGGTGAATTCAGGAATGCATGGGATACACAGAAGGCAACCGTAGTGGTAGGAAAGTGAAGGTAAGCTGCAGATAATTCAGGATCTGGAGCACGTGGTAGAGAAATGGGCAGACTAGGTGGGCCAAGCAGTCCTTATCTGCTGTCAGATTCTATGTTTCTATCTTTTTTTGCTTATCTCCCATTTTATAACCCTTAATAATGGAGTCTAGCATTTTACCAGCAACAGCAGTTAAACTTACTGACTTGAAATTGGCTGACTCACTTCTGTGTCTGTTTTTTTCTGAGTACTGGATTTTATTTTTAGCACTCTCTTCAAATGCAGCTTTTGTACCCCGAAGGGAATCGTTAACTCCTTGAGTACTCCAGGGTGCAGGTTATCTGGGTCTTACTTCAAGTCTCCAACTGCTCAGCTATCAGTACTGCTGCTGTTTTAATATTGTTGCAGAAGCCGTTCGAGATGGCTTACAAGCAATAAATTGTGCTAACAGGCCACCCTTTGCAAACAATTTGGCAGCTGCCATCTGCCAAGCTGTAGCTCGGGCCTTTCTACAGTAACTAGGGTCCCCAGCCGTTTATGGTATTACTGAAATTGTCGATGTTTTTGTTATGGCAGTGGTGTCGCCGTTTCTTTAATCGTAGAGGTTGAAAAGTATTAGAATTTTAAATGGTAAAGCAATGTCCATCTTTGTAGCACAGCAACTGGGTGATTACTTGCCATGACAGTGACTCAGATACGTGCACTGCACTTGGGATGCCAGCAACTAACCAGCAGGAGCAAGGAGGGCATCTGTCTTGGATGCCTCCTGTCTCTGGGATGGGGGACGGCTCCTTCTGCTGCATGGCTGTCCTTGTTCTTTACCCCGGGGGGGCAGGAAGTAGTGCAAGAAGAAAGTGGCGCCCCCAGTGTCAACATAAAACATGCTTGAGCCATGATGCGCAGCCATCATGGGTCTTGGGCTAAAATCGATGGGGATGCTGTGAAGGAGGAGGCCTGTTCCACTGACAACCCACTGCAGGCCGAAAGGTACCACCATGCTCCTTGCCCCATTGTGGGAGGGGGTAAGGGTTCAGGGATGCTTGGTGGGGATTGGTCAGATGAAATCTGCCCTCCAACCCCCCCCCCCGTTCCATTGGGAGCTCCATACCCTCAGTCAGGAATGCTCTCTGGGGAACTCTGCATCCTCTTCCACAGTCCCAAGTCTGGAATAAGCTGGGGGCAGATTCAGGAGGTCACAAGGCCACTGGAAGAGAGGCACAGTCTAGTAGAATTTGGCGTTTGGGAAAGGAGAGGAGAGGTTTTGGGGGAGAAAAGTAGATGCCAAACCAAAGAAAAATGGGAATAAAAGAAAAAAATAAAAGTCAAAATAATGGTACAAGGGTGGATCAAAACGCTCTTATCATTGAACTGTGGAGAACATTAAGACAGGGTAGATATGTTTTCCCTCGCGGTGGGGGGGGGAGGCTAAGAGGTGATCTAATTTCAGCTGTTAAAATTTTAAAGGGATTGGACTGGTCGGGGGGACTTTGTCTGCTTGTTTAGGTCAGCAGAACTAAAGGACAGACCCTGTGCTTGAGTAGGTAATGCACCCGCGGGACAAGCTCCCAGAGAAAGCAGTGCAGGTTTTTTGTTTGTTACAATTTGTTTACCCAATATGGCCTAGCTGAGATGGAGCATCTCGTTTTGGCTGGGATCCTGCTTCTACTCATCCTTATTGCTTGGTGCACTAGAGCACTGAGTGGTTAAAAGTTCCATGCTAAAGGTAATACAGCAAGTTATTGTTTCACTCTCAGGGTTTAAACCTGTAGTTTCCCAATTCTCAAACCATGTTTTATGCACTGGACCACACTTCCTCTTACTGCTGCTTATTTATTTATTGAATTTTTGTTGACTGGATAGGCCCACTGAGACTAGAGGTCCCTCTTTCGGTGGGGGGGGGGGGACCAACTGAAATTGAACCAGATTAAGCTGTTGGTAATATTTTTAGTGAATGGGGGACATTTGGCAAGGAAATTGAGGCAATTACCCTACTCTTTTCAAGCTTGTAGTATGAGTCGTCAGTAGTACGTGTTGCTTCTCTCTTGCGTGGTCATGCTGCAGGAAGAAAGACCTAGTCAGATATCAAGGGTATTGTCTAGTATATACTTCTAGTTTTTTGGACAAGAAATGTTTTTATAAATTTTGTTGCCACCACTCTGGCGGATTCCCTCTGGTCTCCTCGTGCTGTTTCTGATTTTCACACCCACTTATAGCCTAAGTACATATTGGGTGCCATGTCATCGGTCCGTGTTCTTAGCTAGGCTACTCCATATTTTATCATCACCAAACCACCACTACAACAAAATGCCAGCTGCCCCCAGACCGATTTTTAGTTTGGTCCCTTGAGCCATATTTCACTGAAAAACAAAATTACATTTTGCAACCTGGTGTAAAATGTATGGTGACCCGTTTCCACCTAATCACAGGGCCTACCTAACATGAGCAAGTATGTTCAAGACAATTCAGCAAATATTTTTTCTCAGCATATTTTTAAAACTGACTGGGTTTATAGCACCTTTTTTCTGTTACATTTTTATCTCTTTTAAACATACTTATGCCTCATAGTATTGCAAATTACAGGTTCTTATGGGATGTAGGATATGAGGAGTAACCCTAAATCCAGTGTAACTTGTACCTGTTAAAATATGAAGAACTGACATTTCATTCTTATGTAATATTCTGTTGTCTGCATTTTATGTGCTGGCAGGACATAGTTCACGTGATGTAGTTCACCTCCTGGTAAAACCAATAAAATACAAAAATTAAAATAATATTGTAGGTACTCTGTCCACTGTGTACTCAAGACACAGTTGCTGTGCAGTACAGTGACACTGTCTTGTTTTTTTTAATCGTCGGTATTATTTGTGAATTCTCAGATGCTTCTGGGGGGAGAGATTATCCGAATCTCAGCATGCCATTTTGCTGTGCGTGTGTGTTTTTATTTGGCATTCCTTTCTGCAGGAAGGGCGTGCTGAGCTGAAACAGCTAGTTTCTAGATGTGTCCAGAGGGAGAATACAACGGAGGTAAACGGATTTACAAGATTTATCAGAACAATATGGCAAACAGTACAATAAACAAAAAGTGCAACTGGCAGAATAAATGGGAACAGGATAGAATGCTGTTCAAATAGTATTTTTCAAAACCGCAACAACAGAAATTAATTCTGCTCTGGGAATAATAAGTTCAGGAGAGATGTGAGGAAGTACTACTTTACAGAAAGGATGGTGGAACCTTTGAACAGTCTGCCAGCTGAGTTGGTGGGGTCAGAGGATTCATACAGACATACAAAGAAGCCAGCAGAAGAAGGCCATTTCGTCTGTCAAGTCTACTCGTATTACAGGGTCCACAGCTTGAGCTAATGTCCTTGCCCTCCCTCCCCACTCCTCCCATCCTCCTTAACCATGATTCTTACCTTCCCCCTATGCCTATCCCCAGCTCCTCTTAGCGCTGCCCACTCTCTTCAATGACATGACCTCTTCCGGCAGTGTATTCCAAGTGTCTACCACCCTGTCTGTGAAAAAGTGCTTCCTGACCTCCCTCCTAAACCTCCCACTCTCCAGCTTAAGACTGTGCCCCCTTGCGATATGGTTGCCACTCAGTTTAAAGAGACTCTCCTTATCGACCTTATTTATCTCTTTTAAGTACTTGAATGTCCCAATCATGTTCTCTGTCTCTCTCGTCTTCCAGGGAGTACATGTTCAGTGCCCTCAACCTCTCCTCGTATGCCTTGCCCTGCTGACCAGCTGTCATCTTTATAGCCCTCCTCTGTACCCTCTCCATCAGGTTAATGTCCTTTTTGAGGTGTGGGCACCAGTACTGAACTCCATACTCTAGATGCGGCCTTACCAGTGACCTGTACAAGGCCAGTATAACTTCCTCTCCCATACTACTGATCCCCCTAGCTATGCATCCCAGAACCTTGTTTGCCTTTGCTGCTGCTTTCTTGCACTGCGTGGAGTGCTTCAGGTCACTAGTGATCATCGCTTCCAGGTCCTTCTTCTCCTCTGATGCAGATACTCGGACTCCACCCAGGTAATACTCTGTCCTGGGATTCTTGGCTCCAGTATGCATAACTTTGCATTTCTTGGCATTGAAGCCAAGCTGCCATATCCTGGATCACTTCCCCAGCTTTTCCAAATCTTCCTGTAGGTCCTGTATCCCTTCAGCTGTGTCTACTCTCCCACAGAGCTTGGTATCATCTGAGAATAGGCACATTTTGCCTTTAATGCTATCCCCAATGTCATTGATGAAGACATTGAACAACAACAGCCCCAACACAGAGCCCTGTGGGACCCCACTGGTTACCTCTCTGGTGCCAGACAACTTCCCCCCACCACCACCCTCTGGGTTCTGTCCCGCAGCCCGTTTCCCACCCATCTGGCCATAGTACCACAACTCCTAGATCCACCAACTTCCTGATCAACCTTTTGTGGGGCACAGAGTCAAAGGCTAGGCAGGGCTGGGACATAATGAAGGAATACTAATTACTGGGGCCGACTGGACCAAAGAGGAGAATGGAGAGAGGACGGGCAGGGTTAGTACCCTGGAGGATCAGTAGGCTGCAGGGATTATAGGGAACTTGGGCAAACTGGATGGACCTCTGGTCTTTTTCTGCCGTCATTGTCTATGTTTCTATATTGTTAAGAAGTGACAACTATCAAAGGGGCAAGGATAATACTAGTCCCCTCAAACAGGCAGACTGTCAAGGAGGTTGCTGTAAAGGAGCCACGAGGGAGCAGTGGCCATCATTCTTTACTGTTCATCACAGTGCTTGAGGTGGAGCACATCAATTCTAGGACCAGGGTTCTGGATTTCAAGAGGGCTGATTTCAGCAGGACGCAGGAATTACTCTGGGGTAGATTAGAGTGGGTGAGGCTGGCATTAGGAATGGGCAGAAAGTTTGGCACAATTCGGGAGTGGTTATAAAAGGTCACTTACCTCTACATAAAGAAGGTAGGGAAGAAGCAGCAGCGCTGGAAACCTTTTGCGCTACACAAAGGAGGTAGGGGTAGCAGTGAGGAAGAAGAGTGGCCTTCAAACGTTACAAAGCTGAACAAAGAAATGAAACAGGAAGGTTAACAAGATAGTGAGGAAGGTGCCAGCGGATGCCAAGCTCGACATAGCTGAGGGTATGGGGGGGTGCAAGGCTTTCTTCCCCTACATCAGGAAGCACTGTAAAGCCAAGAAAGGGACTGTCAGGCTGAAAAGAGGGAGGGGTGAGAGGAGAACGACAAGCCTAAGGCAGACATTTTAAATGAATACTTCTGTCTTCATGGTGGAAGAGACTGGGCTGCTCCGACAGTGTTTGTGGGATAAAGAGTTTGTCTGTCAAATCTGATAGACTTCTTCAGTTTTCTATGAGGTACTTTCAAGTACCTCAAGGGAATCAACAAAGTCCAAGAGGGTAGCATCTTTCAAAAAAAGAGGTGTGCAAGAACAAGGGGGCACAATTTGAAGATGGAGGGGGGACGGCTCAGAGGTAATTTAAGGAAGTATTTTTTCACAGAGAGGGTTGTGGATGCATGGAACGGCCTTCCGGAGGAGGTTGTGGAGTCAAAAACAGTGGTGGAATTCAAGCATGCATGGGACAGTCATAAGGCAATTCTAGGGGGTGAGGGTAGGAAGAAGTAGGCTGCTGGTTAACTAGGATCTGCAGCTTATCCAGTAGGTAGGAAAATGGGCAGAGTGGGTGGGCCAAGCGGTCCTTATCTGCCGTCAAATTCTATGTTTCTGTGTTTCTATGTAATCTTTTGTTTGCTGGTCCTGCCCTTGTCCCGGGGCTTAGTACAGTCACAGAGGACTGCACTTAGCCCTGGCAGAAAGCGGGACTAGCAAACATCTGATATGAGCTTATAAAAGTTATAACCCGCACTGCAGGCTATTGAATCTCCCACTGCTGCAGCCCAGCTCTGAGATCAACTGCAGGTTATTTTGGGATTTCTTGTTACAGCAGATTAAAAAACAAAAGGTGTGGGGCTCACTTCACTCCAAGGTGACCAGTTCAGTGCAAACAAGCTAGAAACCCAAAGTAGCTGCTTACCAGTCGCAGGTAACTCCTTTTTATTCAGTGCGTAAGAGCCCTGAGGAAGCCTTTTGGTGAAAAGTTGGCTGATCTGTTTGACATAGCATGTTCTGTGCGTGTCGGTATCCATGACTGCTGGCTGTTAGTATGGCTATGGTACACCCATTGAGGTGCTGGCGTGTACTTCGTTTATACTTTTTTACGGATGTAGTTCACCCGCCTCTATATTTATTTTATGAACTTGCACTTTATGGCGTCATTTTACAGCATTTACGCGCTGAATAAAAGGAGTTCTCTGCCATTAGTATTTTTATTTCTTTGCAGTATTGTGCATTTCTGAGTCCCCTGCTGCAGCACCTTAGCAGTGTTACTGCTTCTCTCTTTTGCTACCTTGTTACAGCAGATGTCAGCCTGGCAGTCACCAGAATCAGCCCAATCAATCTACTATACTGCAGCACACAGTAAGCAAAAACAGTTTTTGCTCGAAGTGCAGATTGGTACCAACCCCACATTTGGGTGTGGGCTCTTAATGCTAACTGCTTTAAGTGCAAGCACAAACGCTAGAAATAACTTGAAGCTGATAGAGAGCATGTTTAAAGGCGGCATCAGGAAGTATTTTTATATGGAGAGGGTGGTAGGCAAGTGGAACAAACTGCCCAACAAGGTGGTCGGTCTGTGCAAAATTATTAGTAGGCTTCAGGCATAGGTGGGATAGATTCATGGTAGCTGGTGACTTGGGGGAGGGGTGTTAAGAGGAGGGAGGAGACAAGTGACCAGTAGGAGTTCGGCCTCGTGTTAGGCAGGAAAATGGGAGACTGGATAGACCAGTTGATCTTTTACAATCAGTGTCTATGTTTCTGTATACAGAGAGGGAGAGGGTGGGGTTGGAAATGAGGAAGGGGTGGGAGGGTGAAATGGGGGAATGGGGTTTAGATATAGGAGCAAATATGGGTACTGTGGTGTATTTACGCAGCAGAGCTTTTCAGGATGTACATATTTGTAAATGAGTAATTGGATTCATGCGAGAGGCCAGAATCCCGCACTGGGCGTGTTGCACAAGTTAGATGTGGCACTGTAGGGAAGAGATGGTGCGGGTCATCTGGCATTTATGCAGCCCAACTGGCAGACAGCCATGGAAGGTACATCGGCACATTGGCTGTGAAGGTTGCTGTTCGCCTGCCCTCAGTAAAAATAAGTTATCTTTTTCTTTGCCTTCCAGGTCATGGATGCAAGTTCCCTAGGATGGGGCACAAGGATGAAAGGCTTCATTGCGTGCTTTGTAATCGGTGTTCTGTGCTCAATACTGGTAAGTAATTCAACTGGGTGTATCAGCAGGGGTTAGGAGGGGAGTGATGAGGAGTCTGCTTTTGTCTGTTTCACTGGAATGGGTTTTATGAATGCTTCATGTCAAGATTAGGCATTCTTCAGCACCAAGATGTCTGGTCAGTTGTTGATGATGGTAGTTGGCTCATAAACCAATAGAAATAGTAGGTTCTGTACAAGGCTGTGTGACAGCCTGTTGGTTGCATGATGGTCTACAATGTCAGTAATCCTGATTTGGGAGCAGACTTGGGATGCTGGAAGTGCTGCCTATGGCAGCATTCCCAAGCCATGGGAGGATGACTCATGCACTGCCACAGTGACGCGAGCCCGGGGCTGGGAAGTTTACTTTTTTTCACAGGCTACACAGCGTGCATCCGAGGCCAGGCATGATTAACAAAGCGGATGGTGAGAGGGGCGAAGGTAGAAAGGAGTACCCTGCTCAGAGGGATGAAGGGAGGAGTAACCTGCTTCGAGCACATCACCCCAGTGTCACAGACGTTGCACTGGTTGCCGGTGAGCTGATGCATCTCCTTCAAGGCAGGGTTGTTAACTTGCAAAGCCCTACACAGCATGGGCCCAGGATACCTGAACGTCAAACTCCTCTGTTTGTATGCTGCCTCCCACTTCCTCTGCTCTCTGAGGAGTTTGTTGGCAGTTTTCAGATCGTGTCTCAAGCAGTCTAGGGAGTGCACCTTCTTAGTGGCAGCTGCACTGTTTTGGAACTCCCTACCTTTCATCTAAGGGAGGCCCTCCTCATTGGAATAATTTAAAATATTATTTTTTATGCTCTCTTTACTGACTGAATTTTCTGTGTTGTGTTGATTATTTGGGGATGTGCATTATACGAAAATGTGGGAATTTAGTAATCGTAAGTAGAGTTTGGGATTTGAAATTGCTGTTGTAACTCTGTAAATTGTAGTTTTGTAAGTTGCCCTGGGTCTGAGGTATAGGGCCACTAACAAACGAAATACTTAGTGACTTATTAACTAAAGCTGTAAAATGGCATTTGCCAGCTTAACAGCACCGCACTCCCCATGTGCCCCCACTCCGGGATTGTGCTGCATCATCAGAGAAGGCCCCCCTTAGTGTGTGTGAGGAGGGGAGGGCATGAGGAACACATCTCAAAACACATTTACACAGGAATCCTTCCCATATTTTATAAAAAAAATCAACATGTTGCATGAATATTTTTAATCTCTATAGTATGGTTTCAAAACTCTTCACTCTGTATGGCCATTTTCAAAATCTGCATACTGCACAGCTGTTTTCAAAATCTACGGGCTGCTCTCTCGATGGTTTCCAAAATCTGTGGACTTCATGTGGGTTTTCACAGAATGTTCAACTAGAGCTTGTTCACGAAGGTTTTGAAAATCTACACACAGTGCAACAGCTTTCAAAAATCTATATGCTACAAGATGGCTTTCAAATTGTATGTGTAAGTCCCCCCTTTTTTTTTTTTTACACTGACTCTCCCACTGGTTCCCTCACTTCCCTTACTAGATGACATGCAGTCCAAGAATCTCTTTTAGCTGTGGCTGCTGTCCCTGTTCTTTCACTTGGTGGCTGATACCATATGATAACCCTCTCTTGGCAACAGGCAGAGACTAGGAATGTGTATAGCTCCACAGGTACCCTCCATGTCTAGGGTAGGTGGTAACTGCTCACCATATTTGAGCAAATACATGCAGTCCTTAACTATTTAGAGTTCCTTCCCTCCTCTGTCCTGCCTTCCCTTCCCAGCTGGATGAGCTTTGCTTAGTGCCCCTTCAGTCATGTCAGAAATCACTCTGCTACATGATGGGTTGTTGTTTACTAACATATTTACAGTAACACATATGGGAACGCATCCCCAAAAATCGTTATCCTTATCCACACTGCAAGATAGGCTCAGTTTTGACCCTGGACATAAGTCAAAATCTTAGAGTCCTTTAAGAAAGGTTTTACCCTTTACACATGTCTTACATAAGCCCCATGACTCCTCTTATTTGTTGCAGTTTATCAGTGGGTGAGGTTTTATCTCAGGACAAAGCCTATCCTGTGCTGCCTTCTGAATTTACCAGATCTCGCTCCTCACTGTACACTTTGAGTTCACTCATTTTTCATTGACTACTATGCCACTGCATCATCACTTTAGCTGGTATACAGGAGGCAACACCACTGTAGGGTCATTTACTCTGGCACTTCAGGCAAACGTCCACCCTGGCTGTGGGCACCTCACATCAACCAGGTTTATACTTTCATCAGATAGTGTACTGGGCACCCCTGCACCAGTGTCTGCCCTCTAGCTGTGGCTGGCCGTCTCTCCAGGCCGTCTGCCAGAGGTAACATCTCCCAGTATCCATACTAGCTTGGGATTCCCCATACAGATAGTAGGAACATGTCCTACCTGTTTCAGCAACTCTGTCTTCGGCAACAGTATCTCACCATCTTTAACACAGCTAACAGTATCTCGCTGTTACAGACAGGACCAAAATTTCATACCAAAGTAAAAACACCCACTTTGGTGAAATCCTCTATACATCACAAAGTCAACAGGGAGTTCTCTTGAGAGTAGCCACTGAAAAATCGCTCCCTCCAGGTGATCCCTTATACTCCCATCGGAATTAATGGTGACCTACACTGGCTGGTCTTCAGACTCCCAAATTCTCAGAGTCATCCTGCTGTCCTGGTGTCTATCCTTGGAGGCTATCAGATGACTAGACAAGAGTTCTGCTGTTCTCGGACACTGTAGGGCCCTACACAAAGTAAGTTAGGACTTGCATACAGGAAACTGAGTGCTACCTCCCTAAGGGCCAACATATTCAAAATATATAAATAGAAACTCTAATTCCTACCCCATTCTCTGCACTCGTAACCCATGACCAAGTTACAGTTCTGGAGTCATGCCATGCAGGTCCGGTGTTTAATACACATCTTGCTCATTTTAGATCTGTAATTAGAATACATGTGGAGCAGACTAAAGAGTTTTACATCCATTTATGATGTGGCTTACTTTGCACACAATACTGTAGGCCCTGTGCATAACAGTGGACTTGTTAACAGATTTGTAAGTACGGCACTATACATTTGGAACACTTGTAACTTTCTTTCTTTAGGACGCATACTTTGAACGACTCAAAGCATGTTACACGTATGGGATGTGCACTGTTTTATTTGGTGTCTTGTTGACGGGTGTATGAAACAAGTTACAAGTGGATGGTAGTATACAGGGTTTTAAATAATTGATTAGCAGTTTTTTTCTTGGGACCATGCTAACTGTACAGAAAGTATTTATATAGGTTTTCTAGAAGTGTTATGTTTGTTAAGCACAGTGAAGCAAGTGCTATGCATTTTCACAATGTTTTAGTATTTTTTATGAGCAGAACACTAATCAATTTTTGGAGTTAAATAAATCCCTGGTATACATTTCCTACCAGGTGATATATGAATCAAAATGCTGCTGATAAATGTGTGTTATACTACACACAGGGTTCACAAGGCCATTCACAGTCAGTATACAATTGTGTGGTAACTGAGCCACTTGGCATCGGAGCAAGAGGCTCACATGAAGCAGCACAACCTTGTAGCATGGAGACAGAGCTGTAGCTTGGCCTTGGGTCACAAGGGTATGGGATGGGGATTAGGGTTGCTGTTTATACATTTTGAATATGTTGGCCCTATGTAATGTACCACACTACGGATACTTGTCCCCATACCTGTAGCTTGGTCTTCAGTAAAGAGGAGAGGGGGAGGGGGTGGGAGTTAGACTTAACAACCCTAACAGCACATTTCCAGACTTTGTGGGCTCCGGGTTGAAAACCATAATAAAACATTTTCAAACTTCAGTGGTTTAAATTTTGTGCAGTAGCAACCCTAATCTGCATTAACTACTGTAGTTTTTTTGGCAGTGAATATGACTCCCAATCATAGCACAATAGACTGGGTGTTGAAGTCTCACCCCCAGAGAATCCTGGCTTGCAGACACATTGCCTGACGTATTCATTGATCACTGCATGACCTCTTGCATGTGGAAAATGAAATCTGTTAAAGCTCCTCCCAGGGGTACCCTAGCCAGATCGTTCAAAGCATTTTCCTTCAGTATCTCTGCCTGGCTAACTGGTTAGCCACTCTAACAGCACAGGACCCTGATGAGGCTTCTATTCATTTCACTGCTACCTTCACTGCAGTCGGCAGTAAGCACACCCCAGTCAAAAGGTCCAGAGTCTGGGGGCATCGCCTACCATGAATCTCTCCTGACGTAATCAAATGCTTCCAGCGCAGACGTGCAACTTGAGCACAGCACAAAAACTATGGGTCTTACTTCTGACTGGCAGGCCTTCACCTCCGTCCACAACCTCTGCACCTTCCAGAGCAAGCATGAGTGCAATGGTTCAGACCCTTCCAAATTCTGGAAAGTGATTTACAGCCTTCTAAGCCCCTCCTCCTTTCCAGCAAGAGACCAGGCCACTCCGGTAACATGCTGACAGCCAAAGTCCTAAATCAGTACGTCACTGAAGGCACAAGAGCCTTGATCCCCCAATCCTGTCCCTGCCAACTGGAGCGACCCACTAAAACAGGTACTGCTCACCACCACCACCGCCACCACCAGCTGGCAAATTCTGCCTTTGGGTAATCTAGTGGAGAAACACGGTGAATCACAAACCAGCACAGGTGCTTGGCCCTTCCCTACCATGAAATTGCTGGACTGGTCCAGTGAAGATGTTGAGCAATAAAAGGAACATCTGTTTGAAATATTGAAATGTTATTTTTTTTAACTGCATATTTATGTAATGTTTTATCTGTTTGTGGGATGCGCAGATTCTGCTTTTGTGTAATTTTATGTGGCATTTTTGCAGTTTCTAGTTGTCCAGGTTACCTATATAAATGGAATGTCATTCCAGCATGCCTACATGTGAATAAAAACAGTGCTTACATTGGTCATACATATATATACTGTGCATTGATATAAATTTTTAATAGTGTACTTAGAATGTTACAATATAACCTTAAAAAAATTATCACAGTTATGGTACGATTGTGATATTATTACGTCTCGTTTTGCTTTTTTGGGATGGACTCTCCATATCCTAAATCCTGGGGGCAAAATGGGGTAGCGGACTAAAAAACTGAATTTGTCACATTTTATTGTAATATATCATGGTATATCATTAAAAATGGTTATCGCAATATAGAAAAACTGACACAATGACAGTAGGAATTATTGTGGATCTTACTTCGAGATACAGCTCTTGCAGCAGGTAACACCATTAGGACTGAAGCCGGCAGGCGTCAGGACCCCACTGAAATCTTCTAGCTAGCAGTCTTCAGCGGGGACCGCCTCCGACGTCGGTCCGGCCCCCGACGTCAGACGTAGTACATAAGGAGGCGGTCCCACCAGATTCCCCAGTTCTTTCCCGCCGTCGACTTAGATGTCTCGACCCTCCGGTTCGTTTCTAGCGCGCGACGCCTAGTTAAGTTCTTCCTTCGGGAAAAAGTTTGTTTTTTCTGCTCAGCTTCTGTCTGATGTCCTCTCCAACTTCCGTTGAAGGCCATCTGTCGAAGTGTGCCTGTGGGAAACAAATCCCATTCAAAGACCCACATTCGGCCTGCATCCGGTGCCTAGGCCCAGACCACGACACCCGGGCCTGCTCCTTTTGCCGGGGTTCAACAGCTGGACCCGGTTCCGTCGCCAGAAGGCCCTTCAGGCGTTCCTGCTCGAGGAAAAGATTAAAGCCATGGACGCAGCCTCCAAGGGGGAATCTTCCGACAAGGCCCGGAGACACCTCGAGAAGCATAGGGAGAGAGTGAGATCCTGGTCCCTGTCTAGGGCCTCTGACTTCCGTAGCTCCGGCTCCCGGTCCGACCGCTCCCTTTCCCGGGCCCGCTCTCAGCCTCCCCCTGCAGCGGTGAAGACTTCTTCAGGTTCCTCCTCTCTTCCTCGGGCCAAGACCTCCAGAACTTCTTCGTCCTCGGCCACTAAGGCCATGTCGAGGTCGGGGGACCGTCATCACCATCACAAGTCCGGTTCCCGCCATTTGGAACCCGGCCAGGTCAGTTTCTTTGCCTCCTCCTCCCCAGCAGAAGACCAAGGGCAGCCTCCTTAAGATCGTTGGACCTGGCGCGGCCAACCCGGCGTCGGCCAAACACCACAGGTCGAGGAGCCGGCGACCGCCAGATGCCCGTCGCCGGTTAAGCCTTCGCCTCCACGGATGCCGGCCAGGGGACTGATGTCCGTACCTACTGAGAAGAGGACCCCTTCGCCTCCCACCGGCGTAGGTCAGAAGCGTCACGGAGGAGAGCTGCCCAGCCCAAGGACCAGGCAGGCGAACCCAGTCCTGTCGCGCCCCGGAACACTCGCGGAACCTGAGACCCCTGGGGAGTCGGCGCGGAACCTGACGACCGGCCATCGGCGCCCGGTCCGTCGTCGGGCTTCAGCATATCCGAGGTCAAGGAGCTGTTTACTTACTGGTGGGACACCGTAAAGAAGGATGTAGCTCCCACACCTCCTCCTCCACCTGCGACTCCGCCGGCCCCCGCGCCCCCTACTTCACCCAGGGATGCGGGCCGAGTGCCTCCCCCCCCCAGGAGCCTACGGATCCTCCTAGGGGTAGAACAGAAAAAAGGAGACCTCCGTCCAGATCTTCTTCAGGGTCACTCAGCCCCAAGAGACCCAGAAGACGCCGCCGTTTGCCTGCGACGGAGGACACGGGATCGGACTTCTCGGACGGTTCCAGATCCCCCTCTCCGATCAACGTCCCTTCTCCGGACCCATGTGAGCTTCCAAGATCTCCTCCGGATAACGCATCGTTCTCGGAGATTATGAGGCATATCCAGGAGAACATGGGCTGGGACGCAGAGGAACTAGACTCCGAGAGATTACGCCTTGCCAGATATCTTCGGCAAAAAGATCCTAAGCCTGTGGTGGTGCCACCCTTGGTGGACGCATTCGTGGACGTCACCAGGGCAGCATGGAAACATCCACACTCGCTTCCGGCGATGCCGAAGAAAGCTGACCGCCTGTACAAGGCCCCTCGGGAGGACCAGTACCTGGCATCACATCCTCTGGCTGATTCTCTGGTCATCACAGCCTCTCATGACCGGTCCCAGAGGCCGCAACATTTGAGCACCCTGCCACCGGACCCAGAGTCCAAACAGCTGGACGCTATGGGCAGGCGCACGTATGTATCCGCTACCTGCGCCATCAGATCCCTTAACTACTTGACCCACATGGTACAGTTTCAGAACACCTTGTGGGAGCAGGGACTGGATCTGGCGGAAAAGATGCCAGAAGGTGAGCAGAAGGAGGAGTTACTGCAACTCCTTCGTACGGGTTCGGACGTGGGAACCCAGGTGCTGCGAGCCGCGTATGATTCCGCGGACTCCTCGGCCAGAGCGGCAGCTTCAGGTATATGCCTCCGGAGACACTCATGGCTCCGTGTCTCCGGATTCACCCCGGACGTCCAGAAGAACATCTTGGATGCCTCGTTTCATGAAGAAGTTCTTTTGGTGAGTCCTCGAGAAGGTCCTCACCAAACTCAAGAGGCGGGAGGCGATACGGTCTGTCAGGCCATGACAGACCAAACTTAGTTCCTTTCATAGGAACCAAAGCCGTTTTTGAGGCTGGATGCAGAGACAGCAGTCCCGCGCCGGTCCGCAACAGAGGGGCTCCTTCTCCCGCAGAGCCCAGGGGAAGTCGTCAGCGGGCGGAAGTCAACGACCAGCTAAGTCTGCCCAGCCCGCTGGACCCTCAGCCACCACAGCATGACTCCTTCCTGGCCCCCGCCCCTCAGGATCAATGGGACACCAAGGTCGGGGGGGCCGCATTGCGGACCACCTGCCAGGGTGGCAGTCCATAACCAGCGACAGGTGGGTCCTTCAGTTGGTTGAAAGAGGCCACTTTATAGAATTCGTGGACAAGCCACCCACAATGCCTCCTCTTCTCTTCCGTTACTCGGGTCAGCACAGATCACTTATCAGGCAAGAGGTACTCGCGCTGCTGCAAAAGGGAGCAGTGGAGTATGTCCCAGAGAGCCAGATAGGATCCGGATACTATTCCCACTTCTTTCTGGTTCCGAAGAAAACAGGGGACCTCCGTCCAATCCTGGACCTCAGCGACCTCAACATGTCTGTCGCCTACAAACGTTTTCGCATGGTGAGCCTCCAAGGACTCATTCCCATGCTGAAAAAGGACACCACCTTAGCGTCCCTGGACATGCAGGATGCCTACCTGCACATCCTAGTAGTTCAAGCGCACAGGAGGTTCCTGCGCTTCGAGTTTCTCGGCCACCACTTTCAGTTCCGGGCCCTTCTGTTCGGACTGTCTTCAGCCCCCAGGGTCTTTACCAAGTGTATGGCAGTCGTGGCAGCGTCTCTGAGGAGACAGGGCCACTATGTGTTCCTGTACCTGGACGACTGGCTTCTCATGGCCACCTCCAAAGAGGCACTGTTGATGGCTATTCAGAGCACCCAGGACCTGTTCCAGTCTCTGGGCATTCTTATCGACCTAAAGAAGTCTCTCTAGTACCGTCCCAGAAGCTGCAGTTCATAGGCGCAGTTCTGGACACCGTCAAGGAAAGCCTTTCTTCCAGCGAAAAGCGGAACACATCAGATCCCTCATCAGGGATCTTTTGGCGAAAAAGACCATCCCGCCAGGTTGGTCCCGCGCTTTCGGACACATGGCTGCGGCCATTCCAACCGTCCTTTGGCAAGGCTCCACATGCGGGTAACTTCGGTGGATGCTCAAGGTGCAGTGGGACCAAAGGCAAGACCACATGCAGCATCGGTCAGAATCGACGCCGTGATTGAGACTGGCAATGGTGGCTAGACCAGGGACACTTTCTGCGGGTGTCCGTTTACGCGCCATCCCTGAAGGCAATCCTCTCCACAGACGCCTCAGGGCTGGGATGGGGAGCGCACCTGAACGGGGTGAATTCCCAGGGAACATGGACCCCTCAGGAAGCTCACCTCCACATCAACGTGCTGGAGATGAGGGCAGTCCTTTACGCCCTGCAGGCCTTTCAGTCAGAAATACCGTTGAGTACCCTTCTGCTTCAGACAGACAACACGGCGGTGATGTATTACCTCAACAAACAAGGAGGCGCACCTCTTACCCCTCTGCAGGAGGCTATGAGGGTGTGGGATTGGAGTAATCCGACCACGGCGCGAGCCTGATTGCAGTTCACGTTCCCGGGTGGACAACACAATACATGAGCGGCCTGAGTCATTCCCAGGCCAGAGTCCACAGTGGGAACTTCTTCAGGAGGTAGCAGAGGATCTGTTTCTTGATGGGGCACTCCAGAGTTGGACTTATTCACTTCCCCATCAGCATAAAACTGCCCAATTTTTGCTCGCTAGATCCAGGGCCTGGTGTTTTCTGACGAGACGCGTTGTCCCTCTCCTGGGCGGACAGATTCCTCTACGCTTTCCCTCCCTTCCCGTTGATCCAGAGAGTTCTTCTCAAACTGCGCAGGGAGCACGCAACAATGATCCTGGTAGTGCCTTTCTGGCCCAGGCAGATCTGGTTCCCCATGCTGACGCAGTTGTTCCGGGAACCTCCAGTTCCGTTGCCTTTCAGCTCCCACCTATTGTCTCAGGAGGCGGGTTCACTAGTCCACCCGGACTTGCGCTCACTGAACCTGCATGCATGGCTCCTAGAGACATAGCCACTATCGTCTGAGGTCGCAAGAGGTAGCGGAAGTCCTTTCATAGCCAGGAAGCCCGGCGCAGCATAGACGTCGCCATGAAGTGGTGCCGTTTTTGCTTATAGTCATGACACGCAGTCTTTCCCCTTTAGAATGCCGGTGAAAGGGGTGCTGGAGTACCTTCTTTCCTATTCCATTTGGGTCTCGCCTACTCCTCCATTAAAGTGCACCTCTGCGCGATCTCTGCATACCACTTCCCGGTGGGACAGCGCACAGTGGCACAGCTTGGTGCCTCTCGAGACTTCCTGAGAGGGGTGTTACACCTTAGGCCACCCATCAAGGATCCCGTTCCTCCTTGGGACCTACTCTTTGTCCTGGAACAACTTACGCTTCCCCCCTTTTGAACCTGCCGCAGATTGCGAGCTGCGTTTTCTGTCGTGGAAGACGTTATTTTTAGTTGCTGTCACGTCAGCAAGGAGAGTTTCCGAGCTTCACGCTCTCATGTGCAAGGAGCCTTATTTAATTTTTCACCAGGACAGAGTGTTTCTGAGGACGAATCCTAAATTCCTGCCTAAGGTGGTCTCTGCCCTCACTCTCAACCAGGACATCGATTTGCCTGTGTATTTCCCCAAGTACTCTAATAAAGGAGAGGCGTTGCTTCACACCCTGGATGTTCACCGCTCCTTAAGGTTCTACCTGAATAGAACTAAACAGCTTTGCAAGTCGGAGCAACTATTCGTTTCCTTCGCTGAGAGGATGCTGGGCCAACCAGTCTCAAAGCAGACCCTTTCTCGCTGGCTTGTCCAGTGTATTTCATTTTGCTACAACAACAGACATAAGCCCCTTCTGGGTACAGTCCGGTGCCACTCTCGACAAGGGGTGGCTACCTCCTTTGCAGCACTGCCCAACATCTCCACCTCGGCCATTTTTGCTGCAGCTACTTGGAGCTCAGTGCACACATTTATTAGGCACTATAGCCTGGATATTACATCACGGCGGAGGCGGTTTTAGCCCTAGCCGTTCACCGGGGTCTCCTGTCCTAGAGTCAGGACTTGTTCAAGATCTCTCCTAATTACCTCCTCCCAGAATGCTTTCAGGCGCTATTGCCTGGGAATCAGTCCTAATGGTGTTACCTGCTGCAAGAGCTGTATCTCGAAGTAAGATAGTAAAGTTACGTAAGAACTTACCGTAATAGTAGATCTTCGAGAACAGCTCTTGCAACAGGTACCTTCCCGCCCACCATTCCCCCTTGGAGGAGGTACGGCCTACCAGGCCTTGGCAGGAGCTTTAGCTCTTTTCTTCTGATGGCAGATCCTCGGTCTCCCCTTCTGATGTCATCCTGCGGCCGGGAGTCTCCGGCGGGAGAACTGGGGAATCTGGCGGGACCGCCTCCTTATGTACTATGTCTGACGTTGGGGGCGGGACCGACGTCGGAGGCGGTCCCCGCTGAAGACTGCTAGCTAGAAGATTTCCGTGGGGTCCTGACGCCTGCCAGCTTCAGTCCTACTGGTGTTACCTGCTGCAAGAGCTGTTCTCAAAGATCTACTGTTACGGTAAGTTCTTACGTAACTGTACTTTATCTGGAAACCTAGTTAAGTGACAACCCTATACATACGTATGTATGTATGTATGTATGTATGCGTACGTACGTACATACATGAAAAATTATATGGGACTTTGAAGTGAGAGGACCAGGTGGGATGAGTGAGTGAGGCAAGAGAGAGGTGTTGTCCTAAGGCGTATAATAGCTATATAGTGTATGGCAGAACGTTGTATTTAGCAGAAATCCATCATTTACCAGCGTAGTTGTACTATTGATGAGACGCTCAATGTTGTCATACCATCGATCGGATGTCGCATCGATGGTACAACAGCATCAGTTGATACTGTGCATGTGCAGCTCTTTCAGTGCGCTGTGTGCCGGGAAAACTGCCATCGCCCTGAATGCAGGCACCAGAGTAGAACTGTGGGATTTAAATCCTAAGTAAGGGTAGCAGCCACGTTTTATTTGGAAATAAATGTTTATCTGAGAGCAAGGGCCATGCTTAATAAATAAAAAATGTTTATGTGAGGAGGCCGAGAGGACCGGGGACGGAGTGGCGCTTGTTCTCTGTTAGAAATTCGCACCACGCAGCTAAGTGAACAGCTGCGATTTTACTGTTGCCCCATACACTATTCAAGATAATGGATGGGCAACAGTAAACAACAGTTGTTCCCTTCTCGAGGTTGTATGACAACCGAAAACCTCTTGAGCTTTGCTCTTGAGGTTTACGTGGTTGTCATGACAACCTCTCGAAGGTGAACAACACTGTTGTTCACTGTTGCCCATCCATTATCCTCTATTTCTAAGAAGCATTAAACTGAAGTTGAAACAGATTGGACTAGATTGTTCTTCACGAGGGTGGTGGAGGGAATCAAGAGGGGATCAAGAACAGAAAGTTCAAAAGTTCGTAAGTGTTAAAGAAATCAGTTTTCATTATGTTAAATTGGATGTTTTATGATGGGATGGAAAGGAAAGAAACTGGCTAGGGCAGAGCTGCTGAACAGCAGCATGGAACTACCTTGACTGACCCAGCCACAGATAGCAGTGTATCTGCCAAGAAAAGTTCTAAATGTTACCCAGCTGGTTTTTCAGCTGGGCGTCTGAGTCATCTACCCATCCTTTCGGTTTATAATCCATAGAATTCATTACGTGGTGTAGGTGTGTTTCATTATCTGAATAGTTTATTAAATCATTTCATAATCATGGAAATACTGGATTACAAATAAGGCAGTGATACGACCCTTATGTGGTTTTTGTTCCTCCTTTCTGCAGTAGTGCTTTTAGAAGTCGAAGATTCCATTGATTACTCTTGGACGGCTGCCACAGAGCGACTGAGTTTTTTTTTTTTGGTTTCCAGCAAAAAATAAACTAGAATATTGTTCCCCTTTACTTAATCTGTTTTATGTTGCAATTCCTGCCGCTGTGTCATAATCCTCTGCTTGTAAATATCACAACCTGTTTACAGGGAAATGACGCTGATGTCACAAGTAGTGGATTATGACTTCAGAGCAGGAGAAGCAGCAGGCAGAAACATGCATTTGTCAATGCCGAATGTCCGATGCTTGCATTGCTATTGTACCAGGTCTTGCTTGTACACATTTTTACTGTATATTTACCCAGGATAGACCGGGTGAGATGCAGTCTCTCATTTTCAGTGGTGTTCTGCTTTTACATTTTTAGATTGTATTTACCCAGGATAGGCCAGCTGAAAGGCAGTATCTAATTTTTAGTGGGCGCTCATGTTTTGACCCGTATTTCCAACAGTCTTTTTATGACCCGATGCTATGATCAAGATGTGGAATTTTTTTAAAATCCCATATGAAGAGTGATTTTGCAGTGTGACCATGAAAACAAGTTTTGAATGGGATTTGACAAAATGACACCAGTCATGTTCAGAAGGTGAGGTAACACAAATAATATGCTTAACATTAGTGACCAAAATCTGCAAAAATAAAGTTATAAGTGAACACTGGAACAATTTAGTGCTTCCTCATAACATAGTTTGTTTTTTTTTTTTTCACATTTTGACCTCAAATTTTCAACCGTCTTTTTATGACAACTCTTTCTGAACATGACAGGTGACATTTATAAAGTAGTGGCCAAAATGTCCTTTCACGCCACAAGTGTGAAAACACATTTGGCCAGGATTTGAAAAATGACTGCTGTCACTTTCATGAGGTGGTGTGAACAAAAATGGCTGTGTTGGAAAATTTGGAGTCAAAATATTGAAAATTACCAAAGTTACGAGTGTGTGTTGGAAAATTTCAACATACAATCATAACTTAAAAAAAATATATATATATTTTTACCCCAAATTTTCAACCATCCTTTTTTATGACCCCGCCCCATGAACCCACTCCATGAACAAAGCAGAGAACATTTTCAAATCCTGCCTGAAAGATGATTTAGCGCCACAAGTGCAAAAACACATTTTGGCCAGGATATGAAAAATGACAGTTTTGTGATGAGTGTATGTTCATGAGGTGGTGTGAAGAATGGCTGTACTGAAAATTTGGCCAGATATTGAAAATTACCAAAGTTATGATGAGTGTATGTTGAAAAATGTCATTGTATGCTCAGAACTTTGTTGTTTTTTAATATTTTTTTACCACAAATGATCAGCATAGCTTTCTCATGACCCCACCTAATGAATAAAGGTGGAAAAATTGTTCAAATCCTGCTTAAAATTGATTTCATGTCGCGACTACAAAATCACCTTTCAGGATGAATTTGCATAATTTTACTGCCCTCGTTTATGAGATGAGGTCCCAGAAAGGCCTTTTTTTTTTTTTTGGTATTGTTTTGTTTGTTTGTACATTTTCTTTATTCACCGCGTCAGGCCACTGCTACCATCTGCCACTCTTACCTTAACTCTGGGTTGTTCAGGATCTTCCTTGCGCTATGCGTGTCCCGGTGGAACTCTAGAGCCGGGCTGGAGGGATCATCTTGCGTTACCCCCGATTTTTATTTCCACCATTTTCTCTCCTTAGTTACCTGTGGCCCTGGAAGCGGTGAAGCATGCACGTGGAGGCACGCATGCGCACTGCAGCTCCAGTGGACAGCTCCTTCTGCCCTCCCTGGCCTAGTGCCAGGGCTCCTTGGATATGGCACTGCCACCTAGCCACCACTAGAGGGCAGCCAAGCATCAAGAAGCCCTCCTGAACCCTCCCGAGGAGGAAGCTGGCAGCTAATTATTTGTCTCTCCCTCCCCCGCTGACCCCGGATAACCCGAGCTAGTTCCAGAACTCAGGTCACCAGCGTGGCATGAGGTGTGGCATCCAGCACCTCAACCCTCTGCGCCACCAAACCGGCTAGAAAGGCCATGTTGAAGGAGGTCACATAATGCAGCACTAAGGAGCAGTAGTTTTTTCCTCCAGCTCCTCATAGTGCTTTCTAAACTTGACTAATAACCTGCCAAACCCTCTTGAGTCATGTCTACCCAGTTACTACTGCTAGCTTTGGGCCCCAACAACACTTCACCAGCCACATTAATGTCTACAGCTCTGATCACTGATACTATGGATCGACAAAGTGCACCACTGCATCTCCCAGAGAGGCCTCAGGCACCAAAGCATCATAAGCTGGATGACTCTACACCACCCTCCCTGGTGCAGGAGGCATACTCCGACAGACTCAACAAGTTCTTTTTAGAGCTGTGCCATCAAGGATACAATACTTGACTTAGCCGGTGACTTTAAATCACTTAAACCCACGCTGGAGTCCCTCACCATCATTATCTCAGACACTGAAAGTCATATCAGATCTGTTGAAGACAGCACAGCAAAAATATAGAGCCTGAAGTTTTGAGCCTTCACAAGAAGATCCAGGAACTCGAAGAGCAGCCCTGTGATCAGGAAGGCAGCAGCCGCCACAGTGATATTACAGCCTTAGCAAGGAGAATCACAAGGATGAACAGTCAGGAATTCACTACTGGCAGGGTAAAATGGTCATCAGACCAGACTGATCAGCACGGTTTGATAAATCCAATAGCCCGATGTCCCAGGCTACCATTGCTCAGTCAGGGACAAGCATTTTTTGCCTGAGGTACTTTTCTGGGGGCAAGTACTGCTTTAAAACTTTAAAATAAGTTTCTGCTGCAGTACTAGCTTCCTCCAGTAGGGGGCTCGCTGTTCCAGCCATTCTATTGGTCATCTGACACATGGGAGCGGCATTCATGTGATAATTGTATCGTCTGAGAGCATGCAAATACCGTGCAGTAGCGAGCAGCAGCCACGAGGAAACTGAGGAGGAGGAGTCCGTCATCGAGATGTGGCAGCTAATAGTCAGGCTTCCCATGGTAAGACATGTCCATTGGCTGTGGCAGTAACTTGGCGGGCGGCAGATCGGAGGTGCGTGCACTCTTTCTGATTTTGAATAAAAAGGACGCGCACTGCTAATCATTGTTGGTCGTTGGTGTAAGGACTGTTGCATCTTAGTCCTAAGTGACTGAGACCACTGCCTGCCACAATTGCTTTGTTGACTGTGGTGTATAACAAAAATACTATTTATTTTCTGTGCTGTAAAAAAAAAAAAAAAAAAAATTTAAGAGTTGGGAAAGAGAATTACCGAGGGAGGGTGAGAGTGACTGAGTGACTGTTTGGTGTGGTGAGCAGTGGCGCGGAAGGGTGGGAACCATGGAGACAACATGCGTTGAGGTTGGATTCATTAAGAGTGTAGACTGCTTTATCTAAATCTCCCTGACACTACACAAAGGAAAAAGGAGACTGAAACAAGGAGGAGTACATAGGGTAGATATTGGGGAGAAGGGTTGGGCTTTTGTGTTCCCTAACAGAAGAGGACATAAACTATAAGTATTACAAATAAAGTGAGAATAGAGTAAATTAATGAACAAAAACCAGCCTAAATAAATAAGGAAAGTATAATACTAAAATCAAAAGGCCTAACTAGGAGTCGGAGAATCAAATTAGAGACTGTGAGGGGCTTTGTGTTTGCTACTCTGCTGTGGATGTTTAAAACACAATAAATTAAATACCGAAGGAAAGGGTGGACCAGGACCACTAAGAAGGAGCAGTAAAAGTTAAGGAGGCAAAGAGGAGAGCAAGGGTTGGGCCTCCTGCTGCTTAGAAAGTAAAAGGCACTGGGCAGAAGATGAGTGTAACTAACTGCCTAAAGAAAAGAAAATAGCTTTAAAGGAGGAAGAGGGCAAGGGGGCTAAGGGGCTTTGTGTTGTTGCCCAGAAAGTAAAGGGCAAGTGTAACTAACTGCCTTATTCCTGCATAAAAGGAACTAAAAAAGAAACTTAATGACAGGACAGTACTACCAGCAGTAAAAGGAAGAGTCAGAAGAGCAAGAGTTTGACTTTGTGTTGCCACCAGGCAGAAAGTTAAGTGCAGAAGTGTAACAAACTGCCTAAATAAATAATTAAAAAAAAAACAAAAAAACGGGATAGTAGCAGCAGTAAAAGGAGAAGTCAAGCGAGCAAACTTTGGGCTTTGTGTTGTCATTGCTACACCAGGCAGAAAGTAAACGGCATATTATTTCTTTCTGTGCAAGTTGGTTTAAAATTTACATTGAAATGCACTGGACTACCACTTGGAACTCGGGGACTGCCATTTTTGACAAGGCCACTTGTCCTGGACTAGCATGCCATTTTGAAATTTGTCGATCTCTGCAGATCAGACAAGGCCCCACGCCCAGACGGCTTACATCCAAGAATACTGAGGGTTCTAGCAGATGAGCTGGCAGACCCCCTGACACACTTATTCAATAGATCACTCTTAACAGGGGTCGTACTTGCCGGATTGGAGGGTGGCTGACGTAGTGCCACTTCATAAGGTAGGCAACAGGCAGGAGACAGGAAATTACAGACCAGGTAGCATAAAATCTGTTGTAGGTAAACTGATGGAGTCCCTTATCAAACAGGATCTTTCAGAGCACTTAGAAGTACTTTCCAGCTTTATGTCCCACCCAGCGCAGTCTAGCCACCTAACTGCTACAATAGTCTATCTGCCATGTTAATCACATTGCAGCATTTCCATATAGCCCTTGGACTGTTTCCTGATGATAACACTCAGTGACTTGGCTGTTCTCTACTACTTGACTCGGCTGTTTGGTTCCTCCCCGGCCTGTAGCTTCATTACCTGCCTAACCATAGCCTGGACTCCTCGCTCCCCTTAAAGGTCGTGGAATAACTCTACATTCCCCTCCCGAATATTGGATTGATGTTGAGGACTGGAACCATGACGTCATCTCATTGCCACGAACCCTAGTTCTAAGACTGACTTTCTGTCATGACTTTAGGTGATCACAGAAGCAGTCCGTTGCTCAGATACTGGCAGTACTGGCACTAACCTTTTCTTATAGATTTCATACTATGCTGTCAATAGTGTATCCTTTAGCAGATTATGTGCCCATTGCTGCTGGATACCTTTTTTACATGGGAGTGCTACTCTCCAGCTGATAGATGTACAGTTGATTAGTGGGGAGTATGGGAGAAGACCATGCTTTAACTGGGTGGGGCTGTGGTCACTTTCTTCGTTTCTCCTCTCATGGGGTGGGGGGAGAGACTGGAGCCCCATGCAGTGGTGGCAGGTTTACTTCTCATCAGGTTTTACCCTCCCTGCAGGAATTGGTACCTTAACTTTAGGGAGCTCCTAGTGTTTGAGGGTCCGTCTAGCCATTACTGTTGTTGCCATTCAGTGTCCCAGTTTAACCTGTTGTATTAACAGTTTTCTTCTTCTTTTTGGTCTGCCTTATAGTGGCAGCTTTGGACTGGAAGGGCCACACAATTCAAAAGCACCAGAGCACAACGGAACGGCACTCTCCAGGGTAAACTTCGTGGACTGTAGCTCTGGTGAGCGGTTGTAAGGACCAGGTGTCTGGCTGTTCCACCTTCCTATCTTGATTCATCATAGGTGAAGTTTTATGCCCTTTGTATGTATTTTATTACCTTGTATGTTTGTTGGGGTGATTTGGGGGATCTTTTGTTTGTGAGATCTTTTATAATTTTTTTTTTAAACTTGTTAGGTTTTCCATACATATCACAGTCACAACACACAGACCTACACACACACACGCATACATATATACATATATATATATATATATATATATATATATATATATATATATATGTATATGTATGTATATATATATATATATATATATATATATATATATATATATCACACCAGGGCATAACTGGCACCTCAGCCCAAAACTGGCTGCGGATACTATGTACATCCAGAACTAAATACATACACAGCTGCAATAAAAAGTCCTGTACCTCTAACAGTTATCTGATCGTTATCCAACCTGGAGGATAGGATAGACCATAATCTAACCCAGAAATGCAAAACGTAATAAATGATTGCCCATCCCAAAATATATTTGGCTTATCTTCGCTACTTCTGCTAAGGTCAGACAAGCAAAACGCAGCTGCGTCCCCTAGAAAAGAGAGTGAGTCCCCCCACCCCTTCTTAGTCAGCAGATCTTTACATTCCTATTCTATATAGAGCCATAGGAACAGTTGGAATTAGTTGCATTTTCTCGAGATAAACATAGCAAATAAGCCAAAATTCAGACCGTTATTCATCTGTTAATCTCACCCCGACAGACAGGCCCTTGCTCTGGGTAATTTCAAGTTGTATGGAATAAACTGCTTCCAAAGCCAACCACCTTTTATTATATAGTCCAGTCTTGCCCTCGCACAACATCTGTCTCCGTATTATTCCCAGGGTTCTCATAAGATCCCCCACCCACTGACTATATGTATAGGTAAGTCTGTCTTTCCAGTGCTTTAAAACAAAAGATTTGACGAGGGCTGTGAGTAAAGAAAGGTGGTATTTGGCTATAACCCCTGAAACCTGAGTCAGGTCCCTGAGCACACAGCTTGTAGGTAGTATAATCTCCGAATAGTCTAATATGGGGTCCATGTTTTGTTTGATCTTTTATAATTGTAATCATGTGGATATGGCAACTTTTCCCGAGATTGACAGATGCCAGCCTAACACTTCGCATGTTTGTCAATGAGCAGTCCCATTAGACACGTTTCTTGGAACATCAAAGGTTCACAGTCCTGGAGCAAATGTTATGAAGTCCAAAAACATGCCAAGCACCTAGCTACTCATATTTGCAGGAAACACACTTACTCACAGTGGATATACCATTTTTTCCATAGAGCTTGGGTTGGCCAGTCTTATGGTGTAGAGGCTAGTACCAGGTAATGTGGAGTGGCTATTCTTATAGGTCACATCGTGCACTTCCAGTTGGCCTCAACTATTAAAGACCCAGAAGTACGATATATATATATATATTTTTTCTGCTGGGCACTCTAGACAACACGGGTGTCTTACTGGACTCAGTTTACGATCCTAATTCTGACTGCCATTTCTTCTTTGTTTTCAGTTAATACTTTAACTTCTTATTTACATCTCCCCATGATTATTGCCAATGACTGGAATCTTCTTGTCACCAATGAGCTGGATAGATGCTGCACTGCCGCTAAAGGACTAACACTAGCCCACTGAGCACTGAGGGATATGATGGATTCCTTGAAGCTCTGTGATCCCTGGACTCTTCTCCATCCTTTGGTCAGAGACTACACTTTCTTCTTGGTTCTTCACAATTCCCAGTCTAGGATAGACTATTTTTTGATGAGTCACTCTCTACTCCATGGACTGTGCATATGCCAGATCTCCCCTAGAGTTTTGTCCAGTCACTCTCTGGTACTCCTTCAACATACCCTCATGCATGACACAGATCAGGACGCTACCTGGAAACTCAACAACCAGATTCTCAAGGACAAATTTTTATGTTGACCAGGTTGGGAACTACATACATCATTTGTAACTGTTAATGATGGGACAGTAGGCAAAAAAGATCTTAACTGAGCTACTTGTAAAGCAGCCATTAGGGGAGAGCTCATTCGATTAGCTTCTGAGCGCAAAAAGGATTGGAACGCCAAAGCTCAGCAGCTTTTAGCTGAAATCTGATGCCTAGAAAACAAGCTTAGTCCCACAACCCCAGATCATCTTAAGGTGAGGTTACACTTCTGCGAGACCAGTATGCTGAGCTTTTGCGGGAAAAGGCAGAGCATGCTGTCTTTAAAACACATGCTGGATACATGGAATATGAAAAGAAAGCAGACAAGCTTATGGCTCTCCATCTTACAAAAACACGAGGTGATGCGCATGGTGAAAGCCATCCAGTCAGACTTGGATGGTAGTATTAAAACCGCACTTGGTCAGATAGTCCAGGAATTTTACATATATTATCAACACTCTAGGCAGTCTCCCCTAATCCCTACCTTCAAAATGCCATAGAAAACTATTTAGCCTCAGTTAACCTTCCACAGCTGAGCCCCGCTCCCCAGGAATTCTTGGCTAAACCGATCTCGCCTACTGAAGCACTACAGCCCGTAAAGTCACTCCCCCATTGATAAAGCTCTTGGCGTGGCTGGCTTAATGGCCAGTTTTTATAAGATGTTTGCAACAGAAGTTGTACCTTTCCTTACGAAACTTGTACTTGCATCCATCAGTATGGACTGTCTGATACCACCCTGAGAGAAGCCATGATTATATTAATTCCTAAACTGAAACGGTACCCTAAAAATAGCTAATTATCAGCCCATCTCGCTTATCAATCACATGAAAATTCTTGCTAAAGTGCTAGCAGATCATCTTGGCCATATCTGGGGATCCCTTATGGGGAAAAACATGTGGGGTTCATGTCCAGTTGACACTCTTCAGATTTGCAAACTCACCCGTATCGTCTCTGCATCGTAGGAGCCTTGGACCCCTGCCACTCTAGTATTTCCGGATGCAGAGAAACCTTTCAGTCGGGTCTCCTGAAGCTTCCTGTTTTCCACCCTGACCAGATATGGCCTGCCCATTGAGTTCATCCGATGGGTTTTAATTACTCTGCATCTCTCCTAGTGCCAAAATATATTGTAATAGTGTCGTTTTCCCGCCGTTTCCAGCTTTCTCGTGGTACCAGAGAAGGTTGTCCCTTGTCTCCACTTTAATTTAACTTCTAGTTCGAACACCTTATTCTTCGACGACTCTGATATTATTGGGATGTCTATCAGTAGTACAAGCAATGTGCAATATCTGTGTATGCAGGTAATATGCTTCTCCATGTAGCCCATCCCAGTAATTCATTTCCAGTTGGCCTCCACACCATTTCTGAATTTGGTGGACTCTCTGATTAAAAGCATAATACAATTGGCGCCACTTACACCACCCACGCATAATGCGGGCCAGGGTTTTAAATAAGGATTTTTGATTGATTAGCACTTTTGCGCCGAAAAGTGCCATTCAGTGTAGCCAATGTGTAGCAAAGGGATCGAACTGACTAGCAAAATAAAAAAGTTGTCGTGCTGCATGGCTGCAAACTGAAGCTGCTGGACTAGGTACAGTGGGGAATTTGGATAGCAGCAGACAACAAAATGGAGCGCCCCCCCCCCACTCTGGCAGCATGACCACAGCCAGCCCACAGCTTCCCCCCTACCACCAGACGAGGTTCATTTGTAAAAGGGTAGCCTAGTTAGACTGCACAACCTCTGCTCTCGGCTCAAAACAGAAAACTATAATTTTTTTCTAACTCAGCTGCAGTAAACAAACTTCCTTCATTCCCATACAAAATCTAAGCAGCACTGAACTATTCAAAATGAGTTCACCAGCATATCCATGATCCATCAGGTCTCACCAGTCCATACTCACTCAGCAGCATGATTTATGGGTTTATGTGCAGCGAGAACACCAGGTAACATGCAAGGCACTTTTTTGCTGGCAGTTTTTAACCATGACCGAAACAATCCACTTTAGGTAAACATAAGGTATGTGAAGCCCCCATGTAAGCACAACTGTTCTCTTGCAGTAATGAATCAGCACTGCAGTATTAAATATCTTCCAAGTTTTTTTAACTTGAAAATGTTATAATTTGAATAAAAGCTGATTCCAGAGATTGGATCTGTCTGCATTTTAACGTGGTGTGCAAACAGTAACAGAAACTACTACAGAGCACAGAAGAGTTCCATTAAGAAATGGGGATGACCAGGCTGGCGACCGATCACTTTGCTTTGCCACTGGTACTAACCTGAAATAATCCTCAGTTCTTTGTTTTGTGCTGCCGCCACTGTCCCAGACCACAATCTCCTGCTGCCAGCTACATGCTTGTTCACTTTCCACGATGCGCACGCCATTCCCGCGCTATCTATAACTCACAGTGCGACCACTAACCACTAATCGGTACTCTCCACACAGAGTTGCACGCTGAATGTGGGGACAGCACAAGCGCAGGAAAGGCAGGACTGATGTGCAGCAGATTTACTGAGCCAGGTTCTCCGATCAAAACAAAGGGCGTGCACTTACAGGAGGACATAGGCAAGTGGTGAGGCAGTCTTTTACCCAAGGAAAAAAAAAAAGAGGAACTCCTTGTTAAACATAATCTCGGGGGACAAAAACATTGTTGCACGCTCAAGTCCTGCCACTTATTGTGTACCTAGTATGCAAATTAAAATGAATGGACTCGTAAATGCCCTTTTTGGATGTTTCAGGGCTGAACGTAGTTTGAAGGACCTCACGTTGACATAATAAAATGAAATGCACAGAAACATGGATCGCACTGTTTTGCGATTCATTCCTTGTTTTGACTAGCGCGACCAGCCGGTTTGCATCGCAAACTGCGATGCGATACCGGCTATTTAAAACCCTGTGGGCAGTCGGTTACTGCAGGCAAAACGCCTGAACGATTTGGCAGTCACAGCTTCTGCAGTGCAGTGTGCCACCACATATACCAATCATTGCCTGCTACGTATTTGAGGCAGTTCAGGCATCAATTAGCACTTAACAATCACAACTTGACACCTCATTCGATAGTCCTGTTAGGGCCAGAGAATTTCATTTTACATAAACACAGTCCCATTCACTCCCTGAAACACACAACACACACACACAGTATCACCACTAACTGCAGTCATAGCTAAACGCAAAGCACTCCGTCTTAGCGAGAAAGTTGACATGCTAAAGGAAATGGCTGACTTACCAAATTGAGTTAAAAAGAGCTTGCTGCTCAGCTCAATATGCCAAAATCAATGATAGCAGACCTGCAGAAGCAGCGAGACAGACTTCTGGCTGAGTGGCATGAAAATGCCAACCCTCAGCATAAACGCAAACGCGAGGGAAAAGATAGGGAGGTAGAGGAGGCTTTATTGCAGTGGTTCCACAACGCCAGAGGTCGAGATGCCCTAATTAGTGGTCCTCTGTTGGCTGAGAAAGCCAAGAAAATCGCTGGTGCCCTAGGACGCCCTGATTTCAACCCTTCTGTGGGGTGGTTACAGTAATGGAAAAAGAGACACAACATACATAGGCTTCAGGTGACTGCATGGTGAGAAAGGCAGTGCTGACATGGCAGTGCTGACCAGTGGCCGACAGAAGTTCTCCCAGGTCTGCTGGCAGGGAACTCCCCACAAGATAGTTTAACTGTGATGGGACTGGTGTGTTTTTTCAGGTGTGCGGGATATGGGACTTTAGCCTTCAAGAACGAAACTATTCTGGGACACAAAAATGCAAAAGAACGGATCTCCGTCCTGGCATGCTGCAATATTGACTGGTCCAAAAAGAAAGACCTTCTTGTTGTGGTCAAATCCATTACACCAAGGTGGTTTTAACAATTTACCCATCACATACAGGGCAAACAGATCCGCCTGGATGACAGGCAAGATTTTCACAGAGTGGGCAAGGACATGGATCGGACTCTGCAGGGTCGAAAGATAGCTTTGCTGCTTGATAATTTTTCTGGCCATCCACAGATCCAGGGGTTGAGGAACATTAAACTCGTTTTCTTACTACCACACAAGACTTGCATCATTCAACCCCTGCATCAAGGCATAATCTATGCCATGAATCAGCATTATGTACGATCAATGAGGCAGCTTATAATCGATGAGCTAGACTCACAAGCAGACCTTACCGCAACACTATGTTCAGAAAAGATCAACTTGCTCGATGCTATCAGGATGTTAAAACAGGCATGGGACTCTGTGACCACAAGCACCATCTCGAGGTGTTTCACCAAAGCTGGGTTTGTGCTGCCCAGTGATCCTGGTGAGGGAATTTCAAGTTCAAATTCTCTAGCATTGTATGATGAGGATTTTATGCCCGATGTTTTTGAAGAGGCTATCGAATTTACTCCAGACTTGACAGAGGAAGCATTCTGGGAACTGTCACCTTGGCAACAAGGGTGAAACAGAGCCACAGTTGGATGACGTGGAGCAGGTGGTTGAGTAAGTCCGTAATGTGAAAGCTCAGCAGGAGAAGGAAGATGACAACTGAGGAGGAGTCAAAATGGAGGAAGAGAGAGTGACACCTAATGATGTAAGCGCTGCCTTGCTAACTCTCAGACGTGTCATGGAACAGCACCCAACTATTGCTCCAAACTGGGATGCACTCGGGGCAACAGAGAAGGTCTGGGAGCAGTATGGATGGAATCAAGTCATCCAGGCAAAGATCACGGACTACCTCAAGTGAATCACTGACTGCTAAGTCACAGTAAAGTACTGTACTTCACTGAATTTGAACATTTTTTTTTTTACTGCATTTGAAAGTTTTTTTTTTTTTTCACACTGAGATTGCAAAACACCTGTTGAGATACTAGATTATAATACATAGTGCACTACTGCATCGCAAACCTGTTTCGTTTTTTTTTTTTCTTTATCTGGTTAAACGACATACTGATAATGCAGTATAACGGGCAAATTGATGTAGCACAGATCTGCCCGTTATAAGCGGTGCCGACTGTACAACCAAAACCCTCGTCATGCCACTGAACACCTTTCCTCAGTTCCTGGTCCGGCGTTGAAAGAGTGAAGACATGTCTTCGGTCCGGAGGGAGAGGATTACTGTGTTGGACCTCTACAGTAGGTAAGTAAGGGTTGGGGGGTTGGGTGCTAAGTGGAAGGGTCGGGTGGGTGGAGGGTAATGGTGGCAGTGGGCCAGCAGTTGCAACAGACACTGAAGGGCAGTTTTCTTTTTTTTACAGGGTGTTTAAAAAAAAAAAGGTACAAGGGATGGTTTTATTTCAGATACTGACACTGGAGATTGGGCATCCCAGTGTTGTTTTAACCACTAGGGGCACGGGAAGCAACAAAGAGGTGGGAGGAATACTTGGCAGAGGGTGGGATTACAGGAAGTAAAAGAAATAGTAAAATAAGACTGAGGGCGGTTTTCTTTTTTTGAAGTACCGACACTGGGAATTGGGTACCGCAGAGTAAGTGCTACATTTGACGGCACCAGGGGTGGGCTTCCCGGTGTCGCACAGTGAAAACGTGTGGGGTGGTGGGTACTAGCTGGCACCAGGGATTGGGCACCCTGGTGTTGAAAAAATGAAGGAAGATGGGTGGGAGGGATACCTGGCAGAGGCTAGGAGGGATTGTTTTTTCGTTGGGGGAGGACCACAGCAGATTGATCATGACACTGATCAGCTCTGCTTGCTGGGTGGCTTATGCAGATCAAAAGGAAAGAGCTGCCCTGTGATTCAGGAGGCTCTTTTCTTTGAACTGCACTAAGTTTCTGCCCAGCAAGAACAGAAGAGTGTCTTGATCAGTTATTGGCAGTGTCAAAGTAAAGTATCAAATGCCTAAAAATTTGTGTTCTTTTTGCTTTCTTTTGTTTTTCTCTCTCTACTGTTTTGATCTTGTAGATACTAGTGCTGATGTCTGAACCATGTACGGTGCAGTTGAGTTTTGCTCTGTTAGTTTTGTCTGGTCGATATTCCAGTGCAGTGAGAGTTGGTCAGTGTGTCGTTCTGCCTCTGCTACAGTACTTATCAGATTGGCTGGAGAATGATTCATCTGCATGGTTGACCTGCCTGATTTGAGCTGACAGAGATTATTCACTGTATGCGAATAACTGAGCAGACCTTTGTCTAGAGACATGTAAATTGACCCACAGTCTTTTCAAACAGTTTTTTTCTTTTTTGTTTAACTTTAGGTTTATTGTTGTAGAAAAATAAACCGTTGCATACAGGAAACTCCTGTAAGTCATCACATTGAGTACAAATACATAGAATGTTAGCAAAACACCACAGCCTATACAGTCTTTCTTACAGAGGTGGGGGTAGTCCCAAATGCAAGCTAAAACCATTGAATGTCCACATATGCTGCACCCCACAAGACGTTTGGTCGTTGATCTGAAAATAAATATCCCAGAGCTGGTATTATGTAACATTCGGTGCTGATGTGACCCCAACTCCAGCCATATTTAGTCCATAACATGAGTAGTATTTTTAGGGAAAAGCCAGCACGTCTTGGAGCTGTGCTACAACAGAAAGGTTAATTATCTGAACAAACTAACAGATCGTGCCCAATAACAGTAAAGACTTGGTCAATACCAACCATGTGAACTACAGGGATACAAATCGAACTGTGTAACAATCTGGTATAATAAGGTAGTTGGAAAAGTATAGTGTTCAGGTGGAAAGCGCACTTGTAGAGTGGCACAAATTTGGAAAAGTACTTGCAGATTGCCTTGAGTTTGTCATCCTCCGATTCTGAATGGAACTGGGATCTGGCAGTCTTGAATTCAAGAGCAGTGGCTTCAGCTTTTTTGCCCGCTTCCACAGGATCCGAATACTGAAATGTATGTCGGCCATATTGGATTCTTAAACGAGCAGGCATCAGTATGGAGTGATTAACTCCAAAGTTCCTAAGTCTCTCCTGGATGTCATCAGATTTCTTTCGATGAGCTCTGGTGGCATATGATAAGTCCGGAAAAAGATGGAGCCTTACCTCGTGGTAGTTCAGGGAGTTGGTGGATCTTGCAGCCCACAAAAGATGATCTCGAACTGGAGCACTAGCAGTCACCAACATCACCATCCTGGGTAAGTCTCTCTGAGGTTCTGTAGTTGGTGGGAAGATTTTGTAGCCAGGCCTGCAGAAATCCTAAGAGGTCATTCCCCTCGCACCCTTCAGGAAGTCCAGTGATATGGATGTTGGAAGCCCTATTGGCATTCTCCAGGGCCTCCAGTCTGGCACAGCTGCATGTTTCTTGCACCAGTTTAGCTGCTGTAGTTAGGGCTTGGGTGGCAAGACTTTTGACTGAAGCTGCAGCTTTGAAGGTGACTTCATGTTTAGTTTAACATCCTGCTCCATAAGATGTTGTGAAACAGACTCCACCTTCAGGTCAGTCCCCTGCATAGAGATCTGCAGAGCCTTCCAGGGGGATCAGATCCCGCCAGTGGCATGGTGTTAGTTGTGGCCTGGCTTTCAGTAACAGGTGTTGATTCTTGAGACCGCTCCCTCCAGCTTTCTGAGAATGCCCCATAGTCCAGTTTGGTATGTAGCTGAGCAGAAAACTGCGATTTTTCACAGAGCAGTCTGTTTCCAAGAAAAAAGTAGAAATGTTAAGTTACGGTATTTAACGTTAAGTGCTCTTTGATGTGCAGAGCAGCGCACAGATGCATCTTGTTGGCAGGTGTGCTCAACAGCGCCCCCCCGGTTGTGTTTTTTAACCTTTACTTGGAGCTAACAACAGAAACTGGCTGAAGGGACCTCCACTTGATGCTTTTTTCTAAAGGGGCAATTTATTGGCTGGCAGAGGTGCCAAGAACTGTGTGGTGTGTTCACTAAAGGGCGATAGTGGAGGAAACAGGACCCACTTAGTTACTTGCCCACTTATGGCATGTTCTATGCCACATCAGCCTATATGTTTTTTTAATCCATTTATTTGAGTTGGGGAGGCTTTGCACCCAAGGGCCTCGGAACAGCTCAGGTGAGTCAAGGGGGGCTGCTACAAGTGGAGGCATCAGAGTGGTCATAAGTTACTTTCAGAGGGGGCTTAACCACTCTACTAGACTTCCATAGGAGAAGGGTGTGCACTGCCTACTCCGGGCACTGTGTGCAGCACAGGGGCCTGGTTTGGAACAACAGAGGTCCTATCGGTCTTTGTTGACCAGTCGTCCACTAAGGTGTCTACATCCATGTCTGCAAAAAGTACCTCTTGATTTCCAGCTGGGGTGTCACTTGTCACTAAAGGTTCGGCATTGGGGTCTGCACTGTACAAGAAATCTGTCTCCTCACTGTCTGCTTGTGGCCAGTCCATAGGAGTCACCATTTCCCTGGATACTTCTGCAGGAGGTTGATTCCAGTACATTTCCTCTTTCTCAGTATTTGCACTGTGTTGGCTCAGGCTGTATACTCTTGGTTCCTTGTCCACTGCTGGATTAGGAATGGTTGCTGCAATCTTTTTTTCTAGCTTGAATACGGTTTCTAGTTCTGGCAGGTCTCTGCCCAGGCTCTGGTTCAGTCTCCGGTATGGGCTTAACCTGACCAATGGGCAGAAGGTGGTTTTGATGAACAGTTTTGACAATACCCCTGCCATGTTCTTGATGGATACGATACACAGGTAAATCAGTTAACTTTTTGAGGATAACACATGGTTTGGAAGACCAACGGTCAGCTATCTTGTGCTTTCCTGCCTTCGAGGCTCCTGCCTTGTGGAATATCTCAAGGGTCGATCTTGTCGCCGATGCTGTTTGCAGTGTATATGCTACCCCTGGGAGAGCTCATTAGGCGATAGTGTGGGTTTTCACTGCTATGCAGATGATACCCAGTTATATTTGTCCTTCGCCGCTGGAACACTGGACACTGTGGAAGTGCTTAACATCTGCCTGGCCGAGATCAATGACTGGATGTCCTCCAGCTGGTTGCGACTGAACCCTGATAAGACGAAGGTGCTGGTGGCTGAGCCGGGTCAATGGCATGATGGCAGTGCTTCTGATGGGGCCTTAGGTCTTTTCCTGAGACCTATGCCATTGATAGCCTCCTCTAGGGTGCGTGATCCTGGATGATAGGTTGACATTTGAAGCTCAGGTGTCATCTGTTGTCCAAAGTGTTTTTTTACCACTTGAGGAATATCGCCAGGATCAAACCCCTAGTTCCACCTGAAGACCTGCCCATACTAGTTCATGTCTTTGTGATATCTAGGCTTGATTACTGTAACGCTCTTTACTTTGGGGTCTCTGGAGGTACCCTCCACTGGCTGCAGCTGGTGCAGAATGCTGCTGCCAGGTTACTGACTAGCCTTTCTAGGTCCAGTCACGTGACCCCAGTTTTTTCGGGCTCTGCACTGGCTGACAGTCAGGTGGAGTGTTATCTTCAAGGTGAGTTTACTCACCTATAAGGCCCTAGCATGGATTAGACCCTGGTTATCCCCCTTATTTTTTTTTTTTTTTTTTTTGCCATTTAAAGTTTATTGATTTTACAATGGTCAAGAAAGAAACGACAAGAAGAGAAGAAAATATAAAGTATAAAATGACAGGCACGAACAAACAATCAACAGACCCCAAAAATAAACAGCCACTAGCCCCCTCCTCCCCAGAGCACAACTACCTAGTGGAGAAGTCCACAGAAGGATAGGGGGGAAAAAAAGGGTCAGAAAAAAGAGGTAACACTATCTAGTCAGGCATCATCTGAATAGAGAGAAGAGTATGGAATTGCTTCCGTATGTGTTGATAAAGGTCTGGTCGCCGGTGGAGTCTGACAGTCTGTTTCTCCACCACAGGCACCTGCATGATCTCACTATACCACTCCCTATACGGTGGGACACAAGCGGAATGCCAGTGTCGAAGGATAATGGCTTTCGCCACAATAGAGAGCAATGTAGTATGCGCTTTGAGATCTCCAAACAGCGAGGGTGGGTAGTCCCCTATGAAGCAGATCTCATGAGTAAAGATGCCCTGGCTATCTGACTGACCTTGTGACACTGGCTGTCTTGGTCCGATCCCTCCGTTCCTCGACCAGGGGCCTCCATGAGGTTCCCAGGACCCGTCTTAAAACTGCTGCCGATTGTGCTTTTAGTGTCGCTGGAACGCTCTTTCACCCTACATTAGGGAGGCCCCATCAGTCGAGTGTTTAAAGTGGTCTAAGAGTGGTCTTAAGGTCCATTTATTTTCATTGACCTTCCCAGACGATGTGATTTAGCCAGTCTTTAGGTCTGATTTTATCTGTATCTATTGTTTTAATAGTTTTTATTGATATTTATATATTTTTTTGTATTGTGTTTCTGATTTTATTTTACCTGCTTTTTTGTGTGTTAGGTGCCCAGAGCCTCTGGGATTGGGCACACTACAGATAAGCTTTGCCTTGCCATGCCTTCCTTGAAGTTGCAGATTACTGAGGAGAACTTTGTCTCCAACTTGTAACACTTGGTTTCACACTTTCTGATCATATCTGAGTTTATTTGCAACACTGACTCTTCCAGCAGCTTCTGCAGCCAGCTGATGGGCCTCTTTCAGTTGCTTTTTTAAGCATTTTGTGTATTCAAGGTAGGACTCCTTGCATATTCCATCAGCAGACACTCCAAAGGCTAAGTCAGTTGGCAAATGGGCTTCTCAACCAAACATTAACAGGTAAGGTGAAGCATCTGTAGCACTGTTTCGAGTACAGTTGTAGGCATGCACCAACTTGGGGACGTGTTGGTTCCAGTTTCTTTCCTGTTCCAGGTCCAGTGTACCTAACATATCTAACGAGGTACAATTAAACCTTTCAGGTTGAGGGTCCCTTTGTGGATGGTAAGGAGTGGTGCGGGGCTGCTGAATGCCACGGGCAGCAAGAAAGTCTTTCACTGGGCGGCTCTTAAAGTCATGCCCTTGATCGGAGTGAATATGCTGAGGTGTACCATAATGCAATACAAACTTCTCGAGTTTCTGCACAAAAGTCCAGGCTGTCTGATTTCTAGTTGGATAGGATTGTGCATACCTTGTACAGTGGTCGTTAATGACTAAAAATGACTGTAACCTTTACTGTCCAGTTCCAGTGACAAAAAGTCCATGCACACCAGTTCTAATGGTTCCGTGGTTTTAATGTTTCCAAGCAGTGCCTTTCCTGGGCAGTCTTTCTCTGAACACACCTGGCACAGTTCTTGCAGTGCTTCTCCACGTGAGATACCATTCTGGGCCAATAAAATCTGCTTCGCATAAGGTTCCAGATACGCCAGAACCCAAGGTGCCCCATGTCGTCATGCAGTGCTCTGAGGACAACTTTGCGGTATTTCCATGGCAGTAGCAACTGGTTACAGGTGATCATTGTTTTGGGGTCTTGCACAGTTCTGAAAAGCAGTCCATCTTTCAAGGACAACCTGCTCCATTCGCTCAACAAAACTGGGACATCAGGATGATCATTGGCACTTTATCTGGACCCTCTCCTTTTTCCAAAGCTGAAATTACTCCTTTTAGTCCTTAATCTGGCTGCTGCAACCATCTTTGTTCTTGCCATTTTGGCTGGGGCAAATGGCTGATGTCCAAACTCTCCAAGTTGTAATAGGCTTCAGGTATAGCACCAGGGTGCTCTCCCATCACATCACTAGCCCTGGAGTAACAATCGGGCATCTCGCTATGGGTATCCATAAATTTCGTGCATAAAGTTTTTACAGTGGCAGGAGTCCTACAAGTCCACTGTCGGGGAGTATCCTGCAAAACAGGGCATCAGCATCTATATTCATACCTTTTCGATACTCTAAGGTGAAGTCATACGCAGACAGGGCAAACGGTCACTGGTGACCGACTGCATCCAACTTAGTGGTGTTGACATAGGTAAAAGGATTGTTAGTTCTTACTGTAAACTTGGTCCTATAAAGGTAGTCTTGGAACGGATTGGTAACGGCCCATTTTAAAGCTAAAAACTCTGGCTTGTGCACTAGGTAGTTCTTTTCACTACGTGTCAAGCTCCGACTGGCGCAAGCAGCAGGTCTCAGTCCTTCAGGGTACTCTTGATACTGTACTGCTCCCAGCCCATCCATGCTGGCGTCCGTATGTGAGAAATTATGCTTCGTGGGATCAGCAAAGGTCAACAAAGGAGATTCAGTAAGTCTCTTAATTATTTCTGTGAATGCATTTTCACAGTCCTGATTACATCGGTCTCCAAATGGTTCGTTAACTTTGTAGTAAGTCTTTTGGGGTACTTCCTTTCCTTTCCGCTTCTTGTAATTGGAAGGGGGGTAACTCTGCAAGAGATTCGTTAGTGATCAGACCACCTTGAAGAAATCCCGAACAGACCTCCCATAATCACGGCAGAAGCCAAGAAAGGATTGTAACGTCTTCAGATTATTAATTTTATTTTTTATTTATTGAAATCTTGGATGACTCCTGTGAGCCTATGCTCACTGAGAGGTTCCATGTCAGATTCATTAATACAAGAAGACACTATATAGTTACAGTAACTTATACATACAGAGTACAAAAAAATTCAACAGTACATGGGTTGCAGTGACAAACAGTTACACAAATTATGCTAGAGCATAGTACATGGTATGCCAGTGTCCTGTGGAGGAGAGAGAGAGAGAGAGAGAGGCAGAGGCAGACTGTTGGGGTGAGGTAGGGAGGGGCAGTGGGAGCTGGGATAGGAAGGGCAGAGGGAAGAAAAGAGCCAAGGGGTAGGGGGTGGGAGTCAAGTGCTAGGGCAAAGACTTAAGTTGGCAGGTCAGGATTTGGAAGTGCTGAGGCAAACTAAGGCTGGGGGGATTATGGGGTCTAGGCCAGGTAGTGAGAGCCTTGACCTTGTCGCGGTCGGTTTGGACTCCTTCGGCTGAAACAATGTGTCCAACATATTTTACAGAGGGTTGACAGAATTGACATTTGTTGATCGTTACTTTGAGTCCAGATTCTTTGAGTCTGTTCAGAACTTTCATCAGGCGATCTTACTTCGAGAGGGCTCTTGCAGTAGGTAATCACATATAGGACTGAAGCCGGCAGGCGTCAGGACCTCACAGAAAAATTTCTAGCTGGCGGTCTCTGGCGGGGGACCACCCCGTCAGGTGACCGGCGTCATGTTTTTATCAGTATAAAGGCGGTCCCCGCCCGCCTTCAATTTTTCCCATCTTTAGCTTGTGAAATCGTCTACGCAGTTAAGTTCCACTGCCGTCAGTCGTTCGTCCTATAGTTTTGCGCCATTTTTCTCTTGATTTCTTTTTTTTGGTCCGCGTTTTTGTGCAGTGTATGTGTCCCCCAGCGCCCCCGAGCACAAGAACAAGTGCGACTCGTGCAGCGCCCAACTCTCGCACAAGGACTGACACTTCCAGTTCCTCTTCTGTCTAGGCCCGGATCACCCTGTGGAGAAGTGCTAGCATTGCCTGAAGTTCAACACCGCCACCCGTTGACGGAGACAGCAGTCCCTGGAGGCCCATATCCTTAAAAAGAAGATGACCTCCATGGAGAAGGAGCTGAAGAAGCTTAGTCAAGCCTCAACTTCACCGAAGGGTCACCATAAAAAGAAAGACAAGGAGAAGGACTGGGACTCCTCTTCCTCGGCCACCGCGACTTAGGCTGGAGTCGCGTGCTTAAGGTAACGTCCCTCCCGGGGGGCCGTTCTCAAGCAAGCTGTCTTGGAAGTGTCCAAGTAAAAATTGACCCTCCTGTCTGGCTCGCACTCAGGCCCTTTGGGAGCCTCCAGGTTAAAGAAGGCCTCCACTCCCAGTAAGACCACGGCCGTGCGTAGCCTACAGTTCGAGTGGCTCGGTAGCTAGTGCTGCTTCGTGCCGCCTGGAGAAGATCGCTAAGTCGCTTTCGACCCTTGAGCTGGCCATACGGTCTCCAAACCGCCCGACAAGGCCTCCCACCCCCACAACCTTCCTCGGGCGCTGGTTCCGCTAAGTCGGACGACGGCTCCTCCGACATCCGCCCAGACCCCGCCAGTAAGACGTCCGTCGCCCCGTCCAACAGTTGCATGGGGGAGCCGACGCTGGACCCGGTCGTCCAGTCCACCGTCCCTAGCTCCCCGCAGCGTTCGCCGCTGCCTTCCGAGGCCTCAGCGTCTCCCCTGTTAGAACCCGGAAATTTTAATCCTCCTTCCCCGGGTGATACAGAGGATGCAGGCACGCTCCTGTTGGGTCCCCCTCCCGCTGGGCCAGACGACCTGACGTTGGACCCTCGGACGCCGGCACTGACACTTGCCTTGCCGATGCCGGGTGACATTCCTCTCCCGGATGCCTCCCTACACGGACCCAGCGCCCGCCAGGCCTTCTATCCCTGGCCGCCTGTGGGGTGTTCCCAGGGGTCTTCCATGTCGGGCCCTGACACCGGGTATCTGCCGTCTTATCCGACGCCGTCTTACCCGGGTCCGCAGTATCCAACGCCGAAGTACCCGGTGCCGCAGTACTCAATGCCGCAGTATCTGACACCAGGGGTACGGATACTCGCCATATGGATATCCTCAATATCTGTATCCCCTCCTCCACCGCCCCCCCAGCTGCCAGTGGACCTGAGGGAGACTCTGGCTTCCTGGTGGGCGGAGGCCGAGGCTCAGCTCACCAAGGAAGTAGAGAGCCATCGTCCGACACCAGAACCCATTCCAGACCCCTGTAACCGGGGACGAAGACCCCTCCGTCCCCTGTTACCAGAGTTGTCCCCACGGTTCCAAGACAGGGGTGGCACATTACCGGAGCTCCCAAGGGGTCTGTTCCTCCCCCAAGTGGGGAGGAGGGGTCTTCATCTTCTCCATCCTCCTCGGATGATTCCGACGGATGTTCTGAACTTGATGATGAGCCACGAACTCTGGGCAAGCCCCAGCCTAGGACTCCTCCAAAGTCCCCTCCAGTGGATCCTTACTTCATTGAGTTGCTACGAAAGATCCAGTCGTTGCATCAGTGGAAATCTTTGGAGCCAGATCCACAGCGGCAGAACCTAGCTGCACATCTGGATCTGCCCAAGGTCGCTTCTACCTTGGTTCCACCCTGGATCGAGCCTCATGCGGACCTTGTTTCTACCATTTGGAAACAACCGTCCGCCATATCCCCCCCCCTTCCGCGGAAGGTGGACAGGCTGTACCAGACTCCGGAGGGTGTTGAATTCCTTACTTCACACCCCAAGGCTGACTCGGTCGTGATCAGCGCTGCCCACAGCCGCACAGCCAACCCAAAGCATTTGAGCTCGTCTCCACCCAATAAGGAGTCTCGTCTTCTGGACCAGTATGAGAAGAAAGTTTTTGCTTCTTCCACTCTGGGTATTAGGGCCATGAACTACATTGCTCACATGAGGAATTACCAGAGGGCCATCCTTAGTGAGGCAGAATCTAAATTGGACTCCCTTCCTGAGTCGCAGACCAAACAGGAAGCGGCAGACGTAGTCCGTTCTGCTCTTTCGGCCAGTAGGCACATGCTAAGCGCTACTTACGATGCAGTGGATGCTGCTGGTAGGAGCTCAGCGTTTGCCGTCAGTTTGCGGCGTCATGCCTGGCTCAGAGTGTCAGGTTTGGTCCCGGAAGTGCAGTCCGCCATCCAGGACGTGCCCTTCAGGGGTTCGGTGCTGTTTGGTGGTGATGTCAAAGACATAATCACCGGCCTGCGTGAGAAGGGCACTGCTCTCAAGGAAGTTAACTCCACGTACAGAGCTCCTCAACCTCAGTGCCGTCCCTTTCACAGACATGCACGGGCCAAGGCGAAACCACAAGGGAAGCTGGCCAACAAACGTTGAACCTCTCCGGCTGTGAAGGACCCCCCCACCCAAACGGGCAGCGGGAGCTCCAGCCGTGGCACTGTCTCACACCTTCTAACTCCTTTCCTCTCCCCAGAGGAACCAGTAGGAGGGAGGTTCTCCCTTTATCTGCCGGGTTGGGAGAGGATCACTTCCGACATTTGGGTGCTCCAGCTGATAGCGGAAGGACACTCAATAGAGTTTCTTCAGAAACCTCACAGCCCCAGTTGCGTCTTACTCCCCGGAACACCTTCTTCTGGTTTGGGAAGAAATCTCCGCCTTTCTTTTGAAGGCGGCAATAGAACCTATCCCTCCCCATCTCCAGGGGACGGGTTACTATTCCTATTTCTTTCTGGTTCTGAAGAAGTCAGGCGATGTGAGGTCTATCCTAGACCTCAGCTCCTTGAACCTCTTGTACTCCATGAACAGGTTCAGAATGCTCTCTCTGCAGGGCCTTCTGCCCCTGCTTCGGCTGGGACAGTGGCTGTGTGCTCTGGACATGCAGGAAGCCTATCTGCATATCTCTATCCGACCGTCCCACCACAAATACCTTCGGTTTTCTTTTCAGGGGGACCACTACCAGTTCAAGGCCCTCCTATTTGGTCTCTCCTCGGCTTCCCGAGTATTTACCAAATGTCTTTCTGTGGTTGTGGCCCACCTGCATACCCTGGGGGTTCAGGTTTTCCCGTACCTGGACGACTGGCTCCTGGCGGCCCCATCCAGGGAGGACCCCTTGCGCTCCCTTTCCCTTACCCTGCAGGTTTTCACCAGCTTGGGTATTACCATCAACCAGGCCGTGTTCCATTTGATCCCATCACAAAGACTCCAGTTTATCGGGGCGATACTGGATACGACCTCCGGTATGGCCTTCCTGCCTTTGGACAGGGTGGCCACCCTTCAAGCTCAGGCCAGCCTGTTGTCCACCCGCAGACGGGGCCCTGCCAGGTTGGTCCCTCGCCTCCTCGGGCTCATGGCAGCTGCCATTCCAACAGTGCCTTGCGCTCAGCTCCACATACGAATCTCTCAGTGGATGCTTCGGTCTCAGTGGGATCAATTGGTGGATGACCTAGATCGGGAGATCCTGGTCTCCTCTCCGATGGTTCGGGACTTGCAGTGTTGGATGGTTCAGGAGAACCTTTGCCGGGGAGTTCCCTTCTGTCTTTCTCCCCCCTCCCAAACTCTGACAACAGACTCCTCTGGCGAGGGTTGGGGAGCCCACTTGGGATCTCAAAGGAACCAGGGCTCTTGGTCCAGGCTCGAGCAGACTCTTCACATAAATGTGCTCGAGCTGAGAGCCGTCCTGTATGCCTTACAAGCTCTGCATCTGCTTCCCGGTCATCTGGCTGTTCAGACCGACAACATGTGCGTAGTGTGGTACATCAACAAACAAGGAGGAACTCGTTCCTACCCTCTTTGCAGGGAAGCGATGCAGGTTTAGGATTGGGCAATACTTCACAACCTTCACCTCATGGCTGTTCATGTTCTGGGGGTCGAGAACACATTGGCAGACCACCTCAACCAGTCATCCGGCCAAGCGCACAAATGGGAACTGGATCAGGGGAGAGTAGACGATGCCTTCCTACGCTGGGGAACCCCTCAGGTAGACCTGTTTGCTTCTCCTCTCAATGCAAAACTTCCCGTCTTCTGCTCGCTTGCTCCAGGCCTCGGAGTTTTTTGGAGACACGCTTTGTCTCTAAATTGGAAGGGCAGATTCGTCTATGCTTTCCCCCCAATCCCGTTGATTCCGAGGGTCTTACACAAACTCTGTTCAGAAGGAGCTCGCATGATCCTCATCGCTCCGTTCTGGTCCAGGAAAGTTTGGTTCTCTCTTCCTCAACAGTACTCAGAGGAACCTCCTCTTCCTCTGTTGCAACTTTTGTTGACCCAGGATCAGGGAACCCTGGTCCATCCAGGACTCAAATCCCTTCAGCTGCATGCGTGGCTCCTGCAGACGTAGTTCAAACCCGGTTCAGGGTTTCGTCGCAGGTGGTGGAGATTCTGGTGGAGGCCAGTAAGCCTTCCACTCGTTCCACATACACCATGAAATGGAAAGGGTTCTCTATTTGGGCCTCTTCCAGAGCTTTCGAGCCATTCTCCTGCTCTGTTGGCAGGCTCCTGGATTACATGCATCACCTCTTCGACCTGGGTCTCAGTTACTCCTCCTTGAAGGGTCACATGGTGGCCATTTCCACTTACCATGTTCCTTTTGGGGACACGTCTTTTGCGCAGCTGGACGTCGCTAAGACATTCCTTAAAGGGGTTCTTCACTTGAGACCCCCCCATTCGCGCACCTGCCCCTCCTTGGGACTTGAATTTCATTCTTGAGAAGCTTACCCTGCCTCCTTTAGAGCCAGCAGCATCAGCAGACCTAAAGTTCCTTTCCTGGAAGACTCTCTTCCTGGTGGCCATTAACTCCGCTCAACCAGTTTCCGAGCTTCAGGCCTTAATGTGCAAAATCCCGTACTTTATTTTCCGTAAGGAACATGTGGCTCTGCGTACCAACCCTAAGTTTCTCCCTAAGGTGGTACCGGAATCTACGCTGAATCAATCTGTGGAACTGCCTGCGTTTTTTTACGCAACATTCCAATCAAGGGGAGTGCCTCTTACATACTTTGGATGTTCACCGGATTCAGAGATACTATACCAACAGGACAAAGGATCTCAGAAAGACTGATCAACTGTTTGTCTCTTTTGCTCCAAAAAGAGAAGGCTATGCTGTTTCCAAGCAGTGCCTTTCAAAATGGTTGGCTCATTGTATCACTTTCTGTTATGACAAGTACCACAAGACCTTGCCAGGTCAAGTCAGAGGTCACTCCACTAGGGGTGTTGCTGCCTCTGCTGCGTGTTTCAAGAATGTGTCAGCGGCTGACATCTGTGCAGCTGCAACTTGGACTTCTGTAAATACCTTTACAAAACATTACTGTTTGGACATTGCCTCTCACTGTAGAGCTGGCTTCGGGTTAGCTGTTCTGCAAGGTCTTCTTTCCTAAGACCTTCACAGCCAGAGGATCTGTGTATGAGTAGTTTCCTCCTCCCGTGAGCTTCTCTTTGTTCCAGACTGCTTGGGACTCACTCCTATATCTGATTATCTACTGCTAGAGCCCTCTCAAAGTAAGATAGTACAGTTACGTAAGAACTTACTGTAACAGTAGATCTTCGAGAGAAGCTCTTGCAGTAGGTAATACCTTCCCGCCCTCCATCCCCCCTTAGCTTTTTCAGCTCCTTTTCCAGCATGGGAAATATCCGCTTCTCTTTCATCTTGCCTTTTGGCCTTTGGCGGGAAAGAACTGGAAGGCGGGCATGGGGGACCGCCCCTTTATACTGATGTCGCATGACGTTGGTCACCTGACTTGGGGGCAGTCCCCCGCCAGAGACTGCTAGCTAGAAATTTTTCCGTGAGGTCCTGTCGCCTTCCGGCTTCAGTCCTCTATGTAATTACCTACTGCAAGAGCCTCTCTTGAAGATCTACTGTTACGGTAAGTACTTGCGTAACTGTACTTTCTTCATGTTCCTCTGTTAATCAGGTCGTCCAAATATATCAGTTGCTGTAGATTCATATCTCCTGTGTCTTTTTTCCATCAGCTGCTGGAAAGTGGCTAGGGGCCCCCTCAAGATACCTTATGGCATCCATTCAAATTGATAAAATCCCAAAGGGCAAATTTAAAGCTGTTTTTTCCTTGTCCTCTTCGGCCATGGGAATCTGTTCATAGCTGCATCGCAGATCCAGGACAGAAAACAGTTTGCAGCCAGTGAGGCAGGCCAGAGCATTCTTCACACGTGGTTCAGTATGCTGTTCGGTAGTAGTGCACTCATATAAAGTCTGGTAATGAATGCACAAGCAGACAGCCCCATTCTTTTTATGGGCTGCCATAATGGGGGATGAATAAGGGCTTCAGGATTTGGATAGAATACCAGTGGCTAGTAATTCTTGTAAGTATTTGGAAACATCTTCCACATCCACTGGAGCTAGTCATCTGGACCTTTCTTGAAAGGTTCGGTTGTCACTGAGATGTATGTGATGCTCTTCACCAGTGGCACATCCAGCATCAAGCTCACTGGTGGGAGAAACATTAGTCTTCTCGGCTAGCTTCTGTCTTAATTTCAACTTGTAAGATTCAGGTATTGGAGAATCTCCAGAGCTGAACGAGTTTGGATCAAGTTTTTTACCTGTAGCGTGGTTTGGAACTGTAAATTGCACCGTCTCTGCTCAGTAGACATGTGCTAAGGTCCGTCCTTACCGAATAGTCACTGTTAGTTTCATTTCTCACCAAGACATTAATGTGATTTGTTCCGATGGGGATACTGGGGGGGATGGCATCACCCCTCTCTATACTAATAAACTGGTCGCTCTCCATCCGTGGATGTGTCCACAATATAAGCATGGCTACCGGTGGGTGACTCAAACTCTTATCTCTCGCATCACTTGGCACTCGGCACCTGGGCGTAAAACCAAAGGTCAGGCATCTCATTTGCGAGTGTCACCCACTCTCTCATTTTCAATGTTTGGTTTACCAAAAGTGGGCCCCTTCAGATATACACATTGGATCCAGGGGTGTATCTATAGGCTGTGCATGGACTGTGGGACCTTTAATCTCTTGGCATAGCTGAGCCAGTCTCTGAAACATGTTGGCTTTGGTCCCAATCAATACTGGGGTCTCTCCTTCCAGCTTGATATTGGGGCACGCCATGGCAAGCGCTTCTGTAGGGGCCTGGACTCCAGCCACACTTTGGGGAAATTCGATGTGAGTAACAGTGTATCCCCCATTGAGCCTTGCTGTGCCACTTCATCCTCTTCCTCTGGGACCTTATGCATCAGTTCACCATAAGAAGGGGGATTACTCAGCCGCTCCTCCAACCACAACTTCATCAGAAGTATTTCTGAGTGTCCAGCTCCCTCTAGGACCTGTTCCAACTGAGGCCTGTTCATATCTTGGGCATCACTACTCCCTTACAGTAGGCTTTCTGTACTAATTGCTCGAGATGTATCCTGTATTCAGACAGCTTTTCACCTTCCCATTGTACTGTTCCTTGCAGCTTTCTCAGAACTTGGGTACCACTGTCAGTACTCCCCTGAACATGCCCTCCAGAGTGTTTAAGGTACATCTGGGCAGTAGCATTAGGTCGGGTAGCTTGCAAAGCTCCAGTGCCATCCATAGCAGGTCCTCTCAAACTCCCACAGTCATAGAAACATAGACTTTGTCAGCAGATAAGGACCACTTGGCCCACCTAGTCTGCCTATTTCCCTACCTATTGGATCAGCTGCAGATCCTAGTTAACCAGCAGCCTATTTTTTCCTTCCCCTTACAAGAATTGCCTTATGTCTGTCCCATGCATTCTTGAATTCCACCACTGTTTTTGACCCCATGACTTCCTCAGGAAGGCCGTTCCATGCGTCCACCACCTTCTGTGAAAAAATACCTCCTCACATTACCCCTGAGCTGTCCCTCCTCGATCTTCAAATTGTGTCCCCTTGTTCTTGCACATCTTTTTCTGAAAGATGCTACCCTCTTGGACTTTGTTGATTCCTTTGAGGTACTTAAAAGTTTCTATCATGTTCCCCCTCTCTCTCCTTTCCTCAAGGGTATACATATTAAGCTCCTTTAGTCTCTCATATTGCTTCTTTTGCAGACCCTGTAGCATTTTAGTTGCCCTCCTCTGAACTGCCTCCATCCTGTCTATGTCCTTGCGTAGATGGGGTCTCCAGAACTGGACGCAATACTCCAGATAGGGTCTCACTAACTGTCTGTACAGAGAGATAACAACTTCCTGTTTTCTGCTAGTGATGCCTCTCCCTATACATCCCAGTATCTCCCCCAGCTGATGTCTTCTCAGCTTTGGGACACTGGGGATCTTGCACCGTAGGAGTGGCTTGACCCATCCACGTTTCAAAGTCATCTTCCCCGGCCGGTACCAGTTTTCTCACAGAGAAGGGTCTTAGGCTTGGGTAGGACCCTGTTCCTCTCCCCGGTGCCCAAGCAGCTAACCAAGTGGGATGTTGATCTGGCAGTGTGACACTATCGGCTTTATACAGTTCTTGCACGTCTTGGGGAGTCTTCCCCTCTGATTTCAACTACAATTCAACTTTCACTTTAAAATCATCTCCATCTGAAGGACCCTTGGGCATTTTCTTGGCACTGTTATGGGTCACTATGGTCTAGATGGACCCTCTCTCCCACAGGGAGAGGGTGGTAGGCAGCTTGGCAACATCAATTTCAGTATCACTCTTTATCAGAGCACTTACACTGTTGTTAATATGGTCATACCTCAGTCCTTGAACCTTTAAATTGTTAAAACATTTCAATGCCAGTAGTTCATCATCAGTTTTGGAGCTGTCAAAACCTTCTGAAATGCTAGTCACCAAGAGGGTCTTTTTACTGTCCAATCTCTCCCCTCGGCACCAGTCTAAGTCCTAGAGTGCCATTTTGCCTTTTCCAGATGCTCTGGGGAAATTTTCCAGGACAGTATTTCTGTTGTTTGGGAGTCAGCTTTTTGTGGTACACTTGGATGCGGGAGTATTCCAGTGGTGCTTCCTCTGTAGCAGCCCTCTTGACTCACCTTGGCTTTTTGTGGGGCCCTTTGGTGCGCTCTGCACACTCCTCCAAGGGGACCAGCCTGGGTTTGCAAGTTGACAACGATGTACTGGGGAAGAATGGCGCAGTGCCTCTACCTGGGGTAGTGACAATGGGATACCTGTGGGATAAATTCCAGGTTACCACCCCTGAGGAAAATACAATAATTACCCCCACAGTGGCTTCCATACATAGTAGTAAGTAGTAGTAAATCTTTTTTATTCATCAGAATAAGGGAAAAACATTCAATTGCGCATAGCTCATCTTCAATGATGTCCCAAGCATTAGCACAAAATAAACATAAGTTACAATATAAAAAAGATACACAAGTCTAGCACTATAAATAAGACATACAGAGTGTCTGGAAATGCAAACAATCGTGAGTTAACAAGCATCACATTGACTACAATGGAAAAAACTACTTGACCAAGTCAGGCACCATTTGTTCAAGTCAGAGAGGTGAATCAGTTGACCAGATCCATGTAAATTTAATGGGATTTAGTTCCACAGAGCAGCTCCTCTGTAAGGAACAGATGTCCTGGCCATATTCAAAGTACATAACAGTAACCAAGCTCATATTCAAAATATATAACAGTAACCATGCACCTCTGGCAATAATCAGCAAATAACAGTGTATAACAGGAACCAGTAGCAGTTTTATTGGAGGGAGGGGGGAAATAAGGGATGAAAATAGTACAACAATATTGGCAGCAACTACCAAACCACACATAGTCTCCCACACCTCCCACCTGCAGGTGCACTCAGCTTTCCCCTAGATGGCTATTAGAAACAGTCAATAGATTGTGGTGGGTACCTCACTGGAGTTGCTCCAAAAGGCAGGGATGCGGTGTGGATAAACAGTCTTGCAACTAGAAAAAGAATACTCTTGTTGGGGCCAAACAAAATTTAAACAGATGCAAACTTTAACTTTTCTGCCTGGGTGCAGCTTTAAACTTGGCACAGTCCTGCCCAGGACTTTACCCCCTTGCCCTGACTAGCTAACTAGCTAAATTAGAACTCCCCTGAGCGCAGCACAGAGGTACTTACAGTTTGTAGATTCAAAGTTTTTTAATTTTTTTTTATTTTAAACCTTCTTTCAGTAGTACTGTGCTGGTATCAGGAGTTTAGTGTTTCACCACAGCTGCAGTTTGAAGAAAACAGCAGCTGGCAAAAGAAATGAACGTTAGTCTTCACCTGTCAGGCCTTTCAAATGTTAGCCTCTGAGGCCTTTGTATGTGGTGTATGTGGTGTTCACCTGACAGGTCTCTCGATGCCTTCCTCTCCGGTGATCCTCTGTTGGTCTAGGGGACAGGGCAGGCTGGTTGTTCCTCAGACTTGTTGTTTGGCACACACTTCAGATGCACACTTGCAGTGGGTCTTTGGCTCAGTCTCTGGCCCCAGCACACACACACGTCTCTGGCTAGCAACCCTTATGCAGCTTTCAAACTCTTGCCCCTCTGAGGAGGATCACCGTGGGCTCAGTCTCTTTCTTACAGGCTGCATTTATTTCCATGCGGCAAAGTGACCGTCTCTAGCTTCAGACTGCAACTTCTCTATTTCCAGGCAGCAGAATAACAGTCCCTCAGTTTTTCCAGGCTGCAGTTTACAAAGTTCAGACTTGCAGCCACGGATTCGGACCTCTCACAGGGAATCTCTCATGCAGTTCAGTTCTTTTCCCTGTTGCTGCATACTTTCTTAAGGCACTCTACAGCTTATCTAGTACTGGGGCCGCAAAGTCGATTGGGTAAACAGGCCTACAGGACTAGTTAACCTACAACAGTCTCTCCAGCTCTGCTCTCTCTCTCTCTCGCGCTCTCTCTCTCTCTCTCAGACTCCCTCTGGAATCTCCCCTTCTGGCTGGCTGCCAGTCCCTTATATAGTTTTTTTTAATGTTCCAAGCTGATTGGCCACATCACTCCCTGGCTTCCTCAGTGTCCTCTGACACTTTACCCAGCAGCCCCTTAGCTGCAGAGTCCTATGGGGGCTGCCATATTTGTTTGTTTTTTGCTCCTAGATGCATACTCCATTAATAATTGATAACAGCCCTTTTAGGGACTGACAGCCACTTGTCCCAGCTCTGTTTAGCCAGTGGGATCCAGGACTCCCTTTATTTCACTTGTGGGGGCCCCCTTTAGCCCACCAGGGCTCTCAAAACACGTAACTGCCTTTCGTGCCCTTTCTGCTGTGCCTAGTACATGGAGCCGTGGCTCTTTTAAGTTTTCTGGCTCTCTGGCCGTGCATGTGCATCTGGCATTGCGCAACCATCTTTTTTATCTACATTTTCACCATTCCATTTCTCGTCGGCTACCCAGACCGGTTACATGCGTTGCAAGCGCCAGGAGGCGCAGAGCTCATTTTGGAACTCTGACCCTTTTTGCCAGTGTGACTGAGGAGAGAGAATTTCTGCAGCCGCAGCCACAGCCACGAGAATCAAGCAGGCGGAACATGCCTGAATCCCACTAGGGCCACTGACAGGACACCAGCGGGGCAGCTATGGAGTCGTAGCTCACAGGGTAAGCCCAACCTGGGTTGGGGGGCTTGCACATACCTGTCAAATCTACTTTTCTAGGTAATGCCTGTGTTATGCACTGAGAGTTTGTTTCTTTTTTTGATCCCAGGTTACTAAAGGACGAGCAGACAAGGAAGCTTGCCCTTTTGGCAGAACAGTATGAACAGAGCGTTAATGAGATGATGGTCTCACAGGCACTCCGCCTAAACGAGGCTGAAGAAGCAGCAGGACTGAAGAGACCAGGACTAAACGGGACTTAGCCATAATAATGTCGAACAACCTTAAAGCAGGGAATCAATGCGAAAAAGCAGCACGAAAAACGAGTAGTATCCTTGGATTCATAGGCAGGGGAATAACTAGAAGGAAACAAGAAGAGATCATTCCACTCTCTAGATCTCTGGTGAGGCCACACCTGGAGTACTGTGTCCAGTTCTGGAGGCCCCACCTGAAGAATGACATAGAGTGCTTAGAATCAATTCCGAGAAGAGCTACAAAGATTGGTGCAGGGCCTCCATCACAAGCCACATGAGTCTAGACTTCAAGACCTAAACATGTACTCCCTGTAACAGAGAAGGGACAGGGGATATGATAGAAACATTCAAATTCCTTAAGGGTATAAACTCTGTTCAGTTAGACAACCTCTTCCATACAAACGAAGAGGCATGTACAAGAGGGCACAACCTACGACTGAGAGGGGGAAGGCTCAGAGGCACTATCAGGAAGTACTTTTTCACGGAGAGGGTAATAGACACATAGAACAGCCCGCACCCAGAGGTGGTTGCAGCAAAGACGGTGACTGCATTTAAACACGCATGGGACCGGCAACACAGTGTAAACAAACGCAGCAAAATATAGGGGAGGGGCTTGGGTTCATGGGCAGTCTAGATGGGCCACTTAGTCCCCATCTGCCGTCAAATTCTTGTGTTTTTAACCCTTACCAGGTCTACAGTGCTATTCCCAAGCCAAGTGTGGTGGCCATCTTTTGTTTCTTGAGAAAAACTAAATTAAAACATTGATGGAATATTAACATTTTGGTGGCGCTGGAAAATTTTACCATGAAATAAAACTTGGAAAATGCCTGGATCTTTTAAAGTTTAAAATAGTTTTGCCCAGTTTAGTTGCAGTCCTGTTTTAAGTAATACTGTAATACACAACAAGGTATGCGATATCATGTGCTATCGTCCAAACTCGGGTGCGTTATGAGGCACTAGACCATAGGTCGAGTGACTTGGACAACCTGAGAAGGAATGCTATCCAACGGTATCAAAACTTGTTTGTTTTTATCAGACTTTCTCCGAAGGTATTTAAAATGTTATTGATATTATTCTTGTTTATACTGTATGTTTATCTTACTGTACAGTGCCTTGGTGCTCGAAAGGCGCTTAAATGTTTACTTACTTACACCTTGGAGTGCGTTATTGTGATAGAGAAATGGATCCATTTTGATTTTGACTGATGCAGTGACCTGCTTTCAGACCAACGTTATGTGCTAATAGATCACCCTGGATGAATGTTGTTTTAGCCAATCAGATTTGAGGATTTTGATAATCCATTTTGTAATTTTATGTTACTCCCTTGTATCTATACAAAATAAACCATATACAAAAGAGCACATCTTACAGTCCTTGTTTGATCTACTGTCACTCTTGCCACAAGATGTCAGAACAGAGCCAACACAGCAGCATATCCGCTTTATTCATGCTTATTTGTATTTATTTAGATCTCTGACCTTCGAAAGCAACTTTTGTTTTATTTCATTATTTCGTTTTGGCTGTTTTTTTTCATTGCTTTGATTCTATTACGTTGCTTACACAGATTCCCATTATTCTCAAATAAATGGCACTAAGCCAGTCATTTTCTGCTTATCTGATGTCATGAATACAGTAATTAGTGCTAGTATCCTAATTGATATACAAATTCCAGTGATAAGGGAGTGAGACGGCAGCACTGACAGCAGAAAAACAGACAACTACAGTGAAAAAACACTAATGGACCCCAAAGCAGCAGGCAAATTCTGTTATTAAGGTCACACGTGTGCAAAAAATGAATTCCAGCACACATTTTGTTAAATAAATGGCTTGCGTTCCCTATAAATAGTAAATGAATCAGAAGTCCGTTTCAGTGTTGTAGGTATTGCATGGTACTCTGGCGTTAAAGGGGAACTCTCAGCTCCCCTGTCATAATGCTGTGGGACCTAGAGATTCAGATTAAGCAGAACGCTGTACAATTACATTTTTATTTGCTTGTATGCAGTTGTAGTTTTTATCTGGTTGATCCTGCGGACCTCCTTCCCCCTCTGCCATGAAAGCCAATTACATCACCCATTGCCCCCGCAGCCAGCCCTCTGATGAAGCAAACAATGGGTTAAGCCTTGGGGTATCTGTGTAACTTGCAGTTTTAACAGTCACAGAGTAATACAGTGCATTATCACACTTATTATGCTGGTACTGATCAGCTGAGGTAAGCATGTATTATTATCACACAGAAGTGACTTGAATACAAACATGTAACTGTGCCACATTTTGCTTAATCAGGGCCTCAAGGTCCCACAGTATTACTGCAGGGGAGCTGAGAGTTCCCCTTTATGACAGTATTGTCTGAGAATGGAGAAAAGAGAAGGGGTTCATGTCTGCTGTCATCGGAGGGGAAATTCTGAAGCACTTCCTGTGTGAGGTGCTGAGAAGAGACTATGCTTTTCTGAATGTTTGTTTGCTTTCCTAAAAGGTTACATTCTTTTATTTTTGATTGTGAGATGCTTTTTTGTGTGTGTTGCAAGCCATTGAACAGTGAGATAGAGACAAAGCAGTCTTTCTTGGGGCGGGTGGGGCTGGTTCATTGACTTAAAGCAGCTGTGCAGTTTTTCTCTTGGTCTTTTGTATTTAGCTGATATTTATGCTGTTTTGGCTTTGTGCCTTTCTTTTTTCTAATGTTATGGTGGGGAGCAGTTCACCTTGGGTGACTGTCATGTGCTTGTGAGGCATTTGAATATTCATGTATTGAGCTGTTATGGTCATCTCTGACTACTTAGATTCAGTTCACCTACCACCCTTCAGCAGTCTTCATCTGAGCCTGCTGCGTCACCATGCTGAGCATTCTGACTCCTAGGGGAGGCTGTAAGCTGGTCGGGAGGAAGGAAGGTGCCAGAAGTGCAATACCCAACTAGGGGGGACTAGAATAAGGGAGCTGACAGGGTACTGATGATTGGGGGTCTTGAGAGGGTAGTTGAGGTAGAGGAAAGGAAAGAGTTGTCAGATGCCTTTGGCAGGAGTGATGAAGACATTCCATAGAGAATAATAAGTCAGTTTGGGGCAGGTCCAGAAGTGCTGGTACACTTACATACGAATGACTTAAGCAATCATCGACTGGAAGTAAATTTCCTGAAACTGGGCAATGGATTGAGGGAAATGGCAGCTTCGCTGACCTTTTCAGAGGTCCTACCAGCATGGAAAAGGGTAAGCCAGGAGACAGCAGAGGCTTTCAGAGACTGGTTGAAGGGGTGGTGTCAGGAGAAAGGGTATCAGTTTGTGGGCAACTGGGGGCACAAGTGAGGGAACTTGCACACTTGGATGGAATTTGGATGTCTACATAACTAGGCATTTGAACTAAATAAGGTGGAGACTGGTGCTAGGGGAGGCCTTGGATGGGGGGAGGAGAAAGAGGGCTTAGGTAGTATACCCCTGAAATGGTGAGGAGGCATTGGGGTGGGGGGCTAAGGATAGCACAGGCAGGAAACAGAGATTGGATCAAGGAGGTGGGCCCAGTAAGTTTACAGGTGATAGGGGACAACAGGAGGGTAAAGAAGGCAAGAAAAGAGGATTGAGCTTGTATAATGAAAGGGGGCAAAGACTGGAGATTGGCAGGTTGTCTTCCTGAACACCAGGGGCTTGGGTAACAAAATTAGTTGGCTCCAGGCAGTGCTAACAGAGGTCGAGTTAGACTTGATGGCCATAATAGAGACATGAGCAACTACGAATAACAGTTGGGATCTGGCTGTCCCAGGTTATATCCTGTGTAGGGGGAAAGGGGAAGGGCCAGGGGGGAGGCGCCGCCCTCTACATTTAGCAGGGCTTAAAATTAAGTTTCAGGTCCGGAGGGAATTCTACCCCTGGGACTACTACGGAGGGCAAACTCTTTTGAGGAGGTATAAACTTTGGGGAGATCTCCCTGAAAAAAATGTCATTGCATTTGTTGTGTGTGTGTGTGTGTGTGTTGCAGTATACAGTATGTGTGTGTGTGTGTGTGTGTGTGTGTGTGTGTGTGTGTGTGTGTGTGTGTAAGAAATGTGCACTTAAGTTTGGTGTCTTCTGGTGTCCTTTTTTCCACTGGTGTGAACTGTTTGATGACAGACCTGACCAATGTCGGAGGCATTGACATGACTTAATTCAGTTCATGCTAGTTTTTAAAAATATGACGGACTGAGTCAGACTGTAGACCACAACCACATACAAACAGTCAGTAAAAAAGTAGTGGACAGAATGAATGAAAACACACAATACTGAGCTAAAAAAAACATCTCTTCCTTAAGCTTTGGCCCCTTAAGACCTCTCTGGTGAATGAGGCCAAAGCCAGAAGCTACAGTAGCAAGCTCTGGCTAGAGACGATATGGCAAGCTTCCAAAACTCCGGTTTGCTGGGCCTCCAGTGCTGCCGAATGCTATCTGCAAGATGGTGGTGGCAACGCAATTGCGCATGCTTGGCATTTGCGCATGTGCAGTTGCAGTGAACGGCAGTATGCTATTGGCAAGATGGTGGTGCCATCGGAACTGCGCATGCACACAAGGTGCACATGCGCTGTTCTTGTCCTGGAATGCGGACGTAATAGCCAAAATAGCGTGGCTGTTACTCCGTAGCGGCCGATCGTGGTGCAGTGTTACAAGCTCCATTGGACATTTGGAAGGATACTTCCAAAAGCTACGAAAGCAAAATGGCTGTAGGCTTCGCCAACAGCTGTAAAAACCTGTCTCTTTTCTTCTGTTCTTCATTTTTCTCTGTGTGTTTGCAGCTCTTTCAAAATCTAGGTGCACCCATTTCTGAGATTTAAGTTCTATAAGTTTTTATTGTTCAGAGCAGGGTAGGACAGATTGGGCAGCCAGGTAACCAGTGGCCACTAAAATTGTTGGTTTATCTGCTAGATTTTGAAAGCTACAGACTAACTGGCTACCTACCCACAAAGTGAATTTTGAGCCCTTAGATAAGAGGATAGCCACTAAAAATACTGACTTGGATGCCAGATTTTGAAAGCTAGTGGCCAAACTGACCACCAGCTCCAAACTGATGTGTTCCACCCTGGTTCAGTGAGTTCCTGAATTTTGATTTTACTCTGTTCTGAGTACTGAAGCCACATTCACATTTCATTGCTAGCCACTGGTATAACCATTGCAGTCTGAGTAAATCTTTTCAAACTCTGGAAACGCACCTGGTGCTGTTTCAGTACAACTTCAGCAAAATGCTGGAATGACAGAGATTGGTAGTAATAATTTCAGACCATGATCTGTTTTAATAAAATGAATTCCCTTTTTTGCAGATTCCGTAGAGAGCAGAAAAGTTGAAGTGCT